>CM060360.1:122456761-124856761 GCA_030545235.1 Helianthus tuberosus | reverse complement strand
TTTTCGGCCGTAAAACCGTCATTCAGATACTTAATCAAGTATACTTTTGTTTACAGGCCTAAAACAGCATGCCAGACAAGATGATAGTGAAAACGAGTACTTTCCGGACGAAATGACAAAGCTGCGAACATTCTGTGAAGATTCTGACCTGGGCAATTGGAACGGTCGTGCAACTCATGGAACGACCGTGCAGATCCGGCAAACAAGCTTTTCTCAGTGATGCACAGTCAGTGCGATCCATCGTGCAAGCCTTCTCGGCACCGCACGACCCTGCCACTGAACAAACGATCGTGCGGATCCGATGTCCAGCCCAACCTCGGCAACGCACTACCCGTTCAAGAGTCCGTGCAACACTTAATCGGAAACGCACGTCCGTGCCACCAGATGAACGGTCGTGCGAGATCAAAGACGGTCAATATAAGATGATGTCATGCGGTATGGTGCACAGTAACTCCAATAATGCAAAAAGTGAACGGTCGTGCCAATAAAGTGCATGACCGTGCGAGGTCGAAATGATATACAAAACATGCAGAAACATTCTGCCCATAACTCTGGAATTTTGGAGACAAATTCAGGCGATTATCGGGCTCCGGGGGCGTTAGCTTTCACCCGGATTCAAGCCACATTGTCCCGTTTAGCTCCATTACTATCCGGATTCTTAATCTAGTGCTTGTTTATGGTTTGGTTTTCTAATCTTTCCATTTTTGTTAATGTTTCAAGCTTTTAGATTAATGTTTATGTATTATTGTAGCCTTTGGGCAAAAACACAACAATCCCTTGCTTAATTAATGCCATTAGTATGTTAACTTTGTTTGTAATGACACTTGGAAGTATTTTCTATGTTAATCTTTGATGATTAGTTTGCAACCTTGTTATTGTTGTTGACTTCTTGATTATAAGTAATTGTGTTGGATGATTAGTATTTGGTTAGTTGAGATAGTTGAAAAATGAAGCTTAATTAATCTTGTATTAGTAAACTTTAAACTTGGTTAACTACTTTAGCTTGGTTAAAATGTGTGCATCATGATACTAGAAATGGTTAGTGGTTTAATAAAATGTAATTATTGTTAATCAAGAAAGCTTTCCGTCACGTAAGGACCTTAACGGGTTAAATGGTGTTGTTATGAATTCTTGCCATGAATTGTTAACTTAGTTAGTAGTTTAGGCCAAAATTGCTATCTTGGTAAATTTATGTGCAAGATTTATAAAATGAACTCGGTTGTGATTTAATCTAGTTTATGCTTGTCTTGGTGGTTGCATTGTGTTTATCGATGTCACTTTCCTTGTTTAAGTGAGGTTAGAAAACTCCTAACGGATGACTAACTTATTTTTAAGAGATTCTCATAGACTTTATCAATTGCACGTTAAAGAACAATTTTAGGTGGTTAAAATGTGTTTATCGTTTTAGCTTTCCGAATGATTGTCATGTTAGGATTCCCGAAAGGGATACTAATTGTCTTGAAAATGAAGAATTGACCAAATGTTTCTAGTGGCAAAATCGACTTAGTTTGCATGCTATGGTTGTGTATAAAGCAAGGCTTTTTATCTATTTTCATAATTGGAATCTATTATGTTTTTATAAGTATTTGTTTATGCTTACTTTAGTTTTTAGAAAATCACAAAACTTATCTTTCTTCCGTTAATTTAATGACAAAGGTCTAGTATTATTCCTCCGCCCATTTCCTTGGATCGATACTTGGTTCTTACCGATACTTTACTACATATGTGACGGGGTATACTTGCCTCTTTCGTGTGTCTTTTGATGTAGAAGTATAAATCACTTTTATAAATTTAAAACCAATTCGTGTGTAATTTCATTATAAAAATATGTGTATATGCGCACACGTCACTAGGAAATTATAACCCAGTTAGTTACTAGTCTTGAAGTGGCTTATAATAAGGTTAAAACATCCAAACTATAAGTTAAACAATTGTTGAAGGACCAAATTAGAAAAAAACTGAAACTTTAATGATTAAATAAAAAATAACTCACCAAACACACACATGTGTGTGTGCTTGGATCGAACAGAAGAAGAGGGCGACCAGGGGGTTTCTTTCAAACCCTAAAATTTACAAAAACTAACAAATTGGAAGCCTAAATCAAGTCTAAATCGAAATCTGAATACATATTGGTGATCACCTCGACGAAGGGATCATAAGGTATGCAAAATTTTGGTATTTTGATGCATCTTGAATTTTAGGTTAATTGTGAAAGACAAAAATTAAGCTTGATTATGTGTTTGATAGATCAAATTAGAAGTAATATGGCGTCTAGGGATAAACCCTAGATGATCTCTTGTTAAAAACCATGCAAGATACTTGTGGAGTTGTAATCACCATTGTAGGTTATTAATGGATTTGTAGAAGCTAGATAAACACTAGGTTTATAATTCTTATTCTAGTGAAAACTGAATTTATGTGGTAAATTCTGAATTTGTTGATGTTAAAACCTTGTGTAAATTGCTCAATTTAAGTGAATATAGATGGAAATAACATGTCATGAACCTAGTATTGATTATGTAAAAATATGACCCGCTAGGTGTTTGTTAAAATGCCTAAGTGCGGATTAAAATGATAAAGATCGGACAAAAACACAGATTTGAATATCATAATGAATTGTCTGTTATTGATTATAAACGAGTTCTAAATTGGTTGTGAATGGAACTCTTTAGGTAAAGAATCTGGATCGTCAAGCGGACAAGCCGGAGGTGATGCGCGCTTGAAGGGTGCGCTCTAAAGGTACGCGACCTATGGTTTCGTTACATTATGTTATTTATTTATTCTAGTTAGTTGTATTGGAATTTAGCCAAAGAGGAAAACCCATTGAGTCACGAAAGTGAAGAAGTGCCTTAGATGGGTCAAACATGTGTTAGAAATAAAGTTTGGAATGTCTTGAAATGGTGGTCTCCATTCGGCATCCAAATGGGTCTAAACAAGTTGAGTTGTAAATGTCGAAGTCAATAACCATCACTTGTTGATTGGTTATAAACAAAGCGCAAGCCGTGAAGCGGACACGCTAACTTGTTGCAAAAACATGAACCCTTGTAGAGGGATTAAAGTTCGGAATTTTTACTTGTCAAATTATTTAGAAAAGCATGTTTAAATCCTTGAAAACAAACATGATGGTTACTGCATAAGCAACCCTTGGGAGGGGAGCGAAACGCCATAATTGGTAAAAACGAGAATGGGTGAAATGGCCTAAAACATGTGATGACAACAATACAAGTTGTTGAACTTGTAAACAAACGGGTTAAATAAACAAGGAGCCGAATTATAGGCCAATTGTTCTTGAACTGATATTTTTTATGCAAATTGTGTTGAAAAACGGGTCCATAATTTAATTACGGTCGCGTGGGAAAAAGAATTACGAAAAACGGACTTGTATAGCGAAAGTTATGCAAGTTCTAAGTTAATATTGTTGAATTTTCGTAGCTGGGCAAAGTGCAGCAACCAGCAACAACTTTCTGCCCAAAACGTGGCTTCGCGCCACGCCACGACGTAACACCATCACCGTCGCGCGACGCGACGGCCGTGTCGGGCCACGACGGATGGTGTCGACTCGGTCGCGGGGTGCGACCGCCACAATCCGCTGAATTTTTTTGTTTGTTTCTCATTTTTAACCATGGATCTTGTTTATACTTAATTCTAAGGTGTCAAAACTAATCTTTTATGTGGTTTTGACCGTAGGTGATGACGGATTAAATCCGGATGGCGATCAAGCGACTTTCAAGAACCGAACGCACCAAACAAAGCTTCCGCATTGATCTATTTTGTGTAGTTAATATGTATACTTTTGAATATTATGTTTTGAAGGTTTAATTAGTAGGATGATAACTCTAATATTTTGATAAAGTATGATCTTAAACCCAAGAAATTTTTGTAAGCCTGTATTTTGGCGATAAATGCATGTTAATATTATTAAATTCTGTACTTTTTAAGTTGGGTCTTACAGTGTGTGTTTCACAACACCGGTTGTGGTGTCATGATCACCAGGAGCAGTTCGCTCAACAGCAGAAGTTTGAGCAACCGATGCGGACGCATCTAAAACAGGCTCATCTCCCTTTGTTTCAGTTGTTGAAACTTTTGACTCTTTATCCATAAGTTTTGTAAAAGTTTTACTTGTAAGACTATTTATTTGAAAAGCTACACCTTGTTCAAAATCTGTTTGTGACACTTGTTTTCGTAGGTCGTAGCTTAGAAGTCTTGGATACAACAGAAAAGCATTACTACGAACACCTTTTTTCAAATTTTTCACATTGTTCACATTATTCAACAAATCAGAAAACAGTGCTTGTGATAAATTGTAATAAGATTTTGTTAAAATAGCATAACCGAAATACTGAATGTTCAAAGGTATCTCATTAAATGCGGTGGTCTTGGCTGAGAGACAAGTTAAAAGAGTATGAAACAAAAATTTCATTGGCGCAGGGAAGTTTCGTTTGTAGATAGTAACTTCCTTTAATTGTGCATCATACCCTCTTTCAATGAACTCTGTATGAAGTTCAAGTTTTTCAAAGTTGTTCTTACCTCCCAAGTCATCCAACGCAAATGTAGTGGAAATTGTAAAGGGAGAAATTCGCACGACACTTTCCCTGACCTTAGATGTGATGGCAACTGGATTATTATCTTCAGCCTCTATTTCAGCATAAAACCAAAATTGTAGGAGTGTTTCTTTATGAACCGGAGCATCAGCAGTAAGAATTGATTTGTATTTCGATGACGTTAAAAGGTCAATTATTGAGTGATAGCTGGTATTTTTGCTGGTTTTCTCGAAGATAGGGAGGTAGTTGAGAGGGTTTTTGATGTTCAGAGACATGATCGGAAAAGAAGGTGATTTGGGGATAAAACAAGGTTTAAATTGGAGGGTTTTTAATATGTTGGAAACTGTTTTTTGACAATTTTGAATTCGAGACTGCAGTGGTAGAACCTCTATTTAGGAATGAAACAACTTTTATATAGAGAGAAGAAGTGAATGCTGACGTGGCAGTAGTTACAAATATTTGATGGCTAAGATATGTCCACGTCAGAACCTCTCTTGCGACAACCAATGACTGTTGTTTGGAAACCTCTGTTGGTGGTTGGGAACAGTGTGAGTCAAACAGTTGTTAGATAAACAGAAGTTATGAGAACATATGATAACTTTCAGCAGTTGTTTTATTTTTAGCTAACATATGTCCACGTCAGAACCTCTGTTGTCATAATGGATGACAGTCAGCAGTTTAATAAATCAACAGTCATTAGGATAAAAAGAAATTATGACAACAGAAGGTAACCTTTAATAGTGGTTGTATTTTTAGGCAAGCATAAGTTTCAAAAACAATTTTTTTCAATCGGTGTAACTCAACAGTCGTAAGTCTAACATCTATTATTAGCCCAACCACTGTTAGTATCAAATCCTCTGTTAAGCATTTTAAGATTGAATATCATCTGTTGTTCGTTAACACAAAATATAACATCTGTTATTAGCCCAACCATAGCAGAACTTTGCATCTTCAGACATTTATTCATCAGCAGATGCTCTCTTTTGTCAGACTTTAGCTACAACACACCTTTTATAACACAAAATATACCGTAAATTCTTCCAAAAAATTGTTGTTGATAAACAAAATTATATAATAATACTTATAGTAGACACTATATAATAATACTTATTCATCATTAGCCCAACCACTGTTAGTATCAAATCATCTGTTAAGCATTTTAAGATTGAATATCATCTGTTGTTCGTTAACATCTGTTGACTCACAGCAGACATTTATTAATCAGCAGATGCTCTCTTTTGTCAGACTTTAGCTACAACACACCTTTTATAACACAAAAATATACCGTAAATCCTTCCAAAAAATTGTTGTTGATAAACAAAATTATATAATAATACTTATAGCAGACGTTATATAATAATACTTATTCATCATTAGCCCAACCACTGTTAGTATCAAATCCTCTGTTAAGGATTTTAAGATTCAATATCATCTATTGTTCGTTAACATCTGTTGACCCATAGCAGACATTTGCATCTTCAGACATTTATTCATCAGCAGATGCTCTCTTTTGTCAGACTTTAGCTACAACACACCTTTTATAACACAAAAATATACCGTAAATCCTTCCAAAAAATTGTTGTTGATAAACAAAATTATATAATAATACTTATAGGAGACGTTATAAATAATACTTATTCATCATTAGCCCAACCACTTTTAGTATCAAATCCTCTGTTAAGAATTTTAAGATTGAATATCATCTGTTGTTCGTTAACATCTGTTGACCCATAGCAGACATTTGCGTCTTCAGACATTTATTCATCAGCAGATGCTCTCTTTTGTCAGACTTTAACTACAACACACATTTTATAACACAAAAATATACCGTAAATCCTTCCAAAAAAAACTGTTTTTGATAAACAAATTTATATAATAATACTTATAGCAGACGTTATATAATAATACTTATTCATCATTAGCCCAACCACTGTTAGTATCAAATACTCTGTTAAGAATTTTAAGATTGAATATCATCTCTTGTTCGTTAACATCTGTTGACCCATAGCAGAAATTTGCATCTTCAGACATTTATTGATCAGCAAATGCTCTCTTTTGTCAGACTTTAGCTACAACACACATTTTATAACACAAAAATATACCGCAAATTCTTCCAAAAAACTCTTATTGATAAACAAAATTATATAATAATACTTATAGCAGACGTTATATAATAATACTTATTCAAGATTAGCCCAACCACTGTTAGTATCAACAGTCGTTAGAATACACAGTTGTTTCATCATCAGAAGATGTTCTCTTTTGCCAAACTTTAACTACCACAGACCATTTACAACTCGAAGTATTGACTCTCTGTAATTTGCAGGAGCACAGATTCTTCAAAAAACTGCTATCAATGATCAAATTCTAAACATTTGTTTTATCTTTGCACTCATTTGTTCACCATCAAACCAACCCTTGATACTATTAAACCTCTGTTGACTTACCAAACAGATGTTCAAATAAAATTCAACATCAACATAATCTAAATCTTACTCAAACACTAAATAAGTAAAAACAAAACACAACATAGATTCTTAAAATTAAAATTTATTCATGACATTAAAACTAAAACTCCAATAATTACATCACATACTGAACAACATTAAAGGTCAAATCTAACAATAACAGCAAGAATTAAGAAACTTTAGCTTCAACTCCATCGATTGCTGAACCTCTCGATGTATGTCCTTCAACATCGCCATGAAGTCCACGTCTCTATCACCGCACTCTATATTACTAACAACACAAAGCTCATGAATGGAGGTTGAAGGCATCAGCATAAGATCTCTGGAAACCTGCTCTCTAGTGAACATGCCAACTTGCAATCCATCAAAACATCTCTTCAACTCTTGAAGAGTAACCCTATCTTCATACACATGTTCCTCTATTTGCCTGACAAAACGCTGCTTTAAATCATCTGCTTTTGCATTTGTGAATGACCCCATTTGAATAAACTATATTACTCGACTTTCCTGAAAGTATGATATCTTCGTAGGAAAACGTGATGAAAAATAGGTGAAGTGACTATGAGTTTATATACTGAAATTTGGTATTATGAAAACGTGTACATTTAATATACACATATTAATGTATATTTCAAAACAGCAATCTTTTAATACAAAAAGCTTTTCAAACCCCAACTTTTATGGGAAAATGTAAAATTAAATACCAAGAAACCCAAGGGATAAAATTTCGAAGTTCAAAGGACAAAAGCAGATTATCACAATTACAATTAACCTCTTGATTTACCATGTAGACGCGTTTTTAAACTCTATAAAAGACCGATGATTACTTTTGATTCAAAACATCAACAAATTGTCCTACAAATCACTTTCCGTCAAAAATTGTTCCAAATCAGAAAACCAACAAAAAATCTACATGGCAAACTTCAGCTTCTACCACTGGTTAGACACCAGCAATGTTAAAACACAGTTCTCCATATGGTCACTCAAAGAACAAAGAACAGACGAAGAACTAAACAGGAAAGTCGACATAATAAATGACACTAATTACAACAAAACCTGGAACAGCATAGCATTGCTCGATGAAGTCCTCCACTCTCCTCCATCAGAGTTCTAGAAGAATGCAGAAGAGTTTCTGACACAACTTCTAAAACAGGATCAGAAAATCTGCAACATGCTAACTGACCTAAAAATCAAAAGAGAACATGAAATCACATGGAGAAAGGCCAGAGTCTACGAAATCCTAGCAAGTGTTAACTCTAGCGTGTAATACTTTATACAAATTTCTTTAAATTTGTATTTTTCTATGTAGTAGTTCATTTTAATAATATAAACATCCATCTTAACATATTCTAAAATGTCAGTATCTATAAAAACACTCAACATCATCAACAGTTAATCAAAAAAAGAAACAAACCTAACATGCAAAGGTCTCTTCTCAACTGTTGTAGCACATCTGACTTTTCACGATATTGTACGAATCTATCCTTTCTATAAAAGGAGAAAATATTACTGACGCAAGAAAACCTGACTTTCGTTTTACCAAAAATCCAACAATGCAACTCTCCCATCAAAGAAGATAGCACATGCAACTTTTCACGATGTTGCAACAATGATACTGCAACATCGATATTGAAAGGTTGATTTGTGATGGGAAGCTTCATTGAAATGACGATCTTGGAACAATGATACTGGAACGATAACATGTAAACATAATCAACAAACATTCGAACAAAGAAGTGTAATCAGAGATTAGCGGCTGATTCACGAGAAATATGCATTTGAGAGGGAGAGATACGCTCACAGATGTGAACGGGAGAGATTTGAATGTGGAGCCAGATTATTAACCCTTATTTATAGGATTAGAATATATGGTTTGAATTTTGAATGTGGAGCCAGAATTTTGAATCTCGACTGATGTTTATTGGGAACTGATGTTTGATTATAAAATGTTGAGGGCAGATGTTTAAACAAAAGTTTAAATGTTATTTTATATTAGGCTTAACATGGGCAGACCTTTCCTCAGCAGACCTTTGCATCTTAAATGTGGGCAAACTTTGAATTTTAAAGTCTTTTAATATTAGGCATTATGATGTAATAATGACATAAGAAAAGCCTTGTTGGACATGCTCTCCTGCTGACACATCAGCTTTTCTTATGTCACTTGGATTTCTACTTTTATAGAAAGTATAGATTATTATTATTATTATTATTATTATTATTATTATTATTATTAAAATAGTTGTTGTTGTTATTATTGTTATTAACACAAAGGATCTTGATCTAACAATTCTAATATTATTAAATAATATATAATATAAAGGATTTGATCTAATTTGCACTAAGTAATTTTATATAATTGTTAAATTCTATTTAACTTATGGTTGTAATTCAATTTAAGATCAATCATATATATAGGGTGAGGTTTTAGAGTGAATACAAGTGTATTTATGAACTAAGTGAACATATACTGGCTATTGATTTAAATCATCAAATCGTAAAATACACAAGTGTATTTTCATCATCAAACCATACCCATTGATTTACACTTGTGTATACACTAGTGTATTGAAAATCAAGTGCTAGGATTAGTTCACTAGTGTTCCTAAAGGTGGTTGTTCACAAATGAAACTGATCATATATATATAGGAGAAGGATCTGTTAGAAACCAGCCTTTATTGCGAGAACCAATGTGAACACAACTAAAAATACCTAAAAATAGCTAAAAAAAACACACAAAAAATGTTTTTTTTTAGGTTTTTTGGGGGTTAGTTTTTAGCATTTTAGCTTGGGTGGGGGGTGGAGGGGGGGGGGGGGGTTAGGTTCTTTTTAGGGGGGGGGGGGGGGTTAAGGCTTTTTTAGGGTTTTTTTTTTCGGTGGGGGGGGAGGGGTGGGGGGTTAGGTTTTCTTAGGTTTTTTAAGTGTTTTTTTGGTGTGTTCACATTAGTTCTCATGGTTCTCACAATAAAGGTGGTTCTCAAATGAACCTTACCCTATATATATATATATATAGGGTCAGGATTTAGAGAAAACGGTAGAAAGTGTGAGAACGGTGAGAACGCTTATGGATCGTCCGATCAAAACAATCTATGGACTAGATTGGTGCGGTGGCGTTTTCGTAAATAACATTGATGCGTGTCGAGTGTGATAGGTTTTTAATGTATATTTTAAGTCCTTTTTAACACTTTTTAGCCAAGTTTTAAATTTATAAAACACGATATTTTACTAACACCAAACACACATATGGGCAAGTGCACCCATCGTGAGCGTAGTATAGTGTTGGCAAGATACCGAGGTCGTCCAAGGACACAAGAGCTTTTAGTACCGGTTTATCCTCAACGTCTAATCAAATCAAAAGTTTAGAAAAAGGTTTTAAATTAGAAAAATAAAAACTAACTAAAATGCTGAAAAATAAAATAAAAATAAAAACAGATAGACAAGATGAATCACTTGGCTCCGACTCGTGTTTAGTGTAACCTTTGATTATTTCCGCACTTTTTCACTTTTTAAGAGATTATCTTAGTTATTGTAGTAGGCCCCTCTTTTGAAGGTGACGTTACCCTCAACCCAGTAGTTTGAGTCAGCAAGGATACAATCCTAAAGGGTCGGATTTGAAAGATAATTAATTAAGTTATTAATGCATATTATGGTAGGCCCCTCTTTTGGAGGTGACGTTACCCACGGCTAAGTAGTCTAAGTCAGCAGGGATACAGTCCTAAGTAGCCGGATTAAAGTATTAATAGTAGCTTACATATGAGGGGATCAAAGAGTTTGGACCCCCGCCATCCAATACCGGTGGGTATTGAAGGAGGTCCTACTAAATTTGACCCAGGTCCTTGCAGGATCTATACACTGAACAAGGCAAGACTCTTACCAAACAGTTCCCTTAACCCTCGACCAGGTAGCCAACATATCTCCGTATAGACCGTGGAGATATGAATGGTGAAAATCTTTTATTTTATATAGACAGTAAAATAATGCCAAGACACCACGGACAAACGATAAGGAAGAATCACCTTCAAGATAAGAAACTAGTTATTAAAGTCATTAATACATAACCAAGTAAAAATTGCGAAAAGATTAAAAATAAAAAGTATTACACTAGACACTTGTCTTCACCAAGTGATGTAAGAGACTTAGGCAAACATGTCCTTTGGTTGTCAAGAACTCTTACGATCAATCTTGGATCCCGAGACGACTCACACACTCTACGATGGACAATGGATCATGGTGGTGGATGATGGTGTTGTGATGGTGGTGGGTGGTGGGTGAAGTGTGAGAGAGATGGTGTGCCAAGGGATGGTTTGCAAATGAGCCAAGCACCCCTATTTATAGCCTGAACAGCAGCCCGGGCACGGCCCCATGTCCACCTTCTTCTCTTTCTTCATTAATTGCAGTTTGTCTGCATTAGTTGACCACGCCCCCGTGTCCGCTGGGCACGACCCCGTGTGTAGAAGCGTATCTGTACTATCAAGATTTGCCTGGATTCTGCGAATCTTATAGTTGACCACGGCCCCGTGTCCGCTGAGCACGGCCCCGTGGTGGGCAATAGAAGCTTCTACAGCTTTCTCTTTTTCTGCGGAATCGTGGGCACGCCCCCGTGCTCATTGAGCATGGGGCGTGTTCAGCCTTCTGTTCTCTTGTTTTGCTTGGGAAGATGCTGTCGGGGAGGTCGGGCATGCCACGTTTGTTCCTTTTCTTGTATTTATGTTAGATTTAGCTGCCTTTTGCTTCTTTTGTTTATTTGAGCTCATTTAATCCTGAAAATACAAAAGGAAGACAAAAACACACTTTTTCCAACATTAGTCCTAAAAAATGGTTAGTTTTATGCCACAAATGATGTAATTTATATGTCGCATTTTGTGCACATCAACATCAATTTTATTACGTGGACGCGCTTCATTAAGGGTAAAAAAGGTAAAACATCATTTTTCACATAAAACGCCGTTGAAATATAAAACGCCAATAAATACAAAACGCCAATAAATACAAAACGCCAATTTTATCACTGCATACTTTTTTTCTGTGTTTTAATTTAAGCTCTCAGTCTACAAAAACGCCACAAAATGTGAAACGCCATAATATATAACGCCAAACCTTACATCCGGATAAATGTTAATTACATTTTTTGTTATAAAAATAATATCCCGCCTAAACTACGCGCCAAAATAAAATCCTATAAATAGAAACATCTCACCACCTTCCGTTTAGCACACCAAAAAAACACAGTGGTTACTAAAGAAAATACAACTCAATGTAAAACGCCAAAAATACAACGATGACAAACATCTTTTCTTTGATACTCAGTAATGTTTTGCATGAAAGTTTCGTGAATGATTTGTTACGTGAGTGTAGTAAGATTTTGCTGCATGAGATGGACAAAATTCAAAAAAGAGGGACTGATGACACCCATATGTCATTATGTCATCTTTGTTCTTGAAGGAGGTTTGGATGATTAGAAGAGACCTATCCCAGTGTAAATGCTACTTTGGCCTCGATGATTATAATGAAGACGACGGGCATATAGCATCCACCCACACAGGGTCGATCTATGTCTCCAACATCCACAAAGACACTTCAACACATGAACAAAGAAAATAAACCATGCCAAACCCAAAACGCCATTTATTTGTGACAGTTCTTGTAGTTTCAAAAGAAAAAAGAAACTGATGACACTGAAAATTTTGATCATAAATTGCTTCTATTTGTTTTTTTTATTTTCTTTATTTGTTCTTTGTTTTGTAATTTCAGCTAATAAACAACAAAAGTACATTAATAGTATAATTTCAGCTAATAAACAACGTAATACAAACGTGATTCTATTCAATATACGACAAGTACAAAGCACCACGAATCACCTTGAGCACTTTCTCTCTCTAGACTAACCTTCAAAGCTCCAAGTCTCTCAAATGGAAAAAGTTCTAAACATAACACCTAAGTGTGCTATTTATAGGCCAAGGGGTTTAATGAGATTTCTCATTAATTACATAAATGCCACCTTACCTTTTCTATCTAAATATTACAATATAAGGCTTGTTTTCTTCAGTTTCTGCTATGGATTGGGTTGACGGAGGCGATAGACATAAATGCACTAATTGTCACACCCCGACCACGTAGAACATACGAAACGTGGCGGAAATGTCGGGGAGTGTTGTAACAGAATTAATTGTTTCATAACCATGGCAATTGAAGTTTTGTTTTATTAAGTAAAAGTGATACAATGTCTTAACAAACAAAGATATACAACATAATTAACTAGTCTTGCATCTTTTATTGTTACTAAAGCCCAAGTCTGCCTATGTGTATCTTGATCATCTTATGCAACAGCTCCTGAAAAACACATGTGAAAATAGGTACGTCAGCATAAAAATGCCTGTGAGATACATAGGTTTTGTGAAAATAGGTTCCATGACTTATGTTTGAGAAAATGTTTAGTCATGAACCTTGTAATTTGCTTTGTTTTGTAAATCATTTGAAAAACAATGAGTTCAGATGATATGTATACAATAAATGAATAATGTATGGTTAAATGAATAACCATAGTAAAATGGATTTGTATAAGATAGGTTGTTTGTAAAACAATGTCTTGTGAAAAGTATGTTATTTGTATAAAATGTTATATGTATCAAACTGAAATGATTCAAATAACGCTACGATATGTAATACCATACAAACACTTATATATAGGAAGTACCAGCGGCGTATCCACCATGCTTGTATCATATTACACACGCATCGTTACTTAATCACTTAATCAAACCAAACCAAACCAATGTCAAAATGTCTATGTCAAATATCCATGTCAAATGTCTATGTCAAAATATCATGTATGGCAAGTGAAATGTCTCAACTAAACCATATACACACAAACAAAGTATTGAAGTAAAACTTGGTTTTAAATCAAAGTTATGTTTTGTGGGAAATGCATGATCAAATGTCAATCATGTTAAGATGTCTATGCCGAAATGTCTATGTCAAATACGGTTCACACGGTTCACAGATACAAACGGTTCACAGATATCAACGGATCACAGTCAAATGATTACAACGGTTCAATATGTAGTAAAATGTGTTCATATGCTGGATAAGCATATGCAACAGAAAAGCAATGAAAAACGATGTACTAAGTACGCACACAATGGGCATACATAGCATGAAATGTAATGTAAAACGATGTACTAAGTACGCACACAATGGGCATACATAGCATAAAATGTAATGAAATCATGTACTATAATGTACTAATGAACATAGCAAGTATATGATGTCAAAACAGGAAAGCATGAAAGTAACAAGTAGGCACATGTGTTCCACCCCAAAACAGTTTGGAAAACAGTAAAAGAGGGGTCTATGTACTCACCTGGGATTGCTCAGTAGTTCTGGAGTGACAACTAAACAATGCTAGAGATCGCGGATATCAAACGGCACCTAGTATAGGTAGCTACATTAATAAACCGGACCTAAATCGGAGGATCGGGTAGCATTAGGGTTTGTAAACCAAACGAGTGTAGAGACTCGTGTCTTTTGGTTTAACAAAGCCTACATACTAAATGAAACTTAACCTAAGTGTCTACGACCCATTACGACCCGTTTAGGTAGCTTATGCTACTTTAACGCGTCGTTCGCGTGAAACGCGTTCGGACCGCCTAACTAGCCCTATGACAAGTGTTATATGCCTAAACATATTACATAATCAGTTATGTGACAAAAGTTTAGGTTATATATGCTAAATTACCAATTATGTATGAAAAGGGTATTTTGGTAATTTACCTAAGGCATATAAACTACCTATCATACAACTACTTAAACGTCGTGACCATAAGGTATAACCTCGGAAGGTTATTCCCTACACTATGGTCACCTAATGTGTTTGGTCGGATCCTAATGATCGACCAAACTGGGTCGGGTTCGAAGGTATAGGCGATTTATTAGATCGCCTACCCTACGACCCTAGACAACGTGGTAATCAGTAGGCATAGTCCCAAGGGACTATGACCATCGTGATTACAATCACGTTGCGAAGTTCAAACGAACTTCGCATTGACCATTACTGGTCAACGCTGAAAGTCAAACAAAGTTTGACTTTCTGACTCGAAAAGCAGTAAAAATAAGGAAAAGAACGAAAGAATACTTACGAAGGGTCCCCGAATGCTAACCCAGATCAAAATAGCTCAGGTATGAAACGAAGGTTCCAACTTAGAGCCCAATGATCAGATTTGTGGGTTTTTAAGCCAAAGGGGGGTGGGTATTTATAGGAAAAGTAGAGCCGTTAGGATCGTTTCTCGTAGTACGTGATCGAATCCAAGGCGTACACTTGTCGGAACCTTATGGTGGCTAAAAATGATGTTTATCAACAGATTAGGCAAGTTGCAAACATGTGGTTGTGGTTAAAACAGCTGCAAACAGGCTGTTAATACATTGCACCTGGTCTGGAGACCCCATACGCATCGTATGGTATATATACCATACGCATCGTATGGGTGAACTTTGGCAGAATTACAGTTTTGGTCCCTGAACTGTATTTAGGCCATTTTTGACACGTTTAAGGCCCGTTAACCCCATTTCAAAGCTCTAAAATGAAGTTAAAGTATAGGGAACTTAAAACATGCTCAAAAATATATCGGATGTCGGTTCGTTTAACCGTACGGTTGCGTTGTTCGGTTAATTACGACGGAATGCGCATAAGCGCGAAAAACGATCCAAATGACGCGACGAATGGATTTTTCTTAAGGCGAATACTAAAATAAAATATAGTCATGCCTCCATAAATTTTTGGATGTCCGGATGTATTCAGAACGTAAGTTATGCGCGAAAATGCAAACTTGTGCACTTTTTGACACTTTTAGTCCCTGAATGACCCAAAAGTTTATTTTAGCACACCGAACCCCTCAAAGCCTATTTCTAAGCTATGTAAGGGATATTTATGGTATGTTTAACTTATGGTCATGTTCCGGAAGGTCTGTTACAGTTCAAATTGGCATACTTTCGTAGTTTGTCAACTTTAGTCCCTGTAAGCGATTTAACTTGATTTCACCACACCAAACCTTCCAAAACTTATATCTAAGTTATGTATAGGTTATTTAAGGTATGTTAAGCCTATTTCACTATTCCGGAGTGTTCGTTGCATTAAACTGGTTATATTTACGCATTAGTGCGCGTATAACCTTCTAGAAAGCGATTTAGAGCTTGAAATCGAACATGAGTCGATATGTGCAAAAGATACACATATTTATACAAGTCCAAAGTATGAAATACATTATTTCATTGGTTTGGCATTTGTTTGATGGTTGAAATGACACAGGTGTTACAGTCTCCCCTACTTTAGGAAATTTCGTCCCGAAATTAATTCGTAGGAGTCTATCTATGACTTTGTTTCAAATAGTCATCAAAGATATGTAGCATAATCTGATTATTTTCCTCAACGGATATTTTTCAGAAGCGAAAATGAACGTACAGGGTCATTTTCTTCAACGGTTTCTTCGGAAATGGAAAATAAAGGAATTAACTAAACGGATATACATTTCCCTCAACGGATATTCTTCAGAACGAAAATGAACAAACGGGGTCATTTTCCTCAACGGTTTGTTCTTCAGAATTTGAAATGAAAGAAAAATCAACGGATATTCATTTCCTCAACGGATGAATCTTCAGAAACGAAAATGAACTAACGGAGTCATTTTCAACGGTTATTTCCTCAGAGTTGGAAATGAAGGATTACACAACGGATATTCATTTCCTCAACGGATAAATCTTCAGAAACGAAAATGAACTAACGGAGTCATTTTCAACGGTTATTTCCTCAGAGTTGGAAATGAAGGATTTCACAACAGATATTCATTTCCTCGACGGATATTCTTCAGAACGAAAATGAATGGATAATTCATTTTCCTCAACGGTTATTCTTCAGAATGGAAATGAAAAGATAAACAACGGATATTCATTTCCTCAACGGATATTCTTTAGAACGAAAATGAATGGATAATTCATTTTCCTCAACGGTTATTCTTCAGAATGGAAATGAAAAGATAAACAACGGATATTCATTTCCTCAACGGATATTCTTCAGAAGTGAAAAATGAATAGCTAGTTCATTTTTCCTCAACGGATGCTTCATCAGAATTGGAAATGAATAGGGTTAACTCTTGATACATGATAGAACTTGCTGTGATTTCTGTGCACTAAATTTCCATAATTATGTATGCATCCATAATTACGTAATTCCTTGCACAGTCCGCACAGTTTGTTTTGAAATGTTGTGGGGAAAGATATCAAACCTGAGATGAGAGTGACTAGACTACCATAGGGTCCTTTTAATTAGATCAACAGAGGATCTTCTTAATTAGGCCACTAAGGAGTCCTTTCAGCTATATCATCACATGATATCCCTAATCAGATTTTTGGATCAATCTGTTTAACTAGACCACTAAAGGATCTAATTATGAAGTAGTACATTATAATCCAAGGGACTTTAACTATAACGTAGAAGTCCATTAAGGATTTAAGTAGTACCTTTGGGTATCCTACTATGAATCTCTTGCACAAAGATATGTAAGATTTTACGAGGATTTGAATAACATAAATTGGATCACATGACACATAAAGGATAACACATAAACACCTAACCACATAATTGTTTAATTGTTATTTTTCTTGTTATTGATTGCTATTAACTTGGCGCCTCGTACATCGTTTCTCTTGGAAGAAACGGGTACTTAGGATTTTCGTGGAAACGCAAGAGATTATACAAGGGAAGAAATTTGGAAGTAGTCTGTTCTTCAAGGAATGCGGTTCCTTGATTGTCGGTATTGTATGGGATATGTTTATACATGCAACCACATAAACATATTGAAATGTAAATGAAAGATTTATTTATAAACAACAATAACAACAACTGTTTCATAGATTGTGATAAAAGAAAATAATACACAAGGCTCGATTATTTTCTAAACAGCGTTATCTTCTGTCGGTCAGATACTCATCCCTGCGCTGGATTTGCATCAGCAAGTCTTGGGCAATTTCTACTAAAATGGCCCATCTCGCCACAGTTGTAGCAAGATCCCAGTGGGAAACGAGCTTGAGCAGGATTGTTGTTAATCTGATTTGGTGCTGCTGCTGTTGGGCAAACCCTCACTGTATGACCTATAAGTCCGCAAACTTGGCATGTGCGGCACTTCACACCAGCATGATGATGTAGGCCACATTGGTTGCACATGGGTGCAGTTCCTTTGTAGGGTTTCCTGGCAGGGGGTTGAGCTGGTTGGTTGGGGACGGCTTGATCATTGTGAGCGACCACGGCGAAGTTCTGAGAAGCCTTTCGCTTCTTTGACTTCTTAGAGGATCCAGTCTGTTCATCCATGGTCTTTGATTCCTCGATTGGTTTCGATTCCTCGACCAGTTTCTTGTCACCCTTTCGGAAAAGCTTACGTTTCCTGATCTGCGATTCAGTCAAGGTTGCAGATAACTCAATGGCCTGCCTAACAGTAGTAGGGTTGCTACCAGTCAAAATGTCTTGTATTGAGTCGGGAAGGCCATCAATGTACTTTTCGATCGCCTTATCCAAAGGTGTGACCATGTTTGGGCATAACAGACTTAACTCCTCATAACGGTCCGTGTAGGCTCGATGCTCACCGCTGTCTTGCTTAAGATCATCAAATTCCCTTTCCAAAGCCCTGATCTCGTGACGAGGACAAAACTCCTTCATCATGAGAGCCCTAAGTTCGGCCCATGTCTGTGCTAGAGCAACTTCTGCACCACGATCTCTCATAACCCCATTCCACCACGTAAGGGCTCTCTTCTGGAATACACTCGAAGCAAACTCGACCTTGCGATTGTCAGGACACTGCACATGGCGGAAAGTATTCTCAATGCTCTCGAACCATTGAAGAAGCCCAGTCGCTCCCTCAGAACCACTAAACTTGAGTGGTTTCACCGAGTTAAAACTCTTGAAGTTGCATGGACCATTGTTGTTGTTGTTGGCTTGATTCCATTGAGCAAAGAGGTTTGGGAATTGAGCAGCCATTTGCTGCGCAATGATTTCTGCCAGCTCGGCAGTCGCTATCTGGCTTTCGCGTCGAGGAGGCATTCTAAAAGAGGAAACATGAAATGAAACGAGTGAGAGAGTTAGACAAAACGAATGAGGTGAAACAAATCTGATGAATGCAAGGATGGTGGTCATTTGTTTGTTACTACAAAGCAACAAACGACCTCGGTGATTAAAGTAAATATGTCAAAAATAATGTATAGCGAAGACATGCTCGCCTATAAGTGAACACTCATCCCAAGAATTCCCAGGTAAGCACAACTGGTCTCGCGTCTGATGAGATGTATACGAAGTGCTTGCCTAGACAGAAAACCCAGAATACAGGCATTCACCCTTCCAGTTTGCACGTGTTCACATTATTTAAAACCCAAAACCTTGACGAGATTTTGAAAACTCAAAGGGGTTCAAAACCATATAACAGAGAGTTCAAAACCTTACAATAGAGGGTTCAAAACCTACTAATCAATCATCCTAGAACAGATGATTAGTTTTCATAGCGGTTTTGAAATTTATGTTCTTGTTGTGGTCATCGCCTAAGGATAGGTGACGGTATTGTTTTATGACTAAACGCAAGTAAACTCGCGTTAGGGTCCTAAGAAGATTATAGACTAGGTCAAAGCATTACTAATAACCTAATTCCCTATAACCATTGGCTCTGATACCATCTTTTCTGTCACACCCCGACCACGTAGAACATACGAAACGTGGCGGAAATGTCGGTGAGTGTTGTAACAGAATTAATTGTTTCATAACCATGGCAATTGAAGTTTTGTTTTATTAAGTAAAAGTGATACAATGTCTTAACAAACAAAGATATACAACATAATTAACTAGTCTTGCATCTTTTATTGTTACTAAAGCCCAAGTCTGCCTATGTGTATCTTGATCATCTTATGCAACAGCTCCTGAAAAACACATGTGAAAATAGGTACGTCAGCATAAAAATGCCTGTGAGATACATAGGTTTTGTGAAAATAGGTTCCATGACTTATGTTTGAGAAAATGTTTAGTCATGAACCTTGTAATTTGCTTTGTTTTGTAAATCATTTGAAAAACAATGAGTTCAGATGATATGTATACAATAAATGAATAATGCATGGTTAAATGAATAACCATAGTAAAATGGATTTGTATAAGATAGGTTGTTTGTAAAACAATGTCTTGTGAAAAGTATGTTATTTGTATAAAATGTTATATGTATCAAACTGAAATGATTCAAATAACGCTACGATATGTAATACCATACAAACACTTATATATAGGAAGTACCAGCGGCGTATCCACCATGCTTGTATCATATTACACACGCATCGTTACTTAATCACTTAATCAAACCAAACCAAACCAATGTCAAAATGTCTATGTCAAATATCCATGTCAAATGTCTATGTCAAAATATCATGTATGGCAAGTGAAATGTCTCAACTAAACCATATACACACAAACAAAGTATTGAAGTAAAACTTGGTTTTAAATCAAAGTTATGTTTTGTGGGAAATGCATGATCAAATGTCAATCATGTTAAGATGTCTATGCCGAAATGTCTATGTCAAATACGGTTCACACGGTTCACAGATACAAACGGTTCACAGATATCAACGGATCACAGTCAAATGATTACAACGGTTCAATATGTAGTAAAATGTGTTCATATGCTGGATAAGCATATGCAACAGAAAAGCAATGAAAAACGATGTACTAAGTACGCACACAATGGGCATACATAGCATGAAATGTAATGTAAAACGATGTACTAAGTACGCACACAATGGGCATACATAGCATAAAATGTAATGAAATCATGTACTATAATGTACTAATGAACATAGCAAGTATATGATGTCAAAACAGGAAAGCATGAAAGTAACAAGTAGGCACATGTGTTCCACCCCAAAACAGTTTGGAAAACAGTAAAAGAGGGGTCTATGTACTCACCTGGGATTGCTCAGTAGTTCTGGAGTGACAACTAAACAATGCTAGAGATCGCGGATATCAAACGGCACCTAGTATAGGTAGCTACATTAATAAACCGGACCTAAATCGGAGGATCGGGTAGCATTAGGGTTTGTAAACCAAACGAGTGTAGAGACTCGTGTCTTTTGGTTTAACAAAGCCTACATACTAAATGAAACTTAACCTAAGTGTCTACGACCCATTACGACCCGTTTAGGTAGCTTATGCTACTTTAACGCGTCGTTCGCGTGAAACGCGTTCGGACCGCCTAACTAGCCCTATGACAAGTGTTATATGCCTAAACATATTACATAATCAGTTATGTGACAAAAGTTTAGGTTATATATGCTAAATTACCAATTATGTATGAAAAGGGTATTTTGGTAATTTACCTAAGGCATATAAACTACCTATCATACAACTACTTAAACGTCGTGACCATAAGGTATAACCTCGGAAGGTTATTCCCTACACTATGGTCACCTAATGTGTTTGGTCGGATCCTAATGATCGACCAAACTGGGTCGGGTTCGAAGGTATAGGCGATTTATTAGATCGCCTACCCTACGACCCTAGACAACGTGGTAATCAGTAGGCATAGTCCCAAGGGACTATGACCATCGTGATTACAATCACGTTGCGAAGTTCAAACGAACTTCGCATTGACCATTACTGGTCAACGCTGAAAGTCAAACAAAGTTTGACTTTCTGACTCGAAAAGCAGTAAAAATAAGGAAAAGAACGAAAGAATACTTACGAAGGGTCCCCGAATGCTAACCCAGATCAAAATAGCTCAGGTATGAAACGAAGGTTCCAACTTAGAGCCCAATGATCAGATTTGTGGGTTTTTAAGCCAAAGGGGGGTGGGTATTTATAGGAAAAGTAGAGCCGTTAGGATCGTTTCTCGTAGTACGTGATCGAATCCAAGGCGTACACTTGTCGGAACCTTATGGTGGCTAAAAATGATGTTTATCAACAGATTAGGCAAGTTGCAAACATGTGGTTGTGGTTAAAACAGCTGCAAACAGGCTGTTAATACATTGCACCTGGTCTGGAGACCCCATACGCATCGTATGGTATATATACCATACGCATCGTATGGGTGAACTTTGGCAGAATTACAGTTTTGGTCCCTGAACTGTATTTAGGCCATTTTTGACACGTTTAAGGCCCGTTAACCCCATTTCAAAGCTCTAAAATGAAGTTAAAGTATAGGGAACTTAAAACATGCTCAAAAATATATCGGATGTCGGTTCGTTTAACCGTACGGTTGCGTTGTTCGGTTAATTACGACGGAATGCGCATAAGCGCGAAAAACGATCCAAATGACGCGACGAATGGATTTTTCTTAAGGCGAATACTAAAATAAAATATAGTCATGCCTCCATAAATTTTTGGATGTCCGGATGTATTCAGAACGTAAGTTATGCGCGAAAATGCAAACTTGTGCACTTTTTGACACTTTTAGTCCCTGAATGACCCAAAAGTTTATTTTAGCACACCGAACCCCTCAAAGCCTATTTCTAAGCTATGTAAGGGATATTTATGGTATGTTTAACTTATGGTCATGTTCCGGAAGGTCTGTTACAGTTCAAATTGGCATACTTTCGTAGTTTGTCAACTTTAGTCCCTGTAAGCGATTTAACTTGATTTCACCACACCAAACCTTCCAAAACTTATATCTAAGTTATGTATAGGTTATTTAAGGTATGTTAAGCCTATTTCACTATTCCGGAGTGTTCGTTGCATTAAACTGGTTATATTTACGCATTAGTGCGCGTATAACCTTCCAGAAAGCGATTTAGAGCTTGAAATCGAACATGAGTCGATATGTGCAAAAGATACACATATTTATACAAGTCCAAAGTATGAAATACATTATTTCATTGGTTTGGCATTTGTTTGATGGTTGAAATGACACAGGTGTTACACTAATAGACTCCCCCTTGGATATTGCCGCAGTCAATTTAGTAGCGTCTTGTCTTTCTCTCTCTCTCTGAGTCTTCTTGAAGCTTTATCACATCTTCAGCAACACAGACTCCCTCTTGCTCGAACTGAATCCTCGTGGATCTGTCTTCAGCTTCAGCTCCCCCTTTCGTTAAACTCTTTCTTCAGGCTCCCCCTTTCGACAAGTTTTCGTGCTTTTGGGATCGACACCTGGCTTTCCGGATACAAGCTCTGTAGGATCGTTTTCACGACCGAACGAGTCATTCAGGAGAGTTTTTGCTCAATACGACATGCGGAAACAAACGTATCGAGGTGATTCAGCTTGCAATTCACTTTAAACTGTCTTTTGATTGATATAACAACGTTTTACAACGAGTAGACACTTCGGCAGCAGTTCGACTCTGAAACCAAAAAGTTACAAATGGCAAGGCATGACAAGTATTTATTGGCTGGCCTATTTCGTGCGAAACAGCCCAAGTGAAATAGCCAGGTCTATTTCGTACGAAATGACAAAGTCATTTCGTGCGAAATAGCTTATCTATTTCGTGCGAAATAGGCTTCTAACATAGGTCCTTGTTTTTCGAGCCCTGATCTATCTAAACACATACAAGACTCGATACAAGACGAAGTCGACAGACGTATGCACCAACAGACTCCCCCTTGGATGTTGACGAAGTCTTCAGTGTCGAGTCTTTGAAATCTTTAGTCTTTATCAGTCTTTTCGTTCTCTCCAAAGTATCTAACAGTGTAAAGCATCTTCAATCCTCTTTCTTCTCTCTATAAACTAATCTCCCCCTTGAATGTTGATCTATCTTTCTAATTCTCTTGATCAGATCTGTTGATTCCTTAAGTTCATCAGCATCAGCAGTACCAAGATCTTAACCTGACTCACATTCTGCTCAGAATCAGGAACCTGGCTAACCTGCACACATCTCTACCTCACAATAAATTTCACAAATTTAAAATTTGACAAATTTATTCTCTGCTTGTTAGTGCATTACGTCTATTGACTTCGTCTTGTTTCATGAAATAGTATGTTTAATGTAATTTAGCTTGAAAGTGGTGATTTTCCTTGAAAATGTTACTTGACAGTTTCAAGCTAAATCTAATAGTGAAGGTTTCCCTTGAACTGAACACATGTTCATTTCAAGCTAAATCTAAGGTTTCCCTTGAAATGGTCATGACATTTTCAAGCTAAACCTCATCACTATAAATAGAGTTCAAGCTAAATCATTTTAAGACTTTTGCACATTTGAGATTTGAAGAGCTTAGATTCTAGAGAGAGAAAGTACTCCAAGTGATTCAAGGTTCTTTGTACGTTTCAGATTTATCAATAGAATCACGTTTATATTACGTCTTGTGTGTTTCGGTCGCGTTCGTGTACGGATTCCGCACGTTTCACGTTCGTTTAGCAATCGTATGGTGTAAAACAGGTCCTAACAAGTGGTATCAGAGCAGGAGCTCGATTGCGTTGATCAAACAACAAGATTCGTACCAGATTACAGTGTTTTCAGATCTGAATTACCTCATTTCTTCTTCATCTACTTATTCTTTCACGTTTTCTACAGTTTTTCGACAAATTGAACGGGATTTTACGGTCCGAATCGGCTGAATTTTTAGTATATTGTGCGAAAACAGTTGATCTACAATCCTACCAAATTTCAGTTTCAATCTCCGAGTCGTTTAGGAGAAATTCGATTTTTTGTGTCCGATTTCGTTGGATCAGCATGATTTCGCTTGAAAGATAACATTTGACAGATTTCGCTTGAAAATATGACATGATTTCGCTTGAAAGTTAACATTTGACAGATTTCGCTTGAAAATATGACATGATTTCGCTTGAAAGTGGCTGTTGGTTTGTGATTTCGCTTGAAACATCATAGACTTGATTTCGCTTGAAAACAGCATAGATCAGATTTCGCTTGAAACAGCATATACTTGATTTCGCTTGAAAACAGCATAGATCAGATTTCGCTTGAAATAGCATATACTTGATTTCGCTTGAACATCATCTTGGGATTTCGCTTGAAGTTATATCAGTTGATTTCGCTTCAACTGATCAACTAGTGATTTCGCTTCAAATTGGTCAACTTGGGATTTCACTTGAAAGAGGATTTTCGTGTCAAGATCATTTCACATCAACTGAGTATCAGTCTGTTTCAGGATATTTGATATTGTGTATACTGATTGTGTTTGTTTGTTTGTCCAGGTGATTCAAGATGGCTAAAATGTTTGATGAACAGGAAAACGAGAATCTTAAAGATTTAAACGTTTGGATTTCTGATTCTTGGTTTGATAAGAAGAACAGGAAGGATGTTTGGATTAAAAGATCTGAAAATTTCTTATGCATGAAACATGAATCTTTGGAACAGTTGGATAGACGTTTTGATGAATTGATTGATAAGATAAATAGATATGAGATAAAGTTTTCAAATGCTGAAAAAATTTCAAAATTTGCTGATGCATTACCTCTAGAATGGGATGAATTTTTGAGTGAACTAAAAAGGAATGAAAATTTCTCAGAATTTTCATTTAGAGAATTCATCAATAAGCTTAGATTACATAAGTTTGATAAAGAAAAAAGAAAAGAAGAGTTGATGTATGAGATGAAGAAGGATTTAGAAAAGATAAATTTGGAAGTGATCATCGAAATGAGAAAAAGATTTTCTGTATGTCTTGCTGCAAAAAATGTCATGAAATATGATATTAAGAGAGGTTGTTTTATTGATGAATATGCAAACCCTCTTGATTTTGTTAAATTTTTTTGTGCAGGAACATACAGGATGGAAACAAAGAAAGAAGCCGATGCTGAAAAGATGAATGAAAAATGTGAAAAATCTGAAGCAGATAATGTGAAATTCTTGAAAGATGTGGAGAATTTGACATTGGAAAATAAAGCTTTGAGAGTTGACAAGAAAACCGATGATGAACAGATTCTGGAGTTGCGCTTGAACTGCGAAAAATTGAAATCTGAAAATGACAAACTTTTGAAGAATGTTGAGAGTGTGTCATTAGAAAATGAAAATTTAAAAAAATTAGAAAATGATTTCAAAAGTCAATTAAAAATTTTAGAAGATGAGAGAGATGTTTTTGATAAAAATAATCTCGAAAAACAATGTGCGATAAATTCTCATCTTGATAAAATCATTCGACTTGAGCATGAAGCCGAAGATAATAGAAAGAAAATTGCTGAGTTAGAGAATAAGTTGAAAAGTTTTGTGACTTCTGCATCGTACATTTGTCCAAAACCGATCAATGTTGTTCCAATAAGTGACAATGTCACAAATTTTGACAAAGTCAAAATTGAAGATTGTGATGAAATATCTAATGATGAAAAAGAAAAGAAAAGAAAAATATTTTTAGATTTACAAGAAAAATTTAAAAATACTGTTTTGCAATCTACTGAAACAGGTGAATGTTCTAAACAAAAACCTGTTAAGAAGAGTGTAGAATAGAAACAAAAAGTTAAAAATTTGAAAAATTTTAAAAATGAAAATAAAAGCTCATCAGATAAGTCATCCAATCATTATCAAAAATCACAAAAATTTAAAAATGAAAACTCACAAAATGATGGTAATAAGTGGTGCAGGTTTGACCACAGTGCTCAAAAGACAAATCCAATATTGAGGAGGAGAAATGACTATAACCAAGCCAAACAATGTTATGATCTGAAGGTTTGGACTGACCAAAGTGGATGGTACGATAACAGAGTGTGCTACACCTGTGGTGTTAGAGGACACATTGCTGTTAACTGCCAGAATTGGAATTTTGAAACACGAAGATGCTATAATTGCCATATTAGAGGACATATTGCCAGAGATTGCCCAAGGAGATTGATGGGAAGATCGAGGGTTGAATTTCAGAGAACGGTAAAGAAACCAGTCACTGTTAAGCCCAAAGAACAGAAAGTGGAAGATAAGAAAGTAAAGCTTTCACAAGGGTAGAGAGACAGACTGAGGAAGAAGAGGAAGAAGGCGAGAGAATACTTGGAGAAGATTTTGTCTTCAGGTTCACCAGTTGGTTCGAATAAAAGTTCTGATGAATCGATTCACTCGACGGCAAAGTCAAGCAAATCGTATTCTTCAGATACAAATCTGAGGACAAACAAGAAGAAAAAGAAAGTTATTGGCGATGAATCTGGCTCATCCAAGTCAGACAAGCCAAGTTCGGGCAATGAATCTGATTCCACAAAATCAGATGAGCCACAAGTTGAGGTAAAAAAGGAAGAGACAGTTCCGTTAATGAATGATGAGAATTTTCCACCATTACAAGCCGCAAACCTAAAATCAAAAGGTGTTGATGCTGGAAAAATGTTTAATAGCAATGTTAAACATATTTTTAGTAAGATGGTTGATGGTAAGGAAAAATGAGTGAAAGAGTTTTATGAAGAAAAGAGAAAAGCTCAAAATGCGTCTAAGGCTGGTCAGGCTTGGGTGTCAAAATCTGTTGGTTGAATTCCTGACTTGCCGGAGCTTCCAGGTTGGTAAGAGTGAAGCAGGTATCGGCATCATTCTTGAGAAATTCACAGGATGGTAACTGTGATATTTCGTCTTACAAGTGGTTAATCAAGGACATTAAATTGTACTTGATTTTCTACAAGAGATAGTGGTATTTGTTCTTATATTGTTAAAAAATTTTATGAAATGGTTAAAAGAGAACTAGGTGATGAGATTACCCCGAACTCATAAGAGATGGGTAAACAAACTAATTTTTCCGGAAAAACCATTCTGATTAAAACAAACTTAAGTGTTTTGAAATCATTATGGGAAAATAGTTTGTTGTAAGGGGGTGTGTTGATTGAATACGCCGAAACCCTCACGGCTGAACAAACATGATTACTTTCATCAGATTGAAAAACGGTTTTCAAACTGTTAAGATCAGTGGGTTGTAAATCATGGGGGTATGTTATATTTTCTGTTAATCAGTGCATGTGAAGCAGAAAATGGATGGCGAGACAAAGCTCTCAATGTTGGTTGTCAAATTTTCTTTATATGGTTTTGCATTTTAGGGGGAGTAATATTGTTAGAAAATACAAAAACATTTGAAAATTTGAAAAAGTCAAAAACATGATAAAATTTAAAAATTGAGTTTTTGCGTAAAAAGAGGAAATGATAATACATCAGTAGACAGTTACAGTACGCTAAAGAAATGGAAAGTTTAAATGTGTTAAACGATCTCACCGTGGATGTGTCGGTAGGTTTTTATACATTTAGTAAACTTTTTCGGGATATAAACCTAAATTCAAACACTTGCTTATTCCGTGGGGAACACTACTTGAATATATAGGTAACCCCTGAAATCTCGTTTGAAAGGTCTCATAATCTGATATACTAGGTCTTTATACTCAATGATGTCTGGGGTATTATTCCGGGACTTCTGCTGAATGGAAGTTCTGACCTAGTCCTTGGATAATACTTTCTGCAAATGCTTGAAACATACCATTAAACCCTCAGCATGCCGATGAAACAATAAAATTGATAGTCGCTGCTGTTGTAAGCAAAAAGATCCTCTAAAGGGGACATACCGTAAAGTCGAAGCTGATATCTCTCTGCGTATACGGAAGTATCGACCTGAGATCCCTCGGCCCTCGCATACCTAATTTATGTACATATATCATTGTAGTATACTCACCTGTAAGACTGATTATTGGGATTCTGGATACGGGAGTATATTCAAGAGGTGGGACACATGAATAGGTTTAAGTTCCTAAAATACCTAATTCGTATCCTGAATCAGTTGAAATTTGTATGAAAATTTAAGTGGATCAGTATATCGACAATCTAAGTGAATTGTTTAATTCTTAAAGTGTTTTTAAGCTCAACGGTACTTGTGACTTGTCAGAAACTGATATGATCCTCTGACGCATACTCAAAACAAAAATATTGTCTGTAAATATGTTTGTACATATTGTGACAACTGCCACTTTCGGGTAAGTTACTTACATTTAAAACAATGATTTACATTATACAAATATTCGGACTGCATGATTACATGATATACATCTTAGAAAACTCATGGGATATTCAATTATGATGCACATGATTCATTTCATTGGGTACATTTGAAATAGTGCAAACAATTCACCGAAACAATTAGAGTAGTGCCTAGTGAACTAGAGTGCTGACGAAAACTCCGGATCCGCAGAAAACATCTAAAATGACATCTTTAGGACTCGGATGAGAGTCCAATATCAATTATATGTTAAACCCTATATGGGAATACAAGAGTTCGGTTAATATTTTACCAATGCCCGGTAGCACTAAAAACTGTCCGAAATGCGCTAAAAGTGACCATTTCATGAATTTTCCGCAAAATTCAGCAATTGTAGTATTATTACAAGATGCAAAAATTGATGTTTAGGCACCAATTTCATATAAGAATACTTATGGAATATTAATTATACGCATAACTGGAATCTTTCCTACAACTTCCATAAGCGTACCTTTCGACTATTTACTTACGAAACGAGCGCTATACATCGAGCCGAACTATATTTTGAGACATGTAGTGAACTAGTTAAGCTTATTTTGGGATTCAAAATAACTTCATACATCTTTTAAATGCGGAATGACAACTTACGGCAAACTTCCGTCGGTACGCCACAAAAGTGCCGTAAACTAGCCAACGACGAAACGAAAAGCATTCAAAGTATCAAAACATTATTTCTACTAGTTTAGTGAACTAGTTAATGTTAATTTATGTTCCGAATCACTAATTACCCCCTAATGGTGAAAGATTACCCTAATCACCATACTTAGCCTAATTACCAAAAATCTACATGTTTAAGACATTTTTTATAAAAATGTTACACTTTACCCCCCCCCCCCCACATGTGGGCCGTGAACAAGGGGTCCCACACCCCTTGTTTATGTTACATAATATCTAGATATTATGTTTACATGCAAGTGGATTAGATTGGATGATTATTTTCTACACTTAGTCACTAAGTTACTACACTTCATCACTTTCATCTTTCATTTTACACCATATCTTACACACACATAAGAAAACTCTTATCATCTTCATCTTTTTCTCAAGAACACCCACCAAAAACCCAATTATTTTTATCATCCTCTTCATTATCAACATGGATTTCTTTGGAAAATAGGGTGATCTAAGGCTTTTGGAAGCATAAGGAAGGGTTTTTCATCCATATCAAAGTGTTCTAACATCAATATCATCATCTTCATTGTTCTTAATAATCTCTAAAGATCATCCCTAGCCTAGTGCTAGAAGTAAGCTTCTATTTTTTTTTTTATATACATATTATGTTTATGATTGTTATTATAATTAATAATAACCATAGATAATCATACATAATGAACAAGAAAAATACAAAGAAGCAAAGATAAAAATCATGATATAATTATGTTTGTTTATATTGTGATTTAAGACTTGTGATATGCATATTTGATGTTGATATGATGATTAGAATACAAATAAACTGTTAGAAGGTGTTTTAAAAATATGATCTAATAATCATACATGTTATGTTAAATGGTTTTTAACATAAAGGGTTATATGGTTGATCATAACTATTAATCTTGTGAAAGTATGTAGGGTTGTTATGTAAAAACAATACTTTCACAAGATTATAAATTGTAACATACAACTAAGAGGATTTTATGAAAGTTGTTAAAAATAAAATTAAACTTGGTTTTTGAACTTGTTAGCATATGAAATAATCATGGTTAAAACCCTACATGATTTGGATATCATCTTGATAATTTCATGTTATAAAAGTTTCATAATGTTTAGTTAAGATGATTGAATAAATTGTTGGTGATTTGATGAAGAAAAGGATATGTTTATAAAACATGGTTAGAATAAAATACAAAGGTTATATGGCCAATTTTTATAAAAACTTTATTTTATAAAGTAACAACATTTTTGGTTGTATTTAGACAAGAGAAATATATATTTTTTTTTTAGAAAAATATATATTTGGTGATTTAACAACTTATGTGCTTTGTGATTATTTGATGGTATTAGTTATATATACCAAAGATAGGAACTTTATTACAATGGTAATAATGAACACATGTTACATAATAATCAAAGTCTTATAAGACTTCACATATTTACGCCTTAAAACGAGTTACGGACGATTCGAATAATCGGACACCAATTATGGTCAAAATGAACGACGGACGACTACATAAGTGAATTGCCAATCCGAGGAGTTACTACGACGTTTAGACGATTTATCGACACGAAATATAAGTATCCTATCGATAACAAATTTCGGATGTTTATACACTTATAAACACTAGTATGTTTATTTACTAACTAGTATACTTAGTAAATTTTTATAAAAAGGATTTTATAAAAATAAATGGACTTATTATTCTAGTGGGCTATTTTTATTACAAATGGGCTTAATATACTTAATAGACTATTTTTATTAATGGGCTTATCTTCATAATGGGCTTAACATAAACACATGGGCTAAGCCCAATACCAAACATATGGGCCAAGGCCCAATAACATTGAAGCCCAACACTATTGAAGCCCAACACTATTGAAGCCCAACACTATTGAAGCCCAACACTATTGAAGCCCAACACTATTGAAGCCCAACACTATTGAAGCCCAACACTATTCAGGCCCAACACTATTGAGGCCCAACACTATTTGAGGCCCAACACTATTGAGGCCCAACACTATTTGAGGCCCAACACTATTGAGGCCCAACACTATTGAGGCCCAACACTATTTAAGGCCCAGCACTATTTAAGCCCAATGATACTATTATTGGAAACACAACTATACAAGTGATACATACAAGACACGAGATTCAGCGGACGAGATCCGACTATACAACTCATTCATCGAATACACAGTTAGCGAACATTTGAACAACTCATACATCGAATACACAGTTAGCGAACATTTGAACAACTCATACATCGAATACACAGTTAGCGAACATTTGAACAACTCATACATCGAATACACAATTAGCGAACATTTGAACAACTCATACATCGAATACACAGTTAACGAACAGTAAAGACATACAAGTCTTACACATATTGAAGACACAAGACTTGTACTCAAGTTCTTTTCAAAGACCGAAGTGTCTAACAAAAATAAGAACATTTGTAGGTCGCAACACTTTTCAGGACGACCGCACGTGAGATCTTATTTACATCTATTTTCAGGACGCAATACAGTGAGTTCATGTTCCCCTATTCATTTAAATGTTTTACAAACTTTACAACTATCGGGGAGGATACATGTTCAGGGTATGTTAAAGTTAGGGAATGAAACACCATAGATCATGTGCGAATTAGGGCCTTACTATAAGCACCATTAATCCAGTTTGGACCAAGGAACAAAGGCTTAGATCTAATGGGTTTTGGCGAGCCCCACTCTTGGTCATGGACCCCTACGGAAGAGTGCGTTTGTGTCCCAGTCGATAGGAATCGGCATAAAATCGTCTAGGGTTGGTTTGCTTCCTAATTCGTCACACATATTAATGTCCTCGCGAAACATTAATGATCAACGATTTCATTGACGCTTTACATACTACATCATACCTACAAATACATTTTATACAATTCACATGTTGTGGATACGGTTTATACATCATTCATACATATACAGTTTATACAACTCACATTTTTCAGATACATCTCATACAACTAAACTGCATGAACTCGCTCAACTTTTGTTGATGTTTTCAAACTTAACATGTATTTCAGGAAATTAGTGGACCTGGCAGACATTTCAGTCAAGGAAAACAAGTATCAATACTCCATGCCAACTATTGAAGGGTTTGCCTGTTATATACCGTCTCTTTGCGGTGATATAGTGGTCAAAGTCTTGACATTTTAAGACTTACATTTTGATGTATAAAACGATGACAACTTATTTTCATGTGATGGTTTGTAACCAATACATTCAACTTATGTTGCATTCTTTTGGGAAACACATATGTAATGGCAATGGCAATGGAGTATGTTTTATTCATATAGTTTGTTCATGTACATCGATATTTATGCAATGAAAACCATACAGATCACACCTTGCGTTTCCGCTACGAGCGGGTGTGACAGATTGGTATCAGAGCATCGATTGTAGTGAACCAGGATTCTTTCTCGAGTCTAAGTCTACAATCACTAGGGATCTCTCACGAAAACCTCTTGTTCATGTTGAACAGATAATAAATAAAATTGGACAAGTCAAAAGGTTTTCATCGCATAAACATTTTTCAAGGTCCACTACAGCAAAAATTCATTTCACATAAATCAAGCGAGGACATTTCCATGGGTGAAGTCTATGAGAAACAGACACAATACATTAATAGACTACGTGCCTACAATACAATACATTATCAGTTTATGCATTATAAACAGTTTACTGATTCAGCTTATACAAGATAGAAATCCTTGATTGATAGGATTTACATGATTATATATATAGGTGGTTCATATATATGTTGCATGAAATATTTTGCCAAGAACAAAATACCTTCGACTTCAAACTCTATTATTATTCTTTACTCACACGGTGAAAATATCGACCTCATGTCTATTGCGGAGCTTATGGCGAACATGATTCCTAAGTGAAATCTTAAACTTAATTCCGTAAAATATGGTTGCTTTCTCGCGAATGCTGAGATGCCTGACCATGATAATGACGACGAGGCGAAGGTGGTAACCTTGGACAACAACTCCATTAGTGGGACGAGATCCATGTGGCTCATACTAATCAAGGTGGATATACTCTTGTCCTTACAAGGAAGATGAAGTACTCATCTTGAAGGTGCCCCTTCAGTTGTTATTATTACAGATTCTTTCCATTTCTATTCCATCTAACGCTGTGCTGATTTGTGAGTAATGAAAACGGATGTTGACACGTGAACTATCACGAAGTTTCCTTCTATGTTGAAGTTATATAAACAATAGTGTCCTCTCTCTGACTGATCGCCTGCTCTGAACGAGAGAATGCTAGGGTGACCATGCAAGACAATTTATTATTACGGGGGCCCACGTAATAACAACTTGTAGTGCATGGAAATTCTGGTGGACTCTGCGGGTCAAGCTAATGATCACTATTCATTCAAAATTCTTAAGTTATTACTTGAGATTCAATTCTTCCTATCTAGTAGAACACGAACTGGGGGTGGTTAGTATAACACCCTACAATACAATACAATACAATACAATACAATACAATACAATACAATACAGTACAATACAATACGGGAAGACGACACATATTTGTCCACACCTAACATTCGATCTATATCACGATTCAGTTGAGACTAGTCATTTAAACAAACAAAACGTGTTAGCTACTCATGGAGGATTTTCCTCAACATTCTCGAAATTCTTGAACATGGGTTGGTTCCAGAGTGTCCATGACACTTTATCCTACTTTACCTTACCTTACCTTATCATATTTATTGGAAGTGATACAATAAATTCCGTCCTTTGACGTTTTTCTTTTTCCAAGGGATAGTATGGCATGCGCCATGCTGCAACTCCCTCATTACATTCTATTCTACATTTTTGGAGATTCTAATAATTTCGCTAGAGCTCGTGAAACTCAAGCACTATTACCATGTTAATCACATGGACAAATAATACAAAGGATTTTCTCTTTTTAGGACGATCGAGGTCCATAGAGTAGGGAATACATATTATATGGACGAAGACCATTGGTTGGTTTCCCCTCCTCAACGAATTATTTCTCTTTCCATTTAGACGTATGACCAATACATGCAAGAGGCATTACACCTTTTGGTTTTGGTTATCCACATTATCATTTATTCAAACATGTATGAACAATATGGTCTTGAGGTTTCCATGACCGATTGATTGTATTCTTCATTCTTGGGCACATGATAGACTTTATTTATTCAAATAAATGTCTAGATTCTTTTAATTGTGTGTATTAAAAAGAACATGGCGCCAAAAGAATCAATTGTTTAAGTTAAAAGTTATGTGTTGAAAACCACTGCTTTTACACAAGACATGGTTTAGACATGACATTTTTGCACAAGACGCGACATCCTCTACACAAGACATAATATTCTATTTCAAGACATGATATATTTATACACTACATTTTTATTGGTTATTTATTTAACCATACATCATTCTTTTATATCATCTGATTTTCATATCTATTTTCATATGATTTTATAAAAGAACTCGATCATAACTGGAGCCAATGTTGATGGTTACACTTGATGCTTTCACGTTATCTCAAGGGTTGTTTCCATACTACGTAACACCCGAATTCAAACACCCTGAGTGTTACATTTTGGGTTTAGCCTCGGAGATCCGAAGCATAACCGCATCATCCCTCCCTACCTCGATCACTCAAACAATAACTCTCTCCATGAGAGAAATGAAGTCATGAGTACGTACACTCTACGATTATCATGTATCAATTCTTTTAATACCAACACTGAGCTTAGCTATTGCTTTTAAATGTTAAGCATATACTCGAATTAGAGTCTTGTTGGACACACATTACTATATCAACTTAGCTAATGGGAAATTAGCTGACTCTTGTCAAATCATAAAGGGTCACCGTTACGTATCCTATTCGTCAACATTTCACATCCATGTTATTTTATACAATTGGCAATTTTAGCTTCATCTCAACATTTCACATACATGAGTTTCATGGCTAGGGACGGGATTGTCCTAGCTACAATTAGGGATTGGGTTATCCTACATCTAAACATATGGTTGGGTTATCCAACATCTAAACATATGGATCGGGTTATCCTACATCTAAACATATGGATTGGGTTATCCTACATTTAAACATAGGGTTCCTAAAACTATACAGTGAAGTCCTCGCCACACAGAAGTTAAAATGTACTTGGCCTAGAGTCAAGTAAGCTAGACGTCTCCTCATTCTTTAGAATTGGCAAAAAGTAAACTAGTCGAGTCTAGAGTTGAAATTCAATATCGATCTCTTCCCTGTTCAGTTGAGTATTTTCAAAGTAGTGGTTGACATGGATTGGCTATCCAATAATCGAGCCGAAGTCTTCTGTCATGAGAAGATCATTCGCTTACCACTACCGAACGAAGAGACATTTATTATTCATGGAGAGAAGCACGACACACCATTGCGGACTATAAATTGTATGAAGGCTCAAAGTTGCTTACGGAAAGGTTGTATTACCTTTCTAGCACTTGTTATCGACAAGAAGGCCGATGGGCCTCAGATGACAGATATTCCTGTGGTAAAAGAATTCCCTGAAGTCTTTCTTGAAGACTTGCCAGGACTACCACCATATTGACAAGTCGAGTTTCATATCGACTTGGTACCGGGAGCTGCACCCATAGCCAAATCTCCATGTCGATTAGCACCTTCTGAACCTTGTAGTTGACCGAATAAGGATGTTGTGAGTTCATAACCCCCACTCTTTACCATTATACATCTTTATAAAGGTTTTGGGGGTGGAAAGACATGAAAGTTTCGCAAAACTGCACAACATTTCGATGAATGAAAAATTCATATTTCTAAACCATGTTACAAATAAATTTCCAACTAACTAAAATGGTTTATGAAAGGTTCTAGCCTCTACTCTAAGATAGACTTACGATCGGAGTATCATCAGTTACGAATTCAAGAGGAAAGCATACCGAAAACGGCTTTTAAGACTCGTTACGGTCATTACGAGTTTCTCGTTATGCCTTTTGGTTTAACAAATGCACCAGCGATCTTCATGGATTTAATGAATCGTGTGTGCAAGCCATATCTCGACAAATTTGTCATAGTGTTTATTGAAGACATTTTGATATACTCTCGATCGACTGATGAACATGAGCAGCATTTGAGAACCATTTTAGAATTGTTAAAGACAATAAATTCGCCCCAAATCGAAAAACAAGATATAGCCTTACAACTTATTCTTAAGATTGGTGCATAGCATTTTACAATCTTATCATTATCCGACGATACCGATGACTCTGTTGTAGACTATGATGCTTCGCATCATGGATTGGGTTGCGTACTCGTGCAACGTGAAAAAGTTATTGTGTGCACGTCGTGCCAATTAAAAAGTTCACGAGAAAAACTATACCACTCACGAACTAGAGTTAGGCGTGGTGGTATTCGCTTTAAAATTATGGCGACATTATTTATATGGTACTCAATGCATTATTTTCACGGATCATAAAAGTCTTCAACACATATTCAACCAAAAAGAATTAAATATACGTCAATGATGTTTTTTTTTTGAATTGTTGAACGACTATGATTGTGAAATAAAGTACCATCCGGGCAAGGCAAATGTTGTAGCAGACGCCTTGAGCCGCATGGAGCGAGTTAGAATACTGAGAGTTTAAGCATTAGAGAAGATGATTCACAAGCGCTCAAGGAAGAGCATATTCAACTAGAAACACTTCAAGGCATGAAGGAACAATTAGTGCCGAAAGAAGATGGAACTTTATACCTTATGGGTTGAAATTAGGTTCCATTCTTTTGCGGCCTTCGAGATGATATTTTGAGGAAGCACATAGGCCTAAGTAGTGAAAGAATACTACTGGTGGCCTAACCTCAAAAGTGATATCGCGACTTATATCGGAGAATGCTTGACTTGCGCGAGAGTAAAAGTCGAGTAGCAAAATCCCTCGGACTTGTTACAACAACCCGAGATTCCCGTTTGGTAATGGGAACAAATATCGATGTACTTCATTACGAAGTTACTCAGGACCTCAAGAGGTCACTACATGATATGTGTAATCATCGATAGACTAACAAAGTTCACGCACTTCTTACCGATTTGGTAGAAGGATAATACTGAGAAACTAGCAGAACTCTATTTCAAAGAAATAGTGGCTCGTTATGGAGTGCCTATTTCAATCATTTCAGACCGAGACGGTCGTTTTATTTCTAGAATTTGGAAATCATTTCAACAGGCCTTTGGATCTCATTTGAATCTAAGTACGGTCTTTCATCCACAAACTGACGGCCAGAGCGAACGGACAATCTAAACACTCGAAGATATGCTTCGTGCATGTGTTATAGATTTAGGCGGCAATTGGGATACTCATCTACCTTTAGTTGAGTCTTCCTACAAAAACAGCTACCATATTAGTATACAAGCTGCACCGTTTGAAGCTCTTTATGGTCGAAAATGTCGCTCTCCGCTATGTTAGGCGGAAACAGGCGATAGTCAATTAACTGGTCCGAAACTAGTCCAAGAGACTACGGATAAAAATTTTCAGACCCGAGACCGTATCAAGGCGGCTCGCGATCGACAAAAGAGCTACGCAGATAAAAGACGAAAACCATTATCTTTCGAGGTTGGAGACAAAGTCTTGTTGAAAGTCTCGCCTTGGAAAGGCGTAGCGAGGATCAGTGAACGTGGAAAGCTTAACCCACGTTACATTGGACCATTTGAAATCATAGAAAAGATTGGCACTGTTGCCTACAAGTTGAAGTTACCAGATGAACTTAACAGTGTGCACGACACGTTTCATGTGTCGAATCTTAAATAGAGTCTAACACAAGCAACCGTTATCATTCTATTCACATTGACGACAAACTCCAATTCACTAAAGAACCTGTTGAAGTCATGGACTGTAAAGTCTAGAAATCATGGAGGAGTCGTATCAAATTATTAAAATGTACGTTGGAACTCTAGACACGGACCCGAGTATACTTGGGAATGTGAACATTAAATCAAAGCCAAATACTCTCACCTGTTCGAGTAGTCTCCTGTATAGGATGACTCAGCTTGAATTTCGGGACGAAATTCTCAATAACAGGGGGAGAATGTGACAACTGCCACTTTCGGGTAAGTTACTTACATTTAAAACAATGATTTACATTATACAAATATTCGGACTGCATGATTACATGATATACATCTTAGAAAACTCATGGGATATTCAATTATGATGCACATGATTCATTTCATTGGGTACATTTGAAATAGTGCAAACAATTCACCGAAACAATTAGAGTAGTGCCTAGTGAACTAGAGTGCTGACGAAAACTCCGGATCCGCAGAAAACATCTAAAATGAGATCTTTAGGACTCGAATGAGAGTCCAATATCAATTATATGTTAAACCCTATATGGGAATACAAGAGTTCGGTTAATATTTTACCAATGCCCGGTAGCACTAAAAACTGTCCGAAATGCGCTAAAAGTGACCATTTCATGAATTTTCCGCAAAATTCAGCAATTGTAGTATTATTACAAGATGCAAAAATTGATGTTTAGGCACCAATTTCATATAAGAATACTTATGGAATATTAATTATACGCATAACTGGAATCTTTCCTACAACTTCCATAAGCGTACCTTTCGACTATTTACTTACGAAACGAGCGCTATACATCGAGCCGAACTATATTTTGAGACATGTAGTGAACTAGTTAAGCTTATTTTGGGATTCAAAATAACTTCATACATCTTTTAAATGCGGAATGACAACTTACGGCAAACTTCCGTCGGTACGCCACAAAAGTGCCGTAAACTAGCCAACGACGAAACGAAAAGCATTCAAAGTATCAAAACATTATTTCTACTAGTTTAGTGAACTAGTTAATGTTAATTTATGTTCCGAATCACTAATTACCCCCTAATGGTGAAAGATTACCCTAATCACCATACTTAGCCTAATTACCAAAAATCTACATGTTTAAGACATTTTTTATAAAAATGTTACACTTTACCCCCCCCCCCCCCCCACATGTGGGCCGTGAACAAGGGGTCCCACACCCCTTGTTTATGTTACATAATATCTAGATATTATGTTTACATGCAAGTGGATTAGATTGGATGATTATTTTCTACACTTAGTCACTAAGTTACTACACTTCATCACTTTCATCTTTCATTTTACACCATATCTTACACACACATAAGAAAACTCTTATCATCTTCATCTTTTTCTCAAGAACACCCACCAAAAACCCAATTATTTTTATCATCCTCTTCATTATCAACATGGATTTCTTTGGAAAATAGGGTGATCTAAGGCTTTTGGAAGCATAAGGAAGGGTTTTTCATCCATATCAAAGTGTTCTAACATCAATATCATCATCTTCATTGTTCTTAATAATCTCTAAAGATCATCCCTAGCCTAGTGCTAGAAGTAAGCTTCTATATTTTTTTTATATACATATTATGTTTATGATTGTTATTATAATTAATAATAACCATAGATAATCATACATAATGAACAAGAAAAATACAAAGAAGCAAAGATAAAAATCATGATATAATTATGTTTGTTTATATTGTGATTTAAGACTTGTGATATGCATATTTGATGTTGATATGATGATTAGAATACAAATAAACTGTTAGAAGGTGTTTTAAAAATATGATCTAATAATCATACATGTTATGTTAAATGGTTTTTAACATAAAGGGTTATATGGTTGATCATAACTATTAATCTTGTGAAAGTATGTAGGGTTGTTATGTAAAAACAATACTTTCACAAGATTATAAATTGTAACATACAACTAAGAGGATTTTATGAAAGTTGTTAAAAATAAAATTAAACTTGGTTTTTGAACTTGTTAGCATATGAAATAATCATGGTTAAAACCCTACATGATTTGGATATCATCTTGATAATTTCATGTTATAAAAGTTTCATAATGTTTAGTTAAGATGATTGAATAAATTGTTGGTGATTTGATGAAGAAAAGGATATGTTTATAAAACATGGTTAGAATAAAATACAAAGGTTATATGGCCAATTTTTATAAAAACTTTATTTTATAAAGTAACAACATTTTTGGTTGTATTTAGACAAGAGAAATATATATTTTTTTTTTAGAAAAATATATATTTGGTGATTTAACAACTTATGTGCTTTGTGATTATTTGATGGTATTAGTTATATATACCAAAGATAGGAACTTTATTACAATGGTAATAATGAACACATGTTACATAATAATCAAAGTCTTATAAGACTTCACATATTTACGCCTTAAAACGAGTTACGGACGATTCGAATAATCGGACACCAATTATGGTCAAAATGAACGACGGACGACTACATAAGTGAATTGCCAATCCGAGGAGTTACTACGACGTTTAGACGATTTATCGACACGAAATATAAGTATCCTATCGATAACAAATTTCGGATGTTTATACACTTATAAACACTAGTATGTTTATTTACTAACTAGTATACTTAGTAAATTTTTATAAAAAGGATTTTATAAAAATAAATGGGCTTATTATTCTAGTGGGCTATTTTTATTACAAATGGGCTTAATATACTTAATAGACTATTTTTATTAATGGGCTTATCTTCATAATGGGCTTAACATAAACACATGGGCTAAGCCCAATACCAAACATATGGGCCAAGGCCCAACACTATTGAAGCCCAACACTATTGAAGCCCAACACTATTGAAGCCCAACACTATTGAAGCCCAACACTATTGAAGCCCAACACTATTCAGGCCCAACACTATTGAGGCCCAACACTATTTGAGGCCCAACACTATTGAGGCCCAACACTATTTGAGGCCCAACACTAGCACTATTTAATCCCAATAACTTGAAAACATGGGCTCGGCCCAATGATACTATTATTGGAAACACAACTATACAAGTGATACATACAAGACACGAGATTCAGCGGACGAGATCCGACTATACAACTCATTCATCGAATACACAGTTAGCGAACATTTGAACAACTCATACATCGAATACACAGTTAGCGAACATTTGAACAACTCATACATCGAATACACAGTTAGCGAACATTTGAACAACTCATACATCGAATACACAGTTAGCGAACATTTGAACAACTCATACATCGAATACACATTTAGCGAACATTTGAACAACTCATACATCGAATACACAGTTAACGAACAGTAAAGACATACAAGTCTTACACATATTGAAGACACAAGACTTGTACTCAAGTTCTTTTCAAAGACCGAAGTGTCTAACAAAAATAAGAACATTTGTAGGTCGCAACACTTTTCAGGACGACCGCACGTGAGATCTTATTTACATCTATTTTCAGGACGCAATACAGTGAGTTCATGTTCCCCTATTCATTTAAATGTTTTACAAACTTTACAACTATCGGGGAGGATACATGTTCAGGGTATGTTAAAGTTAGGGAATGAAACACCATAGATCATGTGCGAATTAGGGCCTTACTATAAGCACCATTAATCCAGTTTGGACCAAGGAACAAAGGCTTAGATCTAATGGGTTTTGGCGAGCCCCACTCTTGGTCATGGACCCCTACGGAAGAGTGCGTTTGTGTCCCAGTCGATAGGAATCGGCATAAAATCGTCTAGGGTTGGTTTGCTTCCTAATTCGTCACACATATTAATGTCCTCGTGAAACATTAATGATCAACGATTTCATTGACGCTTTACATACTACATCATACCTACAAATACATTTTATACAATTCACATGTTGTGGATACGGTTTATACATCATTCATACATATACAGTTTATACAACTCACATTTTTCAGATACATCTCATACAACTAAACTGCATGAACTCGCTCAACTTTTGTTGATGTTTTCAAACTTAACATGTATTTCAGGAAATTAGTGGACCTGGCAGACATTTCAGTCAAGGAAAACAAGTATCAATACTCCATGCCAACTATTGAAGGGTTTGCCTGTTATATACCGTCTCTTTGCGGTGATATAGTGGTCAAAGTCTTGACATTTTAAGACTTACATTTTGATGTATAAAACGATGACAACTTATTTTCATGTGATGGTTTGTAACCAATACATTCAACTTATGTTGCATTCTTTTGGGAAACACATATGTAATGGCAATGGCAATGGAGTATGTTTTATTCATATAGTTTGTTCATGTACATCGATATTTATGCAATGAAAACCATACAGATCACACCTTGCGTTTCCGCTATGAGCGGGTGTGACAGATTGGTATCAGAGCATCGATTGTAGTGAACCAGGATTCTTTCTCGAGTCTAAGTCTACAATCACTAGGGATCTCTCACGAAAACCTCTTGTTCATGTTGAACAGATAATAAATAAAATTGGACAAGTCAAAAGGTTTTCATCGCATAAACATTTTTCAAGGTCCACTACAGCAAAAATTCATTTCACATAAATCAAGCGAGGACATTTCCATGGGTGAAGTCTATGAGAAACAGACACAATACATTAATAGACTACGTGCCTACAATACAATACATTATCAGTTTATGCATTATAAACAGTTTACTGATTCAGCTTATACAAGATAGAAATCCTTGATTGATAGGATTTACATGATTATATATATAGGTGGTTCATATATATGTTGCATGAAATATTTTGCCAAGAACAAAATACCTTCGACTTCAAACTCTATTATTATTCTTTACTCACACGGTGAAAATATCGACCTCATGTCTATTGCGGAGCTTATGGCGAACATGATTCCTAAGTGAAATCTTAAACTTAATTCCGTAAAATATGGTTGCTTTCTCGCGAATGCTGAGATGCCTGACCATGATAATGACGACGAGGCGAAGGTGGTAACCTTGGACAACAACTCCATTAGTGGGACGAGATCCATGTGGCTCATACTAATCAAGGTGGATATACTCTTGTCCTTACAAGGAAGATGAAGTACTCATCTTGAAGGTGCCCCTTCAGTTGTTATTATTACAGATTCTTTCCATTTCTATTCCATCTAACGCTGTGCTGATTTGTGAGTAATGAAAACGGATGTTGACACGTGAACTATCATGAAGTTTCCTTCTATGTTGAAGTTATATAAACAATAGTGTCCTCTCTCTGACTGATCGCCTGCTCTGAACGAGAGAATGCTAGGGTGACCATGCAAGACAATTTATTATTACGGGGGCCCACGTAATAACAACTTGTAGTGCATGGAAATTCTGGTGGACTCTGCGGGTCAAGCTAATGATCACTATTCATTCAAAATTCTTAAGTTATTACTTGAGATTCAATTCTTCCTATCTAGTAGAACACGAACTGGGGGTGGTTAGTATAACACCCTACAATACAATACAATACAATACAATACAATACAATACAATACAGTACAATACAATACGGGAAGACGACACATATTTGTCCACACCTAACATTCGATCTATATCACGATTCAGTTGAGACTAGTCATTTAAACAAACAAAACGTGTTAGCTACTCATGGAGGATTTTCCTCAACATTCTCGAAATTCTTGAACATGGGTTGGTTCCAGAGTGTCCATGACACTTTATCCTACTTTACCTTACCTTACCTTATCATATTTATTGGAAGTGATACAATAAATTCCGTCCTTTGACGTTTTTCTTTTTCCAAGGGATAGTATGGCATGCGCCATGCTGCAACTCCCTCATTACATTCTATTCTACATTTTTGGAGATTCTAATAATTTCGCTAGAGCTCGTGAAACTCAAGCACTATTACCATGTTAATCACATGGACAAATAATACAAAGGATTTTCTCTTTTTAGGACGATCGAGGTCCATAGAGTAGGGAATACATATTATATGGACGAAGACCATTGGTTGGTTTCCCCTCCTCAACGAATTATTTCTCTTTCCATTTAGACGTATGACCAATACATGCAAGAGGCATTACACCTTTTGGTTTTGGTTATCCACATTATCATTTATTCAAACATGTATGAACAATATGGTCTTGAGGTTTCCATGACCGATTGATTGTATTCTTCATTCTTGGGCACATGATAGACTTTATTTATTCAAATAAATGTCTAGATTCTTTTAATTGTGTGTATTAAAAAGAACATGGCGCCAAAAGAATCAATTGTTTAAGTTAAAAGTTATGTGTTGAAAACCACTGCTTTTACACAAGACATGGTTTAGACATGACATTTTTGCACAAGACGCGACATCCTCTACACAAGACATAATATTCTATTTCAAGACATGATATATTTATACACTACATTTTTATTGGTTATTTATTTAACCATACATCATTCTTTTATATCATCTGATTTTCATATCTATTTTCATATGATTTTATAAAAGAACTCGATCATAACTGGAGCCAATGTTGATGGTTACACTTGATGCTTTCACGTTATCTCAAGGGTTGTTTCCATACTACGTAACACCCGAATTCAAACACCCTGAGTGTTACATTTTGGGTTTAGCCTCGGAGATCCGAAGCATAACCGCATCATCCCTCCCTACCTCGATCACTCAAACAATAACTCTCTCCATGAGAGAAATGAAGTCATGAGTACGTACACTCTACGATTATCATGTATCAATTCTTTTAATACCAACACTGAGCTTAGCTATTGCTTTTAAATGTTAAGCATATACTCGAATTAGAGTCTTGTTGGACACACATTACTATATCAACTTAGCTAATGGGAAATTAGCTGACTCTTGTCAAATCATAAAGGGTCACCGTTACGTATCCTATTCGTCAACATTTCACATCCATGTTATTTTATACAATTGGCAATTTTAGCTTCATCTCAACATTTCACATACATGAGTTTCATGGCTAGGGACGGGATTGTCCTAGCTACAATTAGGGATTGGGTTATCCTACATCTAAACATATGGTTGGGTTATCCAACATCTAAACATATGGATCGGGTTATCCTACATCTAAACATATGGATTGGGTTATCCTACATTTAAACATAGGGTTCCTAAAACTATACAGTGAAGTCCTCGCCACACAGAAGTTAAAATGTACTTGGCCTAGAGTCAAGTAAGCTAGACGTCTCCTCATTCTTTAGAATTGGCAAAAAGTAAACTAGTCGAGTCTAGAGTTGAAATTCAATATCGATCTCTTCCCTGTTCAGTTGAGTATTTTCAAAGTAGTGGTTGACATGGATTGGCTATCCAATAATCGAGCCGAAGTCTTCTGTCATGAGAAGATCATTCGCTTACCACTACCGAACGAAGAGACATTTATTATTCATGGAGAGAAGCACGACACACCATTGCGGACTATAAATTGTATGAAGGCTCAAAGTTGCTTACGGAAAGGTTGTATTACCTTTCTAGCACTTGTTATCGACAAGAAGGCCGATGGGCCTCAGATGACAGATATTCCTGTGGTAAAAGAATTCCCTGAAGTCTTTCTTGAAGACTTGCCAGGACTACCACCATATTGACAAGTCGAGTTTCATATCGACTTGGTACCGGGAGCTGCACCCATAGCCAAATCTCCATGTCGATTAGCACCTTCTGAACCTTGTAGTTGACCGAATAAGGATGTTGTGAGTTCATAACCCCCACTCTTTACCATTATACATCTTTATAAAGGTTTTGGGGGTGGAAAGACATGAAAGTTTCGCAAAACTGCACAACATTTCGATGAATGAAAAATTCATATTTCTAAACCATGTTACAAATAAATTTCCAACTAACTAAAATGGTTTATGAAAGGTTCTAGCCTCTACTCTAAGATAGACTTACGATCGGAGTATCATCAGTTACGAATTCAAGAGGAAAGCATACCGAAAACGGCTTTTAAGACTCGTTACGGTCATTACGAGTTTCTCGTTATGCCTTTTGGTTTAACAAATGCACCAGCGATCTTCATGGATTTAATGAATCGTGTGTGCAAGCCATATCTCGACAAATTTGTCATAGTGTTTATTGAAGACATTTTGATATACTCTCGATCGACTGATGAACATGAGCAGCATTTGAGAACCATTTTAGAATTGTTAAAGACAATAAATTCGCCCCAAATCGAAAAACAAGATATAGCCTTACAACTTATTCTTAAGATTGGTGCATAGCATTTTACAATCTTATCATTATCCGACGATACCGATGACTCTGTTGTAGACTATGATGCTTCGCATCATGGATTGGGTTGCGTACTCGTGCAACGTGAAAAAGTTATTGTGTGCACGTCGTGCCAATTAAAAAGTTCACGAGAAAAACTATACCACTCACGAACTAGAGTTAGGCGTGGTGGTATTCGCTTTAAAATTATGGCGACATTATTTATATGGTACTCAATGCATTATTTTCACGGATCATAAAAGTCTTCAACACATATTCAACCAAAAAGAATTAAATATACGTCAATGATGTTTTTTTTTTGAATTGTTGAACGACTATGATTGTGAAATAAAGTACCATCCGGGCAAGGCAAATGTTGTAGCAGACGCCTTGAGCCGCATGGAGCGAGTTAGAATACTGAGAGTTTAAGCATTAGAGAAGATGATTCACAAGCGCTCAAGGAAGAGCATATTCAACTAGAAACACTTCAAGGCATGAAGGAACAATTAGTGCCGAAAGAAGATGGAACTTTATACCTTATGGGTTGAAATTAGGTTCCATTCTTTTGCGGCCTTCGAGATGATATTTTGAGGAAGCACATAGGCCTAAGTAGTGAAAGAATACTACTGGTGGCCTAACCTCAAAAGTGATATCGCGACTTATATCGGAGAATGCTTGACTTGCGCGAGAGTAAAAGTCGAGTAGCAAAATCCCTCGGACTTGTTACAACAACCCGAGATTCCCGTTTGGTAATGGGAACAAATATCGATGTACTTCATTACGAAGTTACTCAGGACCTCAAGAGGTCACTACATGATATGTGTAATCATCGATAGACTAACAAAGTTCACGCACTTCTTACCGATTTGGTAGAAGGATAATACTGAGAAACTAGCAGAACTCTATTTCAAAGAAATAGTGGCTCGTTATGGAGTGCCTATTTCAATCATTTCAGACCGAGACGGTCGTTTTATTTCTAGAATTTGGAAATCATTTCAACAGGCCTTTGGATCTCATTTGAATCTAAGTACGGTCTTTCATCCACAAACTGACGGCCAGAGCGAACGGACAATCTAAACACTCGAAGATATGCTTCGTGCATGTGTTATAGATTTAGGCGGCAATTGGGATACTCATCTACCTTTAGTTGAGTCTTCCTACAAAAACAGCTACCATATTAGTATACAAGCTGCACCGTTTGAAGCTCTTTATGGTCGAAAATGTCGCTCTCCGCTATGTTAGGCGGAAACAGGCGATAGTCAATTAACTGGTCCGAAACTAGTCCAAGAGACTACGGATAAAAATTTTCAGACCCGAGACCGTATCAAGGCGGCTCGCGATCGACAAAAGAGCTACGCAGATAAAAGACGAAAACCATTATCTTTCGAGGTTGGAGACAAAGTCTTGTTGAAAGTCTCGCCTTGGAAAGGCGTAGCGAGGATCAGTGAACGTGGAAAGCTTAACCCACGTTACATTGGACCATTTGAAATCATAGAAAAGATTGGCACTGTTGCCTACAAGTTGAAGTTACCAGATGAACTTAACAGTGTGCACGACACGTTTCATGTGTCGAATCTTAAATAGAGTCTAACACAAGCAACCGTTATCATTCTATTCACATTGACGACAAACTCCAATTCACTAAAGAACCTGTTGAAGTCATGGACTGTAAAGTCTAGAAATCATGGAGGAGTCGTATCAAATTATTAAAATGTACGTTGGAACTCTAGACACGGACCCGAGTATACTTGGGAATGTGAACATTAAATCAAAGCCAAATACTCTCACCTGTTCGAGTAGTCTCCTGTATAGGATGACTCAGCTTGAATTTCGGGACGAAATTCTCAATAACAGGGGGAGAATGTGACAACTGCCACTTTCGGGTAAGTTACTTACATTTAAAACAATGATTTACATTATACAAATATTCGGACTGCATGATTACATGATATACATCTTAGAAAACTCATGGGATATTCAATTATGATGCACATGATTCATTTCATTGGGTACATTTGAAATAGTGCAAACAATTCACCGAAACAATTAGAGTAGTGCCTAGTGAACTAGAGTGCTGACGAAAACTCCGGATCCGCAGAAAACATCTAAAATGAGATCTTTAGGACTCGAATGAGAGTCCAATATCAATTATATGTTAAACCCTATATGGGAATACAAGAGTTCGGTTAATATTTTACCAATGCCCGGTAGCACTAAAAACTGTCCGAAATGCGCTAAAAGTGACCATTTCATGAATTTTCCGCAAAATTCAGCAATTGTAGTATTATTACAAGATGCAAAAATTGATGTTTAGGCACCAATTTCATATAAGAATACTTATGGAATATTAATTATACGCATAACTGGAATCTTTCCTACAACTTCCATAAGCGTACCTTTCGACTATTTACTTACGAAACGAGCGCTATACATCGAGCCGAACTATATTTTGAGACATGTAGTGAACTAGTTAAGCTTATTTTGGGATTCAAAATAACTTCATACATCTTTTAAATGCGGAATGACAACTTACGGCAAACTTCCGTCGGTACGCCACAAAAGTGCCGTAAACTAGCCAACGACGAAACGAAAAGCATTCAAAGTATCAAAACATTATTTCTACTAGTTTAGTGAACTAGTTAATGTTAATTTATGTTCCGAATCACTAATTACCCCCTAATGGTGAAAGATTACCCTAATCACCATACTTAGCCTAATTACCAAAAATCTACATGTTTAAGACATTTTTTATAAAAATGTTACACTTTACCCCCCCCCCCCCCACATGTGGGCCGTGAACAAGGGGTCCCACACCCCTTGTTTATGTTACATAATATCTAGATATTATGTTTACATGCAAGTGGATTAGATTGGATGATTATTTTCTACACTTAGTCACTAAGTTACTACACTTCATCACTTTCATCTTTCATTTTACACCATATCTTACACACACATAAGAAAACTCTTATCATCTTCATCTTTTTCTCAAGAACACCCACCAAAAACCCAATTATTTTTATCATCCTCTTCATTATCAACATGGATTTCTTTGGAAAATAGGGTGATCTAAGGCTTTTGGAAGCATAAGGAAGGGTTTTTCATCCATATCAAAGTGTTCTAACATCAATATCATCATCTTCATTGTTCTTAATAATCTCTAAAGATCATCCCTAGCCTAGTGCTAGAAGTAAGCTTCTATATTTTTTTTATATACATATTATGTTTATGATTGTTATTATAATTAATAATAACCATAGATAATCATACATAATGAACAAGAAAAATACAAAGAAGCAAAGATAAAAATCATGATATAATTATGTTTGTTTATATTGTGATTTAAGACTTGTGATATGCATATTTGATGTTGATATGATGATTAGAATACAAATAAACTGTTAGAAGGTGTTTTAAAAATATGATCTAATAATCATACATGTTATGTTAAATGGTTTTTAACATAAAGGGTTATATGGTTGATCATAACTATTAATCTTGTGAAAGTATGTAGGGTTGTTATGTAAAAACAATACTTTCACAAGATTATAAATTGTAACATACAACTAAGAGGATTTTATGAAAGTTGTTAAAAATAAAATTAAACTTGGTTTTTGAACTTGTTAGCATATGAAATAATCATGGTTAAAACCCTACATGATTTGGATATCATCTTGATAATTTCATGTTATAAAAGTTTCATAATGTTTAGTTAAGATGATTGAATAAATTGTTGGTGATTTGATGAAGAAAAGGATATGTTTATAAAACATGGTTAGAATAAAATACAAAGGTTATATGGCCAATTTTTATAAAAACTTTATTTTATAAAGTAACAACATTTTTGGTTGTATTTAGACAAGAGAAATATATATTTTTTTTTTAGAAAAATATATATTTGGTGATTTAACAACTTATGTGCTTTGTGATTATTTGATGGTATTAGTTATATATACCAAAGATAGGAACTTTATTACAATGGTAATAATGAACACATGTTACATAATAATCAAAGTCTTATAAGACTTCACATATTTACGCCTTAAAACGAGTTACGGACGATTCGAATAATCGGACACCAATTATGGTCAAAATGAACGACGGACGACTACATAAGTGAATTGCCAATCCGAGGAGTTACTACGACGTTTAGACGATTTATCGACACGAAATATAAGTATCCTATCGATAACAAATTTCGGATGTTTATACACTTATAAACACTAGTATGTTTATTTACTAACTAGTATACTTAGTAAATTTTTATAAAAAGGATTTTATAAAAATAAATGGGCTTATTATTCTAGTGGGCTATTTTTATTACAAATGGGCTTAATATACTTAATAGACTATTTTTATTAATGGGCTTATCTTCATAATGGGCTTAACATAAACACATGGGCTAAGCCCAATACCAAACATATGGGCCAAGGCCCAACACTATTGAAGCCCAACACTATTGAAGCCCAACACTATTGAAGCCCAACACTATTGAAGCCCAACACTATTGAAGCCCAACACTATTCAGGCCCAACACTATTGAGGCCCAACACTATTTGAGGCCCAACACTATTGAGGCCCAACACTATTTGAGGCCCAACACTATTGAGGCCCAACACTATTGAGGCCCAACACTATTTAAGGCCCAGCACTATTTAAGCCCAATAACTTGAAAACATGGGCTCGGCCCAATGATACTATTATTGGAAACACAACTATACAAGTGATACATACAAGACACGAGATTCAGCGGACGAGATCCGACTATACAACTCATTCATCGAATACACAGTTAGCGAACATTTGAACAACTCATACATCGAATACACAGTTAGCGAACATTTGAACAACTCATACATCGAATACACAGTTAGCGAACATTTGAACAACTCATACATCGAATACACAGTTAGCGAACATTTGAACAACTCATACATCGAATACACATTTAGCGAACATTTGAACAACTCATACATCGAATACACAGTTAACGAACAGTAAAGACATACAAGTCTTACACATATTGAAGACACAAGACTTGTACTCAAGTTCTTTTCAAAGACCGAAGTGTCTAACAAAAATAAGAACATTTGTAGGTCGCAACACTTTTCAGGACGACCGCACGTGAGATCTTATTTACATCTATTTTCAGGACGCAATACAGTGAGTTCATGTTCCCCTATTCATTTAAATGTTTTACAAACTTTACAACTATCGGGGAGGATACATGTTCAGGGTATGTTAAAGTTAGGGAATGAAACACCATAGATCATGTGCGAATTAGGGCCTTACTATAAGCACCATTAATCCAGTTTGGACCAAGGAACAAAGGCTTAGATCTAATGGGTTTTGGCGAGCCCCACTCTTGGTCATGGACCCCTACGGAAGAGTGCGTTTGTGTCCCAGTCGATAGGAATCGGCATAAAATCGTCTAGGGTTGGTTTGCTTCCTAATTCGTCACACATATTAATGTCCTCGCGAAACATTAATGATCAACGATTTCATTGACGCTTTACATACTACATCATACCTACAAATACATTTTATACAATTCACATGTTGTGGATACGGTTTATACATCATTCATACATATACAGTTTATACAACTCACATTTTTCAGATACATCTCATACAACTAAACTGCATGAACTCGCTCAACTTTTGTTGATGTTTTCAAACTTAACATGTATTTCAGGAAATTAGTGGACCTGGCAGACATTTCAGTCAAGGAAAACAAGTATCAATACTCCATGCCAACTATTGAAGGGTTTGCCTGTTATATACCGTCTCTTTGCGGTGATATAGTGGTCAAAGTCTTGACATTTTAAGACTTACATTTTGATGTATAAAACGATGACAACTTATTTTCATGTGATGGTTTGTAACCAATACATTCAACTTATGTTGCATTCTTTTGGGAAACACATATGTAATGGCAATGGCAATGGAGTATGTTTTATTCATATAGTTTGTTCATGTACATCGATATTTATGCAATGAAAACCATACAGATCACACCTTGCGTTTCCGCTACGAGCGGGTGTGACACATATTTCTTTATTGCTTTATTTTTTTTCAGAAAATACAAAAAGATTTTGATTTCTGCTTTATTTTCGACAACTGATGTCTGAAGTGCTGAGTTTCAAAATCTAAGTAAGCTGATCGTGTTTCTGAAAATAAAACAAGTTCATTAAATTGAAACTTGAAGTTTTTAAATCAAAAATTTCAAAAACAGTTTGTAATATCTCCAAGGTCATTAGCTTGAACTTGGATGATTAACTGTGAGGGAGTTGGATTTTTTAACATTGCTAAATCTATACAGTTTGTTGATAGGGGGAGTGGATTAGGGAAGTTGATTGATAATACGAAAACATTGTATTTATGAATGTTTGAGTGATTGCAGATATTCCAGACTACGATCCTGAAAGCAGAGTCTAAGGGAGAGTCTGAAGACAAGTTTGAAACAAAGAAAAGCTTGTAAATGGAAAGCTAGGTGTCGATCCCAAAGCACGGAAGCTTGATGAAAGGGGGAGCCTGAAGCTGATAGAAGAAGAGAGTGATGGATGCGTACAATGTTACAATTTGAGTGAGGATGCAGAATGATCAAGACTGAAGAAGGTGTCATAAAAGAGAATAGTCACTGAAGACTTCGTCAATATCCGAGGGGGAGTCTGTTAGTGCATTACGTCTATTGACTTCGTCTTGTTTCATGAAATAGTATGTTTAATGTAATTTAGCTTGAAAGTGGTGATTTTCCTTGAAAATGTTACTTGACAGTTTCAAGCTAAATCTAATAGTGAAGGTTTCCCTTGAACTGAACACATGTTCATTTCAAGCTAAATCTAAGGTTTCCCTTGAAATGGTCATGACATTTTCAAGCTAAACCTCATCACTATAAATAGAGTTCAAGCTAAATCATTTTAAGACTTTTGCACATTTGAGATTTGAAGAGCTTAGATTCTAGAGAGAGAGAGTCTAGAGAGAGAAAGTACTCCAAGTGATTCAAGGTTCTTTGTACGTTTCAGATTTATCAATAGAATCACGTTTATATTACGTCTTGTGTGTTTCGGTCGCGTTCGTGTACGGATTCCGCACGTTTCACGTTCGTTTAGCAATCGTATGGTGTAAAACCGGTCCTAACACTGCTTACCACTTGTAGACACAAACTTAAAACATCATTTGCAAGTATCGTACACAATGATTTAACATTTTTAATCTCTGATGTATCACTTGTAAGAATAACTATTTCAAACACACTCTCCCAAACCTGTTCATCATGTTTAGCACTAGGAATTTTGAAAATCAGCTCTCCAACATCAGTTGTCAAAAATCTTTTTGAATTTTCAAAATTTATGCTAAAACACACTGAAAATCTTTTTGGATTTTGAGTATAAAGGAAATGCAGTAAAGAAATATTTACAGACAATATTTTTGTGAGTTTGTGTAAGAAGATCATATCAGTTTTTGAGATAAATCACTAGCACCGTTAAGCTATAAACATTTTAAGTTTTAAATGATTCACTTAGATTGTCAGTATACTGATCCACTTAAATTCTCACACAAAGTTCAACTGTTTCGAGATACGAGATTAATGTTTTAAGCACTTCAACTTATTCGCTTGTCCCACCTCAGAATATACTCCCGTATCCAGATCCCAATATTCAGTCTTACAGGTGAGTATACCTAGATGATATCAGTAAAGGGTTAAATGTGAGGGCCATGAGAGCTCAGGCTATTGCTTCCGCAAAATCAGAGAAATGATAGCTTCGACTTTAGGTGTGTTCCCTTTAGAGAATCTTTTCTTCAACAGCACATGATTAGCATTTTGCAATGTTTCATCGTTTTTTATGCTGAGGGGGGTGCTATATTTCAAGCAAGCGAAAAGTATTATACGGGGACTAGGCCATTGCTTCTGTAAAATCAGAAGTCCCGGGATAATACCCCAAATATCACTGAGTATAAAGACCTAGTATCTCAGAAAGAGGGATCTTTCAAACAAGATTTCGGGGGTTACCCATATATCCGAGAAATGTTCCCCACGAGATAAGCAAGTTTGAAATTTAGGTTTATATCTCGACACAATCTACTAAATGTGTAAAAACCTACTGGCACATCATCAGTGAGACCGTTTATCACATTTGACTTTCCAATTCTTTAGCATGCTGTGATAGTCCACTGATGTACTATCATTTCCTCTTTTCTCAACAAAACTCATTTTTGATTTTATAATGTTTTTGACATTTTCAAATTTTCAAATGTTTTTGGATTTTCTGAAATTACTTACTCCCCGTAAAATGAAAAAACATTTAAAAGAAATTTGAAAACAAACTGTACACATAAAGTGACAACTGTTGTGAATTGCTTCAAATCGCCATCCACTTGGCATAAACAATCAGAACTCCCCCTTACAACAAACTATTTTCCCATTATGATTTCAAAACAATTAAGTTTGTTTTAATCAAATGGTTTTTCCAGAAAATTAGTTTTGTTGATTTCATAAAACCATTTGTAGGTTAGGGGATCAATTCATCACCTTGTTCTTTCATCTTCAACCTTTTGAAAAATATAACAGTTTTAAGTTTAAAACACAAATACCACTTGTAGGTTTTCTCAAACACACAAAATTCAAGAAAGATGCCGATACTTGCTCCACACTTACCAACCTGGAAGCCCCGGCAAGTCATACTTTTCACATATGGAATACAGACATCCAAGCCTGACCAAAATTGGATGTGACATCTTCAGTTTCACTCGGGGTGTAAGTTGCCTTCTTTGTTTCATAAAAATCTTTTACCCCTTTTACCTTCCCATCGACCATCTTCGCAAAAAAAAAATTCACATTTTCATTAAAAACCTTTTCGACATCAAATTCTTTCTTCTCAGAATAGAATTGATTCGAAATCTCAATCTTTCCAACTTTTTGTTTAAAATTTTCAGCCCGCAATGGTGGAAAATTGACATCATCCATTGGCGGTACTGACGTTTCTATTTTTAGCTCAATTTGTGGCTCCTCTGACTTTGACGAGTCAGATTCATCGCCATACTTCACATCAGATTTCTTAACAACCCACTTCTGGTTGTCAAGATTCACTCTTCTCTTGTAAAATCTTTTTGAACATTCACCAACCTCATATGTTGAGTTTTTAAACACTTTGAATTTTTCAGTTGGTGGTTCAGTTTTGTCAACAACTTTATCTTTGAGTTTAGAAACAACTTCCTATTTTGTGTTGGTAGCCATTGGACAGTTACAGGCGATGTGACCAACTTCTTGACATCGGTAACAGGTTCTTGTCTCTTTTCTCTGATAAACAACATTCTTCTCAAGCTTTTGTTTTTCTGCAAAGAACTCTTTGTTTGATTGCTTCCAGAATGAGCTCTTTTGTTCTTCTTCCGAACTTGTCCCTGAAACAAACACAGTTTTTGGTTTATAAGTTTTCTCATTTTTATGATTTTTCGGTGGAATAAAACCAAGACCTTTCTTTTTGAAATTACTGTTATGGTTTGGTTTCTTTTGATAACCTGAACCAGAACTGTAACTCTTTTTCTTGTTTAATCTTTGTTGAACTCTTGAAGTGTAAGTTTTAGGATTTTCAAAAAGATTTACATCTTTTATTTCAGAAATATTAATTTCTGTTAGTTTGAAAACCTTTTTTATCATTTCAGTTTTAACACCTCTTATTGGAAATTCTGCACCAGAATTTAATTTATCAGAATCATTCAAAGTATATGCAACTTTGATTTGTTCGTCATTAAAATTAGATTTTGATAACAAGAATTCTTTATTGTAAACTCTTTTAACCGACGATTTTGTATTGTCAACTGATGAACTCGAACTCTTTGATTCGGACTTTGACTCTGACTCCTCATCTTTATCCAACACCTGATCGACCACTTTCTTTATTAACTCAGACTCATGATCAGTGTCAGACGATGTGAATGTGACGTCAATGTTTTCTGGTAAATCATCAGTTGTTTCGGACTTTAACTTTATATTGACTGCCTTTTTGACTTGCTCCTCATTTGGTTTTCTGGGAGAATAACCTTCCCAAATCGGAGGCGGACACTTTCTATAATTTGCACTTTGTTTCTTACCAGTATCCTTTTCTTCAGGCTTCTTGTCTTGAAATGCTTCAAAACCTGCAACAGTTGGATAAATTCGATCAATCAAATAATCAGAACTAGAATAACTTTGCAACAATCGTCTAATTCTTTCATTTTCAATCCTTTCTGTCTCCAACTCCTGCTTCAGCTTTGCACATTCTTCAATGTAGTAATTGATAGCCTTTTGCTTTGACATCATTACTGCATTCATCATTGTTAACGCATCTTCTCTTTCAGAATTTGTCTTTTGTAGCCCATTCACTGTTCTATTCAACACATCATACGATTCTTTCACATAATTAAGATCGAACAGTAATTTTTCTTTCATCTTATCTTGCTCACTCAACTTCTCATCTTTCTCTTCACGCTGCTTGCAAGATTCTAAACACTTTAAACAAGGTTTGATTACTTCAACAATCTTTTCAACTTCAATAAACTTCTCAATTTCAACCACTTTCTCAGCTTCAAACATATGTTCAGCAACTTTAACTTCTTCACTTAGTTCAGACTTCTCCTTTTGAGCAACACTCTCACATTTCTTCTTTATCTGTTCTTTTGCTGCTCGTCTCTCCTTCAGCTTCTCCAATCTATCTGCAAAATAAAATTCAAAACTTTCAGGAGATAATACAGATTTTCCAATATTTATTTGTGTTTCTTCTTCATCATCACTATCAGATGATGATTGATCAAACACTTGAGTACTTTCTGAACTATCATCTGAACAAACAAACTCTCCATCTTGGCTCTTCTCATCATCAGGAAACACTTTCATCCATTCCTTCATCAAATCTGGTTCTTGAACTATTTGTGCAATTAATGCAACTGTTTTTGAATCAGGTGGAATATATTTGTCCCAACTAAAACCTTCTGCCACTTTTTCATCATCTTGATCAATTATACCAAAATAAGCTTTCTTATTTGATTCTTCGATTGCTTTCTTGGCATGTGCAGTTTGTGGTTCTTGTTGTTGATACGGCTGATGAGCAACTTGTTGATATATAGCTTTCCGATAATAATCATTATTTCCAAAAGGATTTTGTGCTCCACTTGCTTCTCGATTTTTACATTCCCTCTTGAAATGTCCTTTCTCCCTGCATCGAAAACAAGTAACTTTAGATTTATCAAAACCCAAAGTAGAAACATTAGCATCTCTGAAATCATCTCTCCCTGTAATCAACTTAAACTTTTCAGCTCTCCTCAAAACACTAGCTAAACACCATTTAATGTCCATAAGCTCCATCTCCTCAGCATCAATCTGATCATAATCCTCTTTTGTCAGCATAGGATTTCCGTTCCTTCCTGCAACCAAATCCTCATATGATTTTAACACTGTAGCTAGTAATGACATGTGACCTTTAGCGACTTCTTCAGAGAAATTTTGACCGTTCTGAAGATGCAATGCAATGTTGCAGTGTAACACATGACCATTATTGCTGTTTGAGCTTTGGAACTGATGACTTGAGGTTGAACTTTTCAGATTAACATTTGTGTAACAACTGTGCTTGTAATCGCTATGAACAGTTCTTTTATCAATAAAACAAGGTTATTTGATCCCAATGTTTGTTTTGTTATGTTTTACATTTCTCATGTTTTGACTTATATCCAATTTCAAACTCTACATCACTTTCTGGAGAGTTATACGCAAACTAGTGCGTAAACGTACTCAGTTTAATGCGAGAAATACTCCGGAACATCAACATATACTCAACATACCTTAAATAACCTTTACATAACTTAGAAATAAGTTTTGAAGGCTTTGGTATGGCAAAAACAAATTAATTCGCTTACAGGGACTAAATATGACAAACTGCGAAAGTATGTCAATTTGAACTGTAACGAACATTCCGGAACATGACCATAAGTTAAACACACCTTAAATATCCTTTACATAGCTTAGAAATAGGCTTTGAGGGGTTCGGTGTGCTAAAATAAACTTTTGGGTCATTCAGGGACTAAAAGTGTCAAAAAGTGCACAAGTTTGCATTTTCGCGCATAACTTACGTTCTGAATACATCCGGACATCCAAAAATTTATGTGAGCATGACTATATTATATTTTAGTGTTCGCCATAAGAAAAATCCATTCGTCGCGTCTTTTGGATCGTTTTTCGCGCTTATGCGCATTCCGTCGTAATTAACCGAACATCGCAACCGTACGGCTAAACGAACCGACATCCGAGATATTTTTGAACACATTTTAAGTTCCCTATACTTTAACTTCATTTTAGAGCTTTGAAATGGGGTTAACGGGCCTTAAACGTGTCGAAAATGACCTTATTGCATAACAGGGACTAAAACTGTAATTCTGCCAAACTTAGGCCTAGCGGGGCGCTACACTTTTAGTGTAGCGGTGTGCTAGGGGTCTGCAGAACAGATCAGACTTAACAGTCAGCAGTTTCCAGCTGTTGCAACCTCACCCACACATTTGCACATGCATATTCAGCTGATAAGGATCAATTGTAGGCTACCATAAGCTTCCAACACATGTACGGCTTGGATCATGGCACGTTTTCCATGAAACGATCCTAACGGTTACCCAAATTCTATAAATACCCATCCACCCACAACCCCAAAACCCACAAATCTGATTAAGAAAGCTCTAAGTTGGAACCTTCGTTCATACCTGAGCTATTTTGATCTGGGTTAGCTTTCGGGGACCCTTCGTAAGTATTCTTTCGTTCTTTTCCTTATTTTTACTGCTTTTCGAGTCAGAAAGTCAAACTTTGTTTGACTTTCAGCGTTGACCAGTAATGGTCAATGCGAAGTTCGTTTGAACTTCGCAACGTGATTGTAATCACGATGGTCATAGTCCCTTGGGACTATGCCTACTGATTACCACGTTGTCTAGGGTCGTAGGGTAAGCGATCTAATAAATCGCTTATACCTCGAACCCGACCCAGTTTGGTCGATCATTAGGATCCGACCAAACACATTAGGTGACCATAGTGTAGGGAATAACCTTCCGAGGTTATACCTTATGGTCACGACGTTTAAGTAGTTATATGATAGGTAGTTTATATGCCTTAGGTAAATTACCAGAATACCCTTTTCATACATAATTGGTAATTAAGCATATGTAACCTAAACTTTTGTCACGTAACTGATTATGTAACATGTTTAGGCATATAATACTTGTCATAGGACTAGTTAGGCGGTCCAAACGCGTTTCACGCGCACGACGCGTTAAAGTAGCATAAGCTTCCTAAACGGGTCGTAATGGGTCGTAAACAATTATGTTAAGTTTCATTTAGCATGTAGGCTTTGTTAAACCATATCAAGTGAGTTCCTACACTCATTTGGTTTACAAACCCTAATGCTACCCAATCTTCCGAGATAGGTCCGGTTTATTAACATAGTTACCTATACTAGGTGCCGTTTGATTCCGAGATCTCTTGCATTGCTTGGTGGTTATCTTTATACAACTGAGCAATCTCAAGTGAGTACATAGACCCCTCTTTTACTGTTTTCCAAACTGTTTTGGGGTGGAACACATGTGCCTACTTGTTACTTTCATGCTTTCCTGTTTTCACATCATATACATGCTATGTTCGTTAGTACATTATAGTACATGATTTCATATCATCTTATGCTAGGTATGCCCATTGTGTGCATTACTTAGTACATTGTTTTACATTACATTTCATGCTAGGTGTACCCATCGTGTGCATTACTTAGTACATTGTTTTACATGACATTTCATGCTAGGTGTGCCCATTGTGTGCATTACTTAGTACATTGTTTTACATGACATTTCATGCTAGGTATGCCCATTGTGTGCATTACTTAGTACATCATTTTACATGACATTTCACGCTATGTATGTTCATTTGATTACATACTTAGTGCATTGTTTTCACATGTTTTCATTTTGGTATGACATTTGGTTTGTTTACATGGGACAATATATCCATTAACATTAGCTACGCCGTTCGTTAGTAGGTAGTGGTACCATAGGAATTGACAACTCCCGTTCCGGACATCCCAGGGTAAGGGGACAGAAAGGAATGACCGAATTCGTTGACATTAAGACAGATAGACCTTTAATTTGTTTAAAGGGTTTTATCACCACAGTCGCCAGGCTTGGATGTATGCATTTTTACAATACCACATAAATGTTCATATTAAATAGTTGCATGCATTTACACAAAACATAGCTTTGATTTAAACCAAGTTTTACTTCAATACTTTGTTTTTGTGCATATGGTTTAGTTGAGACATTTCACTTGCCATACATGACATTTTGACATAGACATTTGACATGGATATTTGACATAGACATTTGACATGGATATTTGACATAGACATTTGACATGATTTACATCTTGACATAAACACTTTGACATATTATTCAATACATTTGACAATATGGTTTAAACATAAACTTCTTACATCGGTTTGGTTTGATTAAGTGATTAAGTTAACGATGCGTGTGTAATATGATACAAGCATGGTGGATACGCCGCTGGTACTTCCTATATATAAGTGTTTGTATGGTATTACATGGCGTAACGTTATTTGAATCATTTCAGTTTGAGACATAGAACATTTTATACAAATAACATACTTTTCACAAGACATTGATTTACAAAACAACTTATCTTATACAAACACATCTTTTTACATGGTCATTTATTTAACTGACAATTACTTATACATATCATCTGATCTTATTGTTTTCAATGATTTACAAGACAAAGCAAATAACAAGGTTCATGACTAAACATTTTCTCAAACATAAGTCATGAATCTTATTTTCACAAAACCTATGTATCTCACAGGCATTTTTATGCTGACGTACCTATTTTCACATGTGTTTTCAGGTGCTTTTCCATAGGATGTTGATCACGATACTAGGGCGGACCTGTGCCTTAGAAACTTTAAAAGAAGATAGACTATGTTTAATTATGTTCTGAACTCTTTAATTACCTGTTTGAAACAATGAAACACCCTTGTTTAATAATTAAATAAAACTTTGTATGCCATGGTTATGAGACAATTAATTATGTCGCAACATGCCCCGATGTTTCCGCCGCGATTTGTTGTTTTACGCGGTCGGGGTGTGACAGAAGAGTTGGTATCAGAGCTAATGGTTATAGGGAATTAGGTTATTAGTAATGCTTTGACCTAGACTATAACTTTTCTAGGAACCTAACACAAGTTACCTTGTGTTTAGATCTTAAAACATGTACATCACCTATCCTTAGGTGATTAACAAAACAAGGAACCAAAATTTTTCCGAAACGATTTTTGAAAAACAATCATCTGTTTTTGAATGATTTATTACAAGGTTTTGAACCCTCAATTGTAAGGTTTTGAACCATCTGTTATATGGTTTTGAACCCTTTTTAAGTTTGGTTTTTGGCCTTGTGCCTTCTAATTTTCAAAATCCCGTCAAACATTTTGGGTTTTAAATAATGTGAACATGTGCAAACTGGAAGGGTGAATGCCTGTATTCTGGGTTTTCTGTCTAGGCAAGCACTTCGTATACATCTCAACCAGACGCGAGACCAGTTGTGCTTACCTGGGAATTCTTGGAGTGAGTGTTCACTTATAGGCGAGCATGTCTTCATTATACATTATTTTTGACCCATTTACTTTGATTAGTCGCTGTGTGTTGTTTGTTTGCTCTGTGATACGGACGAATGACCACCATCTATGCTGTTTGCAATTCTTGTTTTTATCATCTCATTCTTTTCATCCAATCATCTCACTCGTTCTTTTCATGTTTTCCTCTTTTAGAATGCCTCCTCGACGCGAGAATCAGATAGCAACTGCCGAGCTGGCAGAATTATTGCGCAGCAGATGGCTGCTCAATTCCCAAATCTCTTTGTTCAATGGCAACAAGCCAACAACAACAACAATGTTCCATGCAAATACAAGGATTTTAACCAGGCTAAACCACTCAAGTTTAGTGGTTCTGAGGGAGCGACTGGGCTTCTTCAGTGGTTCGAGAGTATAGAGAATACTTTTCGCCATGTGCAGTGTCCGGATAATCGCAAGGTCGAGTTCTCCTCGAGCGTATTTCAGAAGAGGGCCTTGACATGGTGGAACGGGGTTATGAGAGACCAGGGTGCAGAAGTTGCTCTCGCACAGACATGGGCTGAACTTAGAGCCCTTATGATGAGGGAATTCTGTCCTCGCCATGAACAGCGAGCGTTGGAGAAAGAGTTTGATGTATTGAAGCAAGATAGTGGTGAGCACAGGGCTTATACTGATCGGTTTGAAGAATTGAGTCTGCTTTGCCCAACAATGGTCACCCCACTCGATAAAGCTATCGAGAGATACATCGATGGCCTACCTGACTCGGTACAAGACATTCTTACTGGTAGTAACCCTGCCACACTTCGTCAGGCGATCGAGCTATCTGCGACATTGACTGAGTCGCAGATTAGAATGGGAAAGCTACACAGGAAGGGTGACAAGGGCAAGAAGCAGTCGGCTGACAAGGAAGATAACAAGAAAGGTCAAAACTTGAATGGAAAGAACTCTGGTTCTTCGAAGAGGTCAAAGAAGCGTAAGGCTTCTCAAAATTTTGCTATCACTGCCCAAGCTAATCAGGCAGCTCTCAACCAACCTGCACAGCCTCTAGCGAAGAGACCCTATTCAGGGAACGCACCTTTGTGCAATAGATGCAACAGTCACCACCAGCCGCAACTTCCATGCCGTTTCTGTACTAACTGTGGGAAATCAGGCCATCTCGCCAATTTTTGTCGATCTGCTCAGAATCCTACGGTTCAGAACCCGGCTCAACAAGCTGCTCCGCAACAGGGTCAAGCTGCACGACCACAATACCCACCAGGTGCTTGTTACAATTGTGGGGATCTGACCCACTACAGGAACCGGTGCCCAAGGCTAGCGAACCAGAACCAGAACCAGAACCAGAATCCGGCTCCGGCTCGAGGCCGAGTTTTTAACATGAATGCCCAAGAGGCACAGGCTGACGATAATGTGGTAAACGGTACGTTCTTTATTAATAATCAGCATGCGTCTGTTCTTTTCGATTCCGGTGCCGATAAGAGTTTCGTGTCTTTGTCTTTTGAGCAAATGCTTCGCGTGTCTAGAACGAAACTAGGCAAATCTTTGACAGTAGAGGTTGCTAGTGGTGAACCCATTATTCTTGATTCTGTTCTTCACAACTGCCAGTTGAATCTTAACGACCATCTTTTTCCTATTGACCTCGTGCCTATGCAACTTGGGAGCTTCGACGTTATTGTGGGAATGGATTGGTTATCCAAGCATCACGCAGAGATAGTTTGTTCTGAGAAGATTGTTCGTGTGCCGCTTTCGACAGGCGAGATCCTGCAGGTTCAAGGTGAGAAGCCTATCGGTGGTCTCAAACTCATGTCTTGTTTTAAAGCTCGGAAGTATCTGCGGAAGAACAATGTGGCTTTCTTAGCACATGTTACAAAAGATAAAGGCAAGGGTAAGTCTATTTCAGATATTCCTGTCGTTCGGGATTATTCTGAAGTGTTCCCTGAAGATTTACCTGGTCTACCTCCAGCACGCCAAGTCGAATTTCGCATTGATCTCGTACCTGGTGCAAATCCCATTGCCAGAGCTCCATATCGTCTTGCACCGTCTGAGATGCAAGAGTTGTCTAAGCAGCTTCAGGAGCTCTCTGACAAAGGTTTTATACGTCCTAGTTTTTCACCTTGGGGTGCTCCCGTTCTTTTTGTAAAGAAGAAGGATGGATCCTTTAGGATGTGTATCGATTATCGTGAGCTTAACAAACTTACCATCAAGAATCGATATCCTTTACCTCGCATCGATGATCTCTTTGATCAGTTACAAGGCGCTTCTTATTTTTCGAAGATTGATCTGCGATCTGGATATCATCAACTTCGGGTGCAAGAAGAAGACATTCCGAAGACAGCATTCCGTACTCGTTATGGGCATTATGAATTCACAGTCATGCCATTCGGATTGACTAATGCTCCTGCTGTTTTCATGGACTTAATGAATAGGGTCTGCAAACCTTATTTGGATCAGTTCGTCATTGTTTTTATCGATGACATTTTGATTTACTCTAAGACACGAGCTGATCACGAGCAGCATCTTCGTCTTACTCTGGAACTCCTGAAGAAAGAGCAACTTTTCGCCAAATTCTCCAAGTGCGAATTTTGGCTTAAAGAAGTTCAATTTTTGGGACACATTATCAACGAACGAGGTGTTCATGTAGATCCCTCCAAGATCAGTGCGATTAAGGATTGGGATACACCTACTACTCCTACTGAAGTTCGTTCATTTCTTGGTCTAGCGGGTTATTATCGCCGCTTCATTGAAAACTTCTCTAAGATTGCAGTTCCTCTAACTGCTCTAACTCAGAAGAAAATGCCCTTTTACTGGGGATTCAAACAAGAGGAAGCTTTTCAACACCTGAAGCAGAAGCTTTGCGATGCGCCTGTTCTATCATTGCCTAAGGGTGATGATGATTTTGTTGTGTATTGTGATGCATCAAAATTGGGTCTTGGCTGTGTTCTTATGCAAAGGAACAAAGTCATAGCCTATGCATCGAGGCAGTTGAAGATTCATGAGAAGAACTACACCACTCATGATCTTGAGTTGGGTGCAGTTGTCTTTGCTCTCAAGATCTGGAGACACTATTTGTACGGTACAAAATGTGTGGTTTTCACGGACCACAAAAGTCTTCAGCATATCTTCAATCAAAAAGAACTCAACATGAGACAACGACGTTGGGTTGAGCTTTTAAACGACTATGACTGCGAAATTCGCTACCATCCTGGTAAGGCGAATGTCGTAGCTGATGCATTAAGTCGTAAGGAACGTACTAAGCTTCATTGTGTACATGTTCAATCTGTTATTCAAGCTCGATCCGATATTCAAGCACGCATTTCTCAGGCTCAACAATCTTGTGTTTCACAAGGTTTGATGGATAAGGAATTTCCTTATCACATAACGCCTGCTCTGGAACTGAAGGACAATGGATCATATTACTTCATGGACCGTTTGTGGGTCCCAAGCCAGGATGATCTTCGTACCTTGCTTATGGATGAAGCCCATAAGTCTCGTTATTCTATTCATCCGGGCTCAGATAAAATGTATAAGGATCTTCGTACTCACTATTGGTGGCCTGGTATGCAGAAAGACATTGCCTTATACGTTTCAAAATGCCTTACTTGTCTTAAGGTTAAGGCTGAACATCAGCGTCCATCTGGTTTATTGGAGCAACCAGAGATCCCAGTTTGGAAATGGGAGAACATTACTATGGATCTTGTTACCAAACTTCCACGCACAAAGAAGGGTCATGATGCCATCTGGGTAGTCGTTGATCGTCTTACAAAGTCAGCACATTTCTTGCCAATCCGCGAGGATTTTCCTACTGACAGACTTGCTCAAATCTATGTAGATGAAATTGTAGCTCGACATGGTGTTCCGTTGAACATCATTTCTGACAGAGATGCTCGTTTCACTTCTCATTTTTGGAGAACCATGCAATCTGCCATAGGGACCCAACTTAATCTGAGCACAGCTTATCATCCGCAAATGGATGGTCAATCTGAGAGAACAATCCAGACTCTGGAGGATATGCTAAGAGCTTGTGTGATCGATTTTGGTGGTAGCTGGGATTCACATCTTAAATTGATTGAATTCTCCTACAATAACAGTTATCACACTAGCATCAAAATGGCTCCTTTCGAAGCTCTCTATGGTCGAAAATGTCGTTCACCAGTCTGCTGGAATGAGATTGGCGAGGCTCAACTTACTGGACCTGCCCTCATTTTAGAGACAACTGACAAGGTCAAGAAAGTTCGTGATAACCTTCAGGCAGCTAGAAGCCGTCAGAAGATTTACGCGGATCCAAAACGCAAAGCCTTGGAATTTCAAGTCGGTGATCGAGTATTACTTAAGGTCTCACCTTGGAAAGGTGTGATCAGATTTGGAAAGAAAGGAAAACTTGCACCTAGATACGTTGGACCATTCAAGATCGTCGAAAGAATCGGAAAGGTAGCCTACAGACTTGAGTTACCTCCTGAACTGGGAAATGTTCATCCAACTTTTCACGTGTCCAATCTCAAGAAGTGTACAGCTGAAGAGAACTTCTCCATACCGCTTGACGAAATTCGTGTTGGCAAAACACTGAAATTTGTTGAGAGACCAGTGGAAATCATGGAACGTGAAGTCAAGTGGCTTAAGCGCAAGTGCATTCCTTTGGTCAAAGTTCGCTGGGAAGCTAAACGTGGACCTGAGTTTACTTGGGAACGCGAAGATCAAATGAAGGCGAAATATCCACATCTTTTTCCACGAGTTTCCTCTAAATAAATTTCGGGACGAAATTTCCACAAGTAGGGGAGACTGTAACAACTGTGCTTGTAATCGCTATGAACAGTTCTTTTATCAATAAAACAAGGTTATTTGATCCCAATGTTTGTTTTGTTATGTTTTACATTTCTCATGTTTTGACTTATATCCAATTTCAAACTCTACATCACTTTCTGGAGAGTTATACGCAAACTAGTTCGTAAACGTACTCAGTTTAATGCGAGAAATACTCCGGAACATCAACATATACTCAACATACCTTAAATAACCTTTACATAACTTAGAAATAAGTTTTGAAGGCTTTGGTATGGCAAAAACAAATTAATTCGCTTACAGGGACTAAATATGACAAACTGCGAAAGTATGTCAATTTGAACTGTAACGAACATTCCGGAACATGACCATAAGTTAAACACACCTTAAATATCCTTTACATAGCTTAGAAATAGGCTTTGAGGGGTTCGGTGTGCTAAAATAAACTTTTGGGTCATTCAGGGACTAAAAGTGTCAAAAAGTGCACAAGTTTGCATTTTCGCGCATAACTTACGTTCTGAATACATCCGGACATCCAAAAATTTATGTGAGCATGACTATATTATATTTTAGTGTTCGCCATAAGAAAAATCCATTCGTCGCGTCTTTTGGATCGTTTTTCGCGCTTATGCGCATTCCGTCGTAATTAACCGAACATCGCAACCGTACGGCTAAACGAACCGACATCCGAGATATTTTTGAACACATTTTAAGTTCCCTATACTTTAACTTCATTTTAGAGCTTTGAAATGGGGTTAACGGGCCTTAAACGTGTCGAAAATGACCTTATTGCATAACAGGGACTAAAACTGTAATTCTGCCAAACTTAGGCCTAGCGGGGCGCTACACTTTTAGTGTAGCGGTGTGCTAGGGGTCTGCAGAACAGATCAGACTTAACAGTCAGCAGTTTCCAGCTGTTGCAACCTCACCCACACATTTGCACATGCATATTCAGCTGATAAGGATCAATTGTAGGCTACCATAAGCTTCCAACACATGTACGGCTTGGATCATGGCACGTTTTCCATGAAACGATCCTAACGGTTACCCAAATTCTATAAATACCCATCCACCCACAACCCCAAAACCCACAAATCTGATTAAGAAAGCTCTAAGTTGGAACCTTCGTTCATACCTGAGCTATTTTGATCTGGGTTAGCTTTCGGGGACCCTTCGTAAGTATTCTTTCGTTCTTTTCCTTATTTTTACTGCTTTTCGAGTCAGAAAGTCAAACTTTGTTTGACTTTCAGCGTTGACCAGTAATGGTCAATGCGAAGTTCGTTTGAACTTCGCAACGTGATTGTAATCACGATGGTCATAGTCCCTTGGGACTATGCCTACTGATTACCACGTTGTCTAGGGTCGTAGGGTAAGCGATCTAATAAATCGCTTATACCTCGAACCCGACCCAGTTTGGTCGATCATTAGGATCCGACCAAACACATTAGGTGACCATAGTGTAGGGAATAACCTTCCGAGGTTATACCTTATGGTCACGACGTTTAAGTAGTTATATGATAGGTAGTTTATATGCCTTAGGTAAATTACCAGAATACCCTTTTCATACATAATTGGTAATTAAGCATATGTAACCTAAACTTTTGTCACGTAACTGATTATGTAACATGTTTAGGCATATAATACTTGTCATAGGACTAGTTAGGCGGTCCAAACGCGTTTCACGCGCACGACGCGTTAAAGTAGCATAAGCTTCCTAAACGGGTCGTAATGGGTCGTAAACAATTATGTTAAGTTTCATTTAGCATGTAGGCTTTGTTAAACCATATCAAGTGAGTTCCTACACTCATTTGGTTTACAAACCCTAATGCTACCCAATCTTCCGAGATAGGTCCGGTTTATTAACATAGTTACCTATACTAGGTGCCGTTTGATTCCGAGATCTCTTGCATTGCTTGGTGGTTATCTTTATACAACTGAGCAATCTCAAGTGAGTACATAGACCCCTCTTTTACTGTTTTCCAAACTGTTTTGGGGTGGAACACATGTGCCTACTTGTTACTTTCATGCTTTCCTGTTTTCACATCATATACATGCTATGTTCGTTAGTACATTATAGTACATGATTTCATATCATCTTATGCTAGGTATGCCCATTGTGTGCATTACTTAGTACATTGTTTTACATTACATTTCATGCTAGGTGTGCCCATCGTGTGCATTACTTAGTACATTGTTTTACATGACATTTCATGCTAGGTGTGCCCATTGTGTGCATTACTTAGTACATTGTTTTACATGACATTTCATGCTAGGTATGCCCATTGTGTGCATTACTTAGTACATCATTTTACATGACATTTCACGCTATGTATGTTCATTTGATTACATACTTAGTGCATTGTTTTCACATGTTTTCATTTTGGTATGACATTTGGTTTGTTTACATGGGACAATATATCCATTAACATTAGCTACGCCGTTCGTTAGTAGGTAGTGGTACCATAGGAATTGACAACTCCCGTTCCGGACATCCCAGGGTAAGGGGACAGAAAGGAATGACCGAATTCGTTGACGTTAAGACAGATAGACCTTTAATTTGTTTAAAGGGTTTTATCACCACAGTCGCCAGGCTTGGATGTATGCATTTTTACAATACCACATAAATGTTCATATTAAATAGTTGCATGCATTTACACAAAACATAGCTTTGATTTAAACCAAGTTTTACTTCAATACTTTGTTTTTGTGCATATGGTTTAGTTGAGACATTTCACTTGCCATACATGACATTTTGACATAGACATTTGACATGGATATTTGACATAGACATTTGACATGATTTACATCTTGACATAAACACTTTGACATATTATTCAATACATTTGACAATATGGTTTAAACATAGACTTCTTACATCGGTTTGGTTTGATTAAGTGATTAAGTTAACGATGCGTGTGTAATATGATACAAGCATGTTGGATACGCCGCTGGTACTTCCTATATATAAGTGTTTGTATGGTATTACATGGCGTAACGTTATTTGAATCATTTCAGTTTGAGACATAGAACATTTTATACAAATAACATACTTTTCACAAGACATTGATTTACAAAACAACTTATCTTATACAAACACATCTTTTTACATGGTCATTTATTTAACTGACAATTACTTATACATATCATCTGATCTTATTGTTTTCAATGATTTACAAGACAAAGCAAATAACAAGGTTCATGACTAAACATTTTCTCAAACATAAGTCATGAATCTTATTTTCACAAAACCTATGTATCTCACAGGCATTTTTATGCTGACGTACCTATTTTCACATGTGTTTTCAGGTGCTTTTCCATAGGATGTTGATCACGATACTAGGGCGGACCTGTGCCTTAGAAACTTTAAAAGAAGATAGACTATGTTTAATTATGTTCTGAACTCTTTAATTACCTGTTTGAAACAATGAAACACCCTTGTTTAATAATTAAATAAAACTTTGTATGCCATGGTTATGAGACAATTAATTCTGTCGCAACACGCCCCGATGTTTCCGCCGCGATTTGTTGTTTTACGCGGTCGGGGTGTGACAATTTGGATATGAAGAAAATCCACTGCTGCTGTTTGGACTTTGATTTACTGACCTAGATGAGTTTTCTGCACTGAAAGCAATTTTAACTTTTGGACTAGCTTCAACATCCTGGACATTACCTTTGTAATACATTTTGACATCTTGTTGACTATTTGGATTATTCATCCTTGCAATCTTTTGTTGTTCAAGATCTTGACCTTTAATCTTTTCAATAAACTGGGAAATTGTCAGTTTGTCATATTCTCCAGTGTTCTTCAAGATCATCAGATAGGTACCCCATTCTTTCTGAGGTAAAGCATCAGCTAGTTTGTCAACCCATTCTTCTTGATCTTTGACTATTTCTAACAAAGACATAGATCACACTAAGTGGCAATATCTTTCAATTAGTTTCTTTGAAGATTCACCCGGCAAACTTGTAAACAAGTCAAATTCTTTCTTTAGCAAAGATTTCTTACTTCTGATCATCTTCTCACTTCCCACAAACTTGATTCAAAGTGCTTCCCAAATCGAACGTGAAGTATTGTCATGTTGAAGTAAAATGAATATGTCTTCTTTCACAGCTTGTTGTAGCAGACTGATCATCATCTTTTCTGCTTTGTACATGTCTCGTTCTTTATTTGTCAATTCAGAAATTGCTTTTATAACTCCCAAATATGTACGAGGCTTAACATACTTTTTCTCGATACATTCCCAAGACCTCAAATTATTAGCTTGAACCCATTTTTCAAATCGGTCTTTCCAACCATAGTACTCCTCAATGCCCATGAGTTTCGGGGGTTTTTGCAAAGTTCCAGTTTCATTTTCCATGTTCATGCTTTGAGCAATGGTAGCCAGAGTAGTGGGGCAGTAGCAAACACGTTATAAAATTCCTCTTCCATGATTTGATAACAAGTTTCTCAAACTCAGACAATTTCAAACGAAATCAGCTTTCACACGAAATGGTCTTTTCAAGCGAAATACCCTGTTCAAACAAAATGACCTGCAAGACAACTTCAAACGAAATGAATTCACACGAAATGAGATGCTTTCGTACGAAATGAAATATTTTCACACGAAATAAGGTATTTCGTGCGAAATAAACCAAATTTTAGCTGATTTCGTGCGAAATAACAGACTTTCACACGAAATAAGGACACTTTGGTACGAAATAGTGATTTCGTATGAAATAGCTCACATGATATACTGATTTCGTGCGAAATGAAGGATCTATTCCGTGCGAAATACTGCTGACGTCATCATGTCAATCAGATTTTTGTCCAATTAACCAGGTTTTAGTTCGAATTTAGGTCCAATTCTTTCAAGACTTTGTTAAAACACTGTTTCGCATATAATGTGTGAAATTCAATCCATTTTAACTGTTAAAACTTGTTTAATTTTGGAAAGAAGGTGTAGAAATCAGATTTTTAAGCTGAATCAGTAAGAACTCCTCCTCCTGAGCTCTGATACCAATTGTAGGATCGTTTTAACGACCGAACGAGTCGTTCAGAAGAGTTTTTGCTCAATACGAGAGGCGGAAACAAACGTATCGAGGTGATTCAGCTTGCAATTCACTTTAAACTGTCTTTTGATTGATATAACCACGTTTTACAATGAGTAGACACTTCGGCAGCAGTTCGACTCTGAAACCGGAAAGTTACAAATGACAAGGCATGACAAGTATTTATAGGCTGGCCTATTTCGTGCGAAACAGCCCAAGCGAAATAGCCAGGTCTATTTCGTGCGAAATAGGCTTCTAACATAGTTCCTCGTTTTTCGAGCCCTGATCTATCTAAACACATATAAGACTCGATACAAGACGAAGTCGATAGACATATGCACCAACAAGCTCCCCCTTGCGTCGAGCTCGTCTTCAGACTCCCCCTTGGACTCGGCTATCGGGATCATAATCTGGAATAACATCTGCAATTCTCAAACATTTATAAGTAAAAACGTTTTGAATTTCCAGGATTGATGACCTGGCTCTCTCAACATAAGCTAAAATATTTCGACAGTGAAAGCATTTTCAGTTTTCCAGGAATAATGACCTGGGTCTCAAAAACTTTTAATCAAGATCCTGGCTCTAAAATATAATAATATGAATATATCCAGGAAATCTTGACGTACTCCCCCTATCAAATTGCTCTTAAATATTTGACGATTTAAGAATCCAAAATCAAAACCTAGCTCTTTACAGCAGATTTTTAACAAATTAAGAATCCAAATACCTCACAGTTAATCATCCAAGTCCAATTTAATGACCTTGGAGATTTCACAAACTATTTTTGATTTTTGATTTTAAAAAACTTTCAAGTTTCAAATGAATGAACTTGTTTTATTTTCAGAAACACGATCAGCAAACTTAGATTTTGAAACTCAGCAATCAGACATCAGTTATCGAAAATAAAGCAGAAATCAAAATCTTTTGGTATTTTTCTTAAATGTAAGCCGTAAAGAAATATTTACAGACAATATTTTTGTTTGAGTTCGCGTCAGAGGAACATATTAGTTTATGACAAATCACTAGCACCATTGAGCTTTAAACACTTTAAGTTCTAAACGATTCACTTAGATTGTGAGTATACTGATCCATTTAAATTTTCACACAACGTTCAATTGTTTCGAGATACGAGATTAATGTTTTAAGGACTTAAACTTATTCGCGTGTCCCACCTCAGAATATACTACCGTATCAAAATTCCCTAGATTCAGTCTTACAGGTGAATATACCAATTTGATATCTATTCTCTGGGTTAGTGCGAGACCTTGAGAGCTCAGGTATGAACTTCCGTTCAGTCAAAGAGATGAAGGCTCGACTTTAGGTGTGTTCCCTTTAGGGAATCTTTTCTTCAACTGCAATTGATTCATATCTTTCGATATTTTTCAATTTTTATGCAGAGGGTAAGCTTTAAAAGCTCGTAAAGTATTATACGAGGTCTAGGCCATTGCTTCCGCAATATCAGAAGACCAGGTATAATACCCCAGATATCAAATAGTATAAAGACCTAGTATCTCAGAATCAGCCAATCTCTCAAACAAGATTTCGGGGGTTACCCATATATCCGAGAGATGTTCCCCATGAGATAAGCAAGTATTTATATTTAGGTTTATATCTCAAAAACAATCTACTAAGCGTGTAAAAACCTACTGGCATATCATCAGTGTCGCACCCCAATATTTCCACGTATTACCGGTGGGCCTGGTGGGGAGTATCGTGACGTAGTTGATATTATCATAGACAATTTATCACAGATTATATACACAGCAGAAGTCGAAAGATATAAACATTACAAACCGAATGGAAGTAATATCATTTATTACAAAAATGGTTGTAAAGGATCCACAGGCGGATCAAAGTTAAAAGAAACACTATTCAGTAGATTTATAAACATCTAAGCTTGCAAGACTCTTTATTGATGCTAGGAGTAGCCAACCTATTCCGATTAGTACCTGCACTTAACCTTTTTTGAAAATACGTCAGTTTTCACTGGTAAATACAATTAACCGACTCATTTTGAAAATGTTTAAAAATTTTGATTTGAACGCACAAGGCACAAAATATTTTTATAACTTAGGATAATTATTTAAAAATAAACTTGTTAAAGAATTACATGTTTATTATACGTTCAGTAGCCCGGGCTGAAAACCGGGTTAAAGATTAATTGGCACACCACATAATATAATCCCGCGACGAGTTATTCTCGAACAGGCGGTTATATCTTTTTATATACGCACCGACATGTGTATGCCTACACCCAGTGCTTAGGTCGTGGCCATTTCAATGAATGATGCCAAGGATATCCGGGACATGGTCATTAACCCCCCAAAGGCTTTAAGCAAACAAAACAGATTAAACGGGTCATCTCAATAAATTAACCTTCATATAATTAACAATTCAATGCCCGACCAAGCGGTATTTTATATACTGTACCCCAAGCCCGTATAAGGGAAAATAAGTTAAAAGTATTTACCTGAGCAAATTATATAAATTTATCCCAGCCGTACAAATCAGCAAGTGCAAGTATCTTTTACTGGTCTCCTAAATCTGGAATGAAGGTTTTAATTAACCTATTAGATTCCTAACGGGTCTTACTTAAGTTAAACTTAGACCGGTTAGTTTTAAAGAAAGGTATATGGTTCAAACGCAAGATTAAGCGAAGACCGGATTAGAGTGTGGTTTAGACCCGACAAGTTTAAAGACTTGTATAATATGGGTAAACTAAAGACATTCTGGATTTTGAAGTAAAAATGATAAGGTTTGACCCGTTTCGGTTAATTTATGCAAACTAGTTACATAACCCGTACCGAATGCGATAAATGCATAACGGGTAACCAAATGAGTCATGAACAGGTTTCCTAAGTTTATATGCCTTAAATATGTTGTGATATCAGTAGGATACCTTCCAATATGCCCAAAACGAATTTAAACTCAAATTAAGCCCCGTAGGGGTATTTTGGTCATTTACCTAAGGCATATAAACTACCTATCATACAACTAACTAAATGAAGTGACAATAAGGTATAACCTCGGAAGGTTATTCCCTATACAACTATGGTCACCTATTGTGTTTGGGAGGATCCTAATGATCGACCAAACTGGTCTAGTTCGAAAGTCTAAGCGGTTGTTTAGACCGCTTATCTTACGACCCTACATAAGCACTAAACCTAAAGTGACGAGTTAAACATGTTAAAACATGTTTAACGAAGTTAGAAAACAAGTTTGATATCAAGACAAATGGTCTTGATACCCAAAAATAGTTTGGTTGCAAAATACGCATAAACGCGCATTTTGACCGAAACTATGACTCGTCACTAAGCCTAAATAACATGGTAATCAGTAGGTATAGTCACAAGAGACTATAACCATCGTGATTACGCTCACGTTATGAAGTTCAAACGAACTTCATGTTGACCATTGACTGGTCAAAGCAGAAAGTCAAACACTGTTTGACTTTCCCGCTTAAAAACGCATAAAAGAACGAAAGAAACTTACAAAGGGTCCAAGCTAGGAAGATCTTGATTCAAATTGCTCAAGTATGAAGTGATAAACCCCAACTTAGAGCTATTTGAATCAGATTTGGAGGAATGAGAATGAAGGTGTTGGGTTTATATAGATTTTGGTAAACCGTTAGGATCGTTCCTCGTAAACCGTGCTTGAATCATGACCTTACACTTGAGCCCAAGGTTTTAGAATACCATGGGAACATGTAAAACCATCAAATACCAGCCCATAGGGTGCAAAACCATGGGTTAAAACCATCAAAACCTCAAAATGGACCAAGTTCAATGTATCTGCCAGAAATTTCAAAAATGGTCCCTGCACTTGTAAAACTTGATTTTTGGCACTTTTAAGCCCCGTTAACCCCATTTCAAGGCTCTAAAATAAATTTAAAGTATAGGGAACTTTAAAGTTTGGTCGTACGGTTGCGTTGTTCGGTTAATTACGACGGAAGTCGTAACGAACGCAAAAACGATCCAAATTAAGCGACGAATGGAATTTTATCATGCCAATCACTAAAATAAAATATTTTAATGATTATATAAATTTTTGGATGTCCGGATATATATTCAGAACGTAAGATATGCGCGAAAATGCAAACTTATGCACTTTTTGATGCTTTTAGTCCCTCGTGATCAAATAAGTTTATTTTTGCGCACCAAACACCTCTAACCCTATTTCTAAGCTATGTAAAGGATATTTAGGGCATGTTTAACTTATGATCATATTCTGGAAGGTTCGATACCATACGAATGTCACACCCTGGCTTTGCGGAAGCGTGGTTATTTTGGTGTGACTTCTTAATACCATAGCTTAACCATAACAAAGCTATATGAAATAAAATCATGCAAGATCATCCGTTTGATTAAGTTTTAAAACCAGAGTAACATACCATTGTCTTATAGACTTACAACATCATAACATAAAACATTGTCTTGAATAACATAAACACCGACATGAAATAAACACAGTTTAAGATTTGTGACTTGTCCAGGAAAAAGTCACATTTCCTAAACTGGGATGACCTTGGAACCCTTATGCAGCGGGAAAACATAACATACCGCACCAGATCTTTAATTTCCTGAAATACATGTAAGTTGAAAAATCAACAATAATGTTGAGCGAGTTCATGTGTAAGTGAGTATGTAAAACACTTGTAAGTATAAAAATTCCCTGGTATGTAGCAGTGTAAGGAAAAGAGATCACCAATGGTTTGCAAGGCCATTAGTATGTGTGAAGTGCAAGTAGGAAGACTCAAACCTAGCAAATTTAGTGTTGGGTACAAAGTCACTCAAGGTCCGTTCTGTTGGGCCTCTCAGAGGTCCGTTCTGTTGGGCCTAGAGTTGGGCTCGCTACACCCAGATAGATCTACCGCTTACGTCCCTCGGTCCTTCAATGAGGATTAATGGTCTCCAGTTTCTGCCTACCCACTCACATGATCTAAGTAGTAAACCTCCTTACGCTAACCATACCGTGTATAAAGTACTTGTAAACAAAGTAACATGTATTTCACCCCCGCAGTTAAGAAAACTGAAAACAGTTAGAGAAAAGGGGGACATGAACTCACTGTCGGTGCGTCTCTACCAAGTACTCCAAATCAGGCAGTTGTGCGACGACCTACAAGTGCTAATTCTATTAGACGGACGGCCGTGCCTTAGCTTTATAGTTTTAAGTCTTTGGGAAATAGTTAGACAACTATTTCGTGTTTGCGTTCTGTATATACTTGGTAGTTAATCTCCTTCCCAAGGATGGGGGATTCAATACATGTGCGTTCAAATTAAGTCATTAAGTCTCACTTAATATATATATATATTTCCAATTCCAAAATATAAGTATTTTTCTCAAAAATATTATATTTTCATTTCACATAATTTTTCTCCAATAATACGTTGTTAAAATACGCGTTCATAAATGTTTCCGTAAGTGCGTAAGTTACGTTTTAACAATCGAGTGGTAATATAATTACCGGTGCAACTTATATATTTATGGTGAAAGCGTTCGTATTATTTTGGATTCGTTAACGTTCGTAAATATTATTTTTTACTCTAAAAATAATATTTATGTATTTCCACAAAATAATCATAAACAGTGTGTGAAAATATATATTTATCACGTTAAATTTTGTGAAAATCCCACCTCCGAATATTTAGTAAATAAAGTCATGGCGAAATTTATGTTTCGAAAACATGTCAAAAATAATTCTAACGCTTGTAGTGTAAATAGTTCTAAGTGTTAGGTTTTTAGAAAAATTTCGCCAGGGTTTCCTCTGTAACTGGAGGTGGCCACACTTTCAAGCGTATCATTTTCTTTAACAAATCAACTCAACAATTTTCTTTATTTGATCAAAACAACTTTTCTCACAACAACTAATCAACATATGTGTAAATTGCCAAAAATTACATGAACTTGTAGTTTTCCCAAAACTGTGGTGTAAATCCCCTTAAATTTAGTAGATCTTCATATAAGGTAATTTGATCTTGTAAAACCTCGTTTTTAGAGAAAATCCATCTTTACAACTTCCCGTCATCTTTTACAAAAACTGTTATTTTGTCGGATCTTTTCATTTCACAAGTGTTTACACACTTGTGGTTTTATAAAAATCATGCTTGTTAGTGTAAAATCCATCTTTTAAATACATGATTTCTTTGATACGTGGTTCTTCGAAAATACCACTTGCAGATGCGTAGATCTGCTAGTTTTAAACACAATTTTACAAGTAAAACTCTTTTACACAAGTTCATGATTCGCGTGTGGTAGAGTTTCACCTTTTAACCCTTGTATCCTTCAAAACATGCTTATGTTAAGATCCATGACCTTACCAAACCGGGTTAAATGATGATCCGAGCTACCACATCATAGATCGGGCCTAAATAATCATATATTTTAATTACTACAAGTTTTACACAACTTATGTGCTTTTAACCAACAATACTTGCAAGTTTAGTAAACGTTAATGCTTCAAAATGCAAGATTCCGAGTTTTAATCATCATACATCTTATTAACCTCCTTAGATTAGTTCAAGTACGAGTTTTAAGCATTATACCTCTAGCTCGAGGCTAGGGAAGAATCTACGCGCAAAAGAGGTGGATAAAAGCAAGATAAAGAGGTCCTTCGCGTTCCGTTTGCTCCAAGACTCCTTGTATACGACCCTTAACACTTGTAGGTGATTGGAATGGCTAGCACAAAATCGAAGGATGGATGGATGTGTGGGTGTGGGTTCGGCCGAGAGCCAAAGAGAAAGAGAGAGAGTTGTGTTTGTGGTGAAATGTGATGGATGATGGTCTTGTGTTTAGTGTTAGTCTTATAGACAAACTTTGTGTAATTAACCAAAGGATAATGTGCCTCCTAGATATTAAGCACATGGGATTTACACAAATCAACAAGGACAAGTGTGTCCCCCTACATGGGGACGGTTTGCAATGGGGGGGGGGGTCTAGTCCGAAACCAACTAGTAGTTAGGTTAAATAGTTAGGTTAAGTATAGTTAATTAAGTGCTTAACCCGGTTAGTGGTGTGTCACGCGTTACAATGGGTGTTAGGGTATTCAGGGACCCTAACTGGCTCAGAAAAAGATAAATAATGAAAATAACAATATTTTCATGTTTCGGGTAACGCCCGGTTGTTCGGTTGGATAGTAATCCGTTAAAGCTCTTAATAAAGCTTTAAAGTGTCGTTATTGTTATTTTTAGTGACACAACTTATTTCCGACACTTTGGAAAGTGTCTAGTAATATTTTTCTCATGTTTTGGCACTTTACTAGTTAGCTAGAAGCCGGATTGTTATGTAAAGTGCTGAGTTTTGTGCTTAGAGTACGTTTTAGGCACATCCAGTCATTGTAACTTATTCCTAGAGACGCAGTTCTACAACCCTTGTATCCCTACACTCACCATTAGTGTAGCAATTATCTCAGGCTCTTACAGGCCTTAGAGGCAGTGTCTGCCTGATGCTGGCTTTATCAGCATGTTCAATAGGTTATCCACTATTGTGCTACTGTGCTTTTTGTGTATCATGTTTGTCACTAAGGTTCAGTATGTAAATAATGTAGTGACGATAAGTAAAGTATGATGCAAGTAAGTACATGTATCAGATATCAAGTAGCAGTTCATCAGCTAGTTCAAACAAGCACAGTAATTAAGCAGTAATTAATCATTAATTAAGTCGTACGGATACCTGGTTTGGTGAGGGTTGTCACATTCTCCCCCCGTTAAATAAATTTCGTCCCGAAATTTAAGTTCTGCTTGTAGATGCAGGGTTCTTAGGAAAAAGGTGGGGGTATTTCTCTTTCATCCGGTCCTCACGCTCCCAGGTGAACTCAGGACCATGTCTGGCATTCCAACGAACTTTGACGAGTTTGACACTGCTCCGGCGGGTCTTGTTCACTTTCCAATCCGTGACTTCAACAGGTTCTTCAACGAAGTGGAGCGTGTCGTCAACATGAATCTCGTCGGTGGGAATGGCAACGGTAACTTAAGTTGGACTTTTCTTTAGGTTGGATACATGAAATGTATCGTGAACACCATTCAGTTCAGCAGGTAGGTCCAACTTGTATGCTACTAGTCCTATTCTTTCCAAAACTCTGAAAGGACCAATGTAGCGCGGATTTAACTTCCCACGCTTTCCGAAGAGTGCCACACCCTTCCAGGGTGAAACTTTCAATAACACCATTTCTCCAACATGGAATTCCACATGTTTCCGGTTTGGATCCGCATAGGCCTTCTGTCTGTGGCGAGCTGCTTCGATGCGTTTAAGAATCTGCGCAATCTTGTCTGTCGTCTCTTGGACGATTTCGGGACCAGCAAGCTGCCTATCACCTGCGTCAGCCCAACATAGGGGTGATCGACACTTGCGTCCGTAAAGGGCTTCGAATGGCGCGACACCAATACTGGTGTGGTAGCTGTTGTTGTACGGAAATTCGACCAAAGGCAAATGCTTATCCCAGCTACCGCCCAAATCCATAACACACGCTCTCAGCATGTCTTCCAAAGTCTGTATCGTTCGCTCGCTTTGACCGTCAGTTTGCGGGTGAAACGCAGTGCTCAGATTCAATTGCGATCCAAACGCTTCTTGGAAGGACTGCCATATCCTTGACACAAACCTTCCGTCTCTATCAGAGATGATCGAGAGAGGTACTCCATGGCGCACGACGATCTCTCTCATGTATATTTAGGCCAATTTGCTCGTATTATCCTTCTCTCTGATAGGTAAGAAATGTGCTGACTTCGTTAATCGATCCACTATCACCCAGATAGTGTCATGGCCTCTTGGCGTTCTTGGCAATTTCGTAATAAAATCCAGGGAGATTTGTTCCCATATCCATTTGGGAATCTCAGGTTGTTGCAGAAGTCCTGAAGGCTTCTGGTATTCCGCTTTAACCTTAGCACACGTTAGACAATTGCTTACATAAACAGCAACATCGCCTTTCATCCTAGGCCACCAATAATAATCTTTGAGATCTTGGTACATCTTATCCGCTCCAGGATGGATAGAGTACCGTGATTTGTGAGCTTCATCAAAAATAACTTTCCTTAAACCACCAAACAGAGGAACCCAAATCCTTTTCTCGAAGCATAACGTTCCTTCCTCGTTTGGTACCAGTAGCTTCTCCATCCCACGGAGATATTCTTCTTCAAGGTTTCCTTCCTTGAGATCTTCTTTTTGCGCGGCACGAATGCGCAAGGAAAGATCGGTTCGGATAATCATTTCTAAAGCCCTAACCCTTATGGGCTTGATCCTCTCCTTCCGACTTAGGGCATCGGCGACCACATTCGCCTTCCCTGGACGATACTTTATCTCGCAGTCGTAATCGTTCAGCAACTCAACCCATCGTCTTTGCCTCATATTCAGCTCCTTCTGGTTGAATATGTGCTGTAGGCTCTTGTGATCTGTAAAGATTGTACACTTTGTACCATAAAGGTAGTGTCTCCAGATCTTTAATGCAAAAACCACTGCGCCAAGTTCCAAATCATGTGTGGTATAGTTCTTTTCGTGCACTTTCAGTTGACGCGATGCGTAAGCAATAACCTTTTGGCGTTGCATCAACACACAACCTAATCCTTGACGCGAAGCGTCACAGTATACCACAAAATCATCTGTACCTTCCGGTAGTGCTAAGATTGGCGCATTGCAGAGCTTATCCTTCAGTATCTGGAACGCTTCTTCCTGTTTGATTCCCCAATCAAACTTCTTATCTTTCTGGGTGAGGAGCGTCAATGGTTGAGCGATTTTTGAGAAATCCTCAATGAACCTTCGATAGTAGCCAGCCAAACCCAAGAATTGTCGAATCTCGGTTGGCGTCTTTGGCGTTTCCCAATCCTTGATCGCCTCGATCTTGGTTGGATCCACGTGGATTCCATCTCCATTTACCACGTGCCCAAGGAATTGCACTTCACGTAGCCAAAATTCGCACTTGGAGAATTTAGCGTACAGCTGTTCCTTCTTTAGCAGCTCCAAAATAGCTCTAAGATGCTGCTCGTGTTCAGCCTTCGTCTTTGAATAAATTAAAATGTCATCGATGAATACAATCACGAACTTATCCAAGTACGGCTTGCAAACTCTGTTCATCAAGTCCATAAACACTGCAGGTGCGTTTGTCAACCCAAACGGCATAACAAGGAACTCGTAGTGTCCATAACGAGTTCTGAAGGCTGTCTTCGGGATACTTTCCTCTTGTATCCTTAACTGATGGTATCCAGATCGAAGATCGATCTTTGAATAAAAGCTTGAACCTTGCAGTTGGTCGAACATATCATCAATCCTTGGCAGAGGGTATCTATTCTTGATCGTTAGCTTGTTCAACTCCCGGTAGTCGATGCACATACGAAAACTACCGTCTGTTTTCTTGACAAACAGGACCGGAGCTCCCCAAGGTGAGAAGCTTGGTCGGATAAAACCCTTGTCTAACAGCTCTTGAAGCTGTGTCGACAGTTCCTGCATCTCAGATGGAGCAAGTCTATAAGGTGCCTTAGCCACAGGCGCGGCGCCTGGAACTAAGTCGATGTGAAACTCTACTTGCCTCTGAGGTGGCAGTCCAGGTAAGTCTTCTGGGAAGACTTCTGGGTATTCCCTCACGACAGGGATGTTTTCGATTCTAGGCTCAGCAGCCTTCTTATCCACAATATGTGCCAGGAAGGCAACACATCCCTTCTGCAAACACTTTCGCACTTTCAGGCAGCTGATAAATCTTAACGGCGTATCACGCTTCTCTCCGTGAACCACAATTGTTTCGCCATCTTCGGTTGGGATACGAACGATCTTTTCGTGACAAACTATCTCAGCCTTGTTGCCTGATAACCAATCCATTCCTACTACTACGTCGAAGCTTCCCAACTGAACTGGTAGTAGGTCCAAAGCAAACTCACGCTCTCCCAATTCAATCACACAGCCTCTGATCACTTCATTGGCTTCTACTAACTTCCCATTAGCCAATTCGATTGAGTAGGGAATATCTAACTTATTAGCGGCTAACCCAAGCATATTCTTAAATTCTAACGACACGAAGCTATAATCGGCACCATTATCAAATAAAACGGATGCATAGCGTTGATTTACAGGGAACGTACCAGTAACGACATTGGGGTCCTGGCGCGCTTCCCTTGCTTCGAGTTGGAACACTCTTCCACGGGCTTGGTTTAACTCTGGGCAGTTCTTCTTAAAATGCCCGTTATCACCGCAGTTAAAGCACCCAAGTCTTTGCCCGTTTCCACCAGCTTGATCATTCTTCTGATTACGATTCACGGCGCCCACTTGGTTAGCATTGTTGCCTCGATTCTCGTTACCTCCATAGTTTCCTTGTGGGCGATTTCCATTCCCGCCCCGGTTGTTATTTCTGTTTCCGAATCCTCCCTGGCCTCCCTGACCAGCAGTGGCCCAACAAGTGTCCTTCAAGTGGCCACGTTTCCCACATGCTTCGCATACTTTTGGCCCGCACCGGCCAGAATGGTGGAGTTGGCAGTTGTTGCACTTGGGCTGGGTGCCCATATATCCATTTCCCTTCTTTCCACCACCAGCTGTAACCTGAGCTGGCGCATTCGATCCTCCTTTCTTAACCGCCACACCGGTGCCCTGCTTGAAGTTTGAGAACTTCCGTTTGTTACCTCCTGATGACTCGACGTGAGTCTCTGCCTTCTTCGTCTTGATCTCATCAAACTTGTTTAGGCGGATCGCCTCCTCAGTGAGAGTTATGCTCAAATCAATCGCCTCAGTAATGGTCGCAGGCTTGGATGAGGTCACCATGCTTATGATTTGAGGAGCTAATCCCCAAATGAAACGTTCAATCCGCTTGAACTCCGGAGTGACCATGTAGGGTACCACATGTGATAAGTCATGGAACCTTTGGACGTATTCTGCGATCTTTGGACCGTCCATTTTCAAATGCCAGAACTCGGTTTCCAATCTCTGGATTTCCGCGCGAGAGCAGTACTTTTTGCGCATAAGTTCCTTCAGTTCGGTCCAGGTCAGCGCGTAGGCAGCAGCTTCGCCTAGTGTCTGAACTTCTAGATTCCACCAAGAGAGGGCTCCATCCAAGAATAGCCCTGAGATATAGGTGACTTGCTGATCCAGCGCGCACTTGGTCATGCGAAGAACGTATTCGGTTTTCTCGGCCCAACGAACAAAGGCGACGGCACCTCCTGTGCCATCAAAGTTTACGGGCTTGCAGTCTAAGAACTGCTTGTAGGTGCACCCATGAGGTGGATTATTGTTGCCATTGTTGTTCATGCTGCTTCCGCTGGGTCCTCCTTGTGAAGCGGCGTATTGTGCAATGGCAGCAGTGATAATTTGCTGGAGTTCTACCTCATTGGTAGGCATGCGTGTCTCACGTCTCGGCGGCATCTTCTAAAAGATGGTTTATGTCGGTCAGGCCATAGTAAAGCGTACGTATATAGTAATAGTAAAAGCACATAACATCTCATGTTATCAATACATCACAAATACCAATCACACAACATCCCATGTCATAAAAATATAAATAAGCAGTCAAGCGAATCAAATATGGTGAGAATACTGCGATTGCCATATATCGAGACCACATAGTAAGTGTTTCAGTACATCCCTGTGTCATACAATCATAAATCAACTAGGGGCTACATCACCCCTGTCCAAAAACTATATCACGTCAGTGTCAAATACGTCAAATACATGTCAACAAAAGTCAGGATCATAAAGTAGTCTCCAAAAATGCTGTGCAGTCAAAAGCTATCGCCGTCTTCTCACCAACGTCTACCCAAACAGCACTGATGAGCTCTATACAGATGGTGGTGGAGGAGGGGGAAAGTGGGTGTAAAACAAACGACGTAACTGGAGCCAGTCCTCCTCCATGGCTCGCTGGGTACGAATGATAGAAGCAACCTGCTGCTCTAGTGTAAAGAGACGGGCAGCATAATCTGTAGGTAAGGGTCGAAATGGCTGCAGAGGAGAGTGTGTCTGACCATGGCACTGGCATGGTGGCAGCTGAGCTCTCTCAAGCTCCTGGATGCGCTGTGTGTGTGACTCGTGCTGGGCGACGAAAGACATCAAAACGTCCTCGATAGTATACCCCATGTGGAAAGAATGGTAGGGGTCAGTAGGTTGCATAGCAGAGTGTGGTGCCCAAAGGAACGGCTCACTGGTGGGATCAAAAGGTGCCACATGAAATGGAGCAACAGAGGGTAGAACAGATGACATCTGGGGCATGAAGGGTATAGACATCGGTACATGCCCAAAAGGATGGGCTGAAGAACCCTCTCCAGGCCTCGCTGGAGGTACAAACTGAGGAACCTAAAAAGAAAAATCAACATGTCGTGTATCAGGGATCTGAGGGGGAAAAAGGTGGAACATCCTCATCAGCAGGTATCCAACCGTGCTGTGCATGCTCATCTGGTGGATCCATGTGTGCCGCGAACAGTGCATGCTCGGGCTCTAGTGGGATGGGATCAGGTGGGGGAGCAACAAAAGGGTGGATAGGTGCAATGTGCTCAACAGGAAGGTCAACAGGTATATCGACAACAGGTAAAGGAACAACAGGATCAACAACAACATGATCGCCCTCTAACAAAGGAACATCCACGGGGAGATCATCAACAGGTGGGTCTGCTATAACAGGCTCAATAGGGATGCCAGCATGTACGGGGTCATGCTCAAGTATGGGGTCTAGAGCGGCTGCCTGTTCAGGGGCGACGGCAGGCTCGGGATCATCAAAAGCCATCTCAAAAGTCAAACTCGGGGTCGATAGGATCTACTGGGTTAGCTGGATCCTCCATGGGCTGATCCATAGGTATAAACTCGATATCGTGATCCAGGTCGAATCCCGGGGGAAAGATAGGATCAGAATCCTCTATGTCATCATGGTCAAACGCAAAGCTGGGAATAGGTGCAACAGAGGATGCCTGGTCAGGATCAGAATCATGCGCAAAGTGTTGTGCGCTCAATGTGTGAGAAGGTGCGGATGCCACAGACTCGAAGGAGTCTGGGACAGGAGAATGTGCAGGCGAATCCTCAGCGGGAACGTCAGCGATCATCAGAAGATCGCCCGCAGGAAGAAGGGCCTCGCCCTGGATCTCATCCTCAAAGGGCTCATCCTCAAACAGGTCAATATCGCCCTCAGCCTCGGCGTCAAGAAGAAAATCATATGCTGGATAAACGGCTAAGGGTATAGGGGCCGGAATCTCCACTAGGGGTGGGTACTCAGCGGGAGGGCCATCTGCAGGCTCATCAGCACCATCGAGTAGTGCGAAAGGCTGGAAATCATCCTCGTCAGTACCGGTATAGTCAGATGTGTGCACCTCGTGCTCAGAGGATGTGAGGTCATCAGATACGATAGGTATGGGTCCAGTGGTGTCCGAATCGCCAGTACCGGCTGAGTCCATGAGTCTGTAACATAAACACAAATATGCTCAAATAATCAGTCATACAATCAGATAATCACATAAGTCACCAAGTAAGGTATCACATAATTCTCCTAGTCCCACTAGCCTCCCAGTCTTCTAGACTGATACTCCTAGTCTCACTAGCCAGCCTCTCAGACTGCTCTTCCTAGTCCCACTAGCCAATTCTCCCAGCCTCTCAGACTGCTCTTCCTAGTCCTACTAGCCAATTCTCCCAGCCTCTCAGACTGCTCTTCCTAGTCCAACTAGCCAACTACCTCGATCTCTCAGACCGAGCCTCGGCCTCTCAGACCGAGCCTCAGCCCTTCTAGACTGAGCCTATAAATAATAAAATGTGCTCAACATTTGTTTGTAAAAAGTTTTGGATCTGGACTTAAGTGGTATGCAGTAAAAATGTTTTCGTGAGAGCCCTAGTGATCATAGTCTAGACTCGAGAATGAATCCTAGTTCGCTATGATCAGAGCTCTGATACCAAGCTGTCACACCCTGGCTTTGCGGAAGCGTGGTTATTTTGGTGTGACTTCTTAATACCATAGCTTAACCATAACAAAGCTATATGAAATAAAATCATGCAAGATCATCCGTTTGATTAAGTTTTAAAACCAGAGTAACATACCATTGTCTTATAGACTTACAACATCATAACATAAAACATTGTCTTGAATAACATAAACACCGACATGAAATAAACACAGTTTAAGATTTGTGACTTGTCCAGGAAAAAGTCACATTTCCTAAACTGGGATGACCTTGGACCCTTATGCAGCTGGGAAAACATAACATACCGCGCCAGATCTTTTATTTCCTGAAATACATGTAAGTTGAAAAATCAACAATAATGTTGAGCGAGTTCATGTGTAAGTGAGTATGTAAAACACTTGTAAGTATAAAAATTCCCTGGTATGTAGCAGTGTAAGGAAAAGAGATCACCAATGGTTTGCAAGGCCATTAGTATGTGTGAAGTGCAAGTAGGAAGACTCAAACCTAGAAAATTTAGTGTTGGGTACAAAGTCACTCAAGGTCCGTTCTGCTGGGCCTCTCAGAGGTCCGTTCTGTTGGGCCTAGAGTTGGGCTCGCTACACCCAGATAGATCTACCGCTTACGTCCCTCGGTCCTTCAATGAGGATTAATGGTCTCCAGTTTCTGCCTACCCACTCACATGATCTAAGTAGTAAACCTCCTTACGCTAACCATACCGTGTATAAAGTACTTGTAAACAAAGTAACATGTATTTCACCCCCGCAGTTAAGAAAACTGAAAACAGTTAGAGAAAAGGGGGACATGAACTCACTGTCGGTGCGTCTCTACCAAGTACTCCAAATCAGGCAGCTGTGCGACGACCTACAAGTGCTAATTCTATTAGACGGACGGCCGTGCCTTAGCTTTATAGTTTTAAGTCTTTGGGAAATAGTTAGACAACTATTTCGTGTTTGCGTTCTGTATATACTTGGTAGTTAATCTCCTTCCCAAGGATGGGGGATTCAATACATGTGCGTTCAAATTAAGTCATTAAGTCTCACTTAATATATATATATATATATATATATATATTTCCAATTCCAAAATATAAGTATTTTTCTCAAAAATATTATATTTTCATTTCACATAATTTTTCTCCAATAATACGTTGTTAAAATACGCGTTCATAAATGTTTCCGTAAGTGCGTAAGTTACGTTTTAACAATCGAGTGGTAATATAATTACCGGTGCAACTTATATATTTATGGTGAAAGCGTTCGTATTATTTTGGATTCGTTAACGTTCGTAAATATTATTTTTTACTCTAAAAATAATATTTATGTCTTTCCACAAAATAATCATAAACAGTGTGTGAAAATATATATTTATCACGTTAAATTTTGTGAAAATCCCACCTCCGAATATTTAGTAAATAAAGTCATGGCGAAATTTATGTTTCGAAAACATGTCAAAAATAATTCTAACGCTTGTAGTGTAAATAGTTCTAAGTGTTAGGTTTTTAGAAAAAATTCGCCAGGGTTTCCTCTGTAACTGGAGGTGGCCACGCTTTCAAGCGTATCATTTTCTTTAACAAATCAACTCAACAATTTTCTTTATTTGATCAAAACAACTTTTCTCACAACAACTAATCAACATATGTGTAAATTGCCAAAAATTACATGAACTTGTAGTTTTCCTAAAACTGTGGTGTAAATCCCCTTAAATTTAGTAGATCTTCATATAAGGTAATTTGATCTTGTAAAACCACGTTTTTAGAGAAAATCCATCTTTACAACTTCCCGTCATCTTTTACAAAAACTGTTATTTTGTCAGATCTTTTCATTTCACAAGTGTTTACACACTTGTGGTTTTATAAAAATCATGCTTGTTAGTGTAAAATCCATCTTTTAAATACATGATTTCTTTGATACGTGGTTCTTCGAAAATACCACTTGCAGATGCGTAGATCTGCTAGTTTTAAACACAATTTTACAAGTAAAACTCTTTTACACAAGTTCATGATTCGCGTGTGGTAGAGTTTCACCTTTTAACCCTTGTATCCTTCAAAACATGCTTATGTTAAGATCCATGACCTTACCAAACCGGGTTAAACGATGATCCGAGTTACCACATCATAGATCGGGCCTAAATAATTATATATTTTAATTACTACAAGTTTTACACAACTTATGTGCTTTTAACCAACAATACTTGCAAGTTTAGTAAACTTTAATGCTTCAAAATGCAAGATTCCGAGTTTTAATCATCATACATCTTATTAACCACCTTAGATTAGTTCAAGTACGAGTTTTAAGCATTATACCTCTAGCTCGAGGCTAGGGAAGAATCTACGCGCAAAAGAGGTGGATAAAAGCAAGATAAAGAGGTCCTTCGCGTTCCGTTTGCTCCAAGACTCCTTGTATACGACCCTTAACACTTGTAGGTGATTGGAATGGCTAGCACAAAATCGAAGGATGGATGGATGTGTGGGTGTGGGTTCGGCCGAGAGCCAAAGAGAAAGAGAGAGAGTTGTGTTTGTGGTGAAATGTGATGGATGATGGTCTTGTGTTTAGTGTTAATCTTATAGACAAACTTTGTGTAATTAACCAAAGGATAATGTGCCTCCTAGATATTAAGCACATGGGATTTACACAAATCAACAAGGACACGTGTGTCCCCCTACATGGGGGCGTTTGCAATGGGGGGGGGGGTCTAGTCCGAAACCAACTAGTAGTTAGTTTAAGTATAGTTAATTAAGTGCTTAACCCAGTTAGTGGTGTGTCACGCGTTACAATGGGTGTTAGGGTATTCAGGGACCCTAACTGGCTCAGAAAAAGATAAATAATGAAAATAACAATGTTTTCATGTTTCGGGTAACGCCCGGTTGTTCGGTTGGATAGTAATCCGTTAAAGCGCTTAATAAAGCTTTAAAGTGTCGTTATTGTTATTTTTAGTGACACAAATTATTTCCGACACTTTAGAAAGTGTCTAGTAATATTTTTCTCATGTTTTGGCACTTTACTAGTTAGCTAGAAGCCGGATTGTTATGTAAAGTGCTGAATTTTGTGCTTAGAGTACGTTTTAGGCACATCCAGTCATTGTAACTTATTCCTAGAGACGCAGTTCTACAACCCTTGTATCCCTACACTCACCATTAGTGTAGCAATTATCTCAGGCTCTTACAGGCCTTAGAGGCAGTGTCTGCCTGATGCTGGCTTTATCAGCATGTTCAATAGGTTATCCGCTATTGTGCTACTGTGCTTTTTGTGCATCATGTTTGTCACTAAGGTTCAGTATGTAAATAATGTAGTGACGATAAGTAAAGTATGATGCAAGTAAGTACATGTATCAGATATCAAGTAGCAGTTCATCAGCTAGTTCAAACAAGCACAGTAATTAAGCAGTAATTAATCATTAATTAAGTCGTACGGATACCTGGTTTGGTGAGGGTTGTCACAACGAATCGGTATACTTTTGCAGTTTGACGTAAATAGTCCCTTAAATCGAAGTAGTGCGAAATGTCATTTGATGATATCCAAGCTTTCCATGGCCCATAATGGGTATTCCCAAGCATGTGTTTTAATATTACTATGCTCTTGTTTTCTTAAATGGTCACCAAAAGGCGTAGATTCAAAAGTTGACGCTTTTGGGTACCTCTAATGCGCAAACTTGTGTATATCATCGTTTAATAGCATCGAAGCCTTATCTAATCCATGTTAGGCACTCTTGAGAGTATTATTAAACATCGCAATGCTTCAGGTTTGTAAAAAGGTCATTCAGAGGTATAATTAAACATATTGACACTTTTAGTCCCTCTAACTTGCAAAGTTGCGCGTAACTTTACTTATAGGAATAAAAGCCCTTAATGGCCAATATTAGGCATTCCCGAGAGTATAATCAATTATCATGAAGCTCTCGGTTTGTTAAAAGGTCACTCAGAGGTAAGAATTAACATGTTGATGCTTTTAACCCTTCATCGCGCAAACTTTCAATTAATTACGCAAACGGCTACTCTTGATCAACAAGTGGCTCATTTGTGAACATGATTACTGTGTAAAGTTATTCAGAGGCTTATAATAAGCATGTTAACATTTCCAGTCCTTCTATAATCAAAGTTTTTGATTTTTCGCAAAATTAGTCCCTCAAATTCAACGTTTGACTTTATTAGGGTTTATTACACGTGTCAATACATTATTGGACGTGATTTTACGAGGTGTTACATCCTCACCCCCTTAAAAGAAATCTCGACCTCGAGATTTGCTAAATTAGTGGAAGTACTTTCCGACGTATCATGGACTTATCCTCCATAGCATATTTGGGCCTCTACGGGCATCTCAGTTGACCTATACAATAGGTACGTACTCTCTTTCGGAGCTTCTTAACCCGTCGATTCTTAATCTACACAGGTTTCTCATCAAACCATAAATTTTCATTAGTCTGCATATCCTTATGTGACAATGCTTCTTGACTTATTGTCTATACATATCTTTAGATCACAGTTGTGGAACATATTGATTTCCATCAAGCTCCTCAGGTAAGTTTTAGCTTATAGCTTACCAATCTTGATATATTCGATTTCCTCGAATGATTCTATATATCAGAACTTAACTAGCCCAATAAATTGAAAATTCAGCACACCCTTCTTAGGGTGATACCTTCAAATGAACCTTATTCCTTATTAAGGATTCAAGAGGGTTGCAACTTTCATCAATCCTTGATTTTTCTGCCGATTATTGGAAACTTTCAGATGATTATGAATTTGTATGATCTTATTCATTGTTTCCAAGGCAACTTTCAGATCCTGATAATTGGACTTCCCAAACTTCTGTCCAATAACAGATGTCTAACATCCCATCTATACAAGGTCTCCAAAGGAGCAGCCTTGATACTTATCACAACTATTATAGAGAAACTCACTTAAGGTGAGATGGTTATTCCAACTACTGCCTAAAACCAATCTTAAGGAATAGAAAATCCTTACGGTTAGTCGAACAAATCAACGATCCTGGGCAGCTGATGGCGATTCTTAATTGTTGCCTAAATAGGGTTGCGGTAACCAATGCATAAGCAGGAGAACCGTCTTTCCTAACTAATAATATTGAAACTCTTAGAATTACGAATTAGGCTTTAAGAACCTTTATCTTAAAATTCATCTAACTAGGGTTTCTATTATTCCCGAGTTGGAGGTACTAATCGTCACAGAGATTTCACGATAATGTAGCCCTAAGCGGGATGTTAATATTAACTCTACTTGTCTCAGGAGGTAAACATGGTAGTCTTTGGAGAAGATAATCAAGACACAAGGAGATTATAGAGATTTTCCAAATCTCAAGCTCCAGTTCATCTATCTATACCCGTGTCAGATAAATGACACATTTACTTTACGAATGCAAGGATGCCTTAATTTGCGACACTTACTTGGACATTTCTAGATTGGATATCTTCTTTGAATACCATTAGCCGATTCTAGTACTATATGACCATCGGGATATCTCAGTGGTTCCATGCAATAAACCTCCATACTGATCAGGCATGGAAGCAATCTATGGAACACACTAGGATACACCAATCCTCATATGGCTCTTTTATCAAGCATAGTCTAGCATTCGCAGTTGATTGAAATCAATGAGATAACAAAATAAAGTAACATAAATTGTCGTACTCGATCTGGAGAAAGAGTACTTTAGATTTTTATGAATGATGATTATTTGATGAAAATAGAAGGAAAGGCCTCTATGATTTTCTTTGGCAAGTCTTACCTTATGCTTAATATCTGGAGTTCTTATGGGATAATTCTAAAAGTTTGCTAAGCTTATGGTTTATGAAAGACTCAATAGCACCTGAATCCAAACATGATTCTTAGTAATACCATCATAATAAGGGATGTACCTGGTGTCATTTTTGATATGAACTGTCTCAATAGCGCCTCTATTCTTAGTCTCTCTATACTTGGCTATACTCTATTTGACAGTTTTAGGGCATTCTCAGCTTTGACCGGTTTATTTCTTAACCCATAAAATGTAAGTGGCTGAGGTAGATCCATAATGGATTTATAAGAATCAAACTTTTAATATGCCTTCTTATTTCCGATGCTAAACCACCAATATATAGTTCATTATGCTTGGATTTTGGATGAACCAAATAGGACAGTATTCCAGACAATAAATTATAGTCTGTATTATACTGTCAACAGTCTTGGTCCTTCATGGTGAAAGTCAAAAATTCTTATTCCATCATTTCTATTCCGTGTCACAGACAACCGGTTTTTCTGATGAGTCCATAAACTTGGACCATCCTATATTGTATGAGGGTATCTTTCCTGTGGACTTTATTAACATCAAGGGCATCGCCCTTGAATGACTGTGATACATATCTCACCATGTCTTTCTCAGCACAATCGCTGATGTCCATAATGGTTTCCATTTCATTCAACAACTTTACGAAATCAATGGCTCCCTTTCTCGCCATTTAAGTCTCTTGACTTGCAAGAGACAAAGTACTTTTAAGTACATCCTTTAGAGGAACGGGGCTCCTTGCTATATGTTATCTTGTTTGGTTTGTCCTTCGCATTCGAAGTGTGAGCAGAACTCTTCTCATGAGCAGGGAAATATGATTTAGAGCAAGTAGCATTTGGCTTTTCGAACCTTTGTAGATCCTTTCTCATAGCCTTTCTAACAGCTGCATCAATCACAGCTTGGAGATTAACTCCATTAACCTTGAGATTCACCTTTGTTGCATCATTAGCAATTGTCGCACCATCGGTATTGCGACTGTTATGTGTCTCATTCAAGTTTGCCATACTTGAAGCTTGGCACTAAACACCAAAATTAAACAATTGCTTTATTGCATTTCTATAGCTAGTCATCGTCCTGACGACCAACATACATTAGCCATGGTATCCCTAAACCTTACTGGCTAATGGGGTAAGAACATTCCTAATGAATGTCATTTGAATGTATATCAATTTACTTAGCCTAGGTCGCAAAAGATCCATCAATGGCAATTAAGGTTTGGACCGATTCCATTACCCTTTTAACAGGAGATCACAATGTCACAACTGTCTTTGTCATATTGATGATTTTAGATAGCTCGAAGGCTTGCCACAATGGCTTTTACAATATGAAACATGAGTTTGTCTTGAATGATATAATAATCATATGGCACGAAGGCCTTGTCGCAAAGGACATTATAAGATATGGCAACAAAAGCCTGTCACGGAGGACATTAATTTATAAGTCACGATCTTATTAGATTAGGGACTTTAAGGTTCGAACGTAGTTCTTCACCTTTAGACAGGGAGTCGTAGACTAAAACTGTCATCGTCCTTGAACGACGATTCATTTTGGCACATAGGCAAGTCATGGGACATTACTAATGGATGTTTATATATATACACATATGTGTATATATATAATTATCGCAATTTAGTATATTAGTCATGATCTCATCGATCTTATAGACTATAAGGCTTGGGCATTGCCCATCACCTTTGACGATGGACAATAACCGTCACACATGTCAGTGTCTCTAATGGACAACATAGTATATAGCCCGTAGGTGGCATAATCTCTAATGGTGACTCAGGATAACGCCACCAAGGGTAATACAATGAACACACTTATATATAGGAAGTACCAGCGGCATATCCACCATGTGCTTATTGTATTACTCTAGTTTTGTTATCTAAGCACCGAAAATTTATGCATAAATTTTAACCATCGGGTCTTAAGTATTTCTTAAAATCTTACTATGAAGATAGGAAGGCCTAAGCCTGAACTTCAAATATCCTATAAAATAATACGATAACCGTATCAGTTGATATTAGTCATGATCGCACTGATCATACATCGACTATTAGGCTTGAGCATAACTCACTACCTTGGACATGGGATCAGAAGGATCACAATGTCAATGTCACTAATGGACAATATATTATACATAGCCCGTAGGCGAAATATTATTAAGGATATTTACACATGATCATCTTTTTGATAATATTAGTCTTGATCGCATTGATCATATAGACTATGTGGTTTGAGCATAGCTCACTACCTTGGACAGGGAATCATAGGAGATCACCACTGTCTTTGTCACAATGGACAATATAATACGGCCCGTAGGCGAAAACATCTCTAAAGGATGTCAAATAATGTAATCATCGTATTTATACGATATTAGTCATGATCATAATAATCATATAGACTATTATGCTTGGACATAGTCCAATATTCTTAGACAGGAGTCATAGACCACTACTGTCGTTGTCTTTATCAGACAACAAATTTAGCCCATAGGCACTTCATCACTAACGGATGTTTACATTTTGATCATCACATTGATGATACTTACCAACATCAAATTCGATCCTATAGGCTTTAAGGCTTGGACATAGTCCAAAATACCTTGACGGCTGGCGTGGTTTCTCAAGTCACACTGCCAGGAATGTTAACATGTTCTTAGATGTCAACAAGGATTAATGTGTCTTAATGGTCACACAACATTACCATGATCGCATTGATCATATAGGCTTGGAGGCTTGAACATAGTTCGCCACCTTTGGATAGGATGTCACACCCCTTTCTACGGCGGAAGCACGAGGTGTGATCATGAAAGGTTCTCATTGCGTACGAAGAGTAAACATACAACATGCTCAAAAGTAACTTCAAACATTACATTACCGAAAACATAAGTCAAGTGTTTACAACACGAGATAGCATATTGTCTTAAAAGTTACAACTTTATTTAACGATAAACAAAGCGACATCCACGAGCATGAGTAAGACCACACGCACATCCATCCTAGTTACCTGAAATACATGTGAGTTTTTGGAAAAACGTCAACATAATGTTGGTGTGAATTCATGCAGTTTTTGTATTTCACGTTTGTATACTTTGTATGAAAACATAGTTTGTGTCATGTATAAATCGAGTTTTCATATATAAGTCAAGTATTCATGTGTACACCACGTACTCATGTATAATTCATATTTTTCTTGAGTACCCCACGTACTCAAGTATCATTCAAGTTTTCTCGAGTACCCCACGTACTTCAAGTATAAATCAAGTTTTAGTATGGTATGAATTTTATGTAAATAAACTATTCCTGTAAGTATCAGGATTCTTAATGGGTTGCAAAGCCATTAACATGTGACACGACATACGAAGTCACCAAACCTTAGGCATTTTCTAGTTGGCATAATTAGAGACACAAAAGCACTACTCGGTACTCGCCCTCACCGAGAGTGTGACTGCCTGACACCCGTTAGATCTAACCTTTTGTTCTGCGGTCTAGGTATATAGTTGATTAATGGTGCTTATGGTACCCTATTCGTGACACGATTTCTCGTATCATTTCTCATAACGCATCCTACTTGGTACTCGTCCTCACCAAGTGCGCTTCTCGTATTCTTATATCTCATTACACTTGGTACTCGTCCTCACCAAGTGTGCTTCTTGTATTTTTATATCTCATCACACTTGGTACTCGTCCTCACCAAGTGTGTTTCTTATTATCATACCATTTGTAAACATAGTAATATATGTACATGTATTTCACCCCCGAAGTTATAAAACTGAAAACAGTTAAAGAAAAGGGGGAGCATGAACTCACAACTTTGCGTTCCTGTGCGTCGTAAACTTCACCGGATTTTTCTTATAGAGCGTCGTGACCTAAACGTGTTTTCTTAACGTCAGTCACTAGACTTGCTTCGTAAAGCACGAGTCACTATCTTTTGTATTTGTATTGTTGTGTTAAAAATATTTTATATTTTTAACAGAGTATCTTACTTATATTATTTTCTCATAAATTAATATAAGTATCTCGTGTTTTGCACTTTGCACCCGAATTATGTATCTTGTATGTTGCATATGTATTTTTGTGTTTATACTTCTCATGAGTATTTAGTGTATTTTTAAGTCTTAATACACTAGCACGTATAACACATACTATATACACTTAGCACAAAAGTTGGTGTTCAAATAATATATACATTTTTCTCAAAAATATATACATACTTAATATCCATTTTTATTCTTGAAGAAATCCTCATTTCTTATCACCAAAAATTAGGGAAACCTTGGTAGTATTTTTAAATACATTTTTAGGGAATAAGTTTCTAAAAACTTATATTTTTTTCTAAGTGTCAAAATTTTAAAATTTATAAAAATTTTGATAGAGTTCCCCTAAAAATGAAGGTTTCCCATGTTTCCAAAACATGTGTTTATTTTCTTTTAAAATCAACAACAATATCAACAACAATCAACAACAACCTTTATTTATCAAACTTGTCAAAACAAGCATATATCACAACTTATGAACTTGATAGTTTGTAAAAATATGTAGTAACTTACTAGCACATTTGGTAAGTCTTGTTACCCTTAAAAATAAGTTTAGTTTCTTAAAAACTTTATTTTTAAAGAGTATGTATTTTCACAACTTCTAGTCATGAATTTCAAAAGTATTTCTTGTTAAATTTTTCTTGTGACACAAGTGTTTACACACTTGTTTATTCACTAAAATGCTTTTAGTTTATGTAAGGTCCGGGTTTTAACAAAACTAGCATTTTCCGCTTGGTTCTTCCGAAAAACCACTTGTAGATCTTTAGATCTACATGTTTAGAGTCTTATTTTACAAGAAAAAATTTATTTACACAAGTTCATGTTTCATGAGTGGAAGGGTTCACCATCTTTTATAATTTTTACACTAACACACTACTAGTTCATGTTCTCGTACATGATCTAGCATGGTTAGATGATGATCCATCCCACTTTTAGTAACAAGCAACATCAAATAATCATAACTAGACAAGTTTCACAAGATTTACACACATATCTTCTCTTTATCCACCTTATTCATCTTATGTTCAATACTTTAATGTAAGTTCTTTAGTGTTTCATGATTTTTAGCCATTAAATCATCTATTAACCATCATAAACAAGAACAAGATGAAGATTTGAAGCACTTACTACTAGCACAAGGCTAGGGAAGTTCAAGAGTGCAAATGAGGTGGATAAAGGAAAATGGTGAAGGTCCTTCAAGTTCCGTGAGCACCGAGCCTCGTTAGCCACCTTCTTACACCTCCTAGTCACCTTAGAATGCTTGGAGGATGAATGAAAAAGATGGAGGTGTGTGTGTGTGATGAAGCCGTAGCCAAAGAAGGAGGGAGGATAGAGTTCTTGGTTGAGTGATGAATGAAATGAAGACTTATGGTTATCTTATAAATCCATGCTAGGTGTTTACCCCTTGGTTACCATGTCCATTAGGCACCAACAAGATCAAATTTTTTATTGAAATAAAATCTTATGGTGGGGGCCATGTCTAGAGCCGGTTATGGGGGGGGGGGGGGTTGGTTTAGTTTGATTTCAAGTGGAAGTTACAAGCTCTAGTTACATGTTAAGTGTTAGATTTAGTGTTAAGTGTGTTATGAAATATATAGTGTGTTAGGGTGTACGGGGATCCTAACTAGCTTAGAAAAATAAAAACAATGCTTCTAGCATTATTTTGGTGTTCCAGGTAATATCCGGTTGTTCGGTTAGACACCGGTTCGTTAAAGTGCTAAATTACACTTTTTAGTGTCTTTTAAGTATCTTTCTAGTACCCTTTCAATTCCCAACACTTGGGGAAGTATTCTGGATTATAAAACGTAATTTCTGCATAATATTCAAATGTTTAAATGCTGATTTGGGCTGAATTATATAAAATTCAGCACTTAAAGTGCGTTTCGGGTGCTTTTTAGTGCTTATTTTTGCTTTCGCAAAGTCTATATATTAAACCCTCGTATGTACTCTTGGGTTTTAACGTATTCTTATCGTTGGACCTACACCTAGGCTCCAATTTTATTGTCTGACTGCTTTCTGTAGTTCTGTTGACACATTGTGTCTTACCGGTGAGTTTACTAGTATTTCTGACGCAACGCTCTCGTTTATGCATATAGCAATATTTTGCAGTATACAATGTGCATGAATTCACTTGTTTAGTATGTGTTCAGCCATTGCTGACAATTAAGCACATAATTGCAGTCATTAGAAAATAATTAAAGTGTACGGAAATTACCGATTTGTGCCAGTTGTCACAGTCTCCCCCCGTTAAAAGAATTTCGTCCCGAAATTCAGGCTGAACTAACTATCGTAGGAGTCTTCTTGAAAAGGTGGGGGTACTTTTCTTTGAACTGGTCTTCACGTTCCCATGTGTACTCGGGTCCGTGCTTAGAGTTCCAACGTACTTTGACAAGTTTAACAGTGCTCCTCCTGGTCTTGTTGACTTTCCAGTCTGTAACCTCAACAGGTTGTTCTGTAAATCGGAGGGCGTCATCAATATGCACTTCATCCACCGGGATGATCACGTCTTCTTGTGTTGGACTCTTCTTGAGGTTGGATACATGGAACGTATCATGTACTCCATTAAGTTCTTCCGGTAACTCCAACTTGTATGCCACTGTACCAATTCTTTCTAGAATCTTGAATGGTCCGATGTATCGTGGATTCAGCTTTCCACGTTTTCCAAATCTTACTACGCCCTTCCAAGGTGAGACCTTTAACAGCACTTTGTCTCCCACCTCGAATTCTACTGGTTTTCTTTTCAGATCAACGTAGCTCTTTTGTCGATCTCGAGCCGTCTTAATGCGCTCTCGGATCTGCGCAATCTTGTCGGTTGTCTCTTGTACAAGTTCAGGACCAACCATTTGTTTATCTCCAGCGTCTGCCCAACACAAGGGCGATCGGCACTTGCGGCCATACAGAGTTTCGAACGGCGCGGCTTTTATGCTCGTATGATAACTGTTATTGTAGGAAAACTTAACTAAAGGTAGATGAGTATTCCAGCTGCTGCCAAGGTCCATGACACATGCGCGAAGCATATCTTCTAACGTTTGTATAGTCTGTTCGCTCTGGTCGTCTGTTTGTGGATGGAATGGCTTGCTTAGATCTAACTGAGATCCAAAGGCTTCCTGAAATGATTGCCAGATTCTTGAGACAAAGCGTCCATCTCTGTCTGAAATAATTGAGATTGGCACTCCATGTCGTGCCACAATTTCTCTTAAGTATATCTCTGCAAGCTTTCCAGTGATGTCCTTCTCTCGGATCGGTAGGAAATGCGCAGATTTCGTTAATCGATCAACTATTACCCATATCATATCGTGCCCTCTCGGGGTCCTGGGTAATTTCGTTATGAACTCCATCGAGATTTGCTCCCACTTCCACATGGGTATCTCTGGTTGTTGTAGTAGGCCGGACGGCTTCTGATATTCTGCCTTAACCTTGGCACAGGTTAGGCATTTTCCAGCATAAACAGCAACATCGCTTTTAAGTCTCGGCCACCAGTAATATTCCTTCAAGTCTTGATACATTTTATCTGATCCTGGATGGATCGAGTATCTCGATTTGTGCGCTTCGTAAAGAATGACTTCTCGTATGCCACCATAGAGTGGAACCCAAATACACTTCTTAAAATATAAGGCTCCCTCTTCATTTGGCAACATATATTTCAACATACCCCGAAGGTATTCAGCTTTGCGGTTTTCTCCTTTAAGAGCTTCTTGTTGCGCATCACGAATGCGTGCAGTGAGGTTCGTTCGAATCGTCATTTCCAGTGCTCGAACCCTTAGGGTCTTAACCCTTTCTTTTCGACTTAGCGCGTCTGCTACAACGTTTGCCTTTCCAGGATGGTACTTGATCTCACAGTCGTAATCATTTAGCAGCTCGACCCATCGCCGCTGGCGCATATTCAATTCCTTCTGATCAAATATGTGTTGTAAGCTTTTGTGATCTGTGAAGATTGTACATCGAGTACCATATAAATAGTGTCGCCAGATCTTCAAGGCGAATACCACTACGCCCAGCTCCAGGTCGTGGGTGGTATAGTTTCTTTCATGTACCTTCAATTGTCTTGAAGCGTAAGCGATGACTTTCTGGCGTTGCATGAGCACGCAACCCAAGCCTTGTCGTGAGGCGTCACTGTATACCACGAAGTCTTCTGTGCCTTCGGGTAATGATAGTATTGGTGCATCGCATAGCTTGTTCTTGAGTAGCTGGAAGGCTTCTTCTTGTTTAACACCCCAGTCGTATTTCTTGTCTTTCTGAGTAAGGGTCGTTAGCGGTTGAGCTATTTTTGAGAAGTTCTCGATGAATCGCCGATAATAGCCCGCTAAGCCCAAAAATTATCGAACTTCAGTTGGGGTCTTGGGAGCTTCCCAATTCTTTATTGCCTCTATCTTGGACGGGTCTACATGAATGCCCTTCTCATTCACAACGTGACCAAGAAATTGTACTTCGAGAATCCAGAATTCGCATTTTGAGAACTTTGCATAAAGTTTCTCTTTCTTCAGTAACTCCAAGATGGTTCTAAGATGTTGCTCGTGCTCTTCTTTCATTCGCGAGTAAATCAGGATATCATCGATAAATACAATCACGAATTTATCGAGATATGGTTTGCATACACGGTTTATCAGATCTATAAATACCGCTGGCGCATTCGTCAACCCAAATGGCATTACAAGAAATTCGTAGTGTCCATAGCGTGTTCTGAATGCAGTCTTTGGCACGCTTTCTTCTTGGATTCATAGCTGATGGTATCCAGATCGAAGATCGATCTTGGAATAATAGCTTGATCCTTGTAATTAATCAAATAAGTCATCAATCCTCGGTAGTGGATACTGATTCTTGATCGTGAGCTTGTTTAGTTCTCTTTAATCGATACACATCCGCAGTGTTCCATCCTTCTTCTTCACGAATAATACTGGAGCTCCCCAGGGTGAGAAGCTTGGCCTTATGAATCCTTTATCCAACAACTCCTGGAGTTGTGTAGATAATTCTTGCATTTCGGATGGTGCAAGTCGATAGGGAGCCTTGGCTACAGGAGCGGCTCCTAGAACCAAGTCTATACGGAATTCGACTTGTCGTTGCGGAGGTAGTCCTGGCAGATCTTCGAGAAAAACATCAGGAAATTCCTTCACCACAGGAATGTCTTCGAGTTTCGGCTCCTCAGCTTTCTTATCTACAACGTGTGCTAGGAAGGCAACACATCCTTTCCTTAAGCACTTATGTGCCTTCATGCAACTGATGATTCGAAGAGGCGCGTTTCGTCTCTCTCCATGTACGATGAGGGTTTCATCATTTGCCAAAGGGATGCTAATGATTTTCTCATGACAAATAACCTCAGCTTTGTTCTTGGACAACCAGTCCATTCTGACTACTACATCAAAGCTACCCAATTGAATAGGTAAGAGGTCGATGCTAAATCTTCGTTCACCAAGTTCTAATGTGCAGCCTCTAACAACTTCGCCTGATTCAACGAGTTTACCATTGGCTAGCTCAATAGAATAAGGAATTTCTAATCTACTAGATGCTATTCCAAGCATGCGTTTAAATTCCACAGACATGAAGCTATAATCGGCGCCAGTGTCAAATAATATGGATGCATAGTGATTGTTAATGAGAAACGTACCGGTGACCACATTAGGGTCCTCGCGTGCGTCCTTTGCTCCAATCACAAATGCTCGAGCCTGAGCATTGTTTCCCTTTGGGCAGTCCTTCATGAAATGATCATTGCTTCCACAAATGAAGCATCCTTGGTTCCGCCCTTTCCCGTTACCATTCTTGTTACCCGCACCATTTCCATTCCGGTTCTTTCCCTTTCCCCAACAGTCTTCTGTTTGATGACCCAACCTACCACATTTGTCGCACCTTGGAATGCGACAAGCTCCTTCATGATGATGCTTACATTTTTGGCATTTAGGCATGGTGCCTTGGTATCCTTTGGTTGCAAGGGTTTTCGATTCCTGAGGCGGTTTAGTGTCACGCTTCTTGCTGAAACCCTTGTTGTTGCGAGTGGCTTGATTCAGATTTGCATGTTTTCTTTTCTTGTCGCCGGACGACTCAGCATATGCCTCGGTCTTCTCTGTTGGGTTCAACGATAACTTCTTCATACGAACACAATCTTCAGTAAGGCTGACAGCCAGAGTTACAGCCTCGGTGATTGTTTGTGGTTTGGCTGACGTCACCATGCCACGAAACTCTGGGGCCAGTCCCCAAATGTAGCGTTCAACGCGCTTGAATTCCGGAGTCACCATGTAGGGAAGCACTCTTGACATATCGTGGAACCTTCGAGTATAACCATTAATATCAACACCTTCCATGGTCAAGTGCCAGAACTCCGTTTCCAGCCTTTGGAGTTCCGCATGAGAGCAATACTTCTCTCTCATTCTTTCTTTCAGTTCATCCCAGGTTAGGCCATTAGCTGCATCATCACCCCAAGTTTGGGCTTGCAGGTTCCACCAAGTCAGAGCTTCATCGACAAGCAATCCAGTAGCAAAGGTGACTTGTTGATCCGCGGTACACTTGCTCATGCGGATAGTAGCTTCAGTCTTCTCCGTCCAGCACACAAATGCTACTGCACCTCCTGTGCCGTCATAGTTCATTGGCTTGCAATCAAGGAACTGTTTGAAAGTGCAGCCTGGAATTGATTCAACCAATTCACATGTGAGCAATCGAAGAAATAATGAAACAAAGACCGTTCATAAATTTCTCCATGCTTAGTACATTGTCTTAAGGTTACCTTGAACTGCGTTTCCTCCAGACGAATCTCCATGCCCGATGCGTCTAGCATTGCTTGGTCCTCCACTGTCTTGAGTACGGTTCACCTCGTACTGCGCGATAGCAGCGGAGATCCTTTCTTCCAGTAGAGCGTTCAGCTCTTCAGCAGTTCTTGGCAGTGGGGGAGGAGGAGGTTGATCGTCATTGCGAGCATTCACACCTTTCCTGGGTGCCATGTTCTATCAGAACACAACACAGCAGGGTTAGACATTTGTTTGATATCGTCATACTAGATAGTAGTAGTATATATATTCACAGGTATATACCACATAAGTGACATCAAACAATTATTACTCTATTAGAGTATTTAGTAGGCTTGCACTGAGGGAATCCATACGTGACAAGACTTGCTGTGGTTTCTGTGTACTGAATTCCATAATTATGTATGCATCCATAATTACGTAACTCCTTGCACAGTCTGCACAGTTTGTTTCATCCTTGTATTTCTTCCTTCAGATAGGCCATTGCAAGTAATTTCTCACACATAATTGTGACATTCTACTTCTAGTATATGCTAATTATCACACATAATTGCAAGTAATTTCTCAGTTAAAGACAAGTGCTACTCATGTGCACCCTAAGTCTCGTAGTGTCTTTTCAAGACTCATGTAAACAGTTTCAGGTAGTGGATGTCGCGGGACGTTTTATGCAATGAAAACTCTTTGAAAAATTGTTTTCGTGAAAGGATCCTAGAGATTGTAGACAAGACTCGAGAAGGAATCCTGGTTCACTACAATCGCAGCTCTGATACCAATCTGTCACACCCCTTTCTGCGGCGGAAGCACGAGGTGTGATCATGAAAGGTTCTCATTGCATACGAAGAGTAAACATACTACATGCTCAAAAGTAACTTCAAACATTACATTACCGAAAACATAAGTCAAGTGTTTACAACACGAGATAGCATATTGTCTTAAAATTTACAACTTTATTTAACGATAAAAAAAGCGACATCCACGAGCATGAGTAAGACCACGCGCACATCCATCCTAGTTACCTGAAATACATGTGAGTTTTTGGAAAAACGTCAACATAATGTTGGTGTGAATTCATGCAATTTTTGTATTTCACGTTTGTATACTTTGTATGAAAACATAGTTTGTGTCATGTATAAATCGATTTTTCATATATAAGTCAAGTATTCATGTGTACACCACGTACTCATGTATAATTCGTGTTTTTCTTGATTACCCCACGTACTCAAGTATACTTCCCGTTTTCTTGAGTACCCCACGTACTCAAGTATCATTCAAGTTTTCTTGAGTACCCCACGTACTTCAAGTATAAATCAAGTTTTAGTATGGTATGAATTTTATGTAAATAAAGTATTCCTGTAAGTATTAGGATTGTTAATGGGTTGCAAAGCCATTAACATGTGACACGACATAGGAAGTCACCAAACCTTAGGCATTTTCTAGTTGGCATATTCTGAGACACAAAAGCACTACTCGGTACTCGCCCTCACCGAGAGTGTGGCTGCCCGACACTCGTTAGATCTAACCTTTTGTTCTGCGGTCTAGGTATATAGTTGATTAATGGTGCTTATCGTACCCTATTCGTGACACGATTTCTCGTATCATTTCTCATAACGCATCCTACTTGGTACTCGTCCTCACCAAGTGCGCTTCTCGTATTCTTATATCTCATTACACTTGGTACTCGTCCTCACCAAGTGTGCTTCTTGTATTTTTATATCTCATCACACTTGGTACTCGTCCTCACCAAGTGTGTTTCTTATTATCATACCATTTGTAAACATAGTAATATATGTACATGTATTTCACCCCCGAAGTTATAAAACTGAAAACAGTTAAAGAAAAGGGGGAGCATGAACTCACAACTTTGCGTTCCTGTGCGTCGTAAACTTCACCGGATTTTGCTTATAGAGCGTCGTGACCTAAACGTGTTTTCTTAACGTCAGTCACTAGACTTGCTTCGTAAAGCACGCGTCACTATCTTTTGTATTTGTATTGTTGTGTTAAAAATATTTTATATTTTTAACTAAGTATCTTACTTATATTATTTTCTCATAAATTAATATAAGTATCTCGTGTTTTGCACTTTGCACCCGAATTATGTATCTTGTATGTTACATGTGTATTTTTGTGTTTATACTTCTCATGAGTATTTAGTGTATTTTTAAGTCTTAATACACTAGCACGTATAACACATACTATATACACTTAGCACAAAAGTTGGTGATCAAATAATATATATATTTTTCTCAAAAATATATACATACTTAATATCCATTTTTATTCTTGAAGAAATCCTCATTACTTATCACCAAAAATTAGGGAAACCTTGGTAGTATTTTTAAATACATTTTTAGGGAATAAGTTTCTCAAAACTTATATTTTTTTCTAAGTGTCAAAATTTATAAAAATTTTGAAAGAGTTTCCCCTAAAAATAGAGGTTTCCCATGTTTCCAAAACATGTGTTTATTTTCTTTTAAAATCAACAACAATATCAACAACAATCAACAACAACCTTTATTTATCAAACTTGTCAAAACAAGCATATATCACAACTTATGAACTTGATAGTTTGTAAAAATATGTAGTAACTTACTAGCACTTTTAGTAAGTCTTGTTACCCTTAAAAATAAGTTTAGTTTCTTAAAAACTTTATTTTAAAGAGTGTGTATTTTCACAACTTCTAGTCATGAATTTCAAAAGTATTTCTTGTTAAATTTTTCTTGTGACACAAGTGTTTACACACTTGTTTATTCACTAAAATGCTTTTAGTTTATGTAACGTCCGGGTTTTAACAAAACTAGCATTTTCCGCTTGGTTCTTCTGAAAAACCACTTGTAGATCTTTATATCTACATGTTTAGAGTCTTATTTTACAAGAAAAATTATATTTACACAAGTTCATGTTTCATGAGTGGAATGGTTCACCATCTTTTATAATTTTTACACTAACACACTACTAGTTCATGTTCTCGTACATGATCTAGCATGGTTAGATGATGATCCATCCCACTTTTAGTAACAAACAACATCAAATAATCATAACTACACAAGTTTCACAAGATTTACACACATATCTTCTCTTTATCCACCGTATTCATCTAATGTTCAATACTTTAATGTAAGTTCTTTAGTGTTTCATGATTTTTAGCCATTAAATCATCTATTAACCATCATAAACAAGAACAAGATGAAAATTTGAAGCACTTACTACTAGCACAAGGCTAGGGAAGTTCAAGAGTGCAAATGAGGTGGATAAAAGCAAATGGTGAAGGTCCTTCAAGTTCCGTGAGCACCGAGTCTCGTTAGTGACCTTCTTACACCTCCTAGTCACCTTAGAATGCTTGGAGGATGAATGAAAAAGATGGAGGTGTGTGTGTGTGATGAAGCCGTAGCCAAAGAAGGAGGGAGGAGAGAGTTCTTGGTTGAGTGATGAATGAAATGAAGACTTATGGTTATCTTATAAATCCATGCTAGGTGTTTACCCCTTGGTTACTATGTCCATTAGGCACCTACAAGATCAAATTTTTAATTGAAATAAAATCTTATGGTGGGGGTCATGTCTAGAGCCGGTTATGGGGGGGGGGGGGGGAGGGGGGTTGGTTTAGTTTGATTTCAAGTGGAAGTTACAAGCTCTAGTTACATGTTAAGTGTTAGATTTAGTGTTAATTGTGTTATGAAATATATAGTGTGTTAGGGTGTACGGGGACCCTAACTAGCTTAGAAAAATAAAAACAATGCTTCTAGCATTATTTTGGTGTTTCGGATAATATCTGGTTGTTCGGTTAGACACCGGTTCGTTAAAGTGCTAAATTACACTTTTTAGTGTCTTTTAAGTATCTTTCTTGTACCCTTTCAATTCCCAACACTTGGGGAAGTATTCTGGATTATAAAACGTAATTTCTGCATAATATTCATATGTTTAAATGCTGATTTGGGCTGAATTATATAAAATTCAGCACTTAAAGTGCGTTTCGGGTGCATTTTAGTGCTTATTTTTGCTTTCGCAATGTCTATATATTAAACCCTCGTATGTACTCTTGGGTTTTAACGTATTCTTATCGTTGGACCTACACCTAGGCTCCAATTTTATTGTCTGACTGCTTTCTGCAGTTCTGTTGACACAGTGTGTCTTACCGGTGAGTTTACTAGTATTTCTGACGCAACGCTCTCGTTTATGCATATATCAATATTTTGTAGTATACAACGTGCATGAATTCACTTGTTTAGTATGTATTCAGCCATTGCTGACAATTAAGCACATAATTGCAGTCATTAAATAATAATTAAAGTGTACGGAAATTACCGGTTTGTGCCAGTTGTCACATAGGAGGGGTAACTCCTTTAACTATCATAGTAAAAGGAATAATTATCCTTAACTACTGAAAGTTTTGGCCAATTAATATGGACTTGCAACTTGGCAGGGGTAAACCATTAAGAAGATCTTTTGAAATTTTTTAGCTGATCGATAAAGTTCGAATAAAATTCATACTAATGATTGATAAAGGATGATATGAGTACCCGTATAATTTTTTTTTTCAAAACTCCCAATAAATCATTAGGAAATTTTACCATAGTGCCTCAAACAGGACTTTTAATATCATACTTGTCCATAGAGGACTTAAAAGGAAACTATAAGTCCGGATAGGGACTATAAAAATATCATATGTTCGTATAGGGACTATATTAAAATAGTTTGCCCATGAAAGGACTATAATAAAATATCATGTCCACTAAGGGACTATAATGAAATCTCGTGTCCACGTATGGAATATAATAGGGTATAATGTCCATGAAAAGACTATTTGAAGTATAATGTCATCGAAGGGACTATTATTAAAAGATAATATCCTCAAAGGGATTTTCAATAGGTAGACGTATATATTTATAGGGTCTTATCAAAAGAGGTAAGTCTATAAGGACTTTGATGAATTAATATGTCCACGAAGGACTACAATAATTAAATGCCCAAACAGGGACTTAAATGAAAAGAAGTATGATGGAAGGAGGGTCTTCTAATGTCTTCTTTCCCTTATTCTGATTGTTTCTTCATCTTTATTTGTCGTACACAGTAGTGACTCTGAAGATTTTAGTGAATAAATAATATTTCAAATCAGGACCCATTACAGAAGTAGAATCTAAGGATTCAATGATTAAAGGAATGACATGGATTACGGATTAGGTTTTAACTAGTATAGTCTAAGTTTGAAATTTGAAAACTCGGAGGTAAGAAATAGGGTTTAATGACACCCACATGTATCATCTTCAATATGGGAGCCACAGGGACCTTCTGGTATGGACTCCGTAGTCTGGATAAGGGTTTAAACAAGTTTGGTTTTTGGGAATAGACTCATAAAGGTCTTTCCTCCAACTGGTTGTACGCTTATCCTAGTCGTGGTACGAAGCTTGGCCTTTCTACGCTTCGGATGTGGGGAATTTCCATCGACAGCTTCCTTGCCTAGCGATATATTCAAAATACATAAAATCGAAAGCAATGTTTACTTAATAGGGATGAGAGCATTCCTATGTTTAGTCTAGACTCAGAAGATCTAAGGAATGTGCTACTGCGTCATTTGAGATTAAACACTAAGGGCTAGTGTTTAATTCACTCAAACGTTGGCTCTGATACCAACCTGTCACACCCCGATATTTCCACGTATTACCGGTGGGCCCGGTGGGGAGTATCGTGACGTAGTTGATATCATCATAGACAATTTATCACAGATTATATACACAGCAGAAGTCGAAAGATATAAACATTACAAACCGAATGGAAGTAATATCATTTATTACAAAAGCGGTTGTAAAGGATCCACAGGCGGATCAAAGTTAAAAGAAACACAGTTCAGCAGATTTATAAACATCTAAGCTTGCAAGACTCTTTATTGATGCTAGGAGTAGCCAACCTATTCCGATTAGTACCTGCACTTAACCTTTTTGGAAAATACGACAGTTTTCACTAGTAAATACAATTAACCGACTCATTTTGAAAATGTTTAAAAAATTTGATTTGAATGCACCAGGCACAAAATATCTTTTATAACTTGGGATAATTATTTAAAAATAAACTTGTTAAAGAATTACGTGTTTATTATACGTTCAGTAGCCCGGGCTGAAAACCGGGTTAAAGATTAATTGACACACCACATAATATAATCCCGCGACGAGTTATTCTCGAACAGGCGGTTATATCTTTTTATATACGCACCGACAGGTGTATGCCTACACCCCGTGCTTAGGTCGTGGCCATTTCAATGAATGATGCCAAGGATATCCGGGACATGGTCATTAACCCCCCAAAGTCTTTAAGCAAACAAAACATATTAAACGGGTCATCTCAATAAATTAACCTTCATATGATTAACAATTCAATGCCCGACCAAGCGGTATTTTATATACCATACCCCAAGCCCGTATAAGGGAAAATAAGTTAAAAGTATTTACCTGAGCAAATTATATAAATTTATCCCAGCCGTACAAATCAGCAAGTGCAAGTATCTTTTACTGGTCTCCTAAATCTGGAACGAAGGTTTTAATTAACCTATTAGATTCCTAACGGGTCTTACTTAAGTTAAACTTAGACCGGTTAGTTTTAAAGAAAGGTATACGGTTCAAACGCAAGATTAGGCGAAGACCGGATTAGATTGTGGTTTAGACCCGACAAGTTTAAAGACTTGTATAATATGGGTAAACTAAACACATTCTAGATTTTGAAGTAAAAATGATAAGGTTTGACCCGTTTCGGTTAATTTATGCAAACTAGTTACATAACCCGTACCGAATGCGATAAATGCATAACGGGTAACCAAATGAGTCATGAACAGGTTTCCTAAGTTAATATGCCTTAAATATGTTGTGATATCAGTAGGATACCTTCCAATATGCCCAAAACGAATTTAAACTCAAATTAAGCCCCGTAGGGGTATTTTGGTCATTTACCTAAGGCATATAAACTACCTATCATACAACTAACTAAATGAAGAGACCATAAGGTATAACCTCGGAAGGTTATTCCCTATACAACTATGGTCACCTATTGTGTTTGGTCGGATCCTAATGATCGACCAAACGGGTCTAGTTCGAAAGTTTAAGCGGTTGTTTAGACCGCTTATCTTACGACCCTACATAAGCACTAAACCTAAAGTGACGAGTTAAACATGTTAAAACATGTTTAACGAAGTTAGAAAACAAGTTTGATATCAAGACAAATGGTCTTGATACCCAAAAATAGTTTGGTTGCAAAATACGCATAAACGCGCATTTTGACCGAAACTATGACTCGTCACTAAGCCTAAATAACATGGTAATCAGTAGGTATAGTCACAAGAGACTATAACCATCATGATTACGCTCACGTTATGAAGTTCAAACGAACTTCGTGTTGACCATTGACTGGTCAAAGCAGAAAGTCAAACACTGTTTGACTTTCCCGCTTAAAAACGCATAAAAGAACGAAAGAAACTTACAAAGGGTTCAAGCTAGGAAGATCTTGATTTGTTGGTGCATGTTATGTGACAACAGCGTTGGATTGGTCTTTGGATATTAAACGAGTTTGGGCCGCGAAGACTTATGAAGACTGAATAGAATTCGAGTTTGTTGAAGCCCAATCTAGTCCAAGTTTGTATCAAGTTAAAGTCTATCTAGTTTAGCCCGAATTGTAAACAGAATTCGTATGGGCTTGGCCCAGTTCGAATTGTATGGTTGTGTGTATATAAACAACCTTTACCTAGAGTTTTAGGGTTAGACTTTTGTGAGACTTTTGGAGACTTTTAGGCCATTGAGAGAGAGTTCGAATACACAGATTATTGGCTGTGAGTTCGTGAAGATCTTGAGTGATTGTAAACGTTTTCGTTGGATAATCATAGAAGATCGGTTGGTAAATCGTCTTGTGTTCTTGTTTCTGTTTGATAGGTTTATCAAGGGGATTCCGCACCCTTGGTAGATTGTCAGTTTTGTTAAGATCCATACGGGATAGGGACCTACAATTGGTATCAGAGCATCTGCTCTTGTGTACGGTTCAAAACTGATCGGAAAGAAACAAGTTTTTGGGTTGCAGTTTGGATTCACGAAGAACATCGAAGAACAGTCAAAATTTTTACGATTTTGATCTGTTTTGGTGTTATTTGGAAGTTGTTTGCTGATTTTTTGGAGTTTAGTTTGGAAGGATTTCGATTAGAAGATTCGTTGGTGTAAAAGGTGCTGATTTTTCGGGATTTTGATTGGAAAATAGCTGGTCTCGACTCGATACTGTAGTCTCGACTTGTGCTGATTTTACTCGCAACCGTGGTCTCGACTCGCAACAGTGGTCTCGGTTTGTGCTGATTTGACTCGCAACAGTGGTTTCGACTCGCAACGGTGGTTACGACTCGTAACTGGTGGTCTCGGTTTGTGTTGATTTGACTCGCAACAGTGGTTGCGACTCGCAACAGTGGTTTCGAGGTGTGCTGATTTGACTCGCAACTGTGGTCTTGACTCGAAACAAAGGGTTCGACTCGCAACAAGACTCTGGAAAATCCCGAAATAGGTTTTAGACATTATATATCATTGGACTCGTTATCTCGAGATGAATCTAACGGTATAATTTGGTAAAAACAGGTTTCGGACTAAAACTGTACGGTTTTAACAGTCTGATTAACTTAAAATGTCAAACATGTCTAAATTAAACGAACTTTTAAGGATGGAACACGAGGTAGGCACAACGAACAAACCACCTAAGATGATGAAGGTGGAGAATTACTTGACATGGAAGGATAGGTTTCAATCCTTTATTGAATATCAGGACACACGCATGTGGATTTGTATTGAAGATGGGTACACAAACCCTACACATGACTTTGAAGGCAGACCGCGTGTCACAGCCTATGTGAACATGCAAGAAAACGATAAAAGGATGTATGAGGCTGAAAAGAAAGCCTTGGCAGCTATCAAGATGTCCCTACCTGATAGCATCAAACACACCTTTAAGAAGTACACTACTTCAAAAGAAATGTGGGATGCACTAGAGAAGAGATATGAAGGGAATTCTGATGTCAAGAAGAACAAAATTGATCTACTGAAGAAGCAGTTTGCTGTGTTCAAGTACATGAAAAATGAGTCACTTGAGGACGTCATTACTCGATACTACCATCTGATGTCAGAATTGGACAATTATGATATAGATTGCTATTCTGACATAGAGAAAAATGACAAGCTGCTTGATGCTCTGCCTGCTAAATGGGATATTTACACTCTCATGATAAAGGGAGAAGCTGATTATGAAACAAAGGAACTGGAAGAAGTGGTTGGAAAGCTAAGAGCTTATGAGCTCAGCATGAAGAAGAAGAAGGACACTGGATATGATCAGGTTCAAGATCCAGGGATTTACAATGGGCTTACATCTTCTTCATCTCACGATGCTTCTAGCGACTCTGCCACTGCTTTTCTCTCGCGTGAAACTGAGCAGGTCACAGTAAATGAGGATGGTGATGTATGTTTTGTAGCTGCTTCAGGAGGATCAACTGGAGCTAAGAGAACATCAACTGCTAAGCAAAGTAGTAGTTCAAAGTCAATGCCTATGAGTGTGAAGTCTGCTGAAGAGCATCTTGCTCTACTTGCTTCATTTGTTGCTTCTTACGAGAACTACATTCAGGGGAAGATATCTGATCCTGCCGTTTTAGATGAAGATTACGATCAGATTGACCCTGATGATCTTGAAGATATGGATTTGCAATGGCAAATGGCCATGATTACTAGAAGGGTGAAGAGGTTCATGAACAGAACTGGAAGGAAATTTGTAGGGAAAACTGTTGGTTTTGACAAGACCAAAGTGAGGTGCTTTAACTGTCAAAGTTATGGTCATTTTTCTAGAGAATGTCAGAAACAAAAGAATGAAACCTCAAGTCAGAGTTCAAACAATAGAAATTCATCAAACAACTCTAGCTCAAGAGCGCTGATCTCTACTGCACGAGAAGGTTCATATGACTGGAGTATTCACTTGGAAAATGATGAGAATGTCACTCAAGCATTTATGAATGAGATTGTTCCCGTTGATGAAGCTGAAGCTAACATGAATGGTGAAGTTGAGAAGAAAAGTGAAGCTGAGGGAGATAAGGCTGATCAGACAACAGATGCTGAAAAAGGAAAGCCAAAGTCTGAGCATGAAATGGATGATGAAAAGGAAGCAGATGAGAAAGATGAAATCATCAAAAGAATGGAAGCTCAACTTGCTGCTCTTATGGCCAACTCAGACAAATCGACTGGAGAGGTAAGTAACTCTGCTACTTCTGTTTGCTTAAAGTGTCGTGAATTACAGGGTGAAGTTGACAGGTTGTCAACTCAAAACAAAAGTCTGGTGAGCGAAATATCTAACGTAAAAGAATCAAATTTCTTTGCAAAAAGAAATGAGTCATCATATTTGAAAAAGATAAAAGGCTATGAAGCTGAAATTGAAGTTTAAATGAGTCATAGACTTAGCTCATGACATGATGGCTGAGAAAACAAAAGAAATTTCTGAAAAATGCAAAGAGTTGTCAGATGCACAACTCAAAATTGTTGAACTCGAAAAGAAATTAGGTCAATTCAGGGATTCTACTTTTGTTATGAAACACATGATGGGTGGGTTGAAGAAGAGTAATGACAAGACAAGTGTGGGATTCAAGGGCTTCAATGAAGTTCCACCTCCTCTTAGTCATGACTATTCTTTCTTACCTGATGAAGATGAGTTCACAGACTTTCTGTCGACATCACCAAGTAGTTTCACATCTAGTCAAGGTGATGTGTTTGAAGATAATGATGCTAAGAAGGTCAATAACAGCAAACCTGTTTTGAAAAAGAAAAATTCAAATCCTACGAATAAAAATCCAACTTTTGTTAAAAAGGTTAATTTTGTTCAAGGAAGTGATATGAAAAACGAAACAGTTGTTATAGAAAATGAATCAAATGTAGAGTTTGCTAAAAACAAAAACATAGAAAATCTTGAAACTAAGCAAACTGAACCAAATCCTTCTAAGGCATCATCATCTAAACCAGAATCTAGTTCAAAGGCTTCAGCTAAGAAGTCTTCGAATAAGAGATCGTGCTTCAAATGTCACACCAAGGGACATGTAGCTAGCTGCTGTCCTAACAAAAAGGTTGAAGCACAAGTTAGTGAGAAACAAAGAGGGAAATCACCAGAGAAGAAAGGTGATAATGGGGAGAAAGTCTCAAGTTCTCCAAAGCAATCTGCTCCAAAGCAACAATCGGGTGTTGCTGGTGGTGTAGATAAGGCTGAAAAAGGAACTCCACAAGTTCCTCGTTTTCAAAGAAATCAACCAAGATTTCAGCCTGAATCTACATCAGGCAGATATGAAAGACCAAGAAGTAGTTCACCAAGAATGAACAACCAAAATTCAAATAATTTTAGAAGTCAAGGTCAATATCAAAATCGATACCAAAATAATGGTTGTCGAAATTTTTATAACAATGGCTTTCGAAATTACAACAATCAAGGTTCTTGGAATCAAAATCAAAGTTTTCAAAGGTCACATAGTCCAAACACAAACAGGTACCCTCAGGACCAGAGACCTTATGGAAATCATGTCCCATTTCCATCAACAGGCCCAAGATCCAAGACTCCACCTAGGAGTGATGGATACTGGATGGATGTTCCTGTAGTTGATGAATCTGGAAGACCCAAGACCATTAAGGCTTGGGTCCCCCAATCTAACTAATCCTTTGGTTGGTGTGTGCAGGAGCTGCTAAGGAGGATTATCAACTTATGGTATGTTGATAGTGGCTGCTCTAGGCACATGACGGGGGATGCGAGGTTGTTTTCTGAATTTGAAGAATATGATGGTGGACATGTAAATTTTGCTGGTGCTAAAGGTGGTAGGATAACTGGTCGAGGAAAAGTGACGAATGGGAAGATCACTTTGGACAAAGTGAACTATGTTGAGCAGCTTAAACACAATCTGATGAGCGTGTCACAAGTCTGCGACAAGGGTCACTCGGTCCATTTTACAAATACTGAGGCATTGGTGTTGAAACCGGGTTTGGTTATTCCGGACGATTGGATAGTGATGCATGCACCGAGGAAAAATGATACTTATGTCATGGACATGGGTGCCAAGGATCCAACTGCATCGGTGGCGTGTTTACTGTCAAAAGCATCTGAAGCAGAATCTATGTTGTGGCACAGACGCATGGCCCATATTCACTACCGCAAAATGAATTATATCATAAAAAATGAGCTAGTGAAAGGGGTTCCATTGCTGAGGTTTCAACTGGAAGATAAATGTCTTCCATGTCAAAAGGGAAAACAACACAAGAAACCTCATAAGTCTAAAACAGTAAATTCCATTAATGCCCCTTATGAATTACTTCACATGGATTTATTCGGTCCAGTGAACGTGAGGAGCATAGGTGGAAAGTACTACTGTCTGGTTGTCACTGATGATTACTCACGTTATTCATGGGTTTTCTTTTTAGGTACAAAAGATGAAACAGCAGAGATGTTGATAGATCTTTTTACAAAATTGGAAAACGTCCATGATGCAAGGATCAAGAGGATAAGGAGTGATAATGGCACAGAGTTCAAGAATCGGATTCTGGATCTCTACTGTCTTCGAAAAGGAATTGAACATCAATATTCTGCTCCTTATACTCCTCAACAAAATGGAGTCGCTGAGAGGAAAAACAGGACGTTGATTGAAGCCGCTAGGACGATGCTTTCAGATTCAAAGCTACCAGTTCTTTTCTAGGGAGAAGCTGTGAATACAACTTGCTATGTCCTAAACAAAGTTTTAACCGTTAAACGTTTTAACAAAACTTGTCATGAGTTGATGTTTAACGAAAAACCAAACTTAACAGGCTTTGAACCATTTGGATTACCCTGCACCATTGTGCGAAACAAAGATAAACAAAAATTCGGTGAGGTGGCTGACGAAGGCTACTTTCTGGGTTACGTGCCTGGCACACCGAATAAAAGGGTTTTTAATCTCAAAACTGGTAAAATTGAGGTTGTTTTTAATGTGGAAATTACTTCCTACAAACCTCAACAATCAACGAGTGGTCCTGCTATACTGTATGATTATGAAAGTGTGTTTAAATCATTTAATATTCCTGAGGTTTCTGATGCAGATGATTCTCAGCTGATTCAAACAGTGGTATGTGAAGACGATGAAGGCGAATTCATGCCTAGATCGAATGTTGATATTTCAGATGCTCCGGAAATTTCCCAAGGTGCTGCTGATCCTGATTCATGTGATAGTGATTCTGAACCTATTCAGGGGGAGGAGTTTGTTAATCCTTTTGCAAATCAGAATATTCAGGGGGAGGTTGGATCAAACCTGGGTGATAATCTTGAAGTTGATGCAGTTGCTTCTACACGAGCAAATAGAGATCATCCAGTTGACATGATACTTGGAGATCCTACTGCAGGTGTTCAGACGAGAAGAAGCATAGCAGCAAATTCTGGGTTATTTGTTTCGATTGAGAAGACTGGGATAGTGAATGAATGCTTGTATAGTTGATTTATTTCCCAAGAGGAGCCGAAGAACATTCACATGGCTCTTAAAGACAATTCATGGGTTGAAGCTATGCAAGAAGAATTGGCCCAGTTTGCGAAGTTGAAGGTTTGGGAGTTAGTGGACCTTCCTAAAGGTGAAAGAGAGATTGGCACTAAGTGGGTGTTTAAGTGCAAGAAGGATGATAGAGGTATTGTCACACGCAACAAGGCTCGGTTAGTGGTAAAAGGGTTCAATCAGCAAGAAGGGATAGATTATAATGAAGTGTTTGCACCAGTGGCAAGGTTGGAGGCAATTCGTTTGTTTCTAGCTTTCGCTTCATTCAAGGGCTTTAAAGTTTTCCAACTAGACGTGAAGAGTGCATTTCTTTACGGGAAAGTCCAAGAAGTGGTGTATGTCTCACAACCAGATGGGTTCGTTGATCCAGACTATCCAGATCGAGTTTACAAACTTGATAAGGCTTTATATGGGTTACATCAAGCTCCTAGGGCGTGGTACGAGACACTGTCTACACATCTGATCAAGAATGGTTTTGAGAGAGGTCAGATTGACAGTACACTGTTCATCAAGAGAAAGAAGGAAGATTTTCTGCTGGTACAGGTATATGTGGATGACATCATCTTTGGGTCATCAGATGAGAACATGTGTAAGGAGTTTGAACAGGTGATGAAGAGTAAGTTTGAAATGAGTGCTATGGGTGAGCTGTCTTACTTTCTGGGATTACAAGTTGAACAGAAGGAGGATGGGATGTTTATTCATCAAACAAAGTATGTGTATGACATTTTGGATCGGTTCAAAATGAATGATTGCTCTCCTTTCAACACACCCATTTGCGAAAATCACAATCTCGGCCCAGATCATGAAAGTACTGAAGATGTTGATCGTACTCAATACAGGGCGATGATTGGTTCTCTAATGTACTTGACTGCTTCAAGACCTGACATCATGTTTGCCGTATGCTTGTGTACCAGATATCAGGCGAATCCGAAAGAGTCACACATGAAAGCAGTGAAGCGTATTCTTCGTTACTTGAAGGGGAAACCTAAACTTGGGTTATGGTATCCAGCTGATAGTGATTTGAGGTTCATTGCTTACACTGATTCAGACTTTGGAGGATGCAAATCAAACAGAAAGTCTACAACAGGTGGTTGTCAGTTCTTAGGAGGCAGGATCGTGTCTTGGCAATGCAAGAAGCAATCCTGTGTATCTACATCTACGTGTGAAGCTGAATATATTGCTGCGGGCAGCTGTTGCTCTCAGGTCCTCTGGATTCAACAGCAGATGCGCGATTACGGTTTGGATTTCACTCGTACTCCTATTATGATAGATAATAATGCCACTATATCAATCATAAACAATCCCGTAAAGCACAGTAGAACTAAACATATTGACATAAGTCATCACTTTATACGGGATTGTGCTGAAAAACGACTAATTGAATTGCATCGAGTCGACACAGAAGATAACCTTGCTGATCTTTACACAAAAGCTTTTGATCGAGCTCGCTTTGAACACTTAGTCGAACTCAACGGGATGAGGAATCCTGAATAACTGGTTTTTCATAAGAATTTTGTAAATAGTTTACTGCTTTTTCAAAAATCAAAAATACAAAAACATTGAAAAATCAAAAACATAAAAGAAATAGAAAATCAAAAATGAGTTTTCACTGTGTGAAAAAGAAGAAATGATAGTACATCAGCAAGTTAGACTGTCACACTCGAACTGAATTAAATTGCTTAAGTGTGATAGCAGTTTCATCATATGATGTACCAGTAGGCAAAAGCATGAAATAATCAACTTACCAATGTGATATAAACCTAAAGTGACGAGTTAAACATGTTAAAACATGTTTAACGAAGTTAGAAAACAAGTTTGATATCAAGACAAATGGTCTTGATACCCAAAAATAGTTTGGTTGCAAAATACGCATAAACGCGCATTTTGACCGAAACTATGACTCGTCACTAAGCCTAAATAACATGGTAATCAGTAGGTATAGTCACAAGAGACTATAACCATCATGATTACGCTCACGTTATGAAGTTCAAACGAACTTCGTGTTGACCATTGACTGGTCAAAGCAGAAAGTCAAACACTGTTTGACTTTCCCGCTTAAAAACGCATAAAAGAACGAAAGAAACTTACAAAGGGTCCAAGCTAGGAAGATCTTGATTTGTTGGTGCATGTTATGTGACAACAGCGTTGGATTGGTCTTTGGATATTAAACGAGTTTGGGCCGCGAAGACTTATGAAGACTGAATAGAATTCGAGTTTGTTGAAGCCCAATCTAGTCCAAGTTTGTATCAAGTTAAAGTCTATCTAGTTTAGCCCGAATTGTAAACAGAATTCGTATGGGCTTGGCCCAGTTCGAATTGTATGGTTGTGTGTATATAAACAACCTTTACCTAGAGTTTTAGGGTTAGACTTTTGTGAGACTTTTGGAGACTTTTAGGCAATTGAGAGAGAGTTCGAATACACAGATTATTGGCTGTGAGTTCGTGAAGATCTTGAGTGATTGTAAACGTTTTCGTTGGATAATCATAGAAGATCGGTTGGTAAATCGTCTTGTGTTCTTGTTTCTGTTTGATAGGTTTATCAAGGGGATTCCGCACCCTTGGTAGATTGTCAGTTTTGTTAAGATCCATACGGGATAGGGACCTACAAGATTCAAATTGCTCAGGTATGAAGTGTTAAACCCCAACTTAGAGCTACTTGAATCAGATTTCGAGGAATGAGAATGAAGGTGTTGGGTTTATATAGATTTCGGTAAACCGTTAGGATCGTTCCTCGTAAACCGTGCTTGAATCATGACCTTACACTTGGGCCCAAGGTTTTAGAATACCATAGGAACATGTAAAACCATCAAATACCAGCCCATAGGGTGCAAAAACATGGGTTAAACCCATCAAAACCTCAAAAATGGACCAAGTTCAATGTATCTGCCAGAAATTTCAAAAATGGTCCCTGCACTTGTAAAACTTGATTTTTGGCACTTTTAAGCCCCGTTAACCCCATTTCAAGGCTCTAAAATACATTTAAAGTATAGGGAACTTAAAATATGCTCAAAAACATCTTGGATGTCGGCTCGTTTGGTCGTACGGTTGCGTTGTTCGGTTAATTACGACGGAAGTCGTAACGAACGCAAAAACGATCCAAATTAAGCGACAAATGGAATTTTATCATGACAATCACTAAAATAAAATATTTTAATGATTATATAAATTTTTGGATGTCCGGATATATATTCAGAACGTAAGATATGCGCGAAAATGCAAACTTATGCACTTTTTGACGCTTTTAGTCCCTGTTGATCAAATAAATTTATTTTTGCACACCAAACACCTCTAAGCCTATTTCTAACCTATGTAAAGGATATTTAGGGCATGTTTAACTTATGATCATATTCTGGAAGGTTCGATACCATACGAATCAGTATACTTTTGCAGTTTGACGTAAATAGTCCCTTAAATCGCACAAAGTAGCGCGAAATGTCATTTGATGATATCCAAGCCTTCCATGGCCCATAATGGGTATTCTCAAGAATGTGTTTAAATATTACTATGCTCTCGTTTTCTTAAATGTTCACCAAAAGGCATAGATTCAAAAGTTGACGCTTTTGGGTACCTCTAATGCGCAAACTTGCATATATCATCGTTTAATAGCATCGAAGCCTTATCTAATCCATGTTAGGCACTCTTGGGAGTATTATTAAACATCGCAATGCTTCAGGTTTGTAAAAAGATCATTCAGAGGTATAATTAAACATATTGACACTTTTAGTCCCTCTAACTTGCAAAGTTGCGCGTAACTTTACTTATAGGCATAAAAGCCCTTAATGGCCAATATTATGCATTCCCGAAAGTATAATCAATTATCATGAAGCTCTCGGTTTGTTAAAAGGTCACTCAGAGGTAAGAATTAACATGTTGATGCTTTTAACCCTTCATCGCGCAAACTTTCAATTAATTACGCAAACGGCTACTCTTGATCAACAAGTGGCTCATTTGTGAACATGATTACCGTGTAACGTTATTCAGAGGCTTATAATAAGCATGTTAACATTTCCAGTCCTTCTATAATCAATTTTTTTTTATTTTTCGCAAAATTAGTCCCTCAAATTCAACGTTTGACTTTATTAGGGTTTATTACACGTGTCAATACATTATTGGACGTGATTTTACGAGGTGTTACAATCAGTGAGACCGTTTATCACATTTTTACTTTCCATTTCTTTAGCGTACTGTGATTGTCTACTGATGTACTATCATTTCCTCTTTTTACACAAAACTCTTTTTGAATTTTATCATATTTTTGGCTTTTTCAAATTTTCAAATGTTTTTGGATTTTCTGAAATTTTCTTACTCCCCCTATAATTCAAAACATTTAAAGAAAATTTAACAACCTGATACTGATAGCTTTGTCTCGCCATCCATTTTCTGCTTCACATGCTCTGTTTTGTCGAAAATATACATTGTAAAGCAGTAAGTACCCCCATGATTTACAATACATTGATATTTTACAGGTTGAAAACCGGTTTTCAATCTTGTGAAATTAATCATGCTTGTTCAGCCGTGAGGGTTTCGGCATATTCAATCAACATATTTTTTTATTTTTGAATTTTTGACAAAATTTAAAATCAAACATATTTTTTATTTTTCAATTTTTTTGACAAAATAAAAACATATTTTTGGTTTTTAAATTTTTCAGGTTTTAGGGTTTAGAAATATTGTTTATTTATGTACAGAAATGAACAAACTCCTTGTTTAACCATCGCAGGGACCAGCAGCCTCTTTCTCTCGTGCCAGGCTGCTTCCTTCGTTGGTTTGACTTTCATCATCTTTCTAAAGCACCTGCACATTCACACTATTCAATTACTTGAACAAGTTAGCCTAGGCATGTTTGACCTTAGGCATTTCAACACAATATGTTTCATTCAACTTCGAAAAATCTTTATCATTTTTCACAAATGTATTTTCATTCCGATTATCACTCACAGAAACCTTTTGTTTCTTTTCAACCCAAGTTTGTCCTTTAGAAGCACTTCTTTTGTAAAAATGTGATTCATTTTGAAATTTTTGATTTTGAACAACAACTTTTGGTTTCCAAAACTGGTTTGGTTTTGTTGCATCAACAGTTGTTTTCCAACTTTTTGTTGTTCTAAGTCTAGGTGTCACTGGTTTCCATGTTTGTTGTGAGTCAGCCTTTGACATTTTCGGCTTCCAAGTTTGCTTTGAATCAAACTTGGTTGACTTCTGATTCACAACATCAGACTTCTTTTTCGTTTCAACACAACAGGTTTAAGATTTGGACACTTGCGTGCAAGATGTCCTGTTTGATCACATTTGAAACATGTTCTCTTTGAAACATCTTTCACCTGTTGTTGTTGCTTTTTCTTTTGAGCATAGAACTCTTCATTAGACTGTCGCCTAAATTGGAGTTCTTTCTCTTCTTCGGAACTTGTTCCGTGAACAAAATCCATCTTTTGTTGATAATTTGGCGTTTCATTTCTTTTCCAATTTTGTTTCTTTTTATAACCTAACCCAGCCTTCATGTTTTTCTTTTTGTAACCAGGTTTGTTATAAAAAGTTTTTTTGACTCTTTCCAGCAAACTTTTGAATCTCAGAGTTTTCAATTTCAACCATCTTGAAAGCTTTGTCAATCTTTTCTGAAATCACATTCTGAATCGGGACTTCAAGATCTGAGAATAACTTGTCTGATCCAATCATGGTATAAACCAATCCTTTTGAATCATCATTCGCATTTTTCTCAGTTTTTGAGTTTTGATATAACCTTCATGAAAACTACCTTCATTTTCATCCTGTGATTCAGTTTTACCTGTTTCATCCGACTCTTCTTTCAAAACACTTTCAACGACCTTACCTACCACCTCTGAATCACTAGAATCATCAGATTTGGAATAGGTTACATCAATGTTATCTGGCAATTGATCAACCATGTTGAAAGCTTTTTCCACCTTCTCGTTATCATAGAACGTGAATTTTTCCTCAAACGGTGGTGGAACCTGATGATATTCCGAGCCAATTCCTTTCTTATTTTGCTCAGAATCTTTACCATCTGGTTTTAGATTGAAAATGCGTTCAAGAACATATGATGAAGAGTGATAACTGTGTAACTTGTTGTTATCTTGTTCTAAATCAGCTATTTTACGCTTTAGCTTAGCAACATCTTCAATGTAAGAATTTACAACTTGTTGCTTAATTGAGTACTATCGCTTAAGCGTATCAGATGTTTCAGAACAATATTTTAATCTCGATTGAACAAGGTTCATTTGACTTTTCACGTCTTCATATGATTCTTTTGTGGTATGATATGAAAGTTTTATTGAATCATACTCCTTTTTCATTTCTTGGAAAGAATTTTCTTTTTATAAGCATTCTTCTGTCATTTTTGAAACTTTTTCTTTCAAACTTTCATTTTCTTTTTCAAAAATCTTGCCTTTTTGTGTTATCTTTTCGTCATTATCTTTCAAAACTTTTCATTTTCTAACATCTCTGTGCATTTATTTTTGAAAACTTCTATGATTTTAGTGAATTGTAAGTCTCTTGTTCTGAATTTTACATCCTTCTCAGTACAAGCACTACACGTTTCCATGCATTTCTTGCACTGTTCAACAGTTTTATTTATTACTTCAAAATTAGTTGGAGTATTTACCTCAGTGATTGGCACTTCGGCTTTCGCTTTCTTCTGTGTCTGATTTCTTCTTATGTTCCTCACCAACACCAGCACTATCCACTTCAATCGAACTTTCAATCTTCACATCATCTTCATTTTGCAATTTTTCAGTAACAACTTCTTCTTTCTTTTCTTTCTTTTCCTCAACTACCTTCTTCAAATCATTCACCAACTCATCAACATTCTTTTTCATTCTTTCTTCATCCCTCTTTTTTAAACTCGCTGTCATCACATCACGAATTATCTTGCCCAGGCTTTTCAGATAAGTTTTATCTTTTACATTTGAGTAATATTCGCCAAAGAGAGGAATTACTGCAAGAACATCATCAAAAACCACTTCTTTTCGATGAACGACAGGATCACCATTTTTGTTGATATAGCAATCTCTTTTCTTGTCATATCTCCCATAATACTTTGCTTCCTCATACTCTTCATGTATTTTCTCAATTTGACAACCAGCAAAGAATCTTTCTCTTTCAGTCTTTTCTTTTAGAATTTCTTCTCGACTTCTTTCCTTTATCTCGGCAACAAATGCATGATGTTTGTTTGATGATATAGTGCTGCCATGTGCTGTGAACCGATCATCAACAAGATCATCTTCTAGAAGAAATTCGCTCCAGTCAAACCCTTCATCATCTTGTATCACAACACAAGCTCTTCATTTTTCCTTTTCAGGATTATCTTCAATTTGTTTCAACCTTGGTGATTCCTCTCTGTGATAGATCGCCTTTTGATAGTAATCTTCTTTAAACGGATTAGTGGTTTCTTCAACAACAGAGTTTCTGCATTCTCTTTTAAAATGGCCCTTTTTCTTGCATTTGAAGCAGGTCACTTTTGATTTGTCGAATCCCAGCTTTATTGATGGTCCACAGATTGATTGTCTGCCAGTAATATCCATGAACCGTTGAGCTCGTCGAATGCAGCTTGCTAAACACCATCTCAGATCAATGAGTTCCATCTCTGCTGGATCGATCTGGTCGTAATCTTCCTTTGTCAGTTCGGAATTTCCAATTTTTCCAGCTACCAGTTCTTCGTATGATTCCAGAATTGATCCTAGAAGACTCATTTGTTGTTTAGCAGCGTTGATGTTCATTGTTGAAGACTTCTTTAACTTTAAAGCGAAGTTGTAGAGAATCTCTTCAGGTTCTTCAGAGTTTGATGTTATTGATGATGAATGATATCCTGGATTGTAGCTTGAAGAGCTTTCCTGTGAGTCTTTCGTCTTTTCAACACTATATGCAGTGTTTATTGGTTCACTAACTGTCACCGAAGGTACACTGCCCTTGTAGTAAAGACCGACATTCTGTTGATGCAAAGAACTACTCATCTTGCTTTGCTTTTGCAGCTCAAGCTCTTGACTTTCTATCTTTTCTATCAAAACATCAAGAGTAATTGTGTCAAACAATACATCGTTTTTCAAAATAAAAACAAATGTTTGCCATTGATCAGCTCGTGGTAACGCTTCAATGTTTTTGTCTATGATGTCCTCACGTGTTTTTACAATTCCAAACCTATCAAGCTCAATTTTTAGATGACAAAATTGCTCAATAATTTATCTCACCGACTCTCCTTTTAAACTGTCAAACAGATCAAATTCCTTTTTTAGTAAAGCAATTTTATTCTTTTTAATCTGTTTTCCCCCTTCAGTTTTAACTCTCAAAGCTTCCCAAACCGATTTTGAAGAACCATCATGTGTTAACAAAGAGAAAATGTCATTTCTGATAGATTACTGAATCAATGCAATCATTTTCTGTTCATATGAAAATTTTCGTTTGTCTTCATCGGAAAGATCATTGAGATGAATCTCTTCATTCTTATCGTTTATCGGTCGGCTACATCCAAACAACAAACAGAACCAACTCTCGTGAGCATATGCCTTTGTCCAGTCAGAAACCTTTCTTTCCACCATGTGTAATCTTCTATGTTCTCAAGTTTAGGTGGTTTCGAATAAGTCCCATAGAAGTTATCATGTTTAATGTTCTCATTGATTGCTTTTGTTATTGTTTTTGGTGTAACGGTTGAAGTTTCCGAAGATTCTGATGTGAATGCTTTATAGAACGTGTTGTAAAACTCTTCAGCCATGATGTTTCTCATTTATCACCTTGAATCACCTGCAAACGAACAAACAAACGATCAGTTTAAAAATGAACAGACAGTTGGATCGGATGTGTATCCAATCGAACAAGGTCAACGAAAGTCAATCGGATGACTTTGGATCGGATGGCTCGGATCGGATATGATCAACACAAGTCAAAGTTTTAATGACAGCTGGGTGTCGGATGGCAATCCGTATGGATTGCCATTCTACGATTGACACATAATCAAAACAAACAACGTGCTTTGAGTCGGATGGCAAATCGTTCGAAATGCCACTCGATACTTTGAACCCGTTGAATCACTTGTAGAAATTGATTTGAATCGTGATTCGATCGAAGTGTCACTCGACACTAGATACTATATTAACAAATCTGAAATTAATGCACGTGGATCGGATCGTGATGCGATCGAATCACCGTTCGACGATTGGACCTTAATACAAATACAATGTGTGAATTGAATTGGTTAAGTGTCGGATGGTGATCCGACACTTTGCAACTTTGATGACTAAAAGTGCTATCCGATGATTGTCAAAATATGTAGAGGATCGGATGGTGAATCGATCGAATCGCCGTTCGATGATTGGAGTTTCACTTTTATTAACTTTGTTTCACATGCAAACTGTTAACATGAACCAAGATATTCTATCACGTGCGGCGTTTTAAAGTGAACAGACAATTGTAGACAACTATTAGTTGAATCGATCAAGATATCATATAAAGATCAACACTCTTTAAACCTCAATTGGACCTTCAAAGTTAATAAGTCTTTAATGATTAAATTTTCTGGATACCCGACAATGTCACATGCAATTTTCAGTTTTTATTTAAATGTCTTACACGATTTTAATTGGACCAACAATTGTGAGAAATGGGCTGACAACTTAATCAATATGTTCACATGGGCCTGACACTCAACCTTTTATAACATGGACCGACTAGATCACGTGAAAGATATAATGGCCGACAATATATGTATTAATTCAGATCACAGAATATTTGATTGGGCCAATTCAATTAGTGGGTCTGACAATTATTAAATGGGCCGATACAATTTTAATCAAGTAGTTCACGTGATGTATTGACGGGTTCGTCAAACAAGTTAAGGTTCGTCAACACTAAAGGGTTCGTCTGAAATGTGAAAGGTTCGTCATAATAGTTCGTCAAACAAGTGAGGGTTCGTCAATATATGAAGTGTTCATCAATCAAGTCTTGACTATTCATCGCTCGGATTACCCCTCGATCGGATGGTGATCCGACGATTGACACAAAATACGAAGTGTCGGATGGTGATCCGATGATTACACCACCAAGTGTCGGATGGTGATCCGACGATTGCACAATATCAAGTGTCGGATGGTGATCCGACGATTGCTATCCGACGATTATACCACTCGACACTTTTCAACTTGAGCTGACAACCCCTTTACATATCATATGCCAACTTGTTTGCTATTGGACCGATAACGTGCTGTGCTTCACATGCAAAAATTATGAACTAGCCTTTAATCCTAAGATTCTAATTGGACCTCATAACATTTGATAGTAAAATGATTATTAATGTGCTGAGATGTTCACGTGATACACAGACAAAGCACAACCTTGAATGAATAGACCTTGGATCGGATAGTGATTCGATCGAATCACCATTCGACGATTGTGCCACAACTATTTGATTGCCATCCGATCGGTGAACACATTTATGATCAGCAACATCAACAGCTAACATTTTAAACGTTTTCCGAACCAAAAATTCACGATTTCTCTCAAACCGCATGGAATTAAGATCTGAAAATTTGTATGCTTTTAGATAAATGATTTTCGCACAACATATTAAAATTTCAGCGATTTTTAACCGTAAAATCTCGTTTAATTTTGTGTTTTTCAGTCAAGAACGCGAAAGAAAAGAGTAGAATGAGAAATTTGACAAATCTGATGTGTTTTTGACTCTGAATCCGATGAAATCTTGTGCGATTTTGTGTGTTTGATCCGTGCAATCGAGCTCCTGCTCTGATACCACTTGTTAGGACCGGTTTTCAACTCCCGAACGATTGCGTATGACATGTGTGACGTGCGGAATCCGTACACATGTGTGGACCGAACACAAGAACGTAATACAAACGTGATTCTATTCAATATACGACAAGTACAAAGCACCACGAATCACCTTGAGCACTTTCTCTCTAGACTCTCTCTCTCTAACCTTCAAAGCTCCAAGTCTCTCAAATGGCAAAAGTTCTAAACATAACACCTAAGTGTTCCATTTATAGGCCAAGGGGTTTAATGAGATTTCTCATTAATTACATAAATGCCACCTTACCTTTTTTATCTAAATATTACAATATAAGTCTTGTTTTCTTCAGTTTCTGCTATGGACTGGATTGACGGAGGCGATAGACATAAATGCACTAACAAATATAAAAGAAGACCATGAGAACACAAGATCAAACACGCCAAAAACATTGACTAAAAACGCCACATATTGTCCAAAACGCCAAAAACTTTAAAAATGGCTAAGGTTATTGCATGGAGTTTTGAAAGGAAAGAGAAACGATTCATCCTAAGTTCTATGATAGGAGAAGGGTGAAGGTAAGGATAATCAAAGCCATGCTTAGTATGAATGAAGGGGTTCAGAAGGATATCTTGGCTGTAACGCCCCTAACTTATCTTTTCAAAGATTCTTAACGTGTTTAATAAAAGTTAGAAATTTCGGCATGACCCGTACGTAAATAGACCACTAATACCTGTTTTATACGGTAAACCATTTCAACATAAACATCCTTGACAAAAATCCCAAAACGGGAAGTTAAATTGTTAACAACAAAACTACCACTAATAAGTTTTTAACCAAACCAGAAAGACATCAAAATACTACACAATTTAAGGTACATAAGACCAAAAGCTTAGACCACGTTATATTAACTTATGACGGAAGCGTGTAGTGGGCGAAGATCAAGTGTGCTCATTCCAAATCGTCCGACCGCCTAGATTGAGGATTTACCTATATTCAACATAAACAATAAGTTAGTATTTCGTTACTACCACAATTAATTAGTAAACCGATTCGTCTCTTTCACGGTTTTACATCATTCAATTTCTTTACTAACCGTTAAACGGTTCATTACATGCTTGCCTTGAAGTAGAGACTAGACATACTTTTCTTAACATACCCGCTATCGACGGATACTAATATCATTAACATACTTTCATTCGATTCGTTCAAGACGAACAAACATATTCTTATCATTCTTGCACTCATACTCCAATCTGAGAAAGAAGGGTCGAGTAGACTTTCATTCGCTACATACTTAACCTTCCATACCCGGTTTGACTAAAAAGAACCGGATAAGATGCATTAACTTTCGTAACCTATTCATTCATCACAATCCGTTTATGACGAATCTTACTTTCACTTATGAATAACCATAGATTTCAATTCCTCTCAATTTTATTATAACAACACAATACAATTGAGATTATTATACATATGACAATATTATAGAAATATGGTGTACACTAACGTACCTCGATCTTGTGAACTTTCCGACTTCCTAGTATTGGAACCTTCTTCCTTCACGCCTATAACAACACATTCATTCATTATTCTTCCAATTTATACACATTTTTCTTCTAAGCATTTCATCAAACACTTGGTGGTCATCAATTTACACACATCAATTACAAGCATACAAATCATGAATTTCTACTAGTTCATCCTATAACTCATCAAAATCAATCCAAGTTCATACCTTTCTTTTATTCCACATAATTTTTTCTAAGATTCAGGCATTACAACATAATCATATTTCAAGGTTTTACATAACTAAAATCACTTAAATCATCCTATTCATATCACAAGTTTATAAAGTGGGTTTTACTAAAAATCTTTCAATTAACCTAAAATCAACATGATTCTTGTTCTAGAAAGAAATCATAACTCAGATTTCTCACATTCAGACACAAGAATTCGAGATTGGGGTTGAACCCCTCATCCTACAAATCATGAGTCCAGAAAATTAAACTTACCACTTCGGAAATTGAGGTTAGCTACTCGAGTTTAGGGGATCATGCATTGAATTTTTCTTTTGATTCAAGTAAAATTGGTTGATTTCTTGATGCTAGGGTTTCAACCCTTGTCCTGCTCTTCTGTTCGATCGACCAGAACCCACGCACAGAGTGTGTGTGGGTTTTTAACTCTTTTTAATTTAGAGTAAACTGCTAAAATCGTCCCTGAGGTTTGTCTCAAATTGCTAGATCAGTCCAAAATCAAGTTTGTTTGCTAAATTCGTCCCTAAGGTTGACTCAAATTGCTAATTCAGTCCAATTAATAGGAGTTAATTGCTAAATTCATCCCTAAGGTTTGACTCAAATTGCTAATTTAGTCCAATCATTTTCCCTTCAATGGACTGAATTAGCAACAGAACTTAGGCCCAATGACTGTTTTAGCAAACAAACTTGATTTTGGACTGATCTAGCAATTTGAGACAAACCTCAGGGACGATTTTAGCAGTTTACTCTTTAATTTAATTAACTTAAATTTTGATATGTTACAACTTTAGTCCCTCAAGTTCCTTTACTTATTTAGTTTTAAACTTCACCCCTTTATTATTTATAATTTAACTTATGTCTAATAAACATTTTTTGGGTGTTACAAGTCTACCCCCCTTAATGGAGGTTTCGTCCTCGAAACCTTTCTCATTCCAACTAGACCACTTCTACTCTTACTTTTTCATCTATTCATTCACGATGCTTAATACAACATAGATGCATTCGAGATCTTGGCAAGAGTTTCATTCATGCATAAACGTATTTGTACGCATTGTCCCTCCGTTCTTAAATCAAGTAAATTACTTTCATAATCACATATAAGTCAGAATCTGATCCAGAGCTCTTATTAGTGTCGTTTTCAGTTTATAATGCTAGTTCCTAGCATACATCATCACTAGCGGTTCATTCATTGAAATTTATTCCAAATTTATACTATTGGTCGTACAAGCTTATGCTTACGGCTTGTTTTTATCTTTCTAAATAAGCGTAACATATTCATACATTTATTAATATAAATAAATCAATTTATTTCATTCCGCAAACGAATCATGCACGATATAATTCATATTATGTAATCATGAGCAAATCCCATTATCCCATTACTAACGTTTTTCTAATTACTTTCTTGTTCATATGAGGGCTTAGCATAACATTATACGTATACTATAAACATTTAATGACTTAGTGGGACTAATACAAAGCTACCCACTTCCTAATTACTTTTTCATACTTAATACGAGTATAAGGCATCATTCTACGGTTACTACCGTCACTTGAACTAATTACAAATTTGAGTTTAGCCTCAAATTTAATCCTTCGCACACTTTATTATTAGCTCCTTGCATGAACTACTTATGATAACAACTAGGTATGTTGTGTACGAGCACCATACGAGCGTTTAACCAATTCAGCTCAACCTTCATTTAAGGCCTTTAGATCTCCCTCTTAATGACATTCATACCTTCTCACGCTGACCGTTACAGGTCGATCATTGTATACCATACCATAATTATTCTACCATTCATTTTGTTCACACTTACAAATAAATCTACGGATTCTTTATCATTAATAAAGAATTAAACATTTCACTAACCTCGCCTTCAATGCATAAGTCAGTTATCCATGTGCCGGATCGATCCGCTTCTTTATATGTACATTCCATACCAGAATTGGTCTCATTCATTCATGAAATATGCTCCCACTCGTGAGCATCCTTCCACTAGCTTCAATACTATCATCTCACTAAGAATTCCATCATATTTATCTATAAATAATAGTTAGCACATAACCTTTCATATTTGCGTCCTACAGGGTGTTTGTTCGCCGATTGGCTCTTTCACAATTTTCTTACGTACATGCTAAAACATATCATACATTCCATTTCTTATATACTATCCTTTCATTTTATTGGTTATTTCGTCAACTTTCACAGTTTGACCTTTCAAGGTCAGACTAACACCCCCTTACTTATTTTGGTCGCATCGATGTACACGTTCGTACCTTATACTCGCATAATTGCAAGGACTTCATTTACTTCGTTTGACTTTTCGGAAATCTAATTATAAATACATTCTTACATATGGGTATCAGTTATCCTATTCTGACACATCATTCTCTAGTCGAGCCCTAAGTTCCTATTAAAAATATAATCTTTTTATACGTACCTGGCGCGGGTCAAATCCCTTGACTCGTTATTCAAACTTCGCGACGCTTAATACTTTCCAAACTGTGACAATGCATGCCCATACATTATGCTCACCTATAAGTAATAAACTTGACAACTCGAACATTAAATATCGGGTTCAAATGGCGATCGCCATTTGACCCATATCACTTATTTGAGTTTGGTACTTAGTTTGTTTTTTTATTCTTACTTGTTTAATTTGTCTTCACTTACAGATTCGAACTTTTAATTTATTACCTTTCACTCTTACTGGGTTGATCCGTGTTTGCTTATAGATCCCTCCTTTCATTCCTTACATGGTTGAATCCATTTCTCCGATTCAAACATTTTCCTCCGTACCTTTCTTTCTTCTGCCGTATCATTTACCATGTCATTTCTTATGAAACGTTTTCGTATTAATCTTCTACATTCAACTTCAAGTGTTGGGTCCTAACACTTAATTCCATGTCCTAATTCATGTAGCACGTATCGACGCGACACTCTACATCCTATTTCTAGTGGTGTTCCCGCCCTTCTTTCTTAAGTTTGTTTTACATTCAATCGTAGGCTTATACTTTTCATTCTTATCTTTCTTTCTTATATTGATCCGTTCCTTTAAGAATCGTTAGACCTCTTTTTGCTAGCTTGACCGGACATAAGTGAGATGAATCTCGTGTTTTTCTCGAGCTTCGGTCAATACATGACCATCCCTTAATATACCATTCCCATTTGTTCATTCACCGTTTTTGGTGTTAATTCACCTACGTTCTCTAACATGTCTCTTACTAATGAGTATCCTACATTACACGTTGTATTTCTTACGTAATACTTCCAGCATTTGTAAGTAATTATTATTCACTGACTTCTACAATATAACCTTTTAAGGTCAACCACCACCCAGTACTTTTTGTATACAAGTATTGTAGTATGTGTTGTACATACCTTCAATTCGAACATACTTACAAAACGTCTTTAGCTAACATCTGAACTAATATCCTTTCCATACCTTTCATTAACATTACCAAGTTCTCATTTATTTATATGTTCCCCTTAATTTCAAATATTCAAACACGTATACATCTTCATGTAAATAAATTCGAAGTGATTGCGAATTCACCTTCTTTCTATTCATACGTTAATCGACTTTCCTTAGTAGAATTTCATATAAATGAGACATTCATTAATAGTTATCTCATTTCAATTCCATACACCTAAACTATCATCAAGCATAACACGTAATTCATCTAGTACATAACACATTAACTCTTTACTTTAACAATTGTGTCTAATGGCCATCCCATGATATCCCTATATTGTTGACTTTCAGAAAGTCAATTGTCTCGTTTACACACTTTAAACTTTTAAACATGTATTCATCTAAATATGGTAGGTCATAATAATAATATCCTACGTATTTCATACTCGTATTGTATGACATGTACAATTTACGTGATCCTCTAAACAATACACATATACATTCACATACACGTACTTTTACATGCTAATGCTCCATGATTCTACAAATAGCAAATTTCATTCAAAGCAACTATATAACATAATTTCAACATATCCTTTACTAATAAGCTCGTATGATTCACATTTAGCACATATTCGCCTCTTAATCATACTAAAGCAAATCATTATATACACATAAGTATCACACCATTCCAAACACAGGGTACTGGCCTCTAATGCATAATTCTGATCAAAGCATACATTTATCCGAGTTCTCATACGAATTCCATCTAACTCACATTCTTCAAATTATTTTCACCACTAATCTCATCATTTTTTATTCATTTATTAACAATTCAGGTTCCTTCAAATATTCAAGTACATTAGTCTACATTTACTTCCTTCATTATTCATTATCATACGTTTCCAACTCCACTTTATACATTCGTCATTCATTTCATGTCATTCCATACGTTACATTCGACTTTTATAAATTTTACTTTATCGCCAATGATCTACGTAACTTTACATAACTTATTATATCTTCTAATAACTTAACAAGAACATAAAACGGGCATTTCTGAGAAGTACGGGAACTTAAATTATAATTCACATAAAACGGACATTTCAATATAACACATACTTCAACCTTTGATTACAACATTTGTAATCATGCATTTCAAGTTTTTAATTCTCTACGTTTCATGATTTATTTCGTGTCGTTCTTTAACATCATTACATGCCTTTCATTATATCATAGTTCATTAGTCTGCATTTACTTAATTCACATTCTAACATTTCAATTTTTGATCTTTTAAATTTCATAACTCTTATCTTGTCATTCGATTCATCACTTTCGACTCTTACGAATCCATTACATCGTAACCACTAATTGTGCTTACATACATCTATTAGGCCTTATATGGACCCTACATAATCATTAAATAGGCTTTCGGACAACCCGATAACTCTAAATGTGAAAAACAAAAATTTTCAGCAGATTGCCTTTACACAACCCGTCGGCGACGCCCAAGGACCCCGTCGGCGACGGGCCCTGTAAAGTGGCGTCGGCCACACTTATCGTAAGCAGTCAAATAGGGCGTCGGCTCAAAATAGGGAGGAGTCAACGACGGCCATAAGCCCGTCGGTGACGGCCTCCCGTTTGCTGAATTCGCTGCAGACTTGTTTTAGGCCTTTTTAATCATTTTTCGAGTCGGTTCCAGCCCTACGGTTCCTGGAACCTCCCGTTTCACCTCCCATTATTACTCCTCCACATACTTAACTTTAACATTTACATCGTAAGCACACTATACATACTTACATTTACCGAAACTTAAATTTTTTTACCTCATTGGCGATCTTGGAGCGAGCACACTTTCGAGCGAGCCATCAATTTTAGTTCAAGCACTACTACATGTGCTCGAATCCATCAAACCTGGGCTCTGATACCAACTTGTAACGCCCCTAACTTATCTTTTCAAAGATTCTTAACGTGGTTAAAAAATGTTAGAAATTTCGGCATGACCCGTACGTAAATAGACCACTAATACCTGTTTTATACGGTAAACCATTTCAACATAAACATCCTTGACAAAAATCCCAAAACGGGAAGTTAAATTGTTAACAACAAAACTACCACTAATAAGTTTTTAACCAAACCAGAAAGACATCAAAATACTACACAATTTAAGGTACATAAGACCAAAAGCTTAGACCACGTTATATTAACTTATGATGGAAGCGTGTAGTGGGCGAAGATCAAGTGTGCTCATTCCAAATCGTCTGACCGCCTAGATTGAGGATTTACCTATATTCAACATAAACAATAAGTTAGTATTTCGTTACTACCACAATTAATTAATAAACCGATTCGTCTCTTTCACGGTTTTACATCATTCAATTTCTTTACTAACCGTTAAACGGTTCATTACATGCTTGCCTCGAAGTAGAGACTAGACATACTTTTCTTAACATACCCGCTATCGACGGATACTAATATCATTAACATACTTTCATTCGATTCGTTCAAGACGAACAAACATATTCTTATCATTCTTGCACTCATACTCCAATCCGAGAAAGAAGGGTCGAGTAGACTTTCATTCGCTACATACTTAACCTTCCATACCCGGTTTGACTAAAAAGAACCGGATAAGATGCATTATCTTTCGTAACCTATTCATTCATCACAATCCATTTATGACGAATCTTACTTTCACTTATGAATAACCATAGATTTCAATTCCTCTCAATTTTATTATAACAACACAATACAATTGAGATTATTATACATATGACAATATTATAGAAATATGGTGTACACTAACGTACCTCGATCTTGTGAACTTTCCGACTTCCTAGTATTGGAACCTTCTTCCTTCACGCCTATAACAACACATTCATTCATTATTCTTCCAATTTATACACATTTTTCTTCTAAGCATTTCATCAAACACTTGGTGGTCATCAATTTACACACATCAATTACAAGCATACAAATCATGAATTTCTACTAGTTCATCCTATAACTCATCAAAATCAATCCAAGTTCATACCTTTCTTTTATTCCACATAATTTTTTCTAAGATTCAGGCATTACAACATAATCATATTTCAAGGTTTTACATAACTAAAATCACTTAAATCATCCTATTCATATCACAAGTTTATAAAGTGGGTTTTACTAAAAATCTTTCAATTAACCTAAAATCAACATGATTCTTGTTCTAGAAAGAAATCATAACTCAGATTTCTCACATTCAGACACAAGAATTCGAGATTGGGGTTGAACCCCTCATCCTACAAATCATGAGTCCAGAAAATTAAACTTACCACTTCGGAAATTGAGGTTAGCTACTCGAGTTTAGGGGATCATGCATTGAATTTTTCTTTTGATTCAAGTAAAATTGGTTGATTTCTTGATGCTAGGGTTTCAACCCTTGTCCTGCTCTTCTGTTCGATCGACCAGAACCCACGCACAGAGTGTGTGTGGGTTTTTAACTCTTTTTAATTTAGAGTAAACTGCTAAAATCGTCCCTGAGGTTTGTCTCAAATTGCTAGATCAGTCCAAAATCAAGTTTGTTTGCTAAATTCGTCCCTAAGGTTGACTCAAATTGCTAATTCAGTCCAATTAATAGGAGTTAATTGCTAAATTCATCCCTAAGGTTTGACTCAAATTGCTAATTTAGTCCAATCATTTTCCCTTCAATGGACTGAATTAGCAACAGAACTTAGGCCCAATGACTGTTTTAGCAAACAAACTTGATTTTGGACTGATCTAGCAATTTGAGACAAACCTCAGGGACGATTTTAGCAGTTTACTCTTTAATTTAATTAACTTAAATTTTGATATGTTACAACTTTAGTCCCTCAAGTTCCTTTACTTATTTAGTTATAAACTTCACCCCTTTATTATTTATAATTTAACTTATGTCTAATAAACATTTTTGTGGTGTTACATTGGCCCTTGGGGTTCCAATGGCCAACGATTGTGAAAGAACCCAAACTGTAATAAAAAGACTGAAGAGAAAATTTCCGGCAGAAGATGATGATGATGAAGATGATGATGATATTGACTATACTCCTCTACCAACACTTAGCAGTTGAGTGATGCATGAGCAAGAAGGAACGCTTGAAGTGACTTATAAAAACGGGGTGCAATATTCATTGCCAATGGAGAAACTGTTGAAGACAGGGTGGTTATCTATCATTGAACAAATCTGTGATTTAGCACCTGCGAACGATCCAAAATCCAAGGATACAGTGATATTCAAGAACAGGCTGCAGCAAAGAAGAGACGAGCTAATGGCGTTATACGCCAATCTAAAATTTGGTGATGATGAATCTGAAGAAAGTGATGAACAAAGCGATGGGTACATCTATGATGTAATCCCATCCACGGAAGACTATTAGTTTATTTTGATTTCATATTATTGTAATTTTATAAAATATTAATCTATGGTAATCAATTATTAACAAAAAGACCCAGAACGCCAAAAAATGATATGGAAAAAGCCATAATGCTAAAAAAATTACTATGTGACAAAAAAAGAATTAATTCAACGAGAAGAAATATGAGAAAAACAGTAAAACAGCAAGTAATTAATGATTCTAGATAATGCCAAAATTATCTTGCACGCCAAAAATGAAGCAGCATGTCAAACGCGAAAATCGGGAAAGGAGAAGAATACTAAAAAGACAAAAAAAAACCCCTCGGACCCTGATCATGTCCCGCGCCACGTGTTGGGCCAGGATGCGTTCTCACCGTTCTCACACTTTTGGTCGTTTTCTCCTGATCCCGTTTCTCTCTCTCTCTCTCTATATATATATATATATATATATATATATATATATATATATATATATATATATATATATTGTGACAACTGTCAAAAATCCAGGTATCCGTACAATTAATTAACCATGAATAGAGCCTAATGACTGAGCTGAATTACAATTAATTGCTTTCTGATTTCTGCCATATACATAATTGTGCATCATACATTGTTTAATATCATAGCAATATTTCATGAAAGCTTTATTGCCTCAAATGATGCATTAAGTTCAGTTATCTGGTAAACCAGAAAAATGCTGACAGAACTCAGCACATAGACAGACAGTGCATTGAGACATAGAATGAGCCAGAAACTAAGCACCACACTAGTGTAGTGTGTAGGAAAGTAAGAATCACAAAACTTCCTTTCTAAGTGATAGTTTAAGTGCCGGAAAGTGCCTAAAACTCACCCAAAGTGCTGAATTCAGCAAAAATCAGCATTTTAACAATCTAATATCATGCAGAAAATATGGTTAAATGGCCCTGAATGCTTTCCTAAGTGTCGGGAATTAAAAGTGCCACAAAAGGGTACATAAAGCACACTAAACTGCAAGTTTAGCACTTTAACGAACCAGTAACCAACCGAACAACCGGACACTACCCGAAACACCAAATTTACACTAGAAGCACTGTTTTAATATTTCCAAGCTAGTTATGGTCCCCGAACATCATAACACCCTATAAATATCTAGTAACTAACATCACTAACTAATACTTGAATTTTACCTTAAACTAACTAAACTAGTTAAACCTATCCTACCCCCCCCCCCCCCCCACCCCCCACCCACCTAGTAATCGGCCATACTCACCCCCCATACCTCAAGATTTCATTTTAATATTTTAATGGATCATGTTGTGCTTTCTAAGACATATTACACAATGTATGGATACATGAGATTGGTTTATAAGTTAACACCCTAAACATAACTTCATAACCTTCATTCTCACAAAAACACACAAGTTCTCTACTCCCCTTGGAGCTCTCGGCCGAGATCACCCACACCCATACACACCTTCATTCAATCTTTCTCATATATTCTACATACACACAAAGCTGTTAGAGGTCATACAAAGAAGCTAGGAGCTTGTGGAAGTTCAAGGACCTCTCTTGTTTGCTTTTATCCACCTTATTTCTTCACTTGATCATCCCTAGCCTTGTGCTAGTGGTAAGAGTCTTGATCTTGCTAGTTTACTCTTATTTTTAGTGGTTAAAAGAAGAAACATAATGATAATCATCAAGAACACTAAAGATCACAAGAAGTAAACTTGAACATAAGCATGTTTAATGAAGTAATCTTGATGAATATGAGTTGTTATGCTTGTTGATCATTGATTGTTTGTAGAAATGATGTTGATCATCATAAGATATTGCTAGATCATGATTAAAAACATAATCTAGCAAGATTTGAAAGTAGAAATGTTGTAGGATGATAGATCATCCACATGAAGATCATGAACTTGAAAGAATACTTTGATTTCTTGAAAAATAATGATCAAAGTAAGTTATTAATCATATAGATCTAAAGATTTATGAATGGTTTTTCGAAGAAACCAAGTTAAGAATATGAGTTTCATTTAATCTTGGTTTTTACATAAACAAATCTTATTTTTAATGGTTAAACAAGTGTAGAAACACTTGTGTAACAAGAAGAATGCAGAAAGAAATATTTTTGGAAAATATGATTGGAAGTTGTAAACATCTAATTTCTTTAAAAATGAAGTTCTTAAAGAACTAATCACATTTTAAAGGGTAACAAGGCTTACTAATAATACTAGTAAGTTCCTACAAAATTTTACAAATATTCAAGTTCATGAAGTAGTAGAATATTCATGATTTTGGCAAAATTGGTAAGTGTAAGTTGTTTGTTGATGATTGTAAATTGATTGTGTTGATTTTTACAAAAGAAAATGATATGCTTGAAACCATGGGAACCTTCATTTTTAGGGGAAACTATGGCAAAATTTTCTAAAAATCCAAACACTTAGAAAAATATTTATTAACCTACACTTACAAGTGTAATTTTAACCATAAATTGTCACAAAAACCTTGCCATAGATTTTATTACAAAAATACAAATATTGGAGGTTGGTTTTCATAAATAAAAGTGACTAAATATGTATTTAGGGAAATATGTATTTAGATGTCACATGTGTGTGATTATTTGTATACTTTATGTATTAGTTATATTATTTTAGGACTTGAAATAATATAACTCACACAATACCAAGAATTACCGTCCGAAATATTACCAAAATTCCAAGGAATAAATATACACACTTAAACAAAACATTGGTGAAACCGAACCATGTAATATAAGACTTACGAAATATTTCGAAAAATTTATTCACAAAAAATATTTTGGTAAATAATATTATGGACACCAAGGAAGTAAAAATATGATTTTTACAATTACTACAAGAATATATCATATTTTGACAAGAGAAAAATATATTACTTTTGGCAAGTGTGAAATATATATTTTTCTTTAAATTTTTGGAAGATATATTATTTTTAAGAAATATATATTTTCTTACACAAACATGAAATACAATATTCTTGGGAGAAATATATTTTTCTCAAATAAATATGAAACATATCATCTTTGGAAAAAAAAAAAAAAGAGTTTAAATATATTTTCCAAGTTGGACTTGAAAATATATTCTTATTTTTGAACTTATGAGAAAATACAAATATTTTTGTCAACGAAAAATTATAAATAATTTTTCTAAGTAAAACTCCTTAAAATATATATTTTGGAAATATATATTGGATCTTCATTAAAGATAATATTCTGGAATAATTGATATGAAATTAAGTATAAGGATACTTAATGAATACAATAAAAATACGTATTCTCGTACGTATAAATACACACCGGAATACGACCCCAAAACATGGCAAAAATACACAGGTATAAGATACCCCCATCCTTGGGAAGGAAATACAAGTATAAATACTTGGGAAGTATTAAGTTACAACAATATGGTTTAACAATTATTCCAAAATTTAATAAATATAATTTAAGTTAAAATACTAATTATTTTAACGAATAATTATATAACTTGGAATAATATCGAAGATACAAGGAAACGTAACTCAAAGACATTAATACTAAGTCAAGGCACGACCCGCTCGTCAAATAGACATTAGTACGTTGTAGGTAGTCGTGTACACCTGAAGAAGCTTGGGTTACTGTAATTGAAGACGCAAGACTGTGAGTTCGTGACCCCCTTTTCTTTTTACTGCTTTCAGTTTTATAACTTCGGGGGTGAAGTACATGTTACAATTGTTTACAAACATTACTATTTGGTATGGTTAACTAAGGAAGGGTACTGCTAGATCATGTGAGTGGTGGGTATGACGCTTAAGACCATTAATCCTCGTTGTAGGACTGCGGACATGAGTGATAGATCTATTTGGGTGTAGCGAGCCCCGCTCATGTTGGACCAGGGTTTGGCCCATGGGTTGACCATGTCTTACAGCCGGAAGCCCGGTGCGAAGTCTGCTAGGTTTGAGCCTTCCTGCATCACATAACACATATTAATGGCCTTGCAAACCATTAATGATCTGTTTTTCCTTGTTGCTTTCATACCGAGATTTTACAAACTTACATACATACTTACAATGATTTCAAAGGTTTATTCATACACACAAACAAACACACGAACTCGCTCAACTTTTGTTGATGTTTTCAAACAACATGTATTTCTGGGATTTAGATGTGGATCTGGCGGGCGATCGGAAGTTCCAAGTGTGGTTTAAGAATAAAAGATGTCATCCATGGTCTTAGGGTTTGGTCAGCGTGTCTTATTCCTGGACGAGGCACATCCACCAAAGCCTGATTTTATTTAGAGTCTTTTGATGAGTCCTTCTGGAACTCAAAACAGTTCGTATGGTTTGTAAGATATGAATTTGTATTTCTATGTTTTAAGACAATGTCGTTACGTTTTTAAACTTAATTAATGGATGACATTCTATGGTTTATATCATATAGTTATTGTTATGATTGAATGCAATGGTGTTAAGAAAGTCACACCATAATCATGCTTCCTCAAAAGTCAGGGTGTGACAGCTTGGTATCAGAGCTTCGATTGTAGTGAACTAGGATTCTTTCTCGAGTCTAGACTACAATCATTAGGGCTCTCACAAAAATGTTTTCACAACCTGTTTTCATTGCATACACGGAACGCCCAGATCCAGGATAACAAACATTTTTACAAACAAAAGACACAAAACACATTTCAAGGTTTATGTTTTTGGTTCAGTCTGAGAGACTGGGTGGTTCGGTCTGAGAGACTGGGTGGTTCGGTCTGAGAGACTGGGTGGTTCAGTCTGAGAGACTGGGTGGTTCAGTCTGAGAGACTGGGTGGTTCAGTTTGAGAAACTGGGAGGTTTAGTCTGAGAGACTAGGTAGTTCAGTCTGGGAGACTGGGAGGTTTAGTCTGGGAGACTAAGTGGTTTAGTCTGGGAGACTAGGAAGGGTACATGATTACATTGTTATTGATTGCATGTTTAATGTGAGTAGTTGATATATGTGCATATGTTGTGATTGTTTTGGTTACAGACACTATGTCATCTTCTGAGAGTGGATTGTCTGACACTGATGACCCCATGGCTATTGTTTCTGACGATGAGATCGTCCCCGAGCCAGAGATTTTTACTTCTGATACCGAGAGTGACCCGGAGATGATGTACGAGGACGATGACGATTTCCAGCCATTTGCGCTGCCCGATTTCGGAGATGATTTACCGATTACTGATGGTATCCCAGACAAGGATCCTTTCGTCATTCCTATTCCTGTGCATGATCATCTTATCATCGGTCACCCCAATGGTGAGCACATTGTGGCACCGATCCTCGCTCTTGTTCCTTTGGTGGTCATTCTTCCTGAGGATTGGCCATTCGATGATCTTTTTGATGATGATTTTGACTTGTTTGTCGATGCTCCACCCGTTGAGGCCCAGGGTGATGGAGATCTGGTGGATGATGACACTGATGCCCCACTTCTTGAGATTCCTGTTATTGAGACTCTTTTGATTCTAGCTTACACTCTGTTTCAGACTCTTTTGCGTCTGTGACATCCTCCGCCTTACAGGCCATTGGTTTGCGACGATACGCCACAGATTCTGACGATGATACAGCAATGTCAGCTGCACCGATTCCCCCACATGACGTTGAGCCTGGACTTGAGCTTGATTTTATCCCTGAGGATCAGCCTGTTGATGCACCTGCTGATCCGGTGTCACACCCTGGCTTTGCGGAAGCGTGGTTAATTTGGTGTGACTTCTTATTACCATAGCTTAACCATAACAAAGCTATATGAAATAAAACCATGCAAGATCATCCATTTAATTAAGTTTTAAAAACCAAATACAACAACATTGTCTCAACGGAAACACATCCTAACGACATTGTTCAACAAACACAAACATCAACATGACATAAACACAGTTTAAGGTCTGTGACTTGTCCAGGAAAGAGTCACATTCCCTAAACCCGGATGACCTCGTAACTAGTGCAGCGGGAAAACGTGTCATACCGAGCCAGATCCTTTAATTCCCTGAAATACATGTAAGTTGAAAAATCAACAATAATGTTGAGCGAGTTCATGCGTAAGTGAGTAAATAAACCTTTGTAAGTATAAAAATAGTCTTGGTATGTAGCAAATAAGGGAATTGAGATCACCAATGGTTTGCAAGGCCACTGATATATATGTGAAGTGCAAGTAGGGAGACTCAAACCTAGCAGATTTTGCCACGGCATTAGTATGTGGACATAGTCACCCCGAGGTCCGTTTCTAGTTTGGCCTGGGGCTGGGCTCGCTACACCCAGATAGATCTACCGCTCTGTCCCTCGGTCCTACCCTGAGGACTAATGGCCTCATATTGCTCCTACCCACTCACATGATCTAAGTAGTAACCTCCTTACGCTAACCATACCATGTATAAAGTACTTGTAATCAAAGTAACATGTATTTCACCCCCTTAGTTAAAAACTGAAAACAGTTAAGAGAAAAGGGGGACATGAACTCACAGTGGTGCGTCTCTACCAAGTATACCTCCAAATCAAGCAGCTGTGTGACGACCTACACGTACTAACTCTATTAGACGGACGGCCGTGCCTTAGCTTTAAGGTTTAAGTTTTTGGGAAATAGTTAGACAACTATTTCGTATTTATATTCTGTATACTTGGTAATCATTTTCCTTCCCAAGGATGGGGGATTTAATACATGTGTGTTCGTATAATTTCGAAATATATTATTAAGTCTCACTTCAAATATATTTTATTTCTAATCCCAAATATAAATATTCTTCTCAAAAATATTATATTTTCTATTACACATAATTTTCCCCGAAATAATACTTTAACAAAAATACGCGTTCATGAATATTTCCTTAAAATGTGTAAGTTACGTTTTAACGATCGAGTGGTAATAATAATTACCGGTGTAACTTATATATTTGTCGTAGAGACGTTCGTATTGTTTTGGATCCATTAACATTCGATAGTATTATTTTTACCCTAAAAATAATACTAGTATTTTCACAAAATAATCATAAACACATATCAAGTGACTTTATGAAAAATATATACTAAATATATATTTACCAAGTTTTATTTTGTGAAATTCCACCCCCGATGTTTTGTAATTAAAGTCATGGCGAAATCTATAATCTGAAAACAAGTCGAAAAGTATTTCTAATTCTTATAGTGAAAATAATTCTTAGTGTTAGGATTTTAGAAAAATTTCGCCAGAGTTTCCTCTGTAACTAGAGGTGGCCACGCTTTCAAGCGTATCATTTTCTTTTATAAATCAAATCAACAATTTCCTTATTTAACCAAAACAACGTTCAAGACAACAAACTAGTCAACAAATATATATATATATATAAGTCGCAAAAATCACATGAACTTGTGGTTTTCTAAAATTATGAAGTAAATCCCATTACTTTTAGCGGATCTCTATATAAATCCATCCGATTTTGTAAAAACCTCGTTTTTAGAGAAATTCCATCTTTACAACTTCTCGTCATCTTTTACAAAAATAGTTATTTTGTCGAAACTTTGTGCTACACAAGTGTTTACACACTTGTGTCTTCTAAAAATCATTCGTGTTAGTGTAAGATCCGTCTTTAGAAAACATGATTTCTTTGATACTCGGTTCTTTGAAAATACCGCTTGCAGATCCATAGATTTACTAGTTTTAAACACTATTTCACAAGCTACATCGCTCTTACACAAGTTCATGATTCGTGTGTGGTAGAGTTTCATCCTTTAACCCTTGTTACTTCCAAAACAACCTTATGTCATGATCCATGATCATGACCAACCCGGGTTAAATGACGATCCGAGCTACCACAACATAGATCGGGTCCAAATAATCACACAAAACAATTACTACAAGATTTACACAACATATGAGCTTTTATCCATCATTACAAGCATTTTTAGTAAACTTTTATGTATCATTTTGCATGTTTACAAGTTTTAACCGTTACAAATCATATTAACCACTTTAAAATAGTTCGAGAAGGTGATTCAAGCAACTTACTACTAGCTCGAGGCTAGGGAAGAATCTAGACGCAAAATGAGAGGATAAAAGCAATAGAGTGAGGTCCTTCGCCTTCCGATTGCACCAAGACTCCTTATACGTGATCCTTAACGCTTGTGTGAACTTGGAATGTGATGATCAAACTCGAAAAATGGATGGATGGTAGAGGGGTGTTCGGCCGAGAGTTGTAGAGAGGGAGAGAGAGTTGTGTTGTGAGTTTAAGTGGTGAAGAATATGATGGATCAACTCTTGTTCGGTTGGGGGGGGTCTCCTAGTTCAAATCCAACCAATTAGTTAGCATTAGTTAAGTTAAGTGGTGATTAACTCGGTTACCAGTGTGTCATGCAATATTGCGGGTGTTAGGGTATTCAGGGACCCTAACTGGCTCAGAAAAAGAAAAACAATGTAAGTGGCAATATTTTCATGTTCCGGGTATAGTCCGGTTGTTCGGTTGGATAGTAATCCGTTAAAGTGCTTAACAAAGCTTTAAAGTGTCGTTATTATTATTTTTAGTGACACAACTTATTCCTGACACTTTGGAAGGTGTCTAGTAATATTTTTCTCATGTTTTGGCACTTTATTGAGTAGCCAAATGCTGAATTTTGTACTTAAATTACGTTTTAGGCACATCCAGTCATTGTAACTTATTCCTAGAGACGCGGTTCTACAACCCTTGTATCCCTACACTCACCACTAGTGTAGTAAAATATTTCTGGCTCATACAGGCCTTAGAGGCAGTGTCTGCCTGATGCTGGCTTTATCAGCATGTTCAATAGGTTATCCGTTCATAGTGCTACTGTGCTTTTTGTGCATCATGTTTGTCACTAAGGTTTAGCATGTAAATAATGTAGTGACAGTAAGTAAAGTATGATGCAGGTATATGCATGTATCAGAAATCAAATAGCAGTTCATCAGTAAATTCAAACAAGCACAGTAATTAAGTAGTAATTAATTACTAATTAAGTCGTACGGATACCTGGTTTAGTGAGGGTTGTCACATTCTCCCCCCGTTAGAAAAATTTCGTCCCGAAATTTTAAGTTCTGCTTGTAGATGCAGGGTTCTTAGGAAATAGGTGTGGGTATTTCTCTTTCATCCGGTCCTCACGCTCCCAGGTGTATTCAGGACCTTGTCTGGCATTCCAACGAACTTTGACGAGCTTGACACTGCTCCGGCGGGTCTTGTTTACTTTCCAATCCGTAACCTCAACCGGTTCTTCAACGAAATGGAGCGTGTCGTCAACATGAATCTCGTCGATGGGAATGGCAATGGTATCTTGAGTCGGACTTTTCTTCAGGTTGGATACATGAAATGTATCGTGAACTGAATGGAGTTCGGCAGGCAAGTCCAGCTTGTATGCTACTAGTCCTATTCTTTCCAAAATTCTGAAAGGACCAATGTAGCGCGGATTTAACTTTCCACGCTTTCCGAAGCGTGCCACACCCTTCCAGGGTGAAACTTTCCATAAAACCATTTCTCCAACTTGGAATTCCAAGTGTTTCCGGTTTGGATCTGCATAGGCTTTCTGTCTGTGGCGAGCTGCTTCGATGCGTTTTAGAATCTGCGCAATCTTGTCTGTCGTCTCTTGGACGATTTCAGGACCAGCAAGCTGCCTATCACCTGCGTCAGCCCAGCATAGGGGTGATCGGCACTTGCGTCCGTAAAGGGCTTCAAATGGCGCGACACCAATACTGGTGTGGTAGCTGTTGTTGTATGAAAATTCGACCAAAGGCAAATGCTTATCCCAGCTACCGCCCAAATCCATAACACACGCTCTCAGCATGTCTTCCAAAGTCTGTATCGTCCGCTCGCTTTGCCCGTCGGTCTGCGGGTGAAATGCGGTGCTCAGATTTAATTGCGAGCCAAAAGCTTCCTGGAAGGATTGCCATATCCTTGACACAAACCTTCCATCTCTATCAGAGATGATCGAGAGAGGTACTCCATGGCGCGCGACGATCTCTCTCATGTATATTTCGGCCAACTTGCTCGTATTATCCTTCTCTCTGATAGGTAAGAAGTGTGCTGACTTTGTTAATCGATCCACTATTACCCAAATAGTGTCATGGCCTCTTGGCGTTCTTGGCAACTTTGTAACAAAATCCATTGAGATTTGTTCCCATTTCCACTTAGGAATCTCAGGTTGTTGCAGAAGTCCTGAAGGCTTCTGGTATTCCGCTTTCACCTTAGCACACGTTAGGCACTTGCTCACATAAATAGCAACATCGCCTTTCATCCTAGGCCACCAATAATAATCTTTGAGATCCTGGTACATCTTATCCGCTCCAGGGTGGATAGAGTACCGCGACTTGTGAGCTTCATCGAAAATAACCTTCCTTAAACCTCCAAACAAAGGAACCCAAATCCTTTTCTCAAAACATAACGTCCCTTCCTCGTTTGGTACTAGTAGCTTCTCCATCCCACGGAGATATTCTTCTTCAAGGTTTCCTTCCTTGAGAGCTTCTTTCTGCGCGGCACGAATGCGCAAGGAAAGATCGGTTCGGATAATCATTTCTAAAGCCCTAACCCTTATGGGCTTGATCCTCTCCTTTCGACTTAGGGCATCGGCGACCACATTCGCCTTCCCTGGATGATACTTTATCTCGCAGTCGTAATCGTTCAGCAACTCAACCCATCATCTTTGCCTCATATTCAGCTCCTTCTGGTTGAATATGTGTTGTAGGCTCTTGTGATCTGTAAAAATTGCACACTTTGTACCATAAAGGTAGTGTCTCCAGATCTTTAATGCAAAAACCACTGCGCCAAGTTCCAAATCATGTGTGGTATAGTTCTTTTCGTGCACTTTCAATTGACGTGATGCGTAAGCAATAACCTTTTGGCGTTGCATTAACACGCAACCCAATCCTTGACGCGAAGCGTCGCAATATACCACAAAATCATCTGTACCTTCCGGTAGTGCTAAGATTGGTGCATTGCAGAGCTTATCCTTCAATATCTGGAACGCTTCTTCCTGTTTGATTCCCCAATCAAACTTCTTGTCTCTCTGCGTGAGGAGCGTCAATGGTTGAGCGATCTTCGAAAAATCCTCAATGAACCTTCGATATTTGCCAGCCAAACCCAAGAATTGTCGAATCTCGGTTGGAATCTTTGGCGTTTCCCAATTCTTGATCGCTTCGATCTTGGTTGGATCCACATGGATTCCATCTCCATTTACCATATGTCCAAGAAATTGGACTTCACGTAGCCAAAACTCGCACTTAGAGAACTTGGCATACAGCTGTTCCTTCTTCAGCAACTCCAAAATAGCTCTTAAATGTTGTTCGTGCTCAGCCTTTGTTCTTGAATAAATCAAGATGTCGTCGATAAACACAATCACGAACTTGTCCAAGTACGGCTTGCAAACTCTATTCATCAAATCCATAAAGACTGCAGGTGCGTTTGTCAACCCAAACGGCATAACTAGGAACTCGTAGTGTCCATAACGAGTTCTGAAGGCTGTCTTTGGGATACTTTCCTCTTGTATCCTTAACTGATGGTATCCAGATCGAAGATCGATCTTTGAATAGAAGCTTGAACCTTGCAGTTGGTCAAACAGATCATCAATTCTTGGCAGAGGATATCTATTCTTGATCGTCAGCTTGTTCAATTCCCGGTAGTCTATGCACATACGAAAACTACCGTCCTTCTTCTTGACAAACAAAACTGGAGCTCCCCAAGGCGAGAAGCTTGGTCGGATAAATCCCTTGTCTAACAACTCTTGAAGTTGTGTCGACAGTTCCTGCATCTCAGACGGAGCAAGTCTATAAGGTGCCTTAGCCACAGGCGCGGCGCCTAGAACTAAGTCAATGCGGAAATCTACTTGTCTCTGAGATGGCAGTCCAGGTAAGTCCTCTGGGAAGACTTCTGGATATTCCCTCACGACAGGGATGTCTTCGATCTTCGATTATGCAGCCTTCTTATCCACAATGTGTGCCAGGAAGGCAACACATCCCTTCTGCAAACACTTTCGCGCTTTCAGGCAGCTGATAATTCTTAACGGCGTATCACGCTTCTCCCCGTGAACCACAATTGTTTCGCCATCTTCGGTTGGGATACGAACGACCTTTTCGTGACAAACTATTTCAGCCTTGTTGCTTGATAACCAATCCATTCCTACCACCACGTCGAAGCTTCCCAACTAGACTGGTAGTAGATCCAAAGCAAACTCACGCTCTCCCAATTCGATCACACAACCTCTGATAACTTCATTGGCTTCTACTAACTTCCCATTAGCCAATTCGATTGAGTACGGAATATCTAACTTATTAGCGGCTAAACCAAGCATATTCTTAAACTCTAACGACACGAAGCTATAATCGGCGCCAGTATCAAATAAAACGGATGCATAGCGTTGGTTTACAGGGAACGTACCAGTAACGACATTGGGATCCTGGCGCGCTTCCCTTGCTTCAATATGGAACACTCTTCCACGGGCTTGGTTCATCTCTGGGCAGTTCCTTTTAAAATGCCTGATATCACCACAGTTAAAGCATCCAAGTCTTTGCCCATTTCCACCTCCATTTCCAGCTTGATTATTCCTTTGGTTATGATTCACGGCGCCTGCTTGATTAGCATTGTTGCCTCGATTCCCATTACCTCCATTGTTTCCTTGTGGGCGATTTCCATTCCCACCCCGGTTGTTATTTCTGTTTCCGGATCCTCCCTGGCCTCCCTGGCCAGCAGTGGCCCAACAAGTGTCCTTCAAGGGCCCGGCTTTCCACATGCTTCGCATACTTTCACACTACAATGGCCAGTATGGTGGCGTTGGCAGGTATTACACTTGGGTTGGGTGCCCATGTATCCTTTTCCTTTCTTTCCACTACCAGCTGTAACCTGAGCTGGCGTGTCTAATCCTCCTTTCTTAACCTCCACACTGGCGCCTTGCTTGAAGTTCGAGAACTTCCGTTTGTTACCTCCTGATGACTCGACGTGAGTCTCTTTCTTCTTAGGCTCAGCATCATCGAACTTGTTCAGGCGAATAGCCTCCTCTGTGAGAGCCACGCTCAAATCGATTGCCTCAGTAATTGTCACAGGCTTGGATGAGGTCACCATGCTTATGATTTGAGGAGCTAATCCCCAAATGAAATGTTCAATCCGCTTGAACTCCGGAGTGACCATGTAGGGTACCACATGCGACAAGTCATGGAACCTTTGAACGTATTCTGCGATCTTTGGACCTTCCATTTTCAAATGCCAGAACTCAGTTTCCAACCTTTGTATTTCCGCGCGAGAGCAGTACTTTTTGCGCATAAGTTCCTTCAGTTCGGTCCAGGTTAGCGCTTAGGCAGCAGCTTCACCAAGTGTCTGTACTTGCAAATTCCACCAAGAGAGGGCTCCATCCAAGAATAGCCCTGAGATATAGGTGACTTGCTGATCTAGTGCGCATTTGCTCATGCGAAGAATAGATTCAGTTTTCTTAGCCCAACGAACAAAGGTGACAGCACCTCCTGTGCCATCAAAGTTGACCGGTTTGTAGTCTAGAAACTGCTTGTAGGTGCACCCTGCACACACATTGTAACATGTGAACGGCATTAGCCTCTTTGCTAAAGATATCCAATTAGGTCATGGTATGTCTAAATGTCTTAGTATTGCCATGAGGTGGATTGTTGTTGCCATTGTTGTTTGAGCTGCTTCCGTTGGGTCCTCCTTGCGAAGCGGCGTATTGTGCGATGGCAGCAGCGATGACTTGTTGGAGTTCTGCCTCATTGGTAGGCATGCGTGTCTCACGTCTTGGTGGCATCTTCTAAAAGATGGTTTACGTTGGTCAGGCCATAGTAAAGATCCCATGTTATAATACGTAAGTCAGGTCATAATGTAGCGTACGTATATAATGATAGTGATAGTACATAACATCTCATGTTATAATCATATCAATCACACAACATCCCATGTTACAAACATCAATCACACAGCATCCCATGTCATAGAATATAAATAACCAAATCAAGCATCAAGTATGATGAGAATACTGCGATTGCCATATATTGAGACCACATAGTAAGCGTACAAGTACATCACAGTGTCATACAACATCAGTCGACTAAGGGCTACATCACCCTAGTCCAAAAACTATATCAAATCAGTGTCAGTACATCAAATACGTGTCAACAAAAAAATCAGAATCATAATGTAGTCTCCAAAAATGTTGTGCAGTCAAAAGCAATCGCCGTCTTCTCACCAGCGTCTACCCATACGGTACTGAAGAGCTCTACATGGATGGCAGTGGAGGAGGGGGAAAGTGAGTGTAGAACAAACGACGCAACTGGAGCCAGTCCTCCTCCATGGCTCTCTGGGTACGCAACCAAGAAGCAACCTGCTGCTCAAGTGCTAAAAGGCGTGCAGCATAGTCTGGTGGTAAAGGTCGAGAGGGCTACGAAGGAGAGTGGGTCTGACCCTGGCACTGGCACGGCGGCGGCTGGGCTCTCTCAAGCTCCTGAATGCGCTGCGTGTGTGCCTCGTGCTGGGCGACAAAAGACATCAGAACGTCCTCAATAGTATACCCCATGTGGAAAGAATGGTAGGGGTCGGTCGGTGGAATAACAGAAGGTGACGCCCAGAGAAACGGCTCACTGGTGGGATCAAAAGGTGCCACACGAAATGGAGAAACAGGGGGAAAAGTAGCAGACGGTGGTATAGCAGGGATAGATACCGGTACATGTCCAAAAGGGTGAGCCGAAGAACCCTCTCCAGGTTGCGCTGGAGGTGTAAACCGAGGAAATGAAAAGGAGGTATCAACGTTACGGGTATCAGTGATCTGAGGGGGAATAGGTGGGACCTCGTCATCGGCAGGAATCCACCCATGCTGGGCGTGCTCATCTCGTGGGTCCATCTGTGCCTCAAAACGTGCATGATCAAACTGAACTGGCATAGGATCATGGTGAGGTGCAACAAGAGGGTCAACTGGTGCATCAGCAATAAGTGGGGGATCAACATGATCAGCAGCAATGACATGATCGCCCTCCAACAACGGGGCATCCACTGGGTGATCATCAATAGGTGGGTCAGCAATGACAGGCTCAATAATAGGTGCGTCAGCATGAACTGGGTCGTGCTCAAACGTCGGGTCTAGAGCGGCTACCTGCTCAGGGGCCATGGCAGGCTCGGGGTCATCAAAGGCCATCTCAAAATCAAACTCAGGGTCGATGGGATCAACTGGGTCAACTGGGTCGACTGGATCCTCCATAGGTTGATCCATGGGTATAAACTCTATGTCCTCAACTGGGTCGAATCCTGCGGGAAAGACAGGATCGGAATCCTCCACATCATCGTGGTCGAAAGCAAAACTAGGAATATGGGCAACAGAGGATGCCTGGTCGGGATCTGATCCATGAGAAAAGTGCTGCGCACTCTGAGTGTGTGAAGGTGCAGAGGCCACAGACTCAAAAGAGTCTGGGACCGGAGAGTGAGCAGGTGACTCTTCAGCGGGAGCATCTGCGATCAACAAAAGATCTCCAGCAGCAAGAAGGGCCTCGCCCTGAACCTCATCCTCTAAGGGCTCGTCATCAAACAGATCGATGTCAGCGTCGGCGTCGAGAGGTAAATCGTAAGCAGGATATGAAGCCAAAGGTATGGGAGCAGGAATCTCCACTAACGGTAGGTCCCCGGCCAAAGGGCCATCAGCGAGCTCATCAGCACCATCAGGTAAAGCAAAGGGCTGAAAGTCGTCCTCGTCCGTGCTAGTAACGTCGGATGTGTGAACCTCGCGCTCTGAAGACTCTAGGTCATCTGATACTATAGGTCTAGGTCCTGTGGTGTCTGAGTCACCTGTGCCAGAGGTGTCCATGGTGTCTGTAACATAAACACAAACATGCACAAACAGTCAATCATACAATCAGATAATCACATAAGTCACCAAGTAAGCAATCAAATAATTCTCCTAGTCCCACTAGCCTCCCAGCCTCCCAGACTACTCTTCCTAGTCCCACTAGCCATTTCTCCTAGTCCCACTAGCCATTTCTCCTAGTCCCACTAGCCAACTACCTCGGCCTCCCAGACCGAGCCTCGGCCTCCCAGACTGAGCCTAAAATAATAAATAAAATATGCTCAACATTTGTTTATAAAAAGTTTTGGATCTGGACTTAAGTGGTATGCAGTAAAAATGTTTTCGTGAGAGCCCTAGTGATCATAGTCTAGACTCGAGAAAGAATCCTAGTTCGCTATGATCAGAGCTCTGATACCAAGCTGTCACACCCGGGCTTTGCGGAAGCGTGGTTAATTTGGTGTGACTTCTTATTACCATAGCTTAACCATAACAAAGCTATATGAAATAAAACCTTGCAAGATCATCCATTTAATTAAGTTTTAAAAACCAAATACAACAACATTGTCTCAACGGAAACACATCCTAACGACATTGTTCAACAAACACAAACATCAACATGACATAAACACAGTTTAAGGTCTGTGACTTGTCCAGGAAAGAGTCACATTCCCTAAACCCGGATGACCTCGTAACTAGTGCAGCGGGAAAACGTGTCATACCGCGCCAGATCCTTTAATTTCCTGAAATACATGTAAGTTGAAAAATCAACAATAATGTTGAGCGAGTTCATGCGTAAGTGAGTAAATAAACCTTTGTAAGTATAAAAATAGTCTTGGTATGTAGCAAATAAGGGAATTGAGATCACCAATGGTTTGCAAGGCCACTGATATATGTGAAGTACAAGTAGGGAGACTCAAACCTAGCAGATTTTGCCACGGCATTAGTATGTGGACATAGTCACCCCGAGGTCCGTTTCTAGTTTGGCCTGGGGCTGGGCTCGCTACACCCAGATAGATCTACCGCTCTGTCCCTCGGTCCTACCCTGAGGACTAATGGCCTCATATTGCTCCTACCCACTCACATGATCTAAGTAGTAAACCTCCTTACGCTAACCATACCATGTATAAAGTACTTGTAATCAAAGTAACATGTATTTCACCCCCGTAGTTAAAAACTGAAAACAGTTAAGAGAAAAGGGGGACATGAACTCACAGTGGTGCGTCCCTACCAAGTATACCTCCAAATCAAGCAGCTGTGTGACGACCTACACGTACTAACTCTATTAGACGGACGGCCGTGCCTTAGCTTTAAGGTTTAAGTTTTTGGGAAATAGTTAGACAACTATTTCGTATTTATATTCTGTATACTTGGTAATCATTTTCCTTCCCAAGGATGGGGGATTTAATACATGTGTGTTCGTATAATTTCGAAATATATTATTAAGTCTCACTTCAAATATATTTTATTTCTAATCCCAAATATAAATATTCTTCTCAAAAATATTATATTTTCTATTACACATAATTTTCCCCGAAATAATACTTTAACAAAAATACGCGTTCATGAATATTTCCTTAAAATGTGTAAGTTACGTAATTTTCCCCGATGTTTTGTAATTAAAGTCGTGGCGAAATCTATAATCTGAAAACAAGTGGAAAAGTATTTCTAACACTTATAGTGAAAATAATTCTAAGTGTTAGGATTTTAGAAAATTTTCGCCAGAGTTTCCTCTGTAACTGGAGGTGGCCACGCTTTCAAGCGTATCATTTTCTTTTATAAATCAAATCAACAATTTCCTTATTTAACCAAAACAACGTTCAAGACAACAAACTAGTCAACAAATATATATATAAGTCGCAAAAATCACATGAACTTGTGGTTTTCTAAAATTATGAAGTAAATCCCATTACTTTTAGCGGATCTCTATATAAATCCATCCGATTTTGTAAAAACCTCGTTTTTAGAGAAATTCCATCTTTACAACTTCTCGTCATCTTTTACAAAAATAGTTATTTTGTCGAAACTTTGTGCTACACAAGTGTTTACACAAACACTTGTGTGTTCTAAAAATCATTCGTGTTAGTGTAAGATCCGTCTTTAGAAAACATGATTTCTTTGATACTCGGTTCTTTGAAAATACCGCTTGTAGATCCATAGATTTACTAGTTTTAAACACTATTTCACAAGCTACATCGCTCTTACACAAGTTCATGATTCGTGTGTGGTAGAGTTTCATCCTTTAACCCTTGTTACTTCCAAAACAACCTTATGTCATGATCCATGATCATGACCAACCCGGGTTAAATGACGATCCGAGCTACCACAACATAGATCGGGTCCAAATAATCACACAAGACAATTACTACAAGATTTACACAACATATGAGCTTTTATCCATCATTACAAGCATTTTTAGTAAAATTTTATGTATCATTTTGCATGTTTACGAGTTTTAACTGTTACAAATCATATTAACCACTTTAAAATAGTTTGAGAAGGTGATTCAAGCAACTTACTACTAGCTCGAGGCTAGGGAAGAATCTAGACGCAAAATGAGAGGATAAAAGCAATAGAGTGAGGTCCTTCGCCTTCCGATTGCACCAAGACTCCTTATACGTGATCCTTAACGCTTGTGTGAACTTGGAATGTGATGATCAAACTCGAAAAATGGATGGATGGTAGAGGGGTGTTCGGCCGAGAGTTGTAGAGAGGGAGAGAGAGTTGTGTTGTGAGTTTAAGTGGTGAAGAATATGATGGATCAACTCTTGTTCTTATAGGTAAAACTTATGATTAATAACCAAAGGTTTAAATATTTCCTAGATATTAGACAAGTAAGAGTATTTTAATCAAGATTAGGACAAGAGTGGGGTCACATGGTGACCGATTCGGTTGGGGGGGGGGGGGTCTCCTAGTTCAAATCCAACCAATTAGTTAGCATTAGTTAAGTTAAGTGGTGGTTAACTCGGTTACCAGTGTGTCATGCAATATTGCGGATGTTAGGGTATTCAGGGACCCTAACTGGCTCAGAAAAAGAAAAACAATGTAAGTGGCAATATTTTCATGTTCCGGGTATAGTCCGGTTGTTCGGTTGGATAGTAATCCTTTAAAGTGCTTAACAAAGCTTTAAAGTGTCGTTATTATTATTTTTAGTGACACAACTTATTCCTGACACTTTGGAAGGTGTCTAGTAATATTTTTCTCATGTTTTGGCACTTTATTGAGTAGCCAAATGCTGAATTTTGTACTTAAAGTATGTTTTAGGCACATCCAGTCATTGTAACTTATTCCTAGAGACGCAGTTCTACAACCCTTGTATCCCTACACTCACCACTAGTGTAGTAAAATATTTCTGGCTCATACAGGCCTTAGAGGCAGTGTCTGCCTGATGCTGGCTTTATCAGCATGTTCAATAGCTTATCCGTTCATAGTGCTACTGTGCTTTTTGTGCATGATGTTTGTCACTAAGGTTTAGCATGTAAATAATGTAGTGACGGTAAGTAAAGTATGATGCAGGTATATGCATGTATCAGAAATCAAATAGCAGTTCATCAGTAAATTCAAACAAGCACAGTAATTAAGTAGTAATTAATTACTAATTAAGTCGTACGGATACCTGGTTTAGTGAGGGTTGTCACATCCGGAGTCGATACCTGCTCCTGAGCCTTTGCCTGATCTAGACCCTATCCCATTTGGCATGCCTGATATTGCACTACTTATACCAGATCCAGTTCCTGCACCCGCTGACCCTCCTATTATTGAGCCAGTTACTCCCCCATATGCACCTGCACCTATAGATGTTGCTCCTTTTCACTCTGTTGAGTCCGATGTTCACCGCACCGACTTACCTGTAACTTTCTTGCAGGACATTCCTCCACCCCGTCCAGGGGAAGGCCCTTCTTGCCAGCAGCCTGACCGTGATCCTCATGTTTCAGCTGCATTTCCTCACATTCCTCAGTCTGCACCTCATGCTCATTTTACTTCTTCACCACTAGATGAGCCACTGAGATGGTTTCCACCCTATACCATGCCGATTTCTGATCCCTTCCATCCCTCACACTTTACTGGTTACACACGGGATGAGTTACATTTGTCATTGCAGTTACAGTATGATATCATGAGTCGCAGGATTCTAGAGCTTGAGATGATACCGCGACTTTGCCATGTTCGTGTCAGCCTGCTTTTGCTCCTTGTTCATCACCGTCCCCGTTTGCGCATCCTCCTGCACCACTTACTCCGTTTCCCGAGTTTGACACTCGCTTTCTTACGGTTGAGCAGCAGATCAGTTATCTGTTGCGTCATGTTTACGAGCTTGAGGAGGAGCTAGCGCATGTGCGCAGCTTACTTTTTGTTCCTCCTCCACCTCCTCCTCCACCACCATCAGCATAGACGGTTTTTAGTTTTATGTAGGTAGCTTGCTTTTGATGAGAGCACCGCTATTGAGCTGAGCTAGTAAAGCCTTTTGGAGACCACCTTTTGACTGTATGACCTATGATAGATTGGTAGACATTTTGGACAAGGGTAGTGTGACCCTGTGTTCCCATTTTTGATACGATACATTTGTAAAACATGTAACTGTATTTGTGGTCGATGATTAATGAAAGCTCAGTCGTAATGTTCTCATTAAATACATGGTTGAAATTACTTGTTTATGCTATGATTTCATGCTTACTTGTTATGATAAACACTATTATATACATACTACTTATTATGTACATAAGACCTGACCCATACAATCTTCTTTATAGAAGATGCCTCCTCGAAGGAACACTAAGTTGCCCACATCAGAGGCAGAACTGCAAGAACGGATTTCACAAGCAATCGCACAACATGAGGCCTTGCGCTCTGAACACAGCGGAGGTACCTCAGGAAATAACCCACCTCACGGTAATGTTTAAGTCATTAAGGACACATTACGATACGTTTGGACATTCCATGTGCATTTGCTAATGCTTTCTGTGAATGATGTTGCCTGTACAGGCTGTACTTACAAGCAGTTCCTAGACTGCAAGCCTCTGAATTTTGACGACACTGGAGGTGCTGTAACTTTCGTTAGATAGGCGAAGAAAAAAGATTCCATGCTGCAGATGAGCAAGTGTGCGCCAGAGCACCAGGTCACTTACATTTTTGGACTTTTCCTAGACGGAGCTCTATCATGGTGGAACCTTCAGGTTAAGACTCTGAGAGAGGAAGCTGTGTATGCAATGACTTGGGATGAGATGAAAGAACTGATGCGTAAGAAGTACTGCTCGAGAGCTGAGATTCAGAAGCTGGAAACCGAGTTCTGGAATCTAAAGATGGATGTGTCGCAACCCCCGATCCCTAATTCCCGGGAACGGGCGGACGCGATCTCAGAGTTTTGGTGGTATCAGGTTATTAAATCTCGCAGCGGAATTTACATCAGGACCGTAGTTAGGAAATGTTTATCAGAGTAAAACCACCTCATTTACTATTAATAATCACATGGGTAAAACCCAAGTTTCTTGTTACAATACATTTATAGGGACAAACCCTATTTTATTGAATTTAAAACATCGTTTATTAGGTAACTTTTATAGCCACATTTTTCCCAAGCCTCCAGTGCTCTCCAGCTGGCTTTCATTAATTGGCTGTTCACATTGTGTTACCTGTAACGCGTTTTAAAAACATTTGTCAGTCGGAAATACTGGTGAGTGAATCCCAGTTTAATCAAGAAACATTTTATCAATTAAAACAGTATTGAGAGCGATCACTTTGTTTATTTCTACACAATTACTCATTCAGTATTTGCCACTCGACCGGATCTATGGCTATGGTCAAATTACCCATTGGCTAACTCGTCATCCAATGGTAATGCACTGTCATTCCGACTTACTACTACTACTACTCGTAGTAATATAAATTTTGTATACAAAACCCCATAATACCAGCAGTAATTGAAGAACTACAAAGACTTAATCACCGCTTAATCACATTTGTAAACAATTAAGGTTTTGTAAAGTATTCCAAAAATGTTAACAAAAAGAGGATAAACTCACATTGCTGTCTTAGGCTTTTCGTAAGGGTTTCCTTGATATAATCTATAAATTATACAAATGTATATTGGTTAGTACCATAACCCTTTGAAATTATTAATAATACCCTCCCCGAGACGGCATTCCAACAACTACGTCGGGCAGAACCACGACAGTTGTTACGGAACCATAAATCAATCGGGCAGCGTAACTATTATGAAATTGGGGTTATAATACTTACAGCGGAGCAGAACCTCGCTAATTAGGGGTATAATACCCGACTATAATGTGCCTTCTACAGAAATTTAGATTGAGAATTGAGAAATGAACGAGTTCTGGTTGATCCCGATGGCCTTCTTATATAGTTGCTGATTCTAGTCCTGTCGCGGCCCGCGTAAAGAACAGGCCAGGGTTACGCGGCCCGCGTCAACCCTGGTCAACACCATAGCTTAGCTGGGTCAGCTACTAGACTCGCCACGATGTCGACACGTGTCAGCACCGGATGTCTCTTATGTGTTCAAATATTAACATATAAATTTCATCAAATGAGGCATAAAACTAACCCTTTTTTAGTACTAATGTTGGAAAAAGTATGCTTTTGTCTTCCTTTTGTATTTTCAGGATTAAATGAGCTCAAATTAACAAAAGAAGCAAAATGACGTCAAAATCTAACTTAAATACAAGAAAAGGAACAAAACGTGACATGCCCGACCCCACAACAGCATCTTCCCAAGCAAAACAAGAGATCAGAGGCCTGAACACGCCCCGTGCTCAGCCAGCATGGGGGCGTGCCCAAGTGTCAGCAGAAAAGACAAAGTGGTAGAAGCTTCTATTGCCCACCACGCGGCCGTGCTCAGCGGACACGGGGCCGTGGTCAACTATAAGATTCGCACAATCCAGGCAAATCTTCACAGTACAAAGATTCTTCTGCACACGGGGTCGTGCTCAGCGGACACGGGGGCGTGGTCAACTAATAAGACAAAGCTGCATTTAATGAAGAAAGAGAGGATGTGGACACGGGGCCGTGCCCGAGTTTCTGTTCAGCCTATAAATAGAAGTGCTTCGCTCAAGCTCAAACCATCCCTTGGCACACCACCTCTCTCACACTTCACCCACCACCCACCACCACCATAACACCATCATCCACCACCATCATCCATTGTCTATCTTAGAGTGTGTGAGTCGTCTCGGGATCCAAGATTGATCGTAAGAGTTCTTGACAATCAAGGCCATGTTTGCCTAAGTCTCTTACATCACTTGGTGAAGACAAAGTGTCTAGTGTAATACTTTTTATTTCTAATCTTTTGCACTTTTTATTTTGTTTCGTATTAATGACTTTATTAACTAGTTGCTTATGTTGAAGGTGATCTTTCCTTATCGTTTGTCTGTGGTGTCTTGAAATTATTTTACTGTCTATATAAAATAAAAGAGTTTCACCATTCATATCTCCATGGTCTGTATGGAGGTATGTTGGCTACCTGGTCGGGGGTTAAGGGAACGGTTTGGTAAAGGTCTTGCCATTGTTCAGTGTTTAGAGGTCCTGCAATGGACCTGGGTCAAATTTAGTAGGACCTCCTTCAATACTTCACGGTATTGGATGGCGGGGGTCCAAACTCTTTGATCCCCTCATAAGTTAACTACTATTAATACTATAACCCGGCTATTTAGGAATGTATCCCTGCTGACTCAGACTACTTAGTCGAGGGTAACATCACCTCCAAAAGAGGGGCCTACCATAATATTGCATTAATAACTTAATTCATTATCTTCCAATAATCCACCATTTTAGGATTGTATCCTTGCTGACTCAAACTACTGGGGTGAGGGTAACGTCACCTTCAAAAGAGGGGCCTACTACAATAACTAAGATAATCTCTTAACTATGTGCAAAAGTGCGGAAATAATCAAAGGTTACACTAGATACGAGTCGGAACCAAGTGATCCATCTTGTCTATCTATTTTTTCTTTTATTTTTATTTTCAGCATTTTAGTTAGTTTTTACTTTTCTTAGTTTAAAACATTTTTCTAAACTTTTTATTTTGATTAGACGTTGAGGATAAACCGGTACTAAAAGCTCTTGTGTCCTTGGACGACCTCGGTATCTTACCAACGCTATACTACGCTCACGATGGGTGCACTTGCCCATATGTGTGTTTAGTGTTAGTAAAATATCGTGTTTTATAAATTTAAAACTTGGCTAAAATAAGTGTTAAAGGGGCTTAAAATATACACCTAATATATATAACACTTCACACGCATCAAGTTTTTGGCGCCGTTGCCGGGGACACAAGGATTTTAAGAAAGTTAGGAATCAACGGCCTAATCGTTTTTCTTGTTTTTCATTTTTTTTAGATTTTTCAGCTTCTACAGAACTTAGCACGGGCCGTGCCCGCTGAACACGCCCCGTGCCCAATCATTGGAACTGGCAATCCTGTTTTAAGTCAGACAGTAAGATGAACACGGGGCCGTGCCCACTCAACACGCCCCCGTGCCCAAGTTTCAGTTACTGAAAACAGAACCGTAAGATCCCGACGGTTGGTAATTTCTGACACAAACAAGAGTGATACTGATACTTTTTACTTTCGGCACTCTTATGGTACTATGTGGTGTCAATTATGTGGTGGTAACCATAAGGAATTAGAATGCTTTTTTTCTAAATTATAAACCCCACTATGTAAACCTATCATTTCCTAGTATCCTTAAGAGGGGCGAAAGTAAAAATAATCCCTATCGCTCCCTCGAATGCGCCCAACCGGATATTCTAGGAGAAATGCTTCTCGACGAATTATTTCAACTAGAAGATCTAATATTTAATTGGTTAGAAGAACTTAGGGGAGACCTCAAAAATCTTCTCCAAGACGATAACCAAGAAGAGAGGTTGGAACCGCATACAAACAACTTCATTGTTTCCAATGATGCTTCTAACTCTAGTGAGGACTTGAGCGATAGTCGTCCCTGTGTCGATTGTGCCGTGAAGGACTCCCTATCAACTTCGTTTGATGCATACATAGACCTGAGCGATTCGACATACACCTTCTTTAACGAGAGCCCGGAAAAGGGTTGGACTTGTCCACCTACATATAGCATAGGAATCACCCTCACCGACAACCTCTTGCGTTCTCGTCTTAATCTAGATCAATTACGGTATCTTAGGCACTTTGGGGATGTTCCATCCAGTAAGGAACCGCCCGATCCGTAAAAGTTCCTTAAAAATAGACGCACTTCATAAAACAGTTTTCCGACACGGGGCCGTGCCCAGGTCAACACGCCCCCGTGTCCACCAAAAGATTCCCTTCTGACTTTTGTCAGAATACGGACAAAATGTGTCAGGATCTTGCCTGCACACGGGGCCGTGTCCAGCCGACACGGGGCCGTGTCCAGCTTGCTGTCGTTTTCTATAAATGCAGCCAAGAACCCTGCACATTTGGACCATCCAGGGACAGAGATTTGGAGGGATTTTCTAACTTACCATCCTAGGTATGTTCTAAAAGAAGGTTACTACAAGCATCTTGTCCTTTCCTCTTTTATCCATTGCCTTCTTCTTCATCTTTCTTGCACCAAGAACTCCATTAAAGCTTGATTTCAAGCTTTGTTGTGATGTTTATTGAATTTTTATTCAAGGAATCTTGTCAAAAATAAGTTACATAACATTGTTTTAAGTTATTTCTGCTCAAAAAGCTTCATAAGTTAAGAAAAATAATTTGAAACCCCAAGAATCCTTGTTCTAAAAATCTGTAGGAAGTTGAACACGGGGCCGTGCCCGCAGTACTGTTTCATTAAAACGAACTATTTTTGGTTTGTTTTCGTAGAATGTCTAGCCAAAACAGCGGAACCTCTTCTGCGCACTCAAGGAGCAGCCGACTGGAAAGGAGGCCATCGATTGAAGCAACTCTCGTAAGATACGTAATGGCGCTACGTGAAGCACTCGACGAGATACTTCAGTGGAGGAGGTCCTCATTGACCGTATAAACTATCTCTCGGTGGGGTTGGAAAACAGTTTCTGGGAAATAAACCTCTTGCACCAGAGGTTAAACATTCTGGTAACACCTCCTATGGAACCAATCCTCCCTCAAGAAGATTGGAACCTCGCACTTGGAATTCAAAATCCTACCGGTTGGGACGACATTCCGGCAGAACCTCCTCTTGAAGAACTCCAAGAAGTTCCGGTGGAAGTTACACCTCCCCAACCCGATGCTCATGAGCCCGCTTTTCTTCTCCCTAGGGAGATCGAAGAGTGGCTCGCCGATGTATGAGGAGCCCATACCCGTAGGAAGAAGTTATCAAGCCACTTTTAACCGAGAGATCTATCTTTTCTGAAATTTTGCTAGTAGAATAAATAGTAGGCTAGAAACTTCTTGGATTTCTTGTGTTTCTTTGACCTAACTAGCTAGTATTTTAATTTTTAGGACTATTATGTAATTCTCTCTATGATTAATGAATGATGGTTTTAGTTAATTTGGTGTTTTGGATGGTGTTGAAATGAATAAAACACACTTGAGATGGCAAAGGATGCAAGGGAAACTTGAACCAGCACTCTATACAGAAAAACAGAACCATCTGACAAATTTCTTCGTTTACAGTAAGCTCAGCACGGGCCGTGTCCACCCAACACGGCCCCGTGCTGCACTATCTGCAGAAAAAGACCCAGTTCAGGTAACTGGACACGGGCCATGTTCACCCAACACGCCCCCGTGTCCAGACTTCTGTTTCTCTTGTTTTAATTTTGTTACTGGCACTTGAACACGGGGCCGTGCCCGGATCACACGGGGCCGTGTTCAGCGCCCAGTAACAGAAAAATTTTGCTTTTTACACCTTTTTACACATTCAGTCAACCTAAAAACTTATTTTTGGGACACAATAAGGACAATGTGTAATTTAAGTGTGGGGGGGGGGGGGATGCTAAAACCTTGAATCTTGCAAGTCCTAAATACAAGCCTTACACAAAACTCTCTTGGAACCGCTAATCACCCCAAATTTTTTCAAAAATTTTTCATTTTTTTTTACTTGTCTAGGTTTAACTCGGGAAATTCAATTTCTTAAAAAGGTTATATTTTTACAAATTTACAACCGATAGCGTCGTGATAAAAAGAACCAACATAAGAAAATTATGAAAAGGCATGACAAGCTTAGTTAAAATTTGATTATATATACTTGATCACATAAAAACCCATTCCCACAAAAGTGAGTTTTGAGCCTTTATTGAGCAAACACTTACATATCATTTTACTAAATGCTCATTTTCGTTTCTTGTGTGAATAGCCGCTTGGTTCTTACGACTCTAGAACTTGCCATGACGATACATTCCCAATCCTTACCAGCTTAAACCCGAGTAAGTAAATGATGGAGGCATTAGGACTAACCTTTTTATTTCTACACCATTATTTTTCTTTTTTTTACCACCTACCCAAAATCCCCCTAGTTAGCCCCTTTGAGCCTAAACCTTTTCATTTCATAACCCAAACCAAAAACCCTTTTTACCCACCTAAACCTTTTTCATTTTTACCCCTTTGTTTTAGTAACAAGTTCGGTTCTTCATATGACTTTTCAAAAATATATATATATATATATATATATATATATATATATAATATTTTGTTGATGATGAAGAAAAAGAAAATAAACAAACAAGTTCATCAAAAATAACTTTGTTTGAATAAATAGCTTCATCAAAATAAAAGTTATGAAAATAGAAAGTCTTACAAAAACCGACACTTGTTACGCTTTTCGCCCTTTTTCTACTAACCACTAACCACCAACCCAACCACCTACCTTTAACCCAAGCCTAACCCTTAACCCACAAAGTCTTCTTGATATTTACAAAGGTATATGAGTTAAAAAGGAGGAGGATTGATTGCTTGGCAAGCCTATGGTAGGAGTAAGTTCCATGCCGCTCTCGAGTGATCCACAAAAATACATTTTCGGCCGAGTGTTGAGTGATCCCCGTGAGGTATGTGAACTTGTATATAAATAGAATTTTACAAAGGCATGTTATGCCCTAATAAGTAATTTATCTTATGAAAAGTTTTTAATAAATCATGACGAATAGGATTGTAAATAAATAAAAATTAAATTAAATAAAGAATCTTGGAAATCCCGACACTCTACGACAAGCCCAAAAACCTTCTTTTCTACCCATTCCATTTGGGAGTGTAAATAGCCACATATTAAAGAGTTTTGCTTGAGGACAAGCAAAGATTCAAGTGTGGGGATATTTGATGTGTTCAAATATTAACATATAAATTTCATCAAATGAGGCATAAAACTAACCCTTTTTTAGTACTAATGTTGGAAAAAGTATGCTTTTGTCTTCCTTTTGTATTTTCAGGATTAAATGAGCTCAAATTAACAAAAGAAGCAAAAAGACGTCAAAATCTAACATAAATACAAGAAAAGGAACAAAACGTGACATGCCCGACCCCACAACAGCATCTTCCCAAGCAAAACAAGAGATCAGAGGCCTGAACACGCCCCGTGCTCAGCCAGCACGGGGGCGTGCCCAAGTGTCAGCAGAAAAGACAAAGTGGTAGAAGCTTCTATTGCCCACCACGCGGCCGTGCTCAGCGGACACGGGGCCATGGTCAACTATAAGATTCGCACAATCCAGGCAAATCTTCATAGTACAAAGATTCTTCTGCACACGGGGTCGTGCTCAGCGGACACGGGGGCGTGGTCAACTAATAAGACAAAGCTGCATTTAATGGAGAAAGAGAGGATGTGGACACGGGGTCGTGCCCACTGGACACGGGGCCGTGCCCGAGCTTCTGTTCAGCCTATAAATAGAAGTGCTTGGCTCAAGCTCAAACCATCCCTTGGCACACCACCTCTCTCACACTTCACCCACTACCCACCACCACCATAACACCATCATCCACCACCATCATCCATTGTCCATCGTAGAGTGTGTGAGTCGTCTCGGGATCCAAGATTGATCGTAAGAGTTCTTGACAATCAAGGCCATGTTTGCCTAAGTCTCTTACATCACTTGGTGAAGACAAAGTGTCTAGTGTAATACTTTTTATTTCTAATCTTTTGCACTTTTTATTTGGTTTCGTATTAATGATTTTAATAACTAGTTGCTTATGTTGAAGGTGATCTTTCCTTATCGTTTGTCCGTGGTGTCTTGAAATTATTTTACTGTCTATATAAAATAAAAGATTTTCACCATTCATATCTCCACGGTCTATATGGAGGTATGTTGGCTACCTGGTCGGGGGTTAAGGGAACGGTTTGGTAAAGGTCTTGCCATTGTTCAGCGTTTAGAGGTCCTGCAATGGACCTGGGTCAAATTTAGTAGGACCTCCTTCAATACTTCACGGTATTGGATGGCGGGGGTCCAACCTCTTTGATCCCCTCATAAGTTAACTACTATTAATATTATAACCCGGCTATTTAGGACTGTATCCCTGCTGACTCAGACTACTTAGTCGAGGGTAACGTCACCTCCAAAAGAGGGGCCTACCATAATATTGCATTAATAACTTAATTCATTATCTTCCAATAATCCACCCTTTTAGGATTGTATCCTTGCTGACTCAAACTACTGGGGTGAGGGTAACGTCACCTTCAAAAGAGGGGCCTACTACAATAACTAAGATGATCTCTTAACTATGTGCAAAAGTGCGGAAATAATCAAAGGTTACACTAGATACGAGTCGGAACCAAGTGATTCATCTTGTCTATCTGTTTTTTCTTTTATTTTTATTTTCAGCATTTTAGTTAGTTTTTACTTTTCTTAGTTTAAAACATTTTTCTAAACTTTTTATTTTGATTAGACGTTGAGGATAAACCCGTACTAAAAGCTCTTGTGTCCTTTGACGACCTCGGTATCTTACCAACGCTATACTATGCTCACGATGGGTGCACTTGCCCATATGTGTGTTTAGTGTTAGTAAAATATCGTGTTTTATAAATTTAAAACTTGGCTAAAATAAGTGTTAAAGGGGCTTAAAATATACACCTAATATATATAACACTTCACACGCATCATCTCCGCGTTTCATGATCTGTCGCGGCCCGCGTTAACTAACGTGAACACTTACGCGGCCCGCCTCAACTCCATTTTTCTTATTTTTATTTTATTTTATATTTATAACATAACTAGGGCTCGGTTTTTACTTACGGGGTGTAATATAAAACATATTGAGACATTTTATAATATAACAGGGTGTCTGAATTATTATAAGGGCGTTGGTTTTACAGAGGGTTGTTACATTCTCCTCACCTTATTTTAGAGCTCGTCCTCGAGATCTACTGAAATAAATATGGATATTTCTTTTGCATTTCTGACTCGAGTTCCCATGTGTACTCAGGTCCTCTTTTGGAGTCCCACTTTACTTTGACTAGAACTAGTCTCTTATGCTTGAGATTCTTGACTTTCCTGTCTTCAATTTGTAGAGGTGTTTCTACAAACTTGAGTTATTCATTTACCTCTATATCTTTAAGAGGTACTATCAATGATTCATCAGCTAAACACTTTTTAAGATTAGATACATGAAACACGTCATGTATTCCTGCCATCTCCTCTAGCAGTTGTAGCTGATAGGCTACAGGTCCTATTCTTCTAATAATCTTAAAAGGTCCAACATACCTGGGACTTAGCTTTCCCCGTTTGATGAATCTTACCACTCCTTTCCAAGGAGAGACTTTCAATAATACTTTATCTCCTACTTGAAATTCCAATGGCTTCCGTCGATTATTAGCATAACTCTTTTGTCGATCACGTGCTGCTTTTAGTCGTTCCTTGACTTGAATAATCTTATCAGTTGTTTCTTGTACTATCTCAGGTCCAGATAGTTGCTTTTCCCCAATTTCTGCCCAACAGACTGGGGTTCGACACTTTCGTCCATAAAGTGCTTCAAATGGTGCAGCATTGATACTTGTGTGATAACTATTATTATAAGAAAATTCTATTAAAGGTAAGTGATCGTCCCAATTACCTCCAAAGTCAATTACACAAGCTCTAAGCATGTCCTCCATTGTCTGAATTGTCCTTTCGCTATGTCCATCCGTTTGTGGATGATAAGCCGTACTTAGCTTTAACTTGGTTCCCATTGCCTTTTGGAAACTTGACCAAAAATGAGATGTAAAGCGGCTATCCCTATCAGAAACAATTGATAAAGGAATACCATGTAAAGAAACAATTTCATTTACATACAATTTAGATAATTGTTCCATACTAATTGTTTCTTTCATTGGTAGAAAATGAGCTGACTTAGTTAGCCTATCTACAATCACCCAGATTGTATCATTTCCTTTCTTAGTTTTGGGTAATTTAGTAACAAAATCCATTGTTATAAATTCCCATTTCCAAACTGGCATTTCTAATTGTTGTAACAAACCTGAGGGTTTCTGGTGTTCAGCTTTAACTTGTAAACACGTTAAACATTTAGAAACATAGGCTGCTATATCCTTTTTCATTCCTATCCACCAGAAATTTTTCCTAAAATCCTGGTACATTTTGTCACTTCCTGGATGCATTGTATATTTAGACTTATGGGCTTCTTCTAATATACAATGACGTAGATTTCCTAATTTAGGTATCCACATTCTCTTTTCATGGAATCTCCATATTCCATCTGTTCCTTGTTCCAATTCTTTTAGCATACCTTTTAATTTTTCAGAATCATCCTTGATTACTGATTCTTGTACTTCTCTTATTTGATCATTTAAATCTACTTGCAGATTTAATTTAAGAGAACGTACCCTTTTTGGTTTTTCATGATACTTTCGGCTTAAAGCATCTGCCACTATATTGGCTTTTCCTTCATGATACTGGATATCACAATCATAATCACTAAGAAATTCCATCCAACGTCTTTGTCTCATATTTAACTCTTTTTGCCCGAAAACATACCTTAAACTTTTGTGATCAGTAAATATGGTAAACTTACTACCATAAAGGTAATGTCTCCAAATCTTAAGAGCAAAAATTATAGCTCCTAATTCTAAATCATGGGTTGAATAATTCTCTTCATGATTCTTAAGTTGTCTAGATGCGTAAGCTATAACCTTTTGACGTTGCATCAATACACATCCATAACCTAATTTAGAAGCATCACAATAAACTATGAAATCTTCAGTTCCTTCTGGTAATGCTAGTATGGGGGTATGGGTTAATCTTTCCTTAAGGATTCTAAATGCTTCTTCTTGTTTTAATCCCCATTCAAACTTAACAGATTTACAAGTTAACTTAGTTAAGGGAATGGCTATTCTAGAGAAATCTTTAATAAATCTTCTATAATAACCAGCCAATCCTAAGAAACTTCTAACTTCAGTTGGTGACTCAGGGGTTTTCCATTTATTAATCGCCTCGATATTTGTTGGATCTACATGAATTCCTTCATGATTAACTAGGTGTCCAAGGAATTGTACATGTTCTAACCAAAATTCGCACTTTGAAAACTTAGCATAAAGCTTTTCCTTTCTTAATAAACTTAAAAGTGCGTGCAAATGTCTTGCATGATCCTCTTTACTCTTAGAATAAATTAGAATATCATCTATGAAAACAATTATGAATTTATCCAAATATGGCTTACATATTCAGTTCATCATGTCCATAAATACAGCTGGGGCATTGGTTAAACCAAATGGCATGACAGTAAATTCATAATGGCAATACCTCGTTCTAAATGCGGTTTTAGGAATGTCCTCTTCTTGTACCTTTAATTGATGATATCCTGACCTTAAATCGATCTTAGAGAAAAATCGAGCTCCTTGCAGTTGATCAAACAAATCATCGATTCTCGGTAATGGGTACCGATTCTTAATCGTGACTTTATTTAATTCACGGTAGTCAATGCACATACGCATTGATCCGTCCTTCTTTTTAACAAACAGTATCGGCGCTCCCCATGGCGACGAACTCGGTTGTATAAATCCTTTCTCCAACAATTCATCTAATTGTTTCTTCAATTCCTGCATTTCAGCGGGTGCCAACCGATAAGGTGCTTTGGCAATCGGTGATGTTCCTGTTATTAAATGAATTCTGAATTCAACTTCTCTGTCTGGAAGTTGTCCTGGCAATTCTTCTGGAAATACATCTGAAAACTGAGATACTACTGGAATATCTTTTAAGTCCTTTCCTTTAGTGTTAATGATTATAGAAATCAAATACACTATAGAACCTTTTCTCATACAACTTGCAGTTTTCATCACAGAGATAAATTTAGTTGACCTAGAAGTTTTATCTCCTTTAATTGTGATCATTTTACCTTTTGGTGAATTTACTTGAATTAACTTTTGATCACATAAAATACCGGCTTTATTGGCTATTAACCAATCCATTCCTAAAACAACATCAAATCCTGCCAGATTCATGGGATATAGGTTTGCAATAAATTTCTGATTTAAAATTTCTATTCTTGTTCCCTGCAAGATTTCAGAAATTCTAACGGCTCCATTAGCTATCTTTACTACGCATTCTTGTGGTAGTTTAGTTAATGACTGATTTAGAAATTTGCAAAACGATGTATTAATAAAACTTTGGTTTGCACCAGAGTCAAATAATACTTTAGCAAAAACATCATTAACTAAAAACGTACCAGCTATGAAATCTGGAATCATCTTAGCTTCTTCTGCAGTCAGAACAAATGCTCTAGCATTTTTAGTATTCTTGTTGTCTGGAGCTGGAGCTAATTTCGGACGATTTAACTTGATATGACCTTGTTCTCCGCAATTGTAACATACCTTGCTGTTAGCTTTCTTCCTGTAATTTTCTTCCTTGTGTCCCGATATTTTGCAAAAGTTACAATATATGGAACATCTCCCTGAATGCTTTCTTTTGAAATACCTACAGTAGGGTGCAGAGGTAGAACCTATATTTTTCCCACGGTTAGAATTTCCAGAATGAAATTCTTGAGTCAACTTCTGGGTTTGGTTCCTCCTTTGATCTTCTTCTCTGGTACGGACTAACTCATCAGTCAAGGTATTTGCTAGTTCTACAGCTTCTTCTATGGTTTGAGGTCTAGCTGCCTTGACTACGTGTCTTATTTCCCTAATTAATCCCTAAATATAACGGGAGATTAACACTGGTTCTGGTGAAGCAAGAGTTGGTACTATTCTAGCATATTCAAAGAATATCTTAGTATACCCCTTACTATCTACACCAGTCATCCTAAGATTTAGGAATTTGTTTGCTATCTGTTCTTTTCATTTGGAGGGCAGAATTTCCTTTCTACCTTGTCCTTAAATTCTTCCCATTCCATATTATAGGTTATATCACTTCCTTTTGTTTGGAGGATAGTGTTCCACCATTCTAGTGCTGCATTCTTAAACAGATTAGAAGCAAACAATATCTTATCTTCTTCAGCACACTTGCTTATCCTTAAGACTGCCTCAGTCTTTTCTATCCAGCGTAAGGTTGCAATGGCCCCTTCGTTGCCCTAGAATTCCATTGGTTTACAAGACCAGAATTCCTTATAAGAACAACCATAAGGCATGGTTCTTCTTCTTTTGGGAATAGGCATTTGAAGTACAGGTCCATTGTTCACGCTGTTTTCTGGTTCACTTGGTCGCTTTCTGCTATGCTTACTTTTATTATCAGCGTCCTTAATAGTTTGAAGAATAAATGGCATTGCATCTATAATTCCCTGTGCTACTATGTGTTGGATAGCACTATTATCCACTTGATTTCCATTGTTATTGTTATTGATGCTTGGATTCTCATTAACCACGTTAATGTTACTCTGGTTATCCTTATTCAGATTTCCTTGATTTCCTTCATCGGTCATCTGAATTTTAAACATTTACCCCATATTAATATCACAATTAATATTTTAATATAGTTAGTCACATAACACATAACCTAGCCAAAAACGTAGATCATTGCTACTATACTCTTTTCATATACTTATGCGTCTATTACACACTAGTACAGAAATAAAGATTACAATACCAACAGAAATAAAATAGTAATATGCATCCGTACACACATATTTTATTTTATTTTTATTTTATTATATTTTTTTATTACTACCGCTTCCTCCATTCTAACATTCGCGGATATGGATTCATCCAAAAATCCATATTGCGCTCATCGTATTTCCATACGAGACGCTCTCCCACCTGACGCATCCTCCCACTGCTTTCCAAAATTTCCTCCCCAAAAGTCCTAAGTTCTTGGACGTTTTCTGCACTCATTGAGGGTGCAGGTTCTAGGACTGGGTTTGGAATCTGGGGTGCGGGTTCCTGATATGGAGGTAAAAGTGACTGAAGTTGGTAAGGATCTTCCAAGATTCCCCTAATGTAGTTATCATGGTAATAGGGATCTAAAGGGTCCATACCTGAATAGGCTCCTATAGGTGTGTCTTCAGGAATAGAGTAACGTTGCACATAGTCCCTATTCTCGTCCCACCATGGGTCGTAATTTGGGTCTAGGGGATTTGGTGCAGGTACCCTAGGAATTTCGTCAGGGTTAAAGTCATGCATTTCCACTTGGGTTTCCTGGTTTTCTATTTCCATGAGTTGTTCTGGGTTTTGTGGTTGTGGGGCTACTAGTTGTTCCAGACTTGGGTCAGCAGCAGTTGTAGCTAGAATATGGAAATTAGCTAGGCTTCTATTAAGCATATCTTGCGTATGAGCATCTGTCTCTCGCTTAATAGCTGCTAAGGCCCTTTGCTGTTGCAATTTTCGCATTCTCTTCCTACGAGCAAAAGCTTCTTTACTGAACCATCCTCGTTTCTTATTAGGAAATGGTTCTTCAGATTTAGCTCTAAAGGCAAATATCCCATCTTCCTGATCAGCAGTATACCCAGAGAGGGCAGGCTGTGATGATGTACCTTCACTCCTAGGTGAATCAGATAACTGATGACTCATTTCTGAGGGTCCTTGATCACTCATTCTGTAAACTATCAAATAGTCAAATAACACATAACAAATAAATATAGTTATGCACTTATTTACAAAATTTTTATTTCCTAACACAAATTTCAGAATTTTAAGTGTCAGCAGAACACTTCTTTGGCTCAGACCAGTGGCTAGGCTCTGATACCACCTTCTGTCGCAACCCCCGATCCCTAATTCCCGGGAACGGGCGGACGCGATCTCAGAGTTTTGGTGGTATCAGGTTATTAAATCTCGCAGCGGAATTTACATCAGGACCGTAGTTAGGAAATGTTTATCAGAGTAAAACCACATCATTTACTATTAATAATCACATGGGTAAAACCCAAGTTTCTTGTTACAATACATTTATAGGGACAAACCCTATTTTATTGAATTTAAAACATCGTTTATTATGTAACTTTTATAGCCACATTTTTCTCAAGCCTTCAGTGCTCTCCAGCTGGCTTTTATTAATTGGCTGTTCACATTGTGTTACCTGTAACGCGTTTTAAAAACATTTGTCAGTCGGAAATACTGGTGAGTGAATCCCAGTTTAATCAAGAAACATTTTATCAATTAAAACAGTATTGAGAGCGATCACATTGTTTATTTCTACACAATTACTCATTCAGTATTTGCCACTCGAACGGATCTATGGCTATGGTCAAATTGCCCATTGGCTAACTCGTCGTCCAATGGTAATGCACTGTCATTCCGACTTACTACTACTACTCGTAGTAATATAAATTTTGTATACAAAACCCCATAATACCAGCAGTAATTGAAGAACTACAAAGACTCAATCACCGCTTAATCACATTTGTAAACAATTAAGGTTTTGTAAAGTATTCCAAAAATGTTAACAAAAAGAGGATAAACTCACATTGCTGTCTTAGGCTTTTCGTAAGGGTTTCCTGGATATACTCTATAATTTATACAAATGTATATTGGTTAGTACCATAACCCTTTGAAATTATTAATAATACCCTCCCCGAGATGGCATTCCAACAACTACGTCGGGCAGAACAACGACAGTTGTTACGGAACCCTAAATCAATCGGGCAGCGTAACTATTATGAAATTGGGGTTATAATACTTACAGCGGAGCAGAACCTCGCTAATTAGGGGTATAATACCCGACTATAATGTGCCTTCTACAGAAATTTAGATTGAGAATTGAGAAATGAACGAGTTCTGGTTGATCCCGATGGCCTTCTTATATAGTTGCTGATTCTAGTCCTGTCGCGGCCCGCGTAAAGCACAGGCCAGGGTTACGCGGCCTGCGTCAACCCTAGTCAACACCATAGCTTAGCTGGGTCAGCTACTAGACTCGCCACGATGTCGACACGTGTCAGCACCGGATGTCTCCGCGTTTCATGATCTGTCGCGGCCCGCGTTAACTAACGTGAACACTTACGCGGCCCGCCTCAACTCCATTTTTCTTATTTTTATTTTATTTTATATTTAAAACATAACTAGGGCTCGGTTTTTACTTACGGGGTGTAATATAAAATATATTGAGACATTTTATAATATAACAGGGTGTCTGAATTATTATAAGGGCGTTGGTTTTACAGAGGGTTGTTACAGGATGGCCCGAAGATTGCTGAGTATGTACAGAGATTCCATGACCTATCTCGTGTTGTCCCCTACATGGTAGAACCAGAGTTCAAGCGAATCGAGCGCTTCATTTGGGGATTGGCACCCCAAATCATGAGCATGGTGACGACATCTAATCCTCCAACGTTCACTGAGGCCATTGATTTGAGTGTGGAATTGACTGAAGAAGCGATTAGGCTGAACAAGTTTTTAATCTCTGATGGAAAGAAGAAGGAGACTCATGTCGAGTCATCAGGAGAGAACAAGAGGAAGTTCTCAAATTTCAAGAAGGGTACCCAAGGAAACAACAACGGTAGCAACAAGAAAAGAGATGCGAACCCACCAGCTGAAGCCAAGACCGGTACTGTGAGTTCAGAGAATAAGGGAAGAGGTTACATGGGCACCTTGCCTAAGTGTGATGTGTGCCAGTTCCATCATGTTGGCCAGTGTAGGTTTAGGAAGTGTGAGAACTGTGGAAAGAATGGTCGTGGAAATGGTGGCCAGAGAGGTAATGGAAATGGTAGTGGCAACAGTAACCGAGGTGGAAACGGCAGAAGCCACATCATTCTAAACGTCGCTGATTCACTCTACGTTCGGTAAGTGTCTTACTTTTGTGTTCTTGTTTAAAACTCAGTACGTAAATATTGTGTGGTATATGTATTTTTGCATAATCTGTGGTTGGCATGTTAGTGGAAACCTTGATGAACCACGTATCATAGATAAACTGTTAGAATGATTAGGATATAATCTGTGATCAAGGATCTGTTCATGGACATCTTGTGATGAGTAATATGTGCGAATGTGATTGTGTAGGTAAATCGGAAGGACTAGGATTGTATTATAGTTGGGATTTATTGAAGCCAACATGTTAGTTGACATAGTTCTGGTAACGAATGTGTTATAGTCTCGGGTTATGATTAAAATCATGAACACATGGATTATTATTATGATGATGATGTTAACTGGTTGAATATGGTTAGGGTTTGTTAGCCATGGCGTCAGTTAAGGTTGCAGATTCTGATATCCACGACGAAACATAGTGTTTCGTCGCATGTTGGCCTCGGCGAAACATAGTGTTTCGTCACTTGTGGTTATTCGCCAAGAATTGTTCACATGTGAAGTCATGTTTCGTCCCTTCTTGTTATGTTGTTGATCATGTGTGTGATTAAGTACTTGTTATGTGATGAACTGTAATCTTAACAACAAAACGCGATTTGTGATAATACGTGTACTGTGAGAGATTGATTTGCAAACAAAACCCGTGCACTTATTATGTGATTTTACGACAAACAATGGATTGCATGCTTAACAGTTACGACTCGTTTAAGGTTGTGTGTTATACTTGTATGCTACTTGTGTAACGTGTACTATGAATATGTGATTTGGATATATGTTCACGAAAATGATTATCTGTAGTAACCACGGTAGGGTTTGGTTGACTAACTGGGAACGGGTAATGTAACGTGACATACCGAGCAAATCAAAGGTGAGTTCACTGCTCTTTTTCAAGCATGCGTCCCGGGGAGGGACATCTGGTAAACGTTCCGGGGAGGAATGTCGGGTAATGGGTTTGACTGGAATGTTAAACTTGGGTTGTTAGTTAATACACGTCTATATCTATCACTCAAGTCCCTCCTATCGATTGTTGCTTGTAGGGCAACGGGGTATTAGTTAGGAGCGCTACTTAGGTTTGGCACCCTCACACCGCACCGGGGAGGTCGGTGATGAACTAATGACCCCCATCTTGACCAATGTTTTGATAGAGACATTGGAGTTTAGGGCAAATAATATGGAGCCACCAGCGGTAAGCGTGTGATTAACAACACTGAATCTGTGAAACGTTTTAATCTGGTAACTGGTAACTAAACGCGTTAACAAAACTTTGAACTCACCAGCGTCGTCTGACACACTTGTCTGCATGCTTGTAGGTCTGTAGAGTTATAGCATTGGAACTTGCTGTCTGGAAGGCTGGAGTGGTCATGGGTCGTGACACATGGATTCGCAATACAAGTCTAATGGTTTACGTACGCGTGGTTTATGAAACACTTAACAAATGAGTTATGCTTCCGCTGTATACAACGAATTATATGTAATGCTTTGTAACACTTTATGTTAATGAATGAAAGTTTTATTTTAACATACTTATGAGTGGCTAAGATCCTGGTACGTCACACGTCCCGCGGTGTTTCCGCAAGTGGTATTTTGGGGGTGTGACAAGCCCCGCCCATGTTGGACCAGGGTTTGGCCCATGGGTTGACTATGTCTTAAAGTCGGAAGCCCGGTGCAAAGTCTGCTAGGTTTGAGCCTTCCTGCATCACGTCACACATATTAATGGCCTTGCAAACCATTAATGATCTGTTTTTCCTTGTTGCTTTCATACCGGGATTTTACAAACTTACATACATACTTATAATGATTTCAAAGGTTTATTCATACACACAAACAAACACACGAACTCGCTCAACTTTTGTTGATGTTTTCAAACAACATGTATTTCAGGGAATTAGATGTGGATCTGGCGGGCGTTCGGAAGTTCCAAGTGTGGTTTAAGAATAAAAGATGTCATCCATGGTCTTAGGGTTTGGTCAGGGTGTCTTATTCCTGGACGAGGCACATCCACCAAAGCCTGATTTTATTTAGAGTATTTTGATGAGTTCTTCTGGAACTCAAAACAGTTCGTATGGTTTGTAAGATATGAATTTGAATTTCTATGTTTCAATGTCGTTGCGTTTTTAAACTTAATTAATGGATGACATTCTATGGTTTATATCATATAGTTGTTGTTATGATTAAATGCAATGGTATTAAGAAAGTCACATCATAATCACGCTTCCGCAAAAGTCAGGGTGTGACATATATATATATATGGGAAGGTTCAAGTGTGGTTTAAGAATAAAAGATGAATGACTAATTGAATGACTAAATGAAAACCACTAGTTATTGTGAAAACTCGAAAACTAATTAAAAAAGCCAAAAAAAACATACCAAATATTTTTTTTTGCATAGTAATTTTCGCTACTTTTAGTATATAAAAAAATTTCCAAAAAAAAAAAAAACTTTTTTTTTGTAGTGCACATGTGTAATACAAAAAAAAAAAATTTTTTTGAAAAAAAGTTTTTTTTATATACAAAAACCTGCGATTTTTTATAAAAAATTGAAAAAAAAAATTTGTGTGTTTTTTAGGCTTTTTTTAGTTAGTTTCGAGTTTTCACAATAAAAGTGGTTTTCATTTGAACATCCTTATATATATAGGGAGAAGATCATGCGAGAACCACCTCTTATTGCGAGAACCGCGAGAACCAATGTCAACACAACCAAAAATGCCTAAAAATAGCTAAAAATCACACATTTTTTTTAAATATTTTTTATATAAAAATCGCTACTTTTCGAAGCAAAAAAATAAAAAAAATTATTTTTTTTTTTGCCACTAAAAGTAGCGATTTGAGCATAAAAAATATTAAAAAAAAAATTAATTTTTTTTTTATTTTTTTAGATTTTTTTAGGTTTTTTGGGGGTTTAGTTTTTAGCATTTTAGCTTGGGGGGTGTGTGTGGGGGGGGGGGGGGTTAGGTTTTTGGGGGGTGGGGGGGTTAGGTTTTTTGGGGGTTTTAGTTTTTAGCATTTAGCTTGGGGGAGGGGGGTGGGAGTGGGGGTTAGGTTTTTTTAGGTTTTTTTAGCTATTTTAGGTTGTGTTCACATTGGTTCTCGCGGTTCTCGCAATAAGGGTGGTTCTCGCATGAGCTCATCCCTATATATATATATATATATATATATATATATATATATAGGGAAAGGTTAACATACAAAAGTCCTTATCCTACTTCACATACGTGACGCGCTCAACCATCAGATCTGGGCAATAAACACGCATGGGAGCCCTAATAACGCATGGGAGCAGTTTTTGGGTGATAATCACGCATGGGAGGTGATAATCACACATGGAGGTGATAATCACGCACGTTATAATGGTGAAAAAAATAATTACGCACGTTATAAATTCTGTCGCGTATGTTAATGTAGGTTAAGCCATTTTGTACATTATCCTTTCTATATATATATATATATATATATGGAGCCGCTAGAATGAGAACCACCACGAGTTATGAGAACTGCGAGAACCAAGTGCCACGGAGGGGCGTTGACCACGATTTTTTTTTACAACTAAATCCGTATATTTTAACAACATTCGTAAAAAAAAATTTCAAACGGCGCGCCCGAGGGGGTAGTTTTTTACACCCAAAGTTTGTAAAAAAAAAAAATAAAAAAAAATAATAATAAAAACACCAAACTTTGGGTGTAAAAAACTACCCCCTCGGGCGCGCCGTTTGAATTTTTTTTTTACGAATGTTGTTAAAATATACGGATCTAGTTGAAAAAAAAAATCGTGGTCAACGCCCCACCGTGGCACTTGGTTCTCGCGGTTCTCATAACTCGTGGTGCTTCTCATTCTAGTGGTCCTCTATATATATATAGGGAGGAGCTCATGCGAGAACCACCCTTATTGCGAGAACCGCGAGAACCAATGTGAACACAACCTAAAATGACTAAAAATAGCTAAAAATCACACAAATTTTTTTTTTATATTTTTTATATAAAAATCGCTAGTTTTCGAAAAAAAAAAGTTAAAATTTTTTTTTTTTGCCACTAAAAGTAGCAATTTGAGCATAAAAATATTAAAAAAAAATTTAGAATTTTTTTTAGATTTTTTTAGGTTTTTTAGGGGTTTAGTTTTTAGCATTTAGCTTGGGGGGGGGGGGGGTTAGTTTTTTTTAGGTTTTTTTAGCTATTTTAGGTTGTGTTCACATTGGTTCTCGCGGTTCTCGCAATAAGGGTGATTCTCGCATGAGCTCCTCCCTATATATATATATATATATAAGTTATTTCTTATTGTTGTAGAAGAAATTTACATATCTCTTTTAGTTTACATTTGATCGATGAAATAAATGAATGGGATTGGTTTAGTATTTTTGGTTATTAACAATAACAAATACATACTTTAAAGTTATAAATACTGAAATCCCTCGCACAATGCGTAGCAATTCAGCTTCGATCGGCATCAGTTTAATTCGTTACGATATTGACACAAGATATAACAACCTAAAGAAAAAACCAATGAAATAAAACCATTAAACATTAGAGTATAAAAATCTTGTGGTGACTTAATTTTTTTTACTATTCTTTGCACAAAAAACAAAACATGATATTAAAGTGAAAACCACTAATGAAATATGTGCTCTACCTAATATCTAATTATAGGCGTAATGGTCGATTTATCATGCGTAGCTTTCCATTTTAAATTATTCATAATTCAAGATGTGTAAACTGTATGTTTTAACTTATGTATTTATTCATAAATAACAATAATTATATATGATATATTAGCATCTTAAATTGGATTAATCTATTTTGTTGTTCTTTACATTTCAAAGAAATTGACATTTTTCTGATTACATGTGATTTTAAGCAATTTTTATGGTATTTATAATATTTTACTTACGCAAGATATTTTCTTTATTCAACCAATTTAATACACGGGATATAACCTAGTACACGGGATATAACCTAGTTATTATATTAGATTACGTTTTTCAAATTTAGTATTTGTTAAAAATTGTAAAAGTCAAGGCAACAATTAAAGATCAATAAACCAAAACAATGAAAAGTGAAGATGGAGATCTCAAAGCAAGTGAGAATTGTGTTTTAAAATATGTCTCGTTTGACCCATCGTGTTTTTCAAATTTACTTACATAATCAAGTTTTGGGGAGAGTGCTCGGACATTCGTAGAATGTAATGAACGAAGGATCTCAATCGTTTAAAGAAACAATGTTTTGGAGGATGGTCATTATTTGTTAAGTTTTTACAAACAACGAAAATACTAAATTGCATATTCTATTTTGTAGATGTCTTGAAACACCAACAATCCCCATATTTTGTGTGTACCATTCATAGCTAATGGGCTGCGCATTTGTATTAAATTTTTTTGATTCAAACCATTACCTTTTATTTGTTTATAGAAATCACAAAACATTTTTTGTTTCTTTGAATCAAATCATTTTTTTGTGTTTTGCAAATAATTAACATGTCCTGAATGACTAATTGAATCAACTACAAAACTTATAGGTTTTGCCAAACTTAAAGTGAAATCAGTAAACGTACCTTGTGAAGCATTTGAATCCTTTGACCCATTTGGACCCACTATGTTAGCTTTGTTTCCATTCGCAAGCTTCACATGACAATCTTTCTTGAAATGTCCCGTTTTGCCACATCTCCAACAACCCCTTTTTGGTTTCTTGTTGGAATCCTTATTATCTCGGTCAAACTTCCTTTTATTACCCTTACACTTGTTAAACTTCTCAATTTTTCTCATCATATTCAACCATTTTGAATCAATAGACTTTGAAACTTGACGTGATCAAATTAAAATACAGTATAATACCCTTCTAAATCAACTTGAAAATCCCACTTTCAAACTTTCAATTAAAATGATTTTCCAATTTTCCAATTGTCCAAATTATTTCACCCACTATACTTAGTAGACTAAAACAAGTGTTAAAATTTAATTCTCAACAATCAAACTTTGCAACTTAGGATTACGAGAAAAGTACAAACTAAAAATTCACTGCTAGAAAATCAAAACTTATGAAACTAGAGTTCTATAATTAAAACTTATGAAATCAAGATAAACAAACCCAAATTTATCACTAGAACCTGTGAATTAGGGTTAATTCACAAAAATATTCACTGTAGAATATTTTCCAAACTTGAAATCACAACCAAAGACCAAATTGAACCCTAAAATAGTTTTATCTTTGTTGTATATTTGCTCTAAATCAAGTAATTCGAAGAATTAACAAAATTGGAACCCAAATTGAAATTGCAAAATATTGTTGAAACCTGGATTAATCTCTGAATCGTATGAGAACTATCAGATAAACCTATTTGCGGGTTACACACAACTATTTATCGGATTAGACAAAGATCACTCTTGTTGGAATTTGATTTGATGATTCTGTGAATAATGATGATGAACACACTGTAACCGTCGTAGTCTTTTTCTTTTGTTTTGTATGTTGTTCTGTGATCGAGAAAATATAAGCATCTTTTCTTTATGTTTCATCGGCCAAAAGACTTAAAAGTCATATATCGAACTTTCGAATTCCAACTCAGGGGCCGTTTGGCAACATCTGAATGGTTAAGTGCCGAACCAGTAAGAGGTCTGAACCATTAAGTGTTGAACCAGAAAGAGGTCTGAACCATTAAAAGCCTATATAATGCTAACCATTCAGAGGCAAATGTCTGAGCAATTCAGATTAGAGGTCTTAACCATTCAGACTCTGTATAAATTTTAACCATTCAGAGGCAAATGTCTGAACCATTCAGACATCTGCTAGTGAAACAAACAGTCTGAACCATTAAGGGCTGAACCAGTAAGAGGTCTGAACTATTAATAGCATCATTAAGAGGTAAACAAACAGCCTCTCAGCCATATTGGCCCAACGTCCAATTAATTTACATGGACTAAATCAAATAAATTATTTATTGGACTTTTTACATTAAATGTGACTATATTAGTAATTCATCTACTAAATAAATCATGCCAATAAATTGACTTCAACGATATGGCAAACAATTTAATACTTTTTTAACAAAATGATTGAAAGTTGATCCATATTTTAAGTCCATTGTAATAAAATATATAAAGCCCAAAACTATTATTTGAATATCATGGCCAAATAATAAATGAGTTCGCACTCCCGCGTCACCTAACTCGATTAATCACTGATATTATTACCTCGATTGACAAGTTAATCCAATACCCTAAAACCATTGATAACACTAAAATTACCAACATGGTCTTCATTAACTCTTCTCATTTCAACTGAATATCTATTTGTTTCTTGTTCTTCATTCTTTGTTTTCATTCATTTAGTGTTTGTGGATGGGGTTCGGCTAGAAAGTCCAATTTTCCTAAAAAGTGTAAAAAGTCATAAAACATTATAATATTAGCCATAAAACACACATAAAACTCACAAATAAAAGATTGAAGATTACTAAAACACCATATTCAAACCCTAATAGTACATAAAAACTTCAAACACATCGTTGTAGAAGTATGAATATAAAACACAACATGTTAATCAACATAAAACACAATATTGTTTATCATTCCATAATCAGAGCCTTATCATCTAAAACACCACACAAAATCCACATGTATGATGTTTTAGTAATCTTTATTATGTTATTTGTGGTTTTTTTTTTTTGTGTGTGTTTTATGGCTAAAATTATGGTGTTTTATGACTTTTTACACTTTTTAGTAAATTTGGACTTTTTAGCCAACTCCTAGCCTAGTGTTTATTTAATCAATAATAAAATCCGAATGATATCTGAAACAACAAGTGTGCAACCGATTTCTCATGTCTACACCGGTGAGCAATTGTATTAGTTAGAAGAGAATATTGTGAAGAAAATAATAAGGGTAAATTACAGTTTTCGTCCTTTATGTTTGTATCGAATTGCAGTGGATAACCTTTAACTTCAATAATTACAGCCACAGTCCTTTATTTGGAAAACTCATTACACCTTTCGTCCTTTACCAATAACTAGGTTAAAAATTTAAGTTATGTCTGATCATGTGACTTGCACATGAGGATAGATCGGTAATTTTACTCATTAATTTAAAAAAAATACAAAACTATATATATATAATATACACGTCTCCTTCTATCAGCTAGTCCTATCTCTTCAACCAACCTCACCATCACCACCGATGTGAGCTCCACCATCACCGTATCCCAGTCATCACCACCACCAGCCGCCATATCAACCAACCCCCACCACCACCAGTCGCCGTATGCAACCAACCCCAAAAAATATTAAATCATGGCGACAAAAGCCCTAAATAACCCAAGAACATAAAACATCTCGTTTAGGATATAAATAATCAAATTAAAGACCAAAAAAATTCCCAAATTAAAGAATGTAAAAAAATCCCCAAAACACAGGGAGAAAAAGAGAGGAAAAACACCTCTGATCATCTAACGGCGTCCCATTGACGGCGTCCCAAACTCCTCCATCATCAACAACGGCGTCCCAATCGCCTCCATCATCAACAATCAACAGCAACAGCCTCCAGGCAACGGCGTTTTATCCGTCAAAACACCTTCGATCATCTGCGCCGCTGGGGTTTTCCAGCTCACTAGTGAGCTCGGCCACAAGTCCGACGGTCAAATAATCGAGTGTAATTTATGCATAGTGATACAGAGGGCTCCGATTGAGCATGTTTTAGAGAGAGAGAGGGTGTAGTTCCGATGATGGCGGTGGTGACGTCACAGGCGGTGCTGGCGGTGTTTGTAGATCCAGAAAATCTAGGGTTCCGATCCGGCGGTGGTGTTATGATTTAGAGAGAGAGTGTGTGTGTGGTGGTCGTAGAGCTCCGATGATGGTGATGGTAATGTTACAGGCGGTGGCGATGGTGGACTTAGATATCCGACGGTAAAGATTTGTTTTATCAGAGAGAAAGTAGTGTCTGTGCTGTTTGGTGGACTTAAGCTATAGTATGTATATATATGTTATTTTTTTAGTTTTATTTATTAATAACATTAAAAACGTGAAATGGCCATAATACCCTTATGTGACTAGATTTAACTCAAAATTTTAACCTGGTTAGCAGTAAAGGACGAAATGTGTAATGAGTTTTTCAAATAAAGGACCGTGGTTGTAATTATTAAAGTTAAAGGTTATCCACTGCAATCCGATACAAACATAAAGGACGAAAAGTGTAATTTATCCAAATAATAATGTTGATACATACTTCACCATGATTAATTTACATGTGATGAATTAAGTGATTTCTAAAATATTCCTTTATGTTCAAATGAAAATTTTCAATTAATGACAGAGGGAGAATAGAAACAAAAGTAGAATTCAATTTCTTATGTGTCTTTATTGTATATTTGATGATGTTAGGAGAAGCATCTTGAAGATGCAGCCATTATGCTATCAATCAGTCAGGCGCGCAGTGTAAGTTCAAAAACCCTTATCTTTAAATGTAACTGATGTTTCTCAACAATATTCAGATCCAATTCATCAATGAATTTAATGTTAACTAGTTGTACACCCCGCGCGCATTGCGGCGCGCTAAACCAATTCGTTCCCGGTTTGACAACATAATAGGATGTAGCGAAAAAAAAAAAACCTTCAATGCAGATTTACTAATAATGCCATGAATCTAAAAAATATATCGAGCCATTATGATCTTCTACTCGTGTAATGTGAACGTTGACCGCTTTAATCCCAGCCATCATAGATAAGATAATTAGTCTATCTTAATCTACAACTCTTCTCGTTACGTTGCAAACGTGTCGGTCAATGAGAATACCTAATGATTAACCAACAAACAAAAAAAGATGTTAAATGCATTTACCACTCATGCTTTCTCTAAATAAAGGGTGAGCTTATTTTGATCATGAAATGTAACAAACTCACATTTAATATCTCAGCTATTGATACCAAGTTTTGTAATTGCACAGACCACTTTTAGAATGAGAACTCCCAACCCAAACCTTAGCCCATGTGATTTAGATTCAACAATAAACCCCCCTAACACAGTTAACATCTTTAGTTTCTCCATAAATTTGAAAAAAAAAAAACTTGGAAGATGACAACTAATTTCAAGTTACTGACATTTGGCAAGAGTATCACTTCGGCATTCAGTTACAACTATTCGCGACAGTCAACACAAAGCCTTAAAACAGAACAGCAAAAAAGCAATCTCAAGCTCAAAACGAAAATTGAAGACCATCATCCGATTTAACCTTCATAAAATACAGATTAAGTACTCATGTTATTTCCTAAATATACACACTATTAATATTTAAGACCAAATATCCAGTATGATATGCTCATTAATTTGTTCCAAATGCTCTAATACTCCCATCTATTATCTTTTATTAGATCGAATTTTCAAAACTTCCATTCATATAAAAAATTTATACATCAAATCTATGTTATTTAAAAGAAAAAACATGTTGATTTCTCCAATAACATGTTTTCTGTCACAACATGTAGACTTCTAACATCGATTTAAAAGTCGCCAAACAAAATCTTCGTTTCAGAGGTTACCTTAATTCGTTTCATTCAGCCGTGTTAGTCGAACATCCATCTACTGGAGCACATTATGGTGGTCCATATGCTTTTGTGTGTGGTTCAGTGACCAAATAGACATCTTAGAGACCCCATCTTCAGTGACCAAATAGAAATCAAAACTCAAAATCACCTCTTTGCCTCCAGATGAGTAATTCCTCAGGGCTGACGCTACAGGTCTTAACCTCATCATATAATTCCCCAACCCCTGAATAAACACAAAACATTAACCCGTTTTCGTTCCAACAATATCTTTGCTTGTTAAACCAAATGCCACATCATTTCATTTACCTGAGAAGATAAGCCGCCGACGCCCCCAATGTTCCGCCTTACAATCCCCAACATATTCTCTGCCTTCTAGACCAAATCTTCAAAACAAAAAAATTGAAAAAAAAAACATCATAATAAAAAACGAATATTATAAACAGTTCCTAAACAGCTAAAAAGATATTTTTTTTTGTTAACTAACTCACAATTTACAAACACAGACGTCATTAAAAGTTACAAAAATAAAAAAAATAGGTTTTCAAGCAAAAAGTCATGGATTTGAATATGCAATTGATGAGGCTACCCGATGATTTATCAGCAAACCGATTGTTACAATATCATCTAAACAATATAATGAATCTACCAACCGAGTGCTAGTTACGTGAAAAACCTAATTACGACATATGAAATACGGTGAAGAACGAACAATAGAGTGATGTTAGGTAAGTAATGAAGATGATAGAGATACATATGGGACTTACAAGTTTCCGATCAGCGGCTGGAGTAGAATGAAAGAGGCGATGCCGGTAGCTCAGAAAGAAATGTCGTCTGTTGTCCCTCCGGTCGTATATAAGGGCATAATATTCATAAAAAAAAATAGAGGAGGTTGCCCACTGCAAAAACAACATAACACCACAAAAAGGTATCACCTACATTTGGTTTGATTGCTACCCAACAATGAAAACAGGTAGGACCAAAACACCTTATTCATCTTACCCAACATTTTATCACTCAGAAAACGAAACAAACAAAATAACCAACACCAATCGACTCAGATCTTAAAAGATCATCATCATCGTTGAACACGCTCAGTGGCGCTACGGTTGCAACTGAAGTTGCCATACCAAGTAGCAAGCCAGCATCGTTGAGTAGGCGTAAAGCCGAAACCTCACAAGAACCCCATCCACCGTCGCCTAAAACGTCGGCGAGGGTTTGTGTTGAAACTCTCCGCCGCGATGACGGTCGGAATCCGTACGTGATGACCCTCCTCTTAAAGAGGGGTAAGGTGTAAAGCTGGAAGACATGTGTCTCCAGGGGGATGACCGCCCAAATAGGACAATCGGAACAAACCACGAACACACACAATGTTAATTTCCCGGTCATTGGGAAAGAGATTTGTAGAGAGAAACAGAGCTCGTGGTAAATAGAGCGCTCCCAGCATTCGTTTGGAGGTCAGAAAACCCCCCACCAAACAGAGACACCAGACCTGGTTGTGTTCACCCTCATGTCACCACCTTCCACTCCCCCTTTCTCCTTTCTCTCTATTCTCGCTCTCTCTCATCTGAAGCAAAACCCTAGAGGGGTGAAGTGTAAACCTGGAAGACACGTGTTTCAAGGGAGGATGACCGTCCAAATAGGTCAATGGAAACAACCCACGTTGACAAGCACTATTCATTTCCATTGTTTTATTAATAGATATTAATATTAATAATAATAATAATATTAATATATGAAAATAAGAAGCAATTTATATTTTATGTTGTTATTGCTATAAGTATGAATGTTCTGCTTAATATAATAAACGAGATGAGTTTTTGCTTCTTGAATCGAAGATGTGTGAGAAATTGGGGGTTTTAAGTGGTGTTATTGAGGGGTTGGTGGGGGAGATGCGCTGGGGATTGGGCGATGGCCGTGGTGGCAGTGTGGGCCGATGATAGTGGTGGTGATGAATAGTGGAAAAGATTCACCACCATCGGCGCCAACCTCTCCCTCTCTCTCTCTCTCTCTCTCTCTCTCTCAAGCTCCTCTTTCTCAAAACTTAACTTTCTCTCTCTATATTATGATGTTGTGTGTTGAAAAGTGAAGTAATGAAAGAAGGGAAAGATGTATAAATCAGAACAACAAATTTTTTTTTTTGAAAACCACCCCAAGCCCAAGTTACAACCAACCTATGCCTAAAGTTGTTACTTATTTATATGGTTTTAATTGGTCTAGTTATTTCTCAAGACTCATTTAGAACTTGTTGCTAGTGATAATCATCCTATTTTTACCTCTAGCTTTATTTGTTATCCAAATTTTGTAGGCATGATGGTGTGTAATCCAAATGGATCATTAATACGTGTGATGTGCATAAAATACAACATATAATGTATATCAAATACGGTGTAAAATCAACCCTTTTTCGGTGCTAATGTTAGAAAAAAAACTTGTTTCTTTGTTCCTTTTTAATTTACAGGGTCAAAGAGCTTAAATGTGCAAAAGGAGCAAAATAACAGCAAAAACAAACATAAATACAAAGAAGGAGGATTGACGCAACTCGCCAAGCCCCAATCCACATCCAAACCAAGAATATGGCAAGATCAGAAGACCTGGCACAGGGTCGTGTCCACCAGACACAGGCCGTGTCCAAGACTGGAATCTCTACATAAGAAAAGATAACAGCAAACGACAAAACAGTCAACCAACACGGGGTCGTGCTACGGCAACACGGGGCGTGGTCAGTTCTAAGATTTGCAGAATCTAAGATAGTACAACAAGTACATTGGCCACCGGCCGTGCCGTTGCCAAACAGGGCCGTGTTAGTACAAGACCAGACACTGCAGTTAATGAGGGGGAGAGAGAGAGAGATGGTCACAGGGCCGTGCCAGGTGGGCACGGGCCGTTGTGAACGTCTGTCTTCAGCCTATAAATAGGGGTGTTTGGTTCCATCCCAATCCAACCCTTGGCAAACCACTTCTCTCTCACTTGCCACTACTCCACCACCACTACAACATCATCATCCACCACCATCATCCATCTTCCATCATTTAGAGTGTGTAGTAGTCTCGGAATCCAAGATCGATCGTAAGAGTCTTTGTCAAACAAAGGCCATGCTTGGCTAAACTCTTACATCACTTGGTGAAGACAAATCTTTTATGTATTACTTTTTGATTTCCAATCTTTGGCTACTTTTTATATGGCTATGTATTAATGACTTTAATAACTAGTTTTTTATATTGAAGACGAATTTATCTAATCATTCTTCATATCTCGTTCAGTGTATAGATCCTGCGCGAACCTGGTTCAAGCTTAGTAATACTTCACGAGCGAACGGTTTTAACCCCCGCGGGACAAGTAAGAAATGCTTGAATCCCTTATCTATAAACTACTACTAAAACTTTAAACAAACCGTGCGATGACTGTATCCCTGCTGACTCAGACCAAAGGGTTGAGGGTAACGCTGCCTGGATGGGGGTCTATCACTTTTCTCATTAATAACTTACTTAATTATCTTTCAATAACCCGACCTTGCGGGACTGTATCCTTGCTGACTCAGACCAATAGGTTGAGGGTAACGTTGCCTGGAAGGGGGCCTACTACTATCACTTAAAGATAATCTCTTAAAATGGCCAAATTACGGAAATCATTAAAATGATACATAAAAGAGGAGCTGGAACCAAGTGATTCCTTCTTGTCTATTTGTTTTTCCTTATATTTTATTTTTGCTTTTTAGTTTATCTTTTTATAGCTTTAAAAACTTTTTCATCAAAATCTGGTTAGATTAGACGTTAACAATAAGCCGGTATTAAAATCCCTTGTGTCCTTGGATGACCTCGGTATCTTGCCATCACTATACTACGTCCGTGATGGGTGCACTTGCCCTAACGTGTGTGTAGAGTGATAGTAGAATATTGTGTTTTACAAATTTAAAACTTGAATTGGCGAGTAAAGAGAGCTAAAATATATATTAAAAACATATATACACCCGCACATGTCAAGTTTTTGGCGCCGTTGACGGGGAAACAAGGATTTTAAGAAAGCTTAATATTAACGACCTAATTTTTTTGTCTTTTTTTTAGGTTTTTCTTCTTTTTCTTTAAGTTTTCCACTTTCTGCAGAATTGACACGGGGCCGTGTTTGATCTATCCGGGGTCGTGTCATGATGTGTACAAAATGTAACATATAAATTTCATCAAATGAGGCATAAAACTAACCCTTTTTAGTACTAATGTTGGAAAAAGTGTGTTTTTGTCTTACTTTTGAATTTACAAGACCAAATGAACTTAAACGAGCAAAAGGAACAAATATACAACCAAGACCAACATAAATACAAAGAAAAGGAATAAACGTGACATGCCTGACCCCTCGGCAGCATCCCCAAAGGCAAAAACAAGAAATAGCAGACTGATCACGAGGTTGTGTCCACTGGACACGGGGGCGTGGTCAGCTACCTGCAGAAAAGACAAAGCTGCGGAAGCTTCTACGCCCACCACGGGGGCGTTCCCAGCTCAACACGGGGCGTGGTCAACGCTAAGATACGCAGAATCTTGCAAAATCTTGTTAGTACAGATACGCTTCTGCACACGGGGCCGTGCCAAGTGGACACAAGTCGTGTTGAGCCCTATGCTGACAAATGCAATTAATGAAGGAAGAGGAAAGGATTGCCACGGGGGCGTGTCCGGGCTTCTGTTCAAGCTATAAATAGAGGTGCTTGGCTCACCTCAAAGGCATCCCTTGGCAAACCACCTCTCTCCCACTTTGCCACCACTCCACCACCACTACAACACCCACATCCACCACCATCATCCATCATCCACCTTTGAGTGTGTGTAGTAGTCTCGGGATCCAAGATTGATAGTAAGAGTTCTTGTCAATCAAAGGCCATGTTTGGCTAAGTCTTTTACATCACTTGGTGAAGGCAAGTCTTTAATGTATTACTTTTGATTTTTAATATTTTCGCACTTTTTATTTGTTTTTGTATTAATGACTTTAATAACTAGTTTCTTATGTTGAAGGTGAAACTTCTTTATCATTTGTCTGTGGTGTCTTGGCATTACTTTACTGTCTATATAAAGTAAAAGATCTACACCATTCATATCTCTACGGTCTATATAGAGATATGTTAGCTACCTGGTCGGGGGTTAAGGGAATGGTTTAGTAAGGTTGTTTCCTTGTTCAGAGTATAGATCCTGCAAGGACCTGGGTCAAGCTTACTTGGACCCCATTCAATACCCACTGGTATTGGATGGCGGGGGTGCGAATGGCTTGATCCCCTCATATGTAATCCACTATTAATACATTAAACCGGCTACTTGGGATTGTATCCCTGCTGACTCAAACCACTTAGCCGAGGGTAACATCACCTTCAAAAGAGGGGCCTACCACTTTTCGCATTAATAACTTAATTAATTATCTTTCAATATTCCAAACCTTTGGGATTGTATCGTTGCTGACTCAAACCACTGGGTTGAGCGTAACGTCACCTTCAAAAGAGGGGCCTACTACTATAACTAAGATAATCTCTTAAAAAGTGCAAGAGTGTGAAAATCATCAAAGGATACATTAAAGGCGAGTCGGATCCAAGTGATTCATCTTGTCTATCTGTTTTTATTTTATTTTTATTTCTGCATTTCTGCATTTTTATTTTCATGTTTTAAAATCTTTTCTCAAAAATTTTAGATTGATTAGACGTTGAGGATGAACCGGTACTAAAATCTCTTGTGTCCTTGGACGAACTCGGTATCTTACCAATGCTATACTATGCTCATGATGGGTGCACTTGCCCATGTTTGTGTTTAGTGTTAGTAGAATATCGTGTTTTATAAATTTAAAACTTGACTAATGCGTAAAATGGGCTAAAAATATCAATAAAATCATATTACACCTCGCACACACCAAGTTTTTGGCGCCGTTACCGGGGACACACGGATTTTAAGAAAGCTTAAAATCGACGACCTAATCATTTTTCAAAACCTTTTTAAAACTGCGCGCACATTTATGCATTTTTCCTAAATTTTTGCATTACAATAGTCTGAACACGGGGCCGTGCTCACTGAACACGCCCCTGTGTTGCATAAAAATAACAAAACACCTAGATACAGAGTCTGAAAACGGGGCCGTGTTCACTTAACACGCCCCCGTGCTGCACAAAACCAGTTGCATTTTTCAAAAAAGAGTCGTGCTCCCTGAACACGGGGCCGTGGTGAGCTTATGTTTCCGTTTTAATTTATGTTTTCTGTTCCCGAGACTCTTTTGTGGTCTGCTGAGTGATTCTTATGGATCAATACTCAGGAGGTTACCACTACCACTATGAAGAGGATGATTATGAAGAAGAGTATTGTACCGTTTGTGGTAATCCTCATTCGGTACAATATTGTGACCTCTTCGAACCATCTACTTCGTACACACATTATGAGGAGCCTAGGTATGAGCCAACCACTTCATACACATAATATGAAGAGCCAAGGTATGAACCTTCTCCCTCATACTCATATCTTGAAGAACCAATGTATGAGCCTTCATACTCATACTTTGAAGAACCAAGATATGAATCATCTCCTTCATATACTTACTATGAGGAACAATGGCGTGAACAACCCACATCATATGAGTATTATGAAGAACTAAATTACGACCCTTCTCCATCATATACTTACAATGAGGAAAAATGCTATGAACCATCTACCTTATATGAGTACTATGAGGAACCAAGGATCGAACTTCCGAACTCAAGCTCTTGGGATCCTTATTTCGATCACTTTGACGAACCACCAACTATCCTTCCCGTAGCCGAAAAGATAATAGAACACCTCAAAACTATCGAACACTATATAAAAGAATCTCGCGCAAGGGAAGAGGAATCCCGCATTAGGGAAGAGGTAATTTGTACTAAAGAGGTGATAGTAGAAGAGGTAAAAATGGAAGAACAAGTAAGTGAAAAACCAACACATGAACTAAACAACGAAAAAGGTAAGTCCAAAAATGTTAATCTTCAAAAAAAGTCTAATTTTCAAGAAATTAATCTCTTAACACCTTCTTTCGAAAACCATTGTTTGGTACTACTCATGCTAAGTTTTTAAAAGAGTTAAACAGTAACACTAAAATTGACGAAATGGTAAGCATCAAGTTAAAAAATGATCAAACTACGCTAATAAAAGATGATCCATTTGAAATTAACATTACACCGGTTTCATGTTTTTTTTTCAAAATTCCTTTATTAGTAATATTACAATTGATAATGATCTTTGTGTTAATATAATGTCAAATTACATTTTCGAAAAATTAAGTATTGGTGATTTTTCTCCACTTCAAATACCCATTTTTCTTTCTAATCGGAAAATTGTAAAATTAATGGGAGTAGTTGAAGATGTGTTAGTCCAAACAAACCAAACGGTAGTCCCAACCGACTTCGTCATCCTTGATGGCTCCACTTGTGTTGGGACGACGTTTTGTGAAAACCCTTCAAGCTTTGATTAATCGGAAGCAAAACAACCTATCCATTCAATTAGGGGCCTTCAAAAGGTATGTCGATCTCGAACAATCAACGAAATATCCAATCGGCAATGACGACCCCCTAATTGAAGATGAAGATAAACCACTCGATACGGAAAATGAAATCGACCACTTTGTCAAAGAAGAGGTCGCCATTGAACAAACCTTTTTGGTTCTTGACCAAAATGAGCAACCAAATAAGGAGTCTCCTACAGACCCACCATTTGAGCTCAAGGAGCTCCCAAGAGGTTTGGAATATGCTTTTCTCGACAAGGATGGTAAGCTACCTGTAATTATTTCTTCAAAATTAACTAGTTTAGAAAAAGAAAAATTAATTACACTTTTGAAAAAACACAAAAAACGCGATTGCATGGAAGCTTGTAGATAGTAAAGGAATAAGCCCTTCCATGTGCACGCACAAAATTTTAATGAATGATGACTATAAATCAGTAATACAACCACAACGTAGAGTAAATCCAAACGTTCAAGAAGTGGTTAAAAACGAAGTCATCAAACTACTTGACGCCGGACTTATCTACCCAATTCCCGATAGCCCTTGGGTAAGTCTCGTCCAAGTAGTTCCCAAGAAAGGAGGTATGACGGTGGTCACTAACAAAAAACATTCACATATCCCTATGGAACTTTTGCTTATCGACGCATGACTTTTGGTCTATGTAATGCCCCCGCAACTTTCCAACGTTGCATGGTGGCCATCTTCCATGATATGATAGAAAAGACTATGGAAGTCTTCATGGATGACTTTTCTATTTTTGGAGATTCATATGACCAATGCCTCGATAACCTTGAACGAATGCTATCCCGATCTGAGGAAACTAACCTCCCCCTTAATTGGGAAAAATGTCATTTCATGGTAACGGAAGGAATGGAGGTTGATCGGGCTAAAATAGACACCATTTCCCGATTACCACCCCTATCCTCCGTTAGAGCCATCAGAAGTTTCTTATGGCATGCCAGATTTTATAGGTGATTTATCAAAGATTTTTCTAAAATCTCAAGACCTTTAACAAAATTACTTGAAAAAGATGCACCATTCATTTTTGACAAGGATTGCAACCAAGCATTTTTAACACTAAAAGAAATGCTAGTCAATGCACCAATCATGATAGCGCCTGATTGGAAATTACCTTTCCAAATCATGTGCGATGCAAGTGACTTTGCAGTTGGAGTTGTCTTGGGACAAAGAAAAGATAAGCATTTTCACCCAATATACTATGAAAATATCACAACAACTGAAAAAGAATTATTAGCTGTAGTATTTGCTTTTGATAAATTTCGTTCTTATCTTGTTTTTTCTAACACGATAGTTTATACAGACCATGCAGCCATTCGTTATCTCTTTAAAAAGCAGGATACCAAACCACGTTTAATCAAAGACATTGTCAAGAAAAATTCTCCACCATTGTCATGAAGGTCCATACGGAGGACATCATGGTGTCGCTAGTACCGCACGAAAGGTATTTGATTCGGGATTCTATTGGCCAACCATTTACAAAGACACCCAAAGTCTTATCAAGACATGTGATGCATGCCAACGATCAGGTAATATTTCTTCCAAAAACGAAATGCCACAAAATGGCATTCTTGTTTGTGAAATGTTTGATGTGTGGGGACTAGACTTTATGGGACCTTTCCCACCGTCAAAAGGAAACAAATATATACTTGTGGCAGTGGATTACTTGTCAAAATGGGCCGAAGCCGAAGCTCCTCCAACAAATGATGAAAGAGTTGTGGTAAGATTCCTAAAACGACTATTTTCTCGTTTTGGAACTCCAAAGGCATTAATAAGTGATAGGGGTACCCATTTTTGTAACCATAAACTTGAAAAAATCTTAACAAGATATGGGGTCTATCACCGGATCTCCACCGCGTATCACCCTTAAACAAACGGACAAGCCGAAGTGACTAATCGAGGTTTAAAAAGAATACTTGAAAAAAACCGTAGGGTTAAATAAAAAAGAATGGGCCGATAAATTAGACTACGCTTTATGGGCTTTTCGGACCGCCTATAAAACAACCATAGGTACCACCCCATATAAGCTTGTCTATGGAAAAAGTTGTCATTTGCCTGTAGAAATTGCACACAAAGCCTACTGGGCATTAAAAAATGTAAACTTAGACATAGAAAATGCTGGTAAAAATCGATTTTGTCAATTAAATGAATTAGACGAATTAAGGAATCAAGTCTGCTCTAACTCCGAAATTTATAAGGAAAGAATAAAAAAACTTGCATGATAAACACATTAAACCTAATGAATTTCGGGTAGGAGATCAAGTTCTATTGTTCAATTCACGACTTCGATTATTTCCCGGTAAATTAAAGTCTAGGTGGTCGGGACCTTTTTCTATCACCCATATTTTTCCAGACGGTGCAACTGAAATCAAATCTCGGAATGGAATCCCATTCAAAGTCAACAGACAAAGGCTTAAACTTTATCAAGGATTCATTGAGGATGATGAGGAAGAAATCTCGCTACAAGCGGGCGAGGAATAAACAAAGGTTTGTGCACCAACATTATATCTTGTAGGTAATGGACGACGGGAAAGCCTCAAAAATCAGTACGATTTCTAAAACCAAGTTTCAGGAAACAGGTCACTCACACGTGCACTATAAAAAAATTTAGTTTCTACCCGCAAATGGGGCCGTGCGCGCTGGACACGAGGCCGTAGTCGGCTACTGTCGGGCATAAAACCCTTTTTCTTCTCATTTTCATTTCACCATGGCCCGTTTCCCCCGAAAACTCTCTGGTACTTCCAACAATCTCTGCAGATTTTCATGAGTTTTCTCAATCCAACGTCAACAAGGTATGATTCTATCATCTTTTGTAGTTAGTTTAATGATTTTCATGTAGTTTAACATCAAAAATTTTGGGAAAAATCTAGGGTTCTTGAACTTGAATCGAACCAAATCTCAAATTTTTGCTTAGATCTGTTAGTATTAGTATAGTTGCATGTTATAGGAAGTAAATCAACTGAAGTTGTTTGTGGATTTGCCCAATTTCGAATAAAAACCTCAAACCCTTGTTTTTGAACCGAAAAAGATGAAATTGAAGGGGTAAACGGTTTGTTTTTGAAAAAACGGAACTTGGGGTTTCATTTTCGGAGAAAACCGCCCCTACTCAACCAAAAATTTTAAAGTTTTCGAAATCGGGTCAAAAAATGGGATTTTTAAGAAACAGAACCCTGACCACGGGGCGTGGCCAGTGGTTACGGAGCCGTGTCCAGCCTTCTGTTTTCAGTTTTCTTCCAAAATTTATCGTTTCACGCTAATTGTTTTGTGTTTTCTTCCACAAAGATGGCCAGCAAGTTCACTAAGTTTAAGCAAAATGAATGGAACTATCAAGCCCGCTATGATGTTCTCAAAATAAGGGCTGAAGAAATACCAAGACAAGTGTGCCTCGATACCTTAGAAGCTGTGGGGCAACTAGACCGTTTCAACACCTTGGTCACGGGTCCACTAAGGGTGGCCCTCTGTACTAGACTCCATGTGGTTCATGAGTATAGCATGCAGTTCTATAGCACTCTCACGTTCAAAGCTAAAGCAGAGCCGTTTGATGGAGAAGGGGTTGAATTCCGGTGTGCGGGGGAAATGCTTTCAATCTCTATTGCATAATTTGGAGTGCAAATTGGTTTGTTCTCTGAAGAAGAGTCCAGTAACAAAGAGAACACGGGTGGTCTCCTTGAGATCCCCACTAATATGCATCAAACGACATGGGCTCAAATGGGGGATGGAGCATACGATCCAATCCAAACCAAGAGCTCCCAATTGCGGGACCCTCTCTACCGCTACATTCATAGGGTCCTTAGCAACTCTCTCAGTCAAAGGCGTGATAGCACCGGTGTTGTCAACTTGCGTGATCTGACAGTCTTGTATTGCATCCACAACCGTGTTCCTCTTGATATCCCACACCTGCTGCTCCGAAACATGCACCTGAATCAGTTGGCCTCCTCCCCGACACCTATCTTCTTGGGGGGATGGATCTACCGCCTCTATAAGACCTTTGTTCAACGAATGCCGAAATCTGTTGGTGCATATGTCTGTTGACTTCGTCTTATATCGAGTCTTGGATTCGTTGCGTTTCTGAACAAGAATGATGTTATCATCTTTGATGATGACATCATAAAGATGACATCATATCTTATATCATGAGATAAGATGCAATCAAAATAATCACACACGAAACAGACAATTTACATGAAATCAGATTTTATATTTGTTTATTGTAGGATTCGCTTGAAAGTCACATGAGGTTTCGCTTGAAACTTATTTTGTGGTTTCGCTTGAATGGAACATGTATGATTCAAGCGAAAGGTGTATGCCTATAAATAGGTTGTTCTAGCTTCTCATTTGTAACAGTCCCATTGTTCTTGTACCGAACTGCTGCTGGTTTGTCAAGTCATATATGAATGAGAAGTGTAGTTTAAAGTGATATCTTCTGTTTTCTACTCCTTTCTATCTGATTCTAAGCTGTTTGAGTGTTTCCGCCACTCAAATAGTGTGTATTGACTCAAATTGACTCGTTTGGTCGGTCAAATCGATCCTACAATTGGTATACAGCTTCAATTTTAAGATTATTCTTCACCATCAATGAAATTACATCGGGAATTTTTGGCATAAGAAAGCTGAACGACGAAGTGCGGTTGATATTCCCTTCACATTACTAGCCCGGATCAAATTCACAATATCTTGAATCCTGAAAACATCATCTTGAATCCCAAATCCACTGATAAGCAGAAGCAAACCCCTGGCATCAACCTCGTCTGTTTTTCCAAAACCACCTTCGTTGATCATCCGGTTTCTCCAAATTATAGCATTATTTAATGCACGTTCGCGTTCTCTTTTCTCGATCTCAATGCCATCATCATTACTGATCATCACAAAACACTCCAACACCAAGACTGAAGCCAGCCTTCCTGCAGTTTCCTGTCCAAAAAAATTGCCAGTGCAGTTTAGAACGAGTTTTGCAGGATCTTTAGCCAGCTTCAACGCCTTAATAATTTCCTCGCGAAGATTAAACGTTTCAGATAAATGTTGTGCTACATGCCACCTCATTTCCCTAGTAATCATGTTTTCACACAAGAATTGCCATTTCCCCGCAAACTTGTTTAAAGCCGTTTCCTTATCCTTATCCTTCTTACGTTTACCAGTTTTTCTTCGCTTTCTTTGCTTCTTCTAAGTGTAGGTTTCTTCTGGACTCCTTGAAGAATTATTTTCTTCAGGCTTCTGCAGTACATCAATTCCTTGAGGATCCTTACCGATATAAGTTTCTTCAAGGCCTTCAGGTGTCCTCACATTGATTTCATTGCTCCGTTCGCCACTCGTAGCCGTTCCGTTAGGCTTTTGTTCTAAAACAACAGCTTCTGGAACAGCAGTTATACTTTGATGACCAAAAGTTTCTACATGTTTCTTCAATACATCAATTTCTTCACACTTCTTCGAACTATCAATTTCTACAAAATTCTCAGACGCATCCATTTCTCCACAATTCTTTGACACATCAACAACAACAACTTCAAGCTTCTTTGAAGCATCAAATTCTTCAAAATTGGGCAAAAAATCAGCAGTTGCAGACTCATTATTCCGTTGGCAACCACTTTCACTTTCCTTAGGGTTTTGCTCTGAAACAATAGCTTCTAAAACATCATTTATCGCTTGATCAACAAAAGTTTCTGCAACAGGCTTCTTCAAAGCATCAGTTTCCACATGTTTCTTCAATACATCAATCTCGTCACAATTCTTCGACACATCAACAACTTCAAGCTTCTTCGAAGCATCAAATTCTTCAGTATTGCGCGAAAAATCAGAGGTGTGTTTCCGCCACATAAACAGTGGTATTTTGACTCAGATTGACTCATTTGATCGTCAATATCGATCCTGCAATTGGTATCAGAGCCAGTTATGAGCCAATATACCTGAATCAGAGCATTTTTCTTACACATTTTGGATTTCTGGACGTTTGGACGGACAAAATGGACTGAATTTTTGACAGTGTGTGTAAAACTGAGTTTTAACAAACCCTTGAAAGTATCAGCTTAAAATTCGGCCTAAATCTGCTAAAAATGAACTGAAAACATGGTCTTGTTTGAATGAACAAGTAGGTTTCGCTTGAAAATTGTGGCATTTTGAAGCGAACTAGAGAGTTTCGCTTGAAAAATCTGGTTTCGCTTGAAAATAGTTCTATTGTTTGACACATCAAACGAGATTGTCAGTACTCTTAAATGTTTGCATGTGATTTTTTGAGTATCGATAACATTGAAATTTGATGAATTCATGTATAATAAAGTCCACTAATTCAACGGCCCAATAGAATTTGAAACACATTAAAGTTTGTCGGTTCATATTTGCACTGCCCAAGGATTGCATGTGAAGATTATAGTGCATGAAAAATCGAGAATGCATGTGAATATATGAAAGTTGTCGGCTCTTTTAAGTTTGCATGTGATATTATCTTGATATAATAAACTGCATTTAAAAACTCAAGTTTGTTGAACAATTAACAAAGTGTTGTCAGTACATGTGATATATCGGTCCAAAGTTCAATTAATAAGGGCACAATCACTTTTGTTCATTGTTTGCATGTGACTTGAATAATTGTTTCTTCATTTTGTCGTGTAATTCATACAATCAAGTAGTCGTTTGGAGCCGTGTGATTTGAAGGCAGTTCAGTTTGTATGGACTGAGATTAAGTGTGATATAAAGTCAAAAGTGACTTTGATTGTTTCACTAAATATTAACTCAGTCATCACGTGATATTCATTGTGTTGTTGTCAGCCCACCATACATCTCAGTCCATGTGATATTGCATTTCAATTAAGCCCAATTTGATTAGTGTCATTTGAACGGCCCAATCATATTCCATTAGGTGTTGTAGTTGTGGGCCCATGTGATAAGATTCATTAATTCAAGTTGTCGGGTTTAGTGGGTTTGTTGATCAAATTAAATCAGGTGTTAGGGTTGTTGGCCCAATCAATTGTGCATTTCAACAACATTGGAACGATTCCACAAATCTTCGACACGAGTCTTAGATTGATTTCATTAACACACAATTTCACATATTCAGTTAGTTTAAAACTGATCGTTTGCTTGTTTGTTTGCAGGTGATTCGAGGTGATTTACAAGGTGCAAATACCGAGAAGTTGAAACATTGTGGACTTTGAACTAAAAACAATTTTTGAACCATGTCGTTTAACGAAGAAAGTGTGGTTAAAATGTTTGATGAAGAGAAAAACGATAGTCTTGAAAGTTTAAATAATTGGTTTTGGTATAACAGTAATGAAAATAGGAATAAGAATGTTTGGGTTAATAGACTTGAATATTTTTTATGTAAAAAGAATGAAACGTTGGATGAGTTGGTAAACCGGTTTGAAAGCTTAATTGAAAATTTAAAAGAGTATGAGATAAGGATGACGAATACTGAACAGATATCAAAATTTGCAGACGCGTTACCTGTAGAGTGGAATGAATTTTTGATTGAAATAAAAAAGGATTCTAGATTTTCAGAATTTTATCCAAAAGAATTTATCAATAAGTTTAAAACACACAAGTATGAAAATGATAAGAAAAAGAAAGGTGTGTTAAATGAAATAGAAAAGAATTTTGAAAAAATAAGTTTGGATGTGATCTTTGAAATGAGAAGAAGAGTATATATGTCTCTTGCAGCAAAAAATGTTATGAAATATGATATTAAGAGGGGTTGTTACATTGATGAAAATCTGAATCCTCTTGATTTTGTTTAATTTTTTTGTGCAGGCACATACAAGACAGAGACAGAGGTAGTGTCGAAAAATGAAGAATCCAAAAAAAAAATGAAGCTTCAAGTTCTGAACCAGTGTGCTCAAAATGTGACGAATTCAAAGCAGAGAATGCCAAACTCTTGAAAAATATAGAGAGTTTGACATTGGAAATCAAGAATTTGAATGATGAGAAGAAATTTGATGATAAACAGATTCTTGAAATGCAGGAAAATGATGAGAAATTGAAATCTGAAAATGTCAAACTGTTAAGTGATTTGGACAGTTTGACATTGAAAAACGAGATTTTGAAAGAAAAGGAAAAAGATTTTGAAAATGAAAAATTGAAAATTGAAAAAGATTTTCAAAGTCAAATGAAAACTTTAGAAGATGAAAAATCTGTTATTTTTAAAAATAATCTTGAAAAACAGATTGAAATAAATTCTCATCTTCAGAAAATCATTCGGCTTGAAAATGAAGCTGAAAAAGCTCGGATTAAAATCAAAGAGCTTGAAGAAAAATTGAAAGGTTTTGAGACTTCGTCATCAACACCAGATTATCCATGTCCAAAACCGATCAATTCTGTTCCAATAAGTGACAATGTCACAAATTTTGACAAAGTTAAAATTGAAGATTGTGATGAGAAAGCTGATGATGAAAAAGAGAAAAAGAAAATATTTTTGGAATTAAAAGAAAAATTTAAAGAAACTGTTTTACATTCGACTGAAATAGGTGAATGCTCAAAGCAAAACCTGTTAAGAAGAATGTAGAACAAAAACAAAATGTAAAAAATTCAAAACATTTTCAAAACGACAATAAAAGGTCATCAGTTAAGTCATCTAATCATTATAAAAAACCACAAAAATTTGAAAATCAAAACTCACAAAAAGTTGGTAATATGTGGTGCAGGTTTGACCACAGTGCTTCAAAGATAAATTCAACTTTCAGGAGGAGTGAAGATACCACAAATCCAGACAATGTTACGATCTGAGCGTTTGGTGTGAAAGTGGTAAATGGTACGATAACAGAGTGTGCTACATTTGTGGTGTTCAAGGACACTTGCTGTTAACTGCCAGAATCAGTGGTTTGAGACGAGGAGATGCTATAACTGCCAAATCAAAGGACATATTGCAAGAGATTGCCCAATGAGATCAACGGAAAGATCGAGGGCTAAATCTCAGAAAAAGGTGACAAAATCAGTCAAAGTCGATGAAAAGCCCAGAACACAGAAAAAAAAAAGAAGTGAAAGAACCGAAAGTGAAACTTTCACAAGGGCAGAAAGAACGATTGAGAAAGAAAAGGAAGAAAGCACGAGAGTATCTCGAAAGGATTTTGTCCTCGGATACAACAAGAAAATCAGATAAAAGTTCTGATAAATCGTCTTGCTCTCCAAAGAATGACAAATCAAGCAAAACGAATTCATCAGATACAAATCTGAGGACAGAATGGTGTGTGAAGAAAGAAAAAGTTCTTGGCAATGAATTTGTTTCTTCGGAAACAAAGGAGCCATGTTCTGGCGATGATTCTGATTCGTCTAAATCAGAGGAGCCACAAGTTGAGCTCAAAAGTGAAAATTCAGTTCCGCCAATGGATGACACAAACTTTCCACCATTGCGGACTGAAAATTTTAAACAAAAAGATGGGAAAGTGAAAATTTCGAATCAGTTCTATTCTGAAAAGATAGAATTTGATGTTGAAAAGGCTTTTAATAGCAAAGTAAAAAATATTTTTGGAAAAATGGTCGAGGGTAAGGTAAAAGGAGTTAAAGAATTTTATGAATCAAAAAGGTATGTTCAAAACACCTAAGGACCGTCTGGCTTGGGTGAATCTCTTTAAGTGAAAAACCTGACTTGCCGGAACTCCCAGGTTGGTAATTGTGGAGTAGGAATCGGCATCTTTCTTGAGAAATTCACAGGTTGGTACCTGTGATATTTCGACTTACAAGTGATTAATCAAGGACATTAAGTTGTACTTGATTTAACTTTCTTACAAGTGCTATGATTATTGGAAATTGTTTTCATGATAAATCTACAAGTGGTTGAAAACAGTGTGAAGAAAACCCCATGTTTATGAAATCGCAAACAAAACTAATTTTCTGGAAAAACCATTTTGATTAAAACAAACTTAAGTGTTTTGAAATCTTAATGGGAAAACAGTTTGTTGTCAGGGGGAGTTCTGATTGTTTAAGCCAAGTGAATGGCGATTTGAGGCAATTCTCATCAGTTTGTCACGTTATTTGTATAGTTTATTGCTTTTAGTTTCAAATTTTCTCAGAAAATCAAAATTGAAACATATTTTGATTTTAGGGGGAGTAAAAATTAAAAAAAAAAATTTGAAAATGCCAAAAACATTGTAAAATGCAAAAATGAGTTTGTTGTGAAAAAGAGGAAATGATAGTAAATCAGTTGGACTATCACAACATGCTAAAGAAATGAAATGTCAAATGTGATAAACGGTCTCACTAAAGATGTGACGATAGGCTCCGCTAGACTAGTAGATTTGCGATAACGATACAAACTTAAATGAAAAAGCCTAGTTCTAGTGGGAAACATGGTTGAAAGCATAGTACTTAGTTTTGTCCTTCTTGACTGTGTGCCTACTCAGTAATCGCTGATTGTCGAAAGACATAAAACTGGTTAAGTCTGTGAACTTTCACAACTTTGCTAAAAAGTCGTTGTGATTGTGCATTTCATTTTGCCAAGATTTAAACTTGTTTTATTTCTTTATTTTGTTTAAGCATTGGACATCCTCTGCGTATACGTGAGTATCGACCTGAATGTTATTGCCTAAATGTTCTGCTTTATTTTCTTTGGTGTTTTGTTTAAGCTTTGGATCACCTCTGCGTATACGGGAGTATCGAACTGATGGTTAAAGCCTAAACAATTTCAATTTGTTTTATTTTTCTTATTTTTTTTAAACATTGGACTTTCTCTGCGTATACGGAAGTATCGACCTGATTGTTAATGTTTAAACATTCTGTGTTATTTTTGCACAAATCACAGTTGATGAAAGTTTAAAGGCATTACTTGAGTTAGTGTATTGCATGATGAGGGGATATGCTGAGATCGTGGGGTCCATAAGAACTTAGTGCATAATTAATATACCTTAAAGTAGCGGTAAGCATTTCGAAAGTTTTTAGATTGAGTTTAAGTGGACAACAGTATTGTCAATCTACGTGAATCGTTTAAAACTTAAAATGTTTAAAGCTTAACGGTGTTGATGATATGTCTCATAAACTGATATGATCTGCTTACACAAACTCACAAAAATATGTTTGTATATAATTTATTTCCCAAAATCCAAAAAGATTTTAGTGTGTTTTAGCATAAATTTTTTGAAAAATCCAAAAAGATTTTCGACAACTGATGTTGGAGAGCTGATTTTCAAAATTCTAAGTGCTAAACAGGAAGAACAGAAGTTTGGGAAAGGTTGTTTGAAATGAGAAATGTTTTTGAAATGACTAAATGGATCATTAATTTGAAACAAATTTTAATCATTTTAAAATCAAGTGGTAAGCATAAAGTCAAATCTTACTGTTGGTTAGAGTGTATGCAGGTATGCAGGTAGTAAATTCCAGACTGCGATCCCAGCTTGTCGAAAGGGGGAGTCTGTAGACATAAAAGCTAGGTTCCTGATCTTGTTGCTACGGAGAGCCAGGAGATGGTCCTGAATCTGTGAAAGCCGCTAATGCTGAGAAAATAGAGAGTGCTATATCAGATTATGATCCCGGAACAAAGTAAGGGGGAGTCTGTTAGCAATAGGATGATTGAAGAGAGAGTGAGAAGACTGATTAAGACTGAATTTTTGACATACTAACGTCTCATACTGAAGACTTTGTAAACATCCAAGGGGGAGACTGTTGGTGCATATGTCTGTTGACTTCGTCTTATATCGAGTCTTGGATTCGTTGCGTTTCTGAACAAGAAGGATGTCATCATCTTTGATGATGACATCATAAAGATGACATCATATCTTACATCATGAGATAAGATGCAATCAAAATAATCACACACGAAACAGACAATTTACATGAAATCAGATTTTATATTTGTTTATTGTAGGATTCGCTTGAAAGTCACATGAGGTTTCGCTTGAAACTGATTTTGTGGTTTCGCTTGAATGGAACATGTATGTTTCAAGCGGAAGGTGTATGCCAATAAATAGGTTGTTCTAGCTTCTCATTTGTAACAGTCCCATTGTTCTTGTACCCAACTGATGCTGGTTTGTCAAGTCATATATGAATGAGAAGTGTAGTTTAAAGTGATATCTTCTGTTTTCTACTCCTTTCTATCTGATTCTAAGCTGTTTGAGTGTTTCCGCCACTCAAATAGTGTGTATTGACTCAAATTGACTCGTTTGGTCGGTCAAATCGATCCTACAAAATCCTCCTGTAAGGGTCCATAGTCGGGCAACGTAGATCTCATTCAACGCCGTTCAATGGGAATCATTCACAAGACGGGTGACGGGACAGTCCGATTCCAAAACACTCTGGGACATGTTTGGAACCTGGAGGAAGCCCTCGTTCTTCACGCCAACCCAATCCGTCCTCCTCCTCAATTTCATGGCCAGGCGGGTTCCTCCTCATCTCAAGGGGGTGGTTTTCCTAACTTTCAAAGTTTACATGATCTTTTGCAGGAAAACCTCTTATGCACCCGCAACACCTACAACATGGCCAGCAACACCTACACCCGGGTCGGAGCAATGGAGCGCAACATCTCCGAAATGCAAGATGACATCAGCCACATCCGGGAGCACATAGTGTATCGAGGAGGAGACGATGAAGACGAGGACATGGACTGTCACACCCCGATATTTCCACATATTACCGGTGGGCCCGGTGGGGAGTATCGTGACGTAGTTGATATCATCATAGTCAAATATACACAGTTTACAGCACATTAGAAGTCTTGGTAGAAATTACTATTACAAACCGAAAGTGTAAAGTACGAATAAAAGAATATACAGACGGTTGTAAAGAAAGGATCCACAGGCGGATCTAAATATAATACAAAACATTGTTCAACAGACTTAAGGCATTACAAACTTGCAAGATTCTCTAATTAACGCCCAGAAGCTCCCAGGCAATTACGAGTAGTACCTGTCACTTAGCCTTTTTGAAAGTACTTCAGTTTATACTGATAAATACAATTAACCGACTCTTTTGAAAAACATTTATGAAAATTGATTTAAATGCACAAGGCACAAATATTCTTTTATAACTTGGGACAATTATATAAAATAATCTTGTATCAGATTTACATGTTTGTCGTACGTTCAAGGCTCGGGATAGAAGCCGAGACATGATTAATATACACACCACTAATATAAACCCACAAGGAGTTATCCCGAACAAGTGGGTATATCTTTTTACATACGCAACTGTCAGGTGTATGCCTACACCCCGTGCTTCAGTCGTGGCCATTTACAAATGAAATGAGTCAAGGATATCCAGGACACTGTCGTATTAACCCCCAAATATTTATGTTATCAAACAAAACAGATTAAAACGGGTTATGTCAATAAATTAACCACTATTCGATTAATGATTCTAGACCCGACCAAGTGGTAATATATTTTACCATATCCCAAGCCCGTATAAGGGAAAATAAGTTAAAAGTATTTATCTGAGCTTTAAAATGCGAGATTTCTCTACGCAGCCATATAATCTAATCAAACTAGTGCAAGTAGCTTTTACCGGTGTCACAGCCCCCGACCCGGTTTGACCCGTTTCAGGAGCCGCGGGACAGAAAATCCCTTGGTATTTATTTAATTGAATTAACAGCGGAAGTTTTTCTTCAGGATCTTTTTAAAACTGAAATTTCCTGATTATTTTATTTCACAATTTGGGATAAACCCCAGTAATTTACAATCATATGATTTCACGGAGAAATCTTTATTTTTCCAAAACATGTTTCTTTATTTTATACTGAGCCACTTCCTTAAGCTTGTAGTGCTTTGCGGCACTTTTCCTGGATCACAACAGATCACCTGAAACATGTTTGAAAAAGGTTTTGTCAGCGGGAAATACTGGTGAATCATTCTTTTTACTAAAACGACATGTTTGTTATAATTTACAGTATTAAGAGCAATTACAATGTTTCCATATATCAACCAACTACCCACAGTATTTGTCACTCGACATTCATCGGTAGCCTCTTAACCCGATGGTGTCTGTGACGATGGTCATATCACCCCTTGGCCCCGTTGTCCAATGGTGAAGTTTATCAAGTAATGTGTACAAAACTCCACATACCGGCTGTAATTTGGTGACTACAAAGACTTAATCCCTGTAATTATAAGTTTGAAAATATTTAAGAATTTATAAAGCACTTTGATAAAAAGAGAATGACTCACTTTGCAGATTTATTTGAGTAGAGCCTAGCCTACTGATTAGCCTTTTAACCTACATTTAATAACATGCACGCGAACTCGGTTAGTAACTAATACAGCATTTACGATAACTCACGAGATTAAACCTTCACAACGAATGACAAAGTGCGATACTTAAACATCCATCGTATCTACGACAAATGACAAAGCATAAACCCTAATGTGGGCAGCACTTAAACATCCATTGGATAATTTAATCGATCGGACATTGAATCGTAGCAGCGATCGAGTTAATACCCGGTATCGGAGCAGCGCCTCGCTAATTATATATGAAATTTCGACTTCAGAGTACTATCAATTCGTTTTTACGAAAAGATTTTGACACCAGTGGATTATGCAAGTGACGGGCTATTTGTAGCTGAATTTAGGGCCTTACGCGGCCCGCGTAACCTATCCCTTATATCTTACGCGGCCCGCATGGCCGCCCAGTCTACGTGTAGGTTTGCATGGTCATGGGCTTAGGCTTGACAGGTGGGTTATACGTGGCCCGGATACTTATCCGGTCAAACTCAAGGTTGACGCGGCCCGCGTAAGACAGGGCTTGTTTCTTACGCGGCCCGCCTGAGAACCATATTTCTGGTTTTCTTATTTTTTTATGTAAGGTATGGTTTCAGGGTTCCGGGGTTTTACTTACGGGTATTTTTTAGGATAATTTTGAGAGTCCTTACATTCTCCTCACCTTATTTAGAATCTCATCCTCGAGATTCATTGGAATAAGTGAGGATATTTTCGCTTCATCTCTGATTCCAGCTCCCAAGTGTATTCGGGTCCTTTCTTTGAATCCCACTTGACCTTGACTAGCACTAACCATTTGTGTTGAGAAATTTCACCTTTTTATCTTCTATTTGAAGAGGTTTCTCAACAAATTTTAGTTTTTCGTTTACCTCTATATCTTGGAGAGGTACTACCAGAGATTCATTTGATAGACATTTCTTGAGGTTGGATATATGAAATACATCATGTACTCCAACTAACTCTTCTGGTAGTTGTAAACGATAAGCAACTGGTCCTATACGTTGGATCACTGAAAATGGTCCTACGTATCTTGGACTTAGCTTTCCTTTCTTACCGAATCGAACTACTCCTTTCCAAGGAGAAACTTTCAATAGTACTTTGTCTCCTATTTGGAATTCCAAAGGCTTCCGTCTATTGTCTGCATAACTTTTCTGGCGATCTCGAGCAGTCTTTAATCTTTCCTTGATTTGAGTAATTTTGTCGGTCGTTTCTTGCACTATTTCAGGTCCTGACAATTGACTTTCTCCTATTTCTGCCCAACAAACTGGAGTTCTGCACTTTCTTCCATACAGTGCCTCAAATGGAGCAGTTTCAATACTAGAATTATAACTATTGTTATAGGAGAATTCAATTAATGGTAAGTGATCATCCCAGTTTCCCCCAAAATCTATTACACATGCTCCGAGCATGTCTTCTAGAGTTTGGATTGTCCTTTCACTTTGTCCGTCTGTCTGAGGATGATATGCCGTGCTTAAATTTAATCGAGTTCCCATTGCTTCTTGAAAACTTTTCCAGAAGTGGGAAGTGAAACGACTATCCCGATCCGAAACAATGGAGAGTGGAACTCCATGTAAGGATACAACTTCATCTACATACAACTTTGCCAATCTTTCCATGCTAAAGGTTTCTTTCATAGGTAGAAAGTGAGCTGATTTGGTTAATCGATCCACAATTACCCAAATCGCATCATTACCTTTTCTGGTTTTGGGCAACTTAGTAACAAAATCCATTGTTATGAGTTCCCATTTCCATACAGGCATTTCTAGTTGTTGTAGTAGACCTGAAGGTTTCTTATGTTCTGCCTTAACTTGTGAACAAGTAAAACACTTAGAAACATATCTAGCTATGTCCTTTTTATTCCTATCCACCAGAAATTATTCTTTAAATCTTGGTACATCTTATTGTTTCCTGGGTGCATGGTATACCTAGATTTATGGGCTTCTTCTAAAATCTTTTCTCTGAAATTTCCTTGTTTAGGTACCCAAATTCTTCTTTTGTGGAATCTCCAAATTCCATCAGCTCCTTGTTCTAATTCTTTTATTCGTCCCTTCATTCCTTCAGCAGTATCCTCTATTGCTGTTTCTTGAACATTCTTTAATTGCTCCATTAAATCTAATTGTAGATTTAATCTGAGAGCACGAACTCGTCTTTGGTTCTCATGATACTTACGACTTAAGGCATCTGCAACTACATTTGCCTTTCCTTCGTGATATTGAATATCACAGTCATAGTCACTTAGGATTTCCATCCATCTCCTTTGTCTCATGTTCAACTCTTTTTGCCCAAATATATATCTTAAACTCTTATGATTTGTATAAACAGTAAACTTACTTCCATACAGATAATGTCTCCAAATCTTAAGGGCAAAAATTATGGCTCCTAATTCTAAATCCTGAGTCGTATAATTCTCTTCGTGCTTTTTCAATTGTCTTGATGCATACGCAATTACTTTCTTGCGTTGCATTAACACACATCCTAATCCTAGTTTTGAAGCATCACAATATACTTCAAAATCTTCAATCCCTTCTGGCAAGGCTAAGATTGGAGCATTTGTTAACTTTTGCTTCAAGATCCTAAAGGCTTCTTCTTGCTTAGGTCCCCATTCAAACTTAACTGATTTACAGGTTAGCTTAGTTAATGGTACAACTATCTTGGAAAAATCCTTAATAAACCGTCTATAGTATCCAGCTAAACCTGTAAAACTTCTAATTTCCATTGCTGATTGTGGAACCTTCCATTTAGTAATTGCCTCTATCTTAGCAGGATCTACATGAATACCTTCATGATTTACCATGTGACCTAAAAATTGCACTTCTTTTAGCCAAAATTCACACTTCGAGAATTTGGCATAAAGCTTTTCTTTTCTTAACAAGGTTAAGAGTGCATGCAAGTGCTGACAGTGTTCGTCCTGACTTTTAGAATAAATAAGTATATCATCTATGAAGACAATTACAAATTTATCCAAATACGGTTTACAGATTCTATTCATCATGTCCATGAATGCGGCAGGTGCATTTGTTAATCCGAAGGGCATGACTGTAAATTCGTAATGACCATACCTGGTTCTGAAAGTAGTTTTAGGTATGTCTTCTTCTTGTACCTTCAATTGATGATATCCAGAGCGCAAGTCAATCTTAGAAAAATATCTAGCTCCTTGGAGTTGATCGAAAAGATCATCAATCCTAGGTAATGGGTATCGATTCTTAATTGTAACCTTATTCAATTCTCTATAATCAATACACATTCTCATCGAACTGTCCTTTTTCTTTACAAACAACACTGGTGCTCCCCATGGGGATGAAGTAGGTTGTATAAAACCTTTTCTTAGTAATTCATCTAATTGCTTTTTCAGTTCTAACATTTCTATCGGTGCTAACCGATAAGGTGCTTTGGCTATCGGTGTAGTTCCTAGAATTAGATGAATTCTAAACTCTACTTCCCTATCGGGTGGTAATCCTAGCAAATCTTCTGGGAATACCTCTGGGTATTTTGAAACTACAGGAATCTCCTTAAGATCTTTACCCTTAGTACTAATGATTACTGAAATCATATATACTATTCCTTGCTTTCGTTCATAACTAGCAATTTTCATTACTGATATGAACTTCATGGGTTTACGTGGCTTATTTCCTGTAATCATGATTATTTCCCCAGTAGGTGCTTGAATCTCTATAGAATTCTTATCACAATGGATTCGAGCATGGTTGGCTACTAACCAATCCATTCCTAACACAACATCGAACCCAGCTAGATTCATTGGTAATAGGTTTTCATGAAATTTATGACCTGAAAGTTCTATATTTTCTTTTTGCAAAACCTTATTTATACTAACTGAATTCCCATCTGCCGTTTCAATTGTAAAAATTTGCCTAAGGTTGGTTAAAGGTAACTTAAGAGCTTGGCAGAATGAAGTATTTATAAAACTTTGGTTTGCACCAGAGTCAAATAATACTTTCGCGTAAATGTTGTGAACTAAGAACGTACCAGCTATCACATCTGGAATGAGTTCTGCCTCCTGAGTAGTTAATTGGAAAGCACGAACATTCTTCTTTGTAGTTACATCAGCCGGTTTAGCTTTGTTGTCTGCTGGTTTAATCAATTTAGGGCATTCTAGCTTAAAATGTCCTGTTTCTCCACAGTTAAAGCAGATTCTTGTTTTCTTTCGGCAGTCTTCTTCGCGATGTCCTATGGCTTTGCAAAAGTTGCAAATTACATTACATCTTCCATAATGTTTCTTTCTCCAGTTCTTGCAGAATGGCGAAGTTGAAGATTGCCCTGTTCCTCTTTTCTTGAAACTGTTGTTATTACCCGTACGAAATCCTTGGGTAATTTTCTGAGCCAGTTCCTTCTTCCTATTTTCATCTCTTGTGCGTACTAGTTCGTCAGTAAGGGTGTTAGCTAATTCTACCGCATCGTCAATAGTATGAGGTCTCGCAGCTTTAACGATATTATGGATTTCGCTAATTAATCCCCAAATATAGCGAGAAATGAGTACCAGTTCTGGCGAAGCCAGTGTTGGTACCACTCTAGCATATTTAAAGAATGTCGAAGTATAACCGCGACAATCTACACCCGTCATACGATGATTTAGGAACTTATTGGCCATTTGTTCTTTTTCATATTCGGGACAAAATTTTCTTTCTATAAGATTCTTAAATCCTTCCCAGTTCATGGCATAGGCCATATTTCTTCCTTTGGCTTGAAGAACTGCATTCCACCATTCTAGCGCCCCTTCTTTGAAAAGATTTGACGCGTACATGACCTGGTCGTCCTTGTCACATTTACTTATTATAATCACTACCTCGGTTTTCTCTAACCAACGCAGTGCCGCAGTCGTTCCTTCATTGCCTGCAAATTCAGCTGGTTTAAAAGCAAGAAATTCTTTGAAAGTGCAACCAGGCGTTGCAGCTTTCATTTTCTTAGGGAGCGGAGCTTGCCGTGGTTCATTATCATTATTAGTATGATTACCGCCTCCGTTTATGCTATTACTGAAGTTATCTTCAGAAATGCGTTTGCTAGGAATGATTTGTTGAGGTTCAGCAGGTTTCTGAGCAGTAGCAAGTATTGCTGGAATAGCATTAGCTATCCCTTGAGCAACAATATTTTCTATATCTTGCCTAGTCATATATTGATCCCCCGGATGTTGCTCAGATTGATTAACCTCATTTACTGGTTCATTATTAGCGTTTTCCATCTGATAATTAATTTATAGATAAATAATTAGTATAGAATAAGAAATAATCCAATATAACAATTAATTGCACATAATCACGTAAACAAATATACAACCAAATTTGTAAATTTTCTTAATTTTCATTTATTTTATAGATTATATTATGCTTCCATATACATTTTTATCTTACAGCCGTTTTATTGTTTATTTTACACATACTGATTTTTTATTAATATTACTGTTATTATACAAACACAGATTCACCACCCACTTTTCCCTCGTCAACTTGCATCTTTAATAACGATGTTCCCTTTCATCATATTTCCATGAAATTTGTCCTCCTATTTCTCGGATCCTATTCCCAGCATCCATCAGTTCTTCGCCAAAATGGCCGAGTTCAGCCATATTCTCATTACTCATCGGTGGATTTGGTAGAGGTTCTGGATCGAACTGGGGGAGAAAAGAGTAAGGACTGTTGAGCAGGTTTTGGAACTGCCAATCATTAGTCCACCACTCATCCATTCCTAGAGGTTGGGTGTGGATTATTGGTTCTGGGATTGCTGGTTCCAAGTTTATAGGGAGTTGATTTTCAATAGGATGAGAGTAGAAATTATTATTGACAGGCCTGACTATATCACCGCTTGCCAATGCGCGATCCAATTCATCCTGAAATGGTAACTCCTCAACTTGTCTAGAGCTTTCCCCAAATTCCATCTGATTTTGCCTAGAATCTTCCCCAAACTCTTTTTCCATCTGCCTAGAACTTTCCCCGACTTCAATCCCCTTTCCTTTATCTAAGGGATTTTCTATTTTAGGAATTCTCCTAGTTGTGGGTTTCTTCTTGCGCACACACCTCCATCCTACAAATCTTCTCCTTTTCTTGGGCTTAGGTTTCTCTGGAGGTGGAGCATTGAATTCCATAGGTTCTTCTATGTCGGCTATGTAACCCGTAAAGTCTCTAGAAACCTCTATTTTCACCGGATAAAGATTTAGATTTTGATGGGCTTCAGACAAGTCGTTCATGCTATTTAGCACATATGCAAAATACACAAAAATTGCTAAGTTAAAATTTTATAACAAAATTTCATAGAAAATATTATTGCATATCGTGTGACTAATTTAGTACAAAGAATAACTGAAAATAAAACATATTAGGGTTTATTGTAACTTATTTATTTACTAGATCTGACTTATAATTGATAAAGGTGCTAAAACTTTGAGTCAGATGTATTTAGAGATTTGCATTTACTGCTACAGTGGCTAGCATATAGAGATCTGCCCATTTTTCATCTAACTTGTCTTCCCAGGGTGATTTACTGGTTGATTCCTGGGTTTCCTGTTTAACTTTCTTTTCTCGGGATTTCTTTATTTTCTCATGACTTTTCCTAATAATCAAACTTCTTTTATTAGGAGAAAGTGGTTCCTCATATTGTGTCTTACGGACAAATATTCCTTCATCAGGAATTACAGATTGATTTGAGAATTTAGTTTGGGATGAACTTCCCTTCTCATTTGATGACCTATCTAATTTAAGATAGATGTTCGAAAGCTTTTTCTTACCCATACTGTAATTAACAAATAATTAGTTAATAAAAACATAATCACATAATGAATATCAAGAAAATTAAGTATTTCTAAATACTTAATAGGCTTAAATCAGTGGCTCTGATACCACCTTTTTCTGTCACGGCCCCCGACTCGGTTTGACCCGTTTCAGGAGCCGCAGGACAGAAAATCCCGTGGTATTTATTTAATTGAATTAACAGCGGAAGTTTTTCTTCAGGATCTTTTTAAAACTGAAATTTCCCGATTATTTTATTTCACAATTTGGGATAAACCCCAGTAATTTACAATCATATGATTTCACGGAGAAATCTTTATTTTTCCAAAACATGTTTCTTTATTTTATACTAAGCCACTTCCTTAAGCTTGTAGTGCTTTGCGGCACTTTTCCTGGATCACAACAGATCACCTGAAACATGTTTGAAAAAGGTTTTGTCAGCGGGAAATACTGGTGAATCATTCTTTTTACTAAAACGACACGTTTGTTATAATTTACAGTATTAAGAGCGATTACAATGTTTCGATATATCAACCAACTACCCACATTATTTGTCACTCGACATTCATCGGTAGCCTCTTAGCCCGATGGTGTCTGTGACTATGGTCATATCACTCCTTGGCTCCGTTGTCCAATGGTGAAGTTTATCAACTAATGTATACAAAACCCCACATACCGGCTGTAATTTGGTGACTACAAAGACTTAATCCCTGTAATTATAACTTTGAAAATATTTAAGAATTTATAAAGCACTTTGATAAAAAGAGAATGACTCACTTTGCAGATTTATTTGAGTAGAGCCTAGCCTACTGATTAGCCTTTTAACCTAAATTTAATAACATGCACACGAACTCGGTTAGTAACAAATACAGCATTTACGATAACTCACTAGATTAAACCTTCACAACGAATGACAAAGTGCGATACTTAAACATCCATCGTATCTACGACGAATGACAAAGCATAAACCCTAATGTGGGCAGCACTTAAACATCCATTGGATAATTTAATCGATCGGACATTGAATCGTAGCAGCGATCGAGTTAATACCCAGTATCGGAGCTGCGCCTCGCTAATTATATATGAAATTTCAACTTCAGAGTACTATCAATTCATTTTTACGAAAAGATTTTGACACCAGCTGAATTTAGGGCCTTACGCGGCCCGCGTAACCTATCCCTTATATCTTACGCGGCCCGCGTGGCCGCCCAGTCTATGTATAGGTTTGCATGGTCATGGGCTTAGGTTTGACAGGTGGGTTATACGTGGCCCGGATACTTATCCGGTCAAACTCAAGGTTGATGCGGCCCGCGTAAGACAGGGCTTGTTTCTTACGCGGCCCGCTTGAGAACCATATTTCTGGTTTTCTTATTTTTTTTTATGTAAGGTATGGTTTCAGGGGTCCGGGTTTTTACTTACGGGTATTTTTTAGGATAATTTTGAGAGTCCTTACAACTGGGGCTCCTAATCTGGAACGAAGGTTTTATTAACCTATTAGATTACTAACGAGACTTATTTAAGTTGTAAACTTAGACCAGCTAGTTTAAAGAAGGATTTATGGTACGGAAAGCTAGATTAAGCGATGACCGGATTGGAATGTAATTTAGACCCGACAAGTATGGAGACTTGTATTATCTGGGTAAACTAAATACATTCTGGAATTTGAAGTTAAAATGATAAGGTTTGACCCGTTTCGGCTAATTTATGTAAACTAGTTACATAAATCGTACCGTACGCGTATAAGCATAAACGGGTAACCGGATGAGTCATACAAAAGTTCCATAATTTATTATGCTTTAAATATGTTATGATATTAGTAGGATATCAACAAATATGCCCAAAATGATTTTAAAACCAAATTAAGTCCTATAAGGGCAATTTAGTCATTTTGAGATTTATAAAGGAGGTTTAAAAGTAAACTGATGTTCTGGTCTAAAACATTCTGTAAAAATACTTATTTTATGATGTTTAATCAGTAGGATATCATACATATGTGTGGTTTACCATTTATGGCCAAACTATGCCCCGAAAGGGTATTTTGGTCATTTCACATATGCTTTTAAGGACATAATTGGAAGTCCGAGTTCATGACTTATAACTACTATAAAAATATTAAAATATTAAAATTTATTTATAAGTTCAGTAGGTAACAAGTCTTGGGTGCTGAATATGGTTTTAAACCATACTATGCACCTAATTAGCGTAAAAATCGATAATTGGCGATATTTGCAAAGTATATGTGATTTTGAGATTTTGACCAGCCTTGAATGGTTAAAATATTTTATTTTACATATTAAATCAGTAGGAAAAGGTTTGGCATGTTAATTATATGTAAATCACATTTTATTAACAAAAAGGACATTATCGTCAATTATAGAATTTATACAAGAACTCTAACTTATGGTCAGTATATAATCTGAACCAACATTCCAAAAATTCCTAAAAATGATATCATAACAGTAGGTAATGAGTTTAGGGTCAAAATTTATGTTTAATCATGGTTTAGGCATAAAAGGGTAGTTTAGACTTTATAAAAACTAAATTTACGATATCTAGCATATCATCAATTTGAGACTAGAAAATAATGTCAAAATAATTTAGACATGTTTATATATCAGTAACTAAGCTATTTGTATGACCATATGTTCAAAAATCTCATTTTTAGACTATAAGGGCATAATGGTTAACTAAAAGCAAAATAACGGAAATTTGCATATAACTTAGGATATTAAGTGACCAGGTAATATAACCTTAGAGGGTTATATTACAACATTATATGGTCCTAATGGAAGCTTAAAACATAAAGGATTTAAGCTTAATCGGGTTAGAACTGAAAGTCAAAGTAAAAGTCAACTTTTGCGACTTTCGGTTGCGAATCGAGCCTAAACTCAGAATTGTCGGGTTGAACATATCTAGACATGTTCTAATAATATTTACCAAGCTATTAAAGTGACAAAACATATTTTATAACTTCTACATTATCAGATTTGAATTTATTTAAAAACTGACCCGTTTGACTTTTTATATTAATTATTTTGACCCGACAATTAACTAAGTAAACGTGGTAATTAGGAGGTGCCCTTTTGAGGGATTATCACCTACCTAATTACGATTACGTAGCCACATTTGCCTCGAACAATGGCTGGATCGTTAAAGTTTAAACTAAAAGTCAAAGCGTTATTACGACAACTTTGACTTTCAGTCTTTAAACATATAAAAACCGAACTACAGAGGCTAAGAATACTTACACAAGGTCCTAGCACGAAACTTGTACTGAGGGGAGACTCCTTTAGGACCAGGAAGCTCCAGAGAAGAAGTATGGAAGAAAATTTGAGAGATGCAAGTTGAAATGTGCAACAAAGGCACCCATTTATAGTGAAACTAGGATCTTTAAGATCAATCCAGCTGTTAGGAGGTGTTCCCAGATGATCACAAGTGTTAAGGTGTTAGTAAAAACCATTAAACAAGCCTTGGTTTCGAGCAGAAGGCATGCAATGGCGGTTTGGAACGTTGCAACATGCAGCTGTCCATTTTCAGCTTACTGGGCACTTCCTCGCGAGCCGCGAAGGATTCAGTGGAGGTCTACGCGCCCCGCGACGCTCCTTCATTCCGGTAAAACATGTTTCAGATTTGACAGATTCAGTCCCTGGTCCTTTATAACTTCAAATAACTTTTATTTTTAGCATTTTGACCCCCAAAGTTAGTTTTTTAAGTATCTTGGGACATATAACAAACATCATTAGGCTTCCGTACGGTTACGGGATCACCCGAAAGGTACTAGTTTCTCTCGTTGACGCTTTTAACCCTTTTTCTTGAAATCTTGCATAACTTAATAAATAATGATCCTGATACCTTATGTAATTACCATTTAGCATTCTTGGAAATATAATTGGACATTACGAAGCTCTGGGTTCGTTAAAAGGTCACTCAGAGGTAAGAATTAACATGTTGACACATTTAACCCCTTCGTCTTATAAGTTTCACTTGTTTTTCACAAATGGCTACTTACACCCAATAATTCACTCGTTTAAAGATTACGAACATCGTGCAGGGTTATCCAAAGGCATAGTTTTAACATGTTGTCACTTTTAGTCCTTTTGTATTCATCTTTTCACCGTTTGTAAACTGTAATCCCTCAAAGTCAACTTATTACAAGTTTAGGGTTTATGACACGTATCTTTACTATATTGGACAAGATTTTGCGAGGTGTTACATCCTCACCCCCTTAAAAGAAATCTTGATCTCGAGATTTACTGAAACAATTGAGGGTACTTCTGTCGCATCGTGGATTCAACTTCCCATGTATATTCAGGACCTCTACGGGCATCCCATTTCACCTTCACAGTTGGCACATGTTTCCTTCGAAGCTTTTTAACCTGTCGATCCTCGATCGATAAAGGTTTTTCAACAAACTTCAAGCTTTCGTCAATTTGCACGTCTTTATGAGACATTGCTAGCGACTCATCAGCTATAAATTTCTTTAAATTGCAGATGTGGAACACATTGTGAAATCCACTAAGCTCTTCAGGTAGATTTTAACTTATAGGCCACACTCCCGACACATTCAATGATCTCGAATGGTCCGATATATCTTGGGCTCAGCTTACCCTTTTTACAAAATTGCATCACTCCTTTCCAGGGTGACACCTTGAGTAATACTTTATCTCCTACCTCAAATTTTAGAGGTTTGCGCCTCTTATCTGCGTAGCTCTTCTGCCTATCTCTGGCAGCTTTTAGACGATCGCAGATCTGAACAATCTTGTTTGTCGTCTCAAGGACTATCTCAAGTCCTGATAGCTGAGTTTCCCCAACTTCCGCCCAACAAACAGGCGTTCTACATTTCCTTCTATATAAGGCCTCAAAGGGCGCAACCTGAATGCTCGTATGATACCTGTTGTTGTATGAGAATTCAATCAAGGGAAGATGATCATCCCAACTTCCCCCTAAGTCAATGACACAAGCCCGAAGCATGTCTTCAAGTGTCTGAATCGTATGTTCACTTTGCCCATCCGTCCGAGGATGATAAGCAGTACTAAAATTCAAACGAGTGCCTAGAGATTGTTGGAAACTTTTCCAAAAATGAGAAGTGCATCTAGTATCCCTATCAGATATAATAGATACTGGTACTCCGTGGAGTGATACAATCTCGTCTACATACAGTTGGGCTAGTTTATCGGAGCTATGCGTCTCCTTTATGGGTAAGAAATATACATACTTAGTCAGTCTGTCAACTATAACCCATATTGTATCATTTCCATGCCTTGTCTTTGGTAATTTGGTAATGAAATCCATAGTTACCATTTCCCACTTCCAAGTGGGAAGTTCTGGTTGTTGTAGTAAACCTGACGGCTTTTGATATTCGGCTTTAACATGTGAGCACGCCAGACATTTAGCTACATCTGTGGCTATGGATTTCTTCAAACCCATCCACCAATAGTTTGCCTTCAGATCTTGATACATTTTATCACTTCCTGGGTGAACTGAATACTTGGAATTATGAGCTTCTTGGAGGATTACATCTCTAAGTCCTCCACGAATTGGAACCAAGATTCGACCATTCAATCTGAGGATTCCATCATTCCCAGGTGACAACTGATCAACAGTTGCACCGAATCTTTCTTCAGGAAAGTTATCTTCCATTATGGCTTCTTTCTGTGCTGACAACAACTTCTCATTTAAACTGTTCCTTAGTTCAATACTTTTAGCATTGATCCGTATCGGTTTAACCCTTCCCTTCCTGCTTAGTGCATCAGCGACCACATTCGCTTTGCCAGGATGGTAGCGGATTTCACAATCATAATCGTTCAATGTTTCCATCCAACGACGTTGTCTCATGTTGAGATCTTTCTGGTTAAACAAGTGTTGGAGACTTTTGTGATCTGAATATGTCACACATTTGGTTCTATATAGGTAAGGCCTCCATAGCTTAAGTGCAAATACAACAGTACCCAATTCCAAGTCATGGGTGGTGTAATTCTTTTCATGCACCTTCAGCTGTCGTGATGCGTAGGCAATCACCTTTCCTCTTTGCATAAGCACACATCCCATGCCAGTTTGCGATGCATCACAATACATAACAAATTCTTCTATTCCCTCTGGTAACGTCAACACTGGAGCATTGCTCAATTTCTGCTTGAGAATCTCGAAAGATTCTTGTTGTTTGGGACCCCAATCAAATTTCACCTTCTTGCGGGTTAAAGAAGTTAAAGGTGTAGCTATCCTTGAAAAGTTTTCGATGAATCGTATGTAATATCCTGCCAACCCTAAAAAGCTGTGAATTTCAGTAGGTGTCTTAGGTGCTTGCCAATTCATAATTGCTTCTATTTTAGCGGGATCCACCTGGATGCCACACTCACTTACCACATGTCCAAGGAATTGGACTTTGCGAAGCCAGATTTCGCATTTGGAGAATTTTGCATAAAGCTTTTCATGTTGCAGAAGTTTGACGATGCATCAGAGATGTTTCTCATGATCGGCTTGACTATTGGAATATATAAGTATGTCATCAATGAAGACAATGACAAACTTGTCCAGATATGGCTTGCAGACTCGATTCATGAGGTCCATGAATGATGCAGGTGCGTTAGTGAGCCCAAAAGGCATCACCAAAAATTCATAGTGGCCATATCTTGTTCTAAATGCGGTCTTGTGTACATCTTCGGTTCTGACCTTTAGTTGATGGTATCCTGACTTTAGATCGATCTTTGAGAAGAAACTTGCCCCTTGTAGCTGATCGAACTGATCGACGATCCTGGGCAACGGATAGCGGTTCTTGATTGTTACTTTGTTTAGCTCATGATAATCAATGCATAGACGCATTGAACCATCCTTCTTCTTTACAAATAAAATGGGCGCTCCCTAAGGGGACGAGTTTGGTTGTTACTTTGTTTAGCTCGGTCGGTGCCAAACGATAAGGAGCTCGTGCGACTGGTGCTGCTCCAGGTATAATATCAATTCTGAACTCTACTTGCCTCTCAAGAGGCAAACCAGGTAGTTCTTTAGGGAAAACGTCTAGGTATTCTGAAATAACAGGGATATCTTCTATCTTGGGCTTTGGTGCATCTACAGTTACTTGTGCCATGTAAATGACACATCCGTTCTTCAAACATTTGGAGGCCTTAAGCATAGTCACTTGATCAGGAAATCCATGGTGCGTATCTCCTTGAACAGTAATTGATTCACCAGAAGGGGTTTCAATGATAACTTGTTTCTTGGCACATGCAATTTGGGCTTTGTTAAATAATAACCAATCCATGACTACAACTACAGCAAACCCCGCCAATTTCATTGGCAACAAGGACAACGGAAAAGAATGGTTCCTAATGGATATGAACCATCCATCTAGAATTGTTGAGGCAGTTTCTAAGGTATCATCGGCCAATTCTACCTCATATTTTATGTCTAGAGTTTTAATAGGCAGATTTAACAGTTTACTAAATTTATCGTCAACAAAGGACTTATCTACGCCAGAATCAAATAAAACTCTAGCATAAATATCATTTATGAGGAAAGTACTTGTTATAACGTTATCATCCTGCACTGCCTCTCTGGCATTCATATGCAACACTCGAGCATTTGTCTTTTTAGCCTCTTCGGGCTTCTTTGCTGTGACACCCACGACAAAACCAGGTACACCCTAAACGGTCCAAAACTGTAAAGCACACTTAAAAATTTAATTGCGTGAAAACCCTAAAAACATGTGTGACTTATACGCTTGATTAAATGATATCTGTTATGTCTCAGAGGAATCCGAGAACACGTTATGACTGACATGACACCAATAAGGGCCAACAGTGTGAAGTTGGTGTCCGTAGCCTTGAAACACGTGTTAAACGGGAGTGTTCCGTTTAACAGCGCTTTAAACCTTTGGCATTGATTATTAGGTTATCGGTAGCATCATTTAAGATTTCGAGTTCCAGGAACAACTTATTTTTGTGCCTTAGACTGTGACATAAGGTTTGAAGCCAATCAGAGATCGGGCACGCAAAACGAAGCAGCTTCCCGGTTAGGGAAACGCTTTCGTTTCAGGAATAACATAAGGCAATCAAACGTGCAAGGAATGATCGATCAAGCTTAAAAACACTTAAACCACCCTAATACGAGTTTTTATGATTAAAACGTAACTGGGTTCGGATTTCAAGACGGTTATGCATGATTTTTAAAACCGAGTCTTTTAACACTAATTACGCGCGAAACAGAGTCCGTCACACAAATCGAGAACGCGCCCGGGACCCGTAAACGAACCTAAACACTCAACGGAAGATAAAAATCATCTTTTAGCGCTCAAAACGAAGCACGAGGTGGCCCTAGGGGGGCCCCACCTAAACCGCCACCACCCCCCCCATATATATATATTTTTTTTCATTTTTTTTCTTTTAAATTTCACTCAAAAATACCCAAATTCTGCTTCCCCTTCACTTTTTATCAGCTGATTTCACCATATACTTCAACAAATCCAGGGTATTAACTCAAATCTTTAAGTGTTTAGGCTTGGTTTCTTGATTAAACATGGTTTAGGCCATGAAAACCAATTTAATCCATGATTTTTGGAAGTTTAGACATGTTTTAGGGCTGAATATGAACACAACAAGAATTCCCTGGTGTTATATAGCAGCCATGGTGACAAAACTTTGGGGTTTGATACCCTAATCAACACTTATTCGACAAAAATCGCCTAACTATTCGATTAACCGAAAAACAATGAATCAAAGCTTGATTGATCTAAGTTCTAGCATATTTTGATTGTACTTGTTGTGTAGGTACTGAATATAGCCCACACATACTTCTGGACTCACAAGGAACGCTTGGAATCCAAGCTTGCGCTAGGTATAAAATCCGAAAACTGAATCTAGGATAGGCAGAATTTTGTTTTAGCTATAACTTGGTCCGTGATACATGGATTGAGCTGAAATTTGGTGTGGTGATGAAGGGTAGTGTCAGGAAGGTCCAAGTAGAATTTTAGAATTTTTGGAACTTGCTACGACATTTGGTAAAATTTTGACTGTTTTACCAAAAGAATTCTAAAAAAAAAATACCAAACGAATTCAATAAATAACCAAAGTTTACAGAGACACAAAGGAACATATGTGGAATGTTCTGGGAATATTCGGAGTCCATTGGTTGAGTTTTGATTTGGGTTAAAAATACGCGTTTTTGCGGATTTTTGGTAGCCGGAAACGCACCGTAACGAAATCAGAAAAATTTTAAAATTTTTGGAAATGTTTGTGGAAACATAAGGGATGTCCAGGAATTTTTTGGGAAGTTTTGGATCGATGATGGTAATTAATTTTAATTATGTGGTTAAATATGGTTTATAAATAATTTATTTAGACAAGTAAAATGCCAAAATAAATTCCCACAAATTTTTCCCGTATTCTACAGATTTTTAATGTGTTATATAAAAATTTTCAGAATTTTATTTAAATTATAAATAAAATGGGAATTTTTGGGATAAAAAATGGGTTATTTGCAGTTTACCGTGTAACGAACCTGCCGGAACTGGGAACTGACCCAACCCGAAAAATACTATAATTGAAACATGGGGAGTATTCTGGGAGTTTCCAGGGCGGATTGGACACTCGGGGTGTGTCCAATACCAGTTCGGGATATCCCCGACGGTTGAAACGGAAACTCAAAATTGGGCAACCTGGACTCCCCATACTCCCTTAATGAGAAGTTAATAATTCTTAAATAACAACGTGTTGGCACTATTGGTATTCCCGTACCATTATCCGAACACGTTAAACTACTGATATTGGCTGGCACGCGAACCGGTGCCCGGAAGCCAAACTGAAAACTTATACTACCCTGACATCCATCACCATACCAGTATCATATAGGCTCAATCTGTATTGAAAACTCCTGTCAAAATCCAACTTATACCTGTTACCGACTTAGATACTGACGTGAGCCAATATTTGCATACGTGATTCTGGAAGTTGACTCTGTTGCTTGTTTACATCATGTGTGAAACTACGACATACACTGTGAGTTTCACTCCCCGACTTTTAATTTGTTTTACTGTTTTCTGCGGTGATTTGCATGTTACAAACTGTGTTAATTACACCAACTTGCTATGATGTGAATTATCTAACACACGATATTAGCCCCGATACAAGTGATTAACGCAAGTCGTGGGCAGTGGATAGTACTATTGGTCTGACAAACCCAGTTGCCCGCTGGACAGGTGCGGCCGACAGCCAGGAAACTGCATGAGTCCTAACCAGGTTATGCTGTTAGACATAACTACCGGAGGGCATTAAACTGCATGTGATACAAGTGGTGCGATTAAGTGTCTGTGTGACACAGTATGATTAAAACAGTCTAGGTTTCACTTGTGACACTCGTGTAATTCCATCTATGAACCGTAATATGTGCAATTAAACATGTTGATACATTTTGAAACGAAACAACTAAACCAGTGGAACTCACCGGCATCGTTTAGCTGACCTTTTTTAAAAACTAACATGCATTTCAGGTAAAACGAAACAGGAGTGAACATATGTGTAAGGAAGGATCTAGTAGGCGGACGTAGCATAATAAAAGCTATAATGGCTTGTAGTACCGCTTTTAATATATGGTTTGTAATGTAATAGTTCGAAGACGTTGTAACCGATGCTCCTGTTTTATGTAATGTAATGTTTTTAAATTATGAGGAGTGCCATGTGTCTGACGCACCCCGCATTTGTCTTCCGCTGCGAGTCGGGGTGTGACAGAAGATGGTATCAGAGCCATCCGTTATAGCGATTTAGGTATCCCTAAAAGAACCTAGACTATAATCCTAAGTTAACTCCTCACCCTGAGAACCTCTAGAGCCAGAGTGGCGTGGCTACTACCGGGGTGGTCTTGTTGGGCAAATAAATTATTGTGGTCCGGAACACAATAATTTATCTGCTGGTACTTGGGCATTCCGGAAACGTCACGGAGAGAGAAGAGAGAACTGAGATGCCATGCTGACTTAACAATGGTGGAAAAAAATTTCAACACTAAAATTAAAGTTGTGTGCAATACGAGCTTATGTGTACCTCTGTGGATTGTTTATTTTCGGTTATACCAGTCGATAGAATCGGTGTTAGATGTTGTTTTCCTTTACAGCTACTATGTCGAGTCATTCGAGTCGCCAGACGACTTCTCATATGGAGACTGATCCTGAGGAGGATCCACAAATGCCTCTGTTACCCCAGAGCTAGTCGCCGGATGAGTCCAGGTACTGTTGTGCTGTTTATCCCCCTAGACCCCCTACTAGGCGCGTGGGGGAGGCCTCGAGCGCCTACCATTCCCCATCTCACCACCTGACTAGCTCCTCGGATCATAGTCGTACCCCGGATGTCGTTATCCGAATAGGACCTATTCCTAGGATCCCTACTCCCACCACGGGGCATTGGGAGTGGGGGCCGGTAGCCCCTAGGTTACATACACCCAAAACTCCCCCCGACCCTTATACCCCTTCCACTCCTCGTACTTACACCCCATCCTCACCTAGTTCTCAGAAGGTACCCCTTGTCCGCCCCCGACAAACGGCTCGTCGGAGGGTACCTGTCCCTGGGCCTGTTTTTACCCCACATATTTCCCCTGTTCGCTTGATACCCACACCTATCGGGACCCAACATCACTTTACTGCTCGTTTTCTTACCCCACCTAGGGAGGACCCTTCCCCTTTCCACACTTATGAGCATGGTGGCTCTTCCCAGCCATTCAGGGAGCCTTCCCCACCTGTTTGGGGCATCCTAGTTCCTCCTCAGGAGGTGCCTGCTCCCATCACTGAGAGCAGCCTGATGGGGTTCCTGTTTGAGCAGATTTCGTTATTGAGGATGGCACGCGATGAGGACGAGCAGCAGCGGAGGTCTATGGGAGATTACTTGACTGTCTTGCAGCAGGCGATCATTGCCTTACAACAGGGTATGGGATACGTCCATCATTAGCAGAATCATTTTCGAGCTTTAGTGTATGGATGTATTGGCACTATTATAGGTTTGGTAGCTGGTTTTGCAGGGTTGACGTGGTGGATGTGGCGTTCCTAGTATGGTTTTCTTTCTAATATAGATAGAGATGATGTACCTTTTGTACATCCTACCAAGCACTGGGCTACGCCTATGTCGAGGTAGGGATGTAGCCGTAGTATTTTCGACTCTCGTAGTTTGTGTCGTGTGGTATGATGCATGTATGTCACTTTAGTGACCAGTTTTGACCGCACATTTAAGCACTGACCCTTTTGGGTTAAGTCTATGTGCAAATTTTGACGATTGTATGACGATGATATTATATATATACATAACGATGATATTATATATATACATGACGATGCTTTTGACTATATGTGTCGTGGATCTAGGGTTGTGATGAAATTATGTGATGTGTAATGGAATTGTGTGGTATGTGGTAACTGAAAATGTGATAAGTAATGATTAGCTATGTGACATTGATACATACATATCTATTGTTTTTAATAGAATGGCCCCGAAACGAGTACCTCAGATGACAGAGGCAGAAATTGCCCAACTGATAGCACAACAACTTCAAGCCGTTATCCCCACTATCGTGGCGCGGGTTAAAGCCGGCATCAATGCGAACCCGCAACCGAACCCGCAATCAGGGATGGGAGATCAGAACAATAATCAAAACAATGTGAGGCCAGTTTGCATGTATAAACACTTTATGGAGTGCAAACCAATGGAGTTTAATGGAACTGAAGGACCGAACGGGTTTGTGAAATGGATCGAGAAGTCGGAATCGGTCCTTAACATAAGTAATTTTCCGGGTGACTGTGCGGTAAAGTATACAACTTGCACTTTTACCGACCACGCTTTGAACTGGTGGAATGCTATTGTGCAATCTCGCGGGCAGGATGAGATTAATGCTATGACTTGGGATGATCCTAAGATACTAATTCAGAAACTCGAGCATGAGTTTTGGAACCTGCAGATGCAAGGTGTGGATCATGCAGGTTACATAAATTGCTTCAATGAACTGGCACGCATCTTGCCAGATATGGTTCGACCGGAGTCCAAGAGGATCGAGAGGTATATCTGGGGACTGGCCCCAGAAGTAAGGAGTATCATTAATTCGGTGGAGCACCTGACCATGCACGGAGTGCTAGCTAGGTCAGGCACGGTTACGTACGACATGGTGAGACGCAAGATTTTGACAATGCTGGGAGAGCCGGCAGGAAATAAGCGAGAGGCCCCGGAAAGTAGTCGAGCGGGGGAAGCTATACCGAATAGGGGGAGAGCTACTAGTCAAAGCTACTCCATGACTACACCAACGGGAAACTCTGGTGGCTATAAAGGAACAGCCCCAAAATGCAACAAGTGCACTTTGCACCACTATGGTGCATGTCGAGCAGGGAGCTGCTCGAGGTGCCATAAAAGTGGACATTATACCCGAAACTGTAAGACACCATTGGAACCCAACCGTTTCCAAACCCCAAGGCCTCAACCTCTGCAACAGCGACCCCAACATCAGTTTACTATGTAAACTGGGTTACCATATATTAACTAAGTAAACTAACTATGTAAACTGGGTTACCATAAAGAATCGATATCCTCTTCCATGAATCGATTAACTAATTACCACGTTTACTTAGTTTACTATGTAAACTGGGTTACCATAAAGAATCGATATCCTCTTCCATGAATCGATGATTTATTTGATCAGTTGCAAGGAGCCTGTTACTTTTCCAAAATCGATCTTAGATTCGGTTATCATCAAGTGAAAGTTCAAGAGGAAGATATCCCTAAAACAGCCTTTCGAACTCGGTACGGTCACTATGAGTTCCTGGTTATGCCCTTTGGGTTAACCAACGCACCCGCGGTATTTATGGACCTCATGAACCGGGTTTGTAAACCATATCTAGATAAATTCGTCACAGTCTTTATTGACGATATTTTGATCCATTCCAAGAGTAAAAAGGAACACGAGCACCATCTACGAGCCATACTAGAGATATTGAGGAAAGAGAAGTTGTACGCCAAGCTTTCAAAGTGTGACTTCTGGTTACAAGCGGTGCAATTTTTAGGACATGTGGTAGATCAACAAGGGATTCATGTTTACCCTAGTAAGATCGAAGCTATTAAGAATTGGCAAGCGCCTAAGTCTCCGAAAGAGATAGGCCAATTCTTGGGATTGGAAGGATATTACTGTCGCTTTATTGAAAACTTTTCCTGCATTGCTCCATCCTTAACTGCCTTGACACAGAAAGATCGAAAGTACGAATAGGGCGAAGAACAAGAAACAACTTTTCAGCTGTTAAAACAAAAGTTATGTGAGGCGCCAAATTTGACTTTGCCAGAGGGCAATAATGACTTTGTAGTGTATTGCGACGCATCTCGACAGTGGTCTAGGATGCGTATTGATGCAGAGAAACAAGGTTATTGCATATGCTTCCAGACAATTGAAAGTGCATGAAAAGAACCATACAACGCATGATTTAGAGTTGGGCGCAGTGATTTTTGCACTTAAGATCTGGAGGAATTACCTGTACGGTACGAAATGTACAATTTATACAGATCATAAGAGCCTCCAACATATATTCGATCAAAAGGAGCTAAATATGAGACAACGCAGATGGGTAGAGCTATTGAACGATTACGACTGTGAAATAAAATACCATCCAGGTAAGGCTAAAATAGTAGCCGATGCCTTGAGTAGAAAAGAACGAGTAAAGCCACTAAGAGTGTGAGCTCTTGGGATGATTGTTCAAACCAGTCTTAAAGAGCAGATTCGTAGTGCTCAAATGGAAGCTTTGGAGGAAGGCCAACTAAATAGCGAAAACTTACACGAAAATGAAGGGAATTTTGTGAGGAAACTGGATGAAGTGTTATATTTCAAAAATAGGGTATGGATTCCTACTCTCCAGGACCTACGTCAACTGGTTATGGATGGGGCTCATAAATCTAAGTACTCTATTCACCCCGATACAGACAAGATGTATCACAACCTTAAGGAATTTTATTGGTGGCCATGTATGAAAAAGGACGTATCAGAGTACGTGAGCAAATGCTTGACTTGTGCCCGGGTAAAGGCAGAATACCAGAAACCCTCGGGAATGTTACAGCAACCCGAAATACCTCAATGGAAATGGGAGCAAATCACGATGGATTTCGTGACCCACCTTCCAAAAACACCCCGAGGTCATGATGTGATTTGGGTAGTAGTAGATAGACTAACCAAATCGGCGCACTTTATTCTGATTCGTACTACCTACAACACCGAGAAGTTGGCCGAGATCTACACGAATGAAATTGTGGCTAGACACGGGGTACCAGTTGCAATCATTTCAGACCGTGATAGTCATTTCACTTCACACTATTGGCAACAGTGACAAGAAGCTTTGGGGTCTAGAATAGACCTGAGTACTACTTACCATCCCCAATCCGACAGCCAATCAGAACGAACTATCCAGACATTAGAGGATCTGCTTCGTGCTTGCACCCTAGACTTTGGGGGAAGTTGGGATAAGCACCTTCCCCTCATTAAATTCTCTTACAATAACAGCTATCATAGTAGCATACAAGCTGCACCGTATGAAGAACTATATGGCTGGAAGTGCAGATAGCCACTTTGTTGGGTTGAAGTGGGTGATACTCAACTCACGGGGTCTGAACTAATTCAAGAAACGACAGACAAGGTGCATAAGATCCAAAGTAGACAGAAAGCGACCCAAGATCGGCAGAAAAGTTACGTCGATGTTCGTAGGAAACCGTTGTCTTTTGAAGTAGGTGACAAAGTACTGTTAAAAGTGTCACCATGGAAAGGAGTGATTAGGTTTGGCAAGGCAGGAAAGTTGGCTCCGAGATACATTGGGCCGTATGAAATTATTTCCAAGGTTGGATCTGTAGCGTACCGACTGAAATTACCAGATGAACTGAGCATAATTCACGATGTCTTCCACGTATCCAACTTAAAGAAATGTCTCACAGATGTAGCAGCTATTATACCATTAGAAGAAGTGCACATTGATGACAAACTCCACTTTGTGGAGGAACCGGTAGAAATAGTAGACGGGAAGACCAAACAACTACGTTATAACAAAATCTCGCTGGTGAAAGTCCGGTGGAACTCGAAGCAAGGACCTGAGTATACCTGGGAACGGAAGGATGAGTTCCGTAGAAAATACCCATATCTCTTCCCTAAACAAGACGAATTGAATTCCGGGGACGAAATTTCTAAACCAGGGGAGACTGTGAAACCCACGATGAAACCAGGTACACCCTAAACGGTCCAAAACTGTAAAGCACACTTAGACTGTGACATAAGGTTTGAAGCCAATCAGAGATCGGGCACGCAAAACGAAGCAACTTCTCGGTTAGGGAAACGCTTTCGTTTCAGGAATAACATAAGGCAATCAAACGTGCAAGGAACGATCGATCAAGCTTAAAAACACTTAAACCACCCTAATACGAGTCTTTTATGATTAAAACATAACTGGGTTCGGATTTCAAGACGGTTATGCATGATTTTTAAAACCAAGTCTTTTGACACTAATTACGCGTGAAACGGAGTCCGTCACGCAAATCGAGAACGCGCCCGGGACCCGTAAATGAATCTAAACACTCAATGGAAGATAAACATAATCTTTTAGCGCTCAAAATGAAGCACAAGGTGGCCCTAGGGGGACCCACCCAAACCACCACCACCTCCTATATATATATATTTCATTTTTTTCTTTTAAATTTCACTCAAAAATCCCCAAAATTATGCTTCCCCTTCACTTTTTCTCAGCTGATTTCACCATATACTTCAACAAATCCAGGGTATTAACTCCAATCTTTAAGTGTTTAGGCTTGGTTTCTTGATTAAACATGGTTTAGGCCATGAAAACCAATTTTAATCCATGATTTTTGGAAGTTTAAACATGTTTTAGGGCTGAATATGAACACAACATGAATTCCCTGGTGTTATATAGCAGCCATGGTGACAAAACTTTGGGGTTTGATACCCTAATCAACACTTATTCGACAAAAATCGCCTAACTATTCGATTAACCGAAAAACAATGAATCAAAGCTTGATTGATCTAAGTTCTAGCATATTTGGATTGTACTTGATGTGTAGGTACTGAATATAGCCCACACATACTTCTGGACTCACAAGGAACGCTTGGAATCCAAGGTTGCGCTAGGTATAACATTCGAAAACTGAATCTAGGATAGGCAGAATTTTGTTTTAGATATAACTTGGTCCGTCATTCTTCGATTGAGCTGAAATTTAGTGTCGTGATGAAGGGTAGTTTCAGGAAGGTCCACGTAAAATTTGAGAATGTTTGGAATTTTCTACAATTTTTGGTAAAATTTTGACTGTTTTACCAGAAGAATTCTGAAAAAATACCAAACGGATTCAATAAATCACCAAATTTTACAGTGACACTAAGGAACATATGTGGAATTTTCTGGGAAAATTTGGAGTCCATTGGTTGAGTTCTTATTTGGGTTAAAAATCCGCGTTTTTGCAAGTTTCGGTAGCCGGAAACGCACCGAAACGAAATCTGAAAAATCTTAAAATTTTTGGAGATGTATCTGGAAACATAAGGGATATCCAGGAATTTTTTTGGGAATCTTTGGATCACTGATGGTAATTAATTTTAATTATGTGGTGAAATATGGTTTATAAATAATTTATTTAGACAAGTAAAATGCCAAAATAAATTCCTAAAACTTTTTCCCATATTCTACAGATGTTTACTGAGTCATATAAAAATTTTCAAAATTTTATTCAAATTATAGATAAAATGGGAATTTTTGGGATTAAAAATGGGTTATTTTAAATCAATTTCGGCAGTTTACCGTGTAACGAACCTGCCGGAACTGGAAACTGACCCAACCCGGCAAATACTATAATTGAAACACGGGGAGTGTTCTGGGAGATTCCAGGGCGGATTGGACACTCGGGGTGTGTCCAATACCAGTTCGGGAAATCTCCGACGGTGGAAACGGAAACTAAAAATTGGGCAACCTGGACTCCCCAAACACCCAAACTCCCTTAATGAGAAGTTAATAATTCTCAAATAACAACGTGTTGTCACTATTGGTATTCCCGTACCATTATCCAAACACGTTAAACTACTGACATTGGCTGGCACGCGAACCGGTGCCCGGAAGCCAAACTGAAAACTAATACTACCCTGACATCCATCATCATACCAGTATCATATAGGCTCAATCTGGATTGAAAAATCCTGTCAGAATCCAAGTTATACCTGTTACCGACTTAGATACTGACGTGAGCCAATATTTGCATACGTGATTCTGGAAGTTGACTCTGTTGCTTGTTTACATCCTGTGTGAAACTACGACATACACTGTGAGTTTCATTCCCCACTTTTAATCTGTTTTACTGTTGTCTGGGGTGATTTGCATGTTACAAACTGTGTTAATTACACCAACTTTCTATGATGTGAATTATCTAACACACGATATTAGCCCCGATACAAGTGATTAATGTAAGCCGTGGGCAGTGGATAGTACTATTGGTCTGACAAACCCAGTTGCCCGCCGGACAGGTGCGGCCGGCAGCCAGGCAACTGCACGCATCCTAACCAGGTTATGTTGTTAGACATAACTACCGGAGGGCATTAAACTGCATGTGATACAGGTGGTGCGATTAAGTGTCTGTGTGACACAGTACGATTAAAACAGTCTAGGTTTCACTTGTGACACTCGTGTAATTCCATCTATGAACCGTAATATGTGCAATTAAACATGTTGATACATTTTGAAATGAAACAACTTAACCAGTGGAACTCACCGGCATTGTTTAGCTGACCTTTTTAAAAACTAACATGCATTTCAGGTAAAACGAAACAGCAGTGAACATGTGGGTATGGAAGGATCTAGTAGGCGGACGTAGCATAATAAAAGATAAATGGCTTGTAGTACCGCTTTTAATATATGGTTTGTAATGTGATAGTTCGAAGACGTTGTAACCGATGCTCCTGTTTTATGTAATGTAATGTTTTTAAAATATGAGGAGTGCCATGTGTCTGCCGCACCCCGCATTTGTCTTCCGCTGCGAGTCGGGGTGTGACATTTGCGTATTTCGGGCAGTTAGACTTGATGTGCCCCTTCTCATTATAACCATAACATGTTGCATTCTTTAGGTCCTTGCACTCCAAAGTTTTATGACTCTTAGATTTACAGATTCCGTAGGGTCTAGCCTGCGACTCTAACCTGCATTTTCCGAAGTGGTGTTTCTTGCAGTTCTTACACAGGGGCTTTTCACCCGACTGATTGGCATTCTTCTTAAACCCTGAATTACCCTTCTTCTTCTTATCAGAACGCTGTGAGTTATCTTCCTTTCTTTTTCTCTTCCTGTCATCAACAGTCTTTACAGACTTATTCCAGATAATATCTAAAGTCAAGGACAGAGACAGATCTACACCTGACCGGTAAGTTGTAGGCTTTGAAGCCTTCACATGACCCTTTACCTCGGGAGCCAATCCACCAATAAACCACGCAATACGCTATGGCTCTGGTGTAATCAAATAAGGTACCATTCGAGACATGGTGTTGAAGCTAGTAACATAAGTTTGACAATCTAAATTCTTCATAACCAGAGTTAAAAAATCAGCTTCAACTTTCTCTATTTCGTGTTGTGGACAGAAAGTTTCTCTCATCAGATCAACAAATTTGTCCCAAGGCAGATTATAAAGTGGAATTTTCCCTGAGGCCTGTATCAGTGCCTTCCACCAAACTAAGGCATCGCCCTTAAAGGATTGAGATACAAACTTTACCACATCCTGCTCAGCACACCCACTAACGTCGACAACCATTTCCATCTCGTCTAGCCATTTCATACAATCTATGGCACCTTTTTCACCTGTGAAGTATCTTGGTTTGCAGGAGACAAAGTACTTATAAGAACAAGTTTTAGAATGTGGTTCCTGATCAAACACTATCTTCTTGGATGGTTGCTTTTCTGATTTAACAAATGTTGAGTGTGACAACTCGAATTTCCAGGATTCCCACCTCCGCATTAATTACATGTTAATTGTTTATGTTGCTTGTTTACACGACTTGTTTGTTTCGCAACTGTACACGTTCGTAATACGTTATATCGTACTGTGATTTATATTATGGTTGATATTTATATTTGGTGCATCAGAGGGTGTTTGTATATATATATATATAGATTATTAATAACATGCCTGGTATTGGTGATGGGTTGGTGTAATGTAATTAAGAATAACAAAATGGAACCCTCCTCACCCGAAATGATCCCACTTGAAAACACCCCTAGTGGCGAAAACATTCTAGTGTTTTCGTCCACTCACTAATCAACAAAATCAAGAATGGGCTTTGGCCCAATGACAGTTTGTTTAGTATTTCAACTCCCCACCTTTACGTGATATGTTAATTGGGAACCCTAATCACCCTTAATCACCTCTCCTTCTCTCGCTCTCTCTTTGAAACCCGACGGCAGATTTGCCAGCGCTCGAGATCTCATTCGCTTAAAGCGTCGACACGGTTAGTATCTTGCTATTACGGGCTGATGTTTGATTCTTTCTGTTATGGATTAATAATCGTAGATTCACATGAATTAGGGTTTGTTTACTATAAGGTTCGTATTATAAACTGTACGTTAAGAAACTAGTTGCAATCTATTGCGCTATTATATGATAACAGAAACTGATAATCTATGATAGTGGTGATGATGTTCATGATGATTATATATGTTTAAACTACAAACTGTTATTGATTTGTATATCAAAGATCCCTACTATTTAATGAGATAATTGAGTGATTGCTATTGCATGATATTTTCGGTCCAATATGATCCATACATCATGAGGCTGTCGGCCATTAATTTTGATTTCATTATCTTGATAATTATCCACACTAGGGCAACTGATATGATTACCCTTGACATATTAAAATTGATTTATATGTTTGCAACTGATCATGGCAGTAGCCATGTGAGCCTCATAGGAATGTGTAAATCTATATAGTCATGCATGTACAGTTAGGTTGAATACTATCATAGGTGCTCTAGAATAAATTGATGCTCACATGGGGTTTGGTAATGATTGCTTGGTCATAAAACTGTTTCGGGTGGGTGACCATAAGGGTAACGTCTAGAGCATAGGGATTTCGGCTCATGAGGTAATCAAAAACGTAATGTGATCCATTTAATATTGATCGAGGTGATTTATGGAGGTGATAAGGCATGTGCGATGATGATGTAAAAGTTAATGAGACTGTTTTATTCCTTCGTAATTTATGATGATGATTCGATGATTCTGTGATTGAATAATTTCTGCATGATTACATGATGATGACGGCTGTTAGGGTTTACTGATGTAACTGATGTTCGACGTAAATGAACTGTCCGACGAAACAGAACTCTCGGCGAAACAGAATGTGTTTCGCCAAGGGTAATCGACGAATTAGAAGTTCTGTTTCGCCATAGGACACCTCGACGAAACATGTGTGTTTCGCCATAATGTGTTTCGCCAATATAATGTGTTTCGCCAAATAGGTAGGCTGCACAGTAACTTGAGTTAATTCCGTTAAGTGTTAACTGGAATATCTAACTGCTGTTAAATGTCAAACATGACTAGTATGATTGTGTTTACGTGCTACCTGCTTATACGTGAACAACTTGAAACACAAACTGATTATTCTATACGTGCATACTCTAGGACGTGATTGATTTATTTGAGCACTTACTTAGCATACCGAGCAAACCAAGGTGAGTTCACACAGCCAAGGCATGGGGTTCCCGGGTGGGAATGGGATTTGATGAATTATTGTGTATACTCATAAAGTAGAACCTAACGATCAGATACAACTAGACTAGTAACACTTTTTGAACTGATCTTCGCACACCTGCCAAGGATTGGCCGCGATATTATGACTGACTTCGCACACCTGCCATAGAATGGCCGCGAACTAAATTTACAAATCTTCGCACACCTGCCTGGAGAGGCCGCGATACAAATAAACCTAGTCTAGAATACTTGGGAAAAACATTCCCCAATATCTTCGCACACCTGCCTGGAAGGCCGCGATGGGAATTAATAAGATACATTGTAACGAACGAACATACTACTTCTCACGCTATACTATTACTGAACTATTAACTGTGAACTCGCTCAACTAGTTGTTGACTCTCTGCTGCATGCCTTGCAGGACCTTAGGTACATATGGAGCTTGCACAGGGAGGAGCAGGTCGTTGTGGGACATGGATCGATGATGCCATGTTATCTATCTAAACATTTGAATTTACTATTTACATTGGGTTTACATACTTATGCTTCCGCTACACACTTGTTGATGTTTGGTTTTGAAAACACCTTTCGTATTGATGAATGATTTTTGGTATTTACTTATATGTTCAATATGATTGGTGGCTTGATCCTGGTCAGTCACGCCTCCAAGCGGTGATACTCCACAGTGGATTTTGGGGGTGTGACATTGAGAGTCGTCCTTTTTAGATGTATGCGTTTTGGAGGGAGGCTTAGAATGAGCTACTGATTGAGTCTTGGTGCGTGTAGCACCTGACCCTCCAAATACTCTGCCAACAACTTTAGTTACAGCATTGTCTATCATAGCTTGCAGATCAGCACCCGTTACATTTAATCTTGTGTTATCATTCCTTTCATTAGTATGACTATTAACTTCTTCTAAGTCAGCCATGGGGAAGCTTGAATGCTATGAAACAATTGACAACAACTTATTCAGTGGTCTTTTATTGAATCATCATATTCGGTGATTCATTAACCATGGTAAAATAGACCATATTGGTTAATTTGTTAATTAGATTTATTTAAACTTTTTATTATAATTATCCCCAGTTATAAAACCATTAAGAATATTAGGGTGGCACAAAAGGCCTTGTCACAAGGACAATTTTAATTTATAGGCCATGATCTTATTAGATCGAGGCATTAAGGTTTGAACATAGTTCTTCACCTATCTTGACAGGGAGTAATAGACTACTACTGTCATTGATGTGTAGTTAAAATAGTTTGGCCCAAGGGCGAAACAATGGCATCACTTAATGAATGTTTTAATATGATCATCTCATTTGATGATATCAGCCATGATTCGTTAGATCATTTAGCTTGATAAGGAATTGGAAGAATCCAAGTATTAGGATGACTAGTATGATTTTCTCGAACCACATTTGTCAAGAGTGCTAACATGTTCTTAGATGTTGACAAGGATTTATCATCTTAAGAGGGTTTTACCATCACAGCCAGGTTTATATAGGCTAGGTTATACCATTAAGACAGTCTTTTGAGATTTATTGGCAGATCAATTTTAAATTGAAATGATAGTTTAATAAATGATATAATGCATATATGTATTTATAATTACAAGTGCAATTTCAAAAGAAAGCTTCTCATTAGAAATACTACGAATTACACAAACAGCCCTAAACAGGTCATTAAATAAATAAACTTGTCCAAGCAGGGAATAAATAAGAAACAAGTCCACGCAGGGACTAATACTTAAAGGAAATGTCCACGCAGGGACTTAATTGAAGTGGAGGTTGAGGTTGCTGCTGCTGTTGAGGTTGTGGTGGTGGTGGGTATTGATACCCATAAGCAGGGTACCCAGTCGGGTACGCGGGTTGAAAAGGTGAGGGGTAGAGAGTGTTAAAATTTGCTGCTTCAACGTATGGGTCGACAACAGGTGCATAATAGTTATAACCCGTGTAAGTTTGGGGCTCAAACGGGTTGTACCCAGTTGTATCTGGGTAAGCAGAGATTGGGTTTTAAAAACCCATGGGTGGTGGTGGTGCAGGAGTGACCGGTGCAGAGTCAACCTCTAACACAACGTTCGAAGGCCCACCCATTTGCGGGTCTTCAAAAATGGGAGGGTAGTTGCTGGAAGTTTGTGGGGTGCTGAAATGGAAACCCCCTCGCACGGACATTCGTGCGCTTCTACTTTCCCTCAATGGTTCAGGTGGTGGAGGCTGTTCTGGTGCTGTTGGTGGTGGTGGCATGACCGCTTGAAAGTGCGGGTCCTCAGAGAGAGTCCGTTATGGTGGTGGTGAGTTGTGGTGAGGGGAGTGAACTGCCACTTGTAGGTGCTCCACCTTTCGGCCCATAAATCGGGGCTTCGGTATGGCGATCCTGCAAAAGAAGAACCGTTGGAGATCTATATGGGATGCGTAGGCGTCCTAGAAGGTGGCATGGCTGGATCTGGATCGTCATCCACATCCATATCCTGATATTCAGGAAAGTGATCTTCGGGTCCCAACGGGTTATGACCCGCTGGTTCATTGATTTGGTCAATAGAGTTAAAACGACTCTGAAAATAAGGAGTGGGGTTTTGGAAAGAATGGTGGGAACCAGAACATTGTAAAGAAAGGTGCGAGTGGTGCGAGTCCTGAGGCTCTTCTTCTTGTTGTGGCCCCAAAGAGTTATGGTAAGAGGGCGAAGTACTGAGCGAGACGGAATGTCTTGCTGGTTCAAGGTAATTTCTCCAATCCCCACGTGGGTCGGAGCTGAATGATGCAGAGGGAGTCCGCCTTTGTGAAGGCCCTGCTTCATGGTCACGCCTTCCTCTCATTGGTGCTTTGCCTCGTCCTCCTCTTTCTCGGATTCTTGGTGGCATGTTTAGTATGTAGTCCTGTCAAAATAAGGAAACAAGCAAAATATATAAACCAAATAAGATTAAGATTAATCCTAGGTCGTTTGCCTAGACTCGGAAGTCAAGGAATGTGCTACTTTGTCATTGAGATTAAACACAAAAGGCTAGTGCTTAATTTACTCAATGTTGGCTCTAATACCAACCTGTCACACCCCGATATTTCCACATATTACCCGGTGGGCCCGGTGGGGGGTATCGTGACGTAGTTGATATCATCATAGTCAAATATACACAGTTTATAGCACAGCGGAAGTCTTGGTAGAAATTACTATTACAAACCGAAAATGTAAAGTACGAATAAAAGAATATACAAACGGTTGTAAAGAAAGGATCCACAGGCAGATCTAAATATAATACAAAACATTGTTCAACAGACTTAAGGCATTACGAACTTGCAAGATTCTCTAATTAACGCCTAGAAGCTCCCATCCAATTACGGGTAGTACCTGTCACTTAGCCTTTTTGAAAATACATCAGTTTACACTCGTAAATACAACTAACCGACTCTTTTGAAAAACATTTATGAAAATCGATTTAAACGCACAAGGCACAAATATTCTTTTATAACTTGGGACAATTATATAAAATAATCTTGTATCGGTTTTACATGTTTGTCGTACGTTCAAGGCCCGGGATAGAAGTCGAGACATGATTAATTGACACACCACTAATATAAACCCACAAGGAGTTATCCCCAACAAGTGGGTATATCTTTTTACATACGCAACTGTCAGGTGTATGCCTACACCCCGTGCTTAAATCGTGGCCATTTACAAATGAAATGAGCTGAGGATATCCAGGACACGGCCGTATTAACCGCCAAATGTTTATGTTATCAAACAAAACATATTAAAACGGGTTATGTCAATAAATTAACCACTATTCAATTAATGATTCCAAACCCGACCAAGTGGTAATATATTTTACCATATCCCAAGCCCGTATAAGGGAAAATAAGTTAAAAGTATTTACCTGAGCTTTAAAATGCGAGATTTGTCTACTCAGCCGTATAATCTAATCAAAATAGTGCAAGTAGTTTTTACCGGGGCTCCTAATCCGGAACGAAGGTTTTAATAACCTATTAGATTACTAATGGGTCTTATTTAAGTTGTAAACTTAGACCGGTTAGTTTAAAGAAGGATTTATGGTACGAAACACTAGATTAAGCGATGCCGGATTGGAATGTAATTTAGACCCGACAAGTATGGAGACTTGTATTATATGGGTAAACTAAATACATTCTGGAATTTGAAGTTAAAATGATAAGGTTTGACCCATTTTGGCTAATTTATGTAAACTAGTTACATAAACCGTATCGTACGCGTATAGCATAAACGGGTAACCGGATGAGTCATATACAAGTTCCATAAGTTATTATGCTTTAAAAGTAAACTGATGTTCAGGTCTAAAACAATCAGTAAAAATATTTATTTTATGATGTTAAATCCGTAGGATATCATACATATATGTGGTTTACCATTTATGGCCAAACTATGCCCCGAAAGGGTATTTTGGTCATTTCACATATGCTTTTAAGGACATAATTGGAAGTCTGAGTTCATGACTTATACCTACTGTAAAAATATTAAAATTTATTTATAAGTTCAGTAGGTAACAAGTCTTGGGTGCTGAATATGGTTTTAAACCATACTATACACCTAATTAGCGTAAAAATCGATAATTGACGATATTTGCAAAGTTTATGTGATTCTGAGATTTTGACCAGCCTTGGATGGTTAAAATATTTTATTTTACATATTAAATCAGTAGGAAAAGGTTTGGCATGTTAATTATATGTAAATCACATTTTATTAACAAAAAATGCATTATCGTCAATTATAGAATTTATACAAGAACTCTAAGTTATGATTAGTATATAATATGACCCAACATTCCAAAAATTCCAAAAAATGATATCATAACAGTAGGTAATGAGTTTAGGGTCAAAATTTATGTTTAATCACGGTTTATGCATAAAAGGATAGTTTAGACTTTATAAAAACTAAATTTACGATATCTAGCATATCATCAATTTGAGACCAGAAAATAATGTCAAAATATTTTAGACATGTTTATATATCAGTAACTAAGTTATTTGTATGACCATATATTCAAAAATCTCATTTTTAGACAATAAGGGCATAATGGTCAACTAAAAGCATAATAACGAAAATTTGCATATAACTCAGGATATTAAGTGACCAGCTAATATATTACAACATTATATGGTCCTAGTGGAAGCTTAAAACATAAAGGATTTAAGCTTAATTGGGGTCAGAACTGAAAGTCAAAGCAAAAGTCAACTTTTGCGACTTTCGGTTGCGAACCGAGCCTAAACTCAGAATTGTCGGATTGAACATGTCTAGACATGTTCTAATAATATTTACCAAGTTATTAAAGTGACAAAACATATTTTATAACTTCTACATTATCATATTTGAATTTATTTAAAAACTGACCAGTTTGACTTTTTATATTAATTAATTTGACCCGATAATTAACTAAGTAAACGTGGTAATTAGGAGGTGCCCTTTTGAGGGATTATCACCTACCTAATTACGATCACGTAGCCACATTTGCCTCGAACAATGGATGGATCGTTAAAGTTTAAACTAAAAGTCAAAGCGTTATTACGATAACTTTGAATTTCCGTCTTTAAACATATAAAAACCGAACTACAGAGGCTAAGAACACTTACACAAGGTCCTAGCACGAAACTTGTACTGAGGGGAGACTCCTTTAGGACCAGGAAGCTCCAGAGAAGAAGTATGGAAGAAAATTTGAGAGATGCAAGTTGAAATGTGCAACAAAGGCACCTATTTATAGTGAATCAAGGATCTATGAGATCAATCCAGCTGTTAGGAGGTGTTCCCAGATGATCACAGGTGTTAAGGTGTCAGTAAAAACCATTAAACAAGCCCTGGTTTTGAGCAGAAGGCATGCAATGGCGGTTTGGAAGGCTGCAACATGCAGCTGTCCATTTTCAGCTTATTGGGCAATCCCTCGCGGGCCGCGAAGGATTCAGTGCAGGTCTACGCGCCCCGCGACGCTCCTTCATTCCGATAAAACAAGTTTCAAATTTGATAGTTGGTCCTTTATAACTTCAAATAACTTTCATTTTTAGCACTTTTGACCCCCAAAGTTAGTTTTTTAAGTATCTTGGGACATATAACAAACATCGTTAGGCTTCCGTATGGTTACGGGATCACCCGTAAGGTACTAGTTTCTCTCGTTGATGCTTTTAACCCTTTTTCTTAAAATCTTGCATAACTTAATAAATAATGATGCCGATACCTTATGTAATTATAATTTAGCATTTTCAGAAATATAATTGGACATTACGAAGCTCCGGGTTAGTTAAAAGGTCACTCAGAGGTAAGAATTAACATGTTGACACATTTAACCCCTTCGTCTAATAAGTTTCACTTGTTTTTCACAAATTTCTTCTTACACCCAATAATTCACTCGTTTAAAGATTACGAACATCGTGCAAGGTTATCCAAAGGCATAGTTTTAACTTGTTGTCACTTTTAGTCCTTCTGTATTCATCTTTTCACTGTTTGTCAACTTTAGTCCCTCAAAGTCAACTTATTACATATTTAGGGTTTATGACACGTGCTTTACTTTATTGGACAAGATTTTGCGAGGTGTTACATGGACTGATTTGGAGGCATTGAAGGGGGTGTGACAGTGGATGCAGCTTCTCTCAGGTTAACCCTTTCTCCCACGAACGATTGACTGGCCTGCGTGCCATTGTTTGAACAATTTACTTTCTTTAACACTTTTATTTTTCTGCCTTCTATTTTCCGTTTATGTGTGATGTTGGATAATTAACTTTGGTATGTTTAGGTTGTTTATTATGTATTATGTGGTGTGGTATTTAAGCAAAATAGGCACCCAAGAAGCTTGGATGCACTAGTATTAGTGCTACATAAGCCTAGAAACCCAAACCAAAAGCCACACACCTGTTTTCATTAATTGCAGACTGTCACCATAGGGCCGTGCTCAGCCACCACGCCCCCTGTCCACTTCTCTGAACTACAGTTTTTTTTCTGAAACATGCCCACCACGGGGCCGTGTCCACCAGGCATGCCCCGTGGCCACACTCTGTAAGTTTCTGTTACTGGCACTCTGACCACGGGGCCGTGCTCAGCTAGCACGAGGCCGTGGCCAGGTGCCCAGTAACACCAAACCTTGTTTTTCAACCCTTTTTACACATTCAATCAAACTAAAAACTTATTTTTGGGACACATTGAGGACAATGTGTAATTTAAGTGTGTGGGGGGGGGGATGTGAAAACCTTGAATTTTGCAAGTCCTAATAACAAGCCTTATACAAAACTCAATTGGAACCACTAATCACTGCAATTTTTTTCAAAAAATTTCGTTTTTTTACTTGTCTTGGTTTTATTTGGGAATAACAAGTTCTAAAAAGGTTATATTTTTACAAATTTACAACTGATAGCGTCCTGATAAAAAGAACCAACATAAGAAAGTTATGAAAAGGCAAGACAAATCTAATTAAAATTTGATTATATATACTTGATCACATTATAAACCCATTCCCACAACAAGTGAGTTTTGAGCCTTTATTGAGCATACAAGCATATATCTTTAAACTAAATGCTCATTTTTCGTTTCTTGTGTGAATAGCCGCTTGATTCTTAGGACTCTAGAACTTGCCACGACAATACATTCCCGGTCCTTACCAACTTAAACCCAAGTAAGTAAATGATGGAGGCATTAGGACTAACTCATTTTCCTTTCAACACCATTATTTTTCATTTTTTATCACCTACCCAAAATCCACCTAGTTAACCCCTTTCAGCCTAAACCTTTTCATTTCAAAACCCACAAAACAAACACCCTTCACCCACCAAAACAATTTTCTTTTCAACCCCTTTATTTTAGTAAAAAGCTCGGTTATCTTGTGACGTTCTTTATCAAAAAAAAATTAAATTCTAGCAATAAACAAACAAGTTCCTCAAAGAAACTTTGTTTGAAAATGCTTAGTTTGAATAAAAGTCACAAAAAAAAGTATTAAGATGACCGACGCTTTTTACATTTTTAGCCCTTTTCACTAACCACTAACCAAAACCACCTACCCTTAGCCCAAGTCTAACCCTTTCCAAAGTTCTCTTGATATTTACGAAGGTTTATAGTTAAAAAAGGAGGAGGATTGATTGCTTGGCAAGCATATGGTAGAAGTAAGTTCCATGCCGGTCTCGAGTGTTTCACAAAAATACATCTTCGGCCGAGTGTTGAGTGATCTCCCGTAAGGTATATGAACTTGCATATAAATGGAATTTTAAAGAGGCATTTTATGCCCAAATAAGTAATTTATCTTATGAAACGTTCTCAATAAATCATAACGAATATGATTGTAAAAAAAATAAAAATAAAACCCAATAAAGATCTTGGATTCTCGACTCTCAAGATAAGTCCCAAAACCTCTCTCCTACCTATTCCATTTGGGTGTGTAAGCCACATATTACAGAGTTTTGCTTGAGGACAAGCAAAGATTCAAGTGTGGGGGTATTTGATGTGTGCAAAATGTAACGTATAAATTTCATCAAATGAGGCATAAAACTAACCCTTTTTAGTACTAATGTTGGAAAAAGTGTGTTTTTGTCTTCCTTTTGAATTTACAGGACCAAATGAGCTTAAACGAGCAAAAGGAACAAATATACAGCTAAAACGAACATAAATACAAAGAAAAGAAATAAACGTGACATGCCCGACCCCTCGGAAGCATCCCCAAAGGCAAAAACAAAAAACAAAAAACTGACCACGGGGCCGTGCCCACTGGATATGGGGGCGTGGTCAACTACCTGCAGAAAAGACAAAGTTGTGGAAGCTTCTACGCCCATCACGGGGGCGTGCCCAGCTCAGCACGAGGCATGGTCAATGCTAAGATACGCAGAATCTTGCGAAATCTTGGTAGTACAGATACGCTTCTGCGCACGGGGTCGTGCCCACTTGACACGGGCCGTGTTGAGCCCTATGCTGACAAATGCAATTAATGAAGGAAGAGAAAAGGATGGTCACGGGGGTGTGTCCACTGGACACGTGGCCATGGCCGGGCTTCTGTTCAGGCTATCAATAGAGGTGCTTGGCTCACTTCAAAGGCATCCCTTAGCAAACCACCTCTCTCCCACTTTGCCACCACTACAACGCCCATATCCACCACCATCATCCACCTTAGAATGTGTGTAGTAGTCTCGGGATCCAAGATTGATATTAAGAGTTCTTGTCAATCAATTGCCATGTTTGGCTAAGTCTCTTACATCACTTGGTGAAGACAAGTCTTTAATGTATTACTTTTGATTTTTAATCTTTTAGCACTTTTTATTTGGTTTTGTATTAATTACTTTAATAACTAGTTTCTTATGTTGAAGGTGAAACTTCTTTATCATTTGTCTGTGGTGTCTTGGCATTACTTTACTGTCTATATAAAGTAAAAGATTTGCAACATTCATATCTCTACGATCTATAAAGAGATATGTTGGCTACCTGGTCGGGGGTTAAGGGAATGGTTTAGTAAGGTTCTTGCCTTGTTCGGTGTATAGATCCTGCAAGGACCTGGGTCAACCTTACTTGGACCTCCTTCAATACCCACTGGTATTGGATGGCGGGGGTGCGAATGGCTTGATCCCCTCATATGTAAACTACTATTATTACATTAAACCGGCTACTTGGGATTGTATCCCTTCTGACTCAAACCACTTAGCCCGAGGGTAACGTCACCTTCAAAAGAGGGGCCTACCACTTTTCGCATTAATAACTTAATTAATTATCTTTCAATATTCCGACCCTTTGGGATTGTATCCTTACTGACTCAAACCACTGGGTTGAGGGTAACGTCACCTTCAAAAGAGGGTCCTACTACTATAACTAAGATAATCGCTTAAAAATTGCAAAAGTGCAAAAATAATCAAAGGATACATTAAAGGCGAGTCGGATCCAAGTGATTTATCTTGTCTATCTGTTTTTATTTTATTTTTATTTCTGCATTTTTAGTTTTTATTTTCATGTTTTAAAATCTTTTCTCAAAAATTTTAGATTGATTAGACGTTGAGCATAAACCGGTACTAAAAGCTCTTGTGTCCTTGGACGACCTCGGTATCTTACCAACGCTATACCATGCTCACGATGTGTGCACTTGCCCATGTGTGTGTTTAGTGTTAGTAGAATATCGTGTTTTATAAATTTAAAACTTGACTAATGCATGAAATGGGCTAAAAATATCAATAAAATCATATTACACCTCGCACACACCATGTCAACTCTCAAGTATCCCTAAATCTATTTTCTGCCAGATACAGACTCTAGCATGGGCCGTGTTACCCTAAGACGGGGCCATGTCAAACTAACAGCTTGTAGGAAAATAGTAACCTCCTGATCCCGACGGTTAAAAACTTTCTGTAAAAAACATGGATTTTTATGATTATTTTTACCCACGTCACTCTTACGGTGGATAGTGCGATTATTGTGGAGAGGAGCATGAAGAATCAGAATGTGGCATTCTAAACTTCACTCCCCGCTATTTAGCCCCATCATTTTCCTGTAACGAACACCTTAAGATGGGTGTGAGTAAAAAAGATAATGAAGTCCATCCACCTGAACTCCATCAACCCTCTCGCCTAGAAGACTTATAAGATATAAGTCAAATAGAAAAGAGGATTCTCCAAAAAAATCAAAGAAATAGAAACCTTGATGAAGGCGCGATATTCATCAAGACTCCCATCCGAAGGAGAATCGATGGAAGAAAAATCAGGTATAAACAACACCGAGACCAACAAACCTACCATAGACGCTTGCGAAGACAAAGGCGATAGTCGTCCCTGTTTCGATTTTGCGATGACGGTCCCCTTTACAGAGTGTGACTTTCACACCAACGGTTTGGACAGGAGCGAGTCAACTCATACCTTCTTTAACAAGAGCCTGGATAAGATAAATAAGGGATGGTTCCGTTTTCCCATTTTTAAAGTAGGCTTCCACCTTTCCGACAACCTCTTGCGTTTTCTTACCTCTAGCCGGAGCCTAAGGTATATCCGGCAATACGGTGTTGTTCCAACCAGTAAGGAACCACCCGATAATGGACAATTCCTTAAAAATCTAGACAAACTTCATAAATCCCCTAAACACGGGGCCGTGCCCAATCCACATCCTCAACATGAGGCTTGCCGGTCTGACACGGGGTAGTGCCCCCCGCATTTTTCCAGCACAGGGTCGTGTCAGTGATGATGTGGTCCGTGTTTCACTTACGGACAACATTCTCTGACACATGCAGCCGGCACAGGGCCGTGTTGCCCAGGCACGGGGCTGTGTCAGCATGTTGTCACTGTTTATAAAGTCAGCCTTGAGGAGAATGTTTGGAACCATTCCAAAAAGGTAAGATCCTCCAGATTTCTCACACATATTCTAAAAGGTATGTTCTTGAAAAGGTTTCATTTGACCTTCTTGTCCTTACTTCTTTTGGTCCTTTCCTCTTCTTCCTTCCACCAAGAACTCCATTGAAGCTTCAAGCTTAAAAAGCTTCAATAGGAGGTTCAAAAGCTTGATTCTTAGCTCAAAGTTTTGCAATTCTACTATAGTAAAACAATATTTTAAGTTATTTATGTTCAGAAAAGTAAAAATCAAACACATTTAACTTAAAATAAAATTTCTTGAGCTAAGCATCCAGAACAGATGGAGCAGCACGGGGCCGTGCAAGATAGGCACGGGGTCGTGCCACATATGCACGGGGTCGTGCTGAAGGTTCTGATATTCCATAAATTGTTAACGGTTAGTCATTTTTCCTAGAATGTCGATCCAACAAAGCGGGACTTCATCAACCTTCTCTAGGAATAACAGAAGGGGGAGAAGACTCTCCCTTAAGGCTACTCTTGTTAGATATGTGAGTGCTTTGAGGGAGCCTCTCATCGAAATTACCTTGGTAGAAGAAGTTCTTATCGACCGGGTGAACTACCTCTCAATGGGTCTAGAGGATTGCTTCAGGGTTATCAACCTTTTTCACCAAAGGTTGAACATCTTGGCCATGCCTCCGATGGAACCGATCTAGCCGCAAGAAGATTGAAACCTCGCAAATGAGGTCATTCAACCCACCGGGTGGGAAGACGAGAACCCGGAACCTCCACTTCTCAACATTTCCTTTGACGTTGCGGTGAATCCCGCTCCCCCTCAAGAAGAGGTCGAAGAGGAGCCCTGCATCTTCCTTCCAAGGGAGATCGAAGACATGCTCAGTGACCTCGAATTGAGTGCTCCCAGAAAAAAACATCTAACCTTCTTAGATCTAGGAAAGTAGCTTTAAGGTTTCTAAATAATGATCTTGGGGAGGCATTCCTCAAGAATTTATTTATCTATCTTAGGTTAATTTAGGATTGTAACCTTTAATTTATTATACTTATCTTTTATTTTCAAAGAAATGGAAGTATGGTTGATGATGGTTTAAATAAATGTGTTAAAGAAATTGGAAATGCTAGAAAGGTGATGAAAAATGGAACCCATGCACGTAAACCAGGGCCTCCTGACTCAAAAACTGCAAAACAGTGTATGCAGCACGGGGTCGTACTCACCCAGCACGCCCCAGTGCCCAACTTACTGATGTCTAAAATCTTCTTTCAAGAAGGTGGCATGGGCACTGCTCACCCAGCACTCCCCCGTGGCCACCCCACTATAAGTCTTTTGTTTTTAATTGTTACTGGCACTTTGGACACGGGGCTGTGTCCCCGTAGCACACCCCGTGCTGCAAGTGCCAGTAACAAAAAAATTTGCTATTTTTCATATTTTTTACACATTTAACCAAAATAAATTCTATTTGGGACACATTGAGGGCAATGTGTAATTTATGTGTGTGTGGGGGGGGGGGGGGATGATAGAACCTTGAATTATTTGTCCTAAAACAAGCCTTACACAAAACTCGCCTTGGAACCGCTAATCACCCCAAACTTTTTCAAAACTTTTTTTATTTTTTCTTTAACTTATCTTGGTTTAGTTGGGTAAAATAAGTTCTAAAAATTATGTTTTTATGAATTTACACCTGATAGTGTCGTGATAAAAAGAACCAATTAAGAAAATCATGAAAACGGGCATAACAATTTTTTGTAAAATTTGATTATATATACATTTTTACACTACAACCCTTTTCCCACAAAAAAAGTGAGTTTTGAGCCTTTACCGAGCATAAAAATACATATCTATACTAAAATCCAAATAAGTAAATGATGGAGGCATTAGGAATAACCTATTTTTCATTACAAAACCTTTATTTTTATTTTCTTTACCAAAAACACCCCCTAGATAAACCCTTTGAACCTTAAACCCTTCATTTCTAAAACCACAAAAATGAACCTTTTCATTTTTTCATCTTTATTTTTTTAAAGATATTGGTTATAAATTAACGATTACAGCTCAGTTTCAACTTTGGCAATTAAAAAATCAGAAAATTTGATCAAAGTATTTTTTGCTAAGCCACAAAGCAATAGAAAAACCGATATCTTTACGCCTTTCGCCATTTCAATAAAACATACGAAACCCGAACCACAACCTACCCTTTAAAGTCCTCTTAATATTTGTAAGGATTTAAACATCAAAAAATAGGAGGTTTGATTGATTATCAAGCTTATGGTAGGAGTAGGTTCCAAAACCGGGCACGAGCGTTCCCACTTACACAACTTCGGCCGAGTGTTGAGTGACCACTTGTGAGGTGTGTAAATTTGTATATAACTTAATGGAGTTTTATAAAGGCATGTTATGCCAAAATTAAATAATTTTTCTTAATTAGTGTTTTAAATAAATCATGACGAATAAGATTGTAAATAAAATAAAATTAGAATTTGGATTCCCGACACTTTAAAGATGAGACCAAAACCTTCTCTTCTACCTATTCCATTTGGGTGTGTAAGCCACGATATAGAGTTTTGCTTGAAGACAAGGAAAGATTCAAGTGTGGGGGTATTTGATGTGTATAAAATACAATATATAAATTATATCAAATACGGCGTAAAATCAACCCTTTTTTGGTGCTAATGTTGGAGAAAGCTTGTTTCTTTGCTCCTTTTTAATTTACAGGGTCAAAAGAGCTTAAATATGCAAAAACCAACATAAATACAAAGAAGGAGGATTGACGCAACTCGCAATGCCCCATTCCACATCCAAACCAAGAAAATGGCAAGATCAGAAGACCTAACACGGGGCCGTGTCCACCAGACACGGGCCGTGTCCAAGACTGGAATCTCTGCAGAAGAAAAGACAACAACAAAGGACAAAACAGACAACCAACACGAGGTCATGCTAAGGCAGCACGTGGCGTGGTCAACTCTAAGATTTGCAGAATCTGAGATAGTACAGCAAGTATATTGGCCACGGGTCGTGCCGTTGACACACGGGGCCGTGTTAGTACAAGACCTGACATTGCAGTTAATGAGCAAGAGAGAGATGGCCATGGGGGCGTGCCAGGCGGGCACGGGCCATGGTGAACGTCTATCTTTAGCTTATAAATAGGGGTGCTTGGTTCCATTCCAATCCATCCTTTGGCAAACCACTTCTCTCTCACTAGCCACCACTCCACCACTATTACAACACCATCATCCACCACCATCATCCATCTTCCATCATTTGGAGTGTGTAGTAGTCTCGGGATCCAAGATCGATCGTAAGAGTCTTTGTCAAACAAAGGCCATGCTTGGCTAAACTCTTACATCACTTGATGAAGAAAAATCTTTTATGTATTACTTTTTGATCTACAATCTTTGGCTACTTTTTAATTGGGTATGTATTAATGACTTTAATAACTAGTTTTTTTATATTGAAGGTGAATTTATCTAATCATTCTTCATATGTCGTTCATTCACATGTCCATGTCTTTACGGTCTATATAAAGCGCGTTAATTTCTTAGAAGGGGGTTAGAAGGGTGGTTGGGTAAATTTTATGTCTCGTTCAGTGTATAGATCCTGCGAGAACCTGTCTTAACCCCGCGGGAGAAGTAAGAAACGCTTGAATCCCTTATCTATAAACTACTATTAAAGCTTTAAACCAACCCTGTGAGGAATGTATCCCTGTTGACTCAGACCAAAGGGTTGAGGGTAACGCTGTCTGGAAGGGGGCCTACCACTTTTCGCATTAATAACTTACTTAATTATCTTTCAATAGTACGACCTTACGAGACTGTATCCTTGCTGACTCAGACCAATAGATTAAGGGTAACGTTGCTTGGAAGGAAGCCTACTACTATAACTTAAAGATAATCTCTTAAAATGCCCAAAGTGTAGAAATTATTAAAAGGATACATAAAAGAGGATATGGAACCAAGTGATTCCTTCTTGTCTATTTGTTTTTCCTTATATTTTATTTTTGCTTTTTAGTTTATACTAGTTGTAGGACCCGTGTGACCACACGGGTGACCACACGGGTAGGTTTAATAAGCATAAAAATAGATTATAATACATCATTGAAATTGTTTGTATTTAGTTACATATCTTTATAAAACAATGTTAAAGACAATATATGTTAGGACATTAAAATTTTATTACTGTGTTATGAAAAAATTATTAGTTCATGTTTTGATATAGAAAATTAGCTAACTAATTGATAATATGTTGTCTAAAATGAAAGCACGACCTAATTTTATATTGTCTAATAATTAAAACATGAACTAATTTAAATAACCAAATGATATTGAACAATATAAAAAAGCCCTTATATTTGATCCAATTAACCTTACTAATGGGTTAGATTTTGAAGGCCCATTAAACCCTTATACCAAATACGGCCCCAAATTCTAATCAGTCATTTACCGCTCCATCTCCATCTTCGTTCTTCAAAGGGCGACAACGAAATGACAGGAATTGTTCAAGATTTTCGCTTATCAACAAAAGGTAATTTAATACGTATTGATTCGATTTTGTTCTTCTGAAATCTTTGCTTGATGTAATTTTTTATACCACGCTTGTATGTTTGATTTTTGAACAAAGGTTTGTAGTTGTATATGAACTGTAATTTGTGATCATATTTGTTTATTTGATTTGTTATACTTCAGATTTCATCATACGAATGTTCGTGTTGATGTTCGATTGAGGTTTTTACTTTTGTATTGATGTTCGGTTTAGGGTTTTTATATTTAGGGCTATGTAAAAAATGTTTGTTTATCAGTACTTGTATTAAAATTCTATTTTTCATATAAAGATTTTATTAGATTATGATGTTTAGTTTAGTTATATAATTTTAGTCTTTCACAGATTGAATTGTAATATTTTGGATGTTTCATATGTTATGTATGTTCATATGTTGATTACTTATGGTAGTTTAGATGATACATTTGTAGTATATATAAATTATATATAGTCTCAAACGTACATGATTTGATCGTCAGTAGTCGTTAACAAACCAAGGACTTAGGATTTCATATCAGAAACAACAACAACGAATATTGAAGGAAATAGTAACAGCCCGGTTTGACGTTTTGTATCACACTGTCAAAAATAGAAGCAAGACGAAGCCTTAGAAACTCTCGGCATCGAAAACAACATTTGGTCTTTCACGTTCTTGACATTGAATATATAAAATAAGGTTTTAACGTTATATAACATTTTAGTCTATTAGTTATACTCTTTTTAATTGCAATACTTAGAATAATCTTTTAACGTTTTACTCTGTTATTTATTAATGTTATTCATATTATTTTCTCTGACAGTTCAAACTTAGAAGGATGTGTGGGTTTGCTTCTTACATGACCGACAACCAAAGGAAATCTTTGGTTAGTATTTTAATCTCGGTTATGGAGAATTTATTTTCTTTATAACATCATGTTAGACACTTTCTGATTTTAATATATTTATACATAGATTCTGCCAAAAAAATATAAACAATGGATAAAAGAGTTTAACTATCCTGTTGGCTTTGTCAAAGTACGGACAACTAATGGGCAAGTTTTTGAAGTCAAGATAAATGATTTAGGAAACTTCTATTATCTCTACAATGGGTGGTATTCTGTAGTTGAAACTTTGAAACTACAATCTGGATCGTGGCTCGTATTTCAGTATGAAGAAGCATTACAAAGTTTTCGGATATTTTATTTCTATGACAATATTGCATTTGCTCCATCTGATTATTTTTACTACAGACCTAATGGCGCTTTTGATAAACCTGATGCTATGGTATGTAGTTCATAATCTGGGTTCGGTATATTTATTATCGTTTCTTATTTATTGGTTGCTAGTATATGAAACTACTAATATTTTTTTTCTCGTTGTAGCATATCAATCGTTTATTTGTACATCACAAGATGGACAATACCATTCCAAATTATCTGGTTATTATTAGAGGTCATGGGAAGCATAAATTTTTGGTTCGAATGGATGTTAGTGACAATCAACTTTACATAACAACTGGATGGGATCGGATTAAGAAGAAATTTTCACTAAGTGATGAACATCTTCTTGTGTTTGAAATGATTGATATTCACACTTTTGATATGTCCGTTTTCAATTGTTCCAAGGATGCTGATTTAGTGTTGCCACCAGAATTATATGTTGCTATTAAGGAAGAAGTGGTAGAAGAGGTTATCAGTATCTCTGATGGTGAAGATGAGCATGACATCACTAAGGACAATGAAGCTGAAATGCTCGATGTAACTACGAACAATGAAACTGTTCCAGTAGTTTTCTGTGTTGACAATCATTTTGTAAGTTTCTGTAACCAACAAGTACTAACAGGACCTTACATTGTATTAACCATATTATAAAACTATCTTTCTAAATATTATCTGTTGTTTGTTACAGCGCATTAAAAAAGTTCTCGCTAAAAAACTTGGCTTGGATAGGAAAAGGACTTTAAAGATTGTAGATGCTGCTGGAAACGTTTGGGATGTTCGAGTTGGTATCGAGTCCCCTGATGGTCGGTTTTACATAAAAAACATGAAACAATTTGTGAAGGATAAAAACATGGTTCGTCGAGAAGAGTTTACCCTTAAATTCATCATGGGTAAAGGTATTTTCTTGTTTGACTGAATGGTTGTGGGGCTTTTGCAGATAATGTCATTATGTATGGAAACAATGTTTTTTGTTTGTGGTTGTTAGTTTGCTCAAAACTCTTTTGTAAAGGTTGATACTTTAGTTTTGACCCTCGTGGTATTTGGGTGTAGCTACTCAAAATTTTTGTTTCATATGTTATTGAACCACTACAGACTATATATTAAGAACATGAAGTGTTCCTAATGACTAACGGTTGAAAGTATTACTTGCATTAGTTATTTCTTGTCTTCTAGATATATGTTATTGTTATTTACCTTTCATTGTTTTATATTTGTTAAAGGTATCATTTTTAAAAAATGTATACTATATTTTAAAACATCCATTATTAATAGATAAAAGGAACATGTTCATAGGATGTTCAAAACATAATACCAAATAACGTCAAACATTAAAAGACTTTTGTTCAAAATGCTATTTCTACAATGACTATAGATTTTGTAGAACTTCTTTATAGACCACGTTAGTTGTGGTTTTACACACTTGTTTTACCCTGTCACATATCAAGATCTTCAAACCCTTCCTGCTCTTTACTCGAGACACAACAACGTATAGTTATCTGTGACTAAAAACTGGCCGTGGAATATATAAGCCTACACGTTCAAGTGATTGTCCCTGGCTTTTGTTGATGGTCATTGCAAAGCATAAAGATAATGGGAACTGTCTTCGTGTAATTTTCACCGGTAATCTTTTATCGGACGGTGTCATTTTCAATCTTGAAATCAAAGTATCATGACCTATATTATTTCCGGTAATAATCTTTGCTTCGATTACAAGTTTTCCAAGTTTTGTTACTTGAAGTCATGTACCGTTACACAGACCATTTGTTTGATCAATGTTTCTAAGTAACATTACCGGAGCTCCAACTTTGAGAACCAATTTATGGTTAGGTAATCCTGACAGATGCAATTTGTTTAATATATCCGGAGGAAACAATGCCATGTTAAGGTCGGTATGATCCTCAGACTCACATAAAGTATCTGAACTGAGATATATCTTTTCTTCACCAGGCATACTATTTAACAGTTCTGTATTTATTGAATCCACAACTTCATTTGTGGGTGCAAGAATGGCTCTTTGTTGGAAGTAATTTGAATCGCATAAAAAGTTTTGCATATCCGGATATGTGAAAGCGATCAATAAAGATATAGGATTGACTGGATCGAGTATAAGTAAATCATCTGGAATTTCAATTTCTACTTCTCCATCATTTGGACCACCAAGTAGACCATCACCAAGCCTTAAAATCCATTTAGCAAATTCCTTGGTCTCGTTAAAATTACTTGGTTTGGTACCGATTTTTAACCTCATGTTTTTAGTTTAACTTGAGTAACTGACAATCATGCCATATATAAGAAGAATTCAATGAAGAATTTACAATCATGCTTCTGGTACCTTTTGGAATGACTGGAAGGATTTGTCTAAAATCACCGCCAAAAAGCACAATCTTTCCACCAAAAGGTTTGTTCTGCAAGGACGGATTACTGGAATGGGCTATATCTCTCATTGTTCTATCCAGAGCTTCAAAACAATGCTTATGTGTCATTGGCGCTTCATCCCAGATTATCATCTTAGTTTCTTTTATTAAGCCTCCTAGCTCACTGTTCGGTTCTATAGAGCATATAGAATTCTCGTTAACATTTATCAGAATTACAAACCTGGAATGAGCCGTTCTACCACCATCTAATAGAAGTGATGCAATACCACTGGATGAAACATTCAACACAACTTCACCATTGGAACGTAACGCAGTTGCAAATGTTTTCCACAGAAATGTTTTACCAGTTCCACCGTAATCATATAGAAAGAAAACACCTCCACTTCCTTTACCAACTGCATTCATGACGGTTTAATACACTTTTCGCTGTTCATCAGTTAAAGATTTTAAGAAAGCTGCAAGTTCCTTTTTTAAGATAGCCCGGTCGTATGAAAGTTCCTTCATTATCAATTGATTGTTCAATGCTGAAATGTAGTTGTCAGGAACATTTGGCATGTCAGAAAAGTTGCTTAACATACTTCTATAACCAAGTAACAGTTTTTCAATATGTGATAAGCAAATATTTTCAATCTCTTCCTCTGGAAGAACCAAATCTAAAAAATAAAACAGATGTTTAGTAATTAGATTTTTTAAATACTTGATTGAACTAAAATGGAATCTGAAATTTTATTTAAGTTATTTAAATTACCAGGAATACCAGTAATCCTCCGTTGCTGATATAATATATCTTCACACAATAGAGATTTTGTTTGCATCCAGAAATTACCCGACCTAGAAATGGAGTTTGACATCAACAGCATTACAAAAAATGTACGCAAGAAATCAGAAGTGGCCCATGTGCTTGCTTCATTAATGGCCATTAAATACTCCTTATCATCGTCCAAAAGACCGCGAGCGAAACATGCATCTTTAAAGGTATCATATATTTTTCCATCAACTATTTTTATATCATTGAAACTCATTGGTCCTATAACGTGATTCAATAATATTCTCAAGAAATAACAATCACCAAGTGATGGAGGTACACAATGTATCCTACCAACTGCACCAAAAGGTTTTTTTCTACGTACCCACTTTCGTTCTTTGCGTATCCATACAAAGTATCTGGGGAACTCTATATACTTCAACGTTCTAGCAAATGCATCTGTTTGATTACATTTCATCCATTCTGTGAACATAGACATTTTAACAGTTGGGTTACTGACCACGTCACACAAGTTTGAATTATCGTCATAAACAATAGCCTGGCCATCTTCACAATGAAAAGGTAATATTTCAACAGATGGAAATCGATAGTGTATGTCAAACCTAAAGATTCTCCAAGCAGCTTCACACGCTGAAATATATCTACAATCAAGATATGCTTTAACCTCATCTACTTCTGTTTTGTTTGACAGATTTTCATTATTTGTCATTTCCTCGTTTTGAGGGTTCACATTAGCAGTTGTGGTACTTTTGTAAACACAAGCTGTCACTCAATCCGGACCCTTATTAATGTATTTGAACAGATATTTGATGGATCATGTTTGGTTACACCACTCAACATTTATGTGGCACTAATACTTTTTGAGTAGCATAGCATTGTATGGAACTACAAACCTATTGTCAAGCAACACGCCATCTTTTTCTACTTTGTTGCATGATAGACGACGGCGGTAGACAGGATATCCTTTAGAATCAACACAAGTCTCATCTACATATTTTTTCGGAAACTTCTTCGAACATTTTAAATTAACCATGCATGGACAATGAGGATTGTCTGTACCACAAGGACCATGGATCATAAATTGTTTGACAAGTTCATACAGTTCAGCATCCATCTCTTTGTCAGGTATTTCAGCACTAATAACCAAATCGATTTCTTTAGCCGTTGGAAACTTGCTCTCGGCACTTAAGAACAAACATATATGAGCATGAGGTAGACCACGTTTCTGAAATTCGATTGTATAAATAACTGAAATATTACATCCAAAAAAGTGTTAGTAAAAGTATTATTTGAGAAATTAATTAAAACAGTTTACAATGACTTACTTGCTTGTATCCCACCAAAGAATTTATGTTTCTTGAAATCTTGAATTAGATGATTGATTTTAATTTTGGATAACCGTGCGATAATATCCGGTCTATCTTGAGGGTTCAACCGTTTGTCTTTTAAACATCTATAAATCTCAGGCCAATTGGGATTACAAGTGACTGTTATGAAGAGATCCGGATATCCTACAGCTTTGCAGATTGCCATAGCATCTAGATACTTTTGCATCATATATCTAGCTCCACAGGTAAATGAAGATGGCAACAAAATTCGTTTTCCACAATTTGACGCATCGCTTTGGCCACTTGCAACACTTTGATTTAAATTCTTAAACGTTTGACTTCTAAGATTGGGTTGTTGTGTCTTTATGTAAGTTAACCGTGCAGATTCTATCATCGTATAAGCATCAACTAAAAACTGTTGGAATAGCTTTTGGGCATTGAGTAACAACGAAAATTGGTTGGCTCTGTCTTGTATTCTGTAACTAAAGTACTCTCTCATTTTGGTGTTGGTTCTAAGTATATCACAATCAACTGAAACACCTCAATGTTTAATCCCAAGTCTAAATCCATCTTCTGCATATGGGAAGATAAGTGGATATTGCAATGCAAGATAAGAGGAATGAAGCTCACTAATTCTCTGAAGAACGCCTGATTTTGTTTGAACTATGATATCCCTTTTATCAAATGCTCCATCAAAATCACCGATTATTAAGGCAGCAATTTCTTCAGCCGTGGGCAAGTTAAAAATCCTACCATCCTTATCCCTTACTCCAATGAGCTTAAGTCTTTCATTTTGCCAATCATTTTCTTTAAAACAATCTCGTACCATTCTAAATGACTTCACAAGTGGATTGCATGAATCCAAGATTTTTTTAAGACTCGATATGATGGCAAGATCAAGTTGTTGTTTAGTGTCTGTCTTCGAACGTTGGTCGACAGTGTGTAAAAAATGACATTATTATATAGATCAGATATATATAAAACACTTGACATAAATCAGTATTTAGTGAATGCTTAATTTACCTTACAACCTTTTGACGGTTAAAATCCTCGTTTTGGGAATCATAAATATAAAACTGTGAAAATTTGGGCTCTTCACCATCATTCGGTAGCAAGCTACCAATGCGATGGTAATTTTGTCCTTGCAGTCCAAAAACATAAGGACCTTTGGTGTTTTGAAAAGTTTTAGAAACCTTGCCACCAAGGGATGTGAAGGAAAACATCATGTTATATGCTCGAATATTATTCATGAAATTGCGGCTTTCAGGAGTAACTCTTTTGTAAAATCTTTCGAGCAGTGGAGGAGGAGTAGGTGAGGAAGGCAATTCAACATCTCCGTTCGAACAACAAAGAGAAAACGACGATTTCTTATAATCCAAATTACCTCTAAGCATTTCATCTTTCCAAAGCATTGCATGACAGTAAGAACATACAAAAATAGCATCTCCATGATCAACGTATTCTACAAAAATATACCGCAACATATAAAAAAAATGATTATATAAGTGAAATATTAGGAGATTAAACTATTATCTGGAAACATACTTTGATAAGTTTAAGGAGGGTATGTACCTCTTGCAATTCCGTAAATCTTTTTTACGATAGAAGATGGTAAACAATCAGAGGAATTGGAATCATCAAAGTTAGACCTTTCACCAGGGTGTGAATTTTCTTTTCCTGTCGTTTCATTTTGGAAATGATAATTAACATCGGTTCCAACAGGTAGGAGGATAAGCAATAGATTCGACAAATATAGTGAATCGGAAACCTATATTTAGTTTTGCATTAAAAGTAAAACACATACCAATAAACGCTAATACAGAACACTTTGGCAACTGTCGAGAAGTTCTAATATCAATATTCTGAGGAGTTGGAATATCACTTCGACGGGACCTTACTGTAACACGATCCATTTGCAAGACAAAATTTACAAATCTTATAAAACTTACATTAATATTCAATAAATGATTAACAGTAATAACAAAAGTGTATACAGCATACAGTTTGTAATATTCGTTAATGGGATGCTCTCAATTTTATGATTTGATGGTTCAAGGGGTGTGGCCATTGAAGATGTCCTCCTTACATCAGCTACAACGCATAAATCAAATTTACTTATATCCATGCTTTTGAAACTTTGTTTCCTCTTCCTAGAGTCATAAACACCATAATTAGCCTTTACGGATTGTCCTAAAATTGAAACAAAGAGACAAGGTCAAATCTGATAGGATACCTTAAAAAATAATTTTTATAACCTTACCAAGACTGGATGAAGTCAGAGGAATTGTACTAACACATGTTCGATCTAACTTGTCGGGCGTGTGACATGTTGTACATGACGAGATTTGGTTAATTTATGCTACAAACAAAACCAATTTTCACATATTTTACATAGACATATTCAATAAACAACAACAATCAGTATGTAAGATAATTAGAAAAGTAGCACAAGAGTTGTTTACCCATATTTTTAGAAGAGGATTCCAACGACATTACACTTTAATTCTGATTTACACTCGATGGCGTGTAAGGAGGACATCTTCGTAGACACCTTTTGATGATACTTGTTGATATATATCAAGAAACTGATTTCAGCTAATATAACATTACATATATTATTTAAAAAAATGAACATAAAAAACATACCTCCATTATCGTTTTTTTGTAATAGTAACATTGCCCAGAAGTGTATTAATAATAGGAGGTGTCTGTACAAATTGAACCACACCTCTGTTTCTACGCTTATTCAAGATAGACTTTCTTATCCTCCTTGATTCTTTGGACTATTGGACTGCACTGTGGAAAATACTCTCTATGTCTTGGTATAAAATTCTTTTTAGTCTCCATAACTGTACATAAGAATTGAGAAAATATGTGTGATTTAGGGCTAGCTACATGTAATTATTGTAATCACTGTCCAATAAAATATTTATTCTCAACAGCTAGTGGTGATTCATCATCCCCATTTAAAACCTAACTAAATAAGTGGATGATCACAGACAAATCTTCAGAATAGATTTAAACAAATGAGATAGAAAAACCTACCATTTAGTGTTCATCGATTGCTTCCAAAGTAAGATTGTCTTCAATTGTAACTTGAGTTTTTGGCGGTAATTTTTGATGTTCACTTTGACTCAGTCGGAGAAGAAGCTATAAACATAGCGGACGATATGAAATTGTGATTTAATAAACCTGATTCATTTTGTGGGCCTTTGACAGGATTTTATGGTTCACAACTTATGGGCCAGAAATTATTGAAAGACTTGCACCATTTAATTGCAGAAGGCATTACAATTTGGAGCCGTTTGGTTAATTTGATTTGGTACAGATTTTATTTGTTAGTATGTTTACATACTGGTTTTTTTGGGAAGTTACTATAACGCGATCCACCCGATTTATATTTGGTGTTGAAGTTTAATGATAGATTTTTACCAAGTCACATTGTCCGATAATTTACGTGCACCAAGAAATTTATATGGATGGATTTAACTACTACATGTTTCTAAACATTCTTGTCTTGGTTTTATTAGGAATTCGTTTGACCCCTTAGAAACATCATAATTTATATGGATTTAAATACTACATATTTTTTAATTATCCTTGTCTTGGTTTTACCAATCTATTGGTTACCACAATGAAGTTAGTATAACGCGACCAAATAGGCAAGTTATATTTGAAGTTGAAGTTTAATAATTGATTTTTAGCGAGTCACATTGTCCCGTAATTTATTTGCATACAGAAAGTTATAGAAATTTAACTACTACATGTTTTCTAACCATCCTTGTCTTGGTTTTATTAGGAATTCGTTGGGCCGCTTCGTCTCGGCTTTCCAAATTATCAATCTATTGGTTCCTACATTACTTTATAAAAGGGTAGGTTAATATTTATGAATTATATGCTATCATAACAAAAATTGATTTAACTCAAAGAATATAACTTCTTTCACTTAATTTGTAGATATTAACAATTTCTTTGTAATGCGGTTATAAAGTAAACATACATTCAAACTCTATATTAAAAAAGTAGAATTTAGACTATGCCAAACTAATTTAGACATCTCATATACTATATTCACAAATCAAAACACACATTATAAGTAAAGATTATATTTCCCAGCATAAAACCTAGATTATATTTCCCACCATACAAAAACGTAAACCACATAATGGTTTACCACATCTTCCAAGTTCATAAATTACCAACATCTAAACCATACAAAACATCTGTTTCAGAAGTTTAACACTAACCAACGACAAGCAAACTTCAAACAACCACATACTTAAGTACATACCAAAAACATAGGTTTGCTTAAACATCAAAATATAACGACGTCAAAGGAACTAAGTGTTAAGCCTAGATGGCTTCCTCTGGTTCCTTTTGTTGTTAGAAGAGAGTTCCCCAACATTTTGACCTTCCACATCCTGCAACGAACGTTTACCATTAGGACTGGTGGCCGAATCCTTCTCGACGTCGACAACGGAAGAGTCGGCCATAACAAATACAACATCCTTCAATTAAATCACAAAACAACTACTAAGGTATCAAATAATGTAATATAATCTACACTCAAGCGAAAATGAAACTGTAGAATTCTTATTCACCTTTGAAATATCAGTACCGGCCATCTGTGAGGATTCAGATAATTGAACAGCTTTGACATCTGAACCTTCTTGACTAAACACCTAATATGAAAATATTACCAAAAGGGAATTCACTTAAGATATTTAAACTACAAAAATTGGATAGAAAAAAATAAATCAATATAAGAAATACAAAAAGTCTTACCTCATCAGCAACCTCAAGAGCATTTCCATTACCAGCAACCAATTCAGCGATTATATCCGGATCATCACATACTTTTTGGATAGTGTAGACGTGGTAGTCATGGTTAAGGTTGTAATCAGAAACTTCAATTTTAAACGCCAACTTCTTTTCGACCAACCGTGATATTTCATGGGGAAAACTTTCAGTATCATTGACCTTAACTTGGCGTTCCCTTATATCATTCGCAGTTGAACCAATAAGCTTCATTACATCTTTATCAAACATCACAAAAGAAACGCTGCCAGTTTCATCTTGCACTCTCAAATGTAGTTTGAACCTGTAATAAATGTCAAGTAGATTACAGCTAAAACCATAGCAGTTATGGATATAAAAAGATCGGAAGTGAACTTACTTTATGGTTATCGATCTGCATTCTTTATCGCATTTCGGACAAACTAATGAAGTAGGTGACAGATTCATGACCTCATCAGAAATGGTATTAGCATATTGTAAGTACTCAATTTTGGTCAACACCTTCTTGTTACAGTCTCGACATGCCGGATAAAACCAGCCATAGTTTTGTTGAACAATTTTGATCGTTGCAACTACCACACATGACATTACCTACGATATCACAGATAAAGCTTTATTAAGATGATCAATTGATAAAACATAGAAAACATTAACAAAATGAAATGTCTATGAATGTATATAGAGTTATTCATACGCTATCAATCTCAATAATTTCATCAACATGTCTCTTAGGAGTGTCAAATAGAAATTCTTGACGGACTGGAAACACACTCTAAGATGAAAGTATGGTTTGAGAAGAAGAAGCACCAGCTTCAAATTGTTTCACTAAAAGACTATAAAAATAAAACCACAATTAGCGTTAATACACACGCTTATGTTAATAAAAATATGAAAATTATGAAATATATATCAGTGATAGTACCTTCGGCGAAGTTCATTAATCTCATCAATTTCTTGGTTGAGAAATAGACGACTTCCAAACTTATCATTCTGAACAGTATATTGACCTGCAAGAAACAATATACATATCCAACAATACATTACAAATCACTACAGAAATAAAAAATGTTCTTAAAGAATGTAACAAAATGGATATTGGAAAAACTAAAGTAAATAAATCAGTCAAATATAAATTACCCTGCCACTTCTTAATCCTCGCATGCTGAATGACAGCCATCACAGTCTCATTCGGAGAGTTTTGAGACAAAAAATCATTAAATTCTTGTGCATACCCATTCCACAAAGTACAACGGACTACTTCTCCCCTAAAAGAAACAGATAAAAAAACAACATTAAAAGTTCAAACAATCATTTACTATGAATATTGTATATGATTTAATAATCATATACATTAAATAATGACAATGATTTACTATGAATATACCATTAAATGCAATGAAGAATGTTATATATAAAATCTTCTAATCATTGCTATTGTATTCAATAAGAACAATCAAATAAATGAATCTTCAGTACATTAAATACAATCATAACACACAAACAATTTACATAAATGAGAAATTAGATTTTACTGGACATCTTGAAGATCCAAGTTCATCTTTTTTCTTTCATTAGGAAAGATTTCCATATCTCCACACCAGACATCAATTTCAGCAACATCTAAAATGGTAAACATAGCAACAGATATCAGATTCGAAAGGGAGGCAAACCATAAATCAGATTAGCAGAAACAGTCATACCGCACGTGAGCAGATCCTTTCCTTCTCCATTAACAATGTATGAATGTGCAATGAAATTAAATCCGTAATCAACAACTTGCCAACCATTCGCACGTGTAACAACTGTACACCGGTAAAAGTTAATCTTGTAACCATGGTTAATAACTCTGTAAGCATCGGTGTTTTCTCCAACACCAAACCTGGAGAGAATAACAACTTCATCCTCATGAAGCTGTGAGATAAACACAGGTATCAATGGAGCCTTAATACCTGCCTGAATCTTACGGCCCTGACAAATAAGTGAAACCACATACCTTAGAAACAAAGAACCAAACAGTACCTCAAAAAAATATAAAAGATACTCAGCTAAAGTCTCGACATATGAAGGGTCAATAACCAACTAATATTCATGTTTATTTCATTGCGCCTAATCCTAAACAAAGAACCAAACAGTAACTATCTATAAAGGACCAAAAACCAACCAAAATATTAGTCTTTTTATCATTATAACTAACCCTAAATTACACAAAACAGAAAATACATAACCATGTAACTTTAGTTACACAAACATAAATTACAAAAAAACACTTTCAAAACATAAAGAATATTCGTATGTGTTTCATCATGCCTAACCCTAAAACAAATAAACAAACAGTAAACAATAATCATCTATCAAGGATCATAAACCAACAAAACAAATATTCATCTTTGGTTCTTTAAATCTAACCCTAAATTATCAAGGATCCAAAAAACAAACAAAAAACCATCTTTCTTTCTTTCTTTAAAGAAAGAAACAAACACTAACTTCACAATAATCATCTATTAATCATCTATATTTCAGAGAAAAAACAATCAAACAAATATTCATCCTGTTTCTTTATACAAAGAAACAAACAAACAAAAAACAACCTTTGCTTCTTTAAACAAACAAACAAACAATAACTTTACAATAATCATCTATTTCGGATAAAAAACAAAGAAACAAATATTCATCTTTGTTTCTTTAAACCTAACCCTAAATTACACAAAACAAATAATAATCAACTGTAACTAACAAACCTAAATTACACAAAACTCAAAACACAAACATAAATTATAGAACCACCTCGGAGACACAAATCTCAAAATCAAAATGATAAAAAGACTAAAAAGGACAAATGCTTGACAAACACTAATACCTTCTCATCGAGCAAGATCAGATCCATCCGAAAGGACTGAACCCATTTCCGGATGATTCGACACTTCAGATTCCACATATCTTTGGATGGATTCAAATCATCAATGAAACTAAGTGACAAAGATGGTGGTTCACCGCCGGATTTGTTGATATTCTCAGCGGCTTTTGGTTCAACGCCGGATTTCTTGCCGGATGACATTGTATAGAAGATGAAGAGCTTTTGAAATGAAAAGAAAGAGTGAGAATGCAATCAGTGAAAATTTAAAATGAGATTATATATATTAGATAGATTAATAGAAATGATTACTTCTTACACAACATTAAATGCTAGTTTCTTATCCCCGTGCAATTTCAAACTTCCCTCCTAAACAAAACCATTTTTTTAGTAATAAGAAAATCAGATTTTATAATTCAGATTTTACAAATTTAAAACTTGAATCGGCGAGTAAAAAGAGATAAAATATATATTAAAAACATATACACACCCGCACACGTCAACGTGAGTTAGTGATCAAATGTTTTTTTTTTTGAAGAAACCCTTTTCTCAGACCTACGATTGCTTATCAAACTTCTTTATCTTACTTTACGTAATGAAATTGTCATTACCGTTTCCAGATCTAGCACAATACATTTGCTTTCATTCTTAGGATTTGTAATGATACAGATGACCTAGTATATTTTTCTAAAGTCGCTAAGCCCCATCAATGAAACAATCTTTAGTTCTTGCTAAATGTATACAAAGACTATATGTGATGCAACCTAACACACTTGGGTTCAGTAATCATCTTCCTTTGTGGTCTCTAATTCTCTTTGCAGTGTTGTTATTAGCAATGTTTCATTGCATCGTAGACTTGTACATTTTCCATTTTATAAACTAAAGTAGTTGAATATGCTTTCAACCACACATCCTATGTAGGCTAAGATGGTTCAAACAATTGTATCACGCACGAACATGAGATATTTGGGGAGGACAATCCCACAACTCTTCGTATTCAATCAAATGAACTTACTAACTTACAAGGAAAAGGGACAAATAAAATAATAACCAAGACCCCTATTTATAACTCTACTAAACTTCCTCTACAAGACATTAAACCTTTCCTAAACCTATTACAATACCAACTACCTAAAATTAATCAAACTTTAATAAAACATATTAAAACAAACCCTTAACTTTACTAATTATTTAAGATTAACCTTCATTCATTCCCTTAATCTTGAATTATATTTCTTCTTGCCTTTGTTCCTCCTTTTCAACTATCTATAGCATACTTGCTTCACCGGTTCTTCAAACTTAGCATTCATTCCTTTGGTAGTTAACTTCGAATCCACATTGCTACTTTCTCTTTACTTACTTCTTCTCATCAACTCGTTCTTGACCAATACTTTCATGAACTCCAAACAAATCCTTTGGGATCGTTCCAAACCGAATTTCCCTCACTTTCATAATCAATTTCACATCAGAAATTTCTTTCTTTTCATCTTCAAAGTTGTTAGAATTACAACATACCTAAAGTTTGATGTTGTACATTCTATTCAGATTTATCGGAACCTTCATCAACAATCTTCATTATTTCTGATCTTGTAGCCTCAATATCCCATTGGCTATTTCAATCTTGCAACCTTCTTCATTCAACTATCCTAAACTAAGAAGATTGGTCTTCAACTTAGGCATGTAGAAAACATCACAAAACGTTTTCTTTACGTTAGTCTTACTTACCACGGTTACATTCCCTTTACCTTTTATTTCAATTATGGATCCATCACCAAACTTTACTTGACCCGAAACTTGTTCATCCATGGTAGTGAAAAACTCTTTCTTTCCTGACATGTGATGACTTGCACCATTGTCTAAATACCATGTTCCTTCTTTCTTTTCATTCTTTTCAAAAACACTAGGGATCACCCTTTCTACATTCAAACTTACTTTCTTTATCGAATAAACTGCCATGAACAGAGATGGATTAATATCACCTACACCTTCTGTCTTTGTAAAATTCGCTTCTTCTTTATCTTTACTCGGTGCTTTACATTCGCTCGAGTAGTGCCAACTCATATCATAATTGTAGCATCTCAAGTTCTTTCTTCCGTCTTGCCATTCTTCAGGGTTATTTTCTGATCTTCACCTTGTTCATCATTCTATTCTCATGTTCATTATTCCATCTTGAATTCCCTCTTCCTCATCCGTTGTATCTTCCATAAACTCTACAACGTCCTTGGTAACAAAAGCTAACTTTGGGATGAACTTTCAGTCATATTCTTGAACTTGTTTCTTTCTTCATCTGCCTTCAAACATCCAACCACATCTTTGAATGCCGATTTTCGATTTATGTGAATTGCTCGATCGAAGAAACAAGGTAAATATTTATCAGGCATAGAATTCAAGAATTTTCTTACCACGACCTCTTCTTCGAGTGTTGCTCCCAAGCTTTTGTACTTTGACTGTACACCACCCAACTTTGCTGCATATTCATCAATACTTCATGTCTCACTCATCTTCAATCCATCTAACTCTCTTCTTAGCATTTGAAGACGACCTTTTTGTGTTTTTGTTGCACCAAGATAACGAACTCTTAGTGCTTCTCAAACATCTTTTGGTTCCTAATAGTTAGCCATCTAAAGCATCACATCTTCAGGTAGGGTTTGGAAGATGACACCTAAGGCCATAAACTACTTTCTTTCTTCCATTCATGTCTATTTTTCTTTATCAATTGCATATTGCAAACCGTTCGCTCCTAAGACAGTCTTCACTATAATCGACCATGTTGCGTAGTTGGTCGAAGTTAACTTCGGTTCCAGCAAAACAAAACCACCCATCGATTATTTCACTATTCCTGAGTTCCCTGGATTTCCTTCCTTATAACCAGCCATGATTTATCTTTGAATTTATTTTCTACATATAAACGGACCTGAACCATATGTATTCTGTTTCTTTCTGATTGACAAATGGTTGAGATGAAATCAACAAATTTCGTAGTTTGTGGCGCAAATAAAATTTCTTTTGGTATTCACGCAAACGCAGGAAACCAACCAATCGTCTATGGATCTTTCACTAAACAACGCCATACAGTAAAAAAATCAATCACTGTAGCCAATAAAATATATATACGACAACCTTGTTTTTACTATTATTATATCTTTTAACAAAACCATACGATTTGCATGTTACGACAAAATAAATGGAAACAAGTCTGCTCCTATTATTAACTTCAATTGCAAGAAGACAAAAAGCATCAATTGCCTCCTCCACTTGTGACCCTTTCCACACCTTTTGTTCTTTCTTCTCAAGAGTACTTTTATGAATGAACAACCTTTAAACCGAATTCTTGCGAATCGATACGTGATCCTAATGAGCCGAAGCTCTGGTACCAATAAATCATATAAGTTGTTTGACCATTTAATAAATCATATAAGTGGTTTGACTAATTAATAAAATTATATCAATACTTATGCACTTAGACGCCTAAACATGTATTCGACAAATATATGTTAGTAAAAGTCGGTTATAGCTTAAAAAGATGGTGAATTAAACTTTTTGAACTACCAGCCTATTGAAAAGTTTCGCATTTTGTTCCTTATCTTCTTTAATTAAACCAGTTATTCTTTACATTTAGGGTTTCTTATTTCACTAATTAACATTAGACTTTCAGTTTACTTCTGTGTACTATTATATAACAATACATAAACTATTTAATTATATTATCTAGATTTTATATATAATAATACTATGTTAGAAACCCATGTACTATATCAGTTAAGTAAATACTATGTTAGAAACCCATGTACTGGATCTCGTTAGTCAACACATTAAGTTCTCTTTCTTTCTCTGCGTAATTTTCCTTTAAAGCTTCATTGCATTCTGTAATGGCGGTCTACTTCGCTTGCCCAATGGTCAATGCCTGTTCGGTTTTATAAGCTTAAAATGTATTAAAAAGCTAAAAATATATAATAAAAATTAAAATATATATATATCAAAATATCATTTTTTTTAAATTAAAATATATATATATATCTATCAAATTATCAAAATATTCAAGTCACGAGGGTTTGGTACAACACTCTTGCACTTGCTTTCAATTTGATGGTTATAATCAGTTATCTCAGACTGTAAATCGAACCCAATGATCTTCTTATCAGCACCAACATAAACCACCATACGTTTTTGTTGCATACCCGCTACTCCCATCACAGCCGAAGAATGCAAATTTGTGTGCAGTCCAAAGAACAACAGCATGATCATTTCCACAAGTAGTGAAACAATCATCAGCAGCCCATGGCATGAACATTACATTGTTGATCACACCCTTCACATGCGGTTTATCTTCCAAGAAAACTACCTGTTGACAACAAAGGGTAATGTAGTATGTATATTAATGATCAAGAGTAATAAACATACCCTTTGTCCTGGATTTGCCACATATTTACAAAACTATCCAAAGCACTGCAAAAGGCAAAGTCCAATACAGTAACAGAAGTAAAGTCCAATACACTATGTTATTATCTTGCTGCCCCCTTCTATATCCTCACATACCTAAATGCACAACCTAAAAAATTAAAAAGACCATACATGTTAAAAGCATGATACTGGTGCATAAATGGTAATATATAGTGATTATAAGTTTATAACTAATCTGATATGGAAAAATGTAAATATTAGTGTGGTGGCAATGTGAAAATTAAACAAAACATGAAAATTAAACAACTCTTTAGCAATAATATAACAGTTTAATATTTTTTAAATACCTCTTCTGCTTTAATTTTTTTCTTGACGGATTTTATCTTCCTGAAAAGCATTTTGCTTTAATTATGGCGGGCTACCGCCAATAACCTGCGTTTTATATGCCCTAGGAGAGAAGCACCCATGTTCCCCCTAAAAAGCAAAGAAAACATTAGGATGCTTCACCAGTCGATCTCTTACTTCATTTGACGGATGCTTTCGAAGTCGATTAACATTCCTTCCTATTGCTTCACCAGCCTCAATATCATTAGTAAAAGGTCAACTAACAATAATAACTCAACTACAGAATCTAATTAAAAAGGATGAACACAGGTGATTCATTTAAAATTATACCTCATTTAAAGGCGAACAGAAAACAGAAGCAACTTAAACACAATACCAGCTGATTTTCTTTATCCATGAGCACTTGAAGAGGATGAGGAGCTCCCTGTAAATGTCAAAATTATCATAAAAACAACACACATTTTATTATAAATCAAACAGTATGTTACATCAAAACTCTACATGTACACTATAAATCTTCAAACAGCAACCAAAATCCACATTCATATAATAACAAATTAATATTAATATCTATAAACTCACAGATATGAAGAAATTAGTTACTTTTATATTATACCAATTAAAAAGGAATAAAACAAAAATATATTTAAAAAAATGACATACCACCTATGAATAAATAGGTAAGCAATATGCGTGACAAATTTGAATCATTACTTATGAAAAGAAAAATAGACAACCTCAGGATCAGGGATGGCTCGATAAGCTTGAAATTGATAGAATGAATTACGAAGCAAATTTTCTGGATCACCGTCTTCGCATCTCAATTGATTCAAAAGCATGTTGTAGCTTAAATGGAACGCGCTGACAAAGTCAACAACGAAAGTCAACTCAAGATGCAAATCATAATACTGGACACCAACAACAATGTAATATGGCCACAAATGCAGCATTCAACAAAATAGTTGACTTTGACTACAAAGGTATGCCTTTGACCATGATACCTGTTTAAACAGTCAGCGCTCTCTTTCACCATCATTTTGGCGGTGGAAGGTTCTAATTTCTCATCAACCATAGAATGCAGACCCGCTCGACCACTCATTTGAATATATTCACCACTCGATAGCCATCTGAATTTATCATCGTCAAACTACCGAACCGTGTAGTTACAAGTGGTACAAGGACCGCCGGTGGCCTTGTATGCCGGCCAGTAACGTCTGATGCTTTCACCGTTGACTCAAATTTGACCTTTACCCATGTTATTCGTATTTAACGCCAACCCCCGCCGGAGCATTAAAAACTGCCTAAAATGGTAAAAAAGAACCAGTTATTTTTTATCCATCAAGTAAAAGTCATAGTTTGTGATGAAGACTGATGGTGATCATCTACCTTATACCATGTTAGCGGTTGTTTTTGAGCGACATAAGAACCTTGAACCCATTCGACTGAATAACTTCCACTGAGCGAGCGAAGACTTAAAATTTCGCCTTTAAGCCCAACCTGATCAAATTTCGGTTTCAGGTTATGTCTTTTGAGTCAAACTTCAAAAAAAAGTGGCGTGATATCCAAATGTGTTTATCAAACCGGTCAACCGGTTCGAAACTGACCGCCCATTTTACCACATAAAATATAGAAACTGACCTTATAAGACCATTTTTGCCATTATAAGTCTCTCCTCCCTTCGGTTAGACCAGAAAGAGTAACTGGACCGAGAACACACCAGCATTCCACATCTCGAAATGCGAGCCGATATTCTGGCAGGTAAACATACACGCTTCAAGAGGGGAAGCATATTCGACACCTGGCAAAGCCCAAAATCAGAAACATTAACCCAAGAAAAAATTAAATAATAACTCATGCATTTTTTAGTAATACTTTAAAGAATAGAAATAGTAATCAAATACTTTTGTTAGTTACGGTTTCGGTTAATGATAAAAACGAACCAAACCGTGCACACCCCTAGTAGTTTGTAATATAATAATTTCCTCACCATCTTTGAGACGCCTCTCGAGACGCCTCTCCGCAAGACCGCCGGTGGCCTTGTATGCCGGCCAGTAACGTCCGGTGGCCTTAGAAGGAATCGAAGTTCGACATATGGCACAAGTGCTTTACCCTTGACCAACCCATTTCTCAAAGTACTTCAGGCAAAAGTTGTGACCACATTAGGTTATCCAGTAGTAAACAAACAAACAAACATTTCGCAGAATAAAAAAGCTAGGGCTCGAACAATACCTTGTTGAAATTGTGTAGAGATCTACTGCGTGTCCAGCTTGTTCATTCCAGATGATACTTGCAAGATAAACACGATAATCAACTTCAAATTAAATATACAAATTTTTTTAAAGAAAAATAAAACTAAACTACCGAACACATACCACATCTGGTTATCCAGTAGTAAAGAAACAAACAAACAAACATTTCACAGAATAAAAAAGCTAGGGCTCGAACAATACCTTGCTGAAATTTTGTAGAGATCAACTGGTTATCCAGCTTGTTCATTCCAGATGATACTTGCAAGATAAACAGAATAATCAACTTCAAATTAAAGATACAAACTTCTTTAAAGAAAAAAAAAACTAAACTACAGAACACATACCACATCTGGTTATTCCGGTGCACCCTAACACGAACAACTCAATGGCAGATCTGAAATATTACACAGATCCGATTCAAATAACAAAAAAAAGATACTGTAAAAAGAAAGATACCGAGCGGTCAAACCAGTCGATCTAGTGTTGGATCTAGAGAGATTCATCGCTGAGGAAGCGTATATCTTGAAGCGAGTGGTAAAGAAACCCTAGAAATGGTGGTGATGATAATGAGGAAGTCGATCTGGTGTCGGATGTAAAGAGATTCATCACAGAGAAACCCTAGATCTTGATCTTGGAGCACCTGGTTTTGAAACCCTAGAATCGCCAGTGGGAGAAAGGGGGAGTTGAGGAGAGGAGCGGCGTGTTTTGAAACCCTAATTTTGATTTTGATGTGCGCGTGTTTTGTTTGGTCGCCCAAAATAGTATAGATTATCAGATTCAACATTTGTGCTATTGTTGGTTGTACAATATGCTTTAAAGACTTGTAAAGTGGCAAATGACCATTCTTGCCCTTCCTATATGCTTATTAAAGTAGTATAGATAGATCAAAATATATTAATAACCTATTAATAATTAGTTGGTAATTGTTGATGGACCATATTACCCTTATTAACTAATTAGGTTTCCTCTTGGGTGTATATATAAGGAGTTTATTAGAGTTTAAGGGTTAGACAATTAGACTTTTACACAACCCTCATAACATCATTTACGGCTCTCTCTCCTAACCGATTATCTCCCTAGTTTCGGTTCATCAGCATCATAACCTTACACCCTAAGGAGGAACCAGATCATCCTGACAAGTATGTCGAACTCAATGGCTGCATCTCTGACTGGATTCTCTGCTGGCCTGTCTGCTGTAACATGTATGTAATTCATGTTTTCCATCATGTTTAAACAGAACTGATCAACATGTGGTATCAGAGCATATGTTGATAAATCAGTTCTGTTTTCGTATCCATTATTCTGGGATCAAAATTTGGAAAACAGAATTTTGAAAGTTTATAAAAATCATGGCTGTTTTCGGTTTTTATTGTGCCGAAATCGCTGTTTTTGAAGTAAAGGGTGATTAATCATGTCACCCGAAACTAATGTGGGTTAATTTTATGTCCAAGACCCGTTTGAAACATTAAAACTTAGGTTTCGGATCCCAGAATTATGTTTTAAATTTTAGGGTTCATCATATTGTTCTAAGAAAACTCGAAAATTCCTTAAGTTTTGGAATATAATTTGGATTAGTGGATATTTTTACTGTTTTGATCTTAATTTTATCTATTAAAATATTCGACAATTGTTAATAGATAATCAGTTATAATTTTCAAAATATTTGATAAATTTAGATCAGCAATAAAACAGGAAACACTATCCCACAATCCCTAAAATTTCGAGTTTTCAGTTATCATCACAAAACAGCTGTTAACAGTGACTCGAGACCACAAGGTCTCGACTCGAAATCATAAGGGTTATCAAATGTTTACAACTCGAGACAAAGGTCTCGACTCGAGACCATAAAATCACAACTCGAGACCACTGAGATTTCGACTAAGGGCTTCAATCTTCACAACTCGAGACCGTGGTTGTGACTCGAGACCTCATTATCAGTCGAGATCTCATAAAATGCAGTAGTCGAGACCATGGTTCCGACTCGAAACAACAAGGTTGCGACTCGAGACCTCATAATGACTCGAGATCTCATAACTCAATTCGATCCGCGCTAACAGGTGGTTTGCTATTAAATACTTGGTTTTGTAAACAATTAATTAACTAATCAGAATCAGATAACTTTTACAAAGCCAAAATAGCTAAACTTGAATGAGCTTCTGATGTTTCATTTCTGGCCAAAGCTGATTTAATACATCTATTTATTGTTCAAGTATTATAAAAAGCTATGTTAAGTATGCATTACAAACGTGAAATGTTTTAATTCTGGCCAAAGCTGATTTAATTCATTTATGTTTAGCATGCTTGACAAGTGCATAACTAAAGTGATTGTCTCATTTCTGGCCAAAGCTGATTTGTCACGATTACTTTGCACACATACTTAAATGATTACACTTCTGGCCAAAGCTGATTTGTCTTCGTTTAAGTAGAATTTTACTAAGTCTATTATTTTGATGTTAGTAATAGACAATATCACAGCTTCATAATTAAAATGGTCATTATTTATGCCTGCCTTAGTATAACATGCCCTTAGATCACATTAGGACTTCTTTCTTAGTATCATAACTTGCTCATCTTATTTCCACTATCAGCACCCAATTGCGGGATTCCACCTTTGACTGGTGATAACTTTGCTGAATGGAAGGATGCCCTCATGCTTACACTAGGATTGCTAGACTTCGATTATGCTTTAAGAGAGAATAAGCCAGTGGACCTTACTACTCAAAGTACTGCTGCTGAGCAGATAGTTCATGAAAAATGGCTTACCAACCATAGATTTGGTGTCACACCCCGATTTTTCACGTGTCACCGGTGGGGAGTATCGTGACGTCATGGTTGGCAACGTAATGGTCAAACAACACAATATTATTAAGCACAGCGGAAGCAATTGAAAATATAATACAACCGAATTTATTATTGTAATATCAATTGTCACAATATTCGGAAGTTTATCCACAGAAGGATCGAACATAAAATGGAAACAATAGTTCAACAGACTTTTAGGCATCTTAAGCTTGCGAGACTTCTATTGATGCTAAGGAGACATATCCAGCCAATTTCGTATAGTACCTGCATTTAGCCTTTTTGGAAAATATGTCAGTTTACACTGGTAAATACATTCAACTGACTCATTTTGGAAAAAGAGTTTGTAAATTGTTTTGAATGCACGTGGCACAAAATATCTTGACACATTGATTAAAATGCACAGAGGCAAAATTAATCTTTTTAACTTGGGAGAATTATTTAATATTATAATCTTGAGAACGATTTACATGTTACTTATGCGTTCAGTAGCCCGGAACCTATCCGGGTTAAAGATCAATAGACACACCACTTTAAGTGAGTTATACACAGGAGTACGCCTACACCCCGTGCTCAGGTCGTGGCCATCTCGTAAGATGATGCCAGGGATATCCGGGACATGGTCATTAACCCCCCAAAGGTTGTAAAGTAAACACATCTGTTTAAAACGAGCCGATCAAATTATTCAACTACCCACTAAGCGTGGAGATTTGATGCCCGATCAAGCGGTACGCTATGTACCGTAACCCAAGCCCGTATAGGGAAAATAAGTTAAAAGTATTTACCTGAGCTAAATATAAATTCAATCCCAGCCGTATATCAAATCAGCAAGTACAGATAGCTTTTACTGGGCTCCTAATCTGGAACGAAGGTTTTTAATAACCTATTAGAATCCTAACGGGTCTTTAATTAAGCTTGAGCTTAGACCGGCTAGTTTCAAAGATACGGTTCGTACGCACGATTAAGCGAAGACCGGATAGAATGTGATTCTGACCCGACAAGTTTGAAGACTTGTTTAATATGGGTTTATTATTCACATTCTGGATTTTGAGATAAAACCGATAAGGTTTGACCCGTTTCGGCTAATTTATGTAAACTTGTTACATAAACCGAACCGAACGCGAAATAAACGTAACGGGTATTCGTAAGAGCCATATACAGGTTTCCTAAGTTAATATGCTTCAAATATGTTGTGACATCAGTAGGATGTATTTCGTTATGCCCCGAACTAATTTAAACACAAACTATGCCCCGTAGGGGTAGTTTGGTCATTTTAAAGTTTGTAAAAGCGTTTAGATGTTTGACTGAGTTACAGGTCTGGTGTAAACAGCAAACATACTCATTTTGATGAGTTATAACAGTAGGCTAAGGCATATATGTGAAATTTATCATTCTTAACCAAACTATGCCCCGTAGGGGTATTTTGGTAATTTCACATAAGCCGAAAGGCTCAAAAACGAAGTCTGAGTTAATCAACCTTTTCTTACTGTTAAAGTATCATATTTTGCCTCATATATCAGTAGGTATCAACCCGGGTATGTTCAATATGATTTTGGAACATACTATGCGTTAAAAACGCTAAATAAGGCGATTAAAGGCCATTTCCGGGTTCGATACTTAAATCTGATATTTTTATATTTCCAGAAGGCTTAAAATAATTTATTTAAGATATGTGATCAGTAGCAAAAGGTTTGGAGTCGTTTAGATAAGTAAAACTCATTTTATGGCCCGTAAGGGCAAAACCGACAATTACCGGATTAAGCCTACGACTACTAGTTATGCTCGTCCTAAAATTAATTAAAAATCTTTAAAAATCCCAAAATAATATATAACATCAGTGGGTAAAATATTTGATATCAAAAAGTATGTTTAACGAGGCTATACGCTAATTACGCCATTTTGTTAACATAAAGCTTTAATTTAGCGACAATGAGCATAACTCTTAATCTACAAGTCAAACTGATGTCAAACTTTGCATACAAGTTTATATATCAGTAACTAAGGTTTCTACTCTTTTACATTTTCATAAATCATGATTTAAGGTAATAAGGGCATAACGGTCAACGTATGAGCAATTAACGGAAATATGCATATTAATTGGATAACTAGTGAACCAAGGTGTATGATCACAGAGGGTTGTTCTAACATGTATCCTAATCCAATTAAAGCTCTGAGGCATTTCTAAAATATGCCCAAACGGGTCAGAACTGAAAGTCAACGGGAAAGTCAAACTATGTGACTTTCGGTTCCGAACCGGGTCAAAACAGGAAATAGTCGGGTTGAACATGTTTGGACATGTTCTTACACTTATTACTAAGTTATAACAATGATCAAATAGGTTATAAATGATCTAGATAGCTAATTATGTATAAATGACATTTTAAGCATTATGTTGACTTTTTAAGTAAAGGTTTGACCCGACATTTGACCTGGTTAGGATGGTGATCAGGGGAAACCCTTTTGGGGTTTTATTACCCACATAAATACCATCCTATAACTACTTTTAATTCGAGATATGACTGAGCCATTATTGACTAATCTCGAAGTCAAACCGTATTTACGACGGTTTGACTTTTAGCTAATTAAACAAGCTAAACTCAAATAAAGAAGGACTAGTAGACTTACAAGAGTCCTATGCATGACTTTAGATCAGTTGGACCAGCTTGAGAGCTCCAGAAATGATCAAATCATGCAAATGAAGGTGTGAGGAGTTGTGTTGCATAAGGTGGGCTTTTATAGTGAAAATTCCACCACAAATCTTTGACACTTGGTGTCTACAACTCTCCATACCCTTCCAACAAGTGTCCTAGATGTTTAGGGGTCATTTAGGGGCCAAGGGGGATGTGAAAACCCGTTTAAAATCGATTACAAGTTCACTTAGCAAGCCCCTATCCTATAAACATGGATTCTGCCCAGCTATAGCCGTCGCGTAGCGCGACGGCATCCCCATTCAGGCTCGCGCTACGCGAGCCCATGTGGTTCAGCCAAACGAATTTTCATTTAATTGCAGATTGGTCCTTGGCTCTTCAAACCTTGTATAGACACTTGTTTATTGCATTTTGAGCCCTCGTAATTGATCTATAAGGGCCTCAAGACATATACCCATTTTGTTAAGTCCCCGGTTAACTTATTCGTTACCCGAAAAGGCCTAACTTTCAACGTTGACGCTTTAACCCCTCGCACACGAATTTGATCATAACTTTCTCATACGATAACGAAACTTTATGAAATTTTAATCGTGCATTCTAGTGAGCATAATTTATATTTACAAAGCTTCGGGTTTGTCAAAAGGTCACTCAGAGGTATATCTTTAACATGTTGACACATTTAACCCCTGTAGTTTGTAATCTCTCACTTTTAGCTTCGTATGATCCATGATTTATTCGTTTGATGTTATGAACATCATGTAGGGTTATTATGAAGTATATTTATTCACTGTTGACACTTAGAATCCGTATAATCTCATACTTTCCATGTTTGTCAATTTTAGTCCTTTTATAACATTCTTTCACACGTTCAAACTTTATGACACGTGTCAACACATTATAGGAAGTGAATTTTCGAGATGTTACATCCTCACCCCCTTAAAATAAATCTCGACCCGAGATTTACTGAAATAAGTAAGGTTACTTTTCTTTCATCGTGGATTCAACCTCCCACGTGAATTCGGGACCACTACGGGCATCCCATTTGACCTTAACAATAGGTACATGCTTCCTTCGAAGCTTCTTTACCTGTCGATCTTCAATCGACAAAGGTTTTTCAACAAATTTTAAGCTCTCATCTATATGCACATCTGTATGGGGTAATACCAGTGATTCGACAGCGAAACACTTCTTCAGATTGCAGATGTGGAACACATTGTGAATTCCACTGAGCTCTTCCGGTAAGTTTAACTTATAGGCACTGACCCTATACATTCGATAACCTCGAAAGGTCCTATGTATCTCAGGCTTAACTTGCCTTTCTTACCAGACCGCATCACTCCCTTCCAGGGTGATACTTTAAGCAATACTTTATCACCTACTTCGAAGTGAAAGGCTTTACGCTTCAGATCAGCGCAACTCTTCTGCCTATCTCGGGCAGCCTTGAGACGGTCACGAATCTGGACAACCTTGTCCGTTGTTTCGAACATGATCTCTGGTCCTGATAACTGGACATCTCCAACATCCGCCCAACACACGGCGATCTACACTTTCTACCATATAATGCCTCAAAAGGCGCAGCCTTGAGGCCGGTATGGTAGCTATTGTTGTAGGGGAATTCGATTAATGGTAGGTTCTTATCCCAGCTACCTCCCAAATCGATCTCACATGCACGTAGCATGTCTTCCAACGTTTGAATAGTACGCTCACTCTGACCGTCAGTCTGAGGATGGTAAGCCGTACTAAAGTTCAAACGTGTGCCCAAAGATTGCTGGAAACTCTTCCAGAAATGTGACGTGTACCTAGTATCCCTGTCCGAGATAAAAGCTACAGGTCTGTCATGCAAGGCTACAATCTTATCCACTTATAATTGGGCTAACATATCGGAGCTATAAGTCTCCTTGATGGGTAAGAAATGAGCTGACTTAGTCAGTCTGTCCACTAACCCATATTTTATCATTTCCTTTCCTTGTCTTGGGTAACTTGGTAATAAAATCCATAGTTACCATTTCCCACTTCCACGTAGGAAGTTCAGGCTGTTGTAGTAAGCCTGACGGCTTTTGATGCTCGGCTTTGACTTGCGCACATGTCAAGCATTTAGCTACATGGGTGGCTACAGACTTTTTCAAGCCTATCCACCAATAATTTTGCCCTTAGATCCTGGGTAGCTGATGGCAAATTCTTAATCGTTGCCTAATTAGGGTTGCGGCATGTATGCATAAGCAATATGAACCGTCTTTCTTATTTAATAACATAAACTCTCAGAATATTGAGTCAGGCTATATGAGCCTATATCTTAAAACCTACTTAATCAAGGTTCCGATTACTCCATAATCAATATGGAGTTTTCATAATACTCCAGCCCACAGCGGGACATTAATCTTGGTTCCACCTGACTTCCAGGAGGTAAGCAGGGCAAACTTAAGAGAAGATAATTAAGATACAAGGAGGCTACAGAGATTTTCCATATCTCAGGCTCCAGTTCATCCATCATTGTTCGTGTCAAATGAGTGGCACCTTTATGTTATAAGTCCACGAATTCCTTAATCGGGAACATTTACATGAAATTTTTTTTTTCCATTTTTGGATATCTTCTTTGAATACTACTAGTCGACTTTAGTACAATATGACCATTGGGATATCTCAGGGGTTCCATGTATTAAACTTCCATGCTGATCAGACATGGAAATAATCTATGGGACACACTAGGATACGCCAATCCTCATATGACACTTTAATCAAACATAGTTTGGCATTCGCAGGCGATAGAAAATAATGAGAAAAATATTTAAAATAACATATGTTGTCGTACTCTATTCAAGAAAGAGTGCTCTTAGATTTTCGGAAAGGTTTTTCTTGCCGATACTAGAAGAATCGGTTACTGTGGTTTCCTTGGTAATTATACCTTGTGGATGATATAAACAAAAATTTGCTAAGTTTATGGTTCATGAAGATTTATTATTGCCTGTATTAAAAAAAAACAGGACACTTAGCATAAATTATCATTGATAAATGATAAGGAAGTTTATTGCACAAGTGCTTATATTTAATTAATGATGGAAGTTTCACAAACTAGGCACCTAGCTCAGTTGGCTAGGCGCGCGAAAGGGTGCGGCCTAGACCCAGGTTCGACTCCGGGGACGGCCATTTCCACCATTTTTTTATGTTTAATTTTAATTAATCGTACGGATACGTGTAATTATGAGAGTTGTCTCATAAGGAGTCTTGATAATTAATTGCTTCTTATCACCCACGATATGGGCTTGATTTTTCGAGGCAATCAATCGATTTTTATCACTTTATTGAGTCATTATATTTAACGGAACTAGGACATCGGAAAAATGATTCCTTATGGATATAAAACATCCATCTAATAATGCTGAAGCAGTCTCAGAGGTATACAGGCTTCTTACCGAACTTTCGTTGCTTTTTATTAAGCCTGTACTTGCTCTCTTTCTCAGATTTCTGGGAGTTATTCTCCTTCTTTTGGTTCATCCTTCATATACGAAGTGCGAACAAAATCTCCTCATGAGTAATTTAACATGGTTTTGAATGAGATTTAGAGCGAGAAGTATTCAGCTCTTTGTATTGTCTCATGACCTTTTCCATGGTCCTTCCCACTGCGGCGTCAACCACAGTCCTAAGATTACTCCATTAATATTGAGGTTTACGTTTGTAGTTTTATTAACTTTCGTCGCCTCAATAGCGTTACGACTGTCGTCTACCTCATCCGAGTTTTCCATACTCGAAACTTGGTACCAATCACCAAGATTTAACAATTATTAGTCATCATCCTGATGACCTGATTTAAATTAGCCATGGCATTCACAAACCGTATGGGCTATTCTGTTCCGAACATTCATAGTGAATGTTATTTTGAACGTATTTCCATTATATTTAGCCTAGGTCACAACAGGACCATCAATGGCATTCCAAGTTTGGAGCGAGTCCAATACTTGCTTGACAGGGGACCATAATGTCACAACTGTCTTTGTCACAAGGATGATTATAAATAGCTCAAAGGCTTTTATTATTTATATACATATATGGCATAGAAGCCTGCCGCGAGGGACGTAGAAAAATATGGCATAAAGCACAGTCATGAAGGACATAACTGATTATACGGCACGAAGGCCTTGTCACAAAGGACATTTAGATATGGCACAAACGGCCTCGTTGTAAGGACATTCATCAAATCTGGTACAAAGGCATGTCACCAGGAATGTTAACATTTAATGTGTTAACTTGCCACGAATGACCAATTATAGCATATAGGCTTGTCATGAATGACTTTAAAACATAACTTGATGGTCTATCACCAAGGACCTTAATTTATGAGCCGCAATCTTATTAGATTAGGGCTTCAAGGTTTGAACGTGGTTCTTCACCTTTGGACAGGGAGTCATAGACTACAACTGTCATCGTCTTGAAAGACGATTCATTTGGCAGAAAAGAAGCCAATCAACATCACTAATGGATGTTTATATATAACCATCGCATCTAATGATATTAGTCATGATCACATTGATCATATTGACTATTAGGTTTGGGTATAATCACACCATTTTGAACAGGGGATCATTAAGATCACTACTATCGTTGTCTTACCGACACCAGAATAGGGTATAGCCCGTAGGCATTTTATCAGGAGGGATGTTAATATTGTGATCATCATACTGAGGATACTAGTCAGGATCGCACTGATAGTATAGACTATGGGAATTGAGTATAGCTCACCCCCTTGGCAAAGAATCACAAAGGATTACAATTGCCTTGTCTCAGTTGGACGATATAATATAGCCCTTAGGCAAAACATCATTACGGATGTTAAAATTTTTAATCATCGTATTGATGATTTTTGTCATGATCGTATTGATCATATGAACTGTTAGGCTTGAGCATAGCTCACCACCTTGGACAGGGAATTGTAAAGATCACAATGTCTTTGTCACACATGGACAATATAATATGGCCCATAGGCGAAACATCACTAATGGATGTTTATAATAGGTTCATCCTATTAGAAGATATAAGTCATGATTGCATTAATCATATTGACTATTTTGGCTTGAGCATAGCTCACCACCTCAGACAAGGAATCATAAAGATAACAATGTCAATGTCTCAATGGACAATGTATTATAGCCCGTAGGCAAAACATCACTAAAGGATGTTAAATAATATTATCATCATATCAAATGATATTAGTCATGATCGCATTGATCATATAGACTATTATGTTTGGTCATAGTCCAATATTTTAGACAGGAGGTCAAAGACCATCCCTGTCGTTGTCTTATCGGACAACAAGTTTAGCCTGTGGGCACATCATCACTAACGGATGTTCCTAATATGATCATCTTATAGGATGATATAAGCCATGAATCCAATATAAGGATGACTGTTGTGATTTTCTCGAATCACATTAGTCAAGAGTGCTAACACGTTCCTAAGTGTTAACAAGGATCTGAATTCCTTGAGTAGGTTTCACCATCTTGGTCGCGTAGGCCAGGTTTCACCTTTAAGATTTCCTTTTAAACTGCTTACTGACAGGGAAGGAAGGATATTTATTTTATTCAGGATTTTTATCATAAATCCTAATTCATAAGTTAATAATAGCACCAATGGCTTAGTCGCGTAGACAAGTTAAATTTATAAGCCATGATTTCAGAGAATCGTGGCCTTAAGGTTTGAATCAAAGTTCATTACCTTTTCTTGACAGGGAGCTGTAGGCTACCACTGTCTTTAGTCTCAGAGGACATTAACTATAGCTCGTAGGCACTTCCCTTATAAGAGATGTTTATTACTGGATTACCCCCTTAGGGAAATTCATTAACCATGGTAAACAGAGACCATATATGGTTAATTTATTAATCATATTTATTTAGGATTTCTTTTATAATTTATCCTAATTATAAAACATTAACAGTTTTATTAGTGGCACCCAATGGCCTGGTCACATGGACATTTATAAATTATAAGCTTATGATTTCAGAGAATCAAAGCAATAATAACAGTTTTATTTTATAGCACAAAAGGCCTAGTCACAAGGACAAATTTTTAAATTATAAGCCATGATTTCAGAGAATCAAGGTCTTTAAGTATATTAGCACAACTGGCTTAGTCACATGGACATATATAATTTATAAGCTATGATTTTTGAGAATCAAAGCATGAAAGTATATTGGCACAATAGGCCTAGTCACAAGGACATTTGTAAATTATATGCTAGGATATCAGAGAATCAAAGCATTTGAGGTTTGAACCTAGTTCATTACCTTTATCTGACAGGGAGTCATAGCTACCACTGTATTTTGGCTCATATGGAAATGAGCAGGGCCCGTAGGCATTATGTTACCACGTATGGTTAAAATATGATCATCTTAATTAATGATGTAAACCCAGGATTTAGAGATCATTAAACTGGGTTAGGAATCTTTTGAAGAATTCCATATAAAAATGACGTGTGTGATTTTGAATGAATCACATCTGCCAGGAGTGTTAACATGTTTAAGATGTTAACAGGGATTTGAATCTTTTAAACAGGTCTTACCATCTTGGCCCGGTCTTACAATTGACCCGAAGGCTAGGTTTCACATTTAAGATTCTTAATTAATGATTTGAATCTTTTTAACAGGTCTTACCATCTTGGCCCGGTCTTATAATTGACCCGAGGCTAGGTCTTGCCCTTTTAGATTTTTGCCATTTTATTATAATGGTAGATCTTGCAAAAAGGAAATATTATTTTTCCATTTATTTAATATTTCTTATTTAGAATGAAAGTTTAAACTTAATCATTCCTTTATATAAAATTAAAAGTATAAAGTTGCCCTAAGCGGGACTTAAAAGGAATAATGTTGTCCTCGAAGGGACTGAAAAGGTAAATATGTCCTTATAAGGACTATTGAGGAAACGATCTTCAGCAAAAGGAGTTTCTTCTTCATTCAATTCCTGAATGCTTTCTCCGAGGTTGTACGTTTCATCCTGGTCGCGGTACGAAGCTCAGCATTTCAAAGCTCCAGATGTGGAGAATTCTTATTACAGCTTCTTCACTTGGCGACGTATCCAATAAAAATTTGGAAGTAAAATTTCAAAATTAGGATTGAGAATATTCCTAAGTTAAGTCTAGACTCAGAAGGTTTAGATATGTGCAATTGTGTAACTGAGATTAAACACTAAGGATAGTGTTTAATTCACTCAGTGTTGGCTCTGATACCAACCTGTCACACCCCGATTTTCCACGTGTCACCGGTGGGCCCGGTGGGGAGTATCGTGACGTCATGGTTGGTAACGTAATGGTCAAACAACACAATATTATTAAGCACAGCGGAAGCAATTGAAAATATAATACAACCGAATTTATTATTGTAATATCAATTGTCACAATATTCGGAAGTTTATCCACAGAAGGATCGAACATAAAATGGAAACAATAGTTCAACAGACTTTTAGGCATCTTAAGCTTGCGAGACTTCTATTGATGCTAAGGAGACATATCCAGCCAATTTCGTATAGTACCTGCATTTAGCCTTTTTGGAAAATACGTCAGTTTACACTGGTAAATACATTCAACTGACTCATTTTGGAAAAAGAGTTTGTAAATTGTTTTGAATGCACGTGGCACAAAATATCTTGACACATTGATTAAAATGCACAGAGGCAAAATTAATCTTTTTAACTTGGGAGAATTATTTAATATTATAATCTTGAGAACGATTTACATGTTACTTATGCGTTCAGTAGCCCGGAACGTATCCGGGTTAAAGATCAATAGACACACCACTTTAAGTGAGTTATACACGGGAGTACGCCTACACCCCGTGCTCAGGTCGTGGCCATCTCGTAAGATGATGCCAGGGATATCCGGGACATGGTCATTAACCCCCCAAAGGCTGTAAAGTAAACACATCTGTTTAAAACGAGCCGATCAAATTATTCAACTACCCACTAAGCGTGGAGATTTGATGCCCGATCAAGCGGTACGCTATGTACCGTAACCCAAGCCCGTATAGGGAAAATAAGTTAAAAGTATTTACCTGAGCTAAATATAAATTCAATCCCAGCCGTATATCAAATCAGCAAGTACAGATAGCTTTTACTGGGCTCCTAATCTGGAACGAAGGTTTTTAATAACCTATTAGAATCCTAACGGGTCTTTAATTAAGCTTGAGCTTAGACCGGCTAGTTTCAAAGATACGGTTCGTACGCACGATTAAGCGAAGACCGGATAGAATGTGATTCTGACCCGACAAGTTTGAAGACTTGTTTAATATGGGTTTATTATTCACATTCTGGATTTTGAGATAAAACCGATAAGGTTTGACCCGTTTCGGCTAATTTATGTAAACTTGTTACATAAACCGAACCGAACGCGAAATAAACGTAACGGGTATTCGTAAGAGCCATATACAGGTTTCCTAAGTTAATATGCTTCAAATATGTTGTGACATCAGTAGGATGTCTTTCGTTATGCCCCGAACTAATTTAAACACAAACTATGCCCCGTAGGGGTAGTTTGGTCATTTTAAAGTTTGTAAAAGCGTTTAGATGTTTGACTGAGTTACAGGTCTGGTGTAAACAGCAAACATACTCATTTTGATGAGTTATAACAGTAGGCTAAGGCATATATGTGAAATTTATCATTCTTAACCAAACTATGCCCCGTAGGGGTATTTTGGTAATTTCACATAAGCCGAAAGGCTCAAAAACGAAGTCTGAGTTAATAAACCTTTTCTTACTGTTAAAGTATCATATTTTGCCTCATATATCAGTAGGTATCAATCCGGGTATGTTCAATATGATTTTGGAACATACTATGCGTTAAAAACGCTAAATAAGGCGATTAAAGGCCATTTCCGGGTTCGATACTTAAATCTGATATTTTTATATTTCCAGAAGGCTTAAAATAATTTATTTAACATATGTGATCAGTAGCAAAAGGTTTGGAGTCGTTTAGATAAGTAAAACTCATTTTATGGCCCGTAAGGGCAAAACCGACAATTACCGGATTAAGCCTACGACTACTAGTTATGCTCGTCCTAAAATTAATTAAAAATCTTTAAAAATCCCAAAATAATATATAACATCAGTGGGTAAAAGATTTGATATCAAAAAGTATGTTTAACGAGGCTATACGCTAATTACGCCATTTTGTTAACATAAAGCTTTAATTTAGCGACAATGAGCATAACTCTTAATCTACAAGTCAAACTGATGTCAAACTTTGCATACAAGTTTATATATCAGTAACTAAGGTTTCTACTCTTTTACATTTTCGTAAATCATGATTTAAGGTAATAAGGGCATAACGGTCAACGTATGAGCAATTAACGGAAATATGCATATTAATTGGATAACTAGTGAACCAAGGTGTATGATCACAAAGGGTTGTTCTAACATGTATCCTAATCCAATTAAAGCTCTGAGGCATTTCTAAAATATGCCCAAACGGGTCAGAACTGAAAGTCAACGGGAAAGTCAAACTATGTGACTTTCGGTTCCGAACCGGGTCAAAACAGGAAATAGTCGGGTTGAACATGTTTGGACATGTTCTTACACTTATTACTAAGTTATAACAATGATCAAACAGGTTATAAATGATCTAGATAGCTAATTATGCATAAATGACATTTTAAGCATTATGTTGACTTTTTAAGTAAAGGTTTGACCCGACATTTGACCTGGTTAGGATGGTGATCAGGGGAAACCCTTTTGGGGTTTTATTACCCACATAAATACCATCCTATAACTACTTTTAATTCGAGATATGACTGAGCCATTATTGACTAATCTCGAAGTCAAACCGTATTTACGACGGTTTGACTTTTAGCTAATTAAACAAGCTAAACTCAAATAAAGAAGGACTAGTAGACTTACAAGAGTCCTATGCACGACTTTAGATCAGTTGGACCAGCTTGAGAGCTCCAGAAATGATCAAATCATGCAAATGAAGGTGTGAGGAGTTGTGTTGCATAAGGTGGGCTTTTATAGTGAAAATTCCACCACAAATCTTTGACACTTGGTGTCTACAACTCTCCATACCCTTCCAACAAGTGTCCTAGATGTTTAGGGGTCATTTGGGGGCCAAGGGGGATGTGAAAAACCGTTTAAAATCGATTACAAGTTCACTTAGCAAGCCCCTATCCTATAAACATGGATTCTGCCCAGCTATAGCCGTCGCGTAGCGCGACGGCATCCCCATTCAGGCTCGCGCTACGCGAGCCCATGTGGTTCAGCCAAACGAATTTTCATTTAATTGCAGATTGGTCCTTGGCTCTTCAAACCTTGTATAGACACTTGTTTATTGCATTTTGAGCCCTCGTAATTGATCTATAAGGGCCTCAAGACATATACCCATTTTGTTAAGTCCCCGGTTAACTTATTCGTTACCCGAAAAGGCCTAACTTTCAACGTTGACGCTTTAACCCCTCGCACACGAATTTGATCATAACTTTCTCATACGATAACGAAACTTTATGAAATTTTAATCGTGCATTCTAGTGAGCATAATTTATATTTACAAAGCTTCGGGTTTGTCAAAAGGTCACTCAGAGGTATATCTTTAACATGTTGACACATTTAACCCCTGTAGTTTGTAATCTCTCACTTTTAGCTTCGTATGATCCATGATTTATTCGTTTGATGTTATGAACCTCATGTAGGGTTATTATGAAGTATATTTATTCACTGTTGACACTTAGAATCCGTATAATCTCATACTTTCCATGTTTGTCAATTTTAGTCCTTTTATAACATTCTTTCACACGTTCAAACTTTATGACACGTGTCAACACATTATAGGACGTGAATTTTCGAGGTGTTACATTTGGAGTGCTGGGAATCATGAAATTGATTTTCTTCCTGAATATGTAACTAATTTGTTTAATTTGATACAATGATGATTATTTTTTAGATATCTTTTACTTACATTTTTATTTTGTAGGGTGAAGGTGAACCATTTAAGCCTTATACACACCGGTATTCCGTGCCATATGAAGCATCTGGGAGTACATCTCCGCTTTGGAACTCGATTAAACGAGCTTCTGCTTACATAATTGTGTTGTCATCTTATTCGGCTTATGGTAAGCCTAAGGGGATGTATTGTTTGTTTTATAACACAAGTTACAATAAGAAACAAATTTTTATTTAAGTTGATTATCGAATTCTTGTTATTTCATAGCTATTTGCAAGAAAATTTTGATTTCTAGAAACAAATTGAGAGCTAAACATTTCCTGGAACGAAGTTAATCGTAATTTGTTTGTTTCGCAGGAAAGTCCACGCTGCAATATAAATGGCTCATGAAGGAGCTACCGAAAGTGAATCGAAGCGAAACTCCATGGTTAATTGTGGTTATGCATTGTCCATTATATAGCACCTATGCGCATCATTATTTGGAAGGTAAAACTATGAGACTGGTGTATGAGCAATATTTTGTTCAGTAGAAAGTTGATGTTGTATTTGCTGGACATGTTCATGCCTACGAGCGAACGGTGAGTAATTTTTCGATTGGGGTGTTTCTCGTTCGAATTCGGATTATTTGCTTTATTCGAATTCAATTCGGTTTTCGGCTGAATAAACCAAGTAACTTTTTTTTTGTTCTTTTCAAATTTTTACATACTATTTGTTTATTGGAATAAGTGGGGTTAAATTCAATTGGGTTAAAGTTGTAACGGGGTTACGCTATATGACAAAACTCAAATAATTTGTATTTGATATTTGGTTTGAACCAAATACATATTTCTAAAACTAAAAAATCAGTCAAAATCCAAATATGTAATTCAATTTGGTGTTGTTTTCAATGTAGTGGGTTTAAAACCGAACAATTAACACCCCTAAATGCATAGATCAACTATTAAACATGTGTCCTCCAAGTTTTTAACTTTATGACTTTTTTTTCATTGTTGCAGGATCGGGTATCAAATATTGCTTACAATATCAAAAACAAGTTGTGCAATCCTAAAATGGATTCATCTGCCCCTGTTCACATAACCATTGGTGATGTAGGAATCCAAGAAGGATTACTCTATGAGTATGTCATTGCTTAAAATTACATGTGACAATTATGACTTAATCTTGGTATAAATGGGTTATTTGGGTTTTTCTACCACGTTGCTACTAGCCGTCATAAAAACATATATATTGTTGGTGAAACTATTTCGATACTTTTTTTCTAAATAAATTTCTTAAAACTCATTTTGATTAAAAAACTGAACTTTGATTTTTTATTTTTTTATCAATGCAGGACGGTAGATCCGCAACCGAAATATTCAGGGTTTAGGGAACCGAGCTACGGGCATGCTACATTTGAGATTAAGAACAGAACTACAGCTTATTATGCTTGGCATCGTAATCAAGACGGGTATTCTGTTGAAGCGGATTCCGTATGGTTTCACAATTTGTACTGGAAATCATCATCAGTTGCATCAATCTGATTATTATAAGTGTGAATCCAGTGATTGAATGGGTTCATCAGCTCAATCACCAGATTCATCACCTAATGTTATGATGTAAACTATGGGTTTGAAATATGATATCTATTGATGTTTTCATTGCAAGACAGGACATCAAACAGGTCAACTTACCAATCCAATAGTTGGACTAGTTTTGAAAACTTCATGAGCTTAAACATTTGTTCGATTTGTTGTGTCCTATGCCTCTAAAACATTTGAAAACTTCTCGTTCTCAACGATGTTAGTGACTATCGCACTGGAACACAACGTAACATAATACTACTTATCTCGCTAAAACGCTTAATGTACTTACATCAATTAACGCAACAAAACGCATCAAACGAGTAGAAAGTTGGGAAACTAACTCATCCGTCAGGATGACCATCCGTCTGGATGCCCATCCCATCGGATGGCCATCCGATCGACTGGCCATCCGATACCTCACCAGCACCACCTTAGTTCTCTCTCACACTATAAATACCTCCCACATGTCATTGTTCACTGATGTGACAGCCCTATCCGACCAACTCACTCCCTGCTCGTTCTCAAGCACAATTTCACTCGATTTAAGGTTATTTTGTAAGTAATTTTCCCTAAATCTTGTACTTCCATCTTCACTACACACATCTCCATCATCTTCTCCATCAAAAACACTAATTTTCATCACGAAATCACCAGATTTTGGTTGCTTGAAGATGGTGTTCACTTGGTGACGTCATCTCATCAAGTTTAGCTCAGATCTAAAGGATTTCTACACATTTTGACATGAATCTTTAACAAAACTTCAACATTTCAACTGATTCAAACTTTCTTTCAACTCTTTTACACTCTTCTACTCAAAATCGATGGAATCTGGACTCAACCTGACCTAAGAATCACTCTATAGTCTAGGGTCGGCTTGAAAATGGATTTCCACCGGAGAGGTGATCGACAAAAGGGTTGAACATGAAGTCCCATCAAGCTCAGCAGGTCTGATCGAATGGGGTGGTTCCCATCCGATCGAATGGGCTAGACTCGGTGTGGATTTTCGTTGTCTGACACGTCGTCACGCCATCTTCGTTAACTCGAAAGTGTTTACTTGGAGAATTTTACAAAAACTTCAAACTACAGTCTGCAACTCACTCGAATAGCCATCTGATCGAATGGCCATCCAACAGGATGACCATCCGTCAGGATGACCATCCGTCAGGATGACCATCCGACATCATGACCATCCGTCCTGATAACCTTCCGTCCGGATGCACTGTTACAATACTTAACCCACTTTTACCCCATTCGACACGCTGATTCCGACCGTTCAGCCCTAAGGAATACTTATGCATCTGTTCCCGTTGATGTATGCAAAATGCAACATATAAATTACATCAAATGAGGCATAAAACTAACCCTTTTTTAGTACTAATGTTGGAAAAAGTGTGCTTTTGTCTTCCTTTTTGTATTTTCGGGGTTAAAAGAGCTTAAATGGAACAAAAGAAGCAAAAATGCAGCCAAATCCAGCATAAATACAAGAAAAGCAATAAATGTGGCATGCACGACCCCTCAACAGCATCCTCTAAAGCAAAAACAAGAGAACAGAATGCTGAACAAGCCCCGTGCTCAGTGAGCACGGGGGTGTGCACAAGTGTTTGCAGAAAAGACAAAGTTTTAGAAGCTTCTATCATCCACCACGGGGGCGTGTCCAACGGACACGGGGCCGTGGTCAACTCTAAGATTCGCAGAATCTAGGAAAATCTTGATAGTACAGATACGCTTCTGCACACGGGCTCGTGCCCAGCAGACACAGGGGCGTGGTCAACTAATGCAGACAAACTGCAATTAATGAAGAAAGAGAATATGGGTGGACAAGGGGTCGTGTCCGGGCTTCTGTGCAGGTAATAAATAGGGGTGCTTGGCTCATTTGCAAACCATCCCTTGGCAAACCACCTCTCTCATACTTCACCCACCCACCACCACCATCACAACCCACATCCACCACCATCATCCATCATCCATCATAGAGTGTGTGAGTAGTCTCGGGATCAAGATTGATCGTAAGAGTTCTTGACAATCAAAGGCCATGTTTGCCTAAGTCTCTTACATCACTTGGTGAAGACAAGTGTTTAGTGTAATACTTTTTATTTTTAATCTTTTCGCACTTTTTATTTGGTTTTGTATTAATGACTTTAATAACTAGTTTCTTATGTTGAAGGTGAGTCTTCCTTATCGTTTGTCCGTGGTGTCTTGGCATTATTTTACTGTCTATATAAAATAAAAGATTTTCACCATTCATATCTCTACGGTCTATATAGAGATATGTTGGCTACCTGGTCGGGGGTTAAGGGAATGGTTTGGTAAGAGTCTTGCCTTGTTCAGTGTATAGATCCTGCAAGGACCTGGGTCAACTTTAGTAGGACCCCCTTCAATACCCACTGGTATTGGATGGCGGGGGTCCAAACTCCTTGATCCCCTCATATGTAAACTACTATTAATATTTTAACCCAGCTACTTAGGACTGTATCCTTGCTGACTCAGACTACTTAGCCGAGGGTAACGTCACCTTCAGAAGAGGGGCCTACCACAATATGCAATAATAACTTAATTAATTATCTTTCAATAATCCAACCCGTTAGGATTGTATCCTTGCTGACTCAAACTACTGGGTTGAGGGTAAAGTCACCTTCAGAAGAGGGGCCTACTACTATAACTAAGATAATCTCTTAAAAAGTGCAAAAGTGCGGAAATAATCAAAGGTTACACTAAATACGAGTCGGATCCAAGTGATTCATCTTGTCTATCTGTTTTTTATTTTATTTTATTTTCCAGCATTTTAGTTAGTTTTATTTTTCTTGTTAAATACCTTTTTCTAAACTTTTGATTTGATTAGACGTTGAGGATAAACCGGTACTAAAAGCTCTTGTGTCCTTGGACGACCTCGGTATCTTACCAACACTATACTACGCTCACGATGGGTGCACTTGCCCATATGTGTGTTTAGTGTTAGTAAATATCGTGTTTTATAAATTTAAAACTTGGCTAAAAAGTGTTAAAGGGCTTAAAATATACATTAAAAACTAATAACACTCACGCACATCACAGTACACAGGCTGATCCGGCGCTCTCAACCATCCAACCAGATCGTGTTTATTTGTTGGACACGCACTGTGAGTATACTTGACCCCCTTTTAACGCTTTAAACAAACTTTTGGGGTGTAACATACGTTTATATCGAAAACACAGTTATCAAAACGCAGTACACAATCTAAACTATTATCACATGCGAATGATTGATGTGCATATTTACACGTGATGCTTGATACACATGTGCTAGGACTTTTACTCGTGACGTTCCAACTTAACTAGAATAGTACTATAGTTCGACTCACGCCCGACGGGGTCTAGTTAAGACAAACTCGCACTCACAAACGCACATCGCACATCACAATCATCTCGGGACTTAGCTGGTAGTTTTTGTCTTGTAGCGTATATGTTGTGTATCATGTTTATGTATATGGAAATTCGCAACACTTTTATCTACTTTATGCTATATTAAACCTGTAGACTCATCAGTACATTTTTTTATTGACATTATTTTAACGTATGTTGCAGGTTAAACGCATGTTATCTCAATCAAGATAGGTTACTTTAGAAACTCACCTAAAAATATAGGTTGTCGGATTTGTATTGTTCAAGAGACATGAAATCTGTACAACTTTATGTGAAATATTTGTTTATTAGTATGGGATAACGAACTTGTTAAATATTGTCGCTAAATTAGTTGTTATGGATTCTCTTGAGCAATCTGATTCGCCTAGTTCCGCGCCCCGATGATTCCCCCTTGGAACCCCCGTAGAGTACGGGCTCCGCCCGTACACTTTGAATTATAATGACTCCAACAAGTTTGCACTCCCGCACCTCCTAACTTGCTTGATGTATATTATTATTCGCTTTGATCACCAAGTCAATCCCTATTACACTAAAATATCTAACATTCCTCCCCCATTTTAGCGTAATCCTTGATTAACTTAAACAAATTCACAACAATTAAAGTTGTGCATAAATGAAATATCACGGGGATTGAATTTCATATTAGTATATTACACATTCCAAATAGTCGAATATAGGGGTGTCGCTAAGGATTGAACCCTTTCTATTCAGTGAATACATGAAGATAATATACACACAAGTTTACATACTCTAATGTTCTTTCTTAACACTATTTTTACTAGCCTGTGTCCCATCCTTCAATGAGCATATCAAAGCCAAGTCCTAGCTTCTTGAAGCGGCTAAACTTCATGCTCATATAGGTAGCTCTTTATTCTTGCACCTGCATATGCAATTTTTCAAAAAACTATTGAGAAGAAAACCTTCAACCTTCTTTAACTTGCAGGTCTGAACACATAACTTGGGATGATGCTACTAATGTGTTCCAATTTCTAGATGTTAAGTTTTCCACATTGAATTCCGCACCTAACGTCATATTAGGTGGGAATTGTGTATCTTAACACGAGAAATATCAGGCGGACTTTAATCCCATCCCTACAGCCACCTTGTGCACAAGATCTCTACATAACTCTTTGGTTAAGTGGTCGGCTAAATTCTGTTGAGTTCTCACAAACTCCACCGATATCACCCCATGCATGATGAGCTCATGAATCATGTTGTGTCTAACACCTAAGTGTCTAGACTTCCCATTATACACTTGGATATAGGCCTTAGCCAAGGTAGCAGCACTATCACATCTAATAGATATTGGTGATATAGGTTTAAGCCACAATGGAATCTCAGAAATCAAGTTTCTTAGCCACTCAGCTTCTTTGCCAGCTGTGGCTAATGCTACAAACTCAGACTCCATTGTCGAATCAGTTATGCAAGTCTGTTTCTTAGATGCCCAAGGTAGGCACCTCCTCCAAGCAGAAAAGTCCATCCACTTGTGGAAGAATGATCTTCCTTGTTGTTAATCCAGCTTGCATCCGAATAACCTTCTAAAATTGAAGGAAATCAGGTATAAGTCAAACCATATTTCATGGTTCCTTTCAAGTATCTAAATACTCGATTCATTGCTTGCCAATGACTTGCACCTGGATTGCTAGTATACCTACTAAGCTTTCCAACAGCATATGATATATCCGGTCTAGTGCTAATCATGGCATACATGAGAGATCCAATGGCGCTTGAATATTCAAGTTGGCTTACAACTACACCTTCATTAGGTGTGAGCTTAAAAGCAAGATCCATTGGAGTGCTAACCGAAGAACTATCATGAAAATTAAACTTTTTAAATATCTTCTCAATATAATGAGATTGAGAGATAGATATGCCATTGTTCTCCCGTTTGATCCTTATACGAAGGATCACTTCCGCCTCCCCCATGTCTTTCATGTCAAAACAGATGACAAAAAGTTCTTTGTTTAATCAACTTAATCCTGGTCAGTACCGAAGATCAACATGTCATCTAAATATAGACAAATTATGACTCCTTTCCTAGAATCATCAAATTTGCTATATAAACACTTGTCTGCTTGGTTTAATACAAAACCATTAGACAAAACCACATCATCAAACTTTTGATGCCACTGTTTTGGTGCTTGCTTTAAGCCATATAATGACTAAACTAGCTTACACACCTTATGCTCATTTCCAGGCATAACAAAACCCTCTGTTTGTTTCATATATATCTTCTCATCCAAATCACCATTCAGGAAAGCGGTTTTCACATCCATTTGGTGAATTACAAGATTATGTATTGCAGCTAAGGCAACCAACAATCTAATAGTGGATATTCTTGCAACAGGAGCATATGTATCAAAGTAGTCAATTCCTTCCTTTTGTCTAAAGCCTTGGACAACCAATCGGGCGAACTTATCAATTGAACCATCTACTTTCATCTTCTTCTTGAAGATCCATTTACAACCAAGTGGTTTACACCCAAGGGGTAGATCAGACAATTTCCAAGTGTTGTTCTGCATAATAGAGTCCATCTCATCATTTATAGCTTCTTTCCAGAAAGCTATGTCCCGAGATGCCATGGCTTCACTATAGGTTTTAGGATCTTCCTCAATATTGAAGCACTATTGATATTGAATTTTAATTTCATCTCTAGATCCTTCAACCAAATATAGCTGAAAATCATCACCAAATGATTTAGCTTTTCTTGCTCTACCACTCCTCCTAGGTTCCGGAGGAGTATCCATCACTTGATCAGCCACGTGAGAGTTACTAGAGCTTGGAACCATGTCTCTAGGCCTAGGTATTGAAGAGAATCTATTCTCATCATACTCTGCAGTTCTTGCCTCAATTACCGTATGCACTGACACGTAGTCATTTGGTTCTATAACATAGAAACTGTGAGAAAATGAATGCTCCGCATACCCAATGAAAATGCAGTCTATACCTCTTTCCCCTATATTCCTTATCTTGGGATCAGCGAGCCTCACCACGGCTCTACAACCCCAAACTCTCAGCTTATGCAGCTCATGTGGTTTTTTATACCAAAACTCAAAAGGGGTGGTCTTGTTCCTTTTATTTGGAAACCTATTTAGCAAATAGCAGCCTGTCAACATAACCTCACCCCAAAAGCGCTCACTTAGGCCCGAATAGGACAACATGGTATTGACCATTTCTTTTAGAGTCCTATTTTTCCTTTCCGCCACACTATTTTGTTCCGATGTGTAAGGAGATGTGGTGTGGTATATTATTCCAGTAGATTGGAAATACACCGGATCAAAATACTCACCCCCTCTGTCCGTATGTAGGGTTTTGATCAACCCACTCCGATGAAGCTCTACTTCTTGTTTATAATTCTTAAACTTTTCAAGAGCTTCATCCTTAGCATGCAACAAATAAACATAACAAAATCTAGTAGCATCATCTATAAATGTTACTACATATTTTTTATTACCTAGAGACGGTGTAGCATGAAAATCACATAGATCACTATGTATCAAGTCTAACACTTTAGTTTCCCTATGAACATGTTGCATGAAAGGCTTTTTGGTTATCTTATTCAACTTGCAAACATGACATTTATCATTGTTTATGTTAATAGGCGGAATTAAGCTCAATTTAGACATTTCTTTAACTCTTTTATAATGTACATGTCCTAGTCTAGCATGCCATAATTCCGAATCAGTCAAGTTGTTTCTACTACTAGTTGAAGCTATGCAATTTGCATTACTAGTTGAAGGTACATCATTAAAATTACTAGTTAAAGCAACACAAACAAATTCATTCATAAACGAGACATCAACATTCAACATAAGCATACCATTACATAGATAACCGAAACCAACAAAGGTACCATGTCTTGACAAGATATACTAGTCACTTTCCAATACTTGTGTGTACCCATAATTATTCAACACAATGCCACTTAACAGATTCTTTTGAATCCCGGGCGCATACAAAACATTGTTCAAAAGTAAATTTTTTCTAGAAGTAAACACAAGATTCACAGTTCATATTCCCTTGATTGGTTCAGTTGCAATATTCCCCATCTTTATGATAGACCCATCTTCGATTGGTTGAATGTCTTTAAACAAATGAAGATCCTTGCATACATGGCTTGTTGCACCCGAATTAACCCACCAAGCAATGTCATCATCCTGCATATAAAATGCCTCAGAAATTAGTGACACATAATTCTGAACCATTGTACTAAATTCTTACCTTGCTTGCCCGGGTCCTTGGACCCGCTAGAACCAGCCTCATTCTTGTTCTTTGAACTGGACTTGTTGTTATTCTTCATCATCTTACAGTCCCTTTTGAAGTGACCAACCTTACCACATTTCCAGCAAACGTAATTCGGCTTTTTGTTTGAACCTAAATTGTTGTTTCCTTTAAACTTCTATTTCCCTTTGAACTTACTGTTCCTTTGGATGATTCACCCGTCTCAACCATGTTCACAGAACTTGATCCAGCCCGTTTCTTCTCATCATTGACCAACACATTTTCCTGTGCTCTCAAGCCTTCTTCAATTCTGAAGTGGCTTCCAAGTTCAACCAAAGTTAACTCTCCTTTCTGATGTTTCAGATTATGTTTAAAATCTTTCTAGGAAGGATGTAACTTGTCAATGATACTCGAAACAGAGATGGACTCATCCATCTTCATATCATGTTGGGCAAACTGCCCCAGAATTCGTAATAATTCATGATACTGTTCCATCATAGGCCTTTCATCAACCATTCTGTAATTGTTAAAATTACTGACAAGAAACTTCTTGCTAGAAGAATCTTCTGCCATGTATTTGGATTCCAAAGTGTCCCACAGTAACTTTGCAATTTCAACATTTTGATAAACATCAAATAAGGGATCAGACATACCATTCAGAATGTGGCCCAGACAGATATAATTGTCGTTCTCCCACTACGACCTCTTCCTAATTTGCTCCAGGTTGCCTTCAGTATCTCCGGGATTAGGGTAGTCAACACACACACCACTTACAATGTCGCGAGAAGAAAGTGCATCTTCTTCTGCCACCGATGGAAATCCTGCCCTTCGAACTTTTCCAGTTTGTCAAACTTGCTTGTCATAATCCTTCATCGATCCGCTTGCCATCTTCACATAAATTAATTTGATCTTTGTTGGGGAATTATTAGAAAACCGGATGATCAGAGAGGCGTGATGTCACTCTCAGATCAAATTATTTATGTGGTTCACCTGAATAATTCAATCGGATACAACTCTGATTTTGAGAATAGAACCAATGTATGTTTGTCTGCGAAATTGATTGAACCAGGAGAGATCGACCCCAGCCAGGGGCTCTGTCCCTTGGGACCCCGCCAGGGGCTGCCGCCCGTTGGACCCTTCTCCTAGGGGCGCTGCCCCCGGACCCCCGCCAAGGGGGCGCTACCCCCTTGGAACCCCCGTAGAGTACGGGTTCCGCACGTACACTTTGAATTATAATAACTCAAACAAACGTGCACTCCCGCACCTCCTAACTTGCTTGATGTATATTATTATTCGCTTTGATCACCAAGTCAATCCCTATTACACTAAAATATCTAACATTCTCAACGATATTAGTGGCTATGTAGTCATGGAGATGAGGGGGGTTTCAACTGCCCACTGCCAAACCATAATTCACCAGCCAAATCTCTGTCCACTATCAAACCAGATGCACTAGCTATATCAGGGGTTGTTTGGGTTAACTTATTTTGGAGCAACTTATGACTTATTGACTTATAATAGTTAATAAGTTATTTTTTAAGTGTTTGGGTTAGCTTATTTTGGAGGGTTTTGTGTGTTGAGAAGTCATTCTTAAGAAGCCCGAATTTCTAACTTCTCACCTATGACTTATATAAGTTAATAAGTCATTTTTTTAGAAGGAATCCCAAACACCCACTCAGCGTTACCCTTTGAGCCTAGCAAGTAAGGCAATGTTTATTTTTTATTGAGTAAATTACAAGTTTTGTCCTTTATGTATTTTTCGAATTGCAGGAGGTGTTCTTTAACTTCAAAATTGACTGTTTTTGTCCTTAACGTTTCAAAATCCTGCATATTATTTCCTTTAGCCCTAACCTAGTTAGAATTTTTAGTTAAATCAGATTAAACACGAGCATTTTAGTCTTTTTACCTATTTATTTAATATTATTTTAAAAAAGAAAACAAAATATTTTTAAAAGTATTGTTTTATTATAATTATTATTATTATTATAGGTCTCTCTCTCCTACTCTTTCTCTAGCACTACCACCACCATCACCAACCCATCGCAGCCACCACCCTCCACCGCCACCGCCACCACCACCACCACTGTCATCAAGATTTCCAACTACCTCACACAACCATCGTCGTCGCCCCTAATCACCTCCCACAACCACCGTCGCCCCTCAACCACCTCACACAACCACCTTCACTGCCCCTAGCCCACCTCCCATAACCACTACCGCCCTTAACCCACCTCCCACAACCACTGTCGCCCCTAACCCTCCTCCCACAACAGTCTCAAAGGAAAGATCAATTATACCACTTCGGCGTAGACGAAAACTGCGACGACCTATAAACCGATGGCGTTAATGTTAAACCTAAACCTTTAACAACATCACACGATCTGGAACCAGTGGAACTTGAGAACCTGTAGGACCATGGAGACGGTCGAAAACTCGACGAAACCGAACCGAAAAAAAGAGAGCAGATGGCTAAACTAAAGCCATACAACACACAGTTAACAAATAAATGAAGATTATGTATTGGACAAGTTAGTAGAGAATAAGAGATCTGAATGAACTGCAGTCTGCAGGTGATATGAAATGGTGAGGAATTAAGAATAAGTTAGGAGTGATGTAGTGTGATGGAATCTAATGTGCTAATTGAAGTTAGATTCGCGTTGAAATAATCGTGGAAAAGCAGAACCCTAGATCAGAGGGGGGAAATCAGATCAGAGAGAGACAAAGAGAAGAGAGAGAGTTTATATAAATCCTTTTATTTTTTTAGTTTTGTACAAAACAGTCACTCATTAAAAGTTCTTTACACAATACCCCTTAAGAAGGTGAAATGACAAAAATACCCTCATGTGCAAGGCACATGACTGTACTTAACCAAAAAATCTAACTGTGTTAGGGTTAAAGGACATAACATGCAGGATTTTGGAACATTAAGGACAAACCAGTCAATTTTGAAGTCAAAGCACACCGCCTGCAATTTGGTACATACATAAAAAACAAAACTTGTAATTTACTCTTTTTTATTTTTTTTATTTTTTTTTTGTGGAGGGGCAGTGATGCCAAAAAAAGCTTGAGCCAACGGGAATATTCGAAACCTGAAACATCTGAGTTGGGTATTGGGTAGGGCCCTTCTTTTTTATCCGAACCCGATAACCGAACCCGACCCGAAGAGACCCGACCCGATAAACTACTAGGCCCGATAAACCCGAACGTGTAAAACCCGAACCCGATTGCCCATTTTCGGGTTGGTGTTTGGGTGAAATTTGTGGTATTCGGGTAAACCCGAACAACCCGCGAAAGTTAATCAAACTTTAAAATTGTGAATTTTCCTAGGAGATGTTCATGGAAATTCAAAATTATGAATTATCTTTTACTTGTAGTATAATTCCAAATTACATGATCGAAGTTAATTTATAAATATAACGGCATTCTTGTTTCATCGATCACATCAAGCAGCAAACTTTCATTCGAGACTTTTGGGTTTCAATCTTTCCATATCGAGTTTCAAACAATCAATCCAGTTTCTACCTTTGCTAAGGTTTGAGTTGTTGTTAACTCCTTAGAATTTGTCTTACATCAGTGGTTTGGTTTATGATTTTTGGTGAAGAAATTTGGTTTATAATTACAGAACCTAAAAATGAATTCATATAATAAATTAAATTAATAAGAATGTCAACCATAACATATTTTTGGATTGATATTCATGATTTTAACTTGAACATAAAACTTTAAATCAGTCACAATAATATTAAACTTATTCATGCTTTTTAACTTGAAATGAGTTTGGGATTGATCTTCTATAACCAGAGTTTTGGTATTTATACATTTGTTAATCAATAGTCTTCTTCAAAAAAATATTTTCATACATAAGCAAATATTTTTACTACATTTTTCTGTGTAATCAGCTATATTGAGATAAATTGTTTTATTGTTCATTAGTTATTAATTTTTTTTTTCATAAACAATAAGTTATGTAAAAGTTATATCAAATTGTAGGGTAGGGAGAACTAAACATCCTCCAACTAATAAATTTACATTTACCCGAAACCCGACCTGATAAAAACCCGAACCATTTAATCCGAACACCGAAGAACCCGAACCTAGAATGGTTTAGTTATCGGATAATATTTTTAGTTTTGAAAACCCGAACAATTCCCAGAAAAACCCTAAACCCGAGAAAACAACCCGAAGAACACCCCTAGTATTGGGATGAGTATTCTGGTATTGGATTGAAAACAAATATATAGTTCACAGGTGTAGTATAGGTATGTGATTAAGTGATACCCAACATGAATACTTGAAACTATATATTGTTTACCCGAAGATTTTTAATTTGATTACTAAAACTTCATTCTAGTAACTTCATTACTTGGAAAATAATATATGTTGATATTATTACATATTTTTGTATACCAAGAAATACAAATCATCTTTCGATATTTATATCATCATTTTAGATATTTTAAATATTTTACGATAAGTTGATATGCATATATTTTATCAAATTTTAATCTATTGCAGATTTTTAAAACTTAAAGTGATACAATATCCCAAAGGATATTTTTTATAAAAAAAAAACAAGGCTCTCACTATCTACACACTCAGTTTGCCTATCTGCACACTTAGGGTTTAAATACGCTGCGTATTGACCAATACGCAGCGTAGATAGACCATAGATCTCAGTGCCTGATAACCAATCATTGCACAAAAAACAAGGTTTACATAGGCTGCGTATTGGTCAATACGCAGCGTATATAATAGACCATTTTTGTCAGTTCTGGAAACTTCAGGGACCTTTTTTGTTAATTTTCGAAAAACCAGGGACCTTTTTTGTTAATTTACGAAATTTCAGGGACCACTTTTTCAATTTTCGAAACTCTAGGGACCATTCTTGTAAAAACTGAAACTTGAGGGACCAAAGTGTAAATATATTAAAAATGGGTAAAAAGGGGGTCTTCTTTAAAGAACCGGCCCTAGCAAGACTCGAACTCGTGACCTATCGATTAGAACCGCAACGCCTTAACCGGTTTATCCTCTATCCAGAGCTGTTAGAATATGAAACTTAATTCCTTATATACACTACTAAGGTTATACGCTGCGTATTGATCAATACGCATCGTATGTAAGGGGTAGGTATACAACCAGACAGTCAAACCTAGTACTATGACAAATCAGTCTGACATAGGGTGCGTAGTGATCAATACGCATCGTATAATGGTAACTTTATACGCTGCGTAGTGGTCAATACGCAGCGTATGTCAGACTGATTTGACATCGATACGATGTTGTCCAGGCATGTGAATAAAGTAATATGGGGAGTAGAGAGCAATACGCTGCCTATTGAAGTGTCACATGAAAGTCTATTTATCCATCTGTTCACAATTCGAATTCTCAATCCTCTGCTTTCTTTTTCATCTTCCTCTTTCAGTAAACAATTTACACCCTTGATCCAACATTATTTGTTCTGTTTTTTCTTCAATCTTGTTAAAATGTCATCATTTTGGAACGATAATTATTTTGGTAATCGCTATTCTAACGACATATGGGGAGCAAATGCTGCCAACGAGGAGGAGGAGGTTGTGTCTGGAGTCCCTGTTGATCAAAAAACACAGTTGCCAGACTTGAACAAGACTCCCACTCCACCTGTTGATGAACCAAATTACCCGGCGCATCAAGTGTATCCAGATTATGGATACGGGTATGAATCTCCATACGTGCAACAAAGTGGATACGGTGCTGAGAATGCACCTGTTGATGAACCATATTACCCGATCCAGCAATCGTATCCGGGTTACGGGGTATACGGGGATGAAGGTGGATACGGAAGTTACAGTGGATACGGTGGTGAAGGTGGATACGGGGGTGATGGTGGATACGGGGGTGAAAGTGGACACAGTGGATACGATAGATATGGGGGTGAAGGTGGTTACAGTGGATACATGGATGAAGGTGGACACAGTGGATACGATAGATATGGGGGTGAAGGTGGTTACAGTGGATACGTGGGTGAAGGTGGATATAGTGGATACGATACATCACTTTATGAACCATCTACCCCGGGCAATCCGTTTCAAATAAAGGAGGTATCACATTATTGTTATTATTGTTATTGTTATTATTGTTATTATTGTTAGTGTTATTATTGTTATTATTATTATTATTATTGTTTATTATTGTTATTATTGTTATTATTATTATTATTATTGTTTATTATTGTTATTATTGTTATTGTTATTATTGTTATTATTATTATTGTTTATTATTGTTATTATTATTATTATTATTATTATTATTATTATTGTCCCTGAGGTTTCGAAAATTGACACAAATGATCCCTGAGGTTTCGAAAATTGACACAAATGGTCCCTGAGGTTTCGAAAAATGACACAAATGGTTCCTGAGGTTTCGAAAATTGACACAAATGGTCCCTGAGGTTTCGAAAATTGTCACAAATGGTCCCTGAAGTTTCGAAAATTGACACAAATGGTCCCTGTACTATTCAGTTAAGTATGCTAACTGAGTTAGTGTTTAAAGAAGAAATCTTTATATGAAACTTAACCTGGTTAAACCATTCAGTTAAAATAGTTTCAATAATGACCATATTAGTCCCTGAAGTATGAGTTTCAATTATATTATAATTATTATTATTATTATTATTATTATTATTATTATTATTATTATTAACGTAACTTTTTTTAGCGTTTCATGTCTCTAACTGATTTGAAGAATTGGGTACAAGAAACGGGAAAGGAGTGTGGTTACGTAATTGTTACCCGCCGATCAAAAAATATTGGCGATACTACTAGGATGGTATGGCTTGTGTGCGACCGTAGTGGTGAGCACCGTAGTAAAGCAATAGTTAGGAAAGCTGGTAGCAAAAAAATCGGTTGCCCATTTTCATTACTCGCCATCCGGGACGTGACGAATGACACGTGGGAGTTAAAAGTGGACTGTGCGAACCATAACCACGAACCTACGACGAGTCTGTTGGGCCACGCTTTTGTGCGAAGATTTACTAAAGCCGAATACAAGCTAGTGGAACAGCTAACTACTCAAAACATGGAGCCACGTATCATATTTCAAACCCTAAGAAAGCAGTTCCCCGACAGCCTGCACGTTTAGAAAGACGTGCAAAATGCGGTACAAAAAATTAGAGCGACAATAATGGACGGAAGGAATCCTATTCAGGCACTGGAAAGCCTGCTGCATGACCACCGATTCATTTACGACACCCGACAGGAACCCAAAACAGATGTCGTAACAGAGATTTTCTTTGTTCATCCTTATTCAATCACTATGTGGCGTGCATTCCCGCACGTGATGTTGATCGACGTGACCTACAAAACAAACCTCTACAACATGCCATTTGTCCAGGTTGTGGGTATGACGTCGACTGCGAAGTCTTTTTGTATAGCACATGCCGTTATTTGTAAAGAACGAAGGGGTAACTACGTGTGGGTGCTTGAGCGGATCAAGTCAATATTGCATGAATGTATGATGCCGCGTGTGATAGTCACGGATAGGGAGCTTGCCCTAATTAAAGCGTGTTCTAAAGTATTCCCGAACGCAACCAGGCTTCTATGCCACTTTCACATCCAACAAAATATAGCTAGAAATTGCAAGAAAGGGTTCGATAAAGAAGATTGGGGGAAATTTATGTCGTACTGGAATAGATTGTGCGAATCTTCATCAGAGCCCATGTACAAGTACAACTTGGAGAAAATGTATAACCGACTCGTGGTTGCCAACCGAGAAAGTAAGTGTTCCTTCAACAAACGACTCACCCAATCTATTATATTTTACACACGCTTTTACATTTCATTATTTTATTTTTGCAGGTGTCTATAATTACGTCTACGAAAACTGGCTCAAAGACTATAAAGAAATGTTCGTTTATGCGTGGACCGATAAGTGTCGCAACTTTGGTCAGCGCACCACCAACAGAGTTGAGAGCCAGCACGCAAATTTAAAAAGATACATTACACGCGGGAGTTCATTGGAGCGAATAGCAAGATGCGTCATTGATATAGTTGAAACTCAGTACAATGAAATACAAAAAAGTTTCACTGAGAGCATTGAAAAAACGATGAACCACCACAGACACCGACTGTTGGACAACCTACGTGGAAAGGTTTCCCATGAAGCACTTGATTTGCTGGCAAAAGAGCTACTGAGGAAGATGGAGGTGTTGCGTAAACTTAACGCATCATGTGGTTGCCATATGTGGCTTAGCAATGGATTGCCGTGTGCTTGTAGGCTGGAAAACTACAAATGTACAGGTAAAAAATATTAAAACTACAAACCTTTTGTTATTTTGTACGATTTAGCTGTTTCTCACACCGTATTAACTTAACTGTGCAGGGCGTATTATACAACTCGACGACATAGATGTATTCTGGCGTAAGCTTGACTTGCTCCCGTGTAAACTGGTAGACGAGGAGTTCGATGTTGTAGCAGAACTAAATAATGTGCGGCAACATTTAGAGCCGCATGAGCCGGCCGCCGTTCTTCCGCAGCCACCACAGCCGCGTGGACCACCTGGGGCGCCCCAGTTCCCACGCCATGTTTGGCCCGGTCCTAACCCGTCACATCAGCGGCTGCTTCGAAACGTTGAAAGAAACAACTATTTGTTAGAGTGGGTGGCTGCGGCGCTGCAGCAGCAGCGACAGCATGACGGGTTACCTCCACTGCCCTTCATTGCGGATGCGGACTGGGATCAGCATCAGCAGCAGCAGCAACATCAGCAGCATCAGCAGCAGCAGCAGCAGCATCAGGAGCAGCAGCAGTAGTATTTTATCATTTTGTTATGTATGGACAAACTTTGTTATGTATTTTGCTATATATATATCAAACTTCGGTGTAAATAGTTTCACATATTTTGAAATGTTATATTTTGAAATTCAGGCAGGTTATATAAAATTCTGGCAGGTTATTTAAAGTGTTTTGTTGTATAGATAAACTTCTGGAAGTCGTACCGTAAGGCGCGTAGGTCCCTAACGAGCGTCGAAACTAAGTTCGTCGTTAAAATATAAAACGACGAACTTAGTTTCGACGCTCGTTAGGGACCTACGCGCCTTACGGTTCGACTTCGACTAAATAATAAAAAAAATATTTTAACGACGAACTTAGTTTCGACTCTCGTAAGGCGCGTACGGCCCTAACGTGCATCGAAACTAAGTTCGTCGTTAAAATATATATTTTTTTTATTATTTAGTCGAAGTCGAACCGTAAGGCGCGTAGGTCCCTAACGAGCGTTGAAACTAAGTTCGTCGTTAAAATATAAAACGACGAACTTAGTTTCGACGCTCGTTAGGGACCTACGCGCCTTACGGTTCGACTTCGACTAAATAATAAAAAAAATATATATTTTAACGACGAACTTAGTTTCGACGCTCGTAAGGCGCGTACGGTCCTAACGAGCGTCGAAACTAAGTTCGTCGTTAAAATATATATTTTTTTGATTATTTAGTCGAAGTCGAACCGTAAGGCGCGTAGGTCCCTAACGAGCGTCGAAACTAAGTTCGTCGTTAAAATATATATTTTTTTTATTATTTAGTCGAAGTCGAACCGTAAGGCGCGTAGGTCCCTAACGAGCGTCGAAACTAAGTTCGTCGTTTTATATTTTAACGACGAACTTAGTTTCGACGCTCGTTAGGGACCTACGCGCCTTACGGTTCGACTTCGACTAAATAATAAAAAAAAAATATTTTAACGACGAACTTAGTTTCGACGCACGTAAGGCGCGTACGGTCCTAACGAGCGTCGAAAATATATATAGGTCCCTGATGTTTCATAGATTGGCACAAATGGTCCCTGTCAGGGACTATTTTTGTAAAAACTGAAATTGAGGGACTAATTTTGTACACCAGTTAACAAATACGCTGCGTATTGGTCAATACGCAGCGTATAAGGAAGGTCATATACGCTGGGTATTGACCAATACGCAGCGTATATAAAACTGGTAAACTTTTGATACTTCAAACCCACCCAAATGACCCCATTTTTCCAGATGTTTATATACGCTGCATATTGACCAATACGCAGCGTATTGTTAACTGGTGTACAAAATTAGTCCCTCAGTTTCAGTTTTTACAGAAATAGTCCCTGACAAGGATCATTTGTGCCAATCTATGAAACATCAGGGACCGATACTGTAAAAATGAAAAGATCAGGGACCAAATTGTAAATATAACAAAAAAGAGGGACCATTTGTGTAAAAGACAATACGATGCGTATTGATCAATACGCATCATAGACAAACCTTGTTTTCTGTGCAATGATTGGTTATCAGACACTGAGATCTAGGGTTTATCTACGCTGCGTATTGACCAATACGCAGCGTATAGGGTAAATCCTTATTTATATTGCCAAATTTTGATTACTTGGCCACAAACAACAAGTGGCTTGAGGAGACCCTTCCCCCACAAAATCTTATCTATGGAGAGCCAAATAACGCGCAAACTGATCTTTATATCTTCTCTATATCACTTCACATCAGTTCCAATTCACCATCACCAAAACGACCCTACTCACATCCAAAATCAACCACATATCTCTTCAATGACACATAATAATCCATTCTTTATTCATTTCCTCAGTCCCCATCTTCATAATAATCAACCTCGAGCATTGTCTTGTTAATTAATGTTGTTTGTTTGTACTTGCTAACATGCGCTTTTAGCTTTATCACTCACTCGCTTTCTTATCTTGTCTGCTTTTGTGTTCCCACCATTGAAGCATATGCTTCACTTTATCTTCTCCATCATTGTCTCTAGATTACCATATCTTGTCACCTTTTCACTTTCATCTCCTTCATTTCAACTTTGTCACTTAAAAAAGTTATAAACAAATTAGCTTCTTGAAAGTTATAAACAAGAAATGGAGTCTTGGAGTTATAACTCTATGATAAAAGGTTTTGCATCTGATCAATCTCTTTCAAGTGCTGTTGCATTTGATAATCAAATCTTTTGGGACAACAATTTTCAACCATTCATGAACAATTCTGCTTCTCATAATGCATTTTCTGAAGATCATCAGTCTATGTCTAGACAATCTGGAGTCATTGATCTTAAACTAGGCAGGATTATGGATCAAAAGGATGCTCGGATTTCCCCAACTTTGAGTTCGAGTTTGTTAAAAAGATCAACACCTTTCTGCAAAGTTTATGGTTGTAATAAGAATCTTAGCGACTGTAAAGAATACTACAAACGGCACAAGGTTTGTGAGGTTCATTCGAAGACTTCGAAAGTGATCGTGAACAGCATCGAACAAAGGTTCTGTCAGCAATGCAGCAGGTTGGGATTCTGCTAGGGATAGCAATCAAACTCAAATTCCAACCCAACAAGCAAACCCAAAACATTCAAGGCCGGTATTGCAATTGGGGCGGGTATTTGGGTATGGTATTAGATGATACTTAACCCAATTTCCCGATACCCATGACCCCGTTTACCTATAAACATTTTTTTCTATGGTCATTTGGTTTTAGAATAATCTACTATTTTTTATGCTTCAAATCTTTTTGGGAGATACAGGTTAAAAAAAAATAATATAGTCCCAACAGGTAACTACCGATGACCGCATATGGAATACAGTTTTATCCAACCGTCTCATTGCCATCCCCAGATATGATTATGTTATTATTGTTTAGTGAAAATTATGTATTGATGTTCATGGGTTTTGGTTTTAAACAAAGGTTTCATTTGGTGCGTGAGTTTGATGATGGGAAGAGGAGTTGTCGGAAACGACTTGCTGATCACAATGAGCGGAGGAGGAAACCTCAAGTGGGTCAACGAGATGGAAGATTGCTTCCATCATATACTAATAATATTAGTGTTGAAGGTACCACTAGTCTTGTCTTGTCTTGTGCTAATTTTATTCCTTTTAGAGTAATATTTTAGTTAATTGCATGTTTAGTAATATCTCAACTTTGACTTCCTTATTGCTCTAAATTTGCGTAAACCATCTAGAATGTATTGTCCATACAGGTTTTCATGTCAGTTTTTAAAATCTATACTTGTTCTATAACTGATTTTATATAACTTATATTCATGACCCCATTAAAACCAACCAATAACAAAAAGAGGAGGTGGGAATTTATCCTTGGATTTCCTTTAGGATGTCACCTTTATCCTGTTGCACGCACGCACGCACATGCTCTAGAACAATATTTAGCCACCGATTGGCAAATATGTAATTTAAGATATAAAATCACAAAATAGCTACATCATATAGAGATATATCATATTAGCCTATATGATGATATGTTTCTACGTCTAAGTAAATGTGCTAGACAAGTTTTATTTTGGCTTGTATCAAATACCATGTGAAAGTTTTTTTATTATTTTTTTCGAATCTCCTAATGTCTTTATAGTTCTCATATAAATCATTTTATATAAGTTATGTTCAATATTCATGACCCAACTAAACCATAAAAAACAAGGAGAGGCAATAGGAATTTACTATTGAGGATGTCACCTTTTGTCCTTTGTGGCTTTGATGGGCCATGAATAATTGAATATATAAACTTACATAAAAAAAATATATCTCTAGAAAAAATATTTGGCGGATTTGTTTAATTTATTGAAATTTTAATATAGTCACCGACAGCCATTGGGCAAATATATAATTTAAGATTATAACATCACAAAATAGCAATATGTTGTGTTTTGTGGAATATTTGTACAAAAGGATTGATGATAAGTTTTACATAAAAATAAAACATATACTCATGTGAACTAACTTATAAGTAACCCAAAATTAACCTTTTTATAGGATTTAAAGGCTCAAAAAAGTAAACACATGTAATCTTGAAACATCTTTAAGGGTTGTGTCTTATCTAACTAACTTCAACTGAACAGGTAACGAGTTTAAGGAATCTCCAGGGGCAAGACCGTCTTTTCCAATCCCTAACAATCATCACAGTCCATATCAACAAATGCAAGAGATCAGCAAAGTGAGGTGGGATATGAATCTTGAAGACTGCAGAAGTGCTCATGATCTTCAATCAACCAGCAGCATTACAGATGAACAATTGCATTCAACATCTAGTAACTTTAAAACGAACCCGCGATTCAATAACGAATGCACTCGGGCCTCTGATTCTAGTCCTGCGAGTGCTCGCTCTCTTCTGTCATCTCAGTCCGTGACTACTACTCATTCCTCGAGAATCCACACGTTAAACTTGCAAGTGCACCCCGTGTTTGTGGGTAGCCATGATTTAAATCCCATGGTTGGATTCCAGGATGATAATCTAATCAGATTTGGAATTATGTACTATGATGAAGAGGTTGTTCGCAACGAAAGTTGTATGATCGATTTGTTTCAGTCATCGTCACAGCTTGATAGGGTGGAGCATCAAAAGAGAGAGTCACAAGTGAACTCTACAAATTGAACTCTTCATGGATGTAAATTGATGATGATAAGTAAAGATGGTATTATTGTAATAATTTTGCTTCAATTACTTATATCAAATGTTTCCTGTCTGGCCAGTTTGAAAACGTATACTAACTCGAATTTAAACCATCAAGTTAAAACGTATTATATGCGATGCGACTTGCCTCATACGTTGGAAACATACCAAAATAAAGCATGAAAGCGTACAACAAATTTATGTTAAAACGTAGACAAACTCGAAGTTATACGAAAAAGTATATCAAGTCTATGTCAAAATGTAGACAAACTCAAGTTTTGTACTGACGATACGGCGTGATTATGTATAGATTATTATCGACCATTTACGTTAAGACATCGACCAACTCGAACTTAATCGACGAATAAAAATGTATTATAAATGAAAAAAAATTTACATCGAAACATACGTAAAAAGTAAGCAGGCAAACTTCAAAACATAAAAATTACACATGAAATCTTATTATATTTAATCCAGCTCGTTTTCAAATAAAATTTTCATTGAAACACAAACCAACTCGAATTTACATACGTACATAAAAATAAGCTCGCAAAAAATATTTTTTTAATGTTAACAAACGAAGGTATTAAGAAAAAATCAGATTATATATACTCTCTATGCGGTAAAAGTGACATTTTACAAAGTTCATAAAAAGTAAAGGGTTTGAAAATGACAACTCTTAAACTTAAGGGACTAACCGAGGAAAAGAAACAGTGATGGGCCATGAATTTCACGTGGAGAACTTAATTTCTATCGGTGGGCCTAATATTTCTTTGGGCCTAAGACAGCTTTGTGGGGCCACTATGTTTGTTTTGGCGCTGGTAGTTTTACCGAGTGGATGGGTTGGGTATTTGTTTTTTTCTGTTGGGCTGGATTATGCAGAAGACCCATGTCCCAATCTATCCCTTTGAAGTTGTAGTAACGGCCGAAGGCCCTAAATGGGTGGAAAGAGGTATCTGTACTGTAGGGGTGAGCAAAAACCGAACCACAACCGAAAACCGAGCCGTTAACCGAAGAAGATTAACCGAAATTAACTGAAACCGTTTAAACCGAACGGTTATGGTTAGGTGAACATATTGGCGGAACTAGAACATTAACTCAGGGGTATCCAAAAAAAAAGATTCACCGTTAAATCGTATAATATTAAAAAAAGACAATAAATAAATAAAGAAAAACCATAGTATTGTTCAAAAATTCCAAGCCCATTTGATTGCATAAATCCGTCTTGACAAGCTTCAGTTTCGAAAAACATCTTTCAACGGTCACGGTTGCAACCGGTAAAAGCAAAGCTAGTTTCACTACCCGATAAACTGAATGACAAGAACTATGCGTTCCAGTTTCAACCATAACACGCGCAATATCACTTATTCCATTCAAGTTTGCAAATTTATCATCATCATCAACCCAATTTTCATTAATTTCTTCGTATTTTCTTTTGAAAAAGTTCCCAATTAAAAATTATTTTTTAGATTGTGGTTTCATTATCACTTCAAAGCATTCAAGATTGAACAACAATCACTACAAACAATAAAAAATACATTTCAGCCCAAACTGCATATAACAGTGATTTAGTCAACCAGTTTGAAAACATAAATACTTCTAAGTTCTAAAAGACACTAACTTAACACCAAAAAACCAAGCAAATTAATAAATAAATAAAGTAAAACACACTCCAAAAAATCAAGATTTAGTGATTCATTTACCTTGTATCCTTAATCAGAATCAGAATCAGAATCAGAGCCTATGAAGTCAGACTCAATACCCACGACCACGAATTCAGCCGCTGAAGTCAGATATTCTCAATCCTTAATCACAAATTAAATACTCAAAAAAGTCAAGATGAACGCAGTTCAGACTCAATACTCATGTTTGGTATCCTTAATCAGCGCAGCAGACGTTTGATGATGAGAAAGATGATCGACGTTTGGTATCCTTACCGTGTATTAAAACTTCAAAGCTTATTTTATTATTTTGGGCTAACATATTGGGCAATTGGGCTTATTATTTAGGGGCAATTGCATATTTCCCCTTAAAAAAACTTCTTAATTGCATATTTACCCAATCCAAACTTAAAATTGCATATATCCCCTTCTTTAACTAATAAAATTGCAAATTTATCGATTTTGATTTATTATATTAAAAATAAATTATATAATGACTAATCTACCCTTGATTCTAATAAAGCTTTAAAATGTATATTAACTGAAAATCGAACACAATCAACTGAACAAAGAGAGCAAGTATTAAATACAGAGTGATAATTAGAAAATATCATTCTCACTTAGCCATAATGAGATCATAAATATAAATCATATAATCACATAAACAACGTATAAGAATGATTATAAATTTACAAAAGCTACCCTTGCTACCCATTCATTCAAACCTATTTCCAGTTTCGTAATCATGTATCTTTATTTTTCAATGATCCATGTGATGATCCAAATGCATTTTATATGTATCTAATGAAACAAGTAGAAAAAACAACGCACTGATAATCATGGTTGAACTAAAGGAGTCGCTGGCCAACACACCCGATAATCACGGGCCTACTGTAACGCCGGCTCACCGAATGGAGTCGCCAGCCACCTGAAATGCTCGACAGAATCGCCGATCGAGAATGGACTCGCCAGAAGGAAAGAACGGAAACGCCGGTCATGGATTCACGTGAGAGAGATGTCGGAAAGAAGGAAACAAATAGTATAGGGGCTTGTGTGTAATATGGTCTATATAAACACCATCTTTGTGTACCCCTAATCTTGTACAATACATTTCAATACAAACAAATTCCCAACCACAGTATTTTTCTCTATACCAAACAACATGGTATCAGAGCAGAGTTTCTGATCCGTGGATACTCTGTTCATCAATCTCAAACCAGCAAGACCAAAAACAAACTTTGGAAAATCAAATCTCCAACCAAAAACCAAAACCAAAATCGTTCAACAATCTCAAACAAATCAATCGTTCAACAAACCGTTCGACCAAACCTTTCAAATCTGTGTTTCTCTGTTTTTTTCGTTACCTCCGCCGGAAACCGTCACATCGACCGTCAGAAAACTGCATTCTGTGTTGCCCCTTCTTCTTGTTTCAAATCTGCTTTTCAAATCTGTGATTTCTCTGCTTCACATCGGCCCAGATCCGTTCACAGATCCAAAATCAAAAATCAAGTTTCGAAAAAAAAGTCAAAGATCCGTTCCTTTTTTCGTTCCTTTATCCCAGTGGTTTTTTTTTTTTTTGAATAAATACTTTCCTAAATCATTGGAAGCTTCTTTGTGAAACCAATATGTATGTTGTCGACCACTATTATTAAAGTTGTTATTAAATATTGAAAGCTTTTTGATAAATACGTTGTTGATCGATAGCGTAGTTGTTATTAGCAGCCTATTAGTGAGCGACTTTAAATCTTGAACGCGAGTTCAAGTTGCCGGTGTATTTAATAAATACGCCGGTAAGATAACTTCGCTACCTAGCGGCGGTATTCCGAACGAAAATCTTGAACTTGAGTTCAAGTATCCAGCGTATTTGATAAATATGCGGATTAAGTTGCTTGCTTAATTGCGGTACCTAGACAACGTATCTCTTACTTTCGGCGTACTTAATTGTTTATCAACTACTCTCGGTTGGTAAGTGTCTGGTATCCTTATCGTAAACAAAGTTAAAAAGGGGAAAAAGAAAAAAAATCAAAGGGAAAAAATGGAAATCAATCATGGAAATAACAGTTCTTGGATATTCGATTCTGGTGCCACTGACACCATGACGTTTGAACCGTTAGACATACGGTCAATGTTCAATCCTCAAAAAACTCAAATCTATACTGCAAACAACGGAACGATGCAAGTGAAAGGAGGAGGTGAGATTTCACCAACTATGAAATTATCAAATTGTCTTTATGTTCCATCATTATCTCACAAACTGCTCTCAATCAGCCATATTACCAAAGAGCTAAATTGCACGGTACTAATGCATCCTACTTTCTGTCTTCTACAGGATATCAGGACGGGTGTGATTATTGGACGTGGTACTGAGTGCCAAGGATTGTACTACGTGGATGAAGTGGCTCAACAGGGTATTGTGATGTTGGCACATGGAACCGAAAATCGAGAAGCCTAACTATGGCATAGACGTTTGGGACACCCATCCAACGGTTATTCGCACCTTTTGTTTCCAAAACTATTCCCTTCAAATGGGAAAATAGATTGTGAAACCTGTCTTTGTGCCAAAAGCCATCGACAACCATTTAAACCTAGTAATACGAAAGTTGCTTCGCCTTTTTCACTAATCCATTCTGATGTGTGGGGTCCTGCTCCTGTGATGGGGGGCAGGGTCTTCAGTACTTTATACTATTCGTGGATGATTGCACTCGCATGACTTGGGTATATTTTAAAAAAAACAAATCCGAGGTTTACAAAAAAATTATCACGTTTTATGCTATGATTCAAACTCAATTCCGAACTCAAATCCAAATCCTTCGATCCGACAATGGGAGGGGGGGAATTTGTCAATACATCCATGAAACAGTTCTTTAAAACCAAAGGATTAATACATCAAACCTCTTTTTCTCATACCCCCGAACAAAACGGTGTTTCCGAATGGAAAAACCGTATTATTCTTAAAATGACTCGAGCCTTTTTAATCGAATCCCAGGTTCCTAAATCTCTCTGGCCGGAGGCAGTTGCAACCTCGGTGTATCTCCTGAATCGGCTGCCCACAAAAGCTCTTAAATTTAAGACTCCCTTAGATTATCTGTCTAAGTCTGCCAGTATTCCCCATCCTCTTACACTTGAACCTCGAATATTTGGGTGTACCGCATTTGTCCACTGATGTGTGCAAAATGCAACATATAAATTACATCAATTGTGGCATAAAACTAACCCTTTTTTTAGTACTAATGTTGGAAAAAGTGTGTTTTTGTCTTCCTTTTGTATTTTCAGGATTAAATGAGCTCAAATTAACAAAAGAAGCAAAAAGACATCAAAATCTAACATAAATACAAGAAAAGGAACAAGACGTGACATGCCCGACCCCACGACAGCATCTTCCCAAGCAAAACAAGAAGCCAGAAGACTGAACACGCCCCGTGCTCAGCCAGCACGGGGGCGTGCCCAAGTGTCAGCAGAAAAGACAAAGTGGTAGAAGCTTCTATTGCCCACCATGGGGCCGTGCTCAGCGGACACGGGGCCGTGGTCAACTATAAGATTCGCACAATCCAGGCAAATCTTCATAGTACAAAGATTCTTCTGCACACGGGGTCGTGCTCAGCGGACACGGGGGCGTGGTCAACTAGTAAGACAAGTTGCATTAAATGAAGAAAAAGAAGGATGTGGACACGGGGCCGTGCCCGAGCTTCTGTTCAGCCTATAAATAGGAGTGCTTGGCTCAAGCTCAAACCATCCCTTGGCACACCACCTCTCTCACACTTCACCCACCACCAACATAACACCATCATCCACCACCATCATCCATTGTCCATCATAGAGTGTGTGAGTCGTCTCGGGATCCAAGATTGATCGTAAGAGTTCTTGACAATCAAGGCCATGTTTGCCTAAGTCTCTTACATCACTTGGTGAAGACAAGTGTCTAGTGTAATACTTTTTATTTCTAATCTTTTCGCACTTTTTACTTGGTTTTGTATTAATGACTTTAATAACTAGTTTCTTATGTTGAAGGTGATTCTTCCTTATCGTTTGTCCGTGGTGTCTTGGCATTATTTTACTGTCTATATAAAATAAAAGATTTTCACCATTCATATCTCCACGGTCTATATGGAGGTATGTTGGCTACCTGGCCGGGGGTTAAGGGAACGGTTTGGTAAGAGTCTTGCCATTGTTCAGCGTTAGAGGTCCTGCAATGGACCTGTGTCAAATTTAGTAGGACCTCCTTCAATACTTAACGGTATTGGATGGCGGGGGTCCAAACTCTTTGACCCCCTCATAAGTTAACTACTATTAATACTATAACCCGGCTATTTAGGACTGTATCCCTGCTGACTCAGACTGCTTAGTCGAGGGTAACGTCACCTCCAAAAGAGGGGCCTACCATAATTTGCATTAATAACTTAATTCATTATCTTTCAATAATCTGACCCTTTAGGATTGTATCATTGCTGACTCAAACTACTGGGTTGAGGGTAACGTCACCTTCAAAAGAGGGGCCTACTACAATAACTAAGATAATCTCTTAAATAAGTGCAAAAGTGCGGAAATAATCAAAGGTTACACTATACACGAGTCGGAGCCAAGTGATTCATCTTGTCCATCTCTTTTATTTTTATTTTCAGCATTTTAGTTAGTTTTTATTTTTCTTAGCTTAAAACATTTTTCTAAACTTTTTTATTTGATTAGACGTTGAGGATAAACCGGTACTAAAAGCTCTTGTGTCCTTGGACGACCTCGATATCTTACCAACACTATACTACGCTCACGATGGGTGCACTTGCCCATATGTATGTTTAGTGTTAGTAAATATCGTGTTTTATAAATTTAAAACTTGACTAAAGAAAGTGTAAAAGGGCTTAAAACATACTTAAACTTATATACACACTTCACACGCATCAAGTTTTTGGCGCCGTTGCCGGGGACGCAAGGATTTTAAGAAAGTTAGGAATCAACGGCCTAATCGTTTTTTCTTATTTTTCATTTTTTTAGGATTTTTCTTAATTTTTTCAGCTTCTGCAGAACTCAGCACGGGCCGTGCCCGCTGAACACGCCTTGTGCCCAATCATTGGAACTGGCAATCCTGTTTTAACTCAGACAGTAGCTGAACACGGGGCCGTGCCCACTCAACACGCCCCCGTGCCCAAGATTCAGTTACTGAGAACAGAACCGTAAGATCCCGACGGTTGGTAATTTCTGACACAAACATGAGTGATACTGTTACTTTTTACTTTCGGCACTCTTATGGTACTACGTGGTGTCAATTATGTGGTGGTAACCATAAGGAATTAGAATGTTATTTTCTAAATTATAAGCCCCACTATATAGACACATCATTCCCTTGTATCCTTAAGAGGGGCGAAAGTAAAAATAATCCCTATCTCTCCCTCGAATGCTCCCAACCAGATTTTCTAGGAGAAATGCTTCTCGATGAATTATTTCAATTAGAAGATCTAATTCTTAATTGGTTGAAAGGACTTAGGAAAGATTTCAATGATCTTTTCCAGGACAATAGCCAAGAAGAAGGGTTGGAACCGCATTCAAACAACTTCGTTGTTACCGACTATACTTCTAACTCTAGTGAGGACTTGAGCGATAGTCGTCCCTGTGTCGATTGTGCCGTGAAGGACTCCCCATCGACTTCGTTCGATGCATACATAGACCTGAGCGATTCGACATACACCTTCTTTAACGAGAGCCCGGGAAAGGGTTGGACTTGTCCACCTACATATAGCATAGGAATCACCCTCACCGACAACCTCTTGCGTTCTCGTCTTAATCTAGAGCAATTAAGGTATCTTAGGCACTTTGGGGTTGTTCCATCCAGTAAGGAACCGCCCGATCCGGAAAAGCTCCTTAAAAATAGACACACTTCATAAAACAGCCTTCCGACACGGGGCCGTGCCCAGGTCAACACGTCCCCGTGTCCAATGAAAGATTCCCTTCCGACTTTTGTCAGAATACGGACAAAACGTGTCAGGATCTTGCCTGCACACGGGGCCGTGTCCAGCTGACACGGGGCCGTGTCCAACATGCTGTCGTTTTCTATAAATGCAGCCAAGAATCCTGCACATTTGGACCATCCAGGGACAGAGATTTGAAAAGATTTTCTAACTTACCATCCTAGGTATGTTCTAAAAGAAGGTTCTAACAAACATCTTGTCCTTACCTCTTTTATCTATTACTTTCTTCTTCACCTTTCTTGCAACAACACCTCCATTGAAGCTTAATTTCAAGCTTCATTATGATGATTGTTGAGTTTTTGTTCAAGGAATCTTGTTAAAAATAAGTTACACAACATTGTTTTAAGTTATTTTTGTTCAAAAACACTTCATAAATTGAGAAAATAATTTGAAACTCCAGGTTTCTTTGTTCTAAAAATCTGCAGAAAGTTGAACACGGGGCCATGCTCAGTAAGCACGGGGCCGTGTCCGTGGTACTGTTTCATTAAAACAAACTATTCTTGGTATGTTTTCGTAGAATGTCTAGCCAAAACAGTGGAACCTCTTCTACGCACTCAAGGAACAGTCGACGGGAAAGAAGGCCATCGATTGAAGCAACTCTCGTAAGATACGTAATGGCGCTACGTGAAGCCCTTGACGAGATGACTTCGGTGGAGGAGGTCCTCATTGACCGTATAATTTATCTCTCGGTGGGGTTGGAAAACAGTTTTCAAGAAATCAACCTCTTGCACTAGAGGTTGAACATTCTTGTAACACATCCCATGGAACCAATCCTCCCTCAAGAGGATTGGAACCTAGCACTTGGAATCCAAAATCCTATCGGTTGGGACGACATTCCGGCGGAACCTCCTCTTGAAGAACTCTAAGAAATCCCAGTGGAAGTTGCACCTCCTCAAACCAATGCTAGTAGTACCTTCAACACTAATATTATTATTATTATTTTCCTTAATAATAATAATATTAGTGTTGAAGGTACTACTAGTCTTGTCTTGTGCTAATTTTATTCCTTTTAGAGTAATATTTTAGTTAATTGCATGTTTAGTAATATCTCAACTTTGACTTCCTTATTGCTCTAAATTTGCGTAAACCATCTAGAATGTATTGTCCATACAGGTTTTCATGTCAGTTTTTAAAATCTATACTTGTTCTATAACTGATTTTATATAACTTATATTCATGACCCCATTAAAACCAACCAATAACAAAAAGAGGAGGTGGGAATTTATCCTTGGATTTCCTTTAGGATGTCACCTTTATCCTGTTGCACGCACGCACATGCTCTAGAACAATATTTAGCCACCGATTGGCAAATATGTAATTTAAGATATAAAATCACAAAATAGCTACATCATATAGAGATATATCATATTAGCCTATATGATGAATGATGATATGTTTCTACGTCTAAGTAAATGTGCTAGACAAGTTTTATTTTGGCTTGTATCAAATACCATGTGAAAGTTTTTTTATTATTTTTTTCGAATCTCCTAATGTCTTTATAGTTCTCATATAAATCATTTTATATAAGTTATGTTTAATATTCATGACCCAACTAAACCATCAAAAACAAGGAGAGGCAATAGGAATTTACTATTGAGGATGTCACCTTTTGTCCTTTGTGGCTTTGATGGGCCATGAATAATTGAATATATAAACACACATAAAAAAAATATCTCTAGAAAAAATATTTGGCGGATTTGTTTAATTTATTGAAATTTTAATATAGTCACCGACAGCCATTGGGCAAATATATAATTTAAGATTATAACATCACAAAATAGCTATATGTTGTATTTTGTGGAATATTTGTACAAAAGGATTGATGATAAGTTTTACATAAAAATAAAACATATACTCATGTGAACTAACTTATAAGTAACCCAAAATTAACCTTTTTATAGGATTTAAAGGCTCAAAAAAGTAAACACATGTAATCTTGAAACATCTTTAAGGGTTGTGTCTTATCTAACTAACTTCAACTGAACAGGTAACGAGTTTAAGGAATCTCCAGGGGCAAGACCGTCTTTTCCAATCCCTAACAATCATCACAGTCCATATCAACAAATGCAAGAGATCAGCAAAGTGAGGTGGGATATGAATCTTGAAGACTGCAGAAGTGCTCATGATCTTCAATCAACCAGCAGCATTACAGATGAACAATTGCATTCAACATCTAGTAACTTTAAAACGAACCCGCGATTCATCAACGAATGCACTCGGGCCTCTGATTCTAGTCCTGCGAGTGCTCGCTCTCTTCTGTCATCTCAGTCCGTGACTACTACTCATTCCTCGAGAATCCACACGTTAAACTTGCAAGTGCACCCCGTGTTTGTGGGCAGCCATGATTTAAATCCCATGGTTGGATTCCAGGATGATAATCTAATCAGATTTGGAATTATGTACTATGATGAAGAGGTTGTTCGCAACGAAAGTTGTATGATCGATTTGCTTCAGTCATCGTCACAGCTCGATAGGGTGGAGCATCAAAAGAGAGAGTCACAAGTGAACTCTACAAATTGAACTCTTCTTCATGGATGTAAATTGATGATGATAAGTAAAGATGGTATTATTGTAATAATGTTGCTTCAATTACTTATATCAAATGTTTCCTGTCTGGCCAGTTTGAAAACGTATACTAACTTGAATTTAAACCATAAAGTTAAAACGTATTATATGCGACTCGACTCATACGTTGGAAACATTCCAAAATAAAGCATGAAAGCGTACAACAAATTTGTATGTTAAAAGAACCTATGGCTATCTTGAATGCAAACTTCCTGTTGAGTAGAGCATTGAGTTCAGGAGGAAAATTCCCTTCGTTAGCTTAACTGGCGAGTCATATACAAAAAATAATAATTTTGTCAAAAAGCGATGTAATGTTAACTAACTAATAATAATCCACAGCTGTAAAACAAAACAACTAATTATAACGTACACCAGACGTTCAACATAACTAAATTTAACAGGCGCTCAGTTCTACAAAATGACAAACTACGACCACAACCATAAAATCTAGAGCACGAATGGATCAAAGAGAAAACTAGCAATATGGAACTTTACAATCAACCGATGAATCACATGATTCAATACAATATGCGAATCATTTACGATAAAAAAACAAGAGTCACACAACTTTAAAGACCCAAAACATATCTGAATAACCAAGAAATCATATGATCGCATTACAGAACAAGGCATATAAAAGTCACATGACTTTCAAAACAATGAATCACAAGACTCAAGAAACAAGTCTAATAACAACGCATACATTAGACTACAAGATACAGCCAAACAAGTTCCGACAAAATACCAAACCACATGAGTTGAACAACCGAAAAAAAACTAGTGCTATTTTGAACAGCTACAAGAGCATAATTACCACTAGAACATGACGATGCACACTAATATGCATATACAACATCAGATAAAAAAGTCTGATACGAATCAACACTGCAATCTTAAGAGCTTAGACTCGATCAATACGAGAAACTAATGGCAGTTCTAAACCAGTGCAACTACAGAACAAGTTTGTATAAAATCAGATCGACGACACGAAGAACTGATAGAAACCAACACTACGATCTAACGGGACAAGACTCAACGACACGAAGAATCTACAAACGACCCTAGATCAGTGAGGAAGGAAACACAAACATCACCTAGACCAGTGAACTAATATCACTACGATCGGCGATGACGTCTCAAAGAGACAAATAAGATCAACAACACAATGACCCTTCACAAACCTCACTACGGTCGGACTCAAAACATGAAGAATCCTAGACCAGTGAGATAAAGGCAAACACTATCGAAGAATACATATATTCTTCAAGACAAGATAACCTTTACAAGAAAAACAATCACACGTCGATTCCAATAACCAACGGAATACATGATTGATAAAAAAAATCATTAGATACACATCTGACAAAACATAAAGTCACACGACTTCAAAAATACAGAACTATCAGATTCGAAAAAAATCATACGACTTTTAAGAACTAAGACAAGACTTGTAAACATGAGTAACGAACAACTATAATCAACTTTAAACTTGTAGAAACCAGAAACGATACTCAGATACAAAATATCTCTAGCCAAATACAACAAGAAACTCTCACAAGTCAACCCTATAGATTACCACACGATAATCTATATTAAGTCTACTAGAATTAAGCAGATCAACTAACTGAATCTGTGAAACCTTAGATACTTTTGGGAACAAACAATACGAGAGCTACAAGGAAAAATCTTACGAACCTCTCACAGAATACAGACCAACTCTCAACTTGGACCATCAACATGATGACCTACACTCATCAACATGCAGATTTAACAGATTTCTAACTAAGAACCCTAAATCTATGATGTTTACTTGAGAAGTTAACAAGCTAAAGTGAGAAACAAGATTCAAGTAACAAGTTTGGAAATAACAAGAAGTACACACTTCTATACCAAACAACAATTACAGCCTAAACAACTTCTGATAATCCACAAAATCACATGATTTTATGAGATAACACACAAGACTATAGCAAATATTCAAGAACAATCTTGATAACAAAACCGATTAGAAACAAACGAACAACAAGGTTCGGCTAATCATACAATATGACTTACGGACTACATCTGAAAAACGTTTTACAAGCGTTGAAGATAAATGTTTATCATATAATTCAAACGAATCTATTAAAACGAGAATCACGTATTCCAAGGCAAAGACACACAATACAAAGAATATACAAACAATTTTCTCATCAAGACATATCAAGACAACGAGAAAATAAGCTCATATTTCATACAACCAATCTTCTATATAGAAGACAAAATACAAAACAATCTGCTCATTAGGACAATACCAAGTCAATGAGAAAATATACAAATGAATATCAATAATTAGAACACTCAAACATAGAACAAGATTTAAATGAATCACAATATTTGAACTGTCCAAAATACACAAAACTCTCAACAGATAACTCACAACTAATCTATTAGATCATCAACACGAGGATCTATATTCACTAATTCCCTATCTAACAGATAAACGAACAAACAATGTTCAAATCCTAGATTGAATTAGAGAGAAGTTGCTTACACAACAATGAGAGAAACCAAAGAACCAAACCATTAAGACCTCTCAAACATCAATTTCTTATACTGGTTTATGACAAAAAAATAACATTATAAGAGTTGACATAATAATTAACAGAAACACTATGCAATTTGTTCCTGTTTTCCACATGAACTTGCCTATTATTGGAAAAGATTAGAACACTTACCGTGATACATTAAGCAGATTATTAGGTCATGTTTTAATGTAGAGAAACAAAAAAAAAATGAAAAAAAAAACAGATATCAATGAGAGATCCTTCACATGAACCATGTAAACAATCACAGATCTTATGTAAAATCAAGAATAATGCCAAATTTCATTCAAAGAAACCCCAAACCAATACAAAGTGTTTAACACCGGAAACTCAATAAGGCGAATAGTTCAAAACCTATGACATAAACAAAGATAAGACTAAACAAATAAAAAAGTCTAATCTCTTATAACAGATAAAGAAGACGACAAATCAGGAAAATACATATGAGATCGACAAAAAACAAACAAAGAATGCACAACAAGAATGCATACAACAGGGTATGGCTCTCCCTATGATCTAAACCGGTCCACTTAACCCGGTCATATAAGCCTAATACAGTGTAAACGTGTAACAACAAAAGTAATTTGAGATAAAGCAAGAACAATCTGACCTCTTAAGCGCTCTAACTTAGGGAATCTTCAACTTTTCGATTCACATTAGAAATCCAGATTCATAGAAGAACACCGCTCCAAGACCGATTGAACATCTTTTGAACCCCAAATAACACCAATCACCACTTGAAACCCTAGAATTTGCACAAACCCTAGCCTTTTTGGATAAGATCTAACCAACAACTTCACCATACCTGAAGAGAAATTGTCGGATATGCCTAAAACCCTAAAATTCTGACTAGAGTGCACCACACACTAAAACCCTAAAATTCACTCGATCTTGAATGAACCACCATGAACCTCAACAGATCTTTTCTTTGATGACTAGAGTGCACCACACACTAAAACCCTAAAATTCTGACTTCTCTTTTTTCTTCGTTTGTTAGATGAACACACAACACATATAGGGATTTTAAATTCAAGCTTCAAAGCTTCAAACTTATTCATGATCTTTAACAAAATGTGTTCTTGAAAATGGGTAAAAGCACCACAGAAGCAATACCCAGATGAATAAATGGATTGAAAATTTGAACCCTGATTAAAAAGAGATGCAGAGACAATGACATCAAGAAATGTGAGAGATACATGTTAAGGAAAAGTCATCAAGAACCCTAATTTCAAGAAATCAGAGGGGCAAATAGTTATGTGAGTAAAAAATGTAGTCCCACACTCTAATTTCTTGAAAGAGACAGAGCAAAAGGGAAGATGAGTGAGACATATAGAGATATAATATAGAATATGTGGTATTTTTCAAGAAAAGAGGGACGACAGGGGCAGTTATCGAGGTGAAACAAGAAAAACAAGATGAGAGAGACGAAAAGAGTATTTAGGTCGCTCTGTATAAAGAATATTTGTATATACCTGGATCGAATAATAAGTTTACACAAACTCGGATCTGAATAGAATTCTTACCGGACCTTCACCGCAGCGGAAAACAACGAAAGATCGGAGCCTTGTTGCTCTGATACCATGTCAAAACTAACAGGTATCAATCACCAGAACGTGTTTTATTAAGGAGAACGGAATTAAAACAACGAATCAACAAAACGATACTCTCTTTTCTCACAAGCAGATCATCAACACGACGATCTGCACTCTCTAAACTGAATCTGCTAACAAGCTATAAGATCTTAACACAAGATCTATACAAAATACAGAACTCAAGAAAGAAACCCTAAGAGAAAAGTAGGTGTGAGAGACAACAATCAACTGATCTGTGTATCGCACATAACAATAAGTCTCGTCTCATTTATATACTCTGCAATCGTCCAGCAGCAGTCCAGTAGCCTAGCGACTTCAATAGCCCAGCAAGCCCAATAGTTCAGCAATGTATCCAAAGCCCATTAGCACATTAGCAACCCATTATTGTACCAGTCCAAACCTCATATTTTAAACAAGCAGAAACATTAGGAAAACATTTATAAACTATAAAACTGAAAGTATCAGAACATTATTTATTATTTTTAACAGACTCTCACCCACTTAAACGAAAGAAAAACAATATAGTTGAAATTTATTTTGGCCGACACATAGATTTACAAAAATTGACCATTTGATAATTTTTATTTCTAGGTACTCTCTAAAAGTACTACAGTTATAGAGTGTGTTTTGTGTATCGTCTTAATTCTTAAACCAAGCTGATGTGTTTTTTACACAAAGCTCTTGCTTCACTACAAAAGAGTATTATATTCAATCCATCCTAATTCAACAAAATTAAATGTAATTTTTCAAAGTTGTTACGCAATTAAGATCACATAGCCTAAAGTTGCAACCTGGCATGTGACTTTGGACAAAAGAAAGCGATCATTTGTATAATCAACTAAAATAATTACACAAATGAAATAAGGTTCTATTTAAACGTTTTGAACCTAAACCAATGACAAATTATAAACTATAAACATTTTGAACCAAGAATTGATGTCTTATTATTTCTCATAATCAAATAAAAAGGGATGCTGATGCGGGCCCAAGTATGGAGGAGTGGGTCATCTTGTATTTAGAGGCCCAAGATCGCGTGACAAAAGTGGCTTCACTAAAATGGCTCTAACTTGGGCTACAGATGTCTGTTATGGGCGTGCGACCAGGCGAAACGGTCGTGAGAACGAAGCCCATCTTTCTACAAACGACCATGGGTGGTTTAGGTCATCATTCAGGCCCAAAAACGCTTATTTCTATGAGTTATTTATATTTTTTAGTGCTTTTCGTGGACTTTTATTTCGTTTTAGCTTTTGGCCCAAGTGTGTTTTGAGGCCCGTTTTTAATTTACGTTATTATTTATCTGGATGTAAAGGGAAGAAGATAATCAGTTTTGAAGTTTATGAAAAGTCATTTTTCTCTCCCAATTCACTTGTGAGTGTTTTGAGTGTGAAACCCCAATTTTTGGTATTCTACGAGAATCAACGAATTTTGGAAGAATCGTTCCTGGTATTCTGTGTGAATCAACAGGTCCGATTTTGTATCCCATTTCCTAGTCTACATCAGATGCCAACATGCATAAAACATCGACAATCATAAAAAAAAAACTCACCATTCATGCATGAAATGTTCGAAAGAAATTGATATATATGATAATCATGATTTAACATATTAAATATCAAAGAAGATAACTTATTCAATGGAGTTGCGTTTCATATGTCTTCCCAAAAATTGATCTTTTCAAAGACTATTCTGTTATTTAATTAATAAAGGACGTGTTTCAAAAACTTTGGCTTTTACTTTATAAAGTAACAAAAGACGACCACATATGAAATCCAACTATTCAAAACACACATATTAATTTGCAATAAGCGGTAGAAAAAAAAAAACTCAAATACAATAAACAAAGAATAAACCGAAGGGTATGAATTAATAGGAATGCGCAAAGCAAAAATGACCTGAACAACAAATTAAATCTCCTAGATAGTTGCAACTTTAAAGCCAAGTACTCGATTTGAAATTCCAGATGGAAAATAGTGAGACCCATTTGTCGAATTCGTTCTACGGTTAGTGAAATTGGAAGATTTCTTGTGCAGTTTAATTTTGTGAATCATGTGTTCTGGTTCGATTGTTGTAATTTGACAAAGAGCTGGGAGAAATTCCTTAAGCAAGACACATTGTTAGCAGGAGGAAAAGAACCTAGAGTATACACGTGGTAGCAGGGAGGGAAAATGGGAGAGGGACCGAACATGTAAAAGGCCACCGACATTTGGCTTTAGGATAGAAGATAATGAGGTTTGTACTAAAACAATTGGATTTGATTGGTTTTTTTTATTCGTTCTCACAATATTTAGCGTTCTCAAGATAACCTCCCATATATCTATATATATATATATATATATATATATATTTATATATAATGTGCTCCACAAAGAAAATCAAAATAACACTTGTAAGTATAGCTATTTTAAAACTTTACACTCATATAAATCATTTAATAAAAAAAAGAACCTTAAGATCAAATGTCAGTTTCAAATTATTTTATTTTCTTACTAGGTTAATGCTCGCGTAATACGCGGGCTTCAACCAAAACAATATTATTTACTTTGAAATGAAATGTTCTGTACAAACGCATACATTGGAAAAAATAAACAGAAAATTATTCAATCTCGGATAAAACTTCCTTGTATACTACATATGAAGATTGTCAATGCTTACAAAACTACCTAAGAGTGATCACATCTTTCAAATAAAATAACATAATTTTATTGCAAAAATATGAAGATTGTGAATGGTTAGAAGAATCGATACCTAATTTATACAAAAGAATATCATCTAACTATTGTATAAATCAAGAACGTAACATTATAAACATAAGAAAACGTTAACCTAGCCGGAAGTTAAAAATGGCCATATGAGAAAAACAAAAGTACTTGATAAACTATTGTAAACATATATAAAAACAATGATAATAACATCAAACAGTAACACCATTCAACCATATATTTAACTAAGTTATTTGTACCATTACAAAACATCAACATAAACTAAACCATAATAAAGTAAGCAAAGTTTTCATGTCCATCAACCCAACATCCAAAATGTACATATCAAATATACTAACCAACAACTTAACAAACCATACCGGTTATAAACAAAATGCATACCAGTCTTGATTAGATCGAGGTTACATCATTCAACACAATCTTCTTCTGGGATGTTACATAAGTGAAGTGTAACATATGACCAAACTCCAACTGATTATCTGCCATGAACTTTCTCCAACCATCAACGGCGTAACGTAATGTACCACCGTTTAACTCCGTCTTCGTCTCATAAACCTCCACATCCCCAGTCATGTTTTGAACATATAAAGGTTCCAAGTTATCAAACAGGCCTGCTCTGTTTACAACTTCAACAGGAAGACGCTAAATACGTTTAAAGAAAAACAAATAAAAGTCAATAGAAAAAATGAAATAAATATGATGTAAAAAAAACATACACGCCGATAGTCTCCTTTACGACTAAAGTTGAAGAATTCAGGATCCATGCCAACACCAGAAACTTTTCGTGCATTCTTTGTAATCTTCTTACAATGTTTCACTTTTTGAATATCATTTAACCGTTTCTTTCCCTTCTTTATGAAAAAAATATATAAACGTGGTTAACAGCAAATATAGTATATACTGTACAATTAAAGTTTTCTTGTATAAAGAGTATTTATGAAATTTAATAAAACACTACTTTGGCTTAAATTCAATTTTATTGTTAATGTTAATGTATGTATAAACTATTATATTAGGGAAACAATTGTATATTAACTAATAATCAATAATCTGAAATCTTTTAATAAAAAATCACTTAAAGAATTTTACGCATACTATCCAGACTTTGTATGACTTATAAACCATTTACACCATTGAATCTAAACCTATTCACTTTTTACTAATTAAGACTCGTTTCATTCTACTTGAAAATGAATCTCAACAGATTCAACTTGACCACCAAAAAATAAATAATGAAAGATTCTAGAATTTGAATTTTAAACATGTTATTCAGCAAGAATTATCAAATTTCTATGAAACCTTATGAATATGACTAACCAGACAATGACAATAAAAAACGGATATTAGTGACATTAATAAAAATATATTAAATATTTAATACCTTGACGTAATCAGCAGACGGACGATACGGAATCGAATCAGAATTTTTGACTACATTGTAGGCCTTTGCATTCTTTCTTCAAATTCTCGACTGTCTCGGATATGTCAGCAAAAACTTTAGCTTTTCCTTTTCCTTTAACCTGTTGTGAAATAATAATATTAGTACGTCCATTATTTTAATCTTAAATGTTTTAGAAATCTATAAATAAAACAATACCGCATCATATTTCATATACAAAAGGTAATCGATTAAGTAGCATCTATTCATCAATAACACATATATTTTCAGATTAATAGCAAAAAACCAAAGATGTTACAAATCCAGTACATACTTAAACATCGCAATGAACATAATTGAAATAGTAATCAAGAGTAAAACAGAAAGAAACATAGGGCAAAAAACCAACCTAGACCGACTTTCAATATGTTCTTATCGAGCTGCAAATTTACTTAAACAACTAATATACTAAGGGATAAATTACACTTTTCGTCCTTTATGTTTGTGTTGGATTGCAATAGATGACCTTTAACTTCAATAATTACAATCACAATCCTTTATTTGTAAAACCCATTACACACTACGTCCTTTAGTATTAACCAGGTTAAAATTTTCAGTTAAATCTATTAATATAAGGGCAGTTTAGTCTTTTTACTTAATTATTTATAGTATTTAATAACTTATTATAAAAGCAAATATAAATACCCTGTTTCCTCCTCTCTCTCTCTCTCTCACCGCTCTCTCTCTAAAAAAGCTTAGAATCAGGTTCAAAATTCATCACAATCAGATCAATTTCCCCACTAATCGATCACAATCAAATCAATTTCTTTGCTAATTACACCAATTTCTTCACTAATTCGAAAAAAAAAACAAAAAAGGAGAAGATAATTACAAAACCAAATATCTCAAAGATATGTAATAAAACGTAATGGCAGACCAGGTAAAATCAAATGAATAACCAACTATTAATACAATAACAAAAGTTAATACCTAGATAAAAATGTAATCGAGCTGAATAACCAATTATCGAAGAAGGCAGTAAGGTAATCAACTAGAAGATTAACCAAAAATCAACGGTTCATGACCAACACTAACTAAAACTCCAGAAGTGCGAGTGCATATGTTCCCCCCGGATATTATCTCGGCTTCTATTACACGGTTATATTTTTTTTGACCTGTAGTCGTGTACCATTGCAAAGACCATTTTGTTGGTCAATGTTACGTAATAGCATCACCGGCACGCCTACTTTTAGTGCTAGCCTATGATTAGGTAAGCCGGATACTTTAAGACCGTTAAGCACATCAGGAGAGTATAGTTTTTGTTGTGTAGCGTTTGGATTTTCAGACTGAGAAAGACTGTCTGAACTAAGATATTCTCGTTCTTCGCCTGGGAATAGTGACAACAACCGATCATTAATTTCATGCACAACCTCGTTCTTAGGTGCAAGTATAGCCCTCTCACTGAAATAATTTTGATTGTTGAAGTTTTCAAGAATTGAAGGATACACAAAATCAATTAAAGTTGAAATGGGGTCTGATGTATCAGTGATCAGAAGATCGCTTGGTATTTCAATTGATGCTTCTCCATCATTTGGACCACCAACATTTCCCTCACCTATATCCAAAAGCCATTTTGCAAGTTGTTTTATTTCTTCAGCGTCCGATGCTGAACTTCCAACTTTTAACCTCACGTTTTTTGTTAGTCTCAACAACTTACATGTATTCCACAGGTAAGACGAAGTTAATGAGGCATTGACAATCTCTTGTCTTCCACCATTTGGAACAACAGGAAGGATCTGTCTAAAATCGCCTCCTAAAACAATAACCTTTCCTCCAAAGCGGATATTTGAGCTGTTGGAAGTGTCGATATTGAAAATGTCGTTCATTGTTCTATCCAACGCTTCGAATGCATGCTTATGGACCGTAGGCGCTTCGTCCCATATAATCAAGTTTGTTTCATGTAGTAGTCTAGCTACATCTCCATCAGGTTTTATATTACAAACTGAATCCTCTGTAAGATTCAATGGAATACGAAACCTGGAATGCGCGGTCCTGCCACCAGACAATAACAACGACGCGATCCCACTGGAAGCAATGTTTAATACAATTTGACCTTTTGATCTGATTGCCGCAGATAATGTCTTCCATAAGAAGGTTTTCCCGGTCCCACCATAGCCGTACACAAAAAAAACCCCACCTTTGTTACCCTCAATTGCGTTGATTATTTGTTGGAAAACTGACCGTTGCTCCTCAGTTAGAAAATTCAATTGATTATTAAATTCAATTTCAAGATTGGTTTTGTCGTAGACACGCTCCTCGTTAATCAAACGATTGTCTGAATCAGACATAGACGCATTATCTGGGTATGGCATTGTCTCAAATCTTTTGAGTGATGAGTTGTTTCTAGCTAAGAATTTTTCAACTTCACTCAAAACATAGTTTTTAAGCTGCTCATCTGGAATTGATAAAGCTGTAAAAAATGAAAAAAAAAATATTATGTAATCAAAAAATATTTAATGAACCAAACAATATAACATAAATGAAACACAAAACCATGTTTTCTTTAAAGCGAAATTGTTTTTTTTTTGGTATCACAACCAAAAACAAAAAAAAAAGGGGGAGAAAAACAACATTTTGTGTAAAAGAATTACCTGGAACTCGATGATATTTTCTAAGTCTGTAGATAAAGTCGTCTGTCATGTATCTCCATGTGCTTTCCCATACAACCTCAGGTCTGGATAACGTATTTGTTAATAGCAAAGTGGCAAATAAATTACGAATATACGAAGGGGATCCTGTTTCATTTGCTTCCTTGATTGCCTCAATGTATTCTGTGTCATCGTCCAAAAGACCGAGTGCATAACATGCATCTCTAAATGTATCATATACCTTACCATCAACTGTTTTAATATCATCAAAAGATTTTGGTCCTTTCACTTTGTTAAGAAGAATTCTTAAAAAATAGGCTTCCCCAAGAGACGGACTTACAGCGTGAATTCTCCCAATTGACTTATGTTTTTGTCTAGGTTCCCAACAACGTTTATCAAGCTTCCATACATACCAACTTGGAAACTGAACATATGTAAGTGTACGGGCCACTGTGTCATTCGGGTCTTTGTTACGTTCCATCCAGGAAAGAAACATTGATGCTTTGACAGATGGTTTGTTAAGGACTTGATTAATATCCTCGTCGGGTCCAAAAACAACAGGTTGTTTTCCGGGAAGATGGAAAGATGTAATGCACATCGTAGGCGAATATCCTCCAAGATGCCTCACAAGCTGAGAGATACCTACAATCATAATATTCTTTGACCTCGTCCTCTTCTGGTTCTTCATTGTTATTATCATGTTGGACAACAGCAACGGTTGCTCTATCAGGGCCTTTATTTATATATTTAAACAAATATTTAATTGATCCAGCTTGATTGCACTACTCAACATTTATATGGGCCTGGTACCGTTTCAAAAGTTTTTTGTTGTATGGTACAACACTTCGGTTGTCTAAGTCGATTCCATTTTTTACTATAGAAGCACCATTATCTCTTCTTCTGTATATTGGAAATCCATTTGAATCCAGTGTAGTATGATCTTGAAATTTCTTTGGAAAACCCTTAGAACACTTATTGTCAACCATACATGGACAACTCAAATTAGCGTTACCACATGGACCATGAATCATATAGTCTTTCACAAGCGCATATAATTTTGCGTCTTCATCTTCATCAGGGATTTCTGCAGATATAAATGGATCAACATGGTTTACCGTCGGAAGTTTGGATTCATTTTCCAAGAATAAGCATAGGTGGGCATGAGGCAATCCTCTCTTTTGAAACTCGATTGTGTAAACAACTGTACAAAAAGAAATCATTAGTAGATTTAAATAATCTAATATGTATATAAAAAGCAATTTGATAAAATACCTGCTGCAACTTTTCCAAATAGATGGCGTTCTTTAAAATCTTTGCAAATTGAATCCAACTTTATTTTAAACAATCTGCTCAGTACATCGGGCCTATCTTCAGGTTTAAGATTTGTGTCTCTAAGAAACCCTTTAACCTCAGGCCACTTTGGATTGCAAGTGATGGTTATAAAAAAATCCGGATAACCAAACCACTTACAGATAGCCATGGCATCTAAATAATTTTGCATCATATATCTAGCGCCACCGGTAAACGAAGAAGGCAAAAAGATTCGTTTTCCAACCTTAGATATGTCTTGCTGGCCCTTATTTCTTAATTCACAGAGACTTTCATAGCTATCAGACCTTAGATTCTTTTGTTGAAGTCGTATGTAGGTAAGCCTTTCGCTCTCAATCATGGTATAGGCATCAACCAATAATTGTTGGAAGAGTCTCCTTGAATTTAGAATCAATGAAAACTGATTAATTCTGTCTTGCACACGATATGCAAAGAACTCTCTCATTGCACAATTTGGACGTTTCTTATTGATTACATCTACGACACCTCGATGAGGGATGTCAATTCTGTAACCATCATCTCCATAAGGGAACAAAATAGGATATTGAAGTGCAAGGTATGAAGGATGCAATTCACTAATTCGTTTCAAAGTACATGTCTGCGTTTCAATAACTATATCTCTATTGTTGATTGTGTTGGCAATATCCCCAACAATTAGAGCAGCAACTTCACCACAGGTTGGTAAATTATACGTTCGTCCATCCTTTTCTCTAATACCAATTAGACGAAGCTTGAGATTAAGATCAGGGTTTTCATGAAAACAGTCTCTAACCATCCTATAAGCTTTTACCAACTGATTTTCTGAATCTAAAACAACTTTTATATGTTCAATCAGTTTACGATCAAGATCAGCCACACTTGAGGAAGATGTATCCTTGGAACGACTGGTTAAAAAATAGCGGATTGTCAAAAAACATAAATATTAATAAAAAAAATACTGAAGAAAGCTTCGGTGGGACAAAAATTTATAGTTTATTATAATTACCTAAAAACGGATTGTCTGTTGGAAAGTTCGTTTTCAGTATCGAATATGTAGAGCTGGCAAAATTTTGGTTGATCTCCGTTTTCCGGAAGCAGGCTTCCAGTGCTGTGATAGTTCTCACCACTAATTTTATAGCAGAATGGTCCATTACCTCTATTAACAGTGGGATCAACCTTACCACGCATTGACGTGAAAGCAAACATGGAGTTATACCGTCGAATATTATTCAAAAAATGTTTGCTTTCTTTATCCTTATACATAAAAAGTTTCTTATAACTTGGGACAACATCTTTATAATCTGGTAGCTCTCCTTTGCCATAACCACAACATAAGAAATAGCATATTCTTCCTTTCTCTTTTCTTCCCCTTCCTTTTTCTGCATCCCATAATTTAGCATTGCATACTTCACAAGTAATACATTGGTCACCATGGTCGAAATAATCTGTAAAGTTAGTTGAAGAAAAAAAGAATATTACTTTACGAACTAATATAAATATAAAAATAATATATACTATTTAAGTAATTTAATAAATAAAGTAATTGTGATTATACCTGTTGAAACTCCTTTGTAAATTGCCTCATCTGTAGTTTCCTCTGTCGTCAAGTCAATCATTGGTATAGGAGATGTAAGTTGTGATTTACTTAATAACTTACGTTTTCCTGATGACATCCTCTGTAAAGAAGAATTTTCGAGTATAGTAGATGTGTTGCTAGAAGTTGTGATGTTTGAAGATAGAGAGAAACAACGAATGTTTATTGGAGTAGTCAAGTTGTTTGTAAGACAACTAACATTACCTAAATAACATAATATAATCGAAGTTATTAAAATTTTTAAAACATATATATTGTATTTGAAATTATATTTGCATTATTCGGTAAATATAATTTTTACTTGTAGGTACAACCGACGTTGTTGGAGTAACATTGTGCGTGTTGAAAGATATAAATCTTAAATCAGTAGAAGATGATAAATTATTGGAAGGGTATAATTTTCGTTGTTGTAGACTTGTAGATCTTTTACCGTCTAAATATAATTTCCTTAACCTCCGTCTCTCTTTGTAGTCATTTTGAAGAAGTCTCGGGTCAAAAACTGTAATATTATAAAAAAACAGATAATTAACATATAAACATTCTCCAATTAATAAATAAAATTTTTCTTATAAATAGTATCCTACTTTAAACATTTATTAAAGTTTTACCTCCATATTCAATGGACGCCTCTGTTGTAACATTGACCTTGTCATGCGGATTGGATAATGAACCAGAAGTAGATGTTATAACATCTATTGATTGTGATGTACCTTTTTGCATGCTATAACGTTTACCATCGATGTATAATTTTCTCAGTTTACGCCTCTCCTTACTCTCATCTTGAGTAAGTTTAGGGATGAAAACTTACAAACAATGATTAAATATAAAACACATATAAGCTACATCAAATATTAATGGTACGGGTTAAATTGAAAATGTAAATATTATTAAGATAAAAACTTAAATAATACCGTTTGAAATGTTTCCCAAAGGTGTTCGATGCTGGACATCTGAGATAATAGGAAATACATGTGTATAAATACAATTAAAGTATTCGATATGCAAAGAACTCTCTCATTGTACAATTTGATGTATAAATACAATTAAAGTATTCGAAAATAGGTAACTCTAATGTCTAATACAATGGCATGTTATTTGACAAAGGAGTAACAGAAATGAAGTTGTATTGCAGTTTGGTAGCATATTACATTCTGCAGTAGTTTGAACGACGACAGAAAAAATGGATTGGGAATGGACCAGAACTGATACGTTTCTTTCTTTCCGGCTCAGAAAATGATTTGTAAGTTCTTAACTTATATATGTATTAGTAACGTTTATAATTTATAGCACGTGGTTAATTAGATGTGTATAAATAACATTGATAACAAAAGTATATGTGAACAGTGACCGTATTAGCGAAAAAAGGTTAAGATATTCAGCTATTACGGACAAAAGGTTTAGATATTTAACTGTTTAGGACGCGTTCGTGGTCACATTATTATTATCAATTCATCTAACTTTAAAACTATTACATGAAAGTACGTTCCTTTGAGAGTTAGATTGTGTGTACAACTATTACCTGAAGATACATTCCTGAGAGCGTTAGAATGTGTTCGTAGGGACCGAGATTTCCGAGAATCCAAATACATTTTTCGTTGTCTTCGTCTCTCTTTCGCTTCCTTATTGGTATCAGGATTGCGAACTAAAAAAATTAAAATTACAAATTACAAAGTATAAATAAAAACCAAACTACTATAACAGTACGTTAAAACATTATGCATATATCTGTGGATTATATGTATACCATTAGTAATGTCTGAAAATGGAATCCTTGATATGCAACCTGCAACATCAATAATAAAAACATACAAAAAGTAGTATATTTAAATGGTTTGAGCCATGTATCTAACTAATAATCAATAAATTGAAAGATAAAGAAAATGCTACCACTTGAATTGTTTATATTGCAAGGCTGGTTGCCGAAAGACGAAGACTCAATCTTTGATCTTTTCGACATGACTATAATTGTAAAATGGTAGATGAAAAATTAAATAACATGATATAAAATTAAGACTTTATTTCGATAAATTTATGAAATGGCACTTACGGTTTGCAATGTTCTCATTCTGTACATCTTTTAATGAAGAAGAAAAAATTTAATTTTTTGATCTTTTTGACATCACCGGAAATGTGATTAAAGTTACTGCAATAAGAAGAAGAAGATCCAATTCTTAAATGTATAAACCTGAAGTAAACCAACAAACATGAGACTTATATAGGAAAAAAATACGACTCTTCGTTCCAATATAAACAGTGGTTTACATATTTTTGGAATCAATTTGATACTGTATCAAATGCTTCGATATTAATCCAAATATGATTGTTTTTTTTATTTTTTCAATCATCAAAAACTTACCAATAATATAGATATCTGAATTTCAAATTTTGAATTCTTAAATATCTAAGAATTCCATTTAGTAAATAAATGATCATAATCACTAATATGAAACTGTGGTACCCACGGGTTATAACCTATTACTAAAATATTGGTTTATTTTAGGATACAGTTATAATTTATTTAAAAAATTATTCAAACTATTACTAAAACTATGAGATTGATAATTAAAATTGTGTGAAACCATATATGTTTCGTAAACAATTGAAACATATCAATGATAAAAGTGTGTATATTATAACATAAATTGTATTAAACCAAGAAAAATGGGGCTTTTTATAGGAAAATGAATTGGGCCTCTTCACTCCAATATAACAGTGGTTTCCATTTATTGGAATCAATAAATGGACAACGAAGCAGTTGTAAACGTCAAATAAGTTAAATTGCAACAGATTATCTTTATTTATGGTTGATAAGTTTTTCCAAATTTAAAATTACATATATTGTCATACTTTCCAAGTATACGTTTTGTATTTTTTGTATGTTATCAATTACAATAATCAAATCACAGATAAATATTATAGCTGATATTATTACATTTCGAATAACATGTTTTTTTACATACAAATGTTATAATACGTGTATTATAAATCGTAAAAATAACTTTTTTTTTAAAACGTGGGAAGGAAAGAATCTTTGATAATTTTGTAAAAGTTTAATACAATTCAAATATATCGAACAACTAATATCATATATATCCAATGTAGATCAAAAATAGGTAAATAATAACATCAAATAACATTGCATTTTAACATTTCATTGAAAGCTTAAAAAAGTATATATAAATAAGTAAAAGAATGTCATGTAACATAAAACAATGAACGGGTCATTTTGTAATACAATCGCATGGAATAGATGATCGAATATTAAAACCAAGAAGATGTGCTTCCGGAATTTTAGGCTCAAAAATGATGTTAGTCAAATCCGTTGATATCAAAATGTTTCTTGCAAATTATATTATAGACTTTTAAACAAATAATTGGGTAAACTTAAATGTTATTAAACAAAATAAATAAAACTAAAACACTTACTGGTGCTCCAGTAAACCAACTTGACCCGAGCAACGTATATTATAGAGTTTTTTTCTATATTCATTCGAGTTGAAACATATCCAAATCTTCTCATGTCATACAATTCCATTTCAATAACATGACCCCTGCTAGATTTTAATTTATTCTTAAAAAGTAACTTTTAGATAATGTATAGTCACCAAAGAGTTGACTTACGTGAAATCTTGTAGGAATAACCTAAACATATATTTCTCTTTGTCTCTTTCGCCACATATTATTCTTCCAACATCTGTAAAAGGTACAACTATTAACATAAGTAGTCAAATAAATGAAAATAATATATTATAATAAATAATAGATAACAACTATAATTAAACTTTAAACAATAACATGTAATCAATCAAGGTTAAAAGAAATTAAACTTACCAACAATATACTTTTCACGTCTTCTGTCATGAGCTAATGTTTTAATGCATGGTGTCAACGGGTACAACAAAAAACATTTAGGAGGATCAACTAAAAAAGGTGTTACTTTTGAAAATTCATTAAATACGATCTTTTTGTTTGTTGAAACAATGATGTAGCCTTCATATCTTGGGATACTCATGATACATGAGATTTTCGATTTTGAATTGAGACAGAGAATATACATCACCAACCATCTTACTAAATGGGTATAAGTTAGTCAAATTAATAGGCACAATTGCTGCAATCTTCTGCCTCTAAAAAGTCATGCAAAACGAATTTCAATTAAGTAAACTTAAACGAAATGTATAATTCGAAACTTTAGTAAACATGTTATGAAGTTACATGTTGGTTGAGTAGAACAACAATCAATCTGCCTAACTCTTTGTCATGCCATACAAATTCAAAGCTAACAAAGATTATAGAATACCAAACACCATCTTCTTTCAAATCAGAAAACAAATCCACGGATTCCACTTTTGCCGTTTCCTTCATTTAGAAAAGACTTACTTTAAAAAAACATACAATAGCATAACAAAGCAATAATTCATTGAAAATGTTATCAACACAACGAATGACATACATACCAAAATGCAAAAGGAACATCTCTTATTAATATAATAACAACCACACAAAAGGATAAAATCATGAAAGTCTAACACGGGAACCATTAATAGGTTTACGAACAAACAAAAAAACACACCACGAAAACATAAAAACCAATGAGATGTTCAAAACATTCGTAGTTGCGACAAACTACTTCTCAACCTTGGGAATCAGTAATCCAACTGTGACACCATCATCATCCACAACCTCCTTGCCAGCTTTATGTGGTTTTGTAGACGACTGCGAAAACATCACATCAACATCGTACATGTTGTCCAAATTCCGCTTCAGTTCGTTTTCCATGACACGAAGTGAGGTACCGTTGCCATCTTCATAGGGTGTTGTAAACATGCCTTTAGTAAAATTACACACAGGCGCCTCATCGGCTTTGGTACGGGAGATAGAATCCTTAAAAAAGGGAAAACAAATAACGATTAAAACCCCCAAAAAAAGTGAAGCATTTTTAATGAACAACCCAATACAAATTACACACATTAACGGGGACCTCATCTGCTGCTTTCATGTCAGAGCTAACAACATTCACACGCTCCTCGTCAAGAGGCTGAATTATGAAATATGAAAGTTATATTATTGGTTAGAATTATATAACATATAACTAAATACCAGTGCATAGGTTTTCAAGTACCTGAATGACATCAAAAATCTTATCTAGTTCGGAAATCACGATTGGATTGTCAGTTAATTTCGAAACAGAGTAACCATCCGATTTGTTTTGTATGTTAAAAGAACCTATGGCTATCTTGAATGCAAACTTCCTCTTGAGTAGAGCATTGAGTTCAGGCGGAAAATTCCCTTCGTTAGCTAACTGGGGAGTCATATACAAAAAATAATAATTTTGTCAAAAAGCGATGTAATGTTAACTAACTAATAATAATCCACAGCTGTAAAACAAAACAACCAATTATAACGTACACCAGACGTTCAACATAACTAAATTTAACAGGCGCTCAGTTCTACAAAATGACAAACTATGACCACAACCATAAAATCTAAAGCACGAATGGATCAAAGAGAAAACTAGCAATATGGAACTTTACAATCAACCGATGAATCACATGATTCAATACAATATGCGAATCATTTACGATAAAAAAACAAGAGTCACACAGCTTTAAAGACCCAAAACATATCTGAATAACCAAGAAATCATATGATCGCATTACAGAACAAGGCATATAAAAGTCACATGACTTTCAAAACAATGAATCACAAGACTCAAGAAACAAGTCTAATAACAACGCATACATTAGACTACAAGATACAGCCAAACAAGTTCCGACAAAATACCAAACCACATGAGTTGAACAACCGAAAAAAAACTAGTGCTATTTTGAACAGCTACAAGAGCATAATTACCACTAGAACATGACGATGCACACTGATATGCATATACAACATCAGATAAAAAAGTCTGATACGAATCGGCACTGCGATCTTAAGAGCTTAGACTCGATCAATACGAGAAACTAATGGCAGTTCTAAACCAGTGCAACTACAGAACAAGTCTGTATAAAATCAGATCGACGACACGAAGAACTGATAGAAACCAACACTACGATCTAACGGGACAAGACTCAACGACACGAAGAATCTACAAACGACCCTAGATCAGTGAGGAAGGAAACACAAACATCACCTAGACCAGTGAACTAATATCACTACGATCGGCGATGACGTCTCAAAGAGACAAATAAGATCAACAACACAATGACCCTACACAAACCTCACTACGGTCGGACTCAAAACATGAAGAATCCTAGACCAGTGAGATAAAGGCAAACACTATCGAAGAATACATATATTCTTCAAGACAAGATAACCTTTACAAGAAAAACAATCACACGTCGATTCCAATAACCAACGGAATACATGATTGATAAAAAAATCATTAGATACACATCTGACAAAACATAAAGTCACACGACTTCAAAAATACAGAACTATCTGATTCGAAAAAAATCATACGGCTTTTAAGAACTAAGACAAGACTTGTAAACATGAGTAACGAACAACTATAACCAACTTTAAACTTGTAGAAACCAGAAACGATACTCAGATACAAAATATCTCTAGCCAAATACAACAAGAAACTCTCACAAGTCAACCCTATAGATTACCACACGATAATCTATATTAATTCAACTAGAATTAAGCAGATCAACTAACTGAATCTGTGAAACCTTAGATACTTTTGGGAACAAACAATACGAGAGCTACAAGGAAAAATCTTACGAACCTCTCACAGAATACAGAACAACTCTCAACTTGGACCATCAACATGATGACCTACACTCATCAACATGCAGATTTAACAGATTTCTAACTAAGAACCCTAAATCTATGATGTTTACTTGAGAAGTTAACAAGCTAAAGAGAGAAACAAGATTCAAGTAACAAGTTTGGAAATAACAAGAAGTACACACTTCTATACCAAACAACAATTACAGCCTAAACAACTTCTGATAATCCACAAAATCACATGATTTTATGAGATAACACACAAGACTATAGCAAATATTCAAGAACAATCTTGATAACAAAACCGATTAGAAACAAACGAACAACAAGGTTCGGCTAATCATACAATATGACTTACGGACTACATCTGAAAAACGTTTTACAAGCGTTGAAGATAAATGTTTATCATATAATTCAAACGAATCTATTAAAACGAGAATCACGTATTCCAAGGCAAAGACACACAATACAAAGAATATACAAACAATTTTCTCATCAAGACATATCAAGACAACGAGAAAATAAGCTCATATTTCATACAACCAATCTTCTATATAGAAGACAAAATACAAAACAATCTGCTCATTAGGACAATACCAAGTCAATGAGAAAATATACAAATGAATATCAATAATTAGAACACTCAAACATAGAACAAGATTTAAATGAATCACACTATTTGAACTGTTCAAAATACACAAAACTCTCAACAGATAACTCACAACTAATCTATTAGATCATCAACACGAGGATCTATATTCACTAATTCCCTATCTAACAGATAAACGAACAAACAATGTTCAAATCCTAGATTGAATTAGAGAGAAGTTGCTTACACAACAATGAGAGAAACCAAAGAACCAAACCATTAAGACCTCTCAAACATCAATTTCTTATACTGGTTTGTGACAAAAAAATAACATTATAAGAGTTGACATAATAATTAACAGAAACACTATGCAATTTGTTCCTGTTTTCCACATAAACTTGCCTATTATTGGAAAAGATTAGAACACTTACCGTGATACATTAAGCAGATTATTAGGTCATGTTTTAATGTAGAGAAACAAAAAAAAAATGAAAAAAAAAACAGATATCAATGAAAGATCCTTCACATGAACCATGTAAACAATCACAGATCTTATGTAAAATCAAGAATAATTCCAAATTTCATTCAAAGAAACCCCAATCCAATACAAAGTGTTTAACACCAGAAACTCAATAAGGAGAATAGTTCAAAAACTATGACATAAACAAAGATAAGACTTAACAAATAAAAAAAGTCTAATCTCTTATAACAGATAAAGAAGACAACAAATCAGGAAAATACATATGAGATCGACAAAAAACAGACAAAGAATGCACAACAAAAATGCATACAACAGGGTATGGCTCTCCCTGTGATCAAAACCGGTCCACTTAACCCGGTCATATAAGCCTAATACAGTGTAAACGTGTAACAACAAAAGTAATTTGAGATAAAGCAAGAACAATCTGACCTCTTAAGCGCTCTAACTTAGGGAATCTTCAACTTTTCGATTCACATTAGAAATCCAGATTCATAGAAGAACACCGCTCCAAGACCGATTGAACATCTTTCGAATCCCAAATAACACCAGTCACCACTTGAAACCCTAGAATTTGCACAAACCCTAGCCTTTTTGGATAAGATCTAACCACCAACTTCACCATACCTGAAGAGAAATTGTCGGATATGCCTAAACCCTAAAATTCTGACTTCACTTTTTTCTTTGTTTGTTAGATGAACACACAACACATATAGGGATTTTAAATTCAAGCTTCAAAGCTTCAAACTTATTCATGATCTTTAACAAAATGTGTTCTTGAAAATGATACTCTCTTTTCTCACAAGCAGATCATCAACACGACGATACTCTCTTTTCTCACAAGCAGATCATCAACACGACGATCTGCACTCTCTAAACTGAATCTGCTAACAAGTTATAAGATCTTAACACAAGATCTATACAAAATACAGAATTAAGAAAGAAACCCTAAGAGAAAAGTAGGTGTGAAAGACAACAATCAACTGATCTGTGTATCGCACATAACAATAAGTCTCGTCTCATTTATATACTCTGCAATCGTCCAGCAGCAGTCCAGTAGCCTAGCGACTTCAATAGCCCAGCAAGCCCAATAGTTCAGCAATGTATCCAAAGCCCATTTGCACATTAGCAGCCCATTATTGTACCAGTCCAAACCTCATATTTTAAACAAGCAGAAACATTAGGAAAACATTTATAAACTATAAAACTGAAAGTATCAGAACATTATTTATTATTTTTAACAGACTCTCACCCACTTAAACGAAAGAAAAACAATATAGTTGAAATTTATTTTGGCCGACACATAGATTTACAAAAATTGACCATTTGATAATTTTTATTTCTAGCTACTCTCTAAAAGTACTACAGTTATAGAATGTGTTTTGTGTATCGTCTTAATTCTTAAACCAAGCTGATGTGTGTTTTACACAAAGCTCTTGCTTCACTACAAAAGAGTATTATATTCAATCCATCCTAATTCAAAAAAATTAAATGTAATTTTTCAAAGTTGTTACGCAATTAAGATCGCATAGCCTAAAGTTGCAACCTGGCATGCGACTTTGGACAAAAGAAAGCGAACATTTGTATAATCAACTAAAATAATTACACAAATGAAATAAGGTTCTATTTAAACGTTTTGAACCTAAACCAATGACAAATTATAAAATATAAACATTTTGAACCGAGAATTGATGTCTTATTATTTCTCATAATCAAATAAAAAGGGATGCTGATGCGGGCCCAAGTATGGAGGAGCGGGCCATCTTGTATTTGGAGGCCCAAGATCGCGTGACAAAAGTGGCTTCACTAAAATGGCTCTAACTTGGGCTACAGATGTCTGTTATGGGCGTGCGACCAGGCGAAACGATCGTGAGAACGAAACCCATCTTTCTACAAACGACCATGGGTGGTTTGGGTCATCGTTCGGGCCCAAAAACGCTTATTTCTATGAGTTATTTATATTTTTAGTGCTTTTCGTGGACTTTTATTTCGTTTTAGCTTTTGGCCCAAGTGTGTTTTGAGGCCCGTTTTTAATTTACGTTATTATTTATATGGATGTAAAGGGAGGAAGATAATCAGTTTTGAAGTTTATGAAAAGTCATTTTTCTCTCCCAATTCACTTGTGAGTGTTTTGAGTGTGAAACCCCAATTTTCGGTATTCTACGAGAATCAACGAATTTTGGAAGAATCGTTCCTGGTATTCTGTGTGAATCAACAGGTCCGATTTTGTATCCCATTTCCTAGTCTACATCAGATGCCAACATGCATAAAACATCAACAATCATAAAAAAAACTCACCATTCATGCATGAAATGTTCGAAAGAAATTGATATATATGATAATCATGATTTAACATATTAAATATCAAAGAAGATAGCTTATTCAATGGAGTTGCGTTTCACATGTCTTCCCAAAAATTGATCTTTTCAAAGACTATTCTGGTTACTTAATTAATAAAGGATGTGTTTCAAAAACTTTGGCTTTTACTTTATAAAGTAACAAAAGACGACCACATATGAAATCCAACTATTCAAAACACACATATCAATTTGCAATAAGCGGTAGAAAAAAAAACTCAAATACAATAAACAAAGAATAAACCCAAGGGTATGAATTAATAGGAATGCGTAAAGCAAAAATGACCTGAACAACAAATTAAATCTCCTAGATAGTTGCAACTTTAAAGCCAAGTACTCGATTTGAAATTCCAGAAGGAAAATAGTGAGACCCATTTGTCGAATTCGTTCTACGGTTAGTGAAATTGGATGATTTCTTGTGCAGTTTAATTTTGTGAATCATGTGTTCTGGTTCGATTGTTGTAATTTGACAAAGAGCTGGGAGAAATTCCTTAAGCAAGACACATTGTTAGCAGGAGGAAAAGAACCTAGAGTATACACGTGGTAGCTGGGAGGGAAAATGGGAGAGGGACCGAACATGTAAAAGACCATCGACATTTGGCTTTAGGATAGAAGATAATGAGGTTTGTACTAAAAAAATTGGATTTGATTGGTTTTTTTTTATTCGTTCTCACAAAATTTAGCGTTCTCAAGATAACCTCCCATATATATATATATATATATATATATATAATGTGCTTCACAAAGAAAATCAAAATAACACTTGTAAGTATAGCTATTTTAAAACTTTACACTCATATAAATCATTTAATAAAAAAAAGAACCTTAAGATCAAATGTCAGTTTCAAATTATTTTATTTTCTTACTAGGTTAATGCCCGCGTAATACGCGGGCTTCAACCAAAACAATATTATTTACTTTGAAATGAAATGTTCTGTACAAACGCATACATTGGAAAAAATAAACAGAAAATTCTTCAATCTCGGATAAAACTTCCTTGTATACTACATATGAAGATTGTCAATGCTTACAAAACTACCTAAGAGTGATCACATCTTTCAAATAAAATAACATAATTTTATTGCAAAAATATGAAGATTGTGAATGGTTAGAAGAATCGATACCTAATTTATACAAAAGAATATCATCTAACTATTGTATAAATCAAGAACGTAACATTATAAACATAAGAAAACGTTAACCTAGCCGGAAGTTAAAAATGGCCATATGAGAAAAACAAAAGTACTTGATAAACTATTGTAAACATATATAAAAACAATGATAATAACATCAAACAGTAACACCATTCAACCATATATTTAACTAAGTTATTTGTACCATTACAAAACATCAACATAAACTAAACCATAATAAAGTAAGCAAAGTTTTCATGTCCATCAACCCAACATCCAAAATGTACATATCAAATATACTAACCAACAACTTAACAAACCATACCGGTTATAAACAAAATGCATACCAGTCTTGCTTAGATCGAGGTTACATCATTCAACCCAATCTTCTTCTGGGATGTTACATAAGTGAAGTGTAACATATGACCAAACTCCAACTGATTATCTGCCATGAACTTTCTCCAACCATCAACGGCGTAACGTAATGTATCACCGTTTAACTCCGTCTTCGTCTCATAAACCTCCACATCCCCAGTCATGTTTTGAACATATAAAGGTTCCAAGTTATCAGACAGGCCTGCTCTGTTTACAACTTCAACAGGAAGACGCTAAATGCGTTTAAAGAAAAACAAATAAAAGTCAATAGAAAAAATGAAATAAATATGATGGTAAATGATGTAAAAAAAAACATACAAGCCGATAGTCTCCTTTACGACTAAAGTTGAAGAATTCAGGATCCATGCCAACACCAGAAACTTTGCGTGCATTCCTTGTAATCTTCTTACAATGTTTCACTTTTTGAACATCATTTAACCGTTTCTTTCCCTTCTTTATGAAAAAAAATATATAAACGTGGTTAACAGCAAATATAGTATATACTGTACAATTAAAGTTTTCTTGTATAAAGAGTATTTATGAAATTGAATAAAACACTGCTTTGGCTTAAATTCAATTTTATTGTTAATGTTAATGTATGTATAAACTATTATATTAGGGAAACAATTGTATATTAACTAATAATCAATAATCTGAAATCTTTTAATAAAAAATCACTTAAAGAATTTTACGCATACTATCTAGACTTTGTATGACTTATAAACCATTTACACCATTGAATCTAAACCTATTCACTTTTTACTAATTAAGACTCGTTTCATTCTACTTGAAAATGAATCTCAACAGATTCAACTTGACCACCAAAAAATAAATAATGAAAGATTCTAGAATTTGAATTTTAAACATGTTATTCAGCAAGAATTATCAAATTTCTATGAAACCTTATGAATATGACTAACCAGACAATGACAATAAAAAACGGATATTAGTGACATTAATAAAAATATATTAAATATTTAATACCTTGACGTAATCAGCAGACGGACGATACGGAATCCAATCAAATTTTTGACTACATTGTAGGCCTTTGCATTCTTTCTTCAAATTCTCGACTGTCTCGGATATGTCAGGAAAACTTTAGCTTTTCCTTTTCCTTTAACCTGTTGTGAAATAATAATATTAGTACATCCATTATTTTAATCTTAAATGTTTTTAGAAATCTATAAATAAAACAATACCGCATCATATTTCATATACAAAAGGTAATCGATTAAGTAGCATCTATTCATCAATAACACATATATTTTCAGATTAATAGCAAAAAACCAAAGATGTTACAAATCCAGTACATACTTAAACATCGCAATGAACATAATCGAAATAGTAATCAAGAGTAAAACAGAAAGAAACATAGGGCAAAAAACCAACCTAGACCGACTTTCAATATGTTCTTATCGAGCTGCAAATTTACTTAAACAACTAATATACTAAGGTTATTAAATTTATTGTATAATGTCATCAGTACTTGGAAAACTATTTGACTGATAAATAAATTAATATAAATATATGTTAGTAGTGGTAAACTTACATCTTGAATTGTCTTGAAATGCGAAGCATCACCTTTCTTCAACGTCTCTTGAACATGAACCTTCTTCGGTGTAGGTGACCGGATTGTTCCTGCTGGTAGGCTTGTTGATATCTTATACAAAGTAAGAAAATCATTAACAACATGAATTTTAAAAATCAAAAAAATTAATGCAATTTAAAAAGAACTATTGTTTGGATATAATTAATTAACTACCTTACTGAAATATGGATTTTCTTCAGTAATATTAATGTTATCATCCTCCTCTATGTCCTCGAAAACATCATTATGAAAACAAATAAAACACGGGTAAAATGGATACAAAATGTAATAGTTAATAGATATGCACCTTCAAAAGTGTTTCCAAGCATCTGTATTGTTTTAAAAAAATATCTGATTAGAAAATTAATGTTAAAAAATCTATGTATTATGTCAATAAAAAGTATAAAATATTTAATATTTTTTAATTACTAAAAACATATTAACACTTACAAAATCTTCAGCAACCATACGAACAAAACACCATACGAACAAAACGAATATAACGTCCCACTTCTTGTTCAGCCAAAACAGACGGATCATCTGAAATCGGATTACCATCTTTTACACAATCAACAAGTGCAACTTCAACCTGAAAACATTACATATAAAAATTATTAAATGTATGAAATATAAATATAGTAACATATAATTAATATTACATAAAGAATTCTACAAAATGTATAGTTACCTCATCAACATTTACATCATCAACATTCATTTCAACGCCATTTTTACCAAAAATTGTTAGATGGAAAGAATAACCAAACCATTTTGTAAAATAAAAATAACAACCGGCCTCCAATTGATATAAACTAACAATAAGATCAATACCGTTGGTAAAGCAAACTTTACCACCAACAGTTTCTATCTTAACATGAAACGTCTTGTTGCTTAGATAGATAGTTGAAATTAAATCACTAAGTGTATAATCATGGGACTTCGACAGGATACACTCAGGTATGACATGTAGGAATGATACGAAAAACAAAGTTCAAATATTAGAATTCTCAACTGTTATGAAAAAGTAATATAATAAGAAAAATTAACAGAAATTTAATAATAATCTTACAGTAAAATAAGAAGATGTAGATAAGAGAGATGTCCAGAAACCCGTATGACTCACACCATTAACACAATATGTTAGTTTGAATCTTGTACAGTCTAAATGATTCAAAATTACCAAGCAGCCTGATGTAAGTCGTAAATGTGTAACGACATCTGACCAACCATTGAAAAGGAAGAACTTTTCTTTTAATACACTTATGAAAACAGTAAATGTTCGCCCATCATTTGTTTCTATAAGAACATTAGTAGGCCCTTTATCGACACCCCACATTGTAGCTGCAGCGTCAGATGGAATCGGCTTACAAAAACAACAAATAAAAAATAAATTAGAATTATGTTATTATATTATAATTAAAAAGCACACACAATAATAATAAATAGAATTTCATGACAGCAACAAAAAAAAATTATAATTTATGTTAGAATTTATGAATTACCATAAGAAGTTCATCAGTTCGATTTATAACTCTACATAAAGAAGGCTGCCTCATAATGATTCAAATTCAAAAAAGAATAAATGATAAGATGAAATCGAATAAAGAATATAGATATAAAAATAAAAAACAAATATTAAAACTTATAACCTACGGAACATAATAAATTACCTTGATGAACTTTCCATCGTCTTGAAAACCTACAAAAAACAGTTATAAAAAAACAATAAGATCCAGCGTGATATATAACCAACTCGACCAAGATGACCAGTTGTATCCATTAAGCATCAAACAGTCAATCTTGGACCGTTTAGTACAAAAAATTTTAACAGAATAATCCAAACATAAAAACATATAAAAAAATGCCAAAAATAATATACATTCTTTAATCTTCTTGTAAGGATTCAAAATTTAGCAAATCATGTGAATTAGTCAAGGTATAAAATAAAACATCTAAGGTGATGAAAACTGAACCGATCAATTTTCATCATAGCTTCAAAATCCTAAAACTGAAACACACTAGTATAAAAAATCAAACAAAATAAACACAAAATCAATAATCTCAAATAAAACCGAACCCCTAAATCGAGAATCTCGCTAAAAATGTAAACAGACAAAACCCTAAAAGTTCAAATCAAGGATTAAGAGCTGACAATCTTACCTTGAATATATGATGTTGAAATGAGACGATTATAATAACCTTCAGCTTGAATATATGAACAGAGGACGTCGGCGAAAACTTCAAACCAATCGAAAACTGTTGCCAAAAAACAATACCAAACAGAGAATCAAACATGGATCTTTAACTAACATTCAGTGCCTAAATCAATAATAACGAAACCAACGATTATTTTTTAAATCAATCGGAAAAGAAGAGCATATCGGAATCCTTACCGTCGATTATCACTGATGAAGATGAGGAGATTGATAAACGCCGTGGAACATGATCGATTGAAACAGTGAGAAGAAGAATCGCCGTGGAAGAAGATCGATTGAGAGGAAGATTTGAAAACTCTAAGCTCCGATGAAGGTTGATCGAATTGCCGTCTTCGCCAGAGATAGAGAGAGAGATATTAGGGTTTTGAATGAGAAGGAACGATGTTAATGATAGAATGAGAGAGAGAGAGCGAGAGATTAAAAACTTACCAAAGAAGCTAGATTCAATCCTCAATTTAGACCTATGCCACATGTACTGCCACATGGCTGCTGAGTTGGCTTAAACCATAGGGTGACAAGTGTCCCCCAATGGTTTTGTTTATTATATATATAGATTTGTGGTTTATTAATTTACTATTTCAATATAGTTGACTAACCCCGTTTCTTCTGTTGAAAGCAAGGGCATTTAATAATTTTTGCTATAGGTACAAGCTCATGCAAGGTTACAAAAACTAAAATTAAAAGATAGGTGTTGATAAACGTACCTCTAAATTACAAAACATAGGGAGGGCTTACTATTAAAAATTAATATCACTCGGTATCTTTAGCTAGATCCTTAAAAATTTAATAAAACTCTAACCCCTCCCTTCGCTTGATCTTAACCTGAGCGAGAAACCATCGATCGACAAATATACAGTTAGTACCATGAAGGCGATAGCCATGGTCGCAACAACTGACATCAAGTGATTATTGTGATGAAGGTGTTATAATTAAGCCATTAAGACATGAAAAATATACTAATTTTGGCATACTCAACCAGTTGTGGTGGACAGTGATCAAGGTGATCGATATAAGCGTTAGACGTAGAGCTTGAATTGAACTCAAGCATAGCTTAAGCTCAGAGTTTAAACCGGTAGTTTTGCCCTTAGATCGTAGCTACAAACAAGACCCCGATCAACTTGATTCGGGCCAAGTAGGCGTAACCGGTCTCTTGAGCAGATCTATTTGTTTAATATATTTCTTTTATTGTGTATGAAATATTTTTGTTGAGCAGTAAATAACATAAAACTTAGATTGAATTGAAGTTGTAACTAAAAATTAGTTTTAAACTACATTACATAAATAATAAAAATCAATGACAATAACCCAAAGATTTTTAAAGAACATAATAATAAATTCCATAAATAAAAAACTAACATACTATAAACTAGAGGTGCACAAGTCATGTTTTTGACCCAAACCAGTTTGGGTTGAAACCGAGTCGGGTTGGATCAAAGAAAGTCAAAGCTGGTTTTTGGTGAAATCGGTTCAGGTTCCAACCCAGTTTATAAGAGTGAAATGATCGGGTTTGACCGGTTTGAACCGCTTTGGTTTGGGTTTGACCGGGTTGAAATCGGCTTCAAAGTATAGGTTACAACCCTACGGTTCGAGTCAGGTCCAAACCAGGCTCAGTTCCCAAACAAGTTTTTTTTTTTTTTTTGCACCGCTACTATACGCAATATCGGGCTTTTTGGGAACCGTGCCGCACGAGCGGCTAATCGGGCTACAAACCATGAGCCGGGCCTATTTAATATCATTTAGGATTATGCATTCCAATACATGGACCGAGTTGTGTTTTGGCGCGGAGCCGGGTCTAAGGCCGTGGTAGGCCCTGCCAATGCAGTTTGTTAACCTCTGCTTAGTAGGCAGTGTTAATGGGTGGAAAGTCAGATCAGTGTAAAGGAATGGGAGATAATGACTTGCCATCACTCTTAAACTCTTTGCAAGTGTTACTTAATTGTCACACCTTTGCTTGATATTTCAGCAAGCTGTAAACTCATTGGATAATCAGAACAATCTAAGTAGGAATGCAACAACTGTTAGGTAAGATATCTTCATGTTCTGCACCTTATTAATGCCTCACTTCTGTTGGTAAATTAACTAAAATAAAATGGTTCTAAAGTTCAGCTTATGGGCTATTCTTCTTTTTGTGTTTTCTCAAAACTCAGGTATGGTAAATTTATCAAGTCTTTTATAATGAAATAGTATATAAAGTAGGGGTGTAATCGAGCCAAGCCGCACGTGGCCTCCTTGAGCTCGGCTCGCTAAAAGCTCAAATAAATTCGAGCTTCACTTTTCAAGCTCGCTGAACTATTTATTTTTTATTTAGTATGTAAAATATATATTTACATAATAACTATTATAATATATACAATTATAATAAAATAACTAAATAATATATATGATGTTATATTTAAAAAAAAATAATGTCTATATATATTTTTATAATAGTTATTATTATTATTATTATTATTATTAAACAAGCCGAGTTTAAGATTAGGCAAGCTTGGGTTGTGCTCGGCTTAGCTTGTTTACACCCTTGTATTATTTTTATAATAGTTATTATTGTTATTAAACGAGCAGAGTTCAAGATTAGGCAAGCTTGGGCTGTGCTCGGCTTAGCTTGTTTACACCCATGTATTATTTAACAGTTTCGTATTGTTATTTCAGTGGCGTTTGACCCGTTGGATCCTTTCGGGAACATAACAATCAAATGGGATGTCATATCTTGGACACCAGATGGTTATGTGGTGAGCTTCCTGTAGCTTTTTATGCAACTTGGCAAAATGGACCGGTTAGGGGGTAACACGTTTGGGTTGTGCTGACCAGAAACATTTTTAGTAAAAGATAAATAGAATAATTAAAAAGTTTGTATGCATTAAATTTACTTTTTTTATAACTCGCAACCCATTATACACCTTTCTTTCTAAAAATCAACCCATTTATAAGTAAATTAAACTGTGTTGTAGGCATTGGTCACAATGAACAACTTTCAAATGTATAGACATATAATGACTCCTGGGTGGACCCTGGGATGGAACTGGGCTAAGAAAGAAGTGATATGGTCAATGGTGGGAGCCCAAACTACAGAACAAGGTGATTGTTCCAAGTTCAAAGGAGGAAACGTACCACATTGTTGCAAGCGGGACCCGATAGTTGTCGATTTGCTACCTGGAGTTCCTTATAACCAGCAAATCGCCAATTGTTGCAAAGGTGGTGTGGTGTCTTCATATGGCCAAGATCCCTCTGCTGCGGTTTCGGCTTTTCAAGTCAGTGTTGGCCTTGCTGGCACTTCAAATAAAACTGTAAAACTGCCCAAGAACTTCACTTTGCTGGCCCCGGGCCCGGGCTACACTTGTGGCCCGGCTACGATTGTGCCATCAACCGTCTATTGGACTAAGGATCGGAGACGGAAGACTCAAGCTTTAAGTAAGTTTCTATCCCTCATTTAGACAGTACAAAAGACTACCAATAAAACTAGTTAGGGTAAGCACATGTTATGAGTCTGTTTCTTTTAAGTAGAGGTGGCAAGATGGATGAGTCGGGATGACTTGGTATGGTAACTAGGTCAATACAATTTTGGTTGAAACGGGTCATAATTTTGTACAGGTCAAAATGGGTCGGGTCAGTTCTAGTCGTGTTGGCCCGTAAACAACTTTTGTGCATGTATTTTTGTAATAATGCTGTTAGTGCATTACTTATGATAACAAAACCATATTGAAATGAAGACAACTTTCTAACATGTTTGTGGGGTGGTCGTCGCGGGTTTGTGGGTTGACCCAACATAAACACGAAATGTTGTAGATTGATAGGAGCTATACCCGTTTAACCTAAAAATTTTATTTTGTTTTTACATAGTAATAATCTAATTAGAATTTAATTACCACCAAAAATATAGATGTCTATAATATTACATTTAAACTATGAAACCAAATGCTAGTTTCTTTTATATCTTTTAAATTTTGGTATAAAACACCGAATCGACCCGTTTATTTGGATGCAGTGACATGGAACGTGACATGCACTTACTCACAGTTTTTGGTATCCAAGCATCCAAGCTGTTGTGTATCTTTTTCTTCCTTCTACAATGAAACCATCACTCCGTGCCCATCTTGTTCATGTGGTTGCCACAACAAAGACAAATGTATCAAGTAAGAGATTGTTTTTCAAAATGTGCAAACGCGAGTTATTAAATTATGTCATGATTGATATGACCTTGCTAACGATGGCTTAAAAATGTAGGAGCGGTTCAAAGAGGGCAACCTCTGTTGGGGTTAACACACCAAGAAAAGATAATGAACCATTGCTACAATGCACTCATCATATGTGCCCCATACGGGTGCACTGGCACGTCAAGCAGAATTATAAAGATTATTGGCGTGTAAAGTTGGCTGTCACTAACTTTAACTATCGACTTAATTATACACAATGGACTCTCGTTGCACAACACCCGAATCTGAACAATGTGACCCAAGTTTTTAGCTTTGATTACAAGCCTTTAGTTCCCTATCAATCCATAAGTGAGTCACACTATCATCCTTTGCAGAATGTAATGGAATTCTAGGTGGTTTGAAGAATAACCAAGTGTTTCTAAGCATTTTTTATAAGTTACTCGTACAAATAGGGAGTTCGCTAGCGAACTCATGCAAAAGCTTTGAAATTTCATGCGAAGCAAGTTTACCTTCTCACGAAACTTTCGAGTTTGCATCCCCCTCCAGCAATCTCGCTGAGTTTACTTGCCACACTAGCGAACTCCAACATTTCAATGTGAACTAGCCATGGTAGCAAACTATCTATTTGTACAAACACTTTCAGGAGATGTCTGCAAACGCATAGCCATTTTCCAAACCACCTAGAAATCCAAAAATATCACCTTTTTGAAGTCTTCGGAAATTAAAGATTGTTTTCTTGATGTGCAGATGACACGGCGATGTTTTATGGTATGAAGTTCTATAATGATTTGTTGATGGAAGCTGGACCATTTGGAAATGTGCAATCTGAAGTGCTCATGCAGAAGGACAAGAACACTTTTACATTTAAGCAAGGATGGGCTTTTCCTAGGAAAGTTTACTTCAATGGGGATGAATGCATGCTTCCTCCTCCTGAGGCATACCCTTCACTACCAAACGATGCTAAAATTGAAGCAATCACGATTTCAGCAATCGTGGCTTCTGTGATTTGGTTGATACATCTTTTCATTTGGTGACAATGTGAGACTTATGTAGTTCATGCCAGATTTTGATGTCGTTTATGTTTGCATCTATTTTGAGTGGTATGGTTTCATTTTCATGTGTAAACAATGAATGGACTTGTCACCCGGATGTAATATCATAAGCATTTTATTACCCTTGATGTAATATCATAAGCATTTTATTACCCCAAGATTGGTTCGATACCGGAAGCTTGTCACCCGAATCTGGTTCAATACAAGAAGATTACACAATAATATTCTTGATAGGCCAAGTTTGGATTTCCCTTATTAGTATATATATATGGATTGTTAAACACCATGAGTGTACTAATAACCTTCACCTCTCAAGGTTATCAAGCACGCCGGATCTGATTTAGGGTACGAGAACCTGTACGCATACCTTAGTCAAGTTAAGTTAGGTTAAATTAAGTGGTTAAGTTAATTTAGTTTCAAAGGGGTCATGCAATCATGTCACAAAAGATAAAAAAAACCAAGAATTAGTAAAAGATAAACACATTAAATTAAATAAAGTATTAGATTAAAAAGATTAACTCATCCAAGAGTATGAAAAGACATAGAGATTGTTGGGTTAATCGGTTGTTCGCGGGTTAGTTCACGGGTCTCACGGGTCACGGTCACAAGTTCAGTTCGTTCAGCAAGTTGCGGATAATAAGAGCAAATAAAATAGGGGTAAAAGGGTCAAACAGAACTAATTATGTACGAGGTTTGTGGACGTAGGTTGGTGGAAGATTTGGTAGACTTTGACCGATTTACATGCAAGTGCACGTTGGGTTGAAGAATGGTTCATATCTTTAGCGATTCATTAGGAAGAAATAGTATTTTTTTATTGTTTTTATTTCCCACGTTTGTTTATTGTAAAGGCTATATAAGGCCATTTTAATCATGAATAATAGTGTGAAGTTTCTGAGAGCATCTTTCTTTTCCTCCATATTATATGGTCTGCATATTCTCCATACATAATGTTTTGTGTGTGAGAGGTTAGGGGCCTGAACCAACATTTGATATCAGAGCCTAGGGCTCGTGAGGAAGGAGACGCAGGTTTGAGAGTCGGTTTCGAGAAAGGGTGTAGCCCTTGGCTGCGGGGCAAACACAGCAAAAGGAAACCGAGTTGCGGCGTGAAAGAATGGCTGTTTTAGGAGTAGTAACAACATTAGACGGAGTTGGCGTGGTTTTTCGGATCACCCGTTGTCGTGGGGAGTATGGTTTGATATGACGGGGGTGAGTGATGAACACATGATGCGGTCCGTGGCTGTTAGCGGTGATGAAAGAAATAAGAAACAGGGTTGTTTGGTTGTTAGTTGTGGGTTTACACAACTGGTTTACAACCGGTGACAACAATAGGTTTCGTAGGTTCCTTGATAGTCTTGTTGTGACAACTCGAATTTCCGACGTTTCACTTTCGCATTTATTGCACGTTGACTTTGACTGTTTAGTTGTTTGACTCGTCTGACTTGTGACTGTATGCTTGTGTCATATTAAACTTTTGTGTTGCATGATTATGTGTTGATTGTATAACATGGAATTTGTCTAACACCACTAGCCGAAATCTTTCCAACCCAAAAGCTCCACTCGAAAACACTCAGTGGTGAAAACACCCAAGGTGTTTTCGTCCACTGCTTATAGCCGAAAACAATAATGGGCTTTGGCCCAGTAGTAATTGTTATATATAATTTTGTTTAGCTTGTGCGAATAAGTTCGATAATCGGCAAAACCCTAATCACACTTTGTCTCTCGCTACCCTTGGAAACCGACGGCAAATATAGGATCTCGAAGCTTTTCGTATCGACTGATTTATTGTTTATCTTGCTGGTTAGTAATCCACTGTGGTTAGCTTCTGATAAGTTTCATCATATATATATATATCGATGCCTGATTATTCGATGTTAACTATGATTTCTTATTAAACGTTTTGGCTGCTATGTGATGATATGATCGATTGTGTATATTTGTTAACGAGGGTCTGCTGATCGATTTATGATTTGATCTCGTAATGGGTTGGTAAATTGTATGGTTATATCTCGAATATTGGATTAAGTGATTTTATTGATACTTGATAATTTTAATTGTTAGAATGATTAGGGTTGCATAAGTAACTGCTGTTGATGATGTAATGTATTGTAATTGTTCAAGTCCCCATGTATCACATGTAATGTCAGAGGTAATGCAAATCTTATTCGACCTACTAACTGCAAATGTTGCTTTAGTGGAGTATCACATGCATATTATGAATGTGGACTGATCCATGTTGATGTCAGATATGATATTGTTACTTGATGATTATTTGATGATTCCAATAACTCATCTATGACTGATCGAAGGATGAATGAACTTAGGCAATGTAACTGTTAGAAATTATTAGATGTGTACGCAACTGTTGTGATAATGATGAACCGATAACATGACATGTGCCAATGACTTTTCTTTTAGTGAATGATTTCTGTATGATGATAACTATATGATCTTTGTATGATATTGACGGCTGCTAGGGTTCTGCATGAAACTGATTATGACGTAACTGATGCCTTCACGAAACTGATTTGACGAAACGAAGGTTTTGACGAAACAAAACTCACGACGAAACAGATTGTGTTTCGCCGAAGGGTATATGACGAAGCAGATTGGGATTCGTCGAAGGGGCTCACGGCGAAACAGAGGGTGTTTCGCCGACCTGGGTAATTCATACAGTAACTGTTTCCGTAAGACTTAACTGAGTTAACTAACTGCCGTTAAATGTAAACATGACTTGAATGCTTGCGAATACGTACTACTTGCTTATACGTGAACAACTTGAACGCAAACTGATTATCCTATACGTGCATACTCTAGGACGCGATTGATTTATTTGCGAGCACATATACTTAGCATACCGAGCAAACCAAGGTGAGTTCACACTTGTACCAAGGCATGGGATTCCCCAGTTGGGTTGGGAATGGGATAGAATGAATTACCTGTACTTACATTACCACTAGACTACTTACCACGGTCCTCGGATTGGGAAGGATGCCTGTGCCAAATTCTATACAAAGCCTACGTACTGTCCTCGGATTGGGAAGGACACCAGCACTAAACCTACGTAAAACCTACGTACTACCGTCCTCGGATTGGGAAGGACGCCAGTGCTAAATCTACGTACTACCGTCCTCGGATTGGGAAGGACGCCAGCGCTAAACCTACGTACTTGCTACGTACTGTCCTCGGTTGGGAAGGGCACTTACGTAAAACCTACGTAAACTTATACGTACTACTATCCTCGGATTGGGAAGGATACTTATGGTTAGGAATAGTCTAGTGGATATACAACATGGGAAGCCCCCACCAATAGAACGTACTATCGGCCCAGTAGAGCCACATGTTACTTACGAACTTACTATCACGCATTTACATTCTGTGAACTCGCTCAACTAGTTGTTGACTCTCTCTTGCATGCCTTGCAGGACCTTAGGTACATATGGGGCTTGCACAGGGAGGAGCAGGTCGTTGTGGGACATGGATCGATGATGCCATGTTATCTATCTAAACATTTGAATTTACTATTTACATTGGGTTTACATACTTATGCTTCCGCTACACACTTGTTGATGTTTGGTTTTGAAAACACCTTTCGTATTGATGAATGATTTTTGGTATTTACTTATATGTTCAATATGATTGGTGGCTGGATCATGGTCAGTCACGCCTCCAAGCGGTGATACTCCGCGTGTGGATTTTGGGGGTGTGACAGATTGGTATCAGAGCCATTGGTTATAGAGAACTTGGTTTTAATAAAGGGAAAACGATTTTTGTTAAAACCAGACTATAACCAGAACAGTGCTCTCAACGATCCACAACGACGCTTCGCTCCACGTGCAAGGCTCAACATTATAGGTACTACTATTCATGTTACTTTACCTACTTGCTAGAACTACATAGAACTTTGCTCGTGGTATGCTTAGATCACAGAACTTACTATATGTTATTGCTTGAGGATGCTTTTGTGCTCACTCTCTTCTGTCATCGCACTATTCGCGAACCTCTATCACCCACATGTTCTCCTTGATGTCAAGATCATGTGTGGACGCGTTAACCTAACTCAAGCCCAGTTGGCGGCTTCGATCACTGAACAAGTTACTGCAGCACTCGCAGCTGCCTAGGCAGGAGGTGCAACCTGCCATCACCACTTACTCTAGGATTTTTAGATCCTACTCTTGTAACTCAACACTTATGCTTAATTTTGATTACTCTTACGCACACGACAAGTCAACACGCTCAGCCACCTGTATGCACATACACGACTTTTATGGACTGTCGTCCTACTATTTTCAGCGACACTGAAGGGGCTGTTGGACTCCTCCATTAATTCGAGAAACTCGAATCGGCTTTCGAATGTGCGAATGACCTAAGGCTCATAAGGTGAAATATACCACTGATATTCTCGAAGACACTGCGCAAACTTGGTGGAACGCGCAAGTTACGATGCTGGGGCTGGCGGCTGCTAATGCCACCCCTTGGGACGAATTCAAGGAACTAATCAAACTAGAATACTGTAACTATGATGACATCCACAAACTGGAAGTGGAGTTCTTTAACCTGAAGATGACGGGGTCAGAAAATAGAGGCGTATACGAAGCTATCTAACGAACTGGCAACTTTGTGCCCTACTATGGTGGAACCTCCCATCAAGCACACCGAGAGCTGTACCTCAAAGGCTTAGTATCAGAGATTCAAAGTCATGTGACTTCTGCTAACCTTGTTACTATTCGAGATGTTACTCATCTTGCTCATCGTCTCACAGACAAGACAGTGGAACAGAACAAGCTGCCTAGACGCATTGGTGCTACCACTACTACTTCTGCTATTCCTAGTGACAATAAATGAAAGTGGGATGGAACCTCTAGCAAGGGTTTGACTATGATTCCGTCCCAGGCACAGCAGCGAAAGATCGATGAAAACCAAAGTCCTGGTCAGCAACCTTTTAGCAGTCAATGGCAGGGTGGATACAGGGGAAACCACCCTAAGTACAAACGATGTAACTTGCACCCCAGCGGGCAGTGCAACTGAAATCGCTGTCAATGATGCAACAAGCTTGGTCATGGAGCCAAAGATGGTAGAAACTCACGTCCTGCAAACCAGAACCAACAACAACAGCAACCACAAGCTCCACAGAATCAACAGCAACAGCAGGGTAACAAGGGATGTCCTCAGTGTGGTGCTGAAGGTTAATTCAAGAGACACAGCCCACGGTTGAACCAGAACTAGAACCACAACCAAGGAAACGAGAACTAGTGGAGACAACAATGGGGGTAATAACGACGGCAATGGTGCCAGGGGTCGAGTGTTCGTGATTGGTCAGAGTGATACTAGGAATGACTCCAACGTTGTGATGGTTTCGACATCGTTATTGGTATGGATTGGTTACCTCAACTTCGAGCAGAGATTCTTTGCAAAGAAGATATCGTCCGCACTTCTCGTGCTGGTTAAGAACCTTTGGTAACTCATAGTAACAAGCTCCTAGAGCAGCACCCATAGCTCGAGCACCTTATCGTCTAGCTCCAACTGAATTAGAAGAACTGTCAAAGCAGCTACAAGAACTCTTGGAAAAGGGTTTTATACGTCCTAGCTCTTCGCCTTGGGGAGCCCCAGTGTTATTCGTAAAGAAGAAAGACGGTACGTTCAGGATGTGTATAGACTACCGTGAACTCAACAAGGTGACGATCAAGAATCGTTATCCTCTTCCGCGCATAGATGATTTATTCGACCAGCTGCAAGGGTCGAGCTATTACTCCAAGATAGACTTAAGGTCAGGGTACCATCAGCTGAGAGTCCGGGATGAGGATGTCTCTAAAACAGCATTTAGAACTCGCTACGGCCACTACGAGTTTATGGTCATGCCATTCGGGCTAACGAACGCGCCTGCCGTATTTATGGATCTTATGAACAGGGTGTGCAAACCCTATCTCGACAAGTTCGTCATTGTTTTCATCGACGACATCCTGATTTATTCGAAAAGTCAGGAGGAACACGAGCAGCACTTACGACTTATACTGGAACTTCTACGAACGGAACAGCTATACGCTAAGTTTTCCAAATGTGACTTTTGGCTTCGTGAAGTCCACTTCTTAGGCCACGTGGTGAACAAGGATGGGATCCATGTCGATCCATCCAAGGTAGATTCGATCAAGAATTGGCCTGCGCCTCGTACACCAACAGAAATACGCCAATTCTTGGGTTTGGCGGGTTATTACAGAAGGTTCATCAAAGACTTCTCAAAGATTGCTCAGCCACTTACGCTACTGACGCAGGAGGGTGTTGTCTACCGTTGGGGTAATGCACAGGAAACAGCGTTTCAGCACTTAAAGGATAGACTTTGTAGCGCGCCTATCCTCTCATTGCCTGAAGGCACGGAAGATTTCGTAGTCTACTGCGATGCATCTATCCAAGGTCTTGGATGTGTATTGATGCAAAGGGATAAAATCATTGCTTATGCTTCGCGCCAACTTAAGATTCACGAACGGAATTACACAACACACGATTTAGAGCTGGGAGCGGTTGTTTTTGCACTTAAGATATGGCGACACTACCTGTACGGCACCAAATGTGCTATCTACACTGACCATAGAAGCCTTGAACATATCTTCAAACAGAAGGAACTGAATATGCGACAGCGACGATGGGTCGAACTGCTAAACGACTACGAATGTTCAATCAGGTACCACCCAGGCAAAGCCAATGTTGTGGCTGACGCTCTCAGTCGAAAAGACACTGCGCCTAAGCGCGTGCGAGCTTTACAACTCACTATACAGTCTAGTCTTCCTTCCCAGATACGAGATTCTCAGGTAGAAGCATTGAAACCAGAAAATGTCAGGGCTGAGGCCCTACGTGGCTCAAGACAACGTTTAGAACAGAAGGAAGATGGTGCTTACTACGTCACAGGACGCATTTGGGTTCCACTTTATGGCAACTTACGTGAGCTAGTGATGGATGAAGCTCATAAGTCTCGCTACTCGGTACATCCTGGTGCGGATAAAATGTACCACGATATCAAAACTACATACTGGTGGCCTAGCATGAAGGCCCACATAGCCACATACGTTAGCAAATGCTTGACTTGTGCGAGAGTCAAGGCAGAATATCAGAAACCGTCAGGACCACTCCAACAACCTGAGATACCACAATGGAAATGGGAGCAAATTTCCATGGATTTTGTTACTGGCTTACCTAGATCTCAGCGCGGAAATGATACTATTTGGGTGATCGTGGATCGACTCACAAAATCTGCTCACTTTTTGGCCATCAAAGAAACAGACAAGTTCTCTACCTTAGCAGACATTTACTTAAAAGAAGTGGTCTCAAGGCACGGGGTGCCCACCTCCATCATCTCTGATCGGGACGCACGTTTTACTTCAGAACTATGGCAAGCAATGCATAAATCGTTTGGCTCTCGTTTAGACATGAGCACGGCGTATCATCCTCAGACCGATGGGCAGTCTGAGCGCACTATTCAAACTCTAGAAGACATGCTTCGGGCGTGCGTAATTGACTTTGGCAACGGTTGGGAAAAACATCTGCCACTTGTGGAATTTTCATACAATAACAGCTACCACACCAGCATTAAAGCTGCTCCATTCGAGGCATTGTACGGGCGTAAATGCCGATCACCTCTTTGTTGGGCAGAGGTGGGTGAGAGTCAGATCACAGGTCCAGAAATGGTAGTCGATACTACAGAAAAGATTGCACAAATACGACAACGCATGGCGGCAGCACGCGACCGTCAGAAAGCATACGCTGATTTAGACAGGAAACTACTCGAATTCCAGGTTGGGGATCGAGCGCTACTTAAAGTTTCACCCTGGAAGGGTGTGGTTCGTTTTGGCAAACGCGGCAAACTAAATCCACGATATGTCGGACCTTTCGAAATTATTGAGAAAATAGGCAAAGTGGCCTACAGATTGAACTTACCACCTGAACTCAGTGCAGTTCACAACGTCTTTCACGTGTCGAATCTGAAGAAGTGTACGTCAGATGAGACCCACATAGTTCCCTTAAAGGAACTCACTATCGACGAGCGGTTACACTTCGTCGAGGAACCTGTTGAAATCACGGACCGGGATGTTAAGGTCCTCAAGAACACGAGAATCCCTCTTGTACGAGTTCGTTGGAACTCCCGCCGCGGCCCAGAGTTCACCTGGGAGCGTGAAGATCAAATGGAACTCAAATATCCACAGTTATTCGAAAACCAAGCAACTACTACTGAGGCTGAAGCTACCAATGCTGAATTTCGGGACGAAATTCCAAATCAACGGGGGGATAATGTGACACCCCAAGAAAACCAGTAATCTTCGCAAACCTGCTCGAGGAGCCGCGATACGACACAGGTAAACAACGTCACACTACTAGCTTCCTCAGTAACTGCATGCTAAATTTCGGGACGAAATTTCTTTTAAGTTGGGGATAATGTGACAACTCGAATTTCTGACGTTTCACTTTCGCATTTATTGCACGTTGACTTTGACTGTTTAGTTGTTTGACTCGTCTGACTTGTGACTGTATGCTTGTGTCATATTAAACTTTTGTGTTGCATGATTATGTGTTGATTGTATAACATGGAATTTGTCTAACACCACTAGCCGAAATCTTTCCAACCCAAAAGCTCCACTCGAAAACACTCAGTGGTGAAAACACCCAAGGTGTTTTCGTCCACTGCTTATAGCCGAAAACAATAATGGGCTTTGGCCCAGTAGTAATTGTTATATATAATTTTGTTTAGCTTGTGCGAATAAGTTCGATAATCGGCAAAACCCTAATCACACTTTGTCTCTCGCTACCCTTGGAAACCGACGGCAAATATAGGATCTCGAAGCTTTTCGTATCGACTGATTTATTGTTTATCTTGCTGGTTAGTAATCCACTGTGGTTAGCTTCTGATAAGTTTCATCATATATATATATATCGATGCCTGATTATTCGATGTTAACTATGATTTCTTATTAAACGTTTTGGCTGCTATGTGATGATATGATCGATTGTGTATATTTGTTAACGAGGGTCTGCTGATCGATTTATGATTTGATCTCGTAATGGGTTGGTAAATTGTATGGTTATATCTCGAATATTGGATTAAGTGATTTTATTGATACTTGATAATTTTAATTGTTAGAATGATTAGGGTTGCATAAGTAACTGCTGTTGATGATGTAATGTATTGTAATTGTTCAAGTCCCCATGTATCACATGTAATGTCAGAGGTAATGCAAATCTTATTCGACCTACTAACTGCAAATGTTGCTTTAGTGGAGTATCACATGCATATTATGAATGTGGACTGATCCATGTTGATGTCAGATATGATATTGTTACTTGATGATTATTTGATGATTCCAATAACTCATCTATGACTGATCGAAGGATGAATGAACTTAGGCAATGTAACTGTTAGAAATTATTAGATGTGTACGCAACTGTTGTGATAATGATGAACCGATAACATGACATGTGCCAATGACTTTTCTTTTAGTGAATGATTTCTGTATGATGATAACTATATGATCTTTGTATGATATTGACGGCTGCTAGGGTTCTGCATGAAACTGATTATGACGTAACTGATGCCTTCACGAAACTGATTTGACGAAACGAAGGTTTTGACGAAACAAAACTCACGACGAAACAGATTGTGTTTCGCCGAAGGGTATATGACGAAGCAGATTGGGATTCGTCGAAGGGGCTCACGGCGAAACAGAGGGTGTTTCGCCGACCTGGGTAATTCATACAGTAACTGTTTCCGTAAGACTTAACTGAGTTAACTAACTGCCGTTAAATGTAAACATGACTTGAATGCTTGCGAATACGTACTACTTGCTTATACGTGAACAACTTGAACGCAAACTGATTATCCTATACGTGCATACTCTAGGACGCGATTGATTTATTTGCGAGCACATATACTTAGCATACCGAGCAAACCAAGGTGAGTTCACACTTGTACCAAGGCATGGGATTCCCCAGTTGGGTTGGGAATGGGATAGAATGAATTACCTGTACTTACATTACCACTAGACTACTTACCACGGTCCTCGGATTGGGAAGGATGCCTGTGCCAAATTCTATACAAAGCCTACGTACTGTCCTCGGATTGGGAAGGACACCAGCACTAAACCTACGTAAAACCTACGTACTACCGTCCTCGGATTGGGAAGGACGCCAGTGCTAAATCTACGTACTACCGTCCTCGGATTGGGAAGGACGCCAGCGCTAAACCTACGTACTTGCTACGTACTGTCCTCGGTTGGGAAGGGCACTTACGTAAAACCTACGTAAACTTATACGTACTACTATCCTCGGATTGGGAAGGATACTTATGGTTAGGAATAGTCTAGTGGATATACAACATGGGAAGCCCCCACCAATAGAACGTACTATCGGCCCAGTAGAGCCACATGTTACTTACGAACTTACTATCACGCATTTACATTCTGTGAACTCGCTCAACTAGTTGTTGACTCTCTCTTGCATGCCTTGCAGGACCTTAGGTACATATGGGGCTTGCACAGGGAGGAGCAGGTCGTTGTGGGACATGGATCGATGATGCCATGTTATCTATCTAAACATTTGAATTTACTATTTACATTGGGTTTACATACTTATGCTTCCGCTACACACTTGTTGATGTTTGGTTTTGAAAACACCTTTCGTATTGATGAATGATTTTTGGTATTTACTTATATGTTCAATATGATTGGTGGCTGGATCCTGGTCAGTCACGCCTCCAAGCGGTGATACTCCGCGTGTGGATTTTGGGGGTGTGACACTTGTTCGTGATAAGAGGAGACCGGCGTGTTGCATGAAAAACGGGCGTAAAAGATCCTTCAAAGCAGGTGGCTTTGGATTTGGTTCGTTTAGCAGGTTGAAAGAAAGCGTTGTAAGCGGGTGGCTCTGTTTTCTTTGTCGGTGGAGTGGCCTCTTGAACAAGGGTGATCGGAAAAATGTGTGGGTTATTGAGACAAGAAGAGAGTTGGTAAATAACATGGTGTAACATTATGGTGTTGGAGTTCAATCAGGTGCCTTTGGATTTGACCGGGGTGAGGTAGTCAATCCGTGAAAAGTCGTGATGTTAGTGAGCGTTTCCAACGTGAAGCCATGTTACATGTTACAAGTGTAGTGATTTTTATTCGGGTTGAACCGAGAAGACTTTGGACGTAATCGGTGGAGATCGGGTGTCCGAGATAGGTCGTAACGGTTCGGAAAAAAAAGGTGATTCGGGTGTCGTGACCGAGTGGTATGAACAAACCGATTAAGGGGGTGATTGTTGGGTTAATCGGTTGTTCGCGGGTTAGTTCACGGGCCTCACGGGTTACGGTCACAAGTTCAGTTCGTTCAGCAAGTTGCGGATAATAAGAGCAAATAAAATAGGGGTAAAAGGGTCAAACAGAACTTATTATGTACCAGGTTCGTGGACGTAGGTTGGTGGAAGATTTGGTAAACTTTGACCGATTTACATGCAAGTGCACGTTGGGTTGAAGAATGGTTCATATCTTTAGCGATTCATTAGGAAGAAATAGTATTTTTCTTATTTCTCACATTTGTTTATTGTAAAGGCTATATAAAGCCATTTTTATCATGAATAATAGTGTGAAGTTTCTGAGAGCATTTTTCTTTTCCTCCTATTATATCGTCTGCATATTCTCCATACATAGTGTTTTGTGTGTGAGAGGTTAGGGGCCTGAACCAACATTTGGTATCAGAGCCTAGGGCTAGTGAGGAAGAAAATGCCGGTTTGAGAGTCGGTTTCGAGAAAGGGTGTAGCCCTTGGCTGCGGGGCACACGCAGCAGAAGGAAGCCGAGTTGCAGCGTGAAAGAATGGTTGTTTCAGGAGTAGTAACAGCATTAGACGGAGTTGGCGTGGTTTTTCGGATCACCCATTGTCGTGGGGAGTATGGTTTGATATGACGGGGGTGAGTGATGAACACATGATGTGGTCCGTGGCTGTTAGCGGTGATGAAAGAAATAAGAAACGGGGTTGTTTGGTTGTTATTTGTGGGTTTACACAACTGGTTTACAACCGGTGACAACAATAGGTTTCGTAGGTGCCTTGATATTCTTATTCGTGATAAGAAGAGACCGGCGTGTTGCGTGAAAAACGGGCGTAAAAGATCCGTCAAACCAGGTGGATTTGGATTTGGTTCGTTTAGCAGGTTGAAAGAAAGCGTTGTAAGCGGGTGGCTTTGTTTTCTTTGTCGGTGGAGTGGCCTCTTGAACAAGGGTGATAAGAAAAAGGTGCGGGTTGTTGAGATAAGAAGAGAGTTGGTAAATAACATGGTGTAACATTATGGTGTTGGAGTTCAATCAGGTGGCTTTGGATTTGACCGGGGTGAGGTCGTCAATCCGTGAAAAGTCATGATGTTAGTGAGCATTTCCAACTTTGAAGCCATGTTACATGTTACAAGTGTAGTGATTTTTATTCGGGTTGAACCGAGAAGACTTTGGACGTGATTGGTGGAGATCGGGTGTCCGGGATAGGTCGTAACGGTTCAGAAAAAAGGTGATTCGGGTGTCGTGACCGAGTGCTATGAACAAATCGATTAAGGGGGTGATTGTTGGGTTAATCGGTTGTTCGCGGGTTAGTTCACGGGTCTCACGGGTCATGGTCACAAGTTCAGTTCGTTCAGCAAGTTGCGGATAATAAGAGCAAATTAAATAGGGGTAAAAGGGTCAAACAGAACTTATTATGTACGAGGTTCGTGGACGTAGGTTGGTGGAAGATTTGGTAGACTTTGACCGATTTACATGCAAGTGCACGTTGGGTTGAAGAATGGTTCATATCTTTAGCGATTCATTAGGAAGAAATAATATATATTTTTTTATTGTTTTTATTTCCCACATTTGTTTATTGTAATGGCTATATAAAGCCATTTTTATCATGAATAATAGTGTGAAGTTTCTGAGAGCATTTTTCTTTTCCTCCATATTATACCGTCTGCATATTCTCCATACATAGTGTTTTGTGTGTGAGAGGTTAGGGGCCTGAACCAACAGAGATTACAATCATATGAAGATTTTATCACTCTCACCAGTGGCGATTACCACTCTTCATGATCTTCAAACTCTAGCTCAAGTGCAAGTGCATACACGTGTGCAACAAAGTATCTCTCATCTCTCATTATTCCATTTCTAGTGAACTAAACTACTTGGTGGCTTATTTTGGAGGGATAGTGTAAAAGGGAGAAGCACTAGAAACCTTCGGAAAGAGTTCTGGTCGAACCTAGGAGGCCTCTTAAGAAATGGCACACTTTGGAATAAAGACTTGGGGCTCTATTTATAGGTTGGTTGGGTGCAGGGGAGCACGTGCATGCCTGGGGTGGCACGGTGATGTGCCCTTAGTTATACATATTTTTTAGTGCATAGTTACCCCCTAATTCTAAGTACTTTTCTTACCTTATAGTTGGAAATGCTACCTATATGATTCATATATGATAAATGTAGGTTTCTAAGGTCTTGGGACGAAAGAAGTAAAAACGAGCATAAACGAGTTGATATAAATTCGCGTTTCAACGTAAATTTTTCCTGAAACGAGTTGGGGAAAATATAATGTGTTTTCATGCTTATTTTTATGTACAATTTCAGTCAATCTATGTTTTGACATATTAATGTATGTGTTGGTATAAATTCATCACGTTTGAACGTAAACGATATAAATTCACGTATTGAAATATTTTTTTTTCGGAAACGAGTTCGGTTAAACATAATACATTTTCATGCTTATTTTTGCGTACATTTTCGGTTGGTGTATGTTTAAAAGTAAACCGTGTTCGGAAACCAACCAGGACAAATATAATACCTTTTCATTTGAAGATATACATTCGACTTATTGTACATTTTAATACCCCAAGTCTTGATGCAAAGGTAATGGTGTTGTAGGGGTTAGGTGAAAACCTCACTAAACGAACTAACTTGAGTTCGATTACGTTTCTTTTGTAGCTGTAATGCTTGGATCGGATACGACGAAACACACATTTTCATATGGTTAACACATCTATAAACAAATAAGACGTCGTCGCTGCAAAGCGCGACGTGTTGCAACAATCTAGTTTTATATAGAGTTAATTACTGTTTTCGTCCCTAAGGTTTGTCAAAAATAACGGTTTCAGTCCATTAGTTTAAAAGTTGCGATTTCAGTCCATTAGTTTCATTTTCGTAACCATTTCAGTCCACTAACTTAACTCCATCCATTTATTTTGTTAACTTTGAGTTAACTAACTAATTCAGGGACAGTTTGCGTCAGTTTTAGAAACACAGGGACTTAAGTGTAAACTCTAAAACATTAAAACAAAAAAAATAGTAAATTCCAAAAAATCAAAAAAATTCCAAAAAACCAAACAAATTCCAAAAAATTCTAAAAAATAATAAAAATTCTAAAAAATCATAAAAATTCTAAAAAATCCAAAAAATCCGTTTCGGCGCGAACTGTTTCGACCCGAACCGTTTCGAGCAGAACCGTCCGTACCATTTCGACCCGAACCGTTTCGATGCGAACCGTTTCGACGCGAACCGTTTCGACCCGAACCGTTTCGACCCGTACCGTTTCGAGCCGTACCGTTTCGAAGCCGAACCGTTTCGAAGCCGAACCGTTTCGAAGCCGAACCGTTTCGAGCTGAACCGTTTCGAACCGAACCGTTTCGACCCGACCGTTTCGAAGCCGTACCGTTTCAAGCCGTACTGTTTCGAACCGAACCCTTTCGAGCTGAACCGTTTCGAACCGAACCGTGCCGTATCGAACCGTGCCGTATCGAACCGAACCGTTTCGAGCTGAACCGTTTCGAACCGAACCGTTTCGAGCTGTACCGTTTTGACGGTTCGGTTCAGCTCGAAACGGTTCGGGTCGAAACGGTTCGGGTCCAAAGGGTTCGGTTCGAAACGATTCGCATCGAAACGGTACGGTTCGAAACGGTATAGCTCGAAACGGTTCAGATCGAAACGGTTCGGTTCTATACGGCACGGTTCGGTTCGATACGGCACGGTTCGGTTCAAAACGATTCAGCTCGAAAGGGTTCGGTTCGAAACGGCACGGTTCGGTTCGAAACGGTACGGCTTGAAACGGTTCGGCTTCGAAACGGTACGGGTCGAAACGGTTCGGTTCGAAACGGTTCAGCTCGAAACGGTTCGACTTCGAAACGGTTCAGCTCGAAACGGTTAGGCTCGAAACGGTACGGGTCGAAACGGTTCGCGTCGAAACGGTTCGGCTCGAAACGGTACGGACGGTTCAGCTCGAAACGGTTCGGGTCGAAACGGTACGGGTCGAAACGGTTCGCGTCGAAACGGTTCGGCTCGAAACGGTACGGGTCGAAACGGTTCGCGTCGAAACGATTCGGCTCGAAACGGTACGGGTCGAAACGGTTCGCGTCGAAACGGTTTGCGTCGAAACGGTTCGCGTCGAAACGGTACGGACGGTTCAGCTCGAAACCGTTCGGGTCGTAACAGTTCGCGCCGAAACGGATTTTTTGGATTTTTTAGAATTTTTATTATTTTTTAGAATTTTTTGGAATTTGTTTGGTTTTTTGGAATTTTTTTGATTTTTTGGAATTTACTATTTTTTTTGTTTTAATGTTTTAGAGTTTACACTTAAGTCCCTGTGTTTCAAAACTGACGCAAACCGTCCCTGAATTAGTTAGTTAACTCAAAGTTAACAAAATAAATGGATGGAGTTAAGTTAGTGGACTGAAATGGTTACGAAAATGAAACTAATGGACTGAAATCGCAATTTTTAAACTAATGGACTGAAACCGTTATTTTTGACAAACCTCAGGGACGAAAACAGTAATTAACTCTTTTATATATTAAGAAAAGGAATTTTTGTCTATACAGGTTGTACTAGGTTATCAACCCATGTAATACATGGGTTGAACAGTTAGAATGATAATAGTTAGAACTCTGTTAATAAAAGAAATATAAATGAGTAACCATGTAAGAACGCAAATTGGATCAATAAACTAGCACAAAGTGATTGATTAGGTTACAAGATGGAAGTTTGAGATAAACACAACAATCGGACAACATAACCTTTAGATAATAATCCTAGATTGGTATACTAAAAGAGGAGATCAACAATACACAACAAAGGAACCTTATATATAGGGAACTCCCATTCACTGGATCCAACCTTGCATATATTAGCCCATTCGCCAAAACAAACTAGCGAATGGTGTAGGATCGTTTTACCGACCGAAACGAGTCGTTCAGAGGCTTTCTACTCAATATGAAAAGCGGAAACAGACATATCGAGTTTGATTCAGCTAGATATACACTTTAACTGTCTTTCTGATTGATTTGACAAAGTTTTACAACAAAACAACACTTCGGCAGCACTTCGGCTCCGGAATCACACATACATCAATCCCTCAAACGAAATCACATGACCCCTATATATAGGCAGGCTGATTTCGTTTGAACATGCTCAAACGAAATCACCATTCATACGGAATTACCATTACAAACTGAATTAACTCATTCAAACGGAATTAACTGATGTGATTTCGTTTGAAATGACATTTTCCAATTTCAAGCGAAATTAACTTTCTAACCTATTTCCTCGTTTTCTGTGCCCTAACCTATCTATATACATACAAGACTCGATACAAGACGAAGTCGACAGACGCATGCACCAACAGACCCCCCCCCTCGAATGTTGACGAGTCTTCAGTGTCGAGTCTTCAACATCTTCAGTCTTTATCAGTCTTTACTCTTCCTGAAGTATCTGACAATGTAAAACTTCTTCAATCTCTGTCTGCTATTCATCTCCAGGATCTCCACCTGGCTCTTATCTCTTCTTGATCAGGTCTCTTGATTCTTTAAATTCATCAGCATCATCAGCTTGCGTGAATTTCAGGTCCAAGATCATAACCTGGCTCCCAATCAACTCAGAATTATAACCTGGCTTTCTCTAATCTTCAATCCTGTACAAACTCTACCCAAAAATAAATTTCTCAAATTTAAAATTTGACAAATTTAGAAATAACTGATAGATTTTATTCAACAACACCACTTTTATTGCAAGGTAGATATGCTTATAACAATTTTAATCTCTGATGAACCACTTGAAGAACTATCATTTTTCAAATTTAATTCTTCTTTCAAACAGACTTCCCCTCACTGATTGTCATCATGTTTAGCACTTTGAATTTTGAAAATCAGCTCTTCAACATCAGTTGTAGAAAATCTTTTTGGATTTTACAAAATTTTATGCTAAAACACACTGAAAATCTTTTTAGATTTTTGAACTTGAACTGAAATAAAGAAATATATACACAAAATTTTTGTGAGTTTGTGTAAGAGGATCATATCAGTTTTTGAGACAAATCACCAACACCGTTAAGCTTTTTACATTTTCAGTTCTAAACGATTCACTTAGATTGTCAGTATACTGATCCACTTAAATTCTCACACAAAGTTCAACTGTTTCGAGATACGAAATTAGTTTTTTAAGCACTTAAACTTATTCGTCTGTCCCACCTCAGAATATACTAATGTATCCAGATCCCAATATTCAGTCTTACAGGTGAGTATACCTAGATGATATCTGTAAGGGGTTAAAATGCGAGGGCCGTGAGAGCTCAGGGCAGAACTTCCGTTCAGTAGAGAGATGACGGCTTCGACTTTTGGTGTGTTCCCTTTAGAGAATCTTTTATTTCAACAGCACATGATTAGCATTTTGCAATGTTTCATCATTTTTGGTACTGAGGGTGGAGCTATATTTCAAGCAAGTAGAAAGTATTATACGGGGACTAGGCCATTGCTTCCGCAAAATCAGAAGTCCCGGGATAATACCCCAGATATCACTGAGTAAAAAGACCTAGTATCTCAGAAAGAGGGACCTTTCAAACAAGATTTCGGGGGTTACCCATATATCCGAGAGATGTTCCCCACGATAAGCAAGTTTGAAATTTAGGTTTATATCTCGTCACAATCTACTAAATGTGCGAAAACCTACTGGCATATCATCAGTGAGACCGTTTATCACATTTTTAACTTTCCAATTCTTTAGCATGCCGTGACCGTCCACTGATGTACTATCATTTCCTCTTTTCACAACAAAACTCATTTTTGCTTTTATCATGTTTTTGACTTTTTCAAATTTTCAAATGTTTTTGGATGTTCTGAAAATTCTTACTCCCCCTAAAATTCAAACACATTTAAAGGAAATTTGAAAACAAACTATACAAGGTAAAGTGACAACTGATATCGAATCACTTCAAATCGCCATCCACTTGGCATAAACAATCAGAAATTCCCCTTACAACAAACTATTTTCCCATTGTGATTTCAAAACTCTTAAGTTTGTTTTAATCAAATGGTTTTTCCGGAAAATTAGTTTTGTTGATTTCATAAAAACCACATGTAGGTTAGGGGTTTCATCACATTGTTCTTTTTAACCAATTGAAAATTTAACAATTTTAAGTTCAAACATCAAATACCACTAGTAGAAAATCAAGTACAACTTAATATCCCTGATTTACCACTTGTAAATCGAAATCACTTTTGTGAATTTCTCAAGAAAGATACCGATACCTGCTCCTCGCTTACCAACATGGGAGCTCCGGCAAGTCATACTTTTTATATATGAAAAACAGACATCCAAGCTTCACCAAACTTGGATGTTTCCTCCTCAGTTTCACTTGGGTAGTAAGATGTCTTCTTTGTTTCATAAAACTCTTTTACCCCTTTGACTTTTCCCTGGACCATCTTTCCAAAAATCTTTTTAACATTTCCATTAAAAACCTTTTCAACATCGAATTCCTTCTTCTCAGAATAGAATTGATTTGAAATCTCAACTTTTCCAACTTTTGATTTAAAATTTGCAGCCCGCAATGTTGGAAAATTGACATCATCCATTGGCGGCACTGATGTTTCCAATTTTGTCTCAACTTGTGACTCCTCTGACTTTGTGGAATCAGATTCAATGCTAGTTTTCACATCTGATTTCTTAATAACCCACTTCTGGTTGTCAAGATTAACTCTTCTTTTGTAAAATCTCTTCTTTGAACATTCACCAACTTCATAAGTTGAATTTTTAAAAATTTTGAATCTTTCAGTTGGTGGTTCGTTTTTATCAACAATCTTCTCTTTCAGTTTAGAAACAACTTCCTGTTTGATGTTGGTAGCCATTGGACAATTCCAGGCTATGTGACCAACTTCTTGACATCTGTAACAGGTTCTTGTCTCCTTTTTTCTGGTAAGCTCCATTCTTCTCAAACTTTTGCTTTTCTACAAAGAACTCTTTGTTTGTTTGCTTCCAGAATGAGCTCTTTTGTTCTTCTTCTGAACTTGTCCCTGAAACAAATACAGTTTTTGGTTTATCATTTTTATCATTTTTCTGATTTTCAGGTGGAATAAAACCAAGTCCTTTTCTTTTGAAATTACTGTTATGGTTTGGTTTCTTTTGAAAACCTGAACCAGAATTGTAACTCCTTTTCTTGTTTAAATTTTTATTTATTTTTTGTTGATCTCTTGAGGTGTGAGGTTTAGATTTTCCAGTAAGATTTACATCTTTTATTTCAGAAATATTAATTTCTGTTAGTTTGAAAACCTTTTTTTTTATCATTTCTGGTTTAACACCTCTTATTGGAAATTCCTCATCAGAATATAATTTGTCTGAATCAATCAAAGTATATGCCATTTTGATTGGTTCGTCATTTAAATTAGATTTTGATAACAAGAATTCTTTATTGTAAACCCTTTTAACTGACGACTTTTGACTGTCAACTGATGAACTCGAACTCTTTGACTCCGATTTTGACTCTGACTCTTCATCCTTATCCAACACCTGATCGACCACCTTTTTTATTAACTCAAACTCATGATCAGTATCAGATGATGTGAACGTGACGTCAATATTTTCTGGTAACTCATCAGGTATTTCGAACTTTAACTTTATATTGACTGCCTTTTTTACTTGCTCCTCATTTGGTTTTCTAGGAGAATAACCTTCCCAGATCGGAGGCGGACACTTTTTATAATTTGCACTTTGTTTCTTACCAGTATCCTTTTCTTCAGGCTTCTTGTCTTGAAAGGCTTCCATACCTGCAACAGTTGGATAAATTCGATCAATCAAATAATCAGAACTAGAATAACTTTGTAATAATCTTCTGATTCTCTCATTTTCTATCTTTTCTGTCTCCAACTCCTGCTTCAACTTGGCACATTCTTCAATGTAATGATTAATGGCCTTCTGCTTTGTCATCATCGTAGCATTCATCATTGTCAACGCATCTTCTCTTTCATAGTTTTTATTTTGAAGACCAGTCACTGTTCTATTCAAAACATCATATGATTCTTTCACGTAATTGAAATTGAACAATAATTGATCTTTCATCTTGTCTTGCTCATTCAATTTATCATCTTTCTATTCACATAGTTTACAAGACTCCAAACACTTTAAGCACGGTTTGATTACTTCAACAATCTTCTCCACTTCGATAATCTTTTCAACTTCGACTATCTTCTCAACTTCGACCACTTTCACAACTTCAACTACTTTCTCAGCAATTTCAACTACTTTTTCAACAAACTCAACTCTTTCACTCTGTTCAGATTTCTCTTTATGTATAACAATCTCGCTTTTCACCTGTTTCTGATTTTTAGCTGCACGTTTCTCCTTTAGCTTCTCCACTTTATCTGTAAAATAAAATTTAAAACTTTCAGGAGATAAATGAGTTTTTTGCAATATTAATATGTTTTCTTCCTCATCATCACTATCATCAGTTGATGATTGACCACTTGTGTCTGCTCTGAACTATCATATGAAAAACTAGATTCATCATCTTGATTCTTCTCATCACTGGCAAACGCTTTCATCCACTCTATCATTAAATCTGGCTCTTGAACGATTTGTGCAATGAGACCTGCTATTTTTGAATCGGGTGGAATGTATTTATCCCAACTGAAACCTGCAGCCACTTTCTCATCATCTTGATCAATGATACCATAATAAGCTTTCTTATTTGCATCTTCGATCATTTTAGCATGTGCAGTTTGTGGTTCTTTTTGTTGATATGGTTGATAAGCAACTTGTTGATAAATGGCTTTCTGATAGTAATCATCTTTTCCAAACGGATTCTGTGCTCCACTTGCTTCTCAATTTTTACATTCTCTCTTGAAATGTCCTTTCTCCCTGCATCGAAAACAAGTAACTTTAGATTTATCAAAACCCAAAGTAGATACATTAGCATCCATAAAATCATTTCTTCCTGTAATCATTTTGAATTTTTTCAGCTCTTCTCAAAACACTCGCTAAACACCATTTTATATCCATAAGTTCCATTTCTTCAGCATCTATCTGATCATAATCTTCTTTTGTCAGCATAGGATTTCCGATTCTTCCTACAACTAATCCTTCATAAGATTCCAATGCTGTAACAAGTAACACCATATGACTTTTGACAACTTCTTCAGAAAAATTTTGACCATTCTGAAGATGTAATGCAATGTTGCAATTTAAGACATGACTATTGTTGCTATTTGAGCTTTGAACTTGATGGCTTGAGCTTGAAACTTTCGGATTAACACTAGGATATGAAGAGAATCCACTTCTGCTGCTATTTGAGTTTTGATTGATAGATTGATTCAGATGAATTATCAACACTGAAAGCAGTTTGGATTTTCGGGCTTGCTTCTACATTCTGAACATTCCCTTTGTAGTACATTTTAACATCTTGTTGTGCACTAGAATTGTTCATTCTTGCAATCTTTTGTTGTTCCAGATCTTAACCTTCAATCTTTTCGATGAACTGAGAAATTGTAAATCCGTCATATTCTCCAGTATTTTTCAATATCATCAAAAATGTACCCCATTCTTTCTGAGGTTAAGCATCAGCTAGTTTGTCAACCCATTCTTCACGATCTTTAGTGATGTCTAACAATGACATTGAACGTTCTAAGTGACAATATCTTTCAATCAGTTTCTTTGTATCTTCTCCTGGCAAACTTGTAAATAAGTCAAATTCTTTCTTCAGCAATGCCTTTTTACTCTTGATCATCTTCTCACTTCCTTCAAACTTAATTCGTAGTGCTTCCCAAATTGAACATGAAGTCTTATCATGTTGAAGCAATACAAATATGTCTTATTTAATAGCTTGCTGGAGTAAACTGATCATCATCTTTTCTGCTTTGTACATTTCTCGTTCTTTATCCGTAAACTCATAAATCTTTTTCTCAACTCCCAAATCCGTACGCATACTTTTTCTCAACACATTCCCAAGATCTCAAATGGTTAGCTTGAACCCAATTTTCAAATCGATCTTTCCAACCGTAATACTCCTCAATTCCCATTAGCTTCGGGGGTTTTTTGCAAAGTTCCGGTTTCATTTTCCATGTTCATGTTTTTAGCAATTTCAGCTGGAGTAGTCGGGGATGTAGCAAACGTGTTATAGAATTCCTCTTCCATGATTCGGTAAAAAAAATTTCAAAGTCTAACACTTTCAAACGAAATTACACCTATTAACTGTTCAAATGGAATACCCTTTCAAACGGAATCACAGTTGAAACGAAAATACCTGCAAACCAGTTTCAAACGGAATACCAACTCACACGGAATAATGCCTTCTAACGGAATAACGATTTGAAGCGGAATCACTGATTTCGTTTGAAACTTTCAAACGGAATTACACACTGAAACTGAATACTCATGCGAAATTACTGATTTCAAGCGGAATTAGATGCAATCACAAACGGAATTATGCTGACATCATCATTTCAACCAAACTTTTCAAGCAAAATTACAAATTGATCAAGTTTTAAGCAAAATTTAGGTCTAAAACTCCCAAGGGTTTGTTAAAACACTGTTTCGCACAATATTTGAGAAAATTAGCCGATATTAACCGTGAAAAGTTGTTCAATTTTGAAAAAAAGGTGTAGAAGTTAGAAAATCTGATGAAATCAAGCTGAATATGGTAGAACTCCTCCTCCTGAGCTCTGATACCACATGTAGGATCGTTTTACCGACCGAAACGAGTCGTTCAGAGGCTTTCTACTCAATATGAAAAGCGAAAACAGACATATCGAGTTCGATTCAGCTAGATATACACTTTAACTGTCTTTCTGATTGATTTGACAAAGTTTTACAGCAAAACAACACTTCGGCAGCACTTCGGCTCCGGAATCACACATACATCAATCCCTCAAACGAAATCACATGACCCCTATATATAGGCAGGCTGATTTCGTTTGAACATGCTCAAACGAAATCACCATTCATACGGAATTACCATTACAAACTGAATTAACTCATTCAAACGGAATTAACTGATGTGATTTCGTTTGAAATGACATTTTCCAATTTCAAGCGAAATTAACTTTCTAACCTATTTCCTCGTTTTCCGTGCCCTGATCTATCTATATACATACAAGACTCGATACAAGACGAAGTCGACAAACGCATGCACCAACAAATGGCACATTCGCTAGACACATCTAACTATTGGCAACCGGCTATTTCGTTTAACAACCTACAATCACATATTCAGAAAATGATTGAATCTAGTTTATTTGTACAGCTTAGGACACACTAATATGCACTAACAAACGATAAATATAAGAATGCTTAAAACTTACTCTTACATCATAGAGTAACCCTAAGTGTTCGATACCCATAACCCTAAATGTAAAATGTAAAATGCTAAAACCACACAGTGTGGGCATGAAAACCAGCGTGGTTTTCTCTCCACACTCTGCACACCGGCCCGCCAATGGCATCGAGGGCGGCGTGGGGCTTGAGGTGGTAAGTTTTCCACCAGCGTGGAGGTGTTATGTGGGTTGACGTGGCACATTTTTAGTGGGCGTGGGTGTCACACCCTCAAATTCCACATGCGGGGTTTTACAACGAGGCGTGCGACTGACCAGGATCCATCCACTAATCATGTTGAACCAATCATTTAAGTTGTAAAATCATCACAATCAACACGATTAGTGATCAGTGTTTAAAAGTCCAAAATACAGTTTAAGTTAGCAGTGGAAAATAAAGTAAACCCATCATAAACTTAAAACCATAAGTTTATTAAATATACAAAGTTTAAGGCTTTACGAGCCACTCACTCCAGCCGATTGCAACGTCCGTCCATAACTGTACCGAACAACCTGCAAAACATGCAGTAAGGTGTCAACTTAAAGTTGGCGAGTTCACAGTTTTCAGTGTTGTTTCAAAATCAGGTTATTAAATTACTTAGTTTATAAAACATGTTATGGGGAGCTAGCCCATCCTTAGCAACTAAACTGTGTGGTACCGAAACTTGACTGTTTAAGTTGTTTGTGTCACACCCTAACTTTTGCGGAAGCGTGGTTATTTGGTGTGACTTCTTAATACCATAGCATTCAATCATAACAACGCTATATGATAAAAACATGAGATGTACATCCATTAATAAAGTTTAGAAAATACCACAATACCATTGTCTGAAATGTTGACACCAAATTAAGTTACAAACCATGACGTGTTTAAATGAGTTCACAAAGACTCAACAAAAGTACTTAAATAAAACCTGAGTTTAGAATTATGTATCCCGTCCAGGAATAGGATACACTCCCTAAACTCAACAACCATGGATAACATCTCTTATTCAAACGCAGCTTGAAGACACATGCATACCCTGCCAGATCCACTAGTTCCCTGAAATACATGTAGTTTGAAAAACATCAACAAAAGTTGAGCGAGTTCATATGTATGTCTGTGTGTATAAACCTTTAAAGTATGTCTGTATGAATGTATGTCCCTGGTATGTAGCAATAAGGAAAAAGATATCACCAATGGGTTGCAAAGCCAAATGGTATGTGTGAAATGGTGTAGGAAAACTCAAACCTAGCAAATTTGTATCGGGCCTCCGGCTGGAAGACATAGTCACCACTATGGGATACTCTGGTCCCCATGGGTGTGGGCTCGCTACACCCAAATAGATCTATCACTCATGTCCCTCGGTCCTACGACGAGGATTAATGGCCTTAAGTGTTATACCCACCCTTCACATGATCAAGCACTAACCCTCCTTAAGCTAATCATACCATGTATAAAACGTTTGTAATAATTGTAACATGTATTTCACCCCTGAAGTATAAAACTGAAAACTGAAAACAGTTAAAAGAAAAGGGGGACATGAACTCACAGTATTGCGTCTTCTGAACTAGCAACTCAAACCTCCGCAGCAAACACGACTACCTACAATGTACTAACGTCTATTAGATGAACGGGTCGTGCCTTGGCTTAGAGTTTAACGTTTTTGAGTTGCGTTTCGTATGTTATTCCAAGTTATAATTACTTGTCAAAATAATATTTATTTTAACTTTACATTATATTTCACTTTGGAATAATCGTTTAATCAATATTTTGTCACAATACTTCTCAAGTATTTAATTTCGTATTTTCCTTCCCAAGGATGGGGGTATTTTATACATGTATATTTGTAGTCTTGGATAATATATTCTTAAGTCCCACTTAGAAAACATATATAACTTATTAAAAATAATGTATTTCAAGAAAATATATATTTTTCCCAAAAATTATATATCTTCTAAATATATTAGGAAAATATATTTTTATCTCCAAACATAATATATTTTCTCTTTGTCAAAAATATGATATACTTAGTAATATTTACAAAAATCATATTTTCGCTTCTTTCGTTTCCAAACAATATTTACCAGAAATATGTTTGTAAGAGTATTTTTCGGAATATTTCATAAGTTACGTTTTATCGTTCGTTTTCACAATATCGAGTGTGTAACTTAAATATTTATTCCTTGTGATTTTTGGTATCATTTTAGAGTTGTAAATTTCATGGTATTTGTTAAGTTATATTATTTTACCCTAAAATAATATAACTATTCCACAAAGTAAACAAATATTCACACAAGTGTCTTAATATAAAATATATATTCTAAATATATATTTATCCATTTTTATTTATAAAAACCGACCTCCAATACTTGTGTTTTTGTATCAAAATTTATGGCAAAGCTTATATTGAAGAACATGGTTTAAAACATACTTGTAAACACTTGTTTAGAAAATATTTTCTAAGTGTTTGAATTTTTAGAAAATTTTGCCATAGTTTCCTTTGTAAATGGAGGTGTCCATGCTATTTAGCATATCGTTTTCTTTTCAAAATCAACACCCAATGATCAACATTCAACCCTAAACAATATTACACTCACCAAGTGTAAAAACTATTCAATTTACATACTAACATGTACTTGATCTTTCACAAAAATGCGTAGTAACTTCGTAATGTTTTTAGTGGACTTAGTTACATTCCAAAATACATTTACTTCTTGATAAACCTCATTTTTGAAAGTTTTAGATGTTTACAACTTGTAAACATGTCTTACAAATATGTTTATTTATAACCTCTTCTTGTTTCTCTAGCATTTCTACTCTTGTTTTATCACTAAAAATAGTGCAAGTTTAGTAAAAACCACGATCTTTCAAAAATCACCTCTTTAAACTTGGTTCTTTTAGAAAAATCATTCATACATCTTAGATTTATAAGATTACTAGGTTACTTTGTTCATTATTTTTCAAGAAACCCTTTCTTTTATCAAGTTCATGTATTCACAAGAAGATGATCATCATATGTTGTTACATGATCATCCTCCCACTTGCTAGGTTATGTGTTTAATCACCACCTAGCAAGCTCCATGTGATGATTGTCATCATCATCTCAAGAAATCAACAAGCAAATATAATTCATGCACTAAACAACATCATTTCAACAAGATTTCATCATATTTCATCTTATGTTTCAAGATTCAAGTTTATGTCTTTTATGGTTCTTGTGTTAATCAACATACTACAACTTTTAACCACAAAAAATATGAAGTAACAAGTGTTAAAAAGGATCTTACTATTAGCTTCAAGCTAGGGAAGAACAATGATGAAAATGGAGTGGATAAAAGTAAACAAAGGAGGTCCTTGATGATCCAAGAGTTCTACACCTTCTAGTCTTGCTTCTTACACCTCAAAATGGTCTTGGATTGGATGGATGGTGATCGAAAATGGTGGTGGTGTTTGGAGGGTGTTTGGCCGAGAGCTTTAGGGGAGGAGGAAGAGAAGAGTTGTGGTGTGTTGGTGTTGATGATCATGTTCTCTTATAAACACAAATGTTATTATCCAATGGGTTTAGTGCTCCCTCAAGTACACACACATATCTAAATAAATCTCATCAAATCCAAGTAATATCTAAAGTGATCCTGTGAAATCTTTGGAGGTGGGGGCCACTTGGGCCGATTACTAGCAGGGGGGGTTAAATGTAATTTGAAATGGTAAGTAGGTTAATTAGTTAGGGGTTAAGATGTAAAAGTCTAGTGTTTCAAGTGTGTGATGCATTACATAATATGTTAGAGTGTTCGGGAACCATAACTAGCTCAGAAAAAATAAAACAATGCTTCTATCAATATTTTGGTGTTCCGGGTAATGTTCGGTTGTTCAGTTAGATACCGGTTCGTTAAAGTGTCATGTTATTCCGTTTAGTGTTCTTTAAGTACCATTTTGTGACACTTTTAATTCCCGACACTTAGGAAAGCACACATAACCTTTTTGCCATATTTTTGCATGTTACTAGCATGTTAAAATGCTGATTTTTTGCTGATTAATGCAGAATTCTGCACTTTGAGTGGGTTTTAGGCACTTTCCGGCACTTAAACTATCACCTAGTGACGCACTTTTATGGTCCTTACTTCCCTACACTCCATATTAGTGTAGTACCTTGTCCCTGGCCCTTACGGGGTCTCAAAACACTGTCTGTCTATGTACTGACATTGTCAGCATGTTTCTGAGTTATCCGCTAACTGTGCTAACCGTACTTTGTGCATCATGTATGTCACTAAAGTTTGTATGTAATAAATGGTGTGACAGTATGAAATGTGATGCACATGTATGTATGATACAGAAATCAAAAAGCAGTTTATATCATCAGTTGTAATTAAGCACAGTCATTAAGCATTAATCAATATTAATTAATTGTACGAATACCTGTAATTATGAGGGTTGTCACATTCTCCCCCTGTTAAGAAAATTTCGTCCTGAAATTTTAGTTCTGCTACTAGATGCAGGGGGCTTGGGGAATAAATGTGGGTATTTGGCTTTCATACGATCTGTACGCTCCCAAGTGAACTCTGGGCCGTGACGTGCATTCCAACGAACCTTGACGAGTTTGACACTACTCTGTCGCGTCTTGTTAACCTTCCAATCAGTAACCTCAACAGGCTCTTCAGTAAAGTGGAGTGTGTCGTCAATATGAACTTCGTCGGTAGGAATGACAACTGTTTCTTGAGTTGGACTCTTTATCAAATTAGATACATGATATGTATCATGAACGCCATTTAGTTTAGCAGGTAAATCCAACTTGTAAGCTACAATACCAATCCTTTCCAGGATTTTAAATGGTCCAATGTACCGCGGATTCAACTTCCCACGCTTCCCAAAGCGTGCTACACCCTTCCAGGGTGAAACCTTTAACAAAACCATATCTCCTACCTCAAACTCCAGCTGTTTCCTTCTTCGGTCCGCATAACTCTTTTGACGATCACGAGCCGCCTTGATGCGCTCTCGGATCTGTGTAATCTTGTCTGTCGTCTCTTGAACCAATTCCGGATCAACAAGTTGTCTATCACCCGCGTCTGCCCAGCATAGCGGTGATCGGCACTTACATCTATAGAGAGCTTCGAACGGTGCGGCTTGTATGCTTGCATGGTAACTATTGTTGTATGAAATTTCAACCAAGGGTAGGTGAGTGTCCCAACTCCCACCCAAATCTATTACGCAAGCTCGCAACATGTCTTCTAGCATTTGAATCGTTTGTTCATTCTGTCCGTCTGTCTGCGGATGGAAGGCAGCACTCAGATTCAACTGAGAACCAAATGCTTCTTGGAAGGATTGCCAGATTCTTGACACGAACCTTCCGTCTCTATCAGAAATAATTGAGAGAGGCACTCCATGTCGTGCAACAATCTCTCTCAGGTATAGCTCAGCTAGCTTGCTAGTTTTGTCTTTCTCCTTGATTGCCAAAAAGTGTGATGATTTCGTTAAACGGTCTACTGTTAGGAAACTTTACTTGTAAGTATTGAAGAAAATCACAATCAACTGGATCTATGAAGAGATCACAGTCCTGAAGATCACGAACTACAAAAAGAAGATCAGATGGGACAACTGGAATGCATAGCATCTACTTCAAAGAATCACAAGTTGATCAAGAACAGAATTGGATTATCAGAAAAGGTCACTTCTGATGGATCTGATGATATTTCTGATGAAATATCATCAGTTTCTGACGATTCTGATCATCAGGATTTTTTTGATGATTTGTTCATCAGAATTTCTGATGAAGTGGTTTATCAGAATTCTGATGAAATACCCCACTTGTCTGAAATTGGCTCTGTCCTGCCACACTTACCGAAGAAAGTTGACATTAATTGATATCATGATGAAAAAGGCAACTTGAACGTTGGATTCAATGAATATGTCAATTGGGCACTTTTCGCAGGACTTATTGCATGAATAAACTATTGTTTATTCATGCACCCAGCCTTCTATAAATAGAAGGCTCAACTAGGAGAACCAAAGTGAGTTTGAAGCTTATCATTCATACATACATCAAAACTCCATTGCCCTCTCACCCACAGAATTCAAGATTCATTTATACTAGCAATAATCTTACAATCACCTTGTAAACCATTTTGTTTCAAAGTGATATAAACTTGATAAATCTGTAGGTCTTGTTTCTTGAAAGTCTGATTTCCATTTCCGCACATCTTTTTCACATCTACTGAAATCACTTGACATATTACGTGAAAAGAAGTTGTTTTAAAGGCCAAACTGTGTCCAACAATTGGTATCAGAGCAGATTGAATAAACTATTTTCAAACGATCAATCGCTCATCTTCTTTTCTCTAAATATGGCCAGCTTTCAATCCTGGAATAATGCTTTTAACATTGGTTCTATGTCCAAACCTCCGACTCTGGTCGGAGAGGAATACCCTCAATGGAAAATCAGGATGGTCAATTTCCTTAATGGTCATGACCGAGCTCTGTTTCAATCCATTGAAAGGGTTCCACATACACCAATGACAGATATACCTGCTATTCCAGCAATTGACCAATCACCAGCTATCCCTGCCTACCGCGCTCCCAAAAGTGAAATAAACTGGAGTGCGGAAGACAAGGACCTGGTGGCTGGGGATGAAAGGGCAAAGTCACTTTTAATAATGGCCATCCCTAATGACATATTTTCACAAGTTGATGCATGTGCATCAGCTAAGGAAATATGGGATCAGTTGGAAAATCTTTGTGAAGGAGGAGAAAGGATGAGAAGAAACAAAAGAACAAACAATGTCTCATCTTATGAAAGGTTTAAAAGTTTGCCAAATGAAAGGTTAAATGATACATATCAAAGATTTACAAAACTTTTAAACGAGCTAAAGAAATTTGGGATAACTAAGTCAAATGATGAAAGAAACATAAAATTTCTTGATGCCCTTCCTAGAGAATGGAGAAGTCTAACCATGACTTTATCATCAACCTTAGAACTAGGAAACATGAGTCTTCATGACTTATACAGCATCTTGATCCCCAGAGAGGAAGAAATATTTGAAGAAACTATTCAAAGAGGGGGATCTTTAGCTCTTATCTCAAACTCACAAAGATCAACAACAACCAATGATCCACAACCATCAAACAGCCAAAATCTTGAAACTTCTGATGCATCATCAGACTTTTCAGCTTTTGCTGAAGCAATAGCACTGCTCACCAAAACATTTGAGCAGAGGTTGAGGGGAGGTAGCCAGAGATACCAGAGAAGTGACAGAGGAAGGATGGATGGAAGATCTAAAGAAGAGGTTAGATCTAAGGATAAAGGGAAGGCTGAAGTTGTGTGTTACAAGTGCAAGCAGAGAGGTCATTATGCATCAGAATGCAAGACCAAAAAGCTGAAGGATGTTACCTATTATGAGAAAAAGCTTGAAGAAGCAAAGAAGCAGCAACAAGTAAGCTTAATTGCTGGAACAGATACATGGTTATCTGATGATTCTTCTGATGATGAAGAAGAAGAAGAATTGGCAAATTTCTGCCTCATGGCACTTTCTGAAGGACTACTAGAAACTTCAGAACAAAAGGTAAATTTAGACAATCTTGATCTTGAACACAAGCTAAATAAGCTCATGTCAGATTTTCTAAATCTGCAAGAAAAACATCAATCAGATATTAGAAAATCTGATGAGTTGCAAAGGACTTTGAATAAAATCATTCTTGAAAACCAACTTCTTATAGAGGATAGTTTAGATCAAAGAGCTAAAATTGAGTTTTATGAAAATGAAAGAAAAGATCTTTACAAGAAAATCAATGACAAAGAAATCAATGTAAGAGGTTTTCAACAGGCCAAAGAGTTCATAAATTTTATTGAGTCCACACCAAAGAACAAAGGAGAGGGTTTAGGTTATACAAGTTCTACAAGATCAAATAGAAATAAACCCACCATCTTTGTAAAAGCAACTCATCAGAATTCTGATAAATTTACATCAGAATCTGAATCTGAATCTTGCAAAACAACATGTTCTGAATACTCTTTTGAAAAACCAAACTTCAAAACAAACAAGAGTGAATGTAGTCTAGAATCTGTAAAGACTCCAAAAGCAGTTCACTCATCTTTTCAAAATTATCAACTCATTCCATCACAAGAGGAAATATCAGAAAATTCTGATACATCTTGTATGTGTGTTGACATACTGAAGCTTGTTCAACACCATCTTCAAAAGAAAAATGTAAAATCTGTTAGTGGCTCAGCATATAACAGAGTTTCTGATGTAAAAACAAGAAGAAGAAGAAGAAGAAATAAAGTGATTAATATTCCATCAGAAATAGTACCCAAGCATGCCTGGGTACCAAAAACCCTCTAATCATTTCATTTCAGGACCATCTTGTGCAGCAGATCTGGTACTGCGACTCAGGAAGCTCCAAGCACATGACTGGGGCCAGGAGCTTACTCAGCAACTTTGTTTCAAGGCTGGGTAGAATGGTAAATTTTGGAAATGGAGTGAAAGGAAAGATCATGGGATATGGATGCATAAGGTATGGATGTCTGACCATAGAGAAAGTAGCCTATGTTGAAGGCTTAAAGTATAACTTGCTAAGTTGTGGTCAATTATGTGACAAAGGTTTTCAGGTAACCTTTTTACCAGAAAAATGCTTGTTAATAGGTATAGATGATAATAAAATCTATTTAAGTGGGAAAAGAATAAGAAAATCAATTTACTATTTTGACTTCAAAGAAGAAAGTGAACATCCAAAACTATGTTTATTTTCAAAACTCAACAAAGGTAGTAGTTGGTTATGGCACAAAAGGCTTGCCCACTTAAATTTCAAAAACCTAAGCAAACTAGCAAGCAAAGGTCTGGTAAAAGGATTACCTTTGATATCCTCAAAGAAGGATAAAATTTGTGAAGCATCTGAGATTGGAAAATCCAAGAGAAGCTCACATATATCAATTTCTGAGTCTTCTATTTCACAAAATTTGAAACTTTTACACTTGGATTTGTGTGGACCCATAAGTATAGAAAGTTTTTCTGGAAAGAAATACATACTAGTAATAGTAGATGACTTTTCCAGGTACACATGGGTAGAATTTTTGAGAAAGAAAAGTGAAACTCCTGATCTGATCATTAATTTTATTAAGAAAATTGAAAATTTGTTAAAACTAACAGTAAGAAGGATCAGATCAGAAAATGGAACAGAGTTTAAAAATGCAAAAATTGAGAATTTTCTTGTAAGTAAAGGAATTTCTCATGATTTTCTGCTCCCAGAACACCCCAACAGAATGGGGTGGTTGAAAGAAGAAATAGGACCTTGGTAGAAGCTGCCAGAACCATGCTTGCTTATGCTAAATTGCCCACTCACTTTTGGGCAGAAGCTCTAGCAAATGAATGTTTTACACAAAACAGATCCATAATCAACAAAAGGCACAACAAAACACCTTACAACATTATAAATGGAAGAATACCAAGTATAAAATTTTTGCATACATTTGGTTGTAGATGTTTTGTTTTTAATGATTTTGAAAGCCTTGAAAAATTTGACAGAAAAGCATAAAAAGGTATTTTTCTTGGTTACTCTTTGTCATCAAAAGCATATAGAATTTTTATTCTCAATACAAGGACAATCAGAAAAAGTATGTATGTTTCATTTGATGACTCACCAGAAACAGAGGTTTCTGATGAATACTTGAAAGAAATAAATTTTTCTGACAAACAAGAAAAGTATGAACGTCTCTTTGAAATGTTAAATGAAGATTTCCTAGAACATGATAATTCTTTCAAAAACAAATCAAAAGATCCATCATGTACTAACTCTGCAGAACAAAGGTGTAGTACATCAGAACCTCAGAATTCTGATATCTTACACATAACTGAAGCACCTGTTCAGAGGGAAACTTCAAATCCATCAGAACCAACAACTTTTCACAACAAATTGAGATGGATCAAAGGACATGTTCATTCTGACATCATAGGCAATCCTGCAGATGGGGTCAGAACAGGATATGCCACTGCACATGAGTGTGCATTTTCTGGGTTCTTAAGCAAGATAGAACTCAAACCTGTCAAAGAAGCTCTAAGTGACCCAGACTGGATTCAGGCTATGCAAGAAGAGCTTGATCAGTTTGAAAGGAGCAAGGTATGGGATCTGGTACCCAAGCCAAAAGACAAATCTGTCATTGGTTCAAAATGGGTATTCAGGAATAAATCTGATGAGAATGGCATAATCACAAGGAACAAAGCAAGGTTAGTGGTCAAGGGTTACTGTCAACAAGAAGGTATTGATTATGACGAAACCTTTGCACCGGTAGCTAGATTAGAAGCTGTAAGAATTTTTCTTGCTTATGTTGCATCCAAGAATTTAAAAGTTTATCAAATGGATGTAAAATCAGCTTTTCTGAATGGTAAAATTGAGGAAGAAGTTTATGTGCACAAACCAGAAGGCTTTGTTGATCCAAAATTTCAAAATCATGTTTATAGATTAAATAAAGCCTTGTATGGGTTGAAGCAAGCTCCTAGAGCCTGGTATGAAACTTTATCAAACTTCTTACTCAAATCTGGGTTTACCAAAGGAACTATTGACACCACTCTTTTTCTCAAAACACACAAAGGTCATACTTTGCTGGTCCAGATATATGTTGATGACATTATATTTGGATCAACAAATGAAAAACTTTGTGACAAATTTCAAAAATTGATGACCAGCCACTTTGAAATGAGTATGATGGGTGAGTTAACCTTTTTCTTAGGGTTACAAGTAAAACAAAGAATTGATGGAATATTTTTGAGTCAATCAAAATATGTGAAAACAATTCTACAAAAATACTCACTTGAAAACTGCTCTGTTTCAAAAACTCCCATGGCAACAGGGAACAAGTTAGATTCTGATAAGGATGGTATAAGTGTTGATATTAAAACCTATAGAGGGATGATAGGATCATTGCTATATTTAACTGCAAGCAGACCAGATATCATGTTTGCAACATGCTTTCTGGCCAGATATCAATGTGATCCCAAAGAATCCCATCTAAAAGCTGTAAAAAGGGTTTTTAAATATCTCAAAGGCACATCAGAAATTGGTCTCTGGTATCCTAAGGATACAAACCTTGAATTAATTGCATATACAGATGCAGATTATGCAGGGTGCAAAATTGACAGGAAAAGCACATCTGGTGCCTGTCAACTCTTGGGAGAAAAATTGGTATGTTGGGCAAGCAAGAAACAAAACTGTGTTGCCACATCAACAGCAGAATCAGAATATGTAGCAGCAACAAGTTGCTGTTCACAAGTGCTGTGGATGCAAACTCAACTGAAAGATTATGGAGTAACTCTGACAAGAATTCCAATTCTATGTGACTCAAAGAGTGCTATTGCAATAACAGTAAATCCAGTTCATCACTCAAGAACCAAACACATAGATGTCAGATACCACTTCATAAAAGATCATGTGGAGAAAGGTAACATTGAAATGTATTTTGTTCCAACTGAAAATCAAATTGCTGATATCTTTACAAAGCCTCTTGATGAAAAGAGACAAAATTTTTTGATCAGCAAACTAGGCATGGTTAATCTAAATGACGAAGATTTTTCAGAAAACACAAAGACACAAATTGAAAACCACCTTGTTGAACATCAAAAGTCTGATATTCATAGAACAAATCAACTAGCTTCTGATGAAACAATCCATCAATCTGATGGAACACCAGAAAATCTGATGAATCATCAATAAATGATAATTTATCAGATAATCTGAAGAAATATCAGAATATCTGGTGAAAACACTAGAAGTTCTGATATAAAATCAGAAACTATGTTGAAACATCAAAAAAATTTGTAATAATTTTTCCATCCTCATGCACATTCCACATATTGTAATTACTCATTTTTGTGTATATTTTATTTTTGTATTTTTTTTGTTATTAATTAAAAAAAAGGGGGAAAAGTAACATGCATACTGATGAAGTTCCATACAGCTGTGATAATCAACCGTCTCAAATTTTTTTCAGTTTATTGAATTTCATTTTTCTTCTGCAAATGCATGCAACGTCATTTTTTCATAAGGAACTTAAGTGACACGTAGGCACTAGAATCATTAGGAGCTATGAAAGTAGCCGCCTAGTCATTAAATGCTTACTCACACATGGGGCTTAGTAGACTGTCACATTCACTGCAACAGATATCGTCTTAATTGAAGAGAAAAAGGTTGGCTGTTAATATGACTTTCATCTATAAATATTAACAACCTGAATAAAACTCACCTCACAACAAATCATCTCTTCAATAGCTCTTTGATAAAATTTTTCTTATCTAAAAATGGGTCGCCCAAAATTGATAAAACCACTCAATTCCCTCTCCCATTTCACAGACTTCATAATCTTAGATTAAGATCCAACTTGGAAGGACCTGCATGGGAGGACTGTAGGTTTGTGTACAATATGATCATGCGAAGTCCTTTGGGCTTTGTTGTATCATCACATGTCACCATTTATCCAGAACTTCTCCAATAGTTCTGGTGGAACTCTCAAATCAATTTTAGTGGTACTTCCGTGTGGATTGAAAGTGAGGTCATGGGGGTAAAGATCACCCTAAAAGAGGAAACAATAAGAAATGTCCTCAAACTGGGTGAAGATCATGAAATCAAATTTCTGGAGAAAGTAAATGTGCAACAGACCTTGACTGAAATGGGCTATCATACACTTAACTCGTCAAGGGCTGTTAGCAAATTTGGTTTTATACCACCTTTCCAGTTTTTGGTAACACAGCTAAGTGTCTGCTTCTCCAAGAAGATTGGACACTTCAACGAGCTGTCTCATAAGATAATGGAAGTGGTTCATGCTATAATACAGGAGAAACCTTACAATTATGCCAAGTTTCTCATGAGAGACCTAGAAGCAAACATCCACGACCGTCAACCCTTTCTGATCTACCCACGATTCGTAACCAAGGTGATCACAAGTCAGCTAGACTTTGGAGGAGTGAGAAGCTGCTATCCAAGGGCAGAGCTGGTACTTCAAGAAAACATTAATGAAGCCACCCTGACGCCATCAACGAATCACACCGGTCGAATAACCAGTCTTTGGTTATATGTGAAGTGCATGTACAACGTATTAGAGGAGGAGGAGGAGTAGTTGTTTTTTTTTTGTTTTATGTTTTGTTTGTTTTATGTATAACAGGTTTGTTTTATTTCTTTTTTCATTTCTTAATGGTAATAGATCTAGGGGAACTAACACAACATGTCTGATAAAAAAAAAGAAATTCTGGTAGATCACACATGAGAACTGACATGAGTTAGTAGAACTCAGAAAATCTGATGATCAATCAGAAAATCTGGTATTTATTCAGAAAACTCATTAAACAACACGAATTTGATCATTTACCAGAAAAATGTGAAAATTCTGACAATAAATAAGAAAATCAAAATTTTTTTGGAAAGCCAGGAAGTTTAACATATCATCAGGAAAACAATACTTTTAACCAGATTTAAAGAAACTTATGAAAATCTAAAATCTTAGGAATAAGTTTCTTTCTAAAATTTTTTTTCTAAGGACTGGAACAAGCTGTATGAAAAATACCTCCTATATATTAGAACAAAGGTGTGGAGTTCAGAACTGCAAAACTACAACGTATGTAAAATCTCAAAACTCTACTTATTCCCTCTCACCTAAAAAAAATCTGATGATTTATCCACTGAAAATGAATCAGATGAATTCTGATGATATATGCAGAAAATACAACTCTTAAAAGTTTTGTTCAAAATTTTCTGATATATATATATATATCATCATGAGAAATACCTGGGAAGACACACAAAATGTCACACCCCGACTGCGTAAAACAACAAAGCGCGGCGGAAAACGTCGGGGCGTGTTGCAACAGAATTATCGTTTCATAACCATGGATACAAAAGTGTTTCGTTTTATTGAATATTAAACATTATCATTGTCTTAAAATGAGTAAATTGCCATTTTAGTCCCTGAGTTTTGACCAAAATTGCCACTTTAGTCCAAATAGTTTTTTTCTTGCCATTTTAGTCCAAATAGTTTTATTTTCTTGCCATTTTAGTCCAAATAGTTTTGTTTTCTGCCATTTTAGTCCCTGGTAGGTGGTGATGGTGGTGGGGTGGGTGGGTGGTGACGGTGCAGGCAGGTGGTGGCGATGATAGAAGGTTAGTCCCTGCACCGTCACCACCCACCCACCCCACCACCATCACCACCCACCATTTCCACCACCACCGGGCACTTTTACGCCACCCACGTCATTAACCAACATCACCGTCATCATCGTAAAACCAACAACCACCGCCATCATCTTCACTGTAAACTGGCACAACACCATCCCCATACCATCGCACCTGCAAAAAAAGAAAGAAAAATGTGGTTCGACCAAAATTCACCTAAGTTAAATAATTTTTTTGAATGGAGTTAGTGGGTTGGATGAAAATGGCAACAAATGACAAAACTCAGGGACTAAAATGGCAGAAAACAAAACTATTTGGACTAAAATGGCAAGAAAACAAAACTATTTGGACTAAAATGGCAAGAAAAAAACTATTTGGACTAAAGTGGCAATTTTGGTCAAAACTCAGGGACTAAAATGGCAATTTACTCTCTTAAAATAGAACAAACAAGTTACATATCAACTAATATTGTTTTATGTCACTAAGGCCTCGTCCAGATCCTACGTGACGCATGCATCCTAGCAAATCATCATCAGGCATCAACTCCTGAAACATATGTGAAAATACAGTCAGCAAAGAAATGCTGGCGAGTACATAGGTTTTATAGGAGTATTGGATTCATGGCTAGTTTAAATGTTGCAATACTTTATTAAAACCTTGTTCTGAAAATAGTATAATATTGCAACTTTATTAACCAACTCAAATCGAGCGGGTTATAGTTTATGAAACCTCGTAGCCATGATTCTTAACCCAAAAACCTTTGTTTTGGTAAAGCAAATTGTAAAACATCTCGTATTAACTCGTTAATAAAACTCGTATGTTACTTCGAAAACATCGTTGTGTGACATCGTTTTGCTATCGTTTACCCAAATCGTTTAGAAATCGTTTACGTCGTCCAAATCGTTTAGAAATCGTTTACATCGTCCAAATCATCCTCGTTTTAATTGTGAATAACTTATATATGGTCGCCTCGCTAATAACATTCAAACCTTCGTGACTCGTCCCTCGTTTCTCGCATTAATAAACCACCATAGGGTAAATTAACAAATATCAGATTCAGTCGCTACCCACAACCCCCACACATAACCATGGGTGTAGTATGATAACGGGATTTGTCAGATCCTATGGTACCATAACCTAATACTGGTCGGCTTGATCATTGCTAATGAATGTCATTTGTTATGTAACCCAACCAACAAGTTCGTTCACATTATCGAAATCGTTATTAGTTTTGTATAAATCTTCTTAATCGTTTTTGAAACCATCGTTATAACATCGAAAATCGTTTGAATACCATCGTTAAAACCTTGAAAACATTTACTACATATGAATCACCCCAAAACAATTGAAAGCAGTAAAATAGGGGAACTATGTACTCACTTGAGATTGCTCAGAAGTCCCAAGATAACCACCAAGCAATGCTAGAGATCACGGAATCAAACGGCACCTATTATAAGTAAGTATGTTAATAAACCGGACCTATATCGGAAGACTTAGATAGAATGAGGGTTCGTAAACCAAACGAGTATGAAGACTCGTGTCATATGGTTTAACAAAGCCTACATACTAAAATGAAACCTAACCTAAATGTTTACGACCCATTACGACCCGTTTAGGTAGCTTATGCTACTTTAACGCGTCGTTCGCGTGAAACGCGTTCGGAACGTCTAACTAGTCCTATGACAAGTGTTATATGCCTAAACATGTTACATAATCAGTTATGTGACAAAAGTTTAGGTTACATATGCTTAATTACCAATTATACATGAAAAGGGTATTCTGGTAATTTACCTAAGGCATATAAACTACCTATCATACAACTACTCAAACAATGTGACCATAGGGTATAACCTCGGAAGGTTATTCCCTACCTACTATGGTCACCTAATGTATTTGGTCGGATCCTAGTGATCGACCAAATGGGTCGGGTTCGAAGGTATAAGCGATTTATTAGATCGCTTACCCTACGACCCTAGACAACGTGGTAATCAGTAGGCATAGTCCCAAGGGACTATAACCAACGTGATTACACTCACGTTGCGAAGTTCAAATGAACTTCGCATTGACCATAAACTGGTCAACGCAGAAAATCAAACAAAGTTTGACTTTCAGACTCGAAAAGCAATAAAAGAACGAAAGAGTACTTACGAAGGGTCCTCGAATGCTAATCTAGATCAAAATAGCTCAGGTATGAAACAAAGGTTTCAACTTAGAGCACAATTGATCAGATTCTTGTGAGGAATGAGTGAAAATGTGATGGGTATTTATAGATTTCGGTCCACCGTTAGGATCGTTTCTTGGAGAAGAGGGAATGATCACATCCCTACACTTGTTGTAATGTTGTGGTTACTGATTTTGGCCACCATAAGAGTTTAACATGTGGCACTTGACCTTTGGGGGATGTTAGGGGATGTTAATCTTGTGTTTAAATGACCTTTGATGATCAGAAGGGGCCTAGCCTGACGCTAGGGGGGCTAGGCGTCGCGCTAGGGTTCCCCTGATCGGCAAACAATTTCAAATGTCCACCTTTCAGTCCCCGTTGCGTATTAAGGCCATTTCTGACGTGTTTAAGGCTCGTTAAATCATTTTCAAGGCTCCACAAGGATGCCTAAACATTGTGGGCATGAAACATGCTCAAAAACATGCCGGATGTTAGTTCGTTTGGTCGTACGAACGCGATGTTCGCTTAATTACGACGGAATGCACATAAGCGCGAAAAACGATCCAAAATGCGTGACGAATGGATTTTTCTTATGCCAAACACTAAAATAAAATATTTTAGTGCTTACATAAATTTTTGGATGTCCAGATGTATTCAGAACGTAAGTTATGCGCGAAAGTGCAAACTTGTGCACTTTTTGACACTTTTCGTCCCTGAATGAGCATAAAGTTTATTTTAGCATACCATACCCCTCAAAGCCTATTTCTAAGCTTTATAAAGGATATATAGGGTATGTTTAACTTATGATCAAGTTCCGGAATGTTCGTTACTGTGTAAATCCTCATAGTTTCACAGTTTGACACAATTAGTCCCTGTGATCGAATAGACTTGTTTTCAACACACCAAACCATTCAAAACTTATTTCTAAGTTATGTAAAGGTTATTTAAGGTGTGTTAAGCCTATGTCACTATCTCGGAGTGTTTGTTGCATTAAACTAGTTATATTTACGCATCTGTGCGCGTATAACCTTCAAGAAAGCGATTTAAAGTTTGAAATCGGAATCGAATCGAATTGTAAAATCACCAAACATAAACACACACTTAAAGACATCAAAACACATATAATAACACCAAAGCACATTGTTTTATTAATAATCAACATTGTTTTACATCGTACATCGATTACAGAGTACAGTTGTCACAGTCTCCCCTACTTCAGTAAATTACGTCCCGAAATTTTAACTAGAGGAAGCTTATGAAAACAAATGCGGATACTTCGTCTTCATCTGGTCTTCACGTTCCCAAGTAAACTCAAGACCACGTTTGGATTCCCAACGAACTTTGACCAAATGAATCCGTTTGTTCTTCAACTGTTTGTATGTACGTTCCACTATCTCCACAGGTTTCTCAACAAAGTGCATCGTTTCATCAATTTGGATCTCGTCGAGAGGAATGTGAAGATCAGCGTCAATTAAATACTTTCTCAAATTGGACACGTGAAAAGTCGGGTGAACGTTTCCAAGCTCTGGAGGTAGCTCTAGTCGGTAGGCAACCTTCCCAATTCTTTCAACGATCTTAAATGGTCCAACATATCGTGGTGCAAGTTTTCCTTTCCTTCCAAATCTCACGACTCCCATCCAAGGTGAAACCTTGAGTAGGACACGATCTCCGACTTGAAATTACAAAGGCTTGCGTCGTAAATTCGCATATCTCTTTTGACGTAATCTAGCTGTCACAAGATTATTGAGGATTTTCTTGATCTTGTCTGTTGTTTCCAGAACGAGTTCAGGTCCAGTAAGCTGAGCTTCACCGGTCTCGTTCCAGCAGATAGGTGAACGACATTTTCGACCGTAGAGAGCTTCGAATGGTGCCATTTTAATACTAGTGTGACAGCTATTGTTGTAAGAGAACTCGATCAGTGGCAGATTAGAATCCCAACTACCACCAAAGTCTATTACACATGCTCTAAGCATATCCTCCAAAGTTTGAATCGTTCTCTCAGATTGGCCATCTATTTGGGGATGATAAGCAGTGCTTAGATTCAATTGGGTTCCCAAAGCAGATTGCATGGCCTTCCAGAAATGAGATGAAAATCGAGCATCACGATCAGAAATGATATCCAAAGGAACACCATGTCGTGACACAATCTCATCAACATAAATCTTTGCAAGTTTATCAGCAGATAGATCCTCGCGGATCGCAATAAAATGGGCTGACTTCGTTAATCGATCGACAACAACCCAAATAGCGTCATGACCTTTAGATGTACGCGGTAATTTAGTGATGAGATCCATCGTAATGTTCTCCCACTTCCAAACAGGTATTTCTGGCTGTACAAGCAAGCCAGAAGGTCGTTGATGTTCGGCCTTGACTTTGAGACAAGTTAGGCATTTTGATACATACAAGGCAACATCCTTCTTCATACCAGGCCACCAGCACGAAGTACGAAGATCCTTGTACATTTTATCAGCACCAGGATGGATAGAATATCGAGACTTATGAGATTCGTCCATTACTAAGGTGCGAAGATCGTCCTGATTCGGAATCCACAAACGATCCATGAAATAGAGCAAACCATCGTCTTTCCTTTCGAGTTTAAGCTCAAGCTGATGTGGTAATTTCGTACCTATCAGGTTTTGTGAAACACACAGTTGCTGAGCTTGAAGAACACGAGATTGAAGATCAGATAGAGTTCGAACAGAATGAAGCTTGACTCGTTCTTTTCGACTAAGCGCATCGGCTACGACATTCGCCTTACCAGGATGGTAGCGAATCTCGCAATCGTAATCGTTCAAGAGTTCAACCCAACGTCGTTGCCTCATATTCAGCTCTTTCTGATTAAGAATATGCTGGAGACTTTTGTGGTCTGTGAAAACCACACACTTCGTTCCGTAGAGGTAGTGTCTCCAGATTTTAAGCGCGAAAACCACAGCTCCTAACTCCAGATCATGAGTCGTGTAGTTCTTCTCGTGAATTTTCAGTTGTCCAGATGCATATGCAATAACTTTACCTCGTTGCATGAGGACGCAACCAAGGCCTAGTTTGGATGCATCGCAATAGACAACGATATCATCGCTTCCCTCGGGCAGAGATAGAACAGGAGCATTACATAACTTCTGCTTCAGCGTTTGGAACGCTTCTTCTTGCTTGGGTCCCCATTCAAAAGGCTTCTTCTTCTGAGTCAAAGCAGTGAGTGGAACCGCAATCTTCGAGAAATTTGAAATAAATCGCCGATAATAACCAGCAAGACCAAGAAAAGATCGAATTCTCTGAGGGCGTCGTCGGTGTATTCCAGTCCTTAATAGCAGCAATCTTGGATGGATCCACATGAATACCCTGCTCATTGACTATGTGACCCAAGAATTGAACTTCTTTAAGCCAAAATTCACACTTGGAGAATTTAGCAAAAAGTTGTTCCTTCTTCAGGAGTTCCAATGTTAAGTGAAGGTGTTGTTCGTGCTCGGCTCGAGACTTTGAATAAATCAAGATGTCATCAATAAAAACAATGATGAACTGATCTAAATAAGGCTTGCAGACCCTATTCATTAACTCCATGAAAACAGCAGGAGCATTAGTTAAACCGAAAGGCATGACTGTGAACTCGAAATGCCCATATCTTGTGCGGAAAGCAGTTTTGGGAATATCTTCTTCGAGAACACGAAGTTGATGATACCTAGAACGCAGATCGATCTTGGAAAAACATGAAGCACCCTGCAGCTGGTCGAAGAGATCATCAATTCGAGGTAGGGGATATCGATTCTTGATGGTAAGCTTATTAAGCTCACGATAATTGATACACATTCGAAAAGATCCATCTTTCTTTTTCACGAAGAGGACAGGAGCACCCCAAGGTGAAAAGCTCGGTCGGATGAATCCTTTATCAGATAACTCTTGAAGTTGTTTCGATAACTCTTGCATCTCCGACGGTGCAAGACGATAAGGTGCTTTTGCAATCGGGTTGGCATTGGGTACGAGGTCAATATGAAACTCGACTTGACGAACTGGAGGCAAACCAGGCAGTTCATCAGGAAACACCTCCGGATAATCCCGAACAATCGGAATATCCTGAATACTTTTGCTCGTCTTTCTCCTCGGTGACATGTGCCAGAAAAGCAACATATCCTTTTCGCAAGTAACTTTGGGCCTTTGTACACGACATAAGCTTCAAACCGCCAGATGGCTTCTCGCCACGAATCTCCAGAATATCGCCAGAAGACAAAGGAATACGAACAATCTTGTCGAAACAAACCACCTCAGCGTGGTGTTTGGTTAAACAATCCATTCCAATGATAATATCGAAACTCCCAAGTTGCATCGGTGTGAGGTCAATAGGAAAAAGATGGTTATCGAGATTCAACTGACAACCATGAATAACAAAATCGAGAATAAGTGGTTTACTAGTAGCAATTTCAACAGATAAGGGTTTCCTTAGTTTAGTTCTAGGTATCGCAAGCAAAGGCTCAAATGACAATGAAACAAAACTTCTATCGGCACTAGAATAAAAAAGAATAGATGCAGGTTGATTGTTAACAAGAAACGTACCATTGACAACCTCGTTGTCAGCCCTCGCTTCATTCGCATTCAAATTGTACGCTCGCCCACGAGCGGGATTCACATTGACATTGACGTTTGCATTCGGGTTTGCGTTAGCATTCGCGTTTACATTCGCCAGCCTTGGACAGTTGTTGCGGAAGTGACCATACTCTCCACAATTAAAACATGAACCTGGTGGGAATCTCACAGCATTCCCCTGACCCTGAGCTGGAACCTGAGCAACCTGATTTTGTCCAAAACGACAAACATTGGCCATATGCCCAAGTCTACCACACGTCGTGCATTGCCTGCAAGCTTGTTGTGCAACGTGATGACCGTTGCAACGAGCATAGTGAGGTGCGGTACCAGCATACGCTTTCTTTGCAGGTGGCTGAGCCGGTGGGTTCTGCGGGTTCTTAGCAGTCTGTACTGTAACAGCAAAATTTTGGGCACCCTTTCGCTTCTTCGATTTCTTCGACGTCTCTCCTTCCTTGCCCTTACCCTTTTTCTTGTTTTTCTCAGAATCAGTTGCCTTCTTTTTATCACCCTTGCGGGTGAGTTTACCCTTCCTGACTTGGGTCTCAGTCAGGGTAGCAGACAACTCTATTGTTTGGCGAAGGGTAGGAGGATTAACACCGGTCACAATTGTCACACCCCCAAAATCCACTCGCGGAGTACCACCGCTTGGAGGCGTGACTGACCAGGATTAAGCCACCAATCATATTGAACATAAGTAAATAGTAAAAGTCATTCATCAATACGATAGGTGTTTCCAAACCAAACATAAAACAAGTGTGTAGCGGAAGCAATAATGTAAGACCTAACATAAGTTTAAGTACAAAATGTCATAATGTTTAACAACACATTCACGATCCATGTCCACAACGACCGTGCCTCCCGTGCAAGCTCCAAAAGTACCTAAGGTCCTGCAAGGCATGTAACAGAGAGTCAACAACTAGTTGAGCGAGTTCACAGTTGGTTATTTAGTTATAATGTTCGTATCGTAAATCGAATGTTCGTTTAGTAATCATGTATAGTATGTAATGGTATCGCGGCCCTCTAGGCATGTTTGCGAAGTTTAGTGGGGGTTTCCCATATGTTCTCTAGACTAGGTATATTTGTATCGCGACCCTCCAGGCATATTTGCGAAGATTAAAGTATAGTTCGCGGCCATTCCAGGCATGTTTGCGAAGATTGTTCTAGTATCGCGACCGATCTCGGCATGTGTGCGAAGAGAAGTATATGTATCACTAGTCTAGTAGTATCTACCATTGACCTTCCTCTCCCGAGGCCTATGGTATGTAATTCCGATAACTCTTAAGCATAAATAATCAATCAACCCATTCCCAACCCCGGGAATCCCATGCCTTTGTAGAAGTGTGAACTCACCTTGTTTTGCTCGGTATGCTAAGTTAAGTGCTCACAATTAATCAGTCAAGTCCTATAGTGCACGTATACTCAATCAGTTCACATTGTTTGTAAAGTTTCACATGGAACTAGTGTCACAGTAATATCATGGAACATAAGCAGTTAATTGCATCCATACATTTAACAGTGTTGGCATCTAGCAGAACTAGCAAGTTAACTGAGTGAATAAAGTTAACAGATTTCATGGAATAACATAATTAATCCACTTCATTGGAATAATAAATAAACAGAGTAAGTCAGTTAACCCAGTTAACAACTTAACAGAATTGTCATCTAACAGAGTTACTCAAACAATGAAGTTATCAAAATACATATTTAACAATGTTAAATAAACTAACTGAGTTATTCCAATGGTTAGTTAAGTTAAATAACATAATTAATAACATTAATAATAACAGTTAACATGTTGCCAAAAACACATAAGTGCCGAAAACACCCTATGGCCGAAAACCCTTTAGAGCCGAAAACACTTAGGTGGGCTTGAACAGTTATTAAATCACTTTGTTTGGGCCGAAAACTGAATGGGCCGAAATCACCCTTTAGTCGAAATCACTTAAGTGGCCGAAATCCCTCATGTGGCCGAAATCCCTTAAGTGGGCCGAAAACCATCATTGGGCCGTGATCTCATCTGGGCCGAAATCACCCCTTGATTTCGTCCAGTTGTTTTAAACAGTGGGGTGTTTTCGTTAGCTTCATCATCTTCACCAACCCTCACTGTAACTTAAACCCAGCAACTAAAATCTCATTACAATTACATGATTAATCATTTACAAGTCATATAATAAATCATTGATATGTAATATATAATTTGCCAACATCATATGATACCAGGATCCCGATTTAATCAGTTTATCATTCATTAACATACACCCACTGTTGATCAAAACATCAAATATACAGACAGTTCATAGATAATAATTATCTAACAAGCACACAATGATCAATCACATAATCACATATATACATACATCATGATTAAACATCTAATAATTATACGATATGCAACTAAAACAACTGAATCATGAAATCACTAACCAAGGATTAAACAGAGGTTTTGGCTTCAAATGAGGAATTCTGTATGTTGGGTTTCAGAGGTAGAGAGAGAAACAATGTGATAAGATAAGGTTTGACAAATGAGAAACTTCTCCGAGAAGTTTGTGATAAAATAAATATATATAATACCCCACTGGGCCTAAAGCCCATTTGTTGTTTTCGTTGGTCACCAGTGGACGAAAACACTCAAGGTGTTTTCATGAGTAGGTGATTTCACCAGGGAGGTGGTGTTTTCATATTAGCAGGGGTGTTAGGCCAAACTTCCATAATAAACTATGCAATCCCAATTAGCACAAATTACACTATCATATATACTCAAATATAATATGCACCCCAAATATCAAATATCAATCGCAATACTATTTAACGTTTTACAAATGTAAGCGTTGTGAAACAAACAAGTCGTATTAACAAACAACATAAAAAAAATTAGCGTGCACTAAATGCGAAGATGGAATCTTGGAAACTCGAGTTGTCACATTATCCCCAACTTGAAAGAAATTTCGTCCCGAAATTTAGCATGCGGTTACTGAGGAAGCTAGGTAAGTTATCGTTTACTGGTTCTCCTGGGGTGTCACATCATCCCCCTGTTGATTTGGAATTTCTTCCCGAAATTCTGTAGTAGCTTCAGCCTCAGTAGTAGTTGCATTGTTTTCGAACAACTGGGGATATTTGAGTTCCATTTGGTCTTCGCGTTCCCAGGTGAACTCTGGGCCACGACGGGAGTTCCAACGAACTCGAACAAGAGGTATTCTAGTGTTCTTGAGGACCTTAACATCCCGGTCCGTGATTTCAACTGGTTCTTCGACGAAGTGCAACTGTTCGTCGATAGTGAGCTCCTTCAAAGGAACTATGAAGGTCTCATCTGACAGACACTTCTTCAGATTTGACACGTGGAAAACGTTGTGAACTGCACTGAGTTCAGCTGGTAAGTTCAGTCTGTAGGCCACTTTGCCTATCTTCTCTATGACTTCAAACGGTCCAACGTATCGTGGATTGAGTTTGCCCCTTTTGCCAAAATGAACAACACCCTTCCAGGGTGAAACTTTGAGTAGCGCTCGATCCCCAACCTGGAACTCGAGTAGTTTCCTGTCTTTATCGGCGTATGCTTTCTGACGGTCACGAGCTGCCGCCATGCGTTGTCGTATTTGAGCAATCTTTTTAGTAGTATCAACTACCATTTCTGGACCTGTGATCTGACTGTCACCCACCTCTGCCCAACAAAGGGGTGATCGGCATTTATGCCCGTACAATGCCTCAAATGGAGCAGCTTTAATGCTGGTGTGGTAACTGTTGTTGTACGAAAATTCCACAAGTGGCAGATGTTTTTCCCAGCCCTTGCCAAAGTCAATTACACACGCCCGAAGCATGTCTTCTAGAGTTTGAATAGTGCGCTCAGACTGCCCATCTGTCTGAGGATGATAAGCTGTGCTCATGTCTAAACGAGAGCCAAAAGATTTGTGCATTGCTTGCCACAGTTCTGAAGTAAAACGTGCATCACGATCAGAGATAATAGAGGTGGGCACCCCGTGCCTCGAGACAACTTCTTTAAGGTATACGTCTGCTAGAGTGGAGAACTTATCCGTTTCCTTGATAGCCAAGAAGTGAGCAGACTTTGTGAGTCGATCCACGATCACCCAAATAGTATCATTCCCACGCTGAGATCTAGGTAGGCCAGTAACAAAATCCATGGAAATTTGTTCCCATTTCCATTGTGGTATCTCAGGTTGCTGGAGTGGGCCTGATGGTTTCTGATATTCCGCTTTGACTCTCGCACAAGTCAAACACTTGCTAACGTAAGTTGCTATGTGGGCCTTCATGCTAGGCCACCAATATGTAGTTCTGAGGTCGTGGTACATCTTATCCGAACCAGGATGTACTGAGTAGCGAGACTTATGAGCTTCATCCATTACAAGCTCGCGTAAATTACCATAGAGTGGGACCCAGATGCGTCCTGTTACATAATAGGCTTCGTCTGCCTTTTGCTCTAACCGTTGTCTTGAGCCGCGTAGAGCTTCAGCCCTGACGTTTTCTGGTTTCAATGCTTCTACCTGAGCATCTCGTATCTGTGAAGGAAGACTGGACTGAATAGTGAGTTGCAACGCTCGTACACGCCTAGGTGTAGTATCCTTTTGACTGAGGGCATCGGCCACCACATTGGCTTTGCCCGGATGGTACTTTATAGCACATTCGTAATCGTTCAGTAACTCGACCCATCGACGTTGTCGCATGTTCAATTCTTTCTGCTTGAAGATATGCTCAAGACTCCTGTGATCGGTGTAGATGGTGCACTTGGTGCCATACAGATAATGTCGCCATATCTTGAGCGCAAAAACAACAGCTCCCAGCCTTAAATCGTGCGTAGTGTAATTCCGTTCGTGAATCTTAAGTTGGCGTGAAGCATAAGCAATGACTTTATCCCTTTGCATCAGCACACATCCAAGACCTTGGATAGATGCATCGCAGTAGACTACGAAATCGTCCGTGCCTTCAGGCAATGAGAGGATAGGTGCGCTATAAAGTCTATCCTTTAAGTGCTGAAACGTTGTTTCTTGTGTATTACTCCAACGGTAAGCAACACCTTTCTGTGTCAGTAATGTAAGCGGCTGCGCAATCTTTGAGAAGTCTTTGATGAACCGTCTGTAATAACCCGCCAAACCCAAGAATTGGCGTATTTCTGTCGGTGTGCGAGGTGCAGGCCAGTTCTTGATCGAATCTACCTTGGATGGATCGACATGAATCCCATCCTTGTTTACCACGTGGCCTAAGAAGTGGACTTCACGAAGCCAGAAGTCGCATTTTGAAAACTTAGCGTACAGCTGTTCCGTTCGAAGGAGTTCCAGAATAAGTCGTAAATGCTGCTCATGTTCCTCCCGATTCTTCGAATAAATTAGGATGTCGTCGATGAAAACAATAACAAACTTGTCAAGATAAGGTTTGCACACCCTGTTCATAAGATCCATGAAAACCGCAGGCGCGTTCGTTAGCCCGAATGGCATGACCAAAAACTCGTAATGGCCGTAGCGAGTTCTGAATGCTGTTTTGGAGACGTCCTCGTCCCGGACTCTCAATTGATGATAGCCTGACCTTAGGTCAATCTTCAAGTAATAGCTCGACCCTTGCAACTGGTCGAATAAGTCGTCGATGCGTGGAAGAGGATAGCGATTCTTTACGGTCACCTTGTTTAGTTCGCGGTAATCTATGCACATACGAAAGGTACCGTCTTTCTTCTTCACAAATAATTCTGGAGCTCCCCAGGGCGAAGAGCTAGGACGTATGAAACCCTTTTCCAAGAGTTCTTGCAATTGCTTAGACAGTTCTTCCAGTTCAGTTGGAGCTAAGCGGTAAGGCGCTCGAGCTATGGGTGCTGCTCCAGGAGCTAGCTCGATCTGAAATTCGACCTGGCGATGGGGCGGTAACCCAGGTAACTCTTCAGGAAACACTTGAGGAAAGTCGCGTACAACAGGAATATCCTCTAACTTCTTCTCTTTCGTCGATGTATCTGTAACAAGTGCTAGTATAACAGTGTGGCCCATTCGCAAACACTTCTGAGCCTTCAAGAAGGAGATGATGCCACTCACGACACCACTCTTGTCGCCTTGAACTTCGAGAGGTTCTTTTCCAGTACGGGGAATACGAATGATCTTCTCCTTGCATAAGATCTCTGCTTGCTGTTGGGATAACCAATCCATACCAATGACAATGTCGAAACTACTCAGAGTTATAGGAATGAGATCGATAGAGAAAGTCTGACCAGCGAGGATAAGATTACAACCCTGAACTATGTGTGTGGCTTCTAGACTTTTACCGTTAGCTAACTCTACGACATGTTTGGTGTTCAAAAGCGTTGGTGCGCGTTTAAGCATTTCACTAACCTTCAGAGATATGTAACTGGTATCCGCACCCGAATCAAATAATACAGTAACATAAAAGTCGTCGAGAAGAAACTTACCCATAACCACATGAGGATCGTTCCTTGCGTCACTCTGACCAATCACAAATGCAAGACCCTTAGCACCATTGTTGTTGTTGTTTCCCCCATTGTTGTTCCCATTGCCCTGATTATTGTTGTTGTTGTTCTGATTCTGATTTAACTGGGGGCAGTTCCGCTTGAAGTGACCTTCAGCTCCACACTGAAAGCATGCCTTATTTCCTTGTTGTTGTTGCTGTGGCTGGTTTCGTGGAACTGGTGGCTGTTGTTGCTGGTTCTGATACGCAGGCCTTGAGCTCCTGCAATCTTTAGCTTCATGACCTACCCTTAGACATCTCTGACAGCGGCCTTTACGACACTGACCACTGTGGTGTTTGTTACACCTGTTACACAGTGGATGAATTCCCCGATATCCACTCTGCACCTGTTAGAAGGGAAACATCAGTTGTTTCTCCTATCTCCCAAGGACATCAATCTTTGTCCCCTAAAAAACTTCACAAAGAACTTGAAGACACAACTACTACTGTGAAAACAACAACAGAAGAAAAACTTGATCTGATACTAGAAGAAATCAGAAATCAAAAGTCAGATATCAAGGTTTTGTCAGAAACTTTCAAAGCTGTGCAGAAGCAAACAGAAGACAATGTTGCAGCCCTCAACAAATTGCAAAAGTCATCAGAAAACAAAGAGAGCTCATCAGAAATTGAGAAAGCTCTCAAGGAACTGCATGATATCAAGAAAAGATGGCTGAGGATGCAACTGCAGGAGAAAGCTCAAGTTCAGGGAAGCTTCTTGAAGAAATACAGTTCCTTAGAGCCAACAACAGCAGCATGGCTGAGGCTTTTTGAGAAACTGTTGATGGAATTAGCTGCACAAAGAAATCAAGAAAATCAGGAGTTTCAGAAAATGAAGAAACAAGAAGAAACAAAAACTCAAGCTCTCACTAATGTTCATCTGTTAGTAAAGAGATTACAGTATAATGTTGCCAGACTAGCAAATGTTGATCTTCATGAACTGAAAGCCCCAATTCCACAAGAAAGAAAAGAAAGGAGATCAGAAACTCCTCAACAACAACTAGAAACCATTCAACAAGGTCAAACCAAACAAATAGAAACTTCAACAGCTCATAAACAGAAGCAACCCATGGGTCCACCACCAGATAAACAAAAGTTACTCATGGGTCCTCCACCAAATGTCTCAAAGCCAAACACATTAAGGGTACAACAGAAAGATCATGTTCCAGTTCAGTCATCTTCTGTGACAACCCTCAAATTCACATGTAACCGTACAATCTATTAATGATAATTAAAGTACTTGATGACTGTGCTGAATCATTTAACTGCTCTCTGATTTACTGTGTTATGCTTACATGTAATTGTTAACGTACTAATAGTATACAGAAAGGTTGCTAAATAGTCTGGTATGCTTTCCTGAGTGTTGATAATTAAAAACTTTACAAAAATATATATATATAGGACGCTTTACGGATTAATTAAGTAGTTTAACGGAACAATATCGAACCGAACAACTGGACTTTACCCGGAACATAAAAATATTGCCAAAGACATTATTCTTACTTTTCTGAACTAGTTAGGGTCCCCGAATACCCTAAGACCCTTTATATTATAACACACACTAAAATACACTAATCATGTCATTGGATCCTAACCAAGTCTTGTAACTAGATCATTGCATCCCAACCCCATACCCCCCCCCCCATCTACGGCTACAAAGTAGCCCCTACACCTTGATCTTATTGGTATTTTTTTATTAGATCTTGTCTTGCCCATTTGGAACATATTATCCAATAGTTCTTCACATGTTGGGAGATTTCCTATTTAACCACTAGATCACCACCTATTTCATCATTTACACATCAACAACACCACAAACTCTCTCCCTTTCCCTCTTGCTCGGCCGAGAGCTCCACCATCACCATCACCACCTTCAAGTCTCCTTTCAAGCAATCTACAAGCATACAAAGGTGCTACGGATCATACAACGAAGCTTGGTGCTCTCGGAAGTGGAAGGACCTTCTCCATTCGCTATTAACCACCACATTTCTTCACTCGAACTTCCCTAGCCTTGAGCTAGTGGTAAGAACTTAGATCCGTTCATTTTTCATGTTATTTAAGTGGTTAATAGTTATTTGATGATGAGAATCCATGAAACTCTAAAGAACCTTGAACAAGTCTTGAACATAAACTAGTCTAGTGATGAAATGATGTTAGAATGATGTTGTTATGAATCTTGATTGATTTTCTGATGATTTGCTGGTTAATATTGATGTTTGATGTTGTTGTGATCACTAAACATGTTAACGTAATCAATCGAACACGAATTAGAAAGCTAAAGGCTGAAAACAGAATCTATCCAAGCTTTTACAGCCAACTTCAGTTGGCTGTAAACAGGTCATAACTCAACGAAAAACTGATATTTTGAGTCTATAACGTGTTATTATGAAATACGGTTCTAATGGCACTAGAATCGTAATTTTTGGACTTCGTTTACTATTTTTAAAGTGTCATTTCGTAATAGCAGCTAGAGCTGCATTTTTCTGCTGAAAATATGCGTGTTGTTTTCTGTCATAACTTGAGTTCTGTGTAGAGTTAGATCATGAAACTTGTACTGTAGATGACCACCGATGTATTTGTAATTCTCTCACTAGAATTTCATAAATCGGACTCTTGATGAATTTTAAATAAATTATTCCGTGGACTGTGGTCAGAAAAAGATGAATCTGAGTTCAGTCCGGAAAATGAATTTTTATAAAATATTAGTAATGAACTGGACCCCGATATTTTTACACAATAAAATTTGGAACGTTTAAGACATTCTGTAAAAGTTTGGGAATTTTTGGAATAAGTTAACTTTTTTATTAAAATGTCCGAAAACAGCCCGGTTTTGAATATTAATGCTGAAATGACATAAGTTGTAATTTGCATGTCTAAATGTCGGGTAGGTTATTTGTGAATGATATAACGTGTTATATGTGTTATGTGCATTATCGTATGTTTGTTTATAAGTGGGGAATGGATGGGAAACTTATATGGGCATAAACCGTTAAAGTGATGTATGTTATGTGATAGATACGTGTAGGAACTTTGTGCTCTATTTGAAACCACTAAATGACTAACTGGTAATCATATTAGGACGTGATTGCCCAACCTTGATTGTTAGCTATTTGTGAGAGTCAAACCGAGCAACCGAGGTGAGTTCACACTTTTCTACAAAGCATGGTAATTCCCGGTGCGAATGGGAATGGGTACAGGAATAGGGATTCCTCGTCCTTTGGGACGCGTTCAGGAATGTGAATTCCTCGTCCTTGAGACATGTTCAGGAATGTAAATTCCTCGTCCTGTTGGGACGGATTAGACTTACTAGACTAGAACTCTATCAGCGAAGTCCCTCCCTTTTTGTATCGACTTAATCGCCGAGGCTATGGCGAGCGGGTCATTAGTTAATAGTGCTATTAGGTTTAACAAACCACACACGTGCCAGTTGGACGGGTGTGTACTAATGGACTATGGCACGTCGGTGGTGATAGAACACCGACGCTAGGGCACAATTGATTTTTGTTAGTAGTCGATATGATAAACGAGTCTGGTAGTTTAAAATAATGGGGTAGCTCCCCACGGCCGGAGTACCGGGCTGGATAGCCAGGGAAGGTGAACATGGGATGGTTAACTAATAAACGTGTTCGAACTATGGGGTGACCCCCACGGCTAGATAGCTGATTAAGATTAAAACTACGTTTTTGGAAACAACTCTAAAATGGACAACAAACCGTGAACTCACTCAACTTTGTTGTTGACTCATTGCTACATGCTTTGCAGGTCGCTAGATGCTATGGAGCTTGCACATGGAGGTGGTCGTTGTGGGATGCGAACCGATATGTCCCGTACTCAATAAATAAACTTTATGAACTTATGAAACTTATGTTTTGGGACTTTAAACTTATGAACTATGGACTTATGTTTTGAACTTACGCTTCCGCTGTTAACCTAAAGTCGGTTTACTTCCTTTTGGTCACCAATCGTATTGTGTTTGGTTTTATTTACTTAATTGTGTTGTTCAATATGATTGGTGGCTCGATCCTGGTCATGTCACGCCTCGAAGCGGTGATGCTCCGCATGGTGGATTTTGGGGGTGTGACATCTTCTACAGCCATCACAGGAGAAACAGAGCTAAGTATAAGGATGGATGCAAAAGAGAAGAGAAGAATGGAACTTGAAGTAACTTCCTCAAAAAGGCCAAGAAAAGAAATGATAGAAGATTCAGAAGGGAATATCAGAGAAATGGATGTGATAACAGGTCATTTACACACTATAATGTACCCTGAAGAACATCTAAAGCATTACTATTGGAAAGGTCCAGAAGACAACCCAAAGAGACCTCTCTCTCCATTGAGTAAAGGTATTGTTGAAAACAGAAACAATGGAGGTTGGGTAATTCTACACAAGAACATGACTAATCCAATAGTATCAATTGAAAGAATTGATAATATGACCACTGGAGGAGGTGTCTTAGGTACTGAAGCACAAAACAAGTATACCCTAATTGGAAAAGATAACAGTGAACAAAAGGTTACTGGTGCAAATCTGGCTGATGATATTCACCCATTGGGAATAGTCAAAATGAAGAATATCATTGATGAAATGAAAGGTAATTCAGTTATAATCAGAAGAGCCCTTGAAAGTCTCAAAAGTGTAGGAGCAAAGTTATACAAAAGGGCTGCACTGGCAGACTTTGATCTATGTATCAATTTTGAGTACAGCAACAAAGTGCTAATACCTCCTCCGAACACTTCAATTCCAGCTGAAATCCCTTCTAAACTAGTAAGAACCGGAGCAATCTTTGATCATCCAGAAATGTGTGTAGTCTTCAAAGATGCTAATGAAGAGAAAGCTCTGTTCAGAATCAGTGATATATGCAGGTATTCAAATCAAACACTAAAATATATAAGGAACTGCCTGAATGAAAAACAAGAGCAGCTCAAAAAAAGGTAAAGAACAATGAAAAGCTGAGAAAAACAATTGAAGAGTGCATTGAAAATTGGATGGAAGCAAGAGGATGGTATAAAGAAATATACAAAGAAACTCAAAAGGCAATTAACCACAAGAAAAGGCTAAAACCTGGAGACAAATACAGAGGTGGAGTGAAGATCAATTAATGATTTAATGAGATTAAAATTCCTATTTTTGAACAATATTTTATTAATGTCTGATTTATGGTTGGTTTGACTATGTTCTATGTTTCTGAACTTAGTTGTTTTTAAATTTCTCTTTCAAAGAAAGTTGTTTATGTTAGATATAGAGATAGTTCATTTTCTTACAATACTTAGGGGGAAACTGTTAGGAAACTTTACTTGTAAGTATTGAAGAAAATCACAATCAGCTGGATCTATGAAGAGATCACAATCCTGAAGATCACGAACTAGAAAAAGAAGATCAGATGGGACAACTGGAATGCATAGCATCTACTTCAAAGAATCACAACTTGATCAAGAGCAGAATTGGATTATCAGAAAAGGTCAATTCTGATGGATCTGATGATATTTCTGATGAAATATCATCAGTTTCTAACGATTCTGATCATCAGGATTTTTCTGATGATTTGTTCATCAGAATTTCTGATGAAGTGGTTTATCAGAATTCTGATGAAATACCCCACTTGTCTGAAATTGGCTCTGTCCTGCCACACTTACCGAAGCAAGTTGACATTAATTGATATCATGATGAAAAAGGCAACTTGAACGTTGGATTCAATGAATATGTCAATTAGGCACTTTTCGCAGGACTTATTGCATGAATAAACTATTGTTTATTCATGCACCCAGCCTTCTATAAATAGAAGGCTCAGCCAGGAGAAGCAAAGTGAGTTTGAAGCTTATCATTCATACATACATCAAAACTCCATTGCCCTCTCACCCACATAATTCAAGATTCATTTGTACTAGCAATAATCTTACAATCACCTTGTAAACCATTTTGTTTCAAAGTGATATTAACTTGATAATTCCGTAGGTCTTGTTTCTTGAAAGTCTGATTTCCATTTCCGCACATCTTTTTCACATCTACTGAAATCACTTGCCATATTACGTGAAAAGAAGTTGTTTTAAAGGCCAAACTGGGTCCAACATCTACAATCAATCGCGCTGTCAACTAATACCCCATTCGCCAGGCCCCGACAATTAATCGGTATAATATGTGAGGACTTTCAGATAGAGTTCGTTTAGTCTGCTAAAAACATGAAGTATTTAACAGTATTCCAAACCAGGAATACTAGTCAATCCCAATCTAGGGAAAGTGTGGTCCACCTCCAATGGATAGTTTATTCAATAATTCCAATCTAGGAACGCGCGTATAGCCCAAAACCATGGGTACCGTATGTATTTCCCAAACCAGGGAAATAAGTGTGTTGTCCTAAACCAGGGATGCATGCTTTTAGAAAAAGTTGTGAACTCGCCATAGATTAGCTCGGCAGATTTAGTTATGCGAGCTAGTATTGTCACACCCCCAAAATACCACCTCGGGAGTGTCCCTGAAAGGCGTGTGACGGACTGACAATGAGCCACTAATTACATTGAATCCACAGGTCTCGAAATAAAATTCCCAATTTAATTATAAAAATATCAACAAGAGTTTATACGAAAAACCACTAAGTTCAGCGGAAGCGTTATCAAAACCATAATTTAAATATTCTCAAAGCAAATGTACGAAAAACCAATATTCCAATAAGTGTATCCAATCAGCACAATCCATGACCACCCAAACCGCTCCAAACAGCAAGTTCCACATCCAAGAAATCTAACGACCTGCGAGCATGCAACAAGTGTATCAGACAAAGCTGGCGAGTTCACAGTTTAAGAAAACGTTTGTTACCAGATGTATGGAACAGTTCATTAACAAATGCAAGTAATATTGATAATATCTCATTTCTGAACAAGACGGCTCCTGATGTATGTTTTGCCCTTTCCCCAGTGCTCCTATCAAAGCACTGGGCCCGACTGGGTCATTAGTTCACAACCGTCCTCCCCGGTACGGCGTCAGGGTACCAAACCTAATTAGCGCTACCAACTAATACCCGTTACCTCTCCGGTAACAATGAATGGGACTTAAAAGTGATAGGATGAGAATATTATTCAATATACCAGTTTTACCCAAAAGACTTATCCCTCCCCGGGATACCCACTGACTGTCCCAACCACCGGGACGCATGCTCAAATGTAGTGAACTCACCTTGGTTTTGCTCGGTAAGGTTATTTACTCGTTTAACTGTTTGATCAACCACACCCTAAAAGGGTTATCGATACATTTAGTTACGACTAATGCATGTACTCATGATTTACACCAAACATGTATATTGCTCACATAACGCGCACATATACATGTAAACACAATCTACTAATCCACTCTTTCAACCAACTATTAAACATGTATAGCTTGGATAACAAAGCATGTAGATATTACAGTTATAATCACAACAAACATTCATGGGTCACCCACTTGTATCAAATGCAAATACTGCCTTGGCAGTACTTCTCGGTCCAAGTCCAGTCGCTCAGCTGATTCCGGCCCAGCTGCGAGTTGCCTTGTTTGTGGCCCAGCAATGCCATTCAATTTACAAGTGTGTGTGTGTATACAGCCCACTCTCACAACTGAATGAATACATTCCATATAGTGTCACCGGCTCATACAAGAATTAATATCCTGACACAACAGTGGACATAACATTTGGACTTGTTATTTACCCACTAACCGGCCCAACTATCAACCGCCCCTTTTGATTTCATTGACCCCATATTACTGTGTATTCATGCACATCGATTAGTGATAAACAACCAATTAATCATACCCTATTAATTCACCCAATCATATGCATAATTTGCTATACTAAGTCTCAATCAGTCACCGCATTCTATCAATCAGTTTGCAAGCATTACATATTATTAATTCAGGTTTCAAAGAGGTAATTCAACATGCCATACAAGCTATAACACAACCGTTCACGCACACTTCATCATCATAGCCGATTACATCTTAACATATTGCAACACTCGATCATGCCCATACACACTTAATCCTCACATCAACAATCACTATAAAAAAAACAACATAAACAATCCAGATTATATGGAAATATATTCATCTACTAATAGTTAACAATAATTCTAGCATGAAGTCATATTACTACATCAACGATCATGTAGCCCTCGCCAATCCTACCAATAAATCATGAATTATTCATCACGACAACATCTAACACATTAGCATGTATTCATCACAACCGTTGTGATACATAAACCCTAACAGCTTTCCCTTGAGGGTTCATTCAACATCGTTTATCTAATGCACATAACACAATCAAGTATCTAAGGTTAACACGAGCATGTACCTACGGGTTCAAAAGCTTGATCGATAGACTGTGAAACGAGATGAAGATTGTGTGCCTGTCTTCGCCCAGTAGTTGGGAGAATAGGGTTTGCGGCAATAGGGTTTGTGGTATAATATTATGTTGTAAATTGTAAGGCATGTGCATGATACGTGTGTTTCGTTATAAGCTGGACATCATTATTGGGCCGATTAATCTTAATGCCATTTGATACACAAGTGGGCCGGTTATCAATATGTTTACTCACACACAAGTGGGTCGGTTATCTAATACTCACACAACACAGTCAATACACACGAGGCACTTGCTGGGCCCAGTCAATCCGTTTGGGCCGATACGGTTCACTAAGCATTTAAGTCTAACAATGTTAAAATCAAGTAGCGAGGAGTTAGGATCGTAAGACGAGACGTTACTAACCTCAAAAGTTCCGGTTGTCACATCATCCCCAACTTGAAAGAAATTTCGTCCCGAAATTTGATAGGTAAGCACAGGGGTGAAGTGATGAATCAAGATTGTTGCGGATTCTACTCAGGTGTCACATCATCCCCAACTTGAAGGGGGATTTCGTCCCGAAATTCGCCAGCTTTACTAGATTCAGGTTTGTCTTTAGGAAAAAGGTGTGGATACTTGAGCTTCATTTGATCCTCTCGCTCCCACGTGAACTCCGGTCCACGTCTTGAGTTCCAACGAACTTTAACGATCGGGATACGACTATGTTTACGCACCTTGACCTCTCGGTCCATGATCTCAATAGGCTCTTCGATAAACTGTAACTTTTCATCAATCTTGAGCTCTTGAAATGGCACAACCAGTGTCTCATCAGCCAGACACTTCTTTAACTGAGAAACGTGGAAAACATTGTGAACATTACCCAGCTCAGCGGGTAACTCAAGCTTGTAAGCGACTTTACCGATTCGCTCCAAGATTTTAAACGGTCCAACGTAATGCGGATTAAGCTTACCGGGCTTTCCAAAGCGTACGACGCCCTTCCACGGTGAAACTTTCAGCATAACCCGATCACCTACTACAAACTCCAACGGTTTGCTACGCTTGTCAGCGTAGCTTTTCTGACGGTCACGTGCTGCTGCCATGCGGTTCCTGATCTGAACAATCATCTCTGAAGTTTCCAGTACAAGCTCAGGACCCGTGATCTGACTATCACCCACTTCAGCCCAACAGAGAGGAGAACGGCATTTCCGCCCGTACAATGCTTCGAACGGAGCTGCCTTGATACTAGTGTGGTAGCTGTTGTTGTAGGAGAATTCTATCAACGGCAAGTGCTTCTCCCATCCTTTCCCAAAATCAATCACACATGCCCGCAGCATGTCTTCAAGCGTCTGTATGGTGCGCTCACTCTGACCATCTGTTTGTGGGTGATAAGCGGTACTCATATCAAGTCGTGAACCGAACGATTTGTGCATAGACTGCCATAACTCAAAAGTAAAACGTGGATCTCGATCTGAAATGATAGAAATTGGCACCCCGTGCCTAGAGACAACCTCCTTGAGATAGACTGCTGCAAGCTGAGAATACTTATCTGTTTCCTTGATTGCTAGAAAATGTGCTGACTTCGTGAGTCGGTCTACAATCACCCATATAGTATCGTTCCCAGCCTGTGTTCTCGGTAATCCTGTAACGAAATCCATGGCGATCTGCTCCCATTTCCACATGGGTATCTCTGGCTGCTGGAGTAGACCCGAGGGTTTTTGATACTCTGCTTTGACTTTCGCACAAGTCAAACACTTACTCACGTATGTGGCGATGATAGCTTTCATATTCGGCCACCAATACAAAACTTTAAGATCCTGATACATCTTATCCGACCCCGGATGAATAGAGTATCGTGACTTGTGCGCTTCATCCATCACAAGTTCTCGGAGATCACCAAACAAAGGAATCCATACTCTTTCCATAATATAATAAATGCCATCAGATCTCTGCTCGAGCTGCTTTTTCATACCTCGCAAACCCTCAGCTTCAATGTTTTCTTCCTTTAAGGCCTCGATCTGATCTGAACGAATCTGAGCGGGTAAACCAGAATGAATGGTGAGCTGTAAGGCACGAACACGTTTAGGCTTTGACTCCTTTCGGCTAAGTGCATCAGCTACGACATTAGCTTTACCCGGATGATACTTGATGGAACACTCATAATCGTTGAAAAGCTCTATCCAATGACGCTGCCGCATATTCAATTCCTTCTGGCCGAAGATATGCTGGAGACTCCTGTGATCGGTGTAGATGGTGCACTTGGTACCGTACAGATAATGCCTCCAAATCTTCAACGCGAAAACCACAGCCCCTAACTCCAAGTCACGAGTCGTATAATTCTTCTCGGGTACCTTCAACTGACGAGAGCATAAGCTATCACCTTCTCGCGTTGCATCAACACGCAACTGAGACCCTGAATCGACGCATCACAGTAAACCACAAAATCCTCCGTACCCTCTGGTAGAGACAAGATTGGCGCGCTGCATAATTTCTGCTTCAATAGCTGAAAAGCATCCTCCTGTTTCGTTCTCCAAGTATAAACAACGTTCTTCTGTGTCAAGGAGGTGAGTGGTTGAGCAATCTTCGAGAAATCCTGAATAAATCGACGGTAATACCCTGCAAGACCCAGGAATTGTCGCACCTCTGAAGGATTCTTCGGTGCCGCCCAACTCCTAATAGCATCGATCTTGGCAGGATCTACATGTATCCCCATCTCGTTGACAATATGCCCAAGAAAGTGTACTTCCCGAATCCAGAAATCACACTTAGAAAGTTTTGCGTAAAGCTGCTCCTTCCTCAGGAGTTCCAAAATAAGACGTAGATGCCGCTCGTGATCCTCCTTGCTCTTGAAATAAATCAAAATGTCATCGATGAAAACAATAACGAAGTCATCAAGATTCGGCTTGCACACGCGGCTCATGAGACCCATGAAGACCGCTGGTGCATTGGTCAATACAAACGGCATAACCAAGAACTCATAGTGGCCATACTGCGTTCGATAAGCCGTTCTGGGAATATCCTCTTCTCTATCCCGCACCTAATGATAACCCGACCTTAATTCGATTTTGGAATAGAAACTTGACCCTTGCAGCTGGTCAAATAGGTCGTCAATACATGGCAAAGGATAACGGTTCTTGACCGTCACCTTATTGAGCTCGCGATAATCTATGCACATCCGAAAAGATCCATCCTTCTTCTTCACAAACAGTACTGGGGCTCCCCAAGGTGAAGAGCTAGGTCGGATAAAACCCCTATCCAACAGCTCTTGGAGCTGATTTGACAACTCCTGCAACTCCCCTAGCGCAAGACGATAAGAAGCACGAGCAATCGGGGCTGCTCCTGGCACGAGGTCAATCTGAAATTCCACCTGACGGTGTGGAGGTAAGCCAAGAAGTTCTTCTGGAAACACATCAGGGAACTCACGAACAATTGGAAGATCATCGATCCTCCTCTCATCAGACTGTGAATCAGTAATAAGGGCTAAAATAGCAGGATAGCCCTTGCGCAGGCACTTCTGAGCCTTCATTGCCAAAATAATGCTAACAGGGGTTCCACTGCGATGACCCTGAACCGATAAGAATTCTCCACTAGGGAGAGGAGCACGCACGATTTTCTCCTTGCAGAGAATTTTCGCCTGATGCTTGGACAGCCAGTCCATGCCGATAACCGCATCGAAGCTTCCAAGAGTAATAGGGAGTAGGTCAATGTTGAATACCTGACCCATGAGATCGAGTGTGCACCCAACAAGAACATGTGAAGCTTCAATTGTCTTACCATCAGCTATCTCTACTATGTGTTTAGTTACAAGTGGTGTAGGACTCAACCCTAACTAACGACTGAACCCCAAAGATACATAACTCCAATCGGCACCAGAGTCGAATAAAATAGAAGCAAATATACCATTTACTGAAAACGTACCAGTAACTACATTGTCGTCATTCCGAGCCTCCCCAGCTCCGATAGTAAACCCGCGCCCACGCGCACCGTTTCCCTCGTTGTTTCCGTTGTAATTCCCAGCATTGTTATTCCCATTGTTATTACCACCCACATTCTGATTCAGCTGAGGGCAGTCTCGCTTGATATGACCCTCAACTCCACATTGAAAGCACCCCTTCCGAATACCCTGGTTCTGCTGAGGCTGCTGTCTACCCTGCTGCTGTGACGACTGTTGCTGGTTCGGGAGTGAAACCCTACAATCCCTGGCCATGTGCCCTGCTCTGTTACACCTGTAACAAACCCGGGCACACTGCCCCCGATGATGATAGTTGCACTTACTGCACAGTGGTAGTTTTCCCCCATAAGAACCCTACCCCGAATTGTTACCCTGATTCTGATTCACTGAAGACGACTTGCTAAAACTGCGATTGCTGCCGGTGTCTGCCCTCTTCTGTGACTGCACTGAATTGGACGTCTTGTCCACATCGTTCCACTTACGCTTGCTGTCAGTAGTGGGAGTAGTAGTTGTAGTAGCGGTAGTAGTAGTAGTAGTAGTAGTAGTAGTAGCAGAAACACGTGGTGGTAGAGAATTACTCTCCACCTCCTGATCAACAATCTTGTGAGTCAAACGGACAATCTGAGTTAAGTTATTGAGGTTTGTTGCAGTAACCAAACCCTTCACTCGTGGAGGTAATCCCTTGATGAACAACTCAATTCTTCGAGACATAGGTCGGGACAAATTTGGACACAAGTCAGCCAACTCATACGACCGCTTCACGTATGCTTCAACCTCAGATCCCACCATTTTCAGATCATAATACTCGTTATCTAGTTTCTGTATCTCATCACGAGGACAGTATTCCTCCCTCATCAACACCTTAAAGTCGTCCCACGTAGTGGCGTTCGCCGCCTCGATGCCTAACAGCTGAACCTAGGCATTCCACCATGTCAGGGCACCATCCTCGAGCATGCCCGTAGCATACTTCACTCTGTCCCCAACAGGGCAGTTACACATTGTGAATACGGACTCTGCCTTCTCGAACCAACGCAAGAGTCCTACAGCCCCTTCAGTCCCACTAAAGGTCTGCGGCTTACAATCCATGAAGGTTTTGAACGTGCAAACAGGCGGATGGTGCAGATTCTGTTGTACCTGTTGACCTATTGACCAAAGAACATAAAACAAACAAGTAAGACTCAGGCATGCGACACAAGGATAAAGAGTATTTGGTACACATCGTACCAGCCTGATAAGCCGCTAAGGCTTCAGCCACGTGAGTGTTGATGAGATCGGTTAACTCAGCTTGAGTCATAGCAATATGGCCACGTCCACCACCGCGGCCTCCACCACGTCCGCCACGTCCGTTCACGACTCTATATATAAGAAAAGGAAGGATTTAACATGCAAGTACAAGTAGGAGTCAAGCATTACTATAACCTCCCATAGACTATTGAGTTCTATCATAACATCAACTAGCAGAGCAGAATTGATGTGTGCAAAATGCAACATATAAATTACATCAATTGTGGCATAAAACGAACCCTTTTTTAGTACTAATGTTGGAAAAAGTGTGCTTTTGTCTTCCTTTTTTATTTTCAGGATTAAATGAGCTCAAATTAACAAAAGAAGCAAAAAGACATCAAAATCTAACATAAATACAAGAAAAGGAACAAGACGTGACATGCCCGACCCCACGACAGCATCTTCCCAAGCAAAACAAGAGGACAGAAGACTGAACACGCCCCGTGCTCAGCCAGCACGGGGGCGTGCCCAAGTGTCAGCAGAAAAGACAAAGTAGTAGAAGCTTCTATTGCCCACCACGGGGCCGTGCTCAGCAGACACGGGGCCGTGGTCAACTATAAGATTCGCACAATCCAAGCAAATCTTCATAGTACAAAGATTCTTCTGCACACGGGGTCGTGCTCAGCGGACACGGGGGCGTGGTCAACTAATAAGACAAGCTGCATTAAATGAAGAAAGAGAAGGATGTGGACACGGGGCCGTGCCCACTGGACACGGGGCCGTGCCCGAGCTTCTGTTCAGCCTATAAATAGGAGTGCTTGGCTCAAGCTCAAACCATCCCTTGGCACACCACCTCTCTCACACTTCACCCACCACCCACCACCACCATAACACCATCATCCACCACCATCATCCATTGTCCATCATAGAGTGTGTGAGTCGTCTCGGGATCCAAGATTGATCGTAAGAGTTCTTGACAATCAAGGCCATGTTTGCCTAAGTCTCTTACATCACTTGGTGAAGACAAGTTTCTAGTGTAATACTTTTTATTTCTAATCTTTTCGCACTTTTTACTTGGTTTTGTATTAATGACTTTAATAACTAGTTTCTTATGTTGAAGGTGATTCTTCCTTATCGTTTGTCCGTGGTGTCTTGGCATTATTTTACTGTCTATATAAAATAAAAGATTTTCACCATTCATATCTCCACGGTCTATATGGAGGTATGTTGGCTACCTGGTCGGGGGTTAAGGGAACGGTTTGGTTAGAGTCTTGCCATTGTTCAGCGTGTAGAGGTCATGCAATGGACCTGGGTCAAATTTAGTAGGACCTCCTTCAATACTTAACGGTATTGGATGGCGGGGGTCCAAACTCTTTGATCCCCTCATAAGTTAACTACTATTAATACTATAACCCGGCTATTTAGGACTGTATCCCTGCTGACTCAGACTACTTAGTCGAGGGTAACGTCACCTCCAAAAGAGGGGCCTACCATAATTTGCATTAATAACTTAATTAATTATCTTTCAATAATCCGACCCTTTTGGATTGTATCCTTGCTGACTCAAACTACTGGGTTGAGGGTAACGTCCCCTTCAAAAGAGGGGCCTACTACAATAACTAAGATAATCTCTTAAATAAGTGCAAAAGTGCGGAAATAATCAAAGGTTACACTATACACGAGTCGGAACCAAGTGATTCATCTTGTTTATCTGTTTTTTCTTTTTACTTTTATTTTCAGCATTTTAGTTAGTTTTTATTTTTCTTAGTTTAAAACATTTTTCTAAACTTTTGTTTTGATTAGACGTTGAGGATAAACTGGTACTAAAAGCTCTTGTGTCCTTGGACGACCTCGGTATCTTGCCAACACTATACTACGCTCACGATGGGTGCACTTGCCCATATGTGTGTTTAGTGTTAGTAAAATATCGTGTTTTATAAATTTAAAACTTGGCTAAAAAGTGTTAAAGGGCTTAAAATATACACCTAAATATATATAACACTTCACACACATCAAGTTTTTGGCGCCGTTGCCGGGGACACAAGGATTTTAAGAAAGTTAGGAATCAACGGCCTAATCGTTTTTCTTATTTTTCATTTTTTTAGGATTTTTTCTTAGTTTTTCTGTTTCTGCAGAGCTCAGCACGGGCCGTGCCTGGTCGGACACGGGCCGTGCCCAGAACTATCACTGGCAGTTTTTATTTTCCGAGTTACAGAGGGCTGAGCACGGGGCCGTGTCGGTGCAACACGGGGCCGTGTCCAACTCCCAGTAACAGGGATCCGGAGAACAATTACTATAAACTTGACCACGGGCCGTGTTCGCTGAGCACGGGGCCGTGGTGAACCTTCTGACCAACATTCTTTTCTGTTTTTATCGCAGGACTTGGAACCTTGGCGCCACATTTAAACTTCCTACGTAGTGCATGAGCTCCAGTTCTAGTAGAGACATAAAAGAACCTCTAGAAGAACCCGAACGCTTTCTCAGAAAAATACTTAAAGCTAAAAATCAAGAGAAAGTTTCGGGGGACCCACTTCCAATGGCGGACCAACGTACCCTCATGGATTAGCTACGACCCATCGTAGGTAATCTAGGCGCCGCTATCAATGCACCAAATGTCGAAGCCAACAACTTCGAACATCGGCCGCATTTGATACAAATGCTTCAAAACTCTGCAACCTTCCATGGGCTTGCGGACGAGGATCCCCATCAACATATTACTAATTTCTTGGAAATATGTGATACCTTTCGGATCAATGGAGCATCAAACGACGCCATTCGCCTTCGGATGTTTCCATTTTCACTAAAAGACCGAGCTAAGGCTTGGCTTAACACCCTCCCAGTTGGCTCGGTAAACACCTGGGATGACCTAGCCCAAAAGTTTCTATATAAGTATTTCCCTCCTGCTAAAACGGCTAAATTAATGTCTGAAATTAATACAAATTCACAAGAAGATGGGGAATCCTTATATGAAACTTGGGAAAGGTTCAAGGAGCTACTAAGAAAGTGTCCTCATCACGGTCTTGCGATATGGCAGCAAGTATCTACTTTCTACAATGGGTTGTTGCCACACACAAGACAAACACTTGATTTTAGCTCCGGGGGACTTTTAGGTAATCGTCGCCCAAATGAAATATATAATCAAATTGAGGAAATTGCTCAAACCAATTTTCAATGGCACACTCCCCGAGGTAATAAATCTATTGCCCCGGGCGCCTATAAGGTTGATGAAAGCACCTCTTTACAAGCCCAAATCGAGGCCCTCTCTTCGAAAATCAAAAAGCTAGAAATGACAAAAACGGCCTCGGTTATGGCTTGTGAAGGGTGTGGTGGGCCACATGAAAATTGGAGTTGTATGAAAGAATTAGATGAACAAACAGAAACGGTAAACTACATTGATAACAGACCTAGGCCGTCGGGTCCTCCAACAGGTACCTACAACCAAGGATGGCGTAACCACCCAAACCTTGGTTGGAGAGATTCCGGCAATAGTAGTAACCAACAAAACCAACGAACTAACTTTCAACAACCGCAAAATTTTTCTCAACAACAAGGTGGAAGAGAAAGGCTTGAAGATACTGTATCTCGCCTCACCTCCGACACCGAAAAGAAAAACTCGGATCGATTTCAACAATTGGAATCGAATTTTAGAAATCAACAAGCTAGCATTCAAAACATTGAAAAACAATTAAATCAAATAGCTCAAAATTTCTCCGAGAGACCACAAGGCGCGTTACCGAGTAATACCGAAACCAACCCAAAGGCGCAAGTACACCTCATCACATTGAGAAACCGAACCGTGGGTCCCGAATATGCCCCATTACCACCGGTTGAAGGAAGTCAACTCAGCCAAAGCACGACTTCACCCACACCTCAACCAGAAAAGGCTTCTCCACCAAATCAAGAGCCCACCAAGACTCCTCCAGTTCCATACCCCGGTCGGTTAAATCGTCAAAAGACCGATGAGCAATTCGCAAAGTTCGAAAATTTAATAAAACAATTGCATGTTAATATTCCTTTTATTGAGGTCCTAAGCCAAATGCCTAAATATACAAAATGCATGAGGGATTTCCTCACTCACAAAAGGAAAATTGAATCATTGCAATTAGTTAACTTAGGCGAAGAATGCTCTGCCCTAGTACTCAACAAACTCCCACAAAAGAAAATTGATCCCGGAAGTTTCACGATTCCTTGCTCGATCGGGGAATCCCCCGTTCATAATGCATTAGCCGATCTTGGGGCTAGCATTAACCTCATGCCCACATCAATGTTCAAACGACTCGGCCTAGGAATAACAAGCCCTACAAAGATGAGCATACAACTCGCCGACAGATCCGTCAAATTTCCACAAGGTAGGAGTGATCCATACCGCTCTCGAGTGATCCACAAAAATACATTTTCGGCCGAGTGTTGAGTGATCCCCGTGTGGTATGTGAACTTGTATATAAATAGAATTTAAAGAGGCATGTTATGCCCTAATAAGTAATTTATTTTATGAAAAGTTTTAAATAAATCATGACGAATAGGATTATAAATAAATAAAAATAAAACTTAATAAAGAATCTTGGAAATCCTGACACTCTATGACAAGCCCAAAAATCTTCTTTTCTACCCATTCCATTTGGAGTGTAATAGCCACATATTAAAGAGTTTTGCTTGAGGACAAGCAAAGATTCAAGTGTGGGGGTATTTCATGTGTGCAAAATGCAACATATAAATTACATCAATTGTGGCATAAAACTAACCCTTTTTTAGTACTAATGTTGGAAAAAGTGTGCTTTTGTCTTCCTTTTATAGTTTCAGGATTAAATGAGCTCAAATTAACAAAAGAAGCAAAAAGACATCAAAATCTAACATAAATACAAGAAAAGGAACAAGACGTGACATGCCCGACCCCACGACAGCATCTTCCCAAGCAAAACAACAGGACAGAAGACTGAACACGCCCCGTGCTCAGCCAGCACGGGGGCGTGCCCAAGTGTCAGAAGAAAAGACAAAGTAGTAGAAGCTTCTATTGGCCACCACGGGGCCGTGCTCAGCGGACAAGGGGTCGTGGTCAACTATAAGATTCGCACAATCCAGGCTAATCTTCATAGTACAAAGATTCTTCTGCACACGGGGTCGTGCTCAGTGGACACGGGGGCGTGGTCAACTAATAAGACAAGCTGCATTAAATGAAGAAAGAGAAGGATGTGGACACGGGGCCGTGCCCACTAGACACGGGGCCGTTCCCGAGCTTCTTTTCAGCCTATAAATAGGAGTGCTTGGCTCAAGCTCAAACCATCCCTTGGCACACCACCTCTCTCACACTTCACCCACCACCCACCACCACCATAACACCATCATCCACCACCATCATCCATTGTCCATTATAGAGTGTGTGAGTCATCTCAGGATCCAAGATTGATCGTAAGAGCTTTTGACAATCAAGGCCATGTTTGCCTAAGTCTCTTACATCACTTGGTGAAGACAAGTGTCTAGTGTAATACTTTTTATTTCTAATCATTTCGCACTTTTTACTTGGTTTTGTATTAATGACTTTAATAACTAGTTTCTTATGTTGAAGGTGATTCTTCCTTATCGTTTGTCCGTGGTGTCTTGGCATTATTTTACTGTCTATATAAAATAAAATATTTTCATCATTCATATCTCCACGGTCTATTTGGAGGTATGTTGGCTACCTGGTCGGGGGTTAAGGTAACGGGTTGGTAAGAGTCTTGCCATTGTTCAGCGTTTAGAGGTCCTGCAATGGACCTGTGTCAAATTTAGTAGGACCTCCTTTAATACTTAACGGTATTGGATGGCGGTGGTCCAAAATCTTTGATCCCCTCATAAGTTAACTACTATTAATACTATAACCTGGCTATTTAGGACTGTATCCCTGCTGACTCAGACTACTTAGTCGAGGGTAACATCACCTCCAAAAGAGGGGCCTACCATAATTTGCATTAATAACTTAATTAATTATCTTTCAATAATCTGACCCTTTAGGATTGTATCCTTGCTGACTCAAACTGTTGGGTTGAGGGTAACGTCACCTTCAAAAGAGGGGCCTACTACAATAACTAAGATAATCTCTTAAATAAGTGCAAAAGTGCGGAAATAATCAAAGGTTACACTATACACGAGTCGGAACCAAGTGATTCATCTTGTCTATCTGTTTTTTCTTTTTATTTTTATTTTCAGCATTTTTAGTTAGTTTTTATTTTTCTTAGTTTAAAACATTTTTCTAAACTTTTGTTTTGATTAGACGTTGAGGATAAACCGGTACTAAAAGCTCTTGTGTCCTTGGACGACCTCGGTATCTTGCCAACACTATACTACGCTCACGATGGGTGTACTTGCCCATATGTGTGTTTAGTGTTAGTAAAATATCGTGTTTTATAAATTTAAAACTTGGCTAAAAAGTGTTAAAGGGCTTAAAATATACACCTAAATATATATAACACTTCACACGCATCAAGAATCCTTTTTCACACTTGTCAAGTTTCACCGGGACTCACATGCACCCCACATTATTATTATGTGTGCACCCACAATAATAATCCAATTTGCATGTTCATCTCAGATCCACCCAATTCGTGTTAGAAAGGTTCCCCGAATTCAAGCATCACGACAAATGACATCACAACATAGAGCATGTAAGTCCAAAAAGTGTTCCACTCTGAAAACATGTAACATGGGTTGGTAACCTAGAAACTCATACTGTAGTGCCAAGTGTGCATTTACAGGTGATGTTAATCATAAGTAAGCACTAGATATACTATGCAATAGTAAACAAGAGACGAACCTTGCATTCTGGAGCTGAGTGTCATGGTCGATGTCGGATCAGTTCGGTTATAGTCTGGTTTTATAAAAACGTTTTAAAACCAAGTTCACTCTAACCAGTGGCTCCGATACCAAACTGTCACACCCCCAAAATACCACCTCGGGAGTGTCCCTGAAAGGCGTGTGACGGACTGATAATGAGCCACTAATTACATTGAATCCACAGGTCTCGAAATTAAATTCCCAATTTAATTATAAAAATCTCAACAAGAGTTTATACGAAAAACCACTAAGTTCAGCGGAAGCGTTATCAAAACCATAATTTAAATATTCTCAAAGCAAATGTACGAAAAACCAATATTCCAATAAGTGTATCCAATCAGCACAATCCATGACCACTCAAACCGCTCCAAACAGCAAGTTCCACATCCAAGAAATCTAACGACCTGCGAGCATGCAACAAGTGTATCAGACAAAGCTGGCGAGTTCACAGTTTAAGAAAACGTTTGTTACCAGATGTATGAAATAGTACATTAACAAATGCAAGTAATATTGATAATATCTCATTTCTAAACAAGACGGCTCCTGATGTATGTTTTGCCCTTTCCCCAGTGCTCCTATCAAAGCACTGGGCCCGACTGGGTCATTAGTTCACAACTGTCCTCCCCGGTACGACGTGAGGGTGCCAAACCTAAGACTTAAAAGTGATAGGATGAGAATATTATTCAATATACCAGTTTTACCCAAAAGACTTATCCCTCCCCGGGATACCCACTGACTGTCCCAACCACCGGGACGCATGCTCAAATGTAGTGAACTCACCTTGGTTTTGCTCGGTAAGGTTATTTACTCGTTTAACTGTTTGATCAACCACGCCCTAAAAGGGTTATCAATACAATTAGTTACGACTAATCCATGTACTCATGATTTACTCCAATCATGTATATTTCTCACATAACACACACATATAATCTAACTCACAACAGTAAGCATGTTATATACATGTAAACACAATCTACTAATCCACTCTTTCAACCAACTATTAAACATGTATAGCTTGGATAACAAAGCATGTAGATATTACAGTTATGATCACAACAAACATTCATGGGTCACCCACTTGTATCAAATGCAAATACTGCCTTGGCAGTACTTCTCGGCCCAAGTCCAGTCGCTCAGCTGATTCCGGCCCAGCTGCGAGTTGCCTTGTTTGTGGCCCAGCAATGCCATTCAATTTACATGTGTGTGTGTATACAGCCCACTCTCACAACCGAATGAATACATTCCATATAATGTCACCGGCTCATACAAGAATTAATATCCTGACACAACAGTGGACATAACATTTGGACTTGTTATTTACCCACTAACCGGCCCAACTATCAACCGCCCCTTTTGATTTCATTGACCCCATATTACTGTGTATTCATGCACATCGATTAGTGATAAACAACCAATTAATCATACCCTATTAATTCGCCCAATCATATGCATAATTTGCTATACTAAGTCTCAATCAGTCACTGCATTCTATCAATCAGTTTGCAAGCATTACATATTATTAATTCAGGTTTCAAAGAGGTAATTCAACATGCCATACAAGCTATAACACAACCGTTCACGCACACTTAATCGTCAACTGAATCGGATGAAGTACCACCGTTTAATTAACAAAAGTTTATTCGTAAACAAATAAGGTGAAAATACTTAGTACAACACAATTAATAATCATGCCCATATGAATATCAGAACCTTATCACTATATCGAGATCATACGACCGCATAGCCGATTACATCTTAACATATTGCAACACTCGATCATGCCCATACATACTTAATCCTCACATCAACAATCACTATAAAAAAAACAACTTAAACAATCCAGATTATATGGAAATATATTCATCTACTAATAGTTAACAATAATTCTAGCATGAAGTCATATTACTACATCAACGATCATGTAACCCTCGCCAATCCTACCAATAAATCTTGAATTATTCATCACGACAACATCTAACACATTAGCATGTATTCATCACAGCCGTTGTGATACATAAACCCTAACAGCTTTCCCTTGAGGGTTCATTCAACATCGTTTATCTAATGCACATAACACAATCAAGTATTTAGGGTTAACACGAGCATGTACCTACGGGTTCAAAAGCTTGATCGATAGCCTGTGAAACGAGATGAAGATTGTGTGCCTGTCATCGCCCAGTAGTAGGGAGAATAGGGTTTGCGGCAATAGGGTTTGTGGTATAATATTATGTTGTAAATTGTAAGGCATGTGCATGATACGTGTGTTTGGTTATAAGCTGGACATCACTATTGGGCTAATTAATCTAAATGCCATTTGATACACAAGTGGGCCGGTTATCTAATACTCACACCACACAGTTAATGCACACGAGGCACTTGCTGGGCCCAGTCAATCCGTTTGGGCCGATACGGTTCCCTAAGCGTTTAAGTCTAACGATGTTAAAATCAAGTAGCGAGGAGTTAGGATCGTAAGGCGAGACGTTACTAACCTCAAAAGTTCCGGTTGTCACATCATCCCCAACTTGAAAGAAATTTTGTCCCGAAATTTGACAGGTAAGCACGGGGGTGAAGTGATGAATCAAGATTGTTGTGGATTCTGCTCAAGTGTCACAAGTATGGTCAACCACGTCCTATTATGCTTACCAAGAGTATTAGGGGTCGTTCATATAATTCACGCAAATCCTACACGTATCTAGCAATTAACATGCAAACAAGTTGTCACATCATATTACCGAGTAGTTTTCAATTATATTTTCATAATATACACTACGACATGCCATTCATCAGTTATACATCCATTAGGCACATGCGGACACTAAAAGTAGCAAATTCGACACTTTATAAACTCATAAGCATGCATAATTCAATTCACTGATAATAGGTTGTTTTGGGGTGTCCATTTACCGTACTTACGAGATTGCAAAAAGTACGGTCCTTTTGTGTGACGTGCCCCTCAGAGGGATTGGTCTTGTATTAAATTTTTAGAGTCTAACTCTTTACCAAAAATTTATAAAAAATCATTTCCTAAGCAGCAATCAGATTCTTCAATTTCTGACTGCAGTTCAAGGAAAAATTCATTTAAAAATGGTTATTCGATTGACGAAATTCCAGTTGGAGGTTCGCACTGACACCAAAGACCATCAACAGTATAAAGTGTATGGTCTAACTCTAAGAATTCATCAAGTTATAACATAAAACATAACACGTAAAATCGGCAGAAAAAACATAGCTTTAATTGCTGAAACAAAATAATTTATTTAAAATAGCAAACAACGTCCAAAAACCATGATTCATGCGCCATTAGAAGCGTATTTCGATATATCACGTTATAGACTCAACAAAATCCAGTTTCGTTAGGTTATGACCCGGTTACAACCGATTAAAGTCGGCTGTAACTGTCGATCAGATTCTGATTTCGCTTCCCAAACCCGCAACTGATTATTTAACGAACCCACGACCCATAAGTATTAATCCCGGAAGGTTATGAGTCATTTATATCAGATTTAACATGTTCAACATCAAGAATTTAACCCTAATCCATATATATATATAGAGAGAGAGAAAGTATAATGTACAAAAAGGCTTATATATATATAGGACAAAGATCCGTTAGGAACCACCCTTTATTGCGAGAACCGCGAGAACCAGTGTGAACACAAACAGTAATTCCTAAAAAAATCTAAAACACACCCAAATTTTTTTTTTTTACTATTTTTTTTAAAAAGTCGTTATATTTTGTTAATAAAAAAAATAAAAAAAAATTCAAAAAAAAATAAAAAATAAAAAAAAATTCGAGTAACATTTATCCATGCACATGTGCATATGTATCGTTTCTTTGTCAAATTCCGTAATTCATTACAAATAATAGTCAATTGCACTTTCATTTACACTAACACGTGTAATACACTACTTTTTACGTTAACAATGTTAGAAATGCACATGTGCATATATATGTATTAACATGAAATAAGGTGTTTTGATACACTACTTTCTCTTTCATCTATCATTCCACCCATAATACACAAGCATGCACATGTGCATTTTTGTCATTTCTTTGACAAATTCCGTAATTCATTACACATATTAGACAATTGCACTTTCATTTACACTACCATATGTAATACACTACTTTTTACATTACCAATATTAGAAATGCACATGTGCATTTATATGTATCAACATGAAATAAGGTGTTTTGTTACACCACTTTGAATACACTTTCCCTTTCATCTATCATACCATCCATAATACACTACCATTACCTCCTACCATCCATAATACAATACCATTACCTCATACTATCCATAATACAATATCATTAACAATATTTTCACTTTATTACATGTATGAACACCATTTATACCATCCAATCAACATATTACATAAAAAATTGACAACTATAACCAAACCATCAACCACTATATATAACTAACCAAAAAACATGTATATGGGCCTACTTCTCAATTCAAAATCACAAACTTTTTGTACCAAAACACGTTATATCATGGTTATACCTAATTATGCACATGTGCATTTTGAATACTGGTAATGTAAAAAGTAGTGTATTACTAATAGTATTGTAAATTAAAGTGCAATTGTCTATTCCTGATAACGTATTACCAAATTTGTTGAAGTAATGATACATATGCACATGTGCATGGATAACTGTTACTCGAAAAAAAAAGTTTTTTTTTTTTTTTTTTTTTTTTTTTTTAGTAACGAAATATAGCGATTTTTTTTAAAAAAATAAAAAAAAATTTTGAGTGCTTTTTTGATTTTTTTTAGATTTTATTTTGTGTTCACATTGGTTCTCGCGGTTCTCGCAATAAGGGTGGTTCTCGCATGAACCTTACCCTATATATATATATATATATATATATATATACTAGTCGTTTACCCGCGTGATGCGGCGGGAAACATATCACTTAGGTTGGTGAGTTTAGGGCTATGTACGGGGATGTAGTTTCCGATGTGGCGTACGACGACGATGGTGGCAATGTAGTAGCACGTGAGGGTCGGTTGCGGCCTTCTTAAGTTACTTTTATTAAGTGTACACATAGACAATCATAGATCAGGAAAAGATAATCACTTGCAAAATAAATATGAGCTTTGACTTCTAAAATCAAATAAGACAATTTTGTTATGATGAATTATTACGAAGAGCCGGTGACCATATTAAATGAGCTCGGTACTGGTTCCCTATATCAAATGCTCATCCCTATGTTAAATTGTATAAAGAGGAAAAATAAAAAAAAAACACACAAGGATTATCATTTAGACAAAATTGCAGAAAACAACCTTTATGTATACCCCAAACTGCACTTTATACCTTTCACTATGAAATCCGCCAAAACCAACCTTTACGTTCATGTTTTATTACACATCACAACCTTTACACCAAACCTAGTCAAAAAAGTCAGTTAAGTTGCCCCATGTGCGATGCATGTGAGGGTATATATGTCTTTTCATTTGAATAATATATTTAAATAAATAATTAAATCAGATTTTAAAAAACTAATATATATATACACCCCTTATTTTTTATTTTTAATTATTTAAATAAATAATTAAATCTGAAAACCCACCTTTCTTCAACCTCTCTGCAACTCCTTCGTCGCCGGTGTTACCACCGAATCCAGCCGGCATGAATCAACAATCAGCTTGAATCAATGATCTCTTCCGCCATCGGCTTGAATCAACGCACGTCGTCACTCTCTAACTCAATGGAGAGTAGCAGATTGGTCACAAGGGTGTCGACAAACAATCGCTTTGGATTGTGACCCTGGGGAGGGGTTCAATAAATACTCGAATCTGAAGTTACCCGACACTCAGAGATCATGGTATAACCTGACGATGACCCTTGTAGAGTGTGAGAAGATGTGTAAAAGCAATTGTTCGTGTACTGCTTACACAAATACGAATGTCTCCGGCTCTGGGAGTGGTTGCTTGCTATGGTTCGGTGGCCTAATTGACATCAGAACGTTTGCTGAAAATACAGGGGACACTATTTATATAAGAATGCCATCTTCTCAGCTAGGTAAATCTAAACAATAGTTTTATTTCCATTATCGGTCTAAATATCAAACTAACATCCTGTTTTGACACAGACTTAACAGATAACAGTAAAAGCTCAGGGGCAGGGAGAAGAATACGAGTTATAGTCCCCATAGCATTTGTAGCTTTGGTCATACTAGTTTCGATATCCTTATTTTATCGTTGCAAGAGGAAGAAGCAACAGCAACAAGGTATGAAGTTTAATTACCAAGTATTTCTCTACTTAGCCTTCCCTAAAATATGAAACAGATTGTGAAGAGGAGTTGCAGAGAGGTTGAAGAAAGGTGGGTTTTCAGATTTAATTATTTATTTAAATAATAAAAAATAAAAAATAAGGGGTATATATATATATTAGTTTTTTAAAATCTGATTTAATTATTTATTTAAATATATTATTCAAAGGAAAAGACATATATGCCCTCACATGCATCGCACATGGGGCAACTTAACTGACTTTTTTGACTAGGTTTGGTGTAAAGGTTGTGATGTGTAACAAAACATGAACGTAAAGGTTGGTTTTGGCGGATTTCATAGTGAAAGGTATAAAGTGCAGTTTGGGGTATACATAAAGGTTGTTTTCTGCAATTTTGTCTATCATTTAAGTGTGTTTAACTGATGCACACAAAGACATTTGTTTTATGCTCACATAAAGTTAAGGGGAGTGAATTTCTGACACGACCCGAAAACACGACAAGAACCCGTGTTCGGGTCAACCCATGTTCGGGTCGTGTCCGGGTTCATATGTATGACATGATTTTCGGTTTCTGGTCATGTTCGTCTAAAATCTTTAGGTTCAGGTCGTGTTAAACCCGCCAAATCGCGAACACGACATGTTTAGCAACCCTACTTAAAGTCATAAGCGATTAATCAGCAAAGGGAAATGATAGTGAAACAAGTTTAAACAAAAAGAAACACTATACTGTAAGTAGTTTATTTAAAATAGATTCACGTCTTCACCAACATAACCAGCCTTCAGAACTAAAGAAAAAACCACTTATAGAAAAGCAGTAAGTAAATTAGAACAGATTCAAATGCAAGGTTGAGATTTTCTGAGTTACCTCATTACTAATTTTTACTTTGAGATAAAGAAGGTTAAAATATTATATTAACCCTTTTATACAAAGTACGTATTTTTAATGCATATAACCATAAGCAATTTGATTCAAGTATAGAAGCAAAACATACCCACATACACAGATCACCAAATTTCCCAAATAAAAACCAAACCACATTGCATCAATTACCTCTTTTTGAAATTCGGTTCAATGGCTTATTTAAATAGGTGGCAACTTGGACACATATACTTGAATGGGTCAGTTGGGTTGTGCTGTATCTCAAATGGGTCAAATAAAAAAATAAGCAAAAAGGGGGCATGTTGTCTTTGAATGCAGAACCTCTTATAATACTTTATTAAAAGATAATTACAGCAACAATATGGTTTGTCAAACTCATCGACTGACAATATATCTTCTCATGAAACTAACTTATCCTTAAATACAAAACCTTCATTAGCTCAGATAAATTTGTAAGCAAGAAAAGGAGTAACAACCCCTAACCACTTCACTCCTCAGTGTCGTAACATCAAACTCATCGACTGACAACTAATATTGTAATAAGCAAACAAACAAAAAAAAAGCAAATGTCTGAAACCAAATCACACGTAAACGTACTGGAACAAAAAAAAAAAGCTAACATGCGTAGCAGGCGTCTCACGCTTCGACTCGTCATTAAGAACGTCAATCCCCCTTTGTCTCGCAACCACCACAACACAACTTTCGTTCCCGAGATCAAACCCGACGACACTCATCCTTTGTTAAGAACTGCAACTTGTTACTTTCCTCAATCTGAATTTCACACAAAATAAAACATTTAAAAAATAAGAATAATGATTAAAAAAAACTTTTCCAGATTCATCAAACACTCAAAACCGTGATCGTCGACAATACAAATGATCATCTTCAAACTCGGTAACGCCTAGCATTGCCAAAGCTAAATGCGAATTCAATTCATTCTTTGTTTGTTGAATCTGAGGATAACCTTCGGTAGCATAGTTATAAGAAGATAAAGGGGTCGCGGCTGGTGTTTTCTTTAATCTTGGATTTGCTTCGACTCCTTTAAGGATAGAAAGTATTGCATCCATGTTTGGTCTTTTTGATTCTTCGTTGTGTATACACGCGTGTGCTGCTTTTAACATCTGCGCAATCTGGTCTAAGTTTCTTTGAGTGAATTTGATGCGGCGATCCGGTAGCTCCGGTATAGATCCTTGTTGTAATAACGGTTTCGCCTGAAAAAACTTATAAATTAAATTGTTTAAAAGAACCTAAATCATTCAACAATGATAGTGGTGAAATGCATTAAGGTAGGGATGCTAAATGAGTTATGTTCGCAGGTTGGCGGGATGAAAACGTGAAGATGGTTCAGAGTATTGGTGGAAACTACGACACCGGAACGTTTCCTCGTTGACCAGTTCGGAGAATCTGAAGTTGCATAGTTTACAGCAGAGTTCCGAATCGAGAACAATGTTTTCCGGGCTTAAATTGCCGTGTAGTAGCTTTTCGGGTCTTGAAGAGTGCAAGAACAGAAGTGCATTTGCAATTTCGAAAATGACTCAAGTTCGGGTTTTCCACGACATGGAATAAGAGTTGGTTTTATGAGAAAGATGACTCGAGGCTCGCTGGTGTGTACTCGTAAACAAGCGCATGAGCTTCATGACATATGCCGATTAAACTCAATACATGCTTATGCTTCAGTCTCCCTACCACTTGAACCTGCATGTCATGCAAACAGAACTCAATTTTGGGGCGTTCGGTTTCGCGATTTGCGTGTGTGCATGTATGAGAGAGAGAGAGAGTAACCTCTACTTGGAACTCTTGTTGTGCTTACAACTGTTGTTTTGTGGCCAGCAATGAGCATTTTCATCAAGTCATCCCGTAGCTGGTTCATGGAAATTGTAAAAAGATTATTCAAATTAACACATTAAACATTCAGATAAAACTGTGGGTTATACTTACTTGAATTTGGTCCCTAACCCACCCGTTTTACCAAACATGTTCCTTGGTCTATATAGGAAAATAAATAAGAATAAGATACACAAAGTTAAAGAAGAAAAGGCATACAGCTCTTGGATGAAGTCGAACATCTCCCTCTTCATTGCTACCTTCTGAATTGCTATCTGCAGGTTTTGAGTCTTCATTGCTACCATTGATTCTCTGTCCATGCTGCTGGAAAATATTTAAAAAAATGAGTTTCTCGTAGTTATATACTATTCAGTTATGCAGTTAATGTGGTAAAATATCGGATATCGGTCAAGGGCCGATATCTAAGATATAGGTTATCATAGTAAGATATCGGTGCGATATCGGTAATTTTGCTAATTAAAAACTTTAGGACTGAAACCATAATTTAGTGAAATGCCCTCACCGCCCCTAAGGATGCCATAGACATATAACCGAACACCAACAGACACAGCAGCAAGCCGACAGCGACGCATGAGCTCTAACAAAGGTTCTTCTGTTTGCCCTATGCTGACACGTGGTGCTGCTACTAACCCATGTCTATCTAACCAAACACCGGCAACAGTTCACAAAAGCCACCACATTGCGATATCGTTTAATCTCAGAAGGCATACCAGCAATACGTGGTGGGTCAGCTTCACAGCTTAGTCTCCTTTGTAAGCATTCGATTCGATCCTCAAATGACTTCAAAGTATTGGCTACTATGAGAGTCTCGATTCGATCCTCAAATGACTTCAAAGTATTGGCTATAGTAGTAATTTATCTAACGACTACAGTAGTAAGACATTAGTCCCATTTGACTAAAATCAACAACAGAGGAGAAGAAAGTCTAATTTGCAGCATAAAGTCCAATCTCCTTACAGCTCATCCTGAACACCACCACATAAGTAATGAGCAGCAGGAACCATAGGAATCGGGTCACGGGTTATTACTATCTGAGGACCAAAGCCCAGGCAGAGTGTGCAGAGGTGACGTGGCTGGCATTTTTAATTCTTGTATTGTAGATGCTTTGACCGAACCGTAAAAAACAGTTATAAGAAAATCATAGTTGAACTATTGGGATCTCATTTTCATTCATGTATCTCAATTCTTTAGTTTTCTGATCACATCATCATGATCATCATCATCATCATACTCAGTATATCCCACCAATAGCAAAGCTAAGGTAGGGTCTGAGGAGGGTGAGATGTAGACAGCCTTACCTCTACCCCATAGGAATAGAGAGGCTGCTTCCAATGAGACCCCCGGCTCGATTGTGGTTTTGCATCAAGCCTTGGACATAAGGTACATAACACTCAGCAATTGAGACAAACGCCGATTAGTGCATGCACCCCTTTGTCTTTTGGCTATCAACGCCACCACATGATGCATGATTAACCGTCCCCCTCTTTTAACGTTATTTTCACGAAATTAGTAAAATAACGTTAAAATTAGTGCACTTTCACTTTTGCCCCCCGAGCGCCCACGCATATATACATTATATGAGCATACCGCAAGCGGGGCGTAAGTTTTCTGATCACACCGTGTGTTAAATACCTTACTTTTGTAACAAAAAAGTGAAAAACTTTAATACCTCAACTGGTATATCAACCTTGACTCGCGAATACTTTTTGTCCATTTTTTATTAATAACTAAATACCATTACCTCAAATGATTTATATAGTTTTTATATTTTTTTAAAACAAAAGACCCAACATATAGTTTGGCACACCCCCAACGTTCACCTCCAATGCCACTTCTTCCTTTGACCAAAACTTGACCACCTCAAACTTAAATTTTAGAGTCAAACTACACAAGGTATTCGCGTAATTTACTATAGTATTTACTGTAACAGGAAATTACAATTACAATATTTAATTATAGATTACCTAGGCCAGCAGAGATGCTTGTAGAAGCCTGTCCTGCACCGTTGCCTAGCACACTTGGCAATTGACAAAGATTTGTTCCATTTCATCCGGTCAAGTCGTACATCATACAAAGTTGCCTAGCACACTATGAGCACCCTTCTTTTTAGAGCTTCTTTGGTTGGGATTTTATCTAAGAATTGCAAAGTACTCTCCACAATGTCGATCTCCACACAGTCAATCTCTGACCACCAACAAATCCTACAAGTTTGTTTACGCCAATCTACCGCCTAAATAAGATCAAATAACCCAAGATTAATTAACTAAAAAAAACTACAACCTAATAAATATGTATTGTTAACTCACTTGCAGCTTCGATTCCGATTTCCTTTTGGATTTCTTCTCATTCTTAAATCAACTGAAATTCATAACACATTCACAATAATCAAGAATAAATAAATTGAAACACGATTTACCTAGGGTTACGGGTTTCTTAAGAAATCACCTCAACGTTGGATAAAGACACCAAAGAATGAACTTACAATCAACATGTGCTTTATTTAGAAGCTTTGGTGAATGACTGAGTGCAGGATTTTGAGTCTTGGTTTTGTTCTATCAATGTCTGCACAAGACAACGATCACACAAAGTTAACTCAAAAGAAAATAATTACAACTTATTTTACTATTTTTTAACCCTAAATCAACTAAATAAGCTATACATCAAATTACACCATGTCGGAATTCAAGATTGCTTCTACTAAAGTCCATCCAAGAGTGTCATTTAGTGTAAAATCTTTAAATCAGTCAAAGTTCTTAAGAATTCAGAATAGTAATTCAAGTTGTGCAAAGGACAACGTAATTAATATGCAAGTAAAACGTCGTCTTAAAGAGCGATTTGTGTGTTTACCTTCATCTGAAACATGATTCCAGCGAGATTCATGGACAGACAGTCACCTGATTCCGGCCATTCTCCAGCAAATCTGTGGATCCCTTGTTCAAATTAGATTTAAGTGCACCTCATAAGCAAAAATGACAGTAAAAAGCTATAAAGAAAAGTTTGGTGCCTTCGACATCTGAAAAACAAATAGAAACTACCGTCAAACATCATAACTTGCCATATTAGAGCCAGATATATTCATTAAATCAGAAGAAAGAAATGATTCTACAGGTATCGGTTCTTACCAAGTTACCAGATAAAGCTTGTTTAAGCCCTATATCGCAGGAATCTCCACTTACAAAACCCTAGATTGCCTGAAATCAGCAAAGCCCTAAAAACAAAATCAAGATCAAAGCTTTGATTTTAGGTTGACGATTCCTGAATAAAAGACAAATCATGGGTAATTTTCAGTTCTTGAGAAAAAAAAATTAAAAGTTTTCGATTCTTAGAGAAGTATGATACCTGGAATGAAGGAGAAGCCGCGATTGAAGCAGCTTAACAAGGCGGAGGGGAATAAGCGGTGGAATCCTCACATATCTGCTCATGAAACAGATCTGGTGATAGATCTGGCATGGTTTTCTTGAGTCGCCGAGAGAGAGAGAGAGAGAGAGAGAAGATCTGATGGTTTTGTGAGATGTGTGAGTTGTGAGAGAGAAAGGAATTGAAAAGTTGATCCGTGTGAAGTAAAGTGGACGGCTGAGATCGCGATCCATGTGAAAATTGAGAGAAATGGACGGCTGAAGATGAACCAGTAGAAGGGTAATATATTTGTGTTTCTTGGTGCCTTAAGAGTTGTACATTGTGCATTGAGGGTGTTTTCAACACATTGCCGAATTACCATTCTGTCCTTCCTATATGCTTATTAAAGTAGTGTATATATATATATATATATATATATATATATATATACAAACAGAGTTAATTAAATTACATATCATTCTTGAGTTTTCATGCACCCTATACCACAAGTTATTGTTGTAACTGTCATAATTAGCATTTATACACTAAAACACAGCCATGAATCATAATAAAGATAAAAACGCAGCCATGTATTTGCAGAATTTAAAAATCAAAACACATTACGCACTAACCGAATGAAGATGCAAAAGATAGAGTTCGAGCGAGCGAGAGAGAGAGAGCTAGTGCGAGATGGAGAGTGCACCGAGAGAAAGGAATCGTGACGGGGAAAGGGCCTCCTTGCTGTCGTAGGTTGTGAGGGAAAACTAGGGTTTTCTTTTGTGAGGTTGCATGAGTACGTAACTATAATAAAATAGTTAATGTGTGGGGCGGTTTGAGAATTTGTTGGGGTTGGGGCCGTATGCAATTAAAGTGGGTGTGGGCTTTGGGTTTGATACAAAACATAAAAGCAGATCACAATTTAGAGGGGTTTGGACTTGATAGTGTGGGCTGCACATATCAAAAGGGAAAAATGTATTTGATTGTAACGATTCCTTTTTTTATTCATATTACATACATATATACATATTATTATTATATTTTTTTTAAACAAAAAACAACTAATATTAGGAGATAATATATCATCCATTAATATATATATATACATATATATATATACATATATTAATCAAATTATAGTTCAACGGTTCGAGTCATTTCAGCACGCTTAGGATTTGGCTTCAAGTATCCGTTTATATAAAATACATTAGGTAAGTGTAATTAATTCGTCACACAAGTTTATGCATCTATATAAATATGATAAGATAATTCTACGGCGCTAACCTCGTAAGCGCGGGTTGTCTCAACGTGGTTATAGCCGTTGTGTGCCAACGGTAAAGTTTTAAAATAAAAAAAAATTACTTTTACAAATAGCTTATACATCTCCTATATAAAAAAACATCCATTTAGTTTACAAACTCTCTCATCATCTTATCTAATTTCCTCTCAATTTTTATAATTTTACTTCACCCAAAAAAATGACAAGGATTCCGTGGACCAAAGAAGAAGACATCGTGTTATTTGAATCGTGGGTCGAAGCGCTAACCCACTACACACCTCATAATCGCTCGAGTGTTCTGTTTTTGGGGAGAATTTTCCAACAATTTTGCATTCGTAGGAGTGACACACCCAAACCGTGGATGCACTTTCTTCTTGTTTTAGTACTATCTGTTTGGATAATGAAAGATTTGATATGGTGCACAGTGCAGTGGAAAATGGGGGTGGTGACCTTGTGGAAGATGACATCATGCAAGTTGCCCTCATCTACAACCGTGACTTTCAAGTCGTTTCAGCGTGACCGATAATTAGATTTTTTTATCTAATGATGTTTAGGTTTAACATTTTATTTTAATTATGTAATCTTTTTTTAGTTTTATTTCATGTGTTTTTTAGGTTTGTTATTTTAGTTATGTAGTTTTTAAATTATATAATGTTTTATTAATTATTATTAATGTTATTTTTTAATTATTGTTAATGTTTTTTTAAATTAAATAGATTTTATATAATTTTAAATAATAAATTAATAATAAAAATTGGGTGCCAAGTGTCGAATAACGCCTCTCTTTTACGCCCCGTTGCACTCCTCCCTTTTTTGCACCATGCCATTTTTCTCGCGCGTACTGACGTGTTGTTCACATGTTGCATAATGCCACATTTCCAAGTCCCCACTCAAGTCTAAGAAACAATAAAAGATATTTCCTCATGTGGATATAATAGGCTCCTTGTGTAAGTGCAGCTCTTGCCGGGTAATTGTGCTTTATCAATTCTGGTCAACAAAGTCAAAGGTCCAAGTCAAAAGAAGTCAAAGATGATGAAGCAAGAGAGGAGTCCGAATTTACTTGTAAATTCAAATGTTCTATTTTGTTTCATGTTTGAGTTTGTCATGTTTGGACTATTATTTAGTTTGTCCGAACTTATGTTTATATTCGGATAGAGTTATCAGGACTTAGAGTAGTCCGAGTTTGTTAGGATGTTTGTAAGTCCGAGTTTGGTCCCTAGTCTATATATATGTGTTGATAGGTTAGATTAGGGTAACTCTCACAAACTCTTGTAATCCATTAAATGTGTGTGCACATTCTAGAGAGGGAAACTATGTGTTATGTCACACCCCCAAAATCCACCATGCGGAGCATCACCGCTTGGAGGCATGACATGACCAGGATCGAGCCACCAATCATATTGAACAACATAATTAAGTAAATAAAACCAACCACAATACAATTGGTGACCAAAAGGAAGTTAGCCAAGTTCAATTTAAACAACGGAAGCATAAGACGTTAAACCAAAACATAAGTTCGTAGTTCATAAGTTTTAATGACTCAAAACATAAGTTTCATAAGTTCATAAGGTTTATTTAATAAGTACGGGACATAACAGTTCGCATCCCACAACGACCACCTCCATGTGCAAGCTCCATAGCATCTAGCGACCTGCAAAGCATGTAGCAACGAGTCAACAACAAAGTTGAGTGAGTTCACGGTTGGTTGTCCATTTTAGGGTTGTTTTCAAAAACGTAGTTTAATCTCATTCAACTATCCAGCCGTGGGGGTTACCCCATAGTTCGAAAACGTTTATTAGTTAACCATCCCATGTCCATCTTCCCTGGCTCTCCAGCCCGGCACTCCGGCCGTGGGGGCTACCCCATTATTTAGACTACCAGACTCGTTTATCATATCGACTACTAACGAAAATTAATTGTGCCCTAGCGTCGGTGTCTATCATCACCGACGTGCCATAGTCCATTAGTACACACCCGTCCAACTGGCACGGTGTGCGGTTTGTTAAACCTAATAGCACTATTAACTAATAACCCGCTCGCCATAGCCTCGGCGATTAAGTCGATACAAAAAGGGAGGGACTTCGCTGATAGAGTTATAGGCCAATAAGTCTAATCCGTCCCAACAGGACGAGGAATTTACATTCCTGAACACGTCTCAAGGACGAGGAATCCCTATTCCTGAACCCATTCCCATTCCCACCGGGAATTTCCATGCTTTGTAGAAAAGTGTGAACTCACCTCGGTTTGATCGGTTAGATTCTCAAATATAGTTAACAGTCAAAGTCGGTCAATCACATCCTAATAAGGTACGGATAACAATCAGTTTCTCATGCATAACACGTATCCTACGTACGGTTTATTTACACATTACTTCTACCACATAACATGTACACACTTTAATAGTTCACGCTCATATAAACATTCCACCTATAGCTACTCAAGAACAAGCATATGATATTGCACATGTTACTTTCATTGACATATAACATGTTAGATCATCCTCAGATAACATACTCGACATTTAGACACGCAATCTACGACTTATGTCATTTCAGCTTTTATATTCAAAATTGGGCTGTTTTCGGGGATTTTAATAAAATAGTTAACTTGCTCCAAAAATTCCCAACTTTTTACAGAAGGTCTTAAACGATCCAAATATTATTGTGTAAAAATCTCGGGATCCAATTCATCACCAATATTTTATAAAAATTCAATTTCCGGACTGAACTCAGATTTATCTTTTTCTGACAGCAGTCCACGGAATAATATATTTAAAATTCATCGAGAGTCTGATTTAAGAAATTCCAGTGAGAGAATTACAAATACATCGGTGGTCATCTACAGTACAAATTTCATGATCTAACTCTACACAGAATTCAAGTTATGACAGAAAACAGAACACATATTTTCAGCAGTAAAAATGCAGCTCTAGCTGCTGTTACAAAACGACACTTTAAAAATAGTAAACGAAGTCCAAAAATTATGATTCCAGTGCCATTAGAACCGTATTTCATAATACATAAATCTAGACTTCAGAAAATACATTTTTCGTTTTGTTAAAGTCCCGTTACAGCCAACTGAAGTTGGCTGTAATCACCAAACAACCTTCTGTTTTCAGTTTTTAACATTCTAAAGCGCGCTCGATTGATTCCGTTAACATGTTTAGCGATAAACAACGATACTTACAGCAGATTATAAGTCCTTCATATCAGTACATAATCATCATACACCAAACAACATCATTCTAACATCATTTCTTCATGTATCATCTTGTTTAAGCTTATGTTCAAGTTTTAAGTGTAAGATCTTATGGTGTTCATATGTTTTCTTCATAACACATCTATTAACCACTTGAATAACATGAATAATGAATGGATCTAAGTTCTTACCACTAGTTCAAGACTAGGGAAGTTCAAGTGAAGAAATGTGGTGGTTAATAGCACTTGCAAGAGGTCCTTCAACTTCCGAGAACACCGAGCTTCGTTGTATGCCTTCTAACACCTTTGGATCACTAGAGATTGGTTGAAGGAGCTTGAATGATGGTGATGGTGGTTGTGTGTGGGTTCGGCTGAAACAAGCAAAGAGAGGAGGAGAGGAAGTGTTTGAATGTTGTGAGGATAAGAAGGAATGAGGGACTTGTGGTTTCTTTAAATAAACACCCAACATGCTTTTAACCATTAGATTAAGGGTTCCCTAAGTACCATACAAACCCAATAACTATTCAAGAAAATCAAGTGGGTGGGATCCCACTTCACAACCGGTTATGGGGGGGGGGTTAGTTTAGTTGATTTTCAATGGTGGTTGACTTAATTGGTTAGATCTTAAGTCATTTAGTTAGTGGGTTAAGGGTGTTATGTAATACATAGTGTGTTAGGGTGTTCGGGGATCCTAACAAGCTCAGAAAAATAAAAACAATGTGTTTGGCAATATTTCTGTGTTTCGGGTAATGTCCGGTTGTTCGGTTGGGCGTTGTTCCGTTAAAGTGCTTAATTAATCCGTAAAGTATCCTATGTATATATTTTTGTAATATTTTCAATTCTCAACACTCAGGAAAACATACAAGACTATTTAGTAACTTTTTTTTGTACACTACTAGTATGTTAACAAGCACATGTAAATATAACACAGAAATCAGAAAGTAGTTAAATGATTCAGCACAGTCATCAAGCACTTTAATTATCATTAATAAATTGTACGGATACACGGAATTACGAGGGTTGTTACATGTTAGTTAGAGAAAGCTAGGTTTAGATCTTAGTGATCTAAACCAGCTTGTAGAAGATGTATACACGTTCGGTAATGTAAATCTGTGTTGATTATTATGAATGAATGAGTTTCTCCTACATCTTCTTCTCCATCTATCTTGTTTTTGTTGTTTCACGTCATGAATCAAGTGCAATGTTGATGTTCGTCATCGATCTAGTGGGTCTTGAGGATTTTCAGGTGGTATCAGAGCATGGTTATCGATTCGGAATGGTCTAGCCGCCTTCCGAATCACCATTGCTCTTGATTTGATGTTTGTTTCTGCCAAACATCATGAAGACGTGAAGTTTCTACAGAAAACTTGATGAAATTGAAGTTGTTAGTCGACTCAGATGGTTTCTTGTTTTCCAAGTTGCTGCAGATCTGAGGTTTGATCTGAAATTACCTATCCCGAGTTTATGAATTTTGTTAGAGGTCCGAATTTATGCCTTCTGAGTTTGTATCTTCAATGTTTATCTGTGACCTTTATTTGAAGTCGCGTATTGGTAGATAATCCGGAAGAGTTTCCGAATTTAAGACACTCTAAATTTGTCCGAGTTTACTCTTGTCCAAATTTGTGAGGTCCGAATTTGAGGGATTATTCTGTCCGAATTTGCTCATATGTTCTCTCTGTCCGAATTTGTTGGAAAATACAAGGTTCCGAATTTGTGTTCTACATTTCTTTGAAATCCCGAATTTGTCTAAGTCATAGATATTTACTCCGAGTTTGTTAAAACAAGGGTATTTACTCCAAGTTTATGTGTTAAACTCAGAAGGTCTTTAGGGGTATATATTTTCAGAGTTTGTAAGGTAAATACGAATAACACATGTTAAATTCAGATTATAAATGGCCAAATTCGGACTACTAATGGCCAAATTTGGAATAGTGGTAAAAAAATCTGAATTTGTTGAATTAAATTCAGAATAAATTGCTAAATTCGGACAAGGTTAAGTTCGGACATGGAAAAAAAATTCCGAATTTATTTGTTAAATTACGAATTTAAGAGTTGTTGTGAATGCACTATGTCTGTAGCTTTCGTCTGTATTGAGTCTTTGTTTATCTTGTTTAGTGTCTTTGTAATGTTTATTATATGTTTTGTATGACATCCGGGATGAAACATGTTGGTGCACGAATGTCTAAAGCCTACGTCTTAGTCTTAGTTATTATTGTATAGGGTCTAGATGTGTTAATTATGTATTGTATAGGGGTTGAAAGTGTAAATGTTTGATTTTAATGTTGATATTTCTCTTATATGGACATGTGCCATAAGAGCGAAACTACTAGCTTGAGGTTTTGCTCCAAGAGACATGTTCATATGAGCGAAACCCTCACCCCTATAAATACCCAAGTTGTTTTCTCATTTGGTACGTTCATGTCTCCCGTGTAGCCGAACTGCTGCTCGTGTATTTTGTGAAAGATTAATGAGAAAACTGTTTTAAAGTGATCTCCTTCTGTTTCTACTCCATTTCTGCTTTGATTCATGTCGATTTTGTATTTCCGCTGCATTTTCGGTAGTTGCTAGCTCTGATTGACTCACACGACTGTCAATAACGGTCCTACAATTGGTATCAGAGCAAGTTGTGAGCTAGTTGACCCGAATCAAAGCCTTTTTCTAGCACTTTTTGAGTTTCAGACCTTTCCGACGGACAAAATGGACTGAGATTTGGTCATATAGTGTAAAATTGTCTAATAACAAACCCTTGAGAAATTCAGACCTAAAGTCAGCTTAAAAGTGACCTAAAATGGCTCGTGAATAGGTTTCGCTTTTGTGTCATCTTGAGAGGTTTCGCTTTTACAGCATTAGAAACCAGAGGTTTCGCTCGTGTAGTTTCGCTCATAGTGACATTTCAGGGGTTTCGCTCGTAGGTTTCGCTCCAAGTGTCAGTTTTGAGGTTTTGCTCGAGTGTTTTCGCTTATTAGTCATTTTAGTGGTTCCGTTCTTAAGGTCATTAAGTGGTTTCGCTTATACATACACGTAGAATCTGATTTCGCTTATTTGACCTGTGTTTGAGTAAAAATCATGTTTTGAGCGTTTAGTCCATTTCGTACGTGATCGAGTGTTGGAAACTCAGTTTGTGTTAAAAGTTTTTGATAAAAACAACTTGTTAATCAAAAAGTTAAACATTTTTGGAAATTTGTCACTAAAAATGGAACATCAAGATTTTTATAACTTGTTTGCGGGAAGCGGTTTGACGGCTAGGCAAAGTCCGGCGAGTATAGTTCAGAACGTTAACATGGAGAACGAATTGGGAACAATGCAAAAGTCTCCCAAGTTGATGAACATAGATGAATATGCGGGATGGTCAAGCAGATTTAAGAACTGGGTTCAGGCTAACCATTTTGAATGCTGGATGAAGATAGAGAGAAAGTATGTTCCACCAGTTGATGGTTTAAATAATAAGAAGAATATTGTAAGCCTGACAGAATCAGAACAGAATGATTTCAAAGCCGAGAAAAAGATGATTAGTATTCTCCAGCAGGCTATCAAAGAAGATATTTTAGTATTGTTGCAATATGAGGATAATGCTCAATCTATGTGGAATGCATTAAAAGCGAAGTTTAAAGGTAGTGATTCCATGATCAAGAACAAGAAGGCTCTGCTCAAGAAGGAGTTTGATATTTTTACTGGTATGAAGGGTGAAACTACGAGGCAACTAATTGAAAGATATTGCCATTTGGTACTTGAGATGAATAGATTAAAAATTGAAAAGACCGATGAAGAATGGATTGACAAATTGTCTAATGCGTTACCTTATGATGAGTGGGGTACATACCTGATGATGCTGAAGAACAATTCAGACTTTGCCAATTACAATCTCAGTTTGTTCATAGAAAAGATTGAAGCTCATGAGTTAGAATTGTTGAAGATCAAAAAGATGAACTCAGCAAATGTTCAACAAGATGTATCTTTGTACTACAGAGGCAGTACTCCAGTTATAACAAATCAGAGCCCAAAGATACAAACTGGTTTCAGTGTTGACACAAGTTCAAGTGCTTCGTCAAATACTCCACAAACAAACCAACCGTCACCATTTTCGAGTGTTGATCCAAACTTCAAAGCTAGTGAACAACCATCACCTCAAAGTTCGTTTAGTTCAAATAATCAGGCATATGTTTCTGGGATCCAATGCAACATCGCAGTTAATATCAAGAATGGGAATGAATTCACTGAATCAGCTGCAAAACAACACATTGCATTGTTGGCTTCCGTATTAGAATCGTATGAGTCTTTGGTAGCGGGTAAGATCGGAAATCCGGACATGACCAAAGAGGATTACGATCAGATCGATCTGGAGGAACTTGAGCTGATAGATATTAAATGGGGCATGGCTAGTTTGGTGAGGAGAGCACAGCGCTTTATGGAAATTACAGGCAGAAACAATCTTTCTGGACCTGATCAGAAGTTAGGATTTAACAAGTCCAAGGTAACCTGTTTCAAGTGCAAAGAAAGAGGCCATTTCAAAAGAGAGTGTCCAAACCGAGAAGTGAATAATCATCAGAATCCGTTCACGAATGATTATTACAAACAGGCAATTTATCACCGACCAAATCAGCAACTTGGAGTTCAAAGACCACAAATCGAGAACAAACCAGAGAAAGCTCTCATTGTGAACCAGGATGACGAGAAAGTTGCTGAGGAGTTCAGTTGGGATAAATACATCCCTGGAAGGGATGGACAGGCTATGATGGCTGAGATAGTTGAAGTGACCGAAAGTGTGGTTGAATCTGAAGTGGTTGTTGAAGATGTTTCTGTGGATAATGAGGTTGACATCAAGGAGTTAGATGCAGAAGTTCATTACTCTCAATCTGAGCAGGAGGTATTAGTCAGTTCTTTGAGATCTATCATGCCTCCTAAATTTTTTGAATCTTTTGCAGGTTTCTTTGAAGAACCGACGACTGGATTGTGTCCAAGATATGAGGAGAAGAAAGAATTTGTTGTAGAAATGATCGATGTGACAAAGGAAATGACCGAAGACACTTTGAAAGAAATTGCTGATAAGGCTCTCATGGCGAAACTGAGAGAGGTAGACACAGAACTTGTGAAACCCGAGTCTGTCGGTACCGAGTCAGTTCAAAAGGAGTCAGATAAGGAGTCGGGAATTGAGGAGACCAAAACTAAGAAAGTGACTGAGTCAGAGTCCAAAGATGTCGGTAAACAGGAAGTGAAAACTGCTCATGAGGCAGAAGTTGTTGAGTTAGTGGATTCAGTGTCTGAAACCCCATGCCAAAAGTGTTTACAACCGTGCATGGAGTGTCTTGAAAAAGACAATAAGTTTCAGGAATTGAAACAACATGCTGACATGTTAAAATTTGATCTAGGAAAAGTCAAAGAAGCATATGATACACTAGCCAGATCAGTTAAAATGATTAAAAAGGAAAGTGTCGAAAATGATAAAGCCACAAAACTAGCAAAAGCAACACTTTTTGATAAACAAGTGGAAGTCAATTTTCATATTGATACAATCGCATCATTAAAGAAAGAATTGGAATTGATTAATGTGACACCCCAGGAAAACCAGGAAAACCATACAACTTAACTAGCTTCCTCAGTGAGTACTTACCAAATTTCGGGACGAAATTTCTTTCAACTTGGGGATTATGTGACAACTCGAAATTTAGAACCTTTCGTTGTATCTTGGTGTAACTTGCTTGAAACGTTATGTGACTAGTTAACTTGTTGGCTCAATGAATGAGATAAGAAAAATTATGTGAGTATGTGTTGTGCTTGTATGTATATTATGTATATATGTATAATGAGCCGAGAACCATGAACCCGACTCGAGACCACTTGGTCTCGAGTGAACAGGAAATAGTTGGGCCGGTTGGGCCACACCTCATTTAATCTATCCGAAACCCTCTAGAGCGCACCAACTCGGTCCGGGTATAAAACCCACAAGATTGACCAACCTTGCCTCTTTGCACCATTTGCAACATTTCCACACACACTCTCCTTTCATCACTAAAACCCTAGAAACACAAACCCTCTCCCCTCATCCTCGGATTCAAACCGGCGACATTAGGACCATCGGAGCGAGCTCGGGATCATCACTCGGACACTCCATTTTATTCGTCCTCTTTACTACCTCGGTGCCTCTTCACAACCGGTTAGTGATTCATGCTATGTATTGTATTTTCGACTTAGGATGCTGTGTGATATTCGGTTGATGATGATGAATGATGAAGTTATTTGATAATATGTTTACTTGTTAAGTTGTATGCATAATAAGCACACCCTTCTTGAATAAACGGTATTAAGATTGTTGTTATATGATGATATAATGTCGGTTTAGTATAGATAAAATGTGAGTGATCATGATTATGAGTAATCGGCTCTATATGTGTTAAAATCCGAATACCTTGGTTATGTTTAGGAGGTTTATTGCTTATGAAGTAGGAATTGCATATGTGCTTTAGACAATGTGCATGGTTAGGATATATGATAGGATGGTTGGATTGATCATATTGCAAATCGTGGAAAACCCTAAATGATGAATAACTTGAATACATGAAGAACAACTTGAATATGATATGAACATGTTTTGAATATTTGAAATCTGATTGTTTGATCTATTTTGATGAGTAATTAGACAAGAAAACATGTTTGTGTGGATAGTACAAGATGTTGCATGAAATTAAAATCCCATTGGATAGTACATGTCGGAAATCAGCAGATGTTTCAGCAGAGACCTTCTGTCTCGACTCGAGATCGCCACATGACAACTCGAGACCATCTAAAAGCCAACTCAAGATCAGCGGTTGCGAGTCGAGGACCTCTAGTCTCGACTCGAGACCACAGCTCCCTCACACAAAACAACATGACTCGAAACCACGATTACGAGTCCGGTTGCGACTCGAGACTAGAACATGTATGACCCGAGACCTCCTCAGTGCGACTCGAGAAACTGTAGGCTACAACTCGAGACCGCACAATCTCGACTAGAGACCGCACAGTCTCGACTCGAGACCATGTACATGTGCATGCTGTTTGGACTTGCACACTATTACGGGCCTAAGTAGTTGGGCCGAACGTATGGGCCTTATATGTTACTGTTGAATGTGAATGTTGTTTGGGCTGCCATGAATGATACTTGCATACAATGTGCTAGCATACGTGTAGAAACATACGTGCACTACCTAAATACGAACCTGACTTATATGGTACAACTATGTTAGGACGTGATTGACCACTAGCATCTAGACTTGACTTTTCTGTGTATCTGCCGAGCAAACCAAGGTGAGTTCACACCCTCTACAAAGCATGGGATTCCCAGGGGTCGGGAATTGGGGTTAAGGAACATGGGTTCCTCGTCCTTCTTGGGTAGGACAACATTGGTTCAGGAATGTAATTCCTCGTCCTCATGGACAGATAACTCGTACTAGACCAAAACTCTATCACGAAGTCCCTCCTTTTTATATCGACTTCATCTCCGGGCCAATGGCGAGCGGGTCATTAGTTAGATATCGCTATTTAGGTCCGACAAACCTCACACCGTGCCGCAGAGGACGGGCGTGAACTAATGGATCTGGGGCACGTCAATGATGATAGACATTGACAGTTTCAGGGCACATATACATGACTACAGTCAGCAGTCGATATGGTAACGAGTCTAGTGTATACATGGGGTAGCCCCCATGGCCGAAATGCCAGATAACTAACAAGGGGTAGCCCCCACGGCTGGATTGCCAGAGTAACCGGGAATAAACAAGTCACGTTTTCAAACTATGGGGTAACCCCCACGGCATGATGCCAGATAAAGGAAACTGTTTTCGAAACAACCTAAAACGAACACCCAACTGTGAACTCACTCAACTTGTTGTTGACTCGTTACTACATGCTTTGCAGGTCAATAGGTGCTTAGCTGGAGCTTGCATGGAAGGGAGTCGTTGTGGGACATGGACAGCTGTGTGCCATGTTAAACTTTGAAACAATTAAACTTATGTTATGGTTTTAAACGTTATGCTTCCGCTTGCAACTTAAACTATGTTTGGACACCAATTGTACTGGTTGGATTTTTATAACTACTTATATGCGTGTTCAATATGATTGGTGGCTGGATCCTGGTCAGTCACGCCTCCGAGCGGTAGTACTCCGCAAGTGGATTTTGGGGGTGTGACAATTAAAATTGAAAATGAGCGAATTGATAAGAAATTGATGAGCTATGTGGCATCGTCCTATGTTCTTGAACAAATTGTACCACAACAGCCAAATGCTACACCGATCTTTAACAGTGTTCCACCCCCAATGTGGAATCATTATACTCAAAAATATCCAGATGGGGTGCAATCTGCATTGAATCTCAAGTTGAAAACAATTGAGGATGAATTGCCTGAGAGCATTGATGTTACATTCTCTGCATCCGACACAGACAACGAGTCACATGTCATCAAGACTGTTGTCGATCAGGTGTTAGATGAAGAGAGTGATAACTCTGAAGTTGAAGTTATGAAATCTCATTCTGAGAAGTTTGTTACTGATTTTGAAGACGAGGATAATTTTTTAGAACGTTTCATACCGAAATCAGACAAGAGTACGAATGATGATCCGATTATGGTGGTTTACACTATGAATGGAACTGACAAGCTTTATTCTGATTTTGAGTATCCGCTTCAGAATGCAAAAATTAAAAATGTTGAAAAGGTTTTCAAATTGGTTGAAATTGACATTGATGTGATAAACAACAAAGAATTCTTTTCGAAACTTAAAAAGTCATTTGTTACGACATGTTCCAACAACTTGGGCAAAAATAAGTGGGAAGGGAATGGTAACAAGAAAAATGGTAACAACTTTAAAAACAAAGGAATTGGTTTTGAGAAAAAGATGGATAAGAAGGTTGTCAAGTCAAAGGATAAAATGAATGATATATTTGTTGTTGGACCAAGTGTGGATGATGAAAAAGAGTACATTTTTAGTCAAAAGGCCATTGACGATTTCAATGCGGCAAAGAAACTGAAAGAAAAGTCGTTCAAATCAAATTTTGTCGAGTATGACAAAAGAATTTGCTATTGCTGCAATGAGATTGGACATATGGCAAAACAATGCAAGAAATTTTTTGAAAAACCTGTCGTAAAACTTGTTGTTCAAAAACCTCGACCTAAGTCACCAGTTGACAAAAAGGATAAAAACCCAATGGTTTCACCAATCCGCATCTTGAAGAGGGGTGAATCATTGAAGTCAGAAGATAATCCTAAATCGACATTCGAGATTGGTGAATCTTCAAAGTCACAAAAGACTTCAAAGATTTATCCGAAAACAAAAATTTTTGAAACTCAATCATGGGTGGTTAAACCAAAACAATCAGTTGAGGTGAAGAAAATGGAGAATGAGTTAAAGTTTGATTCAAAAGTCTTTAATCCCAATGTTCTAAATATTTTTGGAAAAATGGTTGACAGAAAAGTCAAAGGAGTAAAGGAATTTTATGTATCAAAAGTGGTTGCTAATGATAATCATGAATTTGAATTTGAGCTTGATAAGTTTCTTGCAGAATTTTCCCCAATCACAAATGAAGTAAAATCAAAAGTAAAAACTGATGTTCCGAATGTCACGTTTAACTTTCCTAAGACTGATGAGAAGTGTGATGTAGTGTTTGGGAGTGTTTCAGTAGTTAAGAAGTCATGGATTTCATTGTTTGAATGAATTCACTATGACAGTTTCAGGGCAGATAAACATGACTACAGTCAGCAGTCGATATGGTAACGAGTCTAGTGTATACATGGGGTAGCCCCCACGGCCGAAATGCCAGATAACTAACAAGGGGTAGCCCCCACGGCTGGATTGCCAGAGTAACTGGGAATAAACAAGTCACGTTTTCAAACTATGGGGTAACCCCCACGGCAGGATGCCAGATAAAGGAAACTGTTTTGGAAACAACCTAAAACGAACACCCAACTATGAACTCACTCAACTTGTTGTTGACTCGTTACTACATGCTTCGCAGGTCAATAGGTGCTTAGCTGGAGCTTGCATGGAAGGGAGTCGTTGTGGGATATGGACAGATGTGTGCCATGTTAAACTTTGAAACAATTAAACTTATGTTATGGTTTTAAACGTTATGCTTCCGCTTGCAACTTAAACTATGTTTGGACACCAATTGTATTGGTTGGATTTTTATAACTACTTATATGCGTGTTCAATATGATTGGTGGCTGGATCCTGGTCAGTCACGCCTACGAGCGGTAGTACTCCGCAAGTGGATTTTGGGGGTGTGACAGATTGGTATCAGAGCCATTGGTTATAGAGAACTTGATTTTAATAAAGGGGAAAACGTTTTTGTTAAAACCAGACTATAACCTGTGCAGTGCTCTACGATCCACAACGACACTTCACTCCACATGCAAGGCTCGACATTCTAGGTGATATGATCTATGTATATATTGCCTACTTGTTAGTTACCTAGTACATTGCTCATGGTATGCTTGGTTAGTATAACTACTGTTGCTTGAAAACGTGTGTGCTTACTCTCTTCTGTCATCGCATTTTCGCAAACCCCTCTCACTCACGTTCCTCTTGATGTGAAGATCATGTCTGGACGCGTAAATATGACACAAGCCCAGTTGACGGCTCTGATTAACGAACGAGTTGCTGCGGTACTGGCAGCTGCACACGCAGGAGGTATATCCTGCAGTCCAAACTCATTCTAGGATATTTAGATCCTACTCTCGTGAACCAACCTTTGTGTTAAACTCTGTCTTTTCTTTCACCCACAATAGGTCAACATGCTCAGCCACCCGTGTGTACTTTTAAAACTTTCATGGACTGCCGACCCACTACTTTTAGCGGCACTGAAGGAGCCGTAGGCCTCCTCCACTGGTTTGAGAAGCTCGAGTCAGTTTTCGAAATGTGTGAATGCCCTGAGGCGTGCAGTGTGAAGTATGCTACCGGTACTCTCGAGGGTTTGGCCCTTACATGGTGGAACGCTCAGGTCCAAATGCTGGGGTTGGTTGCTGCCAACGCCACCCCATGGGAAACTTTTAAGGAAATGATCAAGGAAGAATACTGCAGTCGTGATGACATTCATAAGCTGGAAGTCAAGTTCTTTAACCTCAAGATGACGGGGTCAGAAATTGAGGCGTACACTAAGAGATCGAATGAGCTTGCCTTACAGTGTCCTACTATGGTGGACCCCCCAATTAAGCGAATTGAACTCTTTCTCAAGGGCTTAGTGCCAGAAATCCAAAGTCATGTGACTTCAGCAAATCTCGCCACCATCCAACAAGTTGTACAGTTGGCTCACCGTCTCACGGATCAGGCGGTGGAGCAGAACAAGTTGCCAAAGCGCATAGGTGCGGCAACTACTTCAGGTGCTCTTAATGACAACAAACGGAAATGGGATGGAACTTCAAGTAAGGGTTCGACTTCAGTTCAGTCCCAGCCTCAGCAGAGAAAGACTGATGACTACAAGAGCTCTGGTCAGCAATCGTCTGGTGGTCAAGGTCATGGTGGGTACAAAGGGAATCACCCCAAATGCAATCGCTGCAGCTTACACCACAGCGGGCCATGCACCAGGGGTAACTGTCATCGGTGCAACAAGCCAGGTCATGCTGCAAAGGATTGCAGGAGCTTATATCCCGCCAATCAGAATCGTCAGCAAGCTCAACAGAACCAACGTCAGCAGCAACAAGGTGATAACAAAGGGTGCTTTCAGTGTGGAGCTGAGGGCCACTTCAAGAGAGATTGTCCTCAACTGAACAGGAACCAGAACAACAACAACAATTAGGGGAATGGTAACAATGGGAACAACAACAACAACGGTGCCAGGGGGTGGGCGTTCGTGATTGGCCAAGGTGAAGCAAGGAATGACCCCAATGTTGTGGCGGGTAAGTTCCTTCTCGACGACTTTTACGTTACAGTTTTATTTGATTCGGGTGCCGATACTAGCTACATGTCACTAGAAGTTAGTCGGATGCTTAAGCGTATTCCAACACCTTTGAACAACAAACACACTGTAGAGCTAGCAAATGGTAAGAGTTTAGAGGCCACACACGTAGTCAAGGATTGTAAACTTGTTCTTGCTAACCAGACCTTCTCTATCGACCTTATTCCTATTGTCTTGGGTAGTTTCAACATTGTCATTGGGATGGATTGGTTATCTCAACACCGAGCAGAGATTCTTTGCAACGAGAAGATTGTTCGTATTCCTGGTTCCAGTGGTGAACCTCTCATGATTCGTGGTGACAAGAGGAGTGCTGTTGAGAACGTCATCTCCTTCCTTAAGGCCCAGAAGTGCTTACGGAAGGGCCACACTGCCATTTTGGCTCTCGTTACCAACACCTCGGAGAAAGAGAAGAAGATAGAGGACTTTCCTATTGTACGCGACTATCCTGAGGTATTTCCTGAGGAATTACCTGGTCTTCCGCCTCATCGCCAAGTCGAGTTTCAGATTGAACTAGCTCCTGGAGCTGCGCCTATAGCTCGTGCACCTTATCGGTTAGCCCCATCAGAGTTGGAAGAACTCTCTACGCAACTACAAGAACTCTTGGATAAGGGTTTTATTTGTCCTAGCTCATCGCCTTGGGGAGCCCCAGTGCTATTCGTGAAGAAGAAAGATGGTACCTTTAGAATGTGCATCGACTACCGTGAACTCAACAAGGTGACGGTGAAGAATCGTTATCCTCTACCACGTATTGACGACTTGTTCGACCAGCTGCAGGGGTCGAGCTACTATTCAAAGATTGACTTGAGATCAGGATATCACCAGTTGAGAGTCCGAGAAGAGGATGTCTCTAAAACAGCCTTTAGAACTCGCTATGGACACTATGAGTTTTTGGTCATGCCTTTTGGGCTGACAAACGCACCTGCGATTTTCATGGACTTGATGAATCGAGTGTGCAAGCCTTACCTGGACAAGTTCGTTATAGTCTTCATGGACGACATCCTGATCTATTCCAAGAGTCAGGAGGAACACGAGCAGCATCTACGACTCATTTTGGAACTCCTTCGAACAGAACAGCTTTACGCAAAGTTCTCGAAATGCGACTTTTGGCTTCGTGAAGTCCATTTCCTAGGCCACGTGGTAAACAAGGATGGGATTCACGTTGATCCATCCAAAGTAGACTCGATTAAGAATTGGCCTGCGCCTCGTACACCAAAGGAAATTCGCCAATTCTTGGGATTGGCGGGTTACTACAGGAGGTTCATTAAGGATTTCTCTAAGATCGCACAGCCTCTCACCTCACTAACGCAAAAAGGCGTTGTTTATCAATGGGGAAACGCACAGGAGGTAGCATTTCAGCACTTAAAGGGTAGACTTTGCAGTGCACCTATCTTTTCCTTGCCCGAGGGCACCGACGACTTCGTGGTCTACTGCGACGCATCAATTCAGGGTCTTGGTTGTGTATTAATGCAACGAGATAAAGTTATAGCTTACGCCTCACGCCAACTCAAAGTTCATGAAAAGAACTACACTACACATGATTTAGAGCTGGGAGCTGTTGTTTTTGCACTTAAGATATGGCGACATTACCTATACGGTACCAAGTGCACCATTTACACCGATCACAGGAGTCTCGAGCACATCTTCAAGCAGAAGGAGCTAAACATGCGTCAACGATGATGGGTCGAGTTATTAAACGATTACGAATGTGCAATCAAGTACCATCCGGGCAAAGCCAATGTTGTGGCTGATGCCCTTAGTCGGAAGGACACTACGCCTAGGCGCGTGCGAGCATTGCAGCTCACTATACATTCTAGTCTCCCTTCCCAGATACGAAATGCTCAGATAGAAGCATTGAAACCAGAAAACGTCAGGGCTGAAGCCCTACGCAGCTCAAGGCAACGCATGGAACAGAAGGAAGACGGTGCTTACTACGTAACGGGGCGCATTTGGGTCCCACTCTATGGCAACCTACGAGAGCTTGTGATGGATGAAGCACACAAGTCTCGCTACTCGGTATACCTTGGTTCGGATAAGATGTACCACGATATCAAAACTACGTATTGGTGGCCTAGCATGAAGGCCCACATAGCAACCTACGTCAGCAAGTGTTTGACTTGTGCGAGAGTCAAGACAGAATACCAGAAACCCTCAGGCCTACTTCAACAACCAGAGATACCTCAATGGAAATGGGAGCAAATTTCCATGGATTTCGTTACTGGCCTGCCTAGATCCCAGCGCGGAAATGATACTATTTGGGTGATCGTGGATCGACTCACAAATTCTGCACACTTTCTGGCTATCAAGGAGACGGATAAATTCTCCACTCTAGCAGAGGTATACCTCAAGGAAGTTGTCTCGAGGCACGGGGTGCCCACCTCTATTATCTCAGATCGAGATGCACATTTTACTTCAGAACTGTGGCAAGCAATGCACAAATCCTTTGGCTCACGATTAGACATGAGCACAGCGTATCACCCTCAGACGGACAGGCAGTCCGAGCGCACTATTCAAACCTTAGAAGACATGCTTCATGCATGTGTAATCGACTTTGGCAACAGCTGGGAAAAGCATCTGCCACTTGTGGAATTCTCGTACAATAACAGCTACCACACCAGCATTAAAGCTGCTCCGTTTGAGGCATTGTACGGACGTAAATGCCGGTCACCTCTTTGTTGGGCAGAGGTGGGGGATAGTCAGATCACTGGTCCAGAACATGTGGTAGACACAACCGAACGAATTGCTCAAATTCGACAACGCATGGCGGCAGCTCGTGACCGTCAGAAAGTCTACGCCGATAAGGGCAGAAAACCATTAGAGCTCCAGGTTGGGGAGCGGGTACTACTCAAAGTCTCACCCTGGAAGGGTGTGGTTCGTTTTGGTAAACGAGGCAAACTTAACCCACGATACGTTGGACCTTTCGAAATCATTGAGAAGATAGGCAGGGTGGCCTACAAACTGAACTTACCAGCAGAACTCGGTGCAGTTCACAACGTTTTTCACGTGTCGAATCTGAAGAAGTGTCTGTCAGATGAGACCCACGTAGTTCCTCTGAAGGAACTCACTATCGACGAGCAGTTATGATTCGTCGAGGAACCAGTTGAAATCACGGACCGGGATGTTAAGGTCCTCAAGAGCACTAGAATACCTCTCGTTCGAGTTCGTTGGAACTCACGTCGCGGCCCAGAGTTCACCTGGGAACGCGAAGATCAGATGAAACAAAAGTATCCCCAACTGTTCGCAAACAGTACCACCACTACTGAGGCTGAAGCTACGGAATTTCGGGACGAAATTCCAGATCAACGGGGGGTGGATGTGACACCCCAGGAAAACCAGGAAAACCATACAACTTAACTAGCTTCCTCAATGAGTACTTACCAAATTTCGGGACGAAATTTCTTTCAACTTGGGGATGATGTGACAACTCGAAATTTAGAACCTTTCATTGTATCTTGGTGTAACTTGCTTGAAACGTTATGTGACTAGTTAACTTGTTGGCTCAATGAATGAGATAAGAAAAAATATGTGATTATGTGTTGTGCTTGTATGTATATTATGTATATATGTATAATGAGCCGAGAACCATGAACCCGACTCGAGACCACTTGGTCTCGAGTGAACAGGAAATAGTTGGGCCGGTTGGGCCACACCTCATTTAATCTATCCGAAACCCTTTAGAGCGCACCAACTCGGTCCGGGTATAAAACCCACAAGAGTGACCAACCTTGCCTCTTTGCACCATTTGCAACATTTCCACACACACTCTCCTTTCATCACTAAAACCCTAGAAACACAAACCCTCTCCCCTCATCCTCGGATTCAAACCGGCGACATTAGGACCATCGGAGCGAGCTCGGGATCATCACTCGGACACTCCAATTTATTCGTCCTCTTTACTACCTCGGTGCCTCTTCACAACCGGTTAGTGATTCATGCTATGTATTGTATTTTCGGCTTAGGATGATGTGTGATATTCGGTTGATGATGATGAATGATGAAGTTATTTGATAATATGTTTACTTTTTAAGTTGTATGCATAATAAGCACACCCTTCTTGAATAAACGGTATTAAGATTGTTGTTATATGATGATATAATGTCGGTTTAGTATAGATAAAATGTGATTGATCATGATTATGAGTAATCGGCTCTATATGTGTTAAAATCCGAATACCTTGGTTATGTTTAGGAGGTTTATTGCTTATGAAGTAGGAATTGCATATGTGCTTTAGACAATGTGCATGGTTAGGATATATGATAGGATGGTTGGATTGATCATATTGCAAATCGTGGAAAACCCTAAATGATGAATAACTTGAATACATGAAGAACTACTTGAATATGATATGAACATGTTTTGAATATTTGAAATCTGATTGTTTGATCTATTTTGATGAGTAATTAGACAAGAAAACATGTTTGTGTGGATAGTACAAGATGTTGCATGAAATTAAAATCCCATTGGATAGTACATGTCGGAAATCAGCATATGTTTCAGCCGAGACCTTCAGTCTCGACTCGAGATCGCCACATGACAACTCGAGACCATCTAAAAAGCCAACTCAAGATCAGCGGTTGCGAGTCGAGGACCTCTAGTCTCGACTCGAGACCACAGCTCCCTCACACAAAACAGCATGACTCGAAACCACGATTACGACTCCGGTTGCGACTCGAGACCAGAACATGTATGACCCGAGACCTCCTCAGTGCGACTCGAGAAACTGTAGGCTACAACTCGAGACCGCACAATCTCGACTAGAGACCGCACAGTCTCGACTCGAGACCATGTACATGTGCACGCTGTTTGGACTTGCACACTATTACGGGCCTAAGTAGTTGGGCCGAACGTATGGGCCTTATATGTTACTGTTGAATGTGAATGTTGTTTGGGCTGCCATGAATGATACTTGCATACAATGTGCTAGCATACGTGTAGAAACATACGTGCACTACCTAAATACGAACCTGACTTATATGGTACAACTATGTTAGGACGTGATTGACCACTAGCATCTAGACTTGACTTTTCTATGTATCTGCCGAGCAAACCAAGGTGAGTTCACACTCTCTACAAAGCATGGGATTCCCAGGGGTCGGGAATTGGGGTTAAGGTACATGGGTTCCTCGTCCTTCTTGGGTAGGAAAGCATTGGTTTAGGAATGTAATTCCTCGTCCTCATGGACAGATAACTCGTACTAGACCAAAACTCTATCACGAAGTCCCTCTTTTTTATATCGACTTAATCTTCGGGCCAATGGCGAGCGGGTCATTAGTTAGATAGCGCTATTTAGGTCTGACAAACCTCACACCGTGCCGCAGAGGACGGGCGTGAACTAATGGATCTGGGGCACGTCAATGATGATAGACATTGACAGTTTCAGGGCACATATACATGACTACAGTCAGCAGTCGATATGGTAACGAGTCTAGTGTATACATGGGGTAGCCCCCATGGCCGAAATGCCAGATAACTAACAAGGGGTAGCCCCCACGGCTGGATTGCCAGAGTAACCGGGAATAAACAAGTCACATTTTCAAACTATGGGGTAACCCCCACGGCATGATGCCAGATAAAGGAAACTGTTTTCGAAACAACCTAAAACGAACACCCAACTGTGAACTCACTCAACTTGTTGTTGACTCGTTACTACATGCTTTGCAGGTCAATAGGTGCTTAGCTGGAGCTTGCATGGAAGGGAGTCGTTGTGGGACATGGACAGCTGTGTGCCATGTTAAACTTTGAAACAATTAAACTTATGTTATGGTTTTAAACGTTATGCTTCCGCTTGCAACTTAAACTATGTTTGGACACCAATTGTATTGGTTGGATTTTTATAACTACTTATATGCGTGTTCAATATGATTGGTGGCTGGATCCTGGTCAGTCACGCCTCCGAGCGGTAGTACTCCGCAAGTGGATTTTGGGGGTGTGACAATTAAAATTGAAAATGAGCGAATTGATAAGAAATTGATGAGCTATGTAGCATCGTCCTATGTTCTTGAACAAATTGTACCACAACAGCCAAATGCTACACCGATCTTTAACAGTGTTCCACCCCCAATGTGGAATCATTATACTCAAAAATATCCAGATCGGGTGCAATCTGCATTGAATCTCAAGTTGAAAACAATTGAGGATGAATTTCCTGAGAGCATTGATATTACATTCTCTGCATCCGACACAGACAATGAGTCACAGGTCATCAAGACTGTTGTCGATCAGGTGTTAGATGAAGAGAGTGATAACTCTGAAGTTGAAGTTATGAAATCTCATTCTGAGAAGTCTGTTACTGATTCTGAAGACGAGGATAATTTTTTAGAACGTTTCATACCGAAATCAGACAAGAGTACGAATGATGATCCGATTATGGTGGTTTACACTATGATTGGAACTGACAAGCTTTATTCTGATTTTGAGTATCCGCTTTAGAATGCAAAAATTAAAAATGTTGAAAAGGTTTTCAAATTGGTTGAAATTGACATTGATGTGATAAACAACAAAGAATTCCTTTCGAAACTTAAAAAGTCATTTGTTACGACATGTTCCAACAACTTGGGCAAAAATAAGTGGGAAGGGAATGGTAACAAGAAAAATGGTAACAACTTTAAAAACAAAGGAATTGGTTTTGAGAAAAAGATGGATAAGAAGGTTGTCAAGTCAAAGGATAAAATGAATGGAATATTTGTTGTTGGACCAAGTGTGGATGATGAAAAAGAGTACATTTTTAGTCAAAAGGCCAATGACGATTTCAATGCGGCAAAGAAACTGAAAGAAAAGTCGTTCAAATCAAATTTTGTCGAGTATGACAAAAGAATTTGCTATCGCTGCAATGAGATTGGACATATGGCAAAACAATGCAAGAAATTTTTTGAAAAACCTGTCGTAAAACCTGTAGTTCAAAAACCTCGACCTAAGTCACCAGTTGACAAAAAGGATAAAAAACCAATGGTTTCACCAATCCGCATCTTGAAGAGGGGTGAATCATTGAAGTCAGAAGATAATCCTAAATCGACATTCGAGATTGGCGAATCTTCAAAGTCACAAAAGACTTCAAAGATTTTTCTGAAAACAAAAATTTTTGAAACTCAATCATGGGTGGTTAAACCAAAACAATCAGTTGAGGTGAAGAAAATGGAGAATGAGTTAAAGTTTGATTCAAAAGTCTTTAATGTTCTAAATATTTTTGGAAAAATGGTTGACAGAAAAGTCAAAGGAGTAAAGGAATTTTATGAATCATAAGTGGTTGCTAATGATAATCATGAATTTGAATTTGAGCTTGAGCTTGATAAGTTTCTTGCAGAATTTTCCCCAATCACAAATGAAGTAAAATCAAAAGTAAAAACTGATGTTCCGAATGTCACGTTTAACTTTCCTAAGACTGATGAGAAGTGTGATGTAGTGTTTGGGAGTGTTTCAGCAGTTAAGAAGTCATGGAGTTCATTGTTTGAATGAATTCACTATGATGTTTGTAGGGGCTGCCCAAGTCGATACTGTCAAAGTGGATTATGGATAGTGGCGCTTCAAGGCATATGACTGGGACGCTTGCTCTACTCTATGATGTCAAATCCATAAACAGAAGCTATGATGGATTTGCAGGGAATCAAGGTGGAAGAATCGTTGGTCAAGGAACGCTGTCAAATGGTGTAATTTCGTTCGACAAAGTGAACTACATAGTAGAGTTAACAAACAATTTACTCGGTATTTCACAAATATGTGATAAAGCGTTTAGTGTACACTTTACTAAAACTGAATGTGTTTTGTTGAAACCAGGGTTTAAAATCCCTGATGAGATGGTGCTATTGCGTGCTCCGCGGGAGAATGATCTTTATTATCTAGATATGAGCGTCGCAACGCCAACATCCCATCAGAAACAGTGTTTTGTGTCAAAAACTAAAGCGACAGAAAAGGATTCGATTATGTGGCATCGAAAGATGGGCCACATTCATGTTCGCAAAATGAACTTTTTGGTACACAATGACTTAGTTGATGGTATTAATCTAAAGAATTTTCACTTAAATGATGATTGTATAGCGTGCAAGAAAGGAAAGCAGACTCGAAAGTCACATCCACTGAAGATCATAAACACAATCAGGTTACCTCTTGAGAGATTGCACATAGATCTCTTCGGGCCTGTCAACGTAAAGAGCATTAGCGGAGATTTATATTGCTTGGTGGTGACTGATGACTTTACGAGATTTTCTTGGGTAGTGTGCTTGGAACGAAAAGATCAAACCTTCGAGTCATTGATGGTGCTTTTCAAGAAGATAGAAACGGTGTATAACCTGCCAATCCGGAGGATTCGGAGCGACAACGGAACGAAATTCAAGAACAACAAGATGTACGAGTTCTGCAACGAGAAAGGAATTCTTCATGAATTCAGTGCGCCGTATACTCCACAACAAAACGGCGTAGCTGAACGAAAGAATCGGACCCTGATTGAGACAGCCCGTACAATGTTAGCCGATTCCAAGCTACCAATCTTTTCTGGAGTGAAGCAGTATCAGCAGCCTGTTACACATTGAATAGAGTTCTCACTGTCAAAAAGTATAAAAAGACTTGCTTTGAGCTGTTGCACCGTTTTAAGTCGAATCTTGAGTTTTTGGAGCCATTCGGGTCTCCTTGTACTTTTATTGATGAAAACGGTAAATTTGGCGCTAAATCTGGCGCTAAATCTAATGAGGGTTTCTTTGTAGGTTACGCTAGCCCACTCAAGAGGGTGTTCGTACCATGCCTGAGTAAGGTGATTCAAGTCCAACACATGGATTGTCAGAAGTACACTCCATCACCACAACTTCCTGGACAAAGATTCCTTTTCGATTACGATAAGCTCTGGGAGTCGTTTCAACTGCCGGTCGAGACGAGTGATGAGGAACTAGCTCTTATGTACTTGTATCAGCAAAATATGTCACAGGAGCAAATGACTAGACCGCTAGAAGTTTCTCAACCCACCGTGGGTACTCACAATGATGAAGCAGGACCGAGTGGAATAGCTCATGAACCACCAGAGGAACCAGTTCCATTGTTTGACGAATCTGACGACTCAGAAGCGGAACCCGTTCCGACTTTTGACGAGGATCCAACGGAAGCTGAGGATCAAACCGTTGATCTTGACATATCGAGCTTGGAATCGGATGTAAATGTGCCTGGCAATGCTATGCCACGGAGGTTGTCTTATCATCCCTCAGAACAGATTATTGGCGACTTGCAAAGTGGTGTCAAAACCTGACATCAAATAGATCGAGCTCTTACATGTTTCTATTCATCTATTGCTGATATGCAGAAAGAAGTCTCATTAAAATGTTTTATTTCGCAGATAGAGCCCAAAACCTACAAAGAGGCATTGACCGAGGATAGCTGGGTGAATGCAATGCAAGAAGAGCTGCAACAGTTCGAAAAGCTGGGCGTCTGGAAACTTGTCGATTTGCCACAAAACCAGAAGTTAATCAAGACGAAATGGGTTTTTAAGTGCAAACGTGATGACAGAGGTGTTGTGGTGAGAAACAAAGTGCGACTTGTGGTTCAAGGCTTCAGTCAACAGGAAGGAATAGATTATGATGAAGTTTATGCACCAGTTGCCAGACTTGAGGCAATTCGGATCTTTTTGGCCTTCGCATCTTGGAAAAATTTAAAGTGTATCAACTTGACGTCAAATCTGCCTTCCTCTATGGAAAGATCAAAGAAGAAGTGTATGTGGGGCAACCACCGGGGTTCACAGATCCACTGCACAAAAACAAGGTGTATCTACTGGACAAAGCGTTGTACGGACTTCACCAGGCCCCGAGAGCCTGGTACGAGACGCTTTCTCAATACTTGTTGGACAACGGGTTCACAATAGGCACAGTAGACAGCACTTTGTTCACGAAGGAAGAAGCAAGCCACTTGTTGATTGTGCAGATATATGTTGACGATATCATTTTTGGATCCACCAACGACGACCTGTGCAAATAATTTGATAAGGTGATGAAAAATAAGTTTGAGATGAGTTCAATGGGGGAGATGAAGTTCTTCCTCGGGCTGCAGGTGGAACAAATGCCCGATGGAATCTTCATTCACCAAACGAAGTATGTGAAGGACGTGCTTGACAAGTTCGACATGACAGATTGCAGTCCTGCGTCAACCCCCCTTGCACAGAATCACGGGATTTGTCCAGATGAAAATGGAGTGAAAATGGAAGAGACACTATACCGATCAATCATTGGATCTCTGATGTATCTCACGGCTTCCCGTCCAGACATCATGTACCCGACGTGCCTTTGTGCCAGATATCAGTCGAATCCAAAGCAGTCACACCTGACCATTGTGAAACGTATCTTACGGTATTTGAAAGGCTGCCCAAGCATCGGCTTGTGGTATCCTCTATCGGGTGACTTTACTTTATCTAGTTTCGCTGATTCTGACTTTGGAAGCTGCAAGCAAAACGCAAAGTCCACCACTGCTGGGTGTCAGTTCTTCGGAACTCGACTCGTCAACTGGCAGTGTAAGAAACAAACCGCAGTAGCGCTCTCTACATGCGAGGCTGAATACGTTTCAGCCTCCAGCTGTTGCTCGCAGATCCTTTGGATCCAACAGCAGATGTGAGACTTCGGTTTGCAGTTCTTAGATACTCCTATCTATGTGGACAATGAAGCAGCTATCAACATAACTAAAAATCTGGTTCACCATTCAAAAACGAAACATATTGAGATCCGTCACCATTTTATCCGTGATTGTCACCAGAAAAAGTTAATTCGGATTGAACATTTGCACACCGATGATCAGAAGCGGATTTTTATACTAAACCTTTTGACAAAAAGAGATTTTATTATCTTTTGAAATTGAACGGGATGAAAAATCTTAAATCTGGGAGGGTAATTGAATGTGAAGCCGAGTTGGGCGGCGATCTGACGTGAACCATGTCGTGTTGTCAAATTTGTTTGTACAGTTTGTTTTCTGCTTTTCGATAAAAACAAAAACACAAAAATATGTTTTTCTTTTTAGGGGGAGAAAGGTTGCAGGAAAATACAAAAACATGATAAAATTAGAAAAACCATAAACATTTGAAAAAGTAAAAATGAGTTTGTGTAAAAAGGGGAAATGATAGTACATCAGCTAGACAGGAACAGTACGCAAAAGAAATGTAATGATAAATATGTTAAGCAGTCTTGTAGATGATATGCCGATAGGTTTTTACACATTCAGTAAATTTGTTCGGGATATAAACATAAATTTTACTTGCTTTTGTGTGGGGAACATCTCTCGGATATATGGGTAACCCCCGAAATCTTGTTTGAAAGGTCCCTCTTTCTGAAATACTAGGTCTTTATGCTCAGTGATATCTGGGGTATTATTCCGGGACTTCTGCTGAATGGAAGTTCTAACCTAGTCCTCGAATAATACTTTCTGCAATGCTTGAAACATAGCATCACCCTCAGCAAATTGATGAAACAATAAAATTGATAATCATTGCTGTTGTAAAAAAGATCCTCTAAAGGGGACACACCCAAAAGTTGAGTCATGATCTCTCTGCTGAACGGTAGTTCTGACCTGAGCTCCCATGATTCTTCATAATTTATTCCCCTTACAGATATCATCTGTGGTATACTCACCTGTAAGACTGAATATTGGGATTTGGATACGGGAGTATATTCTGAGGTGGGACACATATAAAAGTTTAAGTCTTAAAACATTAAATCTGTATCCTGAACAGATTGAACTTTGTGTGAAAATTTAAAATGGACCAGTATATCGACAATCAATGCAAACTGTTTAATGCTTAAAATGTCACCTAAAGCTTAACGGTACTTGTATCTCGTCGGCAGCTGATATGATCCCTTAACACGCTCGCAAAAAGATTGTGTGTACAGTTTATTGTTTTTCATATTCAAAATCCAAAAATATTTTATTTTTTCATCTTATTTTAGACAACAGATGTTGGGGATTGGATGATCAAAGTCTTATGTGCTAAACATGTCGGATCTTGAGGGTTGAGAAAGCAGTTGATTGTGAAAATGATCGGTAATTGATTCAATGTACAAAAGTTCATTAATTTGAACTTGATTTCATTTCAGAAATTCATCATCTTCATAAGTTTGGTCAGCCAAGGTCATTAACTTGGATTTGGCAGGCTAAACGGTTGACCAAGGTCATTAACTTGGACTTGGTTAACTAGGTGTGTCGGTTGACGGGTGGTCCATTGGACAACCCTTTATGATGTTAAAAGACAAGTTTATCCCTTATTTAATTATGTAATTATCTTGAATTAGATAAATACGGTTGCTTATGTTTCAGGTGCAGTTCGGGAGCTTAAAGTGGATAAAATGCAGCTTTGGAGGTTTTGGAGTTGAACGGGTCGCACGTGGAACAAAAGATGGAACAAAGCACAAAATTCAGGTTGTCACCGTAAATTACGGTCCCACCGTAATTTACGGTGGACCTGAAATGCACTTGAATCTCACCGTAACTCGGACTGTCTCCACCGTAACACCTTGAAGATCACCATAAATTACGGTGATACCGTAATTTACGGTGGACATGACGCGAAAACCGTAACTGCCTCATTAAAATCAGTTTTATGGTGTCTTTTCACCTATTCTCATCATTGGTCGGTTAGAGATCACATTGGGGGGCGATTTTGGCTGTTCTTACTTGGTTCCAAACAATTGTTAACATTCGGTTTGTGTATTCGATTCGTATGAACATTAATCGTTGTGTGATGATGATGTACCAAGTCATGCGTGGCTAAACTTTTGGTGATCATCCTAGATGTAAGGTTTGCTTTTGAAACACTATGTTTGTGCTTGAATTTCTAGAATAATAACTTTGAATGTTTGTTTGAGTTATTATGGTGTTTGGATATTTGTTTGTAAATTGTTGATTATTGTTTGATGTTAATCTAAACCATACGTTCTTGGTGTCGTTGGCAATCGAGATATCATGGGAGGGGTTAGGATTGGATAATTGTCAATTGATCATCGAGTAACAACCTCGCATTTTATAATCCAAGTACTTAGTTCTCTTTCATCACAAACAGATAATCAAACACGAGCCATGTCTATGTGGTTCTTTCTAGTTAAGCATAACATTAGTGTGGATTAAAACCTGAAATCTAGGATGGTCGCTTGTTCCTAATCTGTTTACAAAAACACTCTTTGATTTGCAATTTAATTAGTTAATATTAATTCTTAAAATCAAAACAATCAACTCTTGAATTTTAATTTTTGCAATTTTAGTTTAATCTTAGTTTAAGTGCAAAGCTACCTAATCGACACATTTTCCACATACTCCCTGAGTTCGATACCCATTTACCGCTATCTATAGTAGTTATTGGGATTAAATTTGCGTGACCACGACATCACATCAAATTTTGGCGCCGTTGCCGGGGAGTAGTGCGCAACGTGTGTCAGTTTGTTAGTTTTGCTTTGTTATTTTCGGGTTTACACTTGTGTGTTTAGTGTGCAGGTTCTACAGGTGCATGTATACTAGAGGCTCTCACAAAGCTTCACCATTGTCATTTGATCCGGAGATTGAAATAACACAAAGGCAAAACAGAGTTTTACTACGAGAAAACAAAATCATCGGTTCACCCACTTCACCCATTACACCAAGAAATATCATGGAAGAAACACAAGTACCACCCACAACGGGTCAAACGACCTCATCTTTTATACCTACTTCCACACAACCATCACCAAACACCACTATACCAAACTCCACTACAATTCCTACTCCACCTCATGATACTACACCATCCAACACTACACAACCGATTACTACTCAAGTCGAACCCTGTTTGACCAATAGCCCATCTACTACCATTCCACCACTCACTCATTTCTTCCCAATTTCAGGGCAATCATCTTCAACCTATACAGCACCACAAGGCTCAACTGTTGTCCATACTACCTCTACATTTAGACCATCAAACCAGTCGGGTTTTCAATACTCGACCATTCCATTTGGGCAAACTTCGGGTATAGGGGGAGATGGATATGAGGAAGGATACGAAGATTTTGAGGGCTATGATGAAGATGGGTATGCTTATGGGGGTTATGGTGATCAAGGAGATTTCGGTTATGTGCAAAACCAACCACAAGGGATGGCAAATGTAGGTGGAGTGCCACAACAACAACAACTCCTACCACAACATATTCGACCACGACCACAAGGGCTACAAGTGCAACGCCCTATTCCATTGCAACAAGTTCGGCCGCAAAACGTACAACCTCAATTCCAAAGGCCGATTCAACACCAACCGATACCACAACAACAATTTCAACCACATGTACCACAAGGGCCTATACCAAGGCCAATGGGTCCTATTCGACCAAGGGTTAGGTTGGGGGTAACAAGAAGGTATTTTAGAGAAAATGCGAGGGGAATTGAAGCGCATTTTAGGCCGATAATCACTCAAAATCCCTCACCGGTAGTTATTCCTCACAATGATCAAGGGAGGACGTTTGAAGTTAGAACAAATTCTTTGCAAAGTTTGCCGAAATACAAAGGGCTAGCAACGGAGGAACCGTATTTTCATTTGGAGGCCTATGACTCAATTTGTAATACTCTTGGGAGTCAAGGTTTTTCGGCCGACGATTTCAAGTTAGTTTTGTTCCAGTTTTCTTTAGAGGACAAGGCAAAGAAGTGGTTCTACACTTTGCCTTCAGCATCTATCTATACTTGGGCGGAAATGCAACAAATTTTTCTAGACGAATTTTACACCGCCCAAAAGACTAATGATGCTAGAAAGGGGTTGAGGAGCTTCCAACAACAACATGGTGAAATGTTCCATGAGGCATTTGAACGTTTCAATATGATGATCAAGAATTGCCGGGGTTGAGTGCCGAAGATGCTCGCGATTTAATGTCCATTACTGGTGGGACTTTTGGCACAAACTATGAGAATGATGATTGGGAGTTCTTAGAGAATATGGCAATTACATCAAAGAGAAAGGCTCAAGCATCGAGGAGAGCCCGACCGGCCATTGCCCGACCTCAAGTGCACGCCATTGATGATGGTAATGTTCAAACTACTAACCAAATTTATGATGTGTGTGCTTTGTGTAATGAAATAGGTCATGCGGCTGAAAATTGCCAAGGGATGGTGGAAGGGCAATATGAAGAGGTTCATGTGGTTCAAGGTCAAGGAGGGGGTGGTAGAAACTACAACAACATTAATTCTAATACCTACCACCCCGGGTTGAGGAACCACCCAAATTTTCGGTATGGGAACCTTTCAAATCAAGCTAACCCGAACTTTCAAGGTAGCCAAGGTAACTTTGGTTCACGCCAACCTTACAACAACCAAAGTGGATATCGAGGCGGGAACAATCAAGGCTATCAAAAGCAATATCAAGCGGGTCAAGAACAAGGGGGGTCTTCGGGTGGAAATGAGATGATGGAGATGCTTAAAAGCATGCAAGCCGAGATACAAAAACGGAACCAACTCGATGAAGTTCGAATACAAAAGGATGAGGTTCGTGACAAAAGCATCCAATCACTAACAACCCAAATGGGTCAATTGGCAACCGATGTGGCGGAGTTGAAGAAAAACAAGGGTCAACTTCCTAGTGATACCAAGGTAAATCCTTCACATGGTTCGTCACGAGGTAATGTTAATGTTCATCATGTTAGTGTTTTAAGAAGTGGAAAAGAGTTTAAAGCTAATTTGTCACCCGAATTGGTTGAGGGGGTAGTTGAGGACATCACGGGTAATGATAGTGATGATGAAGTTTCACCGGTTAAACCTAAAGAAACAAATGTTAACAAACTGGGGTTGGGTGAAAACGAAAAGAATGAAAAAGTTGAGGGTGAACCGAGTCAAGTCCCTTTTCTATCGGCTTTACTTGACCCGGGTAGGAAAAACTTTATTGCATCAAGAGGTCCCCAAAAAGAAGAGTTGTGGGACATGTTTAAACAAGTTAAAATTAATCTTCCACTCCTTGATGCAATAAAACAAGTACCCGCCTATGCAAAATTCTTAAAAGAGTTATGTACACAAAAAAGGCAAAACAAGAAGAAGATGCCTAAGCGGGTCGATTTAACCGGGCAAGTGAGTGTAGTTTTAAATGGGGAGCTTCCTCCTAAGATCCAAGATCCGGGCACGCCATTGATTAACATACAAGTTGGTAATTTTCAAATGGCTAAGGCGTTGCTAGATCTTGAAGTCGGAGTTAGTATTTTACCGGGGGGCTTATATGACCAATATGATTTTGGTCCGTTAGCTAGGGTGGAGACAACGGTTGTTTTAGCCGATTTGTCTCATAAGCTACCTCGAGGGATGGTTCAAAATGTAATCGTTAAAATTGATGAATTTTATTACCCGGTTGACTTTTTAGTCTTGGACTACTCATCGGCGGACCCAAAGCAACAACAAAATGTAATTTTGGGTCGGCCATTTTTGAGCACCGCACATGCAGTAATCGATTGTAGATTTGGTACAGTCGATATGACTTTTGGAAATCGGAAAATGCGTTTGAATGTTTTTACTAACAATTCTAATGCTAATGGTGTTGATGAGTGTTTCATGGCAGATATAGTTGACGGATGCAACCCGCATAAGTATGAGGAGGATGGTTTGGATGTTTTCCTGTGTGATTTTTCTGAACAGGTACATGCTTACGCACTCCGGGTTGAAGAGGAAAAACAGGATGCAATGGCTTTGAAAGAAGGTCGACCGCCATGGACTCACCAGTTCGAAGGCTTACCGGTGGAGATAAATTCGGGTACTAAACCGTCGTTAGAGGAACCACCAAAGTTAGAGCTCAAAGACTTGCCGAGCCACTTGAAGTATGCTTACTTAGGGGATGATGACACTTTACCGGTCATTATTGCCTCTAATTTAGAGTTAGCACAAGAGCAAGCATTGTTGGAAGTTTTGAAGGAAAACAAGGGAGCTATCGGATGGACGATTGCCGATCTCAAAGGAATTAGTCCATCAATTGTCATGCACAAAATCATTACCACCGAAGATTCCAAACCGACACGAGAAGCTCAAAGGAGATTAAATCCGAATTTAAGGGAGGTAGTTAAAAAAGAGGTAATCAAATGGTTAGATGCGGGAATCATCTATCCGATTTCAGATAGTGCTTCGGTGAGTCCCACCCAAGTTGTGCTTAAGAAGGCTGGCATTCAAGTAGTCAAGGACGAAAGTGGTGAACAAATTGCCACCCGACCGGTTACCGGGTGGCGTGTATGTATTGACTACCGAAAATTGAATGCCGCCACTTCTAAGGACCATTTCCCGCTACCTTTCATTGACCAAATTATTGAAAAATTATCGGGTCAAAAATATTACTGCTTTTTGGACGGGTATTCGGGTTACAATCAAATAGCAATACACCCGGATGACCAACACAAGACGACCTTCACTTGTCCATATGGCACATTTTCCTTGCGGCGGATGCCCTTTGGCTTGTGCAATGCTCCGGGAACTTTCCAACGATGTATGATGAGTATCTTCTCGGACATGGTTGGAGAGTCGCTCGAAGTATTTATGGATGACTTCTCCATTTTTGGCACTAGTTTTGATGCTTGTCTCAACGAATTACAAAAAGTTTTAAAAAGGTGCGTTGAGAAAAATTTAGTGTTAAGTTGGGAGAAAAGTCATTTCATGGTGCAAGAGGGCATTGTGTTGGGTCATGTAATTTCTGAAAGGGGAATGGAGGTGGATAAGGCAAAAATACGGGTAATAGCATCGTTGCCACCTCCTAAAAATGTTAAGGGTGTAAGGTCATTTCTGGGACATGCGGGTTTCTATAGACGTTTCATAAAAGGTTTTAGTGTTATCACCAAACCCTTATGCAACTTGTTATTAAAAGATGTCCCATTTGATTTTACTAATGAGTGTATGCAAGCTTTCACTGTTTTGAAGGAACACTTGGTCAAAGCTCCTATCTTGCAACCACCGGATTGGTCAAAGCCGTTCGAGATGACGTGTGATGCAAGCGACACCACTATTGGTGCAGTTTTGGGTCAACGGGTTGATAGAAAGCCGGTGGTGATTTACTATGCAAGCAAAACTTTATCTGAAGCGCAACTCAATTACACTACAACCGAAAAGGAGTTATTAGCGGTGGTGTATGCTTTGGATAAGTTTCGTGCTTATATTTGGGGGAGCAAAGTGGTGGTTTATTCGGATCATAGTGCGGTCCGATATTTGATGGAGAAAAAGGATGTGAAGCCGTGGTTGATTCGGTGGGTATTATTGTTACAAGAGTTCGATTTAGAAATCCGAGACAAAAAGGGAAGTGAGAACGTAGTGGTGGATCACTTGTCTCGGATTCCGGTGGAAGGGATCGACAATGTTAGTGAAATCAATGAAAGTTTTCCCGACGAGCAACTCCTAGCCGTCTCCACCTTTGTTGCACCGTGGTATGCTCAGGTGCCATCCCAAGTCATTGGACCAAGAAGCGCCGACAGCAATTTATGGTTCAAGTAAAGCATTACATTTGGGATGAGCCGGATCTCTTCAAGATTGGACCGGACCAAGTTATACGAAGGTGTGTGCCCGAGACAGAAGTGTTGGAAATTTTGACCCATGCTCATTCGTCCGCATGTGGAGGTCATTTTAGTGGGCACAAAACAGGCTATCGGGTTCTCTCATGTTGGTTTTATTGGCCCACAATTTTCAAGGATGCATGTGAGTTCGCTAGAAATTGCATAAATTGTCAAAAGATGGGGAGCATATCGAAGAGGGATGAGATGCCATTACAACCAATCTTGGTTGTAGAGATATTTGATGTATGGGGTATAGACTTTATGGGTCCCTTCCCGAATTCGAATGGTTTTCTATACATTTTGGTAGCGGTGGATTACGCCTCGAAGTGGATTGAAGCTATTGCAACACGAACAAACGACCATTCGGTTGTTTGTAAATTTGTTCAATCCAACATTTTCTCTAGTTTTGGCATCCCGCGGGTTATTATAAGTGATGGTGGTTCGCATTTCAAGAACTTCAACTTCGAGAAATTATTGAAGAGGTATAGTGTGAATCACCGGATTGCCACACCTTACCATCCGCAAACGAGTGGACAAGTCGAAGTGTCCAACCGTCAAATCAAAGAAATTCTCATGAAGACGGTTAGAACGGATAGGAAGGATTGGTCGAGTAAGTTAGACGATGCATTGTGGGCATACCGAACGGCCTACAAGACTCCTATTGGCACAACGCCTTACCGGATGGTGTATGGAAAGGGTTGTCACTTGCCAATGGAGTTAGCGCATCGGGCACATTGGGCAATTAAGACGGTAAACGCGGATTATGACGAGGCGGGAAAGTTAAGAAAGTTGCAATTAAGCGAAATAGAAGAGATTCGAGATGAGGCGTATGAATGTGCATCGGCTTATAAAGACAAGCTCAAGAAAGTACATGATGCGAAATTGAGAAAGAAAACGTTCGAAGTGGGTCAAAAAGTTTGGTTGTATAACTCAAGACTCAAGATGTTCGCAGGCAAGCTTAAAAGCAAATGGATGGGCCCGTATGTTGTTCGGCGAGTTGGAAGGTTTGGTGACGTAGACATTCAAGACGAGCAAACACTTAAACAACAAACGGTGAACGGTCACCGGTTGAAGCCATACTTGGAAGGGAACGACATCAACAACTTGGAGCTTGACAAAGCGGGCTACATCTTACGCCCGGTCGATGAGGAACAACCGTGAGAGGCCCAGGTTTGGTAGTGTAAATAGTAGCATTTTGTTTTGTTTTGTTTTATATAGTTTGCACAATTACCGTACTTCCTTGAAATCCGTGTTTGAAACAAGTGTGGGATATTCGGGTCACGAATTATTCTAACAGTGTGTTGAGGACAACACGAGACTTTCGAGGGGGTAGGGTGATTTTTACACATTTTTGAAAATTTTTTAAAAAAAAAACATAAAAAGAATTGAAAAACTTGAAAAATATAAAAAAAATGAACCTTAAAACAACATTTTTCAGCAAACCAGAATTGCCCAGAAGCCACCGTAATTTACGGTCTCACCGTAATTTACGGTGGAGGTGAAACATATTTGGTCTTTATGGTGATTCTATACTGTTTTACGGTGAGGATTGACTTCCAGGTTCCACCGTAATTTACGGTAATACCGTAATTTACGGTAGACCTGGAAAGTCAATCCATCAGTTCAGTTCCGGCGTTACATAAAAAAAATTAAATAAACACCACTTCCGAAAATTAACCCCAACCACTCATTCTTTCTTCACTTCTCTCCTCCAAACATTATCACCTATCACTCTCATCAAGTCCCACAAGATCTCCATAGCTTCTTCAACCTTCAATCATCCATATCTCACTCAATTCTTGTTCAAACTAAGTGAAATTGGAGTCTATTTTGACTAATTTTTCACGTAGTTTCTGATTTTGCCAAGAGATTTACTAGAAAACGAAGCTTTCGGGTTCGAATTTTAAACCCTAGTTTCGAAATTTTGGGGCTTTTTGAAGTTGTTGCCTCATTTGTGTTTCTTACATCTTCAAACAAGGTATGGAAGTTTATTTACTATGTTTTGTTAATACATTGTGAGAATGAAGGTTAATAGTATTATTTGTTTACACCCACTTGCTTGTTCATAGTTTTGACTTGTTACTTGTTAGTTGAACATGATTATGGTTGGTAGATGTAGGATTGTTAGTAAAGTAGTGAACTTTTTGGATGCTCTACATTGTAGAGACACCATGCCCGATTTTTTTGAAAACTTCTTGATAAATTTTTGGTTCACTAACATCTACAACCATGGTAACAAGCAAGTGTGGGGATATTGTGAGAAAAGAGTCTAATTTTGTTTCATTTGGTTGTGTTGTTTGCTCTAATGTGTGTAGGAAATGGCACGAACAAAAGAAAAGGCCGGAGCTAGTTCATCTTCGTCTTCGAAGGGAAAGGGTAAACAGCCGGAACAACAACCAAGGAAGAGACAATACATGGGTCGAGTAAGCGAAAGCGAAAGTGAAGATGAGGAAATGGAGTTGGATTTGGCTGAAAAGCCAAAATGGAATTCGGGACCATTGGATGATCAAGCAGAGGAGTGGCAACCGACACTCTACCATGATAGTATGAATAATTTGAAAAATAAGGCTGCCGCATTCATCTGCGAAAGAGAAGTTAATGAGGTTCAGTTCAGCCCGTTCGGTGTGTTTGATAAATTTCACGCTCTAGGTTGGGAGGGGGCGCTTAATTGCTATGATAAAGATAAAAACAATTTGTTTATATCCGAAATACAAGAATGGATGGCAACTCTTAAATGCAACACGTATGAAAAGCCATCACAAATGAAGCTAACGGGTATTGTGAATGGGATTCCGGTGGAGATGTCGTTTGACACGCTAAAGAATTTGGGGAAGTATGACAGTTTGCATGCTCGTGACTACATGATACCGACTCTTGATGACCTTCTGGTTAAACCAGAAAAACATGCTCGATGGAATGATATGTTGGCAGCATTATTTTTACCTGGTACATACAGTGGTATTCTATACCGGAAGAACTTAAGAATTGAACCGAAGTTGTTGCTAGCAATCTGTGTTCTCAATGTCATTCCGCGAAGGCGGGACAAAGAGCAGGTGAGGTACCCGGAGGTACCTGTTCTCTATTCGCTAATGCATGGGTCTCCGCGTTTCCCGATCCGATATCTAATCATGAACCACTTATGGATTTGCCGAAATAAGCTAGGAAGAGATATCGTCCCATATTGCAGAATAATCACGGGACTGATGAAACAGCAAAAGGCAATAACATCTGAAGATAAAAGGGCAACAAAAAGGCATCTGCCTTTTACATTAGATAAGTTGGGGATTGGTTGGTCATATACACAATCGGAGCGTTATCATAAGTTAAAGTCAGAAGGGCAAAGGTGGAGAGCACTAAAGGTGGGCGCATAAGATCTTTTACCGGGTGAGCCAGATGAACCGGAAAGTGACGAGGAAGCAGTTCCAAGTGGTGACAAGGATTATGCGGATGAGCCGCAAGGAGGTGAGAATGTAGGTCAAGGGGGTTATGGTAGAGGTTATGGTGGTATGTTCTACGATTATACGCAGTAGTCCTATGAGCCGGGGTGGGCTTATGAAGGCACTATGCAAGAAGTGGTCGTGAATCAACGTCCTCCGGCATCTATTTTTGATACATGGTCGGGTTTGGAGAGGACGTTATTTGATCAAAATACAAGGATGAGTGCAAGTTTGGATCGGTCGTTAAAACATAGCTTTGATCGTCAAGAGTCATGGAATCGCACACATGCGTATTCCCGTGAAGTGGAAATGAATAATCGATATCATGACGATCAAGAAAGGAGAATGCACTCAGATTGGCATGCCGGGCGGCCGATGATTGTGGATCCACAACATGTGGATTATGCGTCATTGCCACCTTATGATGGTAGTATTTCGTATCCGACCCCGTCGCTTCACCATTCACAATGGATTGACCCACGGCAACAAGAAGGAGCACAACAACAACAAGGTGGGAGTAGTAGCGGCTCATTTGCGTTTGCAGAATGGAACGACATGATGTCTTCCATTTTTGGGCCGCCGGGACCGCGCTATTATTAGTCAGGTTGTGTTCTTCCTTTGTATATTTTGTGCATATTTGTTAGTTTGATATGTTTATGGTTGGGCGGTTGGGTGGTGTATGATTGTGATGTTATGTTGGGTTGGTGCGAGTTGGTGGTGTCGTGTTTTAAAAAGAAGAAAAACATAAAAAATTATAAAATGAAAAATCCAAAAAGAAATTTGTGGTTTAGTGTAGAAGCTTTTTGTTGATGTTGAATGAATTTTAGTGATCAAAGCCTCCTAAAACCATACATTGGGGTCAATGTATCCCAAGTGTGGGGATGGGGGGAAATTTTTGGAGATTTTGAAAAAAAAATTAAATCAAGCGAAACGATGTGAAAATTTGAACACCCTAGATTAACCCCAAATGGTGCACCGGCAACCCTTGATACCCTTTCATTCTTGGTGAGAGTTGTAGCCACACTTATACATAAATAATGATTGTCTTTGATGAGAGTGGCAATGGGTGGGGGTGCATTAGAACTTGTGCTTTGATTCGGTTTGAGTCCTTAGTCGGATATGAATGCGAAAAGGATAAGGGCATCTAGGTAGCCTCGTCTTAAGTGTGTGCGAGTGTGGGATTTGGGGGGTTGGACCTCATAAGTTATATATATGAGCATGGTTGCGAGAGGGGCGGGGGTTTGGACATTTAGTTGCCCAATTTTGTGCCTAAAAGCCTATCATTTGTTACCCCTAGCTACTTACCTAAAAATTTACCCAACTTGACCCGGTCTTATAGTGATTAGTGATTGTTTAGTAGTATGTAATTTTATGTTATGTTATGTTGATAGTATTATGTTTGAATGAAAAAAAAATCAGAAAAGAAAAAAAAAGAAAAAGCAATGAAAAATGAAAAAGAAGTGATGTTTAGTTATCTTGTATATATTAGTTAATTTGGTAGTTGTTAGTTTGCTTATTCGTGTAATAAAAAGACCGGGTTAAGTTTTCGCTACTTCATATATATTCCATTTCCTACCCATATACCTAGCCACGTTACAGCCTTTAAAGTCCCTTTGATTTGCATTCATGTTTGGCACTTGTTAGGAGAAGGATCGATTTAGGTACAAGCCTATAGTTGTGCAACCGCCCGTTTGCCTTTGTGTGTCTAGCTCATATTGCTAGTGCTTGCTTGTAGCCGAGAGGAGAGACATAGTGAGGGGTGCATTAGTTAGGTGTTAAAAAGGGGTTAGTAAAAGGATTGCATGTTGTGCTTGGTTTACATTGATCACTTGTTTTGAAATTGACTTGGTGAGTTGCTTGGGACAAGCAACGGTTAAGTGTGGGGATGTGACGGGTGGTCCATTGGACAACCATTTATGATGTTAAAAGACAAGTTTATCCCTCATTTAATTGTGTAATTATCTTGAATTAGATAACTACGGTTGCTTATGTTTCAGGTGCGGTTCGGGAGCTTAAAGTGGATAAAATGCAGCTTTGGAGGTTTTGGAGTTGAACGGGTCGCGCGTGGAACAAAAGATGGAACAAAGCACAAAATTCAAGTTGTCACCGTAAATTACGGTCCCACCGTAATTTACGGTGGACCTGAAATGCACTTGAATCTCACCGTAACTCAGACTGTCTCCACCGTAACACCTTGAAGATCACCGTAAATTATGGTGATACCGTAATTTACGGTGGACATGACGCGAAAACCGTAATTGCCTCATTAAAATCAGTTTTATGGTGTCTTTTCACCTATTCTCATCATTGGTCGGTTAGAGAACACATTGGGGGGCGATTTTGGCTGTTCTTACTTGGTTCCAAACAATTGTTAACATTCGGTTTGTGTATTCGATTCGTATGAACATTAATCGTTGTGTGATGATGATGTACCAAGTCATGCGTGGCTAAACTTTTGGTGATCATCCTAGATGTAAGGTTTGCTTTTGAAACACTATGTTTGTGCTTGAATTTCTAGAATAATAACTTTGAATGTTTGTTTGAGTTATTATGGTGTTTGGATATTTGTTTGTAAATTGTTGATTATTGTTTGATGTTAATCTAAACCATACGTTCTTGGTGTCGTTGGCAATCGAGATATCATGGGAGGGGTTAGGGTTGGATAATTGTCAATTGATCATCGAGTAACAAGCTCACATTTTATAATCCGAGTACTTAGTTCTCTTTTATCACAAACAGATAATCAAACACGAGCCATGTCTATGTGGTTCTTTCTAGTTAAGCATAACATTAGTGTGGATTAAAACCTGAAATCTAGGATGGTCGCTTGTTCCTAATTTGTTTACAAAAACACTCTTTGATTTGCAATTTAATTAGTTAATATTAATTCTTAAAATCAAAACAATCAACTCTTGAATTTTAATTTTTGCAATTTTAGTTTAATCTTAGTTTAAGTGCAAAGCTACCTAATCGACACATTTTCCACATACTCCCTGAGTTCGATACCCATTTACCGCTATCTATAGTAGTTATTGGGATTAAATTTGCGTGACCACGTCATCACGTCATCGGTAAAAATTAAAAGGTTTAAAATTTGATTGTAAAGTGTTAGGTTTAGTTGATTGGTTTTTTTATATAGTCAAATCTTTATAGGATTGTGAAAGAATCAGATCATCAATTCTGGAAATTTAAAATGTTTATTCTTATAAATGTTTGAGGTTTGCAGGTGAAAGTTCCAGATTAAGATCCCGATAGCAGAGTCTTAGGAGGAGTCTGAAGACGAGCTTGATGCAAAAGGAAGCTTGTTGCTGGTAATCCAGGTGTCGATTCCAAAAACACAGAAGATTGATGAAAGGGGGAGCCTGCGAAAGAGAAAGAGAAGCTTAGGAAGCTGCTGAAGAAGCCTAAGTCTAGAGAAGGAAAATTCAAGTCCCTGTAAAGTTTGAAGACCAAGACTGAAGACTCCGACTGTATCCAAGGGGGAGTTTGTTGGTGCACGAATGTCTAAAGCCTACGTCTTAGTCTTAGTTATTGATTGTATAGGGTCTAGATGTGTTAATTATGTATTGTATAGGGGTTGAAAGTGTAAATGTTTAATTTTAATGTTGATATTTCGCTTATATGGACATGTGCCATAAGAGCGAAACTACTAGCTTGAGGTTTCGCTCCAAGAGACATGTTCATATGAGTGAAACCCTCACCCCTATAAATACCCAAGTTATTTTCTCATTTGGTACGTTCATCTCTCCCGTGTAGCCGAACTGCTGCTCGTGTATTTTGTGAAAGATTAATGAGAAAACTGTTTTAAAGTGATCTCATTCTGTTTCTACTCCATTTCTGCTTTGATTCATGCCGATTTTGTATTTCCGCTGCATTTTCGGTAGTTGCTAGCTCTGATTGACTCACACGACTGTCAATAACGGTCCTACAAAACATAGGTTCTGTATGTTGTATGAGTCCATACGGACGAATGAACAGACCCCATCCGGACGGATGGGCTATAGGTGGTTTCATCCGGATGGGCTGCCTCTATAAATAGAGGAGCTTGGGTCTTAGTTTAGTAGGAACTTTGTGCAACCTAGGCGAAGCCCTGTCAAAAATTCTCCAGGTTCTGTAATCGTTTTAATATCAATGAGAAAGGTGTTTAATGGTGTCTTCTGTGTTATTCTCTCTACTACTATCATGGATTCCGCACACGTTAGTAGGTGTTAAGATCCGGTCGGAGCATTCGAAGACCCGAACTCACGGTCATCATAGTTATACTTGGAATTTTTTAGTTAAATTTGGTTACTAGTTTCTTAGTGTTCGGATTTGGTCCGTACTAGAGTTTTTGGGACAATTTGGGACAATTTGGGACTTCTATTGGGCATTCGAGGAGAAACGAAGTTGCCGTGACTTGGACTTTGAAAATTTACAAAGAAATAAGGGGAGTAAAAATTCAAAATATCTTATTTTCTTTGTAAATTTCTAAAAGCTCGTTCTGCGACAGTGAAACAAGTTCGTGTTTACAATCTCGAGATTAAATGAAGTTTAATCTCGCCAGTGCAGAAAAGTTAAAAACATGATACAATTTTAGAGCTAAGTGTGAGACCGGGTTTCATTGAGTTTGTTCGAGGTTTGATCATGTGTTAACGTGATGAAGCTAATTGTTCGTTTGGCAATTAGTTGAAGATTGAGCCTTTATCATATGCCAGTTAGAGTAGGGAAGATTAGTCTTCTTTGCCCCTCTTTCGAGTTGGTGACTAGTCGGATTCTCGAAATAATTTGGAGGTTCTTACATTAAGGGGGAGATCGGAGATGAAAGTCATCGGGTAATTAGTGGATTCATGAAGATACGAGATTGGATCTTGAAGATTTAAGACTAAATGATTTCAGACACTCAGTTGAAGACTTTGATTCATGAAGATATGAGATTGGATATTGTTATTAACTTATTGAACTAAATTTCATGTCTTTGCGGAATTTGAAGTGTTCGATGTTGGCATTGGAAATCCGACCTTTTGTTCTTCTATCGGTTAAGTTTTTTTTATCAATGATCGAGCAATGTTCTTACATTTGGTGGTAGATTGGTTCGCGTTAACTTGATTCGGGAGAAGTTTGAGGGGAAGGATCGAAAGTGCTTGATGTTGGATTCTTCGGGTTTTTCGAAGTGGCCATTTAAGTGATCGTCAACAAGTCTTTTATTAGAAGGGTTGAAGATCGTTGTGCTCTGCCGGAAGGATCAAGTCCCAGCCAAAGTTGAAAGCCGGCATGATATCATCAGTCAAGGGGGAGTCTGTAAGTACAGTATCCAGTGACTGAAGATTATCGATGACACACAGAACTGATAGCAACAGTTAAGGGGGAATATGTAAGTGCAGCTCTTTCCGTGTAACTGTGCTTTATCAGTCCAGGTTAACAAAGTCAAAGGTCTAAGTCAAAAGAAGTCAAAGATGATGAAGCAAGAGAGGAGTCCGAATTTACAAGATGTTCTATTTTGTTTCATGTCTGAGTTTGTCATGTTTGGAATATTGTCTAGTTTGTCTGAACTTATGTTTATATTCAGAGAGAGTTGTTAGGACTTAGAGTAGTCCGAGTTTGTTAGGATGCTTGTAAGTCCGAGTTTGTTCTTTCCCGAACAATATGTTTTGTCCGGGTTTGGTCCCTAGTCTATATGTATGTGTTGATAGGTTAGATTAGGGTAACTCTCACAGAATATTGTAATCCTTCAAATTTGTGTGCACATTCTAGAGAAGGAAACTATGTCTTAGTGAGAGAAAGCTAGGTTTAGATTTTAGTGATCTAAACCAGCTTGTAGAAGATGTATACTCGTTCGGCAATGTAAGTCTGTGTTGATTGTTATGAATGAATGAGTTCCTCCTACATCTTCTTCTCCATCTATCTTGTTTTTGTTGTTTCACATCATAAATCAAGTGCAATGTTGATGTTCGTCATCGATCCAGTGGGTCCCGGAGATTTTCACCCTACAACTTAGATTGTAATTCTTATTCCAATCCACTAATTGTTTACCTGAAATAATGTACCCATACTTCATTTTTATATTTTTCATGTGGTTTCGTTATCCAAAAAGTCAACTTTGAGATTCATAAATAAAATAATATATATTTCTAAACCGTCCAAATATATTTAGGAAGACCTCTCATAAAAATTATAATAACCAGAACTAGTTATTTTTTTAGTAAGACCACTTATTTTTTTTAGAAAGACCACTTATTTCAATATATATTACTAATATTTTATATGTTAAGAAAAAGAAAATTTGTCTATATAAACTATAAGGGAAGATCCACTAAAAAGTGGGTTTTGCCTAAGTAGTGTAAGAAGGATTGTGATGATGACATATGACCCTCCTCTTTAAGTAGAAATGAATGTTATTTTGGTACTAAAACATTTGGGTCCTTATAAATAGGAGTGTGCAAATGACATGTGACACCCTTTTTGTTTTTTTTCTCAAAAATACAAAAAAAAATCCAGTACAAAAAAATATTACACAAAAAATCTAGTACAAAAAATATAGCACAAAAAAAAATCCAACACAAAAAAAAAATCTAGTACAAAAAATCCATCACAAAAAAAAATACAGTACAAAAAATTCAGCAAAAAAATAAGATAAAAAAATTCAGCAAAAAAAAATTATCACAAAAATGTAGTACAAAAATCTAGCAAAAAAAATGTTAGACAACTTAGAAATACAACACATTTTTATGGGTTTTGTAGTTGTCATATTTTATATAACAATATGGTACTCAAATTAAAGATAAAAAGACGTTCGATTTTATTATGAAATTTTTATAAAAAGATAATGTCGTATAAAAAAGTTAGAGTTAATTGCCCGGATGGTCCCTGTGGTTTGCCGTTTTTCAACTTTAGTCCCCAACTTTTCAAAATAGCATGTTTGCTCCCTGTGGTTTGCTTACTTGTTACTCGAGTAGTCCCTAGATTAGATGACGGTTAGTTTGCTCAGTTAAATTTGTGTGAAATGTCTTAACTACCCTTTAAATATATTAAAAAACAAAAATTTAATCAATAAATAGTTAGTGTGGGGCCCACCCCACCACTATCCAACCCTTTTTCTCCATCTAAACCCAAGCCTGCATCACCATCGTATCACCTTCGCCGCAACACCTTCCACTAATCTCCGGCCACCGCCCTCCTATAACTACCGTTCAACCCACCACTCCCATAACCTCCGGCCACCACCACTCCCATCACCACCCAACATCCTCCCATCACCTCCGTTCACTCCACCAATCCCTCATTAGCCATCCACATCTCCTCTCTTCTAGACGTCGGAAAATGACATGGGTTATCGGAGATCCATCTCCACACTGTATTACCACCAACATCCTTCCATCACCATCATTCACCCTTCCACCGGCCACGTTCGTTTTTTCTGGCAATCTTGCCATCCGATAAAAACACCACCATTATCAAAGATCTGGCAGAAATTGATGAGTGTGGTGCGCTTGCAATCGTGTTCTTGATTTTGATGTTCACATATTTATGAAGATGATTTGTTTCTGTTCGGAATTAAGCCCCACCAGAATATTGATTTTGACATTCTGGTGAATATTTTTTTAACTACATGCTTCAACTATACGCAAACCTGTTTAACGGTAGCTTTCGAAGGAAATCAGTGATTTGGATGATCTTGAAGAGTTATACTTGGGTATTAATAATTCCTTTACTCCATTAAGAGTCCCTTTTTCTTTCGATTGAAAAAGATTCAAATTTTATAACGAATGAAGCGAACATGATTGGATTTTTGGTTTAAATAAAAAGCTTCGGAGTTTTGGTCGGATGTCGGAGGTGAAAATGGACGGAGAAGGCAGAGTGTGGGTGGGGTGGGGGTTTGTTTTTGTTTTAAATGAAACGTGGGTCCTACTGCATTCTTATTTTTTAATGTTTTAAGTATTGATTTTTAATAATAAGGGTATTATCGTCATTTCACGTCAACTTAACTAGAAAAACTAACTGTCATCCAATCGGGGACTACCCGAGTAACAAGTGAGCAAACCGAGAGCACACATGCTATTTTGAAAATTTGGGGACTAAAGGTGAAAAAATGGCAAACCACAGGGACTATCCGGGTAATTAACTCAAAAAGTTATGAACGTTTAAAAAATGGGGTGGAATATGCATGTGTCTTGCGGTTGGAGAAAAAAAGTCAATAAACAGGATTTTTCAAAGATACCCTTACATTCATCTTTTTTCCTACCTTTCATCTTAACCATTGATTTGAAAAATGAAAGGTTAAGATTCATTTTCATCTTACACAGGAAAATAAACTTTTTATTTGATCCTACCTCATAATCTATATATATGACACAAACTCTATATTAAGAATAAAAAATGGAGCTAAATATTATGACACAAACTCTATATCTCTTTGTGCTTCTTTTACGGCCTCTCTCAAGATCCAAATGTCACAAACATGGATTTTGTGTTCACCCAAAATGACTCAAAACATTCATTTATTCTTGAGTCAACCATCGCAAACCTTATGTTTTCCACACCTACAACTCCAGAACCCTTAACATATTCCCATGTACAATTGGCAATACTTTGTTCCAAACAGTTAAAATTTCAAATCTGAATTCAAATGAAAGCGCAGGACTTTCATACACTTCAAGTTACCAATCCCCTTTTGCTGTTCTTGACCTCAAAGAACTGGAACCATCAAGTCCAGTCCAACCACTAAATGGGCCATGCAACCCTTGGTGAACTTTATTACTTGGTGTCTCAAGAAAGTCCAAATCTTGGATTTCTAGTGTTGGTGATCGATCATATAAGTGGAGGTGGAGGTGGATTTGGATGTGAGATTAAATATATTAATGTTATGTAATATTTAATCTTGTAGCCTTTATAATCATTTATATTATATTAGATCAAAATATATTATTAACCTATTATAATTAGTTGGTAATTGTTGATGGACCATATTACCCTTATTAACTAATTAGGTTTCCTCTTGGGTGTATAAATAAGGGGCTTATTAGAGAGTTAAAGGGTTAGACACTTTATACAATTAAAAAACCCTCACTAACATCAATTTTCGTCCTCTCTCCCTAAACCGAAACTAACCCTAATTTCGGTTTTCATCACCATCATAACTTTACACCCTAAGGAGGAACCGGATCACCTTGACAAAGATGTCGAACTTGATGGCTGGATCTCTGACTGGATTCTCCACTGCTTTGAATACTATAAAAGGTATGTGTTTCATGTTTTCCATTAAGTTTAAACAGAACTGATAAACATTGGAAAGATGATGAGAAAGTATGGTCTAGCAGCCGATAATGTTATCGATGCTAATGGGAGAGTTCTTGATCGAAAATCTGAAGGGATATATTTTGGGCAATTAGAGGGGGCGGGTGGCAGTTTTGGTGTTATAGTCGCTTGGAGTTTATTTCCTAATACAGTTTTGGCTTTTACTCTTTCCAAGGCTATCGAGCAAGGTGGGTCGAGTCTTTTTAACAAGTGGCAGTATATTTCACATAATATAATTCGAGATTTATTCATAAGAGTAAGATTGAATACAACCTGTTTTAAATGAGTCGGAAAAAAAAATCAATTGAAGTAACATTTGACTCAATGTTTCTTGGAAATGTGGAAAGATGCACTGATATGCGTAAAATACAACATATAAATTATATCAAATAAGACGTAAAATCAACCCCTTTCGGTACTAATGTGGGAAAAAGCATGTTTTTTTATTTCTTTTTAATTTACAGGATCAAAAGAGCTTAAACGCACAAAAGGAACAAATTAACAGCCAAAATCAACATAAATGTAAAGAAGAAGGATTGACACAACTCGCCAAGCCCCCATCCACATCCAAACCAACAAAAATAACAAAAACAGAAGCTCAGACATGGGGTCGTCCCCAGTTAAGATTCCCTGCAGAAAAAGAAAACAGCAAAAGACAAACCAACACGGGGTCGTACCAACTCAACACAGGGCGTGGTCAATTCTAAGATTCGCAGAATCTGAGATAGTACAGCAAGTACAATTTCCACGGGCCATGCCGTTGACACACGAGGTCGTGTTAGTACAAGACCTGACACCACAATTAATGAAGAAGAGAGAGAAGGAAGGCCACAGGGTCATGCCAGGTGGGCATGGGGCCGTGTGAGCAGTTCGACTTCAGCTATAAATAGGGGTGTTTGGTTTCATTTCAACTCATCCCTTGGCAAACCACTTCTCTCACACTTGCCACCACTCCACCACCACTACAACACAACACCCACCACCATCATCCATCTTTCATCTTTTAGAGTGTGTAGTAGTCTCGGAATTCAAGATCGATCGTAAGAGTTCTTTTCAAACAAAGGACATGCTTGGCTAATTTCTTACATCACTTGGTATAACAACCCTCCTAAATATTTTTCGACACCCCTAATATATTTAGAGTATCCTTATATGACTTAATGTATACCCCGTATACGAAAACGGGCCCCGAATACTTTTATTTTTATTAAAATTAAATAAAAACAAGATTTTTACTTCGCTCGCGGGCCGCGAACGAGTTGGCTAAGTGTTACGCGGGGCGCGACAACCTTGCCACGCAACGACACCCTGAGCTGCCACGTGGCAAGCTCATGTCAGGTCTACAGTTGGCGAATCAGCAAGCCTACGCTATGTAACCCTATGTCGCGGGCCACGAAGGGTCACCCTTCGGCTTACGCGGGCCGCGAGGGAGTCCAATATCAGCCCTATAAATAGCAACGAAGGATTCAGTCGACAAACCGTTCAAATTTCTTTCTTTCTCTCGAATTCTCACATAGTATAAGCTATACTCAGGCACAATACCCCCTAAATAACGAAGTTCTACCCCTTTGTAAGTATTATAACCCCGGTTACGTATTAGATACGCTGCCCGATTGATACAGGGTTCCGTAACGGCTGTCGTGGTTCTGCCCGACGTAGTCGTTGGAATGTCGTCTCGGGGAGGGTATTACTAATGTAAATATTGGGTTATTATACTAACGCGTGTGCATTTGTGTAAATTATAGATAATCACCAGGAAACCCTTAAAGGAAAACCTAAGACAGCAATGTTAGTAATCTCCTTTTTGTAAACTGTTTTTACAAAATCTTAAATATTTTACAATGTAATTAAGCAGTGATTGAGTCTTTGTAATTCTTCAATTACTGCCGGTATGTTGGGGTTTTGTATACAAAATGTGGAACACATTACCATTGGACAAAGAGTTAGCCAATGGGAAATATGACCCACCAGTCAGGATTGACAATACTGAATGAGTAATTGTGTAGATGTAAACATTGTAATCGCTCTCAATACTGTTAAAAGATAAAACTCTTCTTGATTAAACTGGGATTCACTCACCAGTATTTCCCACTGACAAAATGTTTTTAAACGCGTTTCAGGTAACAAAATGTGAAAGCCAACTAGAAGCCAGCTGGACAGCACTGAAGGTTTGGAAAAGTGGCTATAAAAGTTACCTAAATAAAAGAAGATTTTTATTCAATAAAATAGAGATTATCTCTATAAATCAGTTTGTAATGAAAACTTGGGTTTTATCCCAATATTTTTAATATTATAAAAATGTGGTGTTTACTCTGATAAAATATTTCCTAACTACGGTCCTGATGAAATTTCCGCTGCCAAATTGATAAACACCGATACCACCAAAACTGATATCTCGCGGCCGCCCGTTCCCGGGACAGATAGGGGGCGGGGGTTGCGACAGAAGGTGGTATCAGAGCTAAGCCACTGATTCAGCCACAGAAGTGTTCCGCTGACACCAAGATATTATTCAAAGTGTTAGGAAATAAATTATGGAAATACATGCATAATTGTATATTATTGTTGTGTGTTATTTGACTATTTGTTAGTTTACAGTATAAGTGACCAAGGACCTTCCGACGCCTACCGTCAGTTGTCCAGCTCACTTAGAAGCGAAGGCACCTCTTCACAGCTTGCCCTCTCAGGGTATTCAGCTGACAATGAAGATGGGATATTTGTGTTTAAGGCTCTGTCTGAAGAGCCATTCCCTCCTAAAAAAAGAGGATGGTTCAGTAGGGGAGAACGTGAATGTAGGAAGAGGATGAAAAAATTGCAAAACCAGCGAGCCTTAGCAGCCATTAAGAGAGAAACAGATGCCCACACCCAAGACATGCTCAATAGGAGTTTAGCAAACTTCCATATCTTAGCAACTACAGCTGCTGACCCTAACCTGGAGCAACTCGTAGCACCCCAACCACTACCACTATTCCCTACACAGCCAATGGAAATTGAAACCAACCCAGAAAATCAAATCCAAATGCATGATTTTAACCCAGAAGAGATACCTAGGATACCAGCACCCAATCCCTTAGACCTAGACTACGATCCATGGTTAGACGACCATAGGGATTACCAGCAACGCTACCCAATACCAGAAGACACACCTATGCCGAATCTAGCAGCTTACCCAGGTTTGGACCCTCTAGATCCCTACTATGATAGCGATCAATACATTAGGGAAATTTTAGAGAATACATACCCGTACCAGGAACCCATACCCCAGTTTCCAAACCCAATCCCAGCAAATGAGTGCGGAAAATGTGCAAGAGCTCCGAACCTTCGGAGAGGAGATTTTAGAAAGTAGCGAGAGGATGAGGCAGGTTGGAGAGCGACTCGTCTGGAAGTATGACGAGCGCAATATAGTGTTCTGGATGAACCCATATCAGTGAAGGTGATGATGGAAGTAATAATATATATATATATATATATATATATATATATATATATATATATATATATATATATAATATGTGTGTATGTGTGAAAAAAAATCTAGACAATAGCTATAGATGCCTATTAGTATTGTAATTTTAAATTCCAGTTTCAATTTGTATTAGATGCATATTATATATAAGAAAGAGTAAGTCGCAATGCTCGACGTTTTTGATCAATATGCGTGTTATGCGATTGATTATATTAAGATATTATCTTGTGATATTAATATGTGATAAATATTTAAAATCCAGATGGCTGACCAAGTGAATCAAGAGAACCCGAATAATAACCCAGAAAACCAGAATAACGATAATGTCACACCCTGGCTTTGCGGAAGCGTGGTTAATTTTGGTGTGACTTCTTAATACCATAGCTTAATCATAACAAAGCTATATGAGTTAAAAACTTGCAAGATCATCCATTAAGTTTTGAAAACCAAATACAGTACCATTGTTTTAACGGGAACATACCCTAACAACCATAACCTTGTTCAACAGACATTACAAACTTAAACATAATATAAACATGGTTTAAGGATTGTGTCTTGTCCAGGAAAGAGACACATCCCCTAAACCCCGGATGACCTCGGAAACTAGTGCAGCGGAAAACATGCCATACCGTGCCAGATCTCGTTAATTAGACGGACGGCCGTGCCTTAGCTTTATAGTTTAAGTCTTTGGGAAATAGTTAGACAACTATTTCGTGCTTATGTTCTGTATATACTTGGTAGTTAATCTCCTTCCCAAGGATGGGGGATTCAATACATGTGCGTTCAGATTAAATCATTAAGTCTCACTTAATATATATACCTTTCAAATTCCAAAATATAAGTATTTTTCTCAAAAATATTATATTTTCATTTCACATAATTTTTCTCCAATAATACGTTGTTAAAATACGCGTTCATAAATATTTCTGTAAGTGCGTAAGTTACGTTTTATCAATCGAGTGGTAATATAATTACCGGTGTAACTTATGTATATTTATGGTGAAAGCGTTCGTATTATTTTGGATTCGTTAACGCTTGTAAATATTATTTTTACCCTAAAAATAATATTTATGTATTTCACAAAATAATCATAAACAGTGTGTGAAAAATATATATATATTTATCACGTTAAATTTTGTGAAAATCCCACCTCCGAATATTTAGTAAATAAGGTCATGGCGAAATTTATGTTTCGAAAACATGTCAAAAATGATTCTAACACTTGTAGTGTAAATATTTCTAAGTGTTAGGTTTTTAGAAAAATTTCGCCAGAGTTTCCTCTGTAGCTGGAGGTGGCCACGCTTTCAAGCGTATCATTTTCTTTTACAAAATCAAATCAACCAATGTTCCCAACATTATCAAACAACTCTTCAACATCTTAACTAGTCAAAGATAGACAAAATCGCAAAAATATACGAACTTGTGGTTTGTCTAAAAATATGTAGTAAATCTCTTTACTTTTAATGGATCTTTTGTGTAAATAATACGATTTTGTAAAAACCTCGTTTTTAGAGAAAATCCATCCTTACAACTTCTAGTAACATTTGACAAAACTAGTTCTTTGTCGGATCTTTTCATTTCACAAGTGTTTACACACTTGTGGTTTATAAAATCATGCTTGTTAGTATAAAATCCTCCTTTAAAATACATGATTTCTTTGATATGTGGTTCTTTGAAAATACCACTTGCAGATGCGTAGATCCGCTAGTTTTAAACACTATTGTACAAGTTAAAACACTTTTACACAAGTAAAGCATTTTTACACAAGTTCATGTTTCTTGTGTGGTAGGGTTTCACCTTTTAACCCTTGTATTATCCAAAACAAGCTTATGTTAAGATCCATGATTTTACCAAACCGGGTTAAACGGTGATCCGAGCTACCACAACATAGATCGGGTCTAAACAAACACATATTTCGAATACTACAACATTTACACAACATATATGCTATTAACCACCATTTTAAGTGTTTTTAGTAAACTTTTGTGCATCATCTTGCATTTTAACGAGATTTAACCGGTATAATTCCTTTTAACCACTTTAGAATAGTTCAAAAATGAGTTTTAAGTATTATACCTCTAGCTCAAGGCTAGGGAAGATTCTTGACGAAAATGGCGTGGATAAAAGCAAAGTGGAGAGGTCCTTCGCGTTCCGTTTGCTCCAAGACTCCTAATACGAGACCCTTGATGCTTGAATGATCTTGGAATGGCAAGAACATGAACCGAAAATATGATGGATGGGTGTGGGGTGTTCGGCCGTAAGCTTCTAGGAGAGAAAGAGAGGGTGTTTGTGATGTTATGTGATGAAAGTTAAGTGTGTTTAGAGGTTAATTTTATAGACAAATCTCATGGTCTTTAACCCTTGGTAATTATGTCTAGATGATATCCAACATTTGAAGATTAAATAAATCAAAGTTGTACTAGGGGTGTCCCCCTAGTTTGGGGCCGGTTAGGATGGGGGGGGGGGTACTAGTTCGATCTCAACTAGTAATTAGGTAGTTAGTTATATTAAACTAAGTGTTTAACTTGGTTGTTAGTGTGTAGCGTGTTATAGCGGGTGTTAGGGTAATCAGGGACCCTAACTAGTTCAGAAAAAGATAAATAGTGAAAATAACAAATTTTCATATTCCGGGTAAAGTCCGGTTGTTCGGTTGGATAGTAATCCGTTAAAGCGTTACTAAAGCTTTAAAGTGTCGTTATTAACATTTTTAGTGACACAACTTATTTCCTCCAAAGTGTCAGGAATATTTTTCTCATGTATTGGCACTTTATTAGTTAGCTAGAAGCTGAATTGTTTATTAAAGTGCTGAGTTTTGTACTTTAAGTACGTTTTAGGCACATCCAGTCACTGTGACTTATCCCTAGAGACGCAGTTTCACAACCCTTGTATCCCTACACTCACTACTAGTGTAGCCAAATATCTCAGGCTCTTATAGGCCTTGGAGGCAGTGTTTGCCTGATGCTGGTTATATCAGCATGTTCAATAGGTTATCCGTTATTGTGCTACTGTGCTTTTTGTGCATCATGGTTGTCACTAGTGTTCTGTATGTAAATAATGTAGTGACGATAAGTAACGTATGATGCAAGTAAGTACATGTATCAGATATCAAGTAGCAGTTCATCAGCTAGTTCAAACAAGCACAGTAATTAAGCAGTAATTAATCAGTAATTAAGTCGTACGGATACCTGGTTTAGTGAGGGTTGTCACATTCTCCCCCCGTTAAATAAATTTCGTCCCGAAATTTAAGTTCTGCTTGTAGATGCAGTGTTCTTAAAAAGGTGGGGGTATTTCTCTTTCATCCGGTCCTCACGCTCCCAGGTGAACTCGGGACCATGTCTGGCATTCCAACGAACTTTGACGAGTTTGACACTGCTCCGGCGGGTCTTGTTAACTTTCCAATCTGTGACCTCGACAGGTTCTTCAACGAAGTGGAGCGTGTCGTCAACATGAATCTCGTCGATGGGAATGGCAACGTCAACTTGAGTTGGACTTTTCTTCAGGTTGGATACATGAAATGTATCGTGAACACCATTCAGTTCAGCAGGTAGGTCCAACTTGTATGCTACTAGTCCTATTCTTTCTAGAATTCTGAAAGGACCAATGTTGCGTGGATTTAACTTCCCACGCTTCCCAAAGCGTGCCACCCCCTTCCAGGGTGAAACTTTCAATAACACCATTTCTCCAACTTGGAAATCCACATGTTTCCGGTTTGGATCCGCATAGGCCTTTTGTCTGTGGCGAGCTGCTTCGATGCGTTTAAGAATCTGCGCAATCTTATCTGTCGTCTCTTGGACGATTTCGGGACCTGCAAGCTGCCTGTCACCTGCGTCAGCCCAACATAAGGGTGATCGGCACTTGCGTCCGTAAAGGGCTTCGAATGGCGCGACACCAATACTGGTGTGGTAGCTGTTGTTGTATGAAAATTCGACCAAAGGTAAATGTTTATCCCAGCTACCGCCCAAATCCATAACACACGCTCTCAGCATGTCTTCCAAAGTCTGTATTGTTCGCTCGCTCTGGTCGTCAGTTTGCGGATGAAACGCAGTGCTCAGATTCAATTGCGAGCCAAAAGCTTCTTGGAAGGATTGCCATATCCTAGACACAAACCTTCTGTCTCTATCAGAGATGATCGAGAGAGGTACTCCATGGCGTGCGACAATCTCTCTCATGTAAATTTCCGCAAGTTTACTAGTACTGTCTTTCTCTTTGATTGGCAGAAAGTGTGCGGACTTTGTTAGGCGGTCAACTATCACCCAAATCATATCGTGGCCTCTTGGCGTTCTTGGCAATTTCGTAATAAAATCCATGGAGATTTGTTCCCATTTCCACTTGGGAATCTCAGGTTGTTGCAGAAGTCCTGAAGGCTTCTGGTATTCCGCTTTAACCTTAGCGCACGTTAAACATTTGCTCACGTAAACAGCAACATCGCCTTTCATCCTAGGCCACCAATAATAATCTTTGAGATCTTGGTACATCTTATCCGCTCCAGGATGGATAGAGTACCGTGATTTGTGAGCTTCGTCAAAAATAACCTCCCTTAAATCACCAAACAGAGGAACCCAAATCCTTTTCTCAAAACATAACGTCCCTTCCTCGTTCGGTACCAAAAGCTTCTCCATCCCACGGAGATATTCATCTTCAAGGTTTCCTTCCTTGAGAGCTTCCTTCTGCGCGGCACGAATGCGCAAGGAAAGATCGGTTCAGACAATCATTTCCAAAGCCCTAACCCTTATGGGCTTGATTCTCTCTTTACGACTTAGGGCATCGGCGACCACGTTCGCCTTCCCTGGATGGTACTTTATCTCGCAGTCGTAGTCGTTCAACAATTCAACCCATCGTCTTTCCCTCATATTCAACTCCTTCTGGTTGAATATATGTTGTAGGCTCTTGTGATCTGTAAATATTGTACACTTCGTACCATAAAGGTAGTGTCTCCAGATCTTTAAAGCAAAAACCACTGCGCCGAGCTCCAAATCGTGTGTGGTATAGTTCTTTTCGTGCACTTTCAGTTGACGCGATGCATAAGCAATAACCTTTTGGCGTTGCATCAACACGCAGCCCAATCCTTGGCGCGATGCGTCGCAGTATACCACAAAATCATCAGTACCTTCCGGTAGAGCTAAGATTGGCGCATTGCAGAGCTTATCTTTCAATATCTGAAACGCTTCCTCCTGTTTGATTTCCCAATCAAACTTCTTATCTTTCTGGGTGAGGAGCGTCAGTGGTTGAGCGATTTTTGAAAAATCCTCAATGAACCTTCGATAATAGCCAGCCAAACCCAAGAATTGTCGAATCTCGGTTGGCGTCTTTAGAGTTTCCCAATCTTTGATCGCCTCGATCTTTGTGGGATCAACATGGATTCCATTTCCATTAACCACATGTCCAAGAAACTGGACTTCACGTAGCCAAAATTCGCACTTGGAGAATTTGGCGTACAGCTGTTCCTTCTTCAGTAGCTCTAGAATGGCTCAAAGATGCTGCTCGTGTTCAGCCTTCGTCTTAGAATAAATTAAAATGTCGTCGATGAACACAATCACGAACTTATCCAAATACGGCTTGCAAACTCTGTTCATCAAGTCCATAAAGACTGCAGGTGCGTTTGTCAAACCAAACGGCATAACAAGGAACTCGTAGTGCCCATAACGAGTCCTGAAGGCTGTCTTCGGGATACTTTCCTCTTGTATCCTTAACTGATGGTATCCGGATCGAAGATCGATCTTTGAATAAAAGCTTGAACCTTGAAGTTGGTCGAACAGATCATCAATTCTTGGCAGAGGATATCTATTCTTGATCGTCAGCTTGTTTAACTCCCGGTAGTCAATGCACATTCGAAAACTACCGTCCTTCTTCTTGACAAACAGGACCGGAGCTCCCCAAGGCGAGAAGCTTGGTCGGATAAAACCCTTGTCTAACAACTCTTGAAGTTGTGTTGACAGTTCCTGCATCTCAGACGGAGCAAGTCTATACGGTGCCTTAGCCACAGGCGCGGCGCCTGGAACTAAGTCGATGTGAAACTCTACTTGCCTCTGAGGTGGCAGTCCCGGCAAGTCTTCTGGGAAGACTTCTGGATACTCCCTTACGACAGGGATGTCTTCGATTCTTGGCTCAGCAGCCTTCTTATCCACAATGTGTGCCAGAAAAGCAACACATCCTTTCTGCAAACACTTCCTTGCCTTCAAGCAGCTGATAATCCTCAACGGCGTCTCACGCTTCTCTCCATGAACAAAAATGGTCTCACCATCATCGATTGGGATACGAACAACCTTCTCATGACAAACTATCTCTGCTTTGTTGCCTGATAACCAATCCATTCCTACCACCACGTCGAAGCTTCCCAACTGGACTGGTAGTAGATCTAGAGCGAACTCACGCTCTCCTAATTCGATCACACAACCTCTAATAACTTCATTGGTTTCTACTAACTTTCCATTGGCCAATTCGATCGAGTAGGGAATATCTAACTTATTAGTGGCTAGACCAAGCATATTCTTAAATTCTAACGACACGAAGCTATAATCGGCACCAGTATCAAATAAAACGGATGCATAGCGTTGATTCACAGGGAACGTACCAGTAACGACATTGGGATCCTGGCGCGCTTCCCTTGCTTCGAGTTGGAACACTCTTCCACGGGCTTGGTTTAGGTCTGGGCAGTTCTTCTTAAAATGCCCGATATCACCGCAGTTAAAGCACCCAAGTCTTTGCCCGTTTCCACCAACTTGATCATTCCTCTGATTACGATTCACGGCGCCCGCTTGGTTAGCATTGTTACCTCGATTCTCGTTACCTCCATAGTTTCCTTGTGGGCGATTTCCATTCCCACCCCGGTTGTAATTTATGTTTCCGAATCCTCCCTGGCCTCCCTGACCAGCAATGGCCCAACAAGTGTCCTTCGAGTGGCCACGTTTCCCACATGCTTCGCATACTTTTGACCCGCAATGACCAGAATGGTGGCGTTGGCAGACGTTGCACTTGGGTTGGGTGCCCATGTATCCCTTTCCTTTCTTCTCTCTACCAGCCGTAACCTGAGCTGGCGAGCCTGATCTTCCTTTCCTAACCGCCACACTGGCGCCCTGCTTGAAGTTCGAGAACTTCCGTTTGTTACCTCCTGGTGACTCGACATGAGTCTCAGCCTTCTTGGTCTTGATCTCATCAAACTTGTTCAAACGAATTGCCTCCTCGGTGAGAGCCACGCTCAAATCGATGGCTTCAGTGATAGTTGCTGGTTTGGAGGAGGTTACCATACTTATGATTTGAGGAGCTAATCCCCAAATGAAACGTTCAATTCTCTTGAACTCAGGAGTGACCATGTAGGGTACCACATGCGATAAGTCATGGAACCTTTGAACGTATTCTGCTATCTTTGGACCGTCCATTTTCAAGTGCCAGAACTCGGTCTCCAATCGCTGGATTTCTGTGCGGGAACAGTACTTCTTGCGCATGAGTTCCTTCAGTTCGGTCCAGGTCAGCGCGTAGGCAGCAGCTTCGCCTAGTGTTTGTACTTGTAGGTTCCACCAAGAGAGGGCTCCATCTAGAAACAGCCCTGAGATATAGGTGACTTGCTGATCCAGCGCGCACTTGCTCATGCGAAGAACAGATTCGGTTTTCTCAGCCCAAAGAACGAAGGCGACAGCACCTCCAGTGCCATCAAAGTTGACCGGTTTGCAGTCTAAAAACTGCTTGAAGGTGCACCCGTGAGGTGGATTGTTATTGCCTTGGTTAATACTTCCGCTCGTTCCTGGCTGAGATGCTGTGTACTGTGCTATGGCAGCTGCAATGACTTGCTGTAGCTCTGCCTCATTAGTAGGCATGCGTGTCTCACGTCTTGGCGGCATCTTCTAAGAGATGGTTTAAGTTGGTCAGGCCATAGTAAAACTCCGATGTTATAATACGTAAGTCAGGTCATATTGTTGTGTACGTATATAACGATAGTAATAGTAAAATCACATAACATCTCATGTTATCAAAAATACAAATAAACAATCAAGCGAATCAAATATGATGAGAATACTGCGATTGCCATATATCGAGACCACATAGTTAAGTGTATCAGTACATCCCTGTATCATACAATCATCAATCTACTAGGGGCTACATCACCCCTGTCCAAAAACTATATCATGTCAATGTCAAATATGTCAAATACATGTCAACAAAAGTCAGGATCAAATGTAGTTTCCAAAAATGTTGTGCAGTCCAACAATCGCCGTCTTCTCATCCTCGTCTACCCAAACAGTACTGATGAGCTCTATACAGATGGTGGTGGAGGAGGGGGAAAGTGGGTGTAAAACAAACGACGTAACTGGAGCCAGTCCGCCTCCATAGCCTGCTGAGTACGAATGATAGAAGCAACCTGCTGCTCTAGTGTAAAGAGACGGGTAGCATAATCTGGTGGTAAAGGTCGAAATGGCTGCAGAGAAGAGTGTGTCTGACCATGGCACGGACACGGTGGCAGCTGAGCTCTCTCAAGCTCCTGGATGCGCTGCGTGTGCGACTCGTGCTGGGCAACAAAGGACATCAAGACGTCCTCGATAGTATACCCCCTGTGGAAAGAATGGTAGGGGTCAGTAGGTGGCATACCAGAGTCTGGTGCCCAAAGAAACGGCTCTCTGGTGGGGTCGAAAGGTGCCACGTGAAATGGAGCAACAGAGGGTGGAACAGATGACATCTGGGGCATAAAAGGGATAGACATCGGTACATGCCCAAAAGGATGGGCTGAAGAACCCTCTCCAGCCCTCGCTGGAGGTACAAACTGAGGAACCTGAAAGGAAAAATCAGCATGTCGTGTAACAGGGATCTGAGGGGGAAATGGTGGAACATCCTCATCAGCAGGTATCCAACCGTGCTGTGCATGCTCATCTGGTGGATCCATGCGTGCTGCGAACAGTGCATGCTCGGGCTCTAGTGGAATGGGATCGGGTGCAACAAAAGGGTGAACAGGTGCAATGTGCTCAACAGGATGGTCAACAGGTATATCAACAACAGGTAGGGGAACAACAAGATCAACATGATCGCCCTCTAACAAAGGAACATCCACGGGGAGATCATCAACATGTGGGTCTGCTATAACAGGCTCAAAAGGGATGCCAGCATGTACGGGGTCATGCTCAAGTATGGGGTCTAGAGCGGCTGCCTGCTCAGGAGCGATGACAGGCTCAGGGTCATCGAAAGCCATCTCGAAGTCAAACTCTGGGTCGATAGGGTCTACTAGGTCAGCTGGATCCTCCATGGGCTGATCCATAGGTATAAACTCGATATCGCGATCCGGGTCGTATCCCGGGGGAAAGATAGGGTCAGAATCCTCTATGTCATCATGGTCAAACTCAAAACTGGGAATGGGTGCAACAGAGGATGCCTGGTCAGGATCAGAATCGTGCGCAAAGCGCTGTGCGCTCAATGTGTGAGAAGGTGCGGATGCCACAGACTCGAAGGAGTCTGGGACAGGAGAATGTGCTGGCGAATCCTCAGGGGGAACGTCAGCGATCATCAGAAGATCGTCCGCAGGAAGAAGGGCCTCGCCCTGGATCTCATCCTCAAAAGGCTCATCCTCAAACAGGTCAATATCGCCATCAGCCTCGGCGTCAAGAAGGAAATCATATGCTGGATAAACGGCTAAGGGTATAGGAGCCGGAATCTCTACTAGAGGTAGGTACTCAGCGGGAGGGTCATCTGCAGGCTCATCAGCACCATCAGGTAGTGCGAAGGGCTGGAAATCATCCTCGTCAGTACTGGTATAGTCAGATGTGTGCACCTCGTGCTCGGAGGATGTGAGGTCATCAGATACGATAGGTATGGGTCCAGTGGTGTCCGAAACGCCAGTATTGTCTAAGTCCATAAGTCTGTAACATAAACATAAATATGCTCAAATAATAAGTCACACAATCAGGTAATCACATAAGTCACCAAGTAAGATATCACATAATTCTCCTAGTCCCACTAGCCTCCCAGTCCTCCTAGACTGCTCTATCAACTACCTCGACCTCTCAGATCGAGCCTCGGTCTCCAACACCGAGCCTCAATCTCCAAACTGAGCCTACTTTTCCTAGTCCCACTAGCCAACTACCTCGATCTCTCAGACCGAGCCTCGGTCTCCAACACCGAGCCTCAGTCTCCAAACTGAGCCTACTCTTCCTAGTCCCACTAGCCAACTACCTCGATCTCTCAGACCGAGCCTCGGCCTCTCAGACCGAGCCTCAGCCCTTTCCAGACTGAGCCTATAAATAATAGAATGTGCTCAACATTTGTTTGTAAAAAGTTTTGGATCTGGACTTAAGTGGTATGCAGAAAAATGTTTTCGTGAGAGCCCTAGTGATCATAGTCTAGACTCGAGAAGGAATCCTAGTTCGCTATGATCAGAGCTCTGATACCAAGCTGTCACACCCTGGCTTTGCGGAAGCGTGGTTAATTTTGGTGTGACTTCTTAATACCATAGCTTAATCATAACAAAGCTATATGAGTTAAAAACATGCAAGATCATCCATTAAGTTTTGAAAACCAAATACAGTACCATTGTTTTAACGGGAACATACCCTAACAACCATAACCTTGTTCAACAGACATTACAAACTTAAACATAATATAAACATGGTTTAAGGATTATGTCTTGTCCAGGAAAGAGACACATCCCCTAAACCCCGGATGACCTCGGAAACTAGTGCAGCGGAAAACATGCCATACCGTGACAGATCTCGTTAATTTCCTGAAATACATGTAAGTTGAAAAATCAACAATAATGTTAAGCGAGTTCATGTGCAAGTGAGTAAGTAAAACACTTGTAAGTATAAAAGTTCCCTGGTATGTAGCAGTGTAAGGAAAAGAGATCACCAATGGTTTGCAAGGCCATTAGCATGTGTGAAATGCAAGTAGGAAGACTCAACCTAGCCGATTTATGCGTCGGGCACAAAGTCACTCAAGGTCTGTTCTGTTGGTCCTCTTAGAGGTCCGTTATGTTGGGCCTAGAGTTGGGCTCGCTACACCCAGATAGATCTACCGCTACTGTCCCTCGGTGTTCTGCCTACCCATTCACATGATCTAAGTAGTAAACCTCCTTACGTTAACATACCGTGTATAATAGTACTTGTAAACAAAGTAACATGTATTTCACCCCCGCAGTTAAGAAAACTGAAAACATTTAGAGAAAAGGGGGACATGAACTCACAGTCGGTGCGTCTCTACCAAGTACTCCAAATCAGAAAGCTGTGCGACGACCTACAAGTGCTAATTTTATTAGACGGACGGCCGTGCCTTAGCTTTATAGTTTAAGTCTTTGGGAAATAGTTAGACAACTATTTCGTGCTTATGTTCTGTATATACTTGGTAGTTAATCTCCTTCCCAAGGATGGGGGATTCAATACATGTGCGTTCAGATTAAATCATTAAGTCTCACTTAATATATATACCTTTCAAATTCCAAAATATAAGTATTTTTCTCAAAAATATTATATTTTCATTTCACATAATTTTTCTCCAATAATACGTTGTTAAAATACGCGTTCATAAATATTTCTGTAAGTGCGTAAGTTACGTTTTATCAATCGAGTGGTAATATAATTACCGGTGTAACTTATGTATATTTATGGTGAAAGCGTTCGTATTATTTTGGATTCGTTAACGCTTGTAAATATTATTTTTACCCTAAAAATAATATTTATGTATTTCACAAAATAATCATAAACAGTGTGTGAAAAATATATATATATTTATCACGTTAAATTTTGTGAAAATCCCACCTCCGAATATTTAGTAAATAAGGTCATGGCGAAATTTATGTTTCGAAAACATGTCAAAAATGATTCTAACACTTGTAGTGTAAATATTTCTAAGTGTTAGGTTTTTAGAAAAATTTCGCCAGAGTTTCCTCTGTAGCTGGAGGTGGCCACGCTTTCAAGCGTATCATTTTCTTTTACAAAATCAAATCAACCAATGTTCCCAACATTATCAAACAACTCTTCAACATCTTAACTAGTCAAAGATAGACAAAATCGCAAAAATATACGAATTGTGGTTTGTCTAAAAATATGTAGTAAATCTCTTTACTTTTAATGGATCTTTTGTGTAAATAATACGATTTTGTAAAAACCTCGTTTTTAGAGAAAATCCATCCTTACAACTTCTAGTAACATTTGACAAAACTAGTTCTTTGTCAGATCTTTTCATTTCACAAGTGTTTACACACTTGTGGTTTATAAAATCATGCTTGTTAGTATAAAATCCTCCTTTAAAATACATGATTTCTTTGATATGTTGTTCTTTGAAAATACCACTTGCAGATGCGTAGATCCGCTAGTTTTAAACACTATTGTACAAGTTAAAACACTTTTACACAAGTAAAGCATTTTTACACAAGTTCATGTTTCTTGTGTGGTAGGGTTTCACCTTTTAACCCTTGTATTATCCAAAACAAGCTTATGTTAAGATCCATGATTTTACCAAACCGGGTTAAACGGTGATCCGAGCTACCACAACATAGATCGGGTCTAAACAAACACATATTTCGAATACTACAACATTTACACAACATATATGCTATTAACCACCATTTTAAGTGTTTTTAGTAAACTTTTGTGCATCATCTTGCATTTTAACGAGATTTAACCGGTATAATTCCTTTTAACCACTTTAGAATAGTTCAAAAATGAGTTTTAAGTATTATACCTCTAGCTCAAGGCTAGGGAAGATTCTTGACGAAAATGGCATGGATAAAAGCAAAGTGGAGAGGTCCTTCGCGTTCCGTTTGCTCCAAGACTCCTAATACGAGACCCTTGATGCTTGAATGATCTTGGAATGGCAAGAACATGAACCGAAAATATGATGGATGGGTGTGGGGTGTTCGGCCGTAAGCTTCTAGGAGAGAAAGAGAGGGTGTTTGTGATGTTATGTGATGAAAGTTAAGTGTGTTTAGAGGTTAATTTTATAGACAAATCTCATGGTCTTTAACCCTTGGTAATTATGTCTAGATGATATCCAACATTTGAAGATTAAATAAATCAAAGTTGTACTAGGGGTGTCCCCCTAGTTTGGGGCCGGTTAGGATGGGGGGGGGGGGGTACTAGTTCGATCTCAACTAGTAATTAGGTAGTTAGTTATATTAAACTAAGTGTTTAACTTGGTTGTTAGTGTGTAGCGTGTTATAGCGGGTGTTAGGGTAATCAGGGACCCTAACTAGTTCAGAAAAATATAAATAGTGAAAATAACAAATTTTCATATTCCGGGTAAAGTCCGGTTGTTCGGTTGGATAGTAATCCGTTAAAGCGTTACTAAAGCTTTAAAGTGTCATTATTAACATTTTTAGTGACACAACTTATTTCCTCCAAAGTGTCAGGAATATTTTTCTCATGTATTGGCACTTTATTAGTTAGCTAGAAGCTGAATTGTTTATTAAAGTGCTGAGTTTTGTACTTTAAGTACGTTTTAGGCACATCCAGTCACTGTGACTTATCCCTAGAGACGCAGTTTCACAACCCTTGTATCCCTACACTCACTACTAGTGTAGCCAAATATCTCAGGCTCTTATAGGCCTTGGAGGCAGTGTTTGCCTGATGCTGGTTATATCAGCATGTTCAATAGGTTATCCGTTATTGTGCTACTGTGCTTTTTGTGCATCATGGTTGTCACTAGTGTTCTGTATGTAAATAATGTAGTGACGATAAGTAACGTATGATGCAAGTAAGTACATGTATCAGATATCAAGTAGCAGTTCATCAGCTAGTTCAAACAAGCACAGTAATTAAGCAGTAATTAATCAGTAATTAAGTCGTACGGATACCTGGTTTAGTGAGGGTTGTCACAGATAACGCGAACAATGATAATAATGGAAACCAAGTGGATAACAGTGCCATCCAACACATAGTGGCACAAGGAATAATAGATGCGATGCCATATATTATTCAGACAGTTAGGGAAGCTGAAAATAAAAGTAACCGTGATAGTAAACGACCCACTGAACCAGAAAACAACGTAAACAATGGACCTATTCCCAAAAGAAGAAGAACCATGCCTTATGGTTGTTTTATAAAGAATTCTAGTCTTGTAAACCAATTGAATTCTCGGGTAATGAAGGGGTCGTTGCAGCTCTACGCTAGATAGAAAAGACTGAGGCTGTCTTAAAAATAAGCAAATGTACGGAAGAGGATAAGATAATGTTTGCTTCCAATCTGTTTAAGAACTCAGCCTTAGAATGGTGGAACACTATCCTCCAATCTAGGGGAAGTGACAGGATTTACAATATGGAATTGGAGGAATTTAAGAATATGGTAGAAAGGAAATTATGTCCTCCCAATAAAAAAGAACAGATAGCAAATAAATTCCTAAACCTTAGGATGACTGGAGTGAATAGTAAGGGATACACTACGTTATTCTTTGAATATGTTAGAATAATGCCAACCCTTGCATCACCTGAACCTGTATTAATCTCCCGTTACATTTGGGGATTAATCAGTGAGATTAGGCATGTAGTCAAGGCAGCTAGACCTCAAACTATAGAAGAAGCTGTAGAACTAGCAAATACCTTGACAGATGAATTATTGCGTACACGAGAAGAGGATCAGAGAAGAAACCTAGCTCAAAGGCTTACCAAAGAATTTCGCTCTGGAAATTCCAATCGTGGGAAAAATGTAGGTTCTACCTCTGCACCTTATTGCAAGTTTTGCAAAAGGAAGCATTCTAGAAGATACTCCATATGTTGCAGCTTCTGCAAAATATCTGGACACAAGGAAGAAGACTGCAAGAAGAAACCTAACAACAGGATATGCTACAACTGTGGAGAACAAGGCCACATCAAGCCAAACTGTCCGAAACTAGCTCCAACCATGAACAACAAGAATACTAAAAATGCTAGAGCATTTGTTCTGACTGCAGAAGAAGCCAAGATGATTCCGGATGTGATAGCCGGTACGTTTTTAGCTAATGATGTTTTTGCTAAAGTATTATTTGACTATGTTGCGAACCAAAGTTTTATTAATACTTCATTTTGCAAAATTCTCAATCAACCATTAACTAAACTCCCACAAGAATATCTAGTAGAAACAGCAAATGGAGAAACCGTTAGGATTTCTGAAATCTTGCAGGGAGCAAGAATATAATTTTTAAACCAAAAGTTTATTGCAAACCTTTATCCAATGAACCTGGCAGGATTCGATGTTGTATTAGGAATGGATTGGTTAATAGCCAATAAAGCCAGTATTTTATGTGATCAAAAGTCAATTCAAGTAAATTCACCAAAAGGTGAAAAGATCACAATTAAAGGAGATAAGCCCTCTAGATCCACGAAATTCATCTCTGTGATGAAAATAGCAAGTTATATAAGAAAAGGATCATTAGTGTATTTGATTTCTATAATCACTAACACTAAAGGAAAAGAATTAAAAGATATCCCAGTAGTGTCTCAGTTTTCAGGTGTATTTCCAGAAGAACTACCCGGACAACCTCCAGACAGAGAAGTTGAATTCAGAATCCACCTGTTACCAGGAACAGCACCGATTGCCAAAGCACCTTACCATTTGGCACCTGCAGAAATGCAAGAATTGAAGCAACAATTAGACGAATTATTGGAGAAGGGATTCATACAGCAAAGTTCATCACCGTGGGGAGCGCCAATCTTATTTGTCAAAAAGAAAGACGGATCGATGCGTATGTGCATTGACTACCGCGAATTGAACAAGGTTATGATTAAGAATCGGTATCCATTACCAAGAATCGATGATCTGTTTGATCAATTGCAAGGAGCTCGATTTTTCTCTAACATCGATTTACGCTCAGGGTATCATCAATTAAAAGTACAGGAAGAGGACATTTTTAAGACCGCATTTAGAACAAGGTATGGCCATTATGAATTTACTGTCATGCCCTTTGGTCTAACCAATGCCCAGCAGCATTTATGGACATGATAAACCGAATATGTAAGCCATATTTGGATAAATTCATAATTGTCTTTATAGATGATATTCTTATTTACTCTAAGAGTAAAGAGGAACATGCAAAGCATTTGCACGCACTTCTAAGTTTATTGGAAAAGAAAAGCTTTATGCAAAGTTTTCAAAATGCGAGTTTTGGTTAGAAAAGGTACAGTTTCTTGGACATTTAGTCAATCATGAAGGAACTCATGTAGATTCCACTAAGATCGAGGCAATTACCAAATGGAAAACCCCTGAGTCACCAACCGAGATTAGAAGTTTCTTAGGATTGGCCGGTTATTATAGAAGATTTATTCAAGATTTTTCTAGAATAGCCATTCCCTCAACTAAGTTAACCTGTAAATCTGTTAAGTTTGAATGGGGACCAAAACATGAAGAAGCCTTTAGAATTCTTAAGCAAAGACTAACCAACGCACCCATACTAGCGTTACCAGAAGGGACTGAAGACTTTATAGTCTATTGTGACTTTTCTAAGTTAGGTTATGGACGTGTGTTGATGCAACGCCAAAAAGTTATAGCTTACGCATCTAGACAACTTAAGACTCATGAAGAGAATTATTCAACCCATGATTTAGAATTAGGAGCTATAATTTTTCCCCTGAAAATTTGGAGACATTACCTTTATGGTAGTAAGTTTACCATTTTCACATATCATAAGAGTTTAAGGTATGTTTTCGGGCAAAAGGAGTTGAATATGAGGCAAAGACGCTGGATGGAGATACTTAGTGATTATGATTGTTATATTCAGTATCATGCAGGAAAGGCAAATGTAGTAGCTGATGCTTTAAGTCAAAACTATCATGAAAAGCCAAAAAGAGTATGTTCTCTTAAATTAAATCTACAAGTAGATTTAAATGAATAGATTAGAAAGGCACAAGAATCAGTAATCAAGGATGATACTGAGAAATTAAAAGGAATGATTAAGGAATTAGAACAAGGAACAGATGGGATTTGGAGATTCCATAAAAAGAGAATGTGGATACCTAAATTAGGAAACCTACGCCACCGTGTATTAGAAGAAGCCCATAAGTCTAAGCATACGATGCATCCTGGAAATGATAAGATGTATCAGGATTTAAGAAAGAATTTTTGGTGGATAGGAATGAAAAAGGATATATCATCTTATGTTTCTAAATGTTTAACCTGTTCACAAGTCAAAGCTGAACATTAGAAACCCTCGGGATTGTTACAACAATTAGAAATGCCAGTTTGGAAGTGGGAATTGATAACAATGGATTTTGTTACCAAATTACCCAAAACAATGAAAGGTAATGATACAATATGGGGGATTGTAGACAGGCTAACTAAGTCAGCTCATTTTCTACCAATTAAAGAAACTTTCAGTATGGAACAGTTAGCTAAATTATATGTAAATGAAATAGTTTCATTGCTTGGACTTTATCAATTGTTTCTGATAGGGATAGCCGTTTTACCTCTCATTTTTGGACAAGTTTCCAAAAAGAAATGGGAACCAAGTTGAATCTAAGCACAGCTTATCATCCTCAAACAGACGGACAAAGTGAAAGGACAATTCAAACGATGGAAGACATACTTAGAGCTTGTGTAATCGATTTCGGAGGTAATTGGGATGATCACTTACCATTAATAGAATTTTCTTACAATAACAGTTATCATACAAGTATAAATGTTGCACCATTCGAAGCACTCTATGGACGAAAATGCCGAACTCTAGTCTGTTGGGCAGAGATTGGAGAAAAGAAACTATCCGGACCTGAATAGTGCAAGAAACAACCGATAAGATCATTCACGTCAAGGAACGACTGAAAGCAGCACGTGATCGACAGAAGAGTTATGCTGATAATAGACGAAAACCATTGGAATTTCAGGTAGGTGACAAAGTGTTATTGAAAGTCTCTCCTTGGAAAGGAGTGGTATAATTCATCAAAAGAGGGAAGTTAAACCCTAGGTATGTTGGACCTTTTAAAATTATTAGAAGAATAGGACCTGAGCCTATCAGCTGCAACTGCCAGAGGAAATGGCAGGAATACATGATATATTTCATGTATCTAATCTCAAGAAATGCTTAACTGATGAAACACTAGTAGTACCTCTTAAGGATATAGAGGTAAATGAACAGTTAAAATTTGTAGAGAGGCCTCTACATATTGAAGACAGGAAAGTTAAGAACCTCAAACTGTCACACCCCGATATTTCCACGTATTACCGGTGGGCCCGGTGGGGAGTATCGTGAGGTAGCTGATATCATCATACACGAATTATCACAGTTTAATACACAGTGGAAGTCGAAAGATAAAATCATTACAAACCGAATGGGAATAATATCATTTATTACAAAATGGTTGTAAGGGATCCACAGGCAGATCGAAGTAAAAAGGAACATTGTTCAACAGATTTATAACATCTAAGCTTGCAAGACTCTTTATTGGTGCTAGGAGTAGCCAGCCTATTCCGTTTAGTACCTACACTTAGCCTTTTTGGAAAATGCACCAGTTTACACTGGTAAATACAATTAACCGACTCATTTTGAAAATGTTTAAGAAAATTGATTTGAATGCACAAGGCACAAAATATCTTTTATAACTTGGAACAATTATTTAAAAATAATCTTGTATACAGATTTAAATGTTTGTCGTCTGTCAGGGCCGGTTAGAAGAGCCGGACGAGATTAACTGACACACCACAGGTATAATACCCACAAGGAATTTCCTTATTGTGGGGTACCTTTTATACATACGCAACTATCAGGTGTATACCTACACCCCGTGCTTAAGTCGTGGCCATTTCAATGAATGAGCCGAGGATATCCAGGACATGGTCATAAACCCCCCAAAAGCCATATACCAAACAAAACAGATTAAAACGAGTTATGTAATTATATTAATCACAATCCGATTTAAACAATTACATACCCGACCAAGCGGTATTATTATAATACCGTATCCCAAGCCCGTATTTTGAGATAAAAATGATAAGGTTTGACACGTTTCGGCTAATTTATGCAAACTAGTTACATAAACCGTACCGAGCGCGAAAAATGCATAACTGGCAAACAAATGAGTCATGAACAGGTTTCCTAAGTTAATATTCCCTAAATATTTGTGATATCAGTAGGATGCCTTCCATTATGGCCAAAATGGATTTAAACTCAAATTATGCCCCGTAGGGGTATTTTGGTCATTTTAAGGATTATAAAAGAGTTTAAATATAAATCTGAGTTTCAGGTCTGATATAATCAGTAAAAATATTTATTTTTATAAGTCATAACAGTAGGGTATTGCATATATGTGAAATTTATCTTTTATAACCAAACTATGCACCGTAGGGGCATTTTGGTAATTTCACATAAGCTTTAAAGGTCAAAATAAGAATTCTGAGTTCAAAACTTTTGCTTACTATTTAATTATAAAAATTTAATCAAAACATCACTAGGTAATAAGTTTTATATGCCGAAATTAGTTTTAACCCATACAATGCGCTTAAAACGGGTAAAAGTCGGTTTTAAGCGATTTCCGGGTTTAAAATGGAAATCTGAGTTTTTTATCAGTTTATAAAGTTCAAAATATTTTATTTATTACATAAAATCAGTAGCAAAAAGTTTGGTGTCCAAATATTATGTAAAACTCATTTTATTCAAGAAAATGGTATAACCGACAATTACCGAATTAAAGCAAAAACCCTATGTTATGCTTAGCCTAAAAATAATTAAAAATATTCAAAAATCCCAAAATATTATATTACATCAGTGGGTAAAAATTTTGATGTCAAAATTTGGGTTTAGATAGGCTTTATGCTAATTACGTCACTTAATTAATAAAAAGCTTTTTAATTACGATATTGAGCATAACTCCTAATCTAGACCTCAAACTGATGTCAAATTTTTAGGACAAGTTTATAAATCAGTAACAAAGGTTTTTATCCTCTCACATTTTCAAAAATCTTGTTTTAAGGTCAAAAGGGCATAATGGTCAACATTAGGCATATAACGGAAACATGCACATGAATCGGATAACTAAGGAACCAAGTTGAATAACCTCAGAGGGTTACACTATCCTATAACCTGGTCCTAATAGAGCACTAAGGCATTTCCAAAATATGCTACATTGGGTCAGAACTGAAAGTCAAAGCAAAAGTCTACTTTTGCGACTTTCGGTTCCGAACCGAGTCTAAACTGAAAATTGTCGGGTTAAACATGGTTAGACGTGTTCTTACATGTATTACCAAGTTATACAAGTGATAAAACAGGTTTCATGGCTTCTATTTTGCTAATTATGTGTTTATTTGAAAATTAGCTTTCTGTTGACTTTTTATAATTAAGTTTGACTCGACAATTGGCCTGGTTAGAGTGGGAATCAGAGGGTGCCCTTTTAAGGGTTTATTACCCACATAATTACCAACTCATAGCTACTTTCAATTCGAGAATTGACTGGACCATTAGTGATTAATCACTAAGTCAAACCTTAATTACAACGGTTTTGACTTTAGGCCATTAAACTTATAAAACACGATTAAATGTGGTTAAGGAAGCTTACTGAAGTACTAAGCACGACTAATGATCCTTAGGGAATGGTCTTGAGCTCCAGGAGACTCCAGAAAATAAGCTAGAATGATTTTCAAATGAATGCAAACATGTTGCAACTAGGAACTTCTTATATAGTGGGTTTAATGCAACAAGATCATCCCAAATGTCCATATTGTTGCTACCAGATGATCACAACTGTCCCTATTGCATGAAATCCCATTTGCACAGCCTCTGGTATCAGTTTCCATGCATATAAGTCGGTTAAACAGGCTGAACAGGCACATGCCATGCATTTTCTATCGCTGGCAATTTCAGGCGGCCCGCGTAAGAGACCTTAGAGGTTTTACGCGGCCGGTATGGGTGCCAGATTCGGTCAAACAAGTTTCAGTAATTGCACATTTGGTCCCTGGTCCTTCTAATAGTTGTTTTAACTTGTTTTATTGCACTTTTAACCCTCCAACTTGACTTTTAAGGACTCCAAGTCATAAAAAAACTTTGTTAAGTCCCCGTTTAGTTATACGATCACCCGAAAAGTCCTGAATTTCAACGTTGATGCTTTTAACCCCTTACTTACGAATGTTAGCGTATCTTTCTCATACGATATCGAAACCTTGTGAAATTTTTATCACTTATTCTAGTGAGCATAATTAATCGTTACAAAGCTTCAGGTTCGCTAACAGGTCACTCAGAGGTATAACTTAAACATGTTGACACTTTTAACCCTTGCGGTTTGTAAACTTTCACTTTCTTCCACAAACGGCTTCATATGATTCATAATTCATTCGTTTAAGGGTATAAACATCGTGTAGGGTTGTTGAAAGGTATAATTATCCAATGTTGACACTTTGAATCCTTTTACACACATACTTTCTTTGTTTGTCAACTTCAGTCCTTCTAAATTAATTTTTTACACGTTTAAAGTCCATTACACGTGTCTTCATTATATTGGTCGTGATTTTACGAGGTGTTACATCCTCACCCCCTTAAAAGAAATCTTGACCTCAAGATTTACTGAAATAAATGAGGTTACTTTTCTTTCATTGTGGACTCTACCTCCCACGTGTACTCAGGACCTCTACGGGCATCCCATTTAACCTTTACAATCGGTACATGCTTCTTTCGAAGCTTCTTAATCTATCGATCCTTGATTGACAAAGGTTTTTCAACAAATTTCAAGCTCACATCTATATGCACATCCTTATGTGGCATGACTAGTGATTCATCAGCTAGACATTTCTTCAGATTGCAGATGTGAAATACATTATGAATTCCACTAAGATCTTCAGGCAGGTTTAATTTATAAGCCACGGTTCCGACACATTCGATGATCTCGAATGGTCCTATGTATCGTGGGCTTAATTTGCCTTTCTTACCAAAACGCATCACCCCTTTCCAAGGTGATACCTTTAGTATTACTTTGTCACCAACCTCAAACTTTAGAGGTTTACGCCTTTTATCTGCGTAGCTTTTCTGCCTATCTCTGGCAGCTTTGAGACGATCTCTTATCTGTACAATCTTGTCTGCCATCTCTAGGACTATATCAGGTCCTGTTAGTTGGACATCTCCAACTTCTACCCAATAAACGGGCGTTCTGCACTTTCTTCCCTACAGAGCTTCAAAAGGTGCAGCTTGAATACTGGAATGATAGCTATTATTATATGAGAATTCTATCAATGGAAGATGATCATCCCAACTTTCACCTAGATCAATAACACAAGCCCTCAACATATCTTCCAGCGTTTGAATTGTACGCTCGCTTTGTCCATTCGTTTGAGGATGATATGCAGTGCTGAAATTTAATCGAGTGCCTAGAGACTGCTGAAAACTTTTCCAGAAATGCGATGTGTATCTCGTATCCCTATCAGAGATGATAGACACTGGCACTCCATGAAGAGATACAATCTCGTCCATGTACAGCTGTGCTAACTTATCTGAGCTGTGTGTTTCCTTAATAGGCAAGAAGTGGGCTGACTTGGTCAACCTGTCGACTATAACCCAAATGGTATCATTTCCTAGCTTTGTCTTTGGTAACTTAGTGATGAAATCAATAGTTACCATTTCCCACTTCCAGGTGGGAAGTTCCGGCTGTTGCAGCAAACCTGACGGTTTCTGGTGTTCGGCTTTAACCTGAGCGCATGTCAGACATTTGGCCACATAAGTGGCTATGGATTTATTCAAGCCTATCCACCAATAATTCGCCTTCAAATCCTGGTACATTTTGTCACAGCCAGGATGAACAGAATACTTGGAACTATGGGCTTCCTGAAGGATCACTTCCCTAAGTCCTCCATAGATTGGAACCCATATCTGTCCATTCAATCTTAGGATTCCATCCTTACCATATGATAACTGTTCTGCAGTGACTCCCAGCTGTTCATTTGGATAGTTAGCTTCTAATATGGCTTCCTTCTGAGCGGCTAACAATCTTTCATTCAAACTGTTCTTTAATTCAATGCTCTTGGTATTGATTCTTATGGGCTTCACCCTTTCCTTCCTACTTAAGGCATCGACGACCACATTCGCCTTGCCTGGATGGTATTGGATTTCACAATCATAATCATTTAAAGTCTCCATCCATCGACACTGCCTCATGTTCAGATCCTTCTGATTGAACAGATGCTGAAGGCTCTTATGATTAGAATAGATCACACACTTGGTACCATATAAATAATGCCTCCAAAGTTTTAGTGCAAACACAACGGCACCCAACTCCAAATCGTGGGTGGTGTAATTCTTCTCGTGCACTTTTAATTATCGGGAAGCATAGGCAATGACCTTGCCTTTCTGCATGAGCACACATCCCATACCAGTGTGTGATGTGTCGCAGTACACTACAAACTCTTCTATTCCTTCAGGAAATGTCAACACATGTGCATTACTTAACTTTTGCTTAAGAATGTCAAAAGATTCTTGCTGCTTAGGACCCCAATCAAACTTGATATTCTTGCGAGTCAGTGAAGTTAGGGGTGCAGGAATCCTTGAGAAATTTTCAATAAAACGCCTGTAATATCCTGCCAGGCCTAAGAAGCTGCGAATCTCTGTGGACGTCTTCGGCTATTGCCAATTCATGATTGCCTCAATCTTAGCGGGATCCACCTGGATACCACGCTCACTAACCATATGTCCAAGGAATTGGACTTCACGAAGCCAAAATTCACACTTTGAAAACTTGGCGTAGAGCTTCTCATGCTGAAGAAGTTTAAGAATACAACGAAGGTGCTTTTCATGGTCAGCTTGATTCTTTGAATAAATGAGGATGTCATCAATGAAGACGATGACAAACTTGTCCAAGTAGGGTTTGCAAACGCGATTCATGAGGTCCATGAATGCTGCTGGTGCATTAGTGAGCCTAACAGGCATCACCAAGAACTCGTAGTGACCATAGTGAGTTCTAAATGCAGTCTTGTGTACATCTTCATCTCTAACTTTCAGTTGATGGTAACCTGACCTTAAATCAATCTTGGAGAAGTAACTTGCCCCTTGTAATTGATCGAACAGATCGTCGATCCTGGGCAATGGATATCTGTTCTTGATAGTGACCTTGTTAAGCTCGCGATAATCGATGCATAAACGCATTGATCCATCTTTCTTCTTTACAAACAGAACTGTTCCGATAACTCAGATTTTTCAAATAGCCCAATTGTTTAGCTGCTTCAAGAGACCCTTGATTTCATTTGTACAGACAACTATTTGTTGGCCTCTAGAGCCTTATTCTAGCCTCGATTTCCTAGCAGATAAACATCCTATGCACCTGTCACATACGTTAAAGTAAAAGTCAATACACATAGTGTAAAGGTGAGCATACAAGTTTGTTAATAGCATATAGAGTTCGAAAGCGTTTACGCATAACCAGCACGTACGCATAGTGAAATGAAGCACGTTAGTTATCGACATAGATCTATCCATACCAATGACTGCGGGTTGACTGCCCAAGGCAGTTCGTAATACATGATCACCATTGTAATCCATGCAAATAATTGTCCTTAACAAGCCCCGAGTTAACGGGTGCTGAGTCCAAACTATAGTACTATCGTTGCTAAGGCAGGTAGACAACATTCCATGTGTAAACATAACAAACAAGCATTCATTAAGCCACTTATAACATGCAGGAATGGTTAGTGTTTACATAGTATTGAGTAGTGTGTTCGATGTGATTTTAATATTTGTAACGTATGTAACACCGAAAAGTGCACAAAGCAAAAAGGGATCGAGTATACTCACAGCGATGATGGATTGAAGGGAGTGCTTAGAGAGTAAGATTAGCCTGAATAGATTGATAGCATAATGATAAGTGACGCGTAAAATGAGGCAAAGTGCGAGTGGCTTAGATAGTAGTTCGATCGGATGGTAGTCCGTTCGGACAGCTGGCCGTGCGGATGGCAGTTCCTTCGGACAGTAGTCCGGTCAGATGACTGTTCGAGTGGATTGTTTCTTCCTTCGATCGGACGGCAACCCGTTCGGTTGGACACTTCGCGTTCGTAGCAGGTTGTCACCCGTTCGGTCGGTTGTTCGTTCGGATGGCATCCCTTGTGTATTGAACATGTTGAAAATTTGTTTAACTGTGGAAGTCAAAATGTCTCATGGTTCGAATGGTAATTCGATCAGACAACAACTCGTTCAACATTCAATACTTCAAATATTGTGCAAGTCGTTCGGCTAGCAACCCGTGCGGTTGACAACCCGTACGGTTAACAGTTCGTTCGGACAGTGGTCCAATCGGACAGTATTCCGTCCTGGTTGTCACGTCTGTCTTACACTTGGCTGTTTTGTTCATTTGTCGTTTTATCGAGATATGTTGATATCGTGCGAACCAACAGAACCTCATCCTAAGTCTGGTGACCCGTTTGAATAGGAAACCACCCAAGTTCATTCGTTCCACCGGTTTAAGATGTTGGTTCATGGTTAACCCGGACTCGATAATCTCATGGGTAGAGTTACGGATCTCGAACCAACCCTAACCACAATGATGTGTAGTGAGCCGGCACAAGCTCCGATTCTATCGGTTTTGAGTGCATTGAGTGTAAAAGAATGAGAAAACTTGTGATTATTTCTTTCAACTCTTTTATCCTTTCGAAAATGTTCAGATCTATGTGAGATCGTTGTGAAATCATGTGGAAATCCTTCAGATCTGAGTTATCCTTGGTGGGATGAGGTCAAACTTGAAGTTCATAAGAACTTCATGATGACGTCACCCTAGAACACCCCAAATCTTGATGATTTCTCGGTTAAAAGTTAGGATTTAAAAGATAGAAAGGTGTAGAAGTGCGTGTAGATCATGAAAGTACAAGATTTAGGACGAGATCTTACCGGAATCGTGAGAAATCTGAAGAAAAGTGAGGAACACGAGCTGGTCGGACGTCACTTGCCAAAAGTAGTAAGTTTGAGAGTGACAAGGGGTATTTATAGGGTTACCCAAAGAGGAAAAGGGTTGTCCGTTCGGCCAGGCAGCTCGATCGGATAGCCTGTCCGATCGGACGGCAGTCCGTACGGACAGCTGGTCGATCGGCTGATTGCTTGATCGATTGGTCGCCTGATTTGAGTGTTCGGCGTGACGAGTTTTTGATGTTTCGATTGCGATTGCGAGCGTTGCGATGCGATAGATTTTCCTAGTCAAATTACTTTTAATCCCAACCACTCATATCTCGCGCTATCTCTTCTCCACTAATTATTATACCAGTTCGATTGCGTTTGAGTTTCGATTGATTACCACACATAACATAAATAAACATGCACAAGTAACACTTAAGGCACACACACACGTATAACAATGATCAAAATGTGTATTTCGAGTTGCGAGTGCGATTACCATTCGATGTCGATTCGATTAGCATAGTTCGAGTATTGTTTTAGTTAACTTTATCGCATTGTTACTTCCTATAGTTCACAGTCGTAAGTTGATTAAATAGTGATTAACACACGACGATTATTGTGATTATTGACACTTACTCCACATAATACAACTAAAGTGAACACATAAAAGAAATTCACTATCAGTCAAGCCGCGCGATCGCCCGTTGGATTTGACTTTGGCTTTTGAAACACGGGGTGTTACAGCCTCCCCTAGTTGAGGGAATTTCGTCCCGAAATTTGGCTGAAGCCGTAACAAACAACTGCGGGTACTTCGCCTTCATGTCGCTTTCGAGTTCCCAAGTGAACTTCGCGCCTCGCTTGCCTTCCCATCGGACCTTCACAATAGGAATGCGTGAGCGTCTGAGCTGCTTGGTTTGGTGATCCATGATCTCAACAGGCTTTTCCACGAAGTGTAATGTTTCGTTCACTTGTAGATCCTCTAACGGAACATGTAAGTCGTGGTCGGCCAGGCACTTTTTGAGGTTTGAGACGTGGAAAGTCGGGTGAACGTTGCTAAGTTCCTCCGGTAGTTCGAGTCTGTAAGCCACTTTGCCGATCCTTTCTAGAATCTTAAAGGGTCCAATGTATCGAGGTGCGAGCTTTCCTTTCTTGCCGAATCGGACCACACCCTTCCAAGGTGAAACCTTTAGGAGTACGTAGTCACCAACGTCAAATTCAAGGGGCTTGCGTCGTCTATCGGCGTAACTTTTCTGACGATTCCGAGCTTTCGTTAGATTGTCTCAAATTTGGAAAATTTTGTCTGTTGTTTCTTGCAAAAGCTCGGGACCGGTTAATTGTGAATGACCGATCTCGTGCCATACAATAGGCGATCGACATCTTCTTCCGTATAAAGCCTCAAATGGTGCCATTTGAATGCTTGCATGATAACTGTTGTTATACGAGAATTCGACTAACGGTAGGTATTATCCCAATTACCACCGAAGTCTATGACACACGAACGGAGCATGTCTTCAAGAGTACGAATCGTTCTTTCAGTTTGTCCGTCGTTTTGAGGGTGGAAAGCGGTACTTGAATTAAGCGATGTACCGAGAGCCGTTTGAAACGTTTCCCACAGTCGCGAGGTAAACCGAGCATCACGGTCAGAGATGATGTCACGAGGCGTCCCATGATTACAAATGATCTCGTTGGTGTAGATTCAGGCTAATCGTTCTACCTTGTAGTCTTCCCGTATTGGCAAAAAGTGAGCTGATTTGGTCAAACGGTCAACAACAACCCAGATGCTGTCGTGACCTGATGACATGTGCGGAAGCTTTGTTATGAAGTCCATAGCTATACTCACCCACTTCCACATAGGGATTGTTGGTTGTTCGAGTAAGCCAGAGGGTCTTTGGTGTTCAGCCTTGACTCTTGCACAAGTCGGGCACTTCCCAACGTAGAGAGCAATATCCCTTTTCATGCCCGGCCACCAGTACTTGTAGCGAAGATCCTGGTACATTTTGTCGGCACCGGGATGAATAGAATACCGGGATTTGTGGGCTTCGTCCATCAAAATCTTTCACAATTCGGTCCGTTTAGGGATCCAAATTCGGTCCAGATAGTGGAATATCCCATTCGGCTTATTCACAAGATGAGTTCCATCATGATAGATTCGTTCCTTCTTCAAAGTGCGTTCGTTAAAGCAAGCATGTTGAGCTTCGCGGATGAGGGTTTCGAGATCGTATTGGGCTTGAACATTGCGAATGCTGAGCAAATAACTCCGTCTGCTGAGAGCGTCGTCAACCACATTTGCTTTGCCTGGGTGATAACGAATCTCACAGTCATAATCGTTGAGAAGTTCTACCCATCGGCGTTGACGCATATTAAGTTCCTTCTGATTAAATATGTGTTGTAGGCTCCTATGATCGGTGAAGATCATACACTTTGTACCATACAGGTAGTGTCTCCAAATCTTTAACGCAAAAACAACTGTACCTAGCTCGAGATCATGGGTTGTATAGTTCTTCTCGTGGATTTTGAGCTGACGAGGTGCGTAAGCTATAACCTTGTCCCGCTGCATAAGTACACAACCAAGGCTAAGGTTAGAAGCGTCATAATAGATAATGAAGTCGTCGTTTCCGTCGGGCAATGTGAGGACAGGAACATTGCAAAGCATGTGCTTGAGGGTTTGGAAAGCAGAATCTTGTTCAGTTCCCCAAACAAAAGGATTGTCTTTATGCGTGAGAGCGGTAAGCGGCACAGCGATCTTTGAGAATCCCTCGATAAATCGTCAATAATAGCCCGCTAGTCCGAGAAAAGAACGGACTTCAGACGGGTTCTTAGGTGTAATCCAACTCTTAACGGCTTCAATCTTCACGGGATCGACGTGAATACCTTGACTATTTACGATGTGACCCAGAAACTGAACCTCCTCCAGCCAGAATTTGCACTTGGAGAATTTGGCATAGAGTTGATTCCCCTGGAGTAGCTCGAGAACCAAACGTAGATGTTGCGCTTGTTCGGCTTTCGACTTGGAATAGATCAAGACATCGTCAATGAATACGATGATGAAACGGTCGAGATATGGTTTACACACGCGATTCATCAGATCCATGAAAACCACAGGTGCGTTGGTTAAACCAAAGGGCATAACAATGAATTCGTAGTGGCCGTAGCGAGTGCGAAATGCGGTTTTGGGTATATCCTACTCTTGTATGCGTAGCTGGTGATAGCCTGAGCGTAGATCGATCTTCGAGAAACACGTAGCACCTTGTAGTTGATCAAACAAATCATCAATGCGAGGCAGGTGATAACGGTTCTTGATAGTTAACTTATTCAATTCCCGATAGTCGATGCACATCTAGAACGACCCATCCTTCTTTTTGACGAAAAGGACTGGCACGCCCCAAGGAGAGGTGCTTGGGCGAATGAAGCCGGTAAGGAGCTTTGGCGATAGGGTTTGTCACACCCCGACCACGTAGAACATACAAAACGTGGCGGAAATGTCGGGGAGTGTTGTAACAGAATTAATCGTTTCAAATCCATGGCAATTAAAGTTTCGTTTTATTAATCAATTATGAGAGTTTACATTGTTTAAACAAGAAACAAAGGGTACATAACATAAGTTAACTAGTTATTGTCTCGTTTTAAGTCGCTAAGGCACGAGTCCATCCTAAATGTAGCATGTATCAACAATCATTGCAAAGCAGTACCTGAAACATGTGTAAAAACGAGGTCAGCAAAGAAATACTGGCGAATAGTAGGAGTGTCGAAATCATGGCTAGTTTAGACGTTGCAATACTTTATTTAAAAACCTTGTTTAGAAAAGAGTATAATATTGCAACTTAATTAACCAACTCAAATCAAGCGGGTTATAATTTGTAAAACCTCGTAGCCATGACTCTTAACCCAAAAACATTTGTTTTAGTAAATTATTTGAAAACAATGATAAGTTCAGATGATATGTATAAATAAGAGAATAATGCATGATTAAATGAATAACCATGTAAAATGAGTTTGTATAAGATATGTTGTTTGTAAAACAATGTCTTGTGAAAAGTATGTTATTTGTATAAAATGTTTATATGTATCAAACTAAAATGATTCAAATAACACTGCGATATATGTAATACCATACAAACACTTATATATAGGAAGTACCAGCGGCGTATCCACCATGCTTGTATCATATTACACACGCATCGTTACTTAATCACTTATTCAAACCACACCATCAAGATGTAAAATGTTCATGTCTAATGTAAATCATGTAATATGTATTCAATGTGATTTGTATAAATAAATGTAAGATTAAACAAATAACCTTATAGTAGCATATTAAAAGTATACATTGGATTTGTAGGTAACATATTAAACTATGTTTTTGGTTTCATATATAACATATCAAAATATGCTTTAGATGTGATAAATAACATATTAAACTATGTTTTGGTTTCATAAATAACATATCAAAATATGTTTTAGATGTGATAAATATATATATGTTGGTTTTGTACAATACCACACATGAGAGTATATTCAACTATACTTTGATAGTGTGATTTAAGAATTCATTCAGACCTAGTGCATCAAAATACACCTTTGAGACTATAGGAATACCACAAAGGAAATCCCTATTTGGATGGAGCAACAAATTGGTTTCAGACATTCCATGACAACAGGAATGGGGTGTCAAATCCTATAGCGCTATATCATACTAACAATCGGTCTGGTGAACATAAAATAAGTACAATTCAACAATTTATTTTATGTTCTTTGAGAAATCAATGTTTAAACTATAATTAATCATTCAGTTTGTCAAATGATAAGTAATAACATGTATAATCAATTATACTTTTGGAACATGAAAATAACAGATAGGTACACATGCTTCACCCCAAAACAGTTTAGAAAACAGTAAAAGAGGGGAATAATGTACTCGCCTGAGAATGCTTGGAGGTCTTGAACAACAACCAAACAAAGCTAGAGAGGGCACGGAATCAGTCGGCAATCTAAAACTATATAAATAAACCGGACTTAAATCGGGAGATCGGATAGGATGAGGCTTGGTAAACCAAATGAGTATTGGAACTCATATGATATGGTTTAACAAGGCCTACATACTACAATGAAACCAAACCTAATTGCTTTCGACCCATCGCGACCCATTAAGGTAACTTATGCTACTTTAACGCGTCGTGCGCGTGAAACGCGTTCGGACCGCCTAACTAGCCCTATGACAAGTGTTATATGCCTAAACATGTTACATAATCAGTTATGTGACAAAGGTTTAGGTTACATATGCTTAATTACCAATTATACATGAAAAGGGTATTCTGGTAATTTACCTAAGGCATATAAACTACCTATCATACAACTACTTAAACGATGTGACCATAGGGTATAACCTCGGAAGGTTATTCCCTACCTACTATGGTCACCTAATGTATTTGGTCGGATCCTAATGATCGACCAAATGGGTTGAGTTCGAAGGTATAGGCGATTTATTAGATCGCCTACCCTACGACCCTAGACAACGTGGTAATCAGTGGGCATAGTCCCAAGGGACTATGACCAACGTGATTACAATCACGTTGCGAAGTTCAAACGAACTTCGCATTGACCATAACTGGTCAATGTAGAAAGTCAAACAAAGTTTGACTTTCAGACTCGAAAGACTCGAAAAGCAATAAAAGAACGAAAGAATACTTACCCAGGGTCCCCGAATGCTAATCCCGATCCAAGAATCTCAGGTATGAAACAATGGTTTCAACTTAGAGTTTCTAAAATCAGAATTCTTGTAAGTTATGCAATGGGGGGCATGGGGTATATATAGTTTTCGGTCCACCGTTGAGATCGTTTGATGGAAAACGTGCCATGATCCAACCCGTACACTTGTCGGAAACTCATGGTAGCTAAACATGGTTCTTATCCGCTGACTAGACATGTGAGAATGTGTGGTGGAGGATTAATCAGCTGAAATCTGATGTTAAAACATTGAATCTGGTCTGATCATGCAGTCGCGTAGCGCGATGGGTAGGCCCTTAGGGCTCGCGCTACGCTAGCACCCCCCTGAATCAGAAAAGTTTCAGAATTGGCAGAAATAGTCCCTGCACGTGTTTAAGGCCTTTTTCGATGCGTTTGAACCCCGTTAACCTCATTTCAAGGCTCTAAAATGAAGTTAAAGTATAGGGAACTCAAAACATGCTAAAAAATATGCCGGATGATGGTTCGTTTGGTCGTACGAACGCGATGTTCGCTTAATTACGACGGAATGCGCACAAGCGCGAAAAACGATCCAAATGACGAAACGAATGGATTTTTCTTATGCCGAACACTAAAATAAATTATTTTAGTGCTTACATAAATTTTTGGATGTCTGGATGTATTCAGAACGTAAGTTATGCGCGAAAATGCAAACTTGTGCACTTTTTGACGCTTTTAGTCCCTGAATGACACAAAAGTTTATTTTAGCATACCGAACACCTCAAAGCCTATTTCTAAGCTATGAAAAGGATATTTATGGTATGTTTAACTTATGGTCATGTTCCGGAATGTCTGTTACAGTTTAAATTGGCATACTTTCGCAGTTTGTCAACTTTAGTCCCTGTAAGCGATTTAACTTTGATTCCACCACAGCAAACCTTCCAAAACTTATATCTAAGTTATGAAAAGGTTATTTAAGGTATGTTAAGCCTATTTCACTATTCCGGAGTGTTCGTTGCATTAAACTGGTTATATTTACGCATCGGTGCGCGTATAACCTTCCAGAAAGCGATTTAGAGTTTGAAATTGAACAAGAATTGATATGTGCAAATGATACACATATTTTTACAAATCCCAAGTATGAAATACAATATTTAATTGGTTTGGAATTTGTTTGATGGTTGAAGTGACACAGGTGTTACAGGGTTAGCTCCAGGAATGAGGTCGATACGAAAGTCGATATCACGACTTAGTGGTAGTCTGGGAAGATCCTCTGGAAAAACGTTAGGAAATTCTCGAACCACTGGGACATCATTTATTCCAGGCCTACCTTTCTTTTCCTTCTTCGCTACTACAATGTTAGCCAAGAAAGCTCTGTATTCCTTGCGGAGATACTTGCTAGCTTGGTCACATGACATGAGCTTGAAACCTTTCGAAGCAGTTTCGCCATAAACACACAATAAATCACCATTCGCGAGCAAGAATCGAATCATCTTTTCGAAGCACATAACTTCAGCATGGTTTTCGCGAAGAAAGTCCATGCCTACTATGACGTCGAAACTTCCGAGTTGCATCGGAATTAGGTTGATTGGGAAGATGTGATTGTTGAGCTCGAGAGTACAATCACGAAGAATAGAGTTAACGATGACAGTTCTTCCAGTGGAGACTTCAACATCAAACGTCGAGGAGAGTTGGGAGCGCTTACGACTAAGGAGTTTCTCGAATTCGAACGACAAAAGCAATTATCGGCTCCAGTATCAAACAAACACGATGCATAAATACCATTCACAAGGAACGTACCATTGACCACGTTGTTGTCAGCCTGGGCTTGGCGCGCATTGATGTTGAAGGTTCTGGCACGTGCGGCTTGTTGTTGCTGCTGCTGCTGTTGCTGCTGGTGAGGCTGCTGTTGCTGGGGCTCTTATTTCACAACCCTGTTCGGGCACATGTTTGCAAAGATGTTGGGATCACCACATGCGAAGCAGACTCTGGCGTTGATTACGGGTGCCGGAGCCGCTTGTTGGCCTTGCAGGGCTGGGAGCAGAGCTTGATGAGCAGTGGTTTGAGCTGGGGCTTGACGGGGACCAGTACGGCAGTTGACAGTGAAGTGGTCGTACATGTTGCAGTGAGCGCAGAAACGACAGGCGAGACCCACCGGGTGATGATAAGAGCATGCCGGGCAAGCCAGATGGGGGCCTGTGTATGCACGCTTTGTTGGTGGTGCATAAGTAACTGGTGCTGGATGGTGATGGGGCTGCTGCTGAGCCGGTACGGCTTGGAGAGGAGCAGCAGTAGTGGTGACAGCACAGTTCTTGTTGCTGGAGATGCTGTTGTGGTTCTTCTTCTTGTGGCGTGAGGACTTGGACGATTGAGCGGCGGCACTTTCAACAGTCGGTGTAGCGGTGACTTGATGTAGGTGCTTTGAATTTTTATCCCAGACACCAGCCTTGACCCGCTTTTCGTTGATTTCAAGGGCCAGTAGGTAGGTTTCTTCGATCGTCTTAGTCTTAGCCGCTTGCACGAAATCTGCAACGCAGTTAGGCAGGGCTCGGATATACTTCTTGATTTCCATGTCAGAAGTCTTCACTTGGTCAGGACAGATGATACTGAGCTGCTTGAATCAAGCAGTGAGTGCAGCGTTTTCTCCATCCTTTTGCTTTATGTGCCAGAATTCATTTTCTAACTTTTGGCGTTCATGAGGAGGGCATAATTCTTCCAGCATGACCTCCTTGAGCTCGTCCCACGACAGACCGTATGCTGCATCATTCCCACGTTTGTTCCTCTCAGTTGTCCACCAGTCTAAAGCGCGGGACTGGAAGACGCCAGTTGCATTGAGAGTGCGTAGGTCATCTGGGCAACCGCTCTGTCGCAGTGTGACCTCGATGGAGTCAAACCATTGGAACAAAGCTGTAGGGCCTTCTTCTCCGGTGAACTCTTTCGGTCCACATGCCTTGAATTGTTTGAAGCTGAAGGCAGCTTTGGGAGTCTCAATTCGGGATTCCTCAGATGATTTGCTCATGTTTTCGTATATCTCGCTGACGACTTGAGGAACAACTTTCGCCATTTGTTTAGTGATCATAGCGACGAGACGTTTGTCAGCTTGCTTTTGGCGAGCATCACGAGAAGCGCGAGATCCAGATGACGACATTGTCTGCAACAGACATCGTCACAGGACTCAACATGACATATTCGAATCTCACCTCACAACTTATTACTACTAAAGCTCTGGAATACATCGAATCACATGGTCACATAGGCACGTACTCACATATTCACATAAGCGCAGAAACACATGTTCACGTAAGCACGTAGAGCACAGAAGCACATAAACACATACGCATGTAATCACAGAGGCATATAGGAGCATATAGAAACACGTAGAGTATTCCGACTACCTCAGAATACTAGATCCTATCACCCAAAGTCCGCGAGTGTTCGAATATAGCGATCGTGAATAACTTATCCAATAGTATAGTATAAGCGTATAACATAGCATAAGGTCGTCCACAATTTAGCGATTTGTTAATGTTTTGAGATAAAAGTGCAGTGCGAGTCGTGCGTGTTGATCGAATTGAAGGCAAAAATTGAATAAGTCTCCAAAATGAAACACATAAACAGTTAAACGCACATACAATACATAAAATCGACAAATCATCAGAGTCAGCAGTTGCGGGCTCAGAATCGAAACACATAGAAATCGAGAAATAGGTCGTCTGTGGCTATTAGACATCGACTATCCAAAGTGATTCGACCATTCTCAAGGACTTGTTGTACACACTTTGACCGTCAGGACTGTGCCTTTGCCTCGATTCTTGGGCGTTGGCACCTGTTCCGTTAGTCATATCGTGACTTCAGGTCGTTGGGGTCCGTCGAGACTTTGGTGAGAGCTTTATAAAGCAAAATAAAGATCGGAACAAATCGTCAAGGTTTGGGTTTCACCCCTAGCTTAACAATTGCGTTCCAGTTTTTGATAAAATAAAAGAGAATTATGCTTCAAAGTATGGATTTCACTCCTAATCCGACGCAAATTCTTGTGTTTATAGATGAAATGCGGGTTGAACAGGCAATTTAGTCGAGAGTTCGCGGTTTTCACACCTAATCTCGACTTAATCGCTTATTCATAGTCAAAAATTCGAGTGTAGTTATTGTGTAGCATAGGCGAGAATAGCGAGAAATAGCAACATGCTCATACATAATCCCTAACGGATATGTACAAGTTCGTCTGTTGGTTCCTAACTATAGACTAGGTTTCTAAGACTTCGACCCGGACTAGGTCGTGTCTTGCCTAATTCCCTATAGTTATGGCTCTGATACCAATCTGTCACACCCCAACCGATGGCGGAAACATCGGGGCATGGCACTAAGCGAAACAGATTGTCCAGAAGTTTTCATAAAAATTATCATTACCAATCAATTTAAAGTAACATGTCCCATACCATGTCTCAAAAGGTAAACAAATTATTACAGACAAAATCTAGGCAAATAGTATTGTTCTGACAACTCAGATTTTTCAAATAGCCCAATTGTTTAGCTGCTTCAAGAGACCCTTGATTTCATTTGTACAGACAACTATTTGTTGGCCTCTAGAGCCTTATTCTAGCCTCGATTTGCTAGCAGATAAACATCCTAAGCACCTGTCACATACGTTAAAGTAAAAGTCAACACACATAGTGTAAAGGTGAGCATACAAGTTTGTTAATAGCATATAGAGTTCGAAAGCATTTACGCATAACCAGCATGCACGCATAGTGAAATGAAGCACGTTAGTTATCGACATAGATCTATCGATACCAATGACTGCGGGTTGACTACCCAAGGCAGTTCGTAATACATGATCACCACTATAATCCATGCAAATAATTGTCCTTAACAACCCCCGAGTGAACGGGTGCTGAGTCCAAACTATAGTACTATCGTTGCTAAAGCAGGTAGACAATATTCCATGTGTAAACATAACAAACAAGCATCCATTAAGCCGCGTATAACATACAGGAATGGTTAGCGTTTACATAGTATTGAGTAGTGTGTTCGATGTGATTTTAATATTTGTAACGTATGTAACACCCAAAAGTGCACAAAGAAAAAAGGGATCGAGTATACTCACAGCGATGATGGATTGAAGGGAGTGCTTAGAGAGTAAGATTAGCCTCAATAGATTGATAGCATAATGATAAGTGACGCGTAAAACGAGGCAAAGTGCGAGTGGCTCAGACAGTAGTTCGATCGGATGGTAGTCCGTTCGGACAGTACTCCGGTCGGATGACTGTTCGAGTGGATTGTTTCTTCCTTTGAGAAGGATGTGTTTGTGTATGATGGCTTGACTTTTGAAGTTTTCGTTGTAGCATTCTGCAAACATCGAAGTATCTCTACCTTTCGGGCCGGTCGATTAGACGGTAGTTCGATCGGACAGCAACCCATTCGGTTGGACACTTCGCGTTCGTAGCAGGTTGTCACCCGTTCGGTCGGTTGTTCGTTCGGATGGCATCCCTTGTGTATTGAACATGTTGAAAATTTATTTAAGTGTGGAAGTCAAAATGTCTCATGGTTCGAATGGTAATCCGATCGGACAACAACTCATTCAACATTCAATCCTTCAAATATTGTGCAAGTCGTTCGGCTAGCAACCCGTGCAGTTGACAACCCGTACGGTTAGCAGTTCGTTCGGACAGTGGTCTGATCGGACAGCATTCCGTCCTGGTCGTCCCGTCTGTCTTACACTTGGTTGTTTTGTTCGTTTTTCGTTTTATCGAGATGTGTTGATATCGTGCTAACCAACAGAAGCTCATCCTAAGTCTAGTGACCCGTTTGAATAGGAAACCACCCAAGTTCATTCGTTCCACCGGTTTAAGATGTTGGTTCATGGTTAATCCGGACTCGGTAATCTCATGGGTAGAGTTACGGATCTCGAACCAACCCTAACCACAATGATGTGTTGTGAGCCGGCACAAGTTCCGATTCTATCGGTTTTGAGTGCATTGAGTGTAAAAGAATGAGAAAACTTGTGATTATTTCTGTTGGACCGTTCTACGACCTTTAAACGTCAGTTAAGGCAGTTCATCTTTGAGTACGAAGGCGGAATCATCGTAAACAAAGTCATAACAGCTGGTTTCCTTTTAATCTTTCTTTTCTGATTGATTTTCGTGCTTTTACAATATAATCTGATACAAATCCGTCAGCACTTCGTCTCTCATACAATGACCATCTATTTTCAAATGAACAACACACTAACCTATTTATAGTCCTGTTGATTTCGCTTGAACCATTTCAAGCTAAATCTCCTGTTGTTGATTTCGCTTGAACCATTTCAAGCTAAATCTTCTGTTGTTGATTTCGCTTGAACCATTTCAAGCTAAATCTTCTGTTGTTGATTTCGCTTGAACCATTTCAAGCTAAATCTTCTGTTGTTGATTTAGCTTGAAACACACATAAACCCTTTCAAGCGAAATCTACAAGTTAAACATGTAAAACCCTAATTAAGACCATGTTGTGTGTTCATTCAACCTATCTAGACCTAAGACTTAATGCAGACGAAGTCAACAGACATTCCATGCACCAACAGACTCCCCCTGGGATGTTGACGAAGTCTTCAGCTCCTGAGTCTTCAGTCTTGGTCTTTTCTCCAACTCTCTGTCTTCACATCATAAACATTCTTCACAGGTTTAGAATCACAACCTGAATCTAACTTCCATCTTCCCTTTGACTGTTGATCCAGACTCCCCCTTTCACAGACTCCTCTCGATATGCTAGAATCTGAGATATCTGGTTCAAGCTTTAACATTTAGCTTCCGTTGGGAAAAATGAAATCCAATCCCGTTTAACCTGCACATCCTCTACCTCAACATAAGTTTCACAAATTTATAACATTTGAATTTAATAAACTTACTGGTAGACATCATATAATTCAACAAACATACTAGTTACATCAAGATCAAATGAATGACCTTGATTAACTAAACACACAAACTTTCAAAACATTTGTATATGACATTCAAAGTTTTCAACATATTCTCCCAACCCTGTTCATCAAGTTTAGCACTTGGAATTTTGAAAATCAACTCTTCAACATCAGTTGTCGAAAATCTTTTTGAATTTTGATATAGAGAAATGCAGTAAAGAAATATATACAAACAATATTTTTGTGAGTTTGTGTAAGAGGATCATATCAGTTCATGAGACAAATCACAAGCACCGTTAAGCTTTTGACATTTTACGTTCTAAACGATTCACATAGATTGACGATATAGTTGTCCTTTTAAACTCAATCTAAAAACTTTCGAAATGCTTACCGATACGTTAAAGTATATTAAGATAGCACTAAAAATTCTTATGGACCCCACGATCTCAGCATATCCCCTCATCATGCAATACACTAACTCAAGTAATGCCTTTAAACTTTCATCAACTGTGATATGTGCGAAAACAACGCAGAATGTTTAAACATTAACAATCAGGTCGATACTTCCGTATACGCAGAGAAAGTCCAATGTTTAAACAAAATACGAAAAATAAAACAAGTTGAAGTTGTTTAGGCTTTAACCACCAGGTCGATACTCCCGTATACGCAGAGGTGATCCAAAGCTTAAACGAAACACCAAAGAAAATAAAGCAGAACGTTTAGGCAACAACATCCAGGTCGATACTCACGTATACGCAGAGGATGTCCGATGCTTAAACAAAATAAAGAAATAAAACAAGTTTAAGTCTTTGCAAAATGAAATGCACAAAATCACAGCGACTTTTCAGCAAGTTGTGAAAGTTCACAAACTGACCGGTTTTTATGTCTTTCGACATTCAGCGATTACTGAGTAAGCACACAGTCAAGAAGGACAAAACTAAGTACTATGCTTTCAACCGTGTTTCCCACTAGAACTAGGCTTTTTCATTTAAGTTTGTATCGTTATCGTAAATCTACTAGTCTAGCTGAGCCTATCGTCACATCATTAGTGAGATCGCTTATCACATTTGACATAACATTTCTTTAGCATGCTGTGATAGTCCACTGATTTACTGTCATTTCCTCTTTTCTCAACAAAACTCATTTTTGCTTTTTTTAATGTTTTTGAAATTTTCAAATTTTCAAATTTTTTTAAAATTTTTCTCCCCCTAAAATCAAAATATGTTTCAATTTTGATTTTCTGAGAAAATTTGAAAACAAACTATACAAGGAAAGTGACAAACTGATATCAAATCGCTTCAATTCGCCATTTACTCGGCATAAACAATCAGAACTCCCCCTGACAACAAACTATTTTCCCATTTATATTTCAAAACACTTAAGTTTGTTTTAATCAAATGGTTTTTCCGGAAAATTAGTTTTGTTGAAATAACAAACCACTTGTTGGTTAGGGGATTACATCATCACTTTGTTCTCCTTTAACCATTTTGAAAGATTTAACAGTTCAAGATTCTATCAACTCAAACACTTGTAGGAAATCAAGTACAACTTAATGTCCCTGATTTACCACATGTAAGACGAAAAATCACCAGAGTGAAATTTCTCAAGAAATGTGCCGATTCCTGTTCCACACTTACCAACCTGGGAACTCCGGCAAGTCAGGTTTTTCTATTTGAAAAGATTCACCCAAGCCTGACCAGCCTTGGGTGATTTTGAATTCTTCTTCAACAATGGTGGATAATTTGCATCATCCCTTGTTAAACCCGAATTCTCCTTTTTTACCTCAACACTAGGCTCTTCTGGCTTTGATGAACCAGAATCATTGCCTGATGGTGGCTTGTCTGACTTTGACACATCAGATTCATCACCGACCATATTTTTCTTCTCCTTTTTCTCTTTTGTCCTCAGATTTGCATCAGAAGAATTCAATTTACTTGGCTTTGCAGTCGAGTGAATTGATTCATCAGAACTTTTATTCAATCTGTCTGGTGAACCCGAAGACAAAAGTTTCTCTAGATACTCTCTCGCCTTCTTCCTTTTCTTTCGCAGTCTGTCTTTCTGCCCCTGTGAAAGTTTAACTTTCTTTTCTTGAATTGTCTGATCCTGAACTTTAGGTTTTAGAAGCTTCTGTTCATGGGGCTTGACGTTGACTGGCTTCTTTGCCATTCTTTGAGAATCAGCCCTCGATCGTGCCTTTGATCTCATTGGGCAATTTCTAGCAATGTGTCCTCTGATTTGGCATTCATAGCACCTTCTCGTTTCGAATCTCTGACTTTGGCAGTTAACAGCAATGTGTCCTTGAAATCCACAAGTGTAACACACTCTGTTATCGTACCATTCACCACTTTCATACCATATACTTAGATCATAACATTGTCTGGCTTTGTGGTAATAAACACTCTTCTTGAAAACTGGTTTTGGCTTTTGAGCACTGTGGTCAAACCTGCACCACTTATTACCAACATTTTGTGACTTATCATTTTTAAATTTTTGTGATTTTTCAAAATGATTGGATGACTTATCTGATGAGCTTTTATTTTCATTTTTAGGATTTTTCAAATTTTTATCTTTTTGTTTCTGTTCTACACTCTTCTTAACAGGTTTTTGTTTAGAACATTCACCTGTTTCAGAAGATTGCAAAACAGTATTTTTAAATTTTTCTTGTAAATCTAAAAATATTTTTCTTGTAAATCTAAAAATATTTTTCTTTTCTTTCTTTTTCATCATCAGATATTTCATCACAAACTTCAATTTTGACTTTGTCAAAATTTGTGACATTGTCACTTATTGGAACAGAATTGATCGGTTTTGGACACTCATATGGTGCCGAAGTCACAAAACCTTTCAATTTCACTTCAAGCTCTTTGATTTTAATCCGAGCTTTTTCATCTTCTTTTTCAAGCTGGATGATTTTAGCAAGATGCGAATTGATTTCAATTTGTTTTTCAAGATTATCTTTACCAAAAATATCTCTCTCATCTTCTAAAATCTTGATTTGATTTTGAAAATCTTTTTCTTTTTCTTTTAACGCTTCATTTTCCAATTTTATCCAAGAAACGTTTTCATTTTCAATTTTGATTTTTCCAAAAACTTTTTCTTTTTCTTTCAAATTGTTAATTTCCAATGTCAAACTGTCCAAACTACTCAACAGTTTGACATTTTTTGATGTCAATTTCTCCCAATTTTCTCTCATTTCAAGAATCTGTTTATTATCAGATTCTTTCTCATCCTTCAAGCTTTTGATTTCCACTGTCAAATTCTCCACATCTTTCAAGAGATTGAAATTTTCTGCTTCGGATTTTTCGCATTTTGAGCACACAACTTCACCTTTTGAAGTTTCATCCTTCTTTGATTCTTCATTCTTTGTCATTCCTTCTTTAATCTTTTTGATTAATTCAAGAAATTCATCCAAACTCATATTTTCTGAGTTTCTTTCTATTTCATCTATTAACTCTTTCTTTTTCTTTTTCTCTTCTTCATCTCCCCACCATTTCTTTTGCCAATAATCATCTTCCCTTTTATACTCTTGGATTATGGCTTCGATATCAAGAGTTTTGTGATCGATCGCAATATTTCCATACTCATCCAGATAACACTCTCTGTTCGGATCCCATCTATTTGCTCTCTTTGCATCTGAATAGATACGAGATATTCTAGTGATTTTGTTTTCAGCAATCATTTTTCTGTATCTATACTTCTGCTCTTCAGTTCGGTTATCTTTCCAAGGAATAGGATCGTCGTTTTTCGCCATCTTGTATGTTCTTGAATAACCTCGAAATCACCTTCAAACAAAACAAACAAGCTATTAGTTCAAAGAAACTGAATACGTAACAATGTGTTTGTTGACGAAATCAATCTAAGACTCGTGTCAAAGATTTATGGATAAATGGTGTTCGGATGAAATCTCTATAAATGAGCCTGATCGGATCTAAATGTTGATTTTTATAATTGGGCCAATGACAATTTTTGCTTTAAATGTTGTTTTTTTTATAATTGAGCCAATTACTCTATCACATGTAAAGTTTCAATCAAGAGCCTATTTGACCTCCAAGTCCACTAAACCGACAAGTGCCAACTTTGATTACTAACCAATGACTTTAGTGGCCGGCAAACTTATATCACGACAAACACAAGTAATTAATCACTTCTTGATTCAAGTAAATTGACTTATATGCACACCTGACAACTTCACATGCAATTTTTAATTGCTTTTAATAATCCTACAAACCCAATAAAGCCGACAACAACACAAGTAAACATTATCTTTCAAATGATCTTATTTGACCTCAAATGTTGGACAACACAATCAGCACATGGGTTAGACACTTCAATACACAAGAGCCGACAAACTAAGTTCACTCCTCAATATCTCATTGGGTCTCAAAATTCTTTAATGGATTCCTTTTTCAATTTTCGTAGCCTACAACACACGTTATACAAACAGATCACATGCAGACTACAAATTACGAGACCAGGATTCACATTTATTTTTCTCAAATACTGACACCCTCGAAAACTGAACTGCTGATTTCAAGCGAAAACCTGATATAGTTAGTTCAAGCGAAATCCAAGAAACATATTTCGCTTGAAAATTTTTCAAGCGAAATCCTTTGTTTTTCAAGCGAAATCGACAATCAGTTCTGTTACAAGCGAAATCAACAGCCAAAACTCAAGTTTCAAGCGAAATCTTCAATATATTTCAAGCGAAATCTGCTGATGTCATCTTTTACGAACAGTTTTCAAGCGAAAAGTTAATTTTTTATATGAATTCGATCGATTTTAAGTCCAAATCTTTCAAAGATTAGTTATCACACTAATTCGCTTGTTATATGTCAAATTCAGGTCATTTTCATCGCTGAAATATGTTCAAATCAGAAAAGTAAGAGAAAAAGTGAGTAGAAATATGAAAATCCAGTAGAATCAAGTTGTAATGGTATGAACTCCTTGTCCTGAGCTCTGATACCACTTGTTGGACCGTTCTACGACCTTTAAACGTCAGTTAAGGCAGTTCATCTTTGAGTACGAAGGCGGAATCATCGTAAACAAAGTCATAACAGCTGGTTTCCTTTTAATCTTTCTTTTCTGATTGATTTTCGTGCTTTTACAATATAATCTGATACAAATCCGTCAGCACTTCGTCTCTCATACAATGACCATCTATTTTCAAATGAACAACACACTAACCTATTTATAGTCCTGTTGATTTCGCTTGAACCATTTCAAGCTAAATCTCCTGTTGTTGATTTCGCTTGAACCATTTCAAGCTAAATCTCCTGTTGTTGATTTCGCTTGAACCATTTCAAGCTAAATCTCCTGTTGTTGATTTCGCTTGAACCATTTCAAGCTAAATCTTATGTTGTTGATTTCTCTTGAACCATTTCAAGCTAAATCTTCTGTTGTTGATTTAGCTTGAAACACACATAAACCCTTTCAAGCGAAATCTACAAGTTAAACATGTAAAACCCTAATTAAGACCCTGTTGTGTGTTCATTCAACCTATCTAGACCTAAGACTTAATGCAGACGAAGTCAACAGACATTCCATGCACCAACAATTTCTTTCAACTCTTTTATCCTTTCGAAAATGTTCAGATCTATGCGAGATCATTGTGAAATCATGTGGAAATCCTTCAGATCTGAGTTATCCTTGGTGGGATGAGGTCAAACTTGAAGTTCATAAGAACTTCATGATGACGTCACCCTAGAACACCCCAAATCTTGATGATTTCTCGGTTAAAAGTTAGGATTTAAAAGATAGAAAGGTGTAGAAGTGCGTGTAGATCATGAAAGTACAAGATTTAGGACGAGATCTTACCGGAATCGTGAGAAATCTGAAGAAAAGTGAGAAAAACGAGCTGGTCGGACGTCACTTGCCAAAAGTAGTAAGTTTGAGAGTGACAAGGGGTATTTATAGGGTTACCCAAAGAGGAAAAGGGTTGTCCGTTCGGCCAGGCAGCTCGATCGGACAGCCTGTCCGATCGGACGGCAGTCCGTATGGACAGCTGGTCGATCGGCTGATTGCCTGATCGATCGGTCGCCTGATTGGAGTGTTCGGCGTGACGAGTTTTTGATGTTTCGATTGCGATTGTGAGCATTGCGATGCGATAGATTTTCCTAGTCAAATTACTTTTAATCCCAACCACTCATATCTCGCGCTATCTCTTCTCCATTAATTATTATACCAGTTCGATTGCGTTTGAGTTTCGATTGCAATTCGATTGATTACCATACATAACATAAATAAACATGCACAAGTAACACTTACGGCACACACACGTATAACAATGATCAAAATGCGTATTTCGAGTTGCGAGTGCGATTACCATTCGATGTCGATTCGATTAGCATAGTTCGAGTATTGTTTTAGTTAACTTTATCGCATTGTTACTTCCTATAGTTCACAGTCGTAAGTTGATTAAATAGTGATTAACACACGGAGATTATTGCGATTATTGACACTTACTCCACATAATACAACTAAAGTAAACACATAAAAGAAATTCACTATCAGTCAAGCCGCGCGATCGGCCGTTGGCTTTGACCTTGACTTTGACTTTGGCTTTCGAAACACGGGGTGTTACACAACCTTTCTTCATACACCTTGATTCCTTAAGCATGGACACTTGCTTAGGCATCCCATACGGAGTCTTGATAACCACTTGCTTTTTATCACAAACGATATGAGCGTGGTTATGAGATAACCAATCCATGCCTATTACTATGTCGAATCCAGCTAGTTTCAAAGGAAGCAAGGATAACGGAAAAGAGTGGTTCCTAATGGATATGAAACATCCATCTCAGTCGAGGCAGTTTCTATGGTACCATCGGCCAACTCTACTTCATATATCATGCTTAGGGTTTTAACAGGCAGATTTAGCAAATTACAAAACTTATCATCGACAAATGACTTATCCGCACCCGAATCAAATAATATCCTTGCATAGACATCATTAATAAGGAAGGTACCTGTTATCACGTTATCATCCTGCACTGCTTCCCGTGCATTCATCTGAAAGACCCTGGCATTGGTCTTCTTGCCTTCTTCAGGCTTCTTCGCATACTTTGGGCAGTTGGTCTTGATGTGCCCTTTCTCATTGCATCCATAATAGGTCGCATCCTTCAACTTCTTGCAATCCAAAGTCTTGTATTCTTTGGACTTGCATATCCCACAACCAATCGGCTTCGACTGCGATTGCGACTTTGATTCAAACCTGCATTTCCCGAAATGACGTTTCTGGCAGGTTTTGCATTTAGGCTTCTCATCCACTTGCTGGTTACCCTTGTTAGACCCAGAATTCTTCTTGTGGTCTAAGTTCCCCCTATGCTTCTTATCAGAACGACGTGAGTTATCATCCTCATGTTTCCTTTTTCCTTCTTCAGAAATCTTAAGCGATCTCAGCCTGATCGCATCCAGATTAAGGGATAATGACAAATCAGCTGCTGACCTAAAAGTAGTAGGTCGAGACGCCTTCACACTAGCTTTGATCTCCGGGGCTAAACCCCCAATAAAACGAGCGATGTGTTTTGGTTCCGGTGTAACCAAGTATGGAACCAATCGAGACATGGTATTGAAACTGGTGAGGTAAGTCTGGTAGTCTAAGTTCTTCGTGACTAAGGTCATGAAGTCAGTCTCGATCTTCTCAACTTCATGTTGAGGATAGTAATTTTCTTTGATTAGAGCAATGAACTATTCCCAAGACATGCTATACAAGCGGACCTTTCCTGTAGCTTGGATCAGTGACCTCCACCAAGCTAGAGCTTCTCCCTTAAATGATTGTGACACAAACTTCACAATATCTTTCTCTGCACAACCACTAATATCAACCACCGTGTCCATTTCATCGAGCCAAGTCATACAATCGATGGCTCCTTTCTCCCCTGTGAAGTCTCTAGGCTTGCATGAGACAAAATACTTATAAGAACAGCCCTTAACACGTGGTTCTTGTTTGAGCTCAATCTTCTTAGACGGAACACTCCTCTGATTTGATGAGTGATGAGAATCACTCTTGTGAGCTATATGAGTTCTGGAGGCTGGTTTTGAATGAGGTACGGACTGAGTTCTGACTTGGGTACCACTAGATTCATTAAACTGTCTGTCAAGGGCTCGCGCAACGGCATTATCTATTAATGCCTGCAATTCCGTGCCTGCTACATTAACTCTGGAAGTGTCATGATTCTCCCTCGGGTGACCGTTGACTTCGTCTGACCCAGCCATGTAGCTTGATTGCTACATAAAATATTGACAAGATTTATTCAAAAGTCCATTATGGAATTGTCTTTTATGGCAATTCATTAATCATTGTAATTATAAACCATATTTGGTTAATTTATTAAACATTTTTGTTTAGGATTTTCATTATAATTTATCCTAATTATAAACTAATAATGGCACATAAGGCCTAGTCACAAGGACAGTTTAAATTATAAACCATGATTTTTAAGAATCGAGGTATTAAGATGTGAACCTAGTTCATTACCTTTTCTTGACAGGGAGTCGTAGACTACAACCGTCTTTTGTGTTATATGACAATGATTATGGATTGTAAGCCCTAAATCACAAATGGATGTTCAAATAATAAAGAAGAAATTGGAAGAATCCAATATAAGAATGACATGTGTGATTTAACGATCACATCTGCCAGGAGTATTAACATGTTTTTAGATATTAACAAGGATTTGAATATTTTTTTAAACAGGCTTTACCATTATGGCCAGGTCTATAATGACATGCGGGCTAGGTTATACCTTTTAAGATTCTTATTTAATATTTAATAGGCAGATTATTTTAAAAGGAATGAGATTTTTGATTTATTTATTTCATATATTATATTTATGCATATAATGACAAAAATTGAAAATTCAACATTCCACTAAAATTAAAAAGAGTACATATTTGCCCTAAACGAGACTTTAACAGAAATAACTTGCCCACGCAGGGGCTAAACTGAAATTACAAGTCCTCGCAGGGACTGGATACGGAAATAGATGTCCACGCAGGGACTTGATTGAAAATTAAAGAAATACAAAATAAACAAATAAGGAATTTAATGATCCCTTTTGCTCTTTACCTTGATTAAGCTCGCCATACCTTTGAGAAATCCCTGGTGGTTCCTACGTTCCTCTTGAACCTCCCGTTCCACCTGGCTCAACCTCTGTAGAATCTCCTGTTGCTGCTAGGTCTGAATCAACGGCGGCTGTGGCGGCTGCTGATGCGGAGGTTGAGGAGGTGGTGGGTGTTGATACCCATAAGGTGGGTACCCGGTTTGGTAGGAGGATGCGTAAGGCCCTTCAGGATGTTGGGCATTGTAGTTGGCTGCTACAAGGTATGGGTCAACATTGGGGGCATTGTAGTAGTTATACCCCGGTTAGGCAGGCTGTTCAAAGGGGTTGTACACCGCTGTACCGGCGTAGGTAGGAATTTGGTTATCATAACCCACTGGTGGCAGTGTGACTGGCACAGACTCCACCTCAGAAAAAGGGTTCGAAGGCCCACCCATCTGTGGGTCTTCATATAGTGGCGGGTAATGACTGCCACTTGAATGCTAAGGGGTGCTGATACGAATTCCCCCTCATACGGACATCCGTGCGGTTGTTCTTCTCCGCCTCGATGGCTCCGGAGGAAACTGCTGCTCAAGCGGTGGAGGGGCGGTGGAGTAACCGCTACAAAATGCGAATCCTCCGAGGGGTCCTGCTGCTGCTGCTGTTGTGAGTGGTAACTCGGAGTGAACACCCAGTCGTATTGGGCAAACCTTGCCTCATAACTATCTGGACCATGATAAGGTGATCCATGATATGACGACCCATCCGAAATCTCGATGGGGTGAGTAGGTGTTCCGGTTGGCGGCTGGGCAGGTTCCGGATCCTCTTCCATGTCCATGGAGAAATGGTCCTCCGGTCCCAACGGGTTATAACCCATTAGCTCTTCAATTTGGTTTGCCGGGTTGAACCGGCTTTGAAACTAGGGTGTTGGGTCGTTGAAGGAATGGTGTGAGTTGGGGCGTTGAAGGGGTATAAAAGAGTGATATGAATTGTGGGGCTCGTTCTCCGATTGAGGCCCGAAAGAGTTGAGGTAGGAAGGTGAGGAGCTCAGCGAGACTGAACGCCTCGCGGGTTCTAAAGAGGTCCTCCAGTCTTCTTGAGGACTGGTACCCATGGTAGCAGATGGGGTTCGCCGGTGGGAAGGTCCGGCCTCGTGATCGTTTGGGGCGATGAATGGCCCCTTGCCTCTTCCCCTTCCTTGGAATCTTGGCGGCATTTTTGTTCGTCCTGTCAAAACAAACAAAAGAACAACAAAAGAAACAATAAAGGACAAAACAAAATAAGTCATAATTAGTCCAAAGTTCTTTGTCTAGACTCGAAAGTCGAGGAATGTGCAAACTGTGTCATTGAGATTAAACACAAAAGGCTAGTGTTTAATTCACTCAACGTTGGCTCTGATACCAACCTGTCACACCCCAATATTTCCACTTATTACCGGTGGGGAGTATCGTGACGTAGTTGACATCATCATAGACAAATTATCATAGTTTAATACACAGCGGAAGTCGAAAGATAAAATCATTACAAACCGAATGGGAATAATATCATTTATTGCAAAACGGTTGTAAGGGATCCACAGGCGGATCGAAGTAAAAAGGAACATTGTTCAACAGATTTATAACATCTAAGCTTGCAAGACTCTTTATTGGTGCTAGGAGTAGCCAGCCTATTACGTTTAGTACCTGCACTTAGCCTTTTTGGAAAATACGTCAATTTACACTGGTAAATACAATTAACCGACTCATTTTGAAAATGTTTAAGAAAATTGATTTGAATGCACAAGGCACAAAATATCTTTTATAACTTGGGAGAATTATTTAAAAATAATCTTGTATACAGATTTAAATGTTTGCCGTCTGTCAGAGCCGGTTAGAAGAGCCGGACGAGATTAACTGACACACCACAGGTATAATACCCACAAGGAATTTCCTTATTGTGGGGTACCTTTTATACATACGCAACTGTCAGGTGTATGTAGAGGTGTACAAAAAAAACCGGTTTTAGAACCGAAACCGGGAAAAAAACCGAAACCGGTTTTTTTATAACCGAACCGGTTTTATAACCGAACCGCCGGTTATAGACCGGTTATAGACCGGTTACGATTCTTGGTATGAAAAACCGGTTAATAACCGAAACCGGTTTTAAAAAAAACCGGTTAAACCGACTAAAAACCGGGTTTTTTTTGGCAAAAACCGGTTAAAAACCTATCCCAACTGGTTACACCGGTTATTGTTTTGGACCTGAAAAACCGGTTAGTAACCGAAACCGGTTATTAAAAAACCGGTTTTCATTTTGGATGAAATAAACCAGTTCGATTAATAACCAAAACCGGTTTTTGAAATAAACCGATTTGTACACCTCTAGGTGTATGCCTACACCCCGTGCTTAAGTCGTGGCCATTACAATGAATGAGCCAAGGATATCCAGGACATGGTCATTAACCCCCCAAAAGCCATATTCCAAACAAAACAGATTAAAACGAGTTATGCAATTATATTAATCACAATCCGATTTAAACAATTACATACCCGACCAAGCGGTATTATTATAATACCGTATCCCAAGCCCGTATAACGGAAAATAAGTTAAAGTATTTACCTGAGCAAGTATAAATCTCAATCAGCGAGTGCAAGTATCTTTTACTGTTCTCCTAATCTGGAACGAATGTTTTAATAACCTATTAGATTCCTAACGGGTCTTAATTAAGCCTAAACTTAGACCGGTTAGTTTTAAAAGAAGATATATGGTTCAAAACGCACGATTAAGCGAAGACCGGATTAGAATGTGGTTTAGACCCGACGAGTTTGTATACTTGAATAATATGGGTTAACTAAACACATTCTGGATTTTGAGATAAAAATGATAAGGTTTGACCCGTTTTGGCTAATTTATGCAAACTAGTTACATAAACCGTACCGAGCGCGAAAAATGCATAACGGGCAAAAAAATGAGTCATGAACAGGTTTCCTAAGTTAATATGCTCTAAATATGTTGTGATATCAGTAGGATACCTTCCATTATGCCCAAAATGGATTTAAACTCAAATTATGCCCCGTAGGGGTATTTTGGTCATTTTAAGGCTTATAAAAGAGTTTAAATATAAATCTGAGTTTCAGGTCTGATATAATCAGTAAAAATATTTATTTTTATAAGTCATAACAATAGGGTATTTCATATATGTGAAATTTATCTTTTATAACCAAACTATGCACCGTAGGGGCATTTTGGTAATTTCACATAAGCTTTAAAGGTCAAAATTAGAATTCTGAGTTCAAAACTTTTGCTTACTGTTTAATTATAAAAATTTACTTAAAACATCAGTAGGTATTAAGTTTTATATGCCGAAATTAGTTTTAACCCATACTATGCGCTTAAAACGCGTAAAAGTCGGTTTTAAGCGATTTTCGGGTTTAAATAGGAAATCTGAGTTTTTTATCAGTTTATAAAGTTTAAAATATTTTATTTATTACATAAAATCAGTAGCAAAAAGTTTGGTGTCCAAATATTATGTAAAACTCATTTTATTCAAGAAAAGGGTATAACCGACAATTACCGAATTAAAGCAAGAACCCTATGTTATGCTTAGCCTAAAAATAATTAAAAATCTTCAAAAATCCCAAAATATTATATTACATCAGTGGGTAAAAATTTTGATGTCAAAATTTGGGTTTAGATAGGCTTTATGCTAATTACGCCGTTTAATTAATAAAAAGCTTTTTAATTACGATATTGTGCATAACTCCTAATCTAGACCTCAAACTGATGTCAAATTTTTAGGACAAGTTTATAAATTAGTAACAAAGGTTTTTGTCCTCTCACATTTTCAAAAATCTCGTTTTAAGGTCAAAAGGGCATAATGGTCAACATTAGGCATATAACGGAAACATGCACATGAGGAATCAAGTTGTATAACCTCAGAGGGTTACACTATCCTATAACCTGGTCCTAATAGAGCTCTAAGACATTTCCAAAATATGCTACATTGGGTCAGAACTGAAAGTCAAAGCAAAAGTCTACTTTTGCGAATTTCGGTTCCGAACCGAGTCTAAACTGAAAATTGCCGGGTTGAACATGCTTAGACGTGTTCTTACATTAATTACCAAGTTATACAAGTGATAAAACAGGTTTCATGGCTCCTACATTGCTAATTATGTGTTTATTTGAAAATTAGCTTTCTGTTGACTTTTTGTAATTAAGTTTGACCCGACAATTGGCCTGGTTAGAGTGGGAATCAGAGGGTGCCCTTTTAAAGGTTTATTACCCACATAATTACCAACTCATAGCTACTTTCAATTCGAGAATTGACTGGACCATTAGTGATTAATCACTAAGTCAAACCTTAATTACGATGGATTTGACTTTAGGCCATTAAACTAATAAAACACGATTAAATGAGGTTAAGGAAGCTTACTGAAGTACTAAGCACGACTAATGATCCTTAGGGAATGGTCTTGAGCTCCAAGAGACTCCAGAAAATAAGCTAGAATGATTTTCAAATGAATGCAAACATGTTGCAACTAGGAACTTCTTATATAGTGGGTTTAATGTAACAAGATCATCCCAAATGTCCCTATTGTTGCTATCAGATGATCACAGCTGTCCCTATTGTATGAAATCCCATTTGCACAGCCACTGGTATCAGTTTCCATGCATATAAGTCGGTTAAACAGGTTGAACAGGCACCTGCCATGCATTTTCTGTCGCTGACAGTTTCAGGCGGCCCGCGTAAGAGACCTTAGAAGTCTTACGCGGCCAGTATGGGTGCCAGATCCGGTCAAACAAGTTTCAGCAATTGCACATTTGGTCCCTGGTCCTTCTAATAGTTATTTTAACTTGTTTTATTGCACTTTTAACCCTCCAACTTGACTTTTAAGGACTCCAAGTCAGTAAAAAAAAACTTTTTTAAGTCCCCGGTTAGTTATACGATCACCCGAAAAGTCCTGAATTTCAACCTTGACGCTTTTAACCCTTACTTACGAATGTTAGCGTATCTTTCTCATACGATATCGAAACCTTGTGAAATTTTTATCACTTATTCTAGTGAGCATAATTAATTGTTACAAAGCTTCGGGTTCGCTAAAAGGTCACTCAGAGGTATAACTTAAACGTGTTGACATTTTTAACCCTTGCGGTTTGTAAACTTTCACTTTCTTCCACAAACGGCTTCATATGATTCATAATTCATTCGTTTAAGGGTATAAACACCGTGTAGGGTTGTTGAAAGGTATAATTATTGATGCGTGTAAAGTGTTATATATATTAGGTGTATATTTTAAGCCCTTTTTAACACTTATTTTTAGCCAAGTTTTAAATTTATAAAACACGATATTTTACTAACACTAAACACACATATGGGCAAGTGCACCCATCGTGAGCGTAGTATAGTGTTGGCAAGATACCGAGGTCGTCCAAGGACACAAGAGCTTTTAGTACCGGTTTATCCTCAACGTCTAATAAAAAATAAAAAGTTTAGAAAAATGTTTTAAGATAAGAAAAGTAAAAACTAACTAAAATGCTGAAAAAAAAATAAAATGAAAAACAGATAGACAAGATGAATCACTTGGTTCCGACTCGTATCTAGTGTAACCTTTGATTATTTCCGCACTTTTGCACTATTTTAAGAGATTATCTTAGTTATTGTAGTTATTCCCTCTTTTGAAGGTGACGTTACCCTCACCCTAGTAGTTTGAGTCAGCAAGGATACAATCCTAAAAGGGTGGATTATTGGAAGATAATTAATTAAGTTGTTAATGCAAATTATGGTAGGCCCCTCTTTTGGAGGTGACGTTACCCTCGACTAAGTAGTCTGAGTCAGCAGGGATACAGTCCTAAATAGCCGGGTTATAGTATTAATAGTAGTTAACTTATGAGGGGATCAAAGAGTTTGGACCCCCGCCATCCAATACCGTTAAGTATTGAAGGAGGTCCTACTAAATTTGACCCAGGTCCATTGCAGGACCTCTAAATGCTGAACAATGGCAAGACCTTTACCAAACCGTTCCCTTAACCCCCGACTAGGTAGCCAACATTCCTCCATATAGACCGTGGAGATATGAATGGTGAAAATCTTTTATTTTATATAGACAGTAAAATAATGCCAAGACACCACGGACAAACGATAAGGAAAGATCACCTTCAACATAAGCAACTAGTTATTAAAGTCATTAATACAAAACCAAGTAAAAAGTGCGAAAAGACTAGAAATAAAAAGTATTACACTAGACACTTTGTCTTCACCAAGTGATGTAAGAGACTTAGGCAAACATGGCCTTCATTGTCAAGAACTCTTACGATCAATCTTGGATCACGAGACGACTCACACACTCTATGATGGACAATGGATGATGGTGGTGGATGATGGTGTTATGGTGGTGGTGGGTGGTGGGTGAAGTGTGAGAGAGGTGGTGTGCCAAGGGATGGTTTGAGCTTGAGCCAAGCACTCCTATTTATAGGCTGAACAGAAGCTCGGGTACGGCCCCGTGTCCACATCCTCTATTTCTTCATTTAATGCAGCTTTGTCTTATTAGTTGACCACGCCCCCGTGTCCGCTGAGCACGACCCCGTGTGCAGAAGAATCTTTGTACTATGAAGATTTGCCTGGATTGTGCGAATCTTATAGTTGACCACGACCCCGTGTCCGCTGAGCACGGCCACGTGGTGGGCAATAGAAGCTTCTACCACTTTGTCTTTTCTGTTGACACTTGGGCACGCCCCCGTGCTGGCTGAGCACGGGGCGTGTTCAGTCTTCTGATGTCTTGTTTTGCTTGGGAAGATGCTGTCGTGGGGTCAGGCATGTCATGTCTTGTTCCTTTTCTTGTATTTATGTTAGATTTTGACGTCTTTTTGCTTCTTTTGTTAATTTGAGCTCATTTAATCCTGAAAATACAAAAGGAAGACAAAAGCACACTTTTTCTAACATTAGTACTAAAAAATGGTTAGTTTTATGCCACAATTGATGAAATTTATATGTTGTATTTTGAACACATCAAATACCCCCACACTTGAATCTTTGCTTGTCCTCAAGCAAAACTCTTTAATATGTGGCTATTACACTCCCAAATGGAATGGGTAGAAAAGAAGGTTTTGGGCTTGTCGTAGAGTGTCGGGATTTCCAAGATTCTTTATTTAGTTTTATTTTTATTTATTTACAATCCTATTCGTCATGATTTATTTAAAACTTTTCATAAGAAAAATTACTTATTAGGGCATAACATGCCTTTGTAAAATTCTATTTATATACAAGTTCACATACCTCACGGGGATCACTCAACACTCGGCCGAAAATGTATTTTTGTGGATCACTCGAGAGCGGCATGGAACTTACTCCTACCATAGGCTTGCCAAGCAATCAATCCTCCTCCTTTTTAACTTATATACCTTTGCAAATATCAAGAGGACTTTGTGGGTGAAGGGTTAGGCTTGGGTTAAAGGTAGGTGGTTGGGTTGGTGGTTAGTAGAAAAAGGGCTAAAAGCGTAACAAGTGTCGGTTTTCGTAAGACTTTCTATTTTTTATAACCTTTATTTTGATGAAGCTTTTATTCAAACAAAGTTATTTTTGATGAATCTGTTTGTTTATTTTCTTTTGCTTCATCATCAGTACTTTTTTTTTCAAAAGTCATACGAAAAACCGAACTTGTTACTAAAACAAAGGGTTAAAAATAAAAAGGTTTTGGTGGGTAAAAGGGTGTTTGTTTTGGGTTATGAAATGAAAAGGTTTAGGCTCAAAGGGGTTAACTAGGGGGATTTTGGGTAGGTGGTAAAGAAAATAATGGTGTAGAAATAAAAAGGGTTAGTCCTAATGCCTCCATCATTTACTTACTCGGGTTTAAGTTGGTAAGGACCGGGAATGTATTGTCATGGCAAGTTCTAGAGTCGTAAGAACCAAGCGGCTATTCACACAAGAAACGAAAATGAGCATTTAGTCAAATGATATGTAAGTGTTTGCTCAGTAAAGGCTTAAAACTCACTTTTGTGGGAATGGGTTTTTATGTGATCAAGTATATGTAATTAAATTTTAACTAAGATTGTCATGCCTTTTCATAATTTTCTTATGTTGGTTCTTTTTATCACGACGCTATCGGTTGTAAATTCGTAAAAATATAACCTTTTTGAGAACTTGAATTTCCCGAGTTAAACCTAGACAAGTAAAAAAATTGAAAATTTTTTTTGAAAAAAATTTGGGGTGATTAGCGGTTCCAATAGAGTTTTGTGTAAGGCTTGTATTTAGGACTTGCAATATTCAAGGTTTTAGCATCCCCCCCCCCCCCACACACTTAAATTACACATTGTCCTCAATGTGTCCCAAAAATAAGTTTTTAGGTTGATTGAATGTGTAAAAATGTGTAAAAAGCAAAATTTTTGTGTTACTGGTTACCTGGGCACGACCCCGTGTTGAGTGGACACGACCCCGTGCTCAGGTGCCAGTAACGAAAACTTACAGAAGGTGCACATGGGGGTGTTGGTTGAACACGACCCCGTGTCTGTCAAGGTCTGCAGAAGCAAAACAAACAGCAGGTTCAGGGGAATGGGCACGGGGGCGTGTTGGCTGGACACGGCCCCGTGCGGACAGTCTGCAAAGTTGAAAAACAGGTTTCTTTCGTCGGTTTTCCTGTCCCGGCTTTAGTAGTACTAATGTTTAGCACTCTAAGCCTCGTACGTACCTACTTAATCAATAAACACCATACCATACCATAGCAAACATCCTACTTTTACCAATATTCAACATCCATGTCAAAGTTAAAAGAAAAATGCAGAAAATAAAAGAAGTTAAGGAAAGTAAATTGTTCAACACTTGGCACGCAGGCCATCAATTGTTTAAGAGTGGAAAAGGGTTAACCTGGGGAACCATCAAACAACCTCCTCTTCCTCCGCTCCTCCCGCCTATTCCATGGCATCGTCATCGTCATCATCATCATCATCCCCTCCATGGCGTGCAATGTGGTCTCGTATATATCCAACATCATCTTGGATATCGGATATGTTTCTTTCGATAGCTCCGACCCGGTGGTACGTGTTGCTCGCCATGTTGTAAGTGTTCCTGGTACACATAAGGTTTTCCTGCAACAAATCATGCAAACTTTGGAAATTAGGAAAACCGCCTCCTGAGGAGGATTGGCCCGGATCACCTTGGGGTTGGTATTGGTACTGATGATGTTGCGGAGCTTGGAGGACAAGTGCTTCTTGCGGGTTCCATGCATGACCTTGCATCCTTTGAAAGCTTACTGTCCCGTCTTCCGCCTCATAAATCAGGTTCATCGAGCGGCATATGTGTATATCCACCATACCCGACCATGGGCTCCTCTCAAATGACCTAGGTATGTGGGCGAAGTGCCTAAAGAGACGGTACACCCATCCCCCAAAGAAGATAGGAGTCGGTGCACTAGCAAGGCGGTTATGATGCATGTTTTGGAGCATGAGGAACGGAACATCGAGCGGCCTGCGGTTGTGGATGCAGTGGAGGACAACCAAATCTCTTAACCCAACGACGCCACTTCTATCATGCCTTTGGCTAAGAGAGTAGCCGAGGAGCCTATGGATGTATCTGTAGAGCGGATCCCTCAGCTTTGTACTCTTAGTGCTGCTCGGATTGTAGTACCCTTCACCAATCTGAGCCCAAATGGCTTGGCGTTCGTTTTCACTTATCTCTCTCATTCCTCCAGTATTTTCTTCGTTTCCCGCATTCTCTTCCGCATACAACCCGACAATCGACCCAAATTGTGCCATAGAGATCGAATACCTCATTCCGCCACATCGGAATGATACCCCGTCATTGTCGAACGGGTCGCACCTCGAGTTGAATGTGAAGGTGCTATAGAACTCCAAAGTGCATTCGTGGACAGAACGGAGTCGAGTTGTTAGAGCGACTCTGAGTGGTTCCGTGACAATGTTGTTGAAACGGTCGATTTGATTCACCACAGTTAACAATTCCGTGCATGCTTGCCTCGGGTAATCCTCCGGCCTTGTTTGAAGTATCTCGTATCTAGCTCTAGCATCGAGCTCATTGGCATTGAATCTTGTGAACTTCCTAGCCATCTGAAAGAATACACCAAAAGTTAGCACGAAACAGAAATATTTTCGGACAAAACTGCAAACAGTGGGCTGGACACGACCCCGTGTTCAGCGGACACGGCCCCGTGTCCAGGCGTCTGTTACTCAAAAATTCCGTTTTTCGACCCGGTTTCGAAAACTTGAAATTTTTTGGTCCAATAGGTGCGGTTTCCCCCGAAAATGAAACCCTAAGTGCCGTTTTTTCCTAAAATAACCTGTTTACCCTATCAATTTTATCTTTTTTGGTTCAAGAACAAGGGTTTGGGGGGTTTTGTGAGAAATCGGGTGAATATATGAACAATACAAGTGTATTTACTTCCCATAACACTAATCTAACTAAATGCAAACAGATCTAAACAAAAATTTGAGGTTCGATCCGGATGAACTTCAAGAACCCTAGATTTCTCCCAAATTTTTGGTGTTTTAACTACATGCAAGTAACTAATCTAACTACTAAAAGTGATAGAATCATACCTTGATGTTGTTAGAGTGATAGGAGACGTCGAAAATCTGCGAAAAATCGCCTGGAACCAGAGCTTTTTCGGGGAAACGGGGCGTGTGGAATGAAGTAACTGTTTTGAAAAAGGGGATATATCCCGACTGCAGCGCGGACACGGCCCCGTGTCCAGCGGACACGGCCTCGTGCCGAGCAAAGTTTTGAATTTTTTTTAAGTGCTCGTGTGAGTGCCCTTGTTTCCCATAAGCTTTGGTTAGAAAACTTACCGCTTTATTTGTCGTCTCAATCGTTCGTAACTTACCAGGTATGATGTTGGTTTCATTCTTCCATCGTTTGAAACGAAATCTCTTCCTCTTCATCCTCAATGAATCCTTGATAAAGTTTCAGCCGTTGACCATTGACTTTGAATGGAGGCCCATTTCGAGATTTAATTTCTACTGCACCGTGTGGGAAAATATGGGTGACGGAAAAAGGTCCTGACCACCTAGACTTTAATTTACCAGGAAACAATCGAAGTCGTAAATTAAACAAAAGAACTAGATCCCCTACCCGAAATTCATTAGGTTTAATATGTTTGTCATGCAAATTTTTCATTTTTTCCTTATAAATTTCGGTGTTTGAGTATGCATAATTCCTAAGTTCGTCTAATTCATTTAATTGACAAAATCGATTTTTACCAGCAAATTCTAAATCTAAGTTTACATTTTTGATTGCCCAGTAGGCTTTGTGTGCAATTTCTACTGGCAAGTGACAACTTTTTCCATAGACTAGCTTATATGGGGTTGTGCCTATTGTTGTTTTATAAGCAGTTCGAAAAGCCCATAAAGCATCATCTAATTTATCTGCCCATTCCTTTTTATTTAATCCTACGGTTTTTGCGAGTATTCGTTTTAAACCTCTATTAGTCACTTCAGCTTGTCCATTTGTTTGAGGGTGATATGCTGTTGAGACCCGGTAATAGACCCCATATCTTGTTAAAAAAATTTCGAGTTGATGGTTGCAAAAATGGGTACCTCTATCACTTATTAATGCTTTAGGCGTGCCATAACGAGAGAATAATTTTTTCAGAAATCTTACCACGACTCTTCCATCATTTGTTGGAAGTGCCTCGGCCTCGGCCCATTTAGACAAGTAGTCTACTGCCACAAGTATATATTTGTTTCCTTTCGATGGTGGGAAAGGTCCCATAAAGTCGAGTCCCCACACATCAAAAATTTCACAAACAAGAATGCCATTTTGTGGCATTTCGTTTTTGGAAGAAATATTACCTGTTCTTTGGCAAGCATCACATGTTTTGACAAGACTTTGGGCGTCTTTGTAAATGGTCGGCCAATAAAATCCTGAATTGAATACCTTTCGTGCGGTACTAGCGGCACCATGATGCCCTCCGTATGGACCTTCATAACAATGGCGGAGAATTCTTCGGGCTTCGCTACCATGTACACATCGTCGGACTAGTTGGTCGGCACACATTTTGAAAAGATATGGATCTTCCCAAAAATAGTGTTTCACATTGGCAAAGAATTTTTTTCTTTGATGATGTGGCCACCCTTTTGCGACTATACCGCTAGCTAAGTAGTTAGCATAGTCGGCGTACCATGGTTCTTCCTTGTATTCCACCATTTCCAGGGACTCAGTTGGAAATTTTTCGTTGATTTGTTCGTCCCTGGTCGCTTCTAAAGCTGGGTCTTCTAAGCGCGAAAGATGATCTGCTGCAGTGTTTTCTGCTCCTCTTTTCTCTCTGATTTCAATGTCGAATTCTTGGAGGAGTAGAATCCACCGAATCAAACGTGGTTTTGCGTCCTGCTTTTTGAAGAGATATCGAATGGCTGCATGATTTGTATAGACTATAGTTTTAGAAAGAACAAGATAAGAACGAAATTTATCAAAAGCAAATACCACAGCTAGCAATTCTTTTTCAGTTGTTGTGTAATTTTCTTGTGCATCATTAAGTGTTTTACTAGCATAATAAATTGGGTGGAAGTGCTTTTCTTTTCTTTGTCCCAAGACAGCTCCAACTGCAAAGTCACTCGCATCACACATGATTTCGAAAGGAAATTTCCAATCAGGCGCTATCATGATAGGTGCATTGACTAACATTTCCTTTAGGGTTAGAAATGCCTGATTGCAATCCTTGTCAAATATGAAAGGGGCATCTTTTTCAAGTAATTTTGTTAGAGGCCTTGAGATTTTAGAAAAGTCTTTGATAAACCGCCTATAAAATCCGGCATGCCCTAGGAAACTTCTGATAGCTCTTACGAATGATGGAGGTGGTAATCTAGAAATGGTATCTATTTTGGCTCGATCTACCTCCATTCCTTCGCTTGAGATCTTGTGACCGAGTACTATTCCCTCTGTTACCATGAAATGGCATTTTTCCCAATTAAGGGCGAGGTTAGTTTCCTCACATCGGGATAGCATTCGTTCAAGGTTATCGAGGCATTGGTCGTATGAATCCCCAAAGATAGAAAAGTCGTCCATGAATACTTCCATTGTCTTTTCTATCATATCATGGAAAATGGCTACCATGCAACGTTGGAATGTTGCGGGGGCATTACATAGACTAAACGGCATGCGTCGATAAGCAAAAGTTCCATAGGGACATGTGAAAGTTGTCTTTTCTTGGTCTTCGGGTGCTATCGGGATTTGAAAGTAACCTGAAAAACCATCCAAGAAACAGTAAAATTTATGACCGGATAATCTTTCTAACATTTGATCAATAAAGGGTAAAGGAAAGTGATATTTTCTTGTTGCTTCATTTAATCGTCTATAATCTATACAAACTCTCCATCCTGTGACGGTTCTCGTTGGTATTAATTCATTCTTTTCGTTAGTTATTACCGTCATACCTCCTTTCTTTGGAACTACTTGGACGGGACTCACCCAAGGACTATCGGAGATAGGGTAGATAAGTCCGGCGTCAAGTAATTTAATGACCTCGTTTTTAACCACTTCTTGAACATTTGGATTTACTCGACGTTGTGGTTGTATTACTGATTTGTAGTCATCATTCATCAAAATTTTGTGTGTGCACATGGAAGGACTAATTCCTTTTATGTCTACAAGTTTCCAAGCTATTGCGTTTTTGTGTTTTTTCAAAAGACTAATTAATTTTTCTTTTTCTAAGCTATCTAATTTAGACGAAATAATTACAGGTAAATTACCATCTTTGTCTAGAAAAGCATATTCCAAACCTTTTGGAAGTTCTTTGAGCTCAAGTGGTGGGTCTTTAGGAGACTCCTTATTTGGTTGCTCATTTTGATCAAGAACTTTAAAAGTTTGTTCTATGGCGACCTCTTCTTCAACAAAGTGGTCAATCTCTTCACTTGTATCGGGTGGTTCATCTTCATCTTCAATTAGGGGGTCATTATTGCCGAAAGGATATTTCATTGACCGTTCGAGATCGACACTTCTTTTAAATGCCCCTAATTGAAGAGATAGATTATTGAACTTCCGGTTTTTCAAAGCTTCGTGAGTTTTTACAAATGGTCGTCCCAACACTAGAGGAGCGTCATCAAGGATGACAAAGTCGGTCTGTAATGTTAATTTCAAATGGGTCTTCTTTTATTAGCGAGGTTTGATCATTAGTTAACTTAACGCTTACCGTTTCGTCAATTTTAGTGTTAGTGTTTAATTCTTTTAAAAACTTAGCATGAGTGGGTACTAAACAATGATTTTCAAAAGAGTGTGACAAGAGATTAATTTCTTCAAAATTAGACTCTTCTTGAATTTTAACGTTGTCGAATTCACCTCTTTCGTTGTTTAACTCATGTGTCGGTTTTTCACTTATTTGTTCTTCCATTTTTACATTTTCAGTTATCTCTTCCTTTTTTAATTCTTCTCTTGCGCGGGACTCCTCTTCCCTTGCGCGAGATTCTTTTATACATCGATCGATAACTCTAATATGTTCTAATATCCTATCGGTCACTTCGGTTATGGAAAAAGAATCGGGATTTTCTAAGCTTGAATCCGGTTGTTCGACCCTTTGTTCCTCATAATACTTATATGAAGTAGATGGTTCGCACCATTGTTCTTCATTGTAGGCATATGATGGATAAGGTTCGTAATTTTGTTCTTCATAATACTCATATGAGGTGGGTTGTTCACACCATGGTTCCTCATAATAAGTATACGAAGGTGGTGGCTCATATCTTGGTTCCTCAAAGTATGAGTATGAAGGCTCATACCTTGGTTCATCAAAATATGAGTATGAGGGAGGAGGTTCATACCTTTGGTCTTCATAGGGTGTGTATGAAGTCGATGGATCGTACCTGGGCTCCTCATAGTAAGTGTATGAATTGGATGGTTGATATGAGTGACTATTTTGAACCGAGTGTGTGTTACGACAATTAGTGCAATAATTACCCCTATAATCATCCTCCTCATAGGTGTAGTTATAACCTCCTGAGTATTGATCCATAAGAATCACTCAGCAGACCACAACCGAGTCTCGAGATCATAAAACAGAAAAAAAAACGGAAACAGAGGCTAGACACGGCCCCGTGTTCAGAATCTGTATCTGGGCGTTTTAATTAATTTTACTGATCTAGTTGAGCACGGGGCGTGTTCAGTGAGCACGGCCCGTGTTCAAGCTACTGTTACTGGGTCTTTTTATGAAAATGTGCAGCACGGCCCCGTGTTCAGTGAACACGGCCCCGTGTACAGGTTACTGTAAATGCAAAGCTAAACTAAAATGCAGAAAAATGTGCGCGCGTTTTAAAAAGGTTTTGAAAAACTGACTAGGCCGTCGATTTTAAGCTTTCTTAAAATCCTTGTGTCCCCGGCAGCGGCGCCAAAAACTTGATGCGTGTAAAGTGTTATATATATTAGGTGTATATTTTAAGCCCTTTTTAACACTTATTTTTAGCCAAGTTTTAAATTTATAAAACACGATATTTTACTAACACTAAACACACATATGGGCAAGTGCACCCATCGTGAGCGTAGTATAGTGTTGGCAAGATACCGAGGTCGTCCAAGGACACAAGAGCTTTTAGTACCGGTTTATCCTCAACGTCTAATAAAAAATAAAAAGTTTAGAAAAATGTTTTAAGATAAAAAAAGTAAAAACTAACTAAAATTCTGAAAATAAAAATAAAAATAAAAATAAAAATAAAAATGTTGTGATATCAGTAGGATACCTTCCATTATGCCCAAAATGGATTTAAACTCAAATTATGCCCCGTAGGGGTATTTTGGTCATTATAAGGCTTATAAAAGAGTTTAAATATAAATCTGAGTTTCAGGTCTGATATAATCAGTAAAAATATTTATTTTTATAAGTCATAACAGTAGGGTATTGCATATATGTGAAATTTATCTTTTATAACCAAACTATGCACCGTAGGGGCATTTTGGTAATTTCACATAAGCTTTAAAGGTCAAAATTAGAATTCTGAGTTCAAAACTTTTGCTTACTGTTTAATTATAAAAATTTACTTAAAACATCAGTTGGTATTAAGTTTTATATGCTGAAATTAGTTTTAACCCATACTATGCGCTTAAAACGCGTAAAAGTCGGTTTTAAGCGATTTTCGGGTTTAAATAGGAAATCTGAGTTTTTTATCAGTTTATAAAGTTTAAAATATTTTATTTATTACATAAAATCAGTAGCAAAAAGTTTGGTGTCCAAATATTATGTAAAACTCATTTTATTCAAGAAAAGGGTATAACCGACAATTACCGAATTAAAGCAAGAACCCTATGTTATGCTTAGCCTAAAAATAATTAAAAATCTTCAAAAATCCCAAAATATTATATTACATCAGTGGGTAAAAATTTTGATGTCAAAATTTGGGTTTAGATAGGCTTTATGCTAATTACGCCGTTTAATTAATAAAAAGCTTTTTAATTACGATATTGTGCATAACTCCTAATCTAGACCTCAAACTGATGTCAAATTTTTAGGACAAGTTTATAAATTAGTAACAAAGGTTTTTGTCCTCTCACATTTTCAAAAATCTCGTTTTAAGGTCAAAAGGGCATAATGGTCAACATTAGGCATATAACGGAAACATGCACATGAGGAATCAAGTTGTATAACCTCAGAGGGTTACACTATCCTATAACCTGGTCCTAATAGAGCTCTAAGACATTTCCAAAATATGCTACATTGGGTCAGAACTGAAAGTCAAAGAAAAAGTCTACTTTTGCGAATTTCGGTTCCGAACCGAGTCTAAACTGAAAATTATCGGGTTGAACATGCTTAGACATGTTCTTACATTAATTACCAAGTTATACAAGTGATAAAACAGGTTTCATGGCTTCTACATTGCTAATTATGTGTTTATTTGAAAATTAGCTTTCTGTTGACTTTTTGTAATTAAGTTTGACCCGACAATTGGCCTGGTTAGAGTGGGAATCAGAGGGTGCCCTTTTAAGGGTTTATTACCCACATAATTACCAACTTATAGCTACTTTCAATTCGAGAATTGACTGGACCATTAGTGATTAATCACTAAGTCAAACCTTAATTACGATGGTTTTGACTTTAGGCCATTAAACTAATAAAACACGATTAAATGAGGTTAAGGAAGCTTACTGAAGTACTAAGCACGACTAATGATCCTTAGGGAATGGTCTTGAGCTCCAGGAGACTCCAGAAAATAAGCTAGAATGATTTTCAAATGAATGCAAACATGTTGCAACTAGGAACTTCTTATATAGTGGGTTTAATGCAATAAGATCATCCCAAATGTCCCTATTGTTGCTACCAGATGATCACAGTTGTCCCTATTGTATGAAATCCCATTTGCATAGCCCCTAGTATCAGTTTCCATGCATATAAGTCGGTTAAACAGGTTGAACAGGCACCTGCCATGCATTTTCGGTCGCTGACAGTTTCAGGCGGCCCGCGTAAGAGACTTAGAAGTCTTACGAGGCCGGTATGGGTGCCAGATCCGGTCAAACAAGTTTCAGCAATTGCACATTTGGTCCCTGGTCCTTCTAATAGTTATTTTAACTTGTTTTATTGCACTTTTAACCCTCCAACTTGACTTTTAAGGACTCCAAGTCATAAAAAACTTTTTTAAGTCCCCGGTTAGTTATACGATCACCCGAAAAGTCCTGAATTTCAACGTTGACGCTTTTAACCCTTACTTACGAATGTTAGCGTATCTTTCTCATACGATATCGAAACCTTGTGAAATTTTTATCACTTATTCTAGTGAGCATAATTAATTGTTACAAAGCTTCGGGTTCGCTAAAAGGTCACTCAGGGGTATAACTTAAACGTGTTGACATTTTTAACCCTTGCGGTTTGTAAACTTTCACTTTCTTTCACAAACGGCTTCATATGATTCATAATTCATTCGTTTAAGGGTATAAACACCGTGTAGGGTTGTTGAAAGGTATAATTATTGATGCGTGTAAAGTGTTATATATATTAGGTGTATATTTTAAGCCCTTTTTAACACTTATTTTTAGCCAAGTTTTAAATTTATAAAACACGATATTTTACTAACACTAAACACACATATGGGCAAGTGCACCCATCGTGAGCGTAGTATAGTGTTGGCAAGATACCGAGGTCGTCCAAGGACACAAGAGCTTTTAGTACCGGTTTATCCTCAACGTCTAATAAAAAATAAAAAGTTTAGAAAAATGTTTTAAGATAAGAAAAGTAAAAACTAACTAAAATGCTGAAAATAAAAATAAAAAGAAAAAAAGATAGACAAGATGAATCACTTGGTTCCGACTCGGATCTAGTGTAACCTTTGATTATTTCCGCACTTTTGCACTATTTTAAGAGATTATCTTAGTTATTGTAGTAGGCCCCTCTTTTGAAGGTGACGTTACCCTCACCCCAGTAGTTTGAGTCAGCAAGGATACAATCCTAAAAGGGTGGATTATTGGAAGATAATTAATTAAGTTGTTAATGCAAATTATGGTAGGCCCCTCTTTTGGAGGTGACGTTACCCTCGACTAAGTAGTCTGAGTCAGCAGGGATACAGTCCTAAATAGCCGGGTTATAGTATTAATAGTGGTTAACTTATGAGGGGATCAAAGAGTTTGGACCCCCGCCATCCAATACCGTTAAGTATTGAAGGAGGTCCTACTAAATTTGACCCAGGTCCATTGCAGGACCTCTAAACGCTGAACAATGGCAAGACCTTTACCAAACCGTTCCCTTAACCCCCGACCAGGTAGCCAACATACCTCCATATAGACCGTGGAGATATGAATGGTGAAAATCTTTTATTTTATATAGACAGTAAAATAATGCCAAGACACCACGGACAAACGATAAGGAAAGATCACCTTCAACATAAGCAACTAGTTATTAAAGTCATTAATACAAAACCAAGTAAAAAGTGCGAAAAGATTAGAAATAAAAAGTATTACACTAGACACTTTGTCTTCACCAAGTGATGTAAGAGACTTAGGCAAACATGGCCTTGATTGTCAAGAACTCTTACGATCAATCTTGGATCCCGAGATGACTCACACACTCTATGATGGACAATGGATGATGGTGGTGGATGATGGTGTTATGGTGGTGGTGGGTGGTGGGTGAAGTGTGAGAGAGGTGGTGTGCCAAGGGATGGTTTGAGCTTGAGCCAAGCACTCCTATTTATAGGCTGAACAGAAGCTCGAGCACGGCCCCGTGTCCAGTGGGCACGGCCCTGTGTCCACATCCTCTCTTTCTTCATTTAATGCAGCTTTGTCTTATTAGTTGACCACGCCCCCGTGTCCGCTGAGCACGACCCCGTGTGCAGAAGAATCTTTGTACTATGAAGATTTTCCTGGATTGTGCGAATCATATAGTTGACCACGACCCTGTGTTCACTGAGCACGGCCCCGTGGTAGGCAATAGAAGCTTCTACCACTTTGTATTTTCTGCTGACACTTGGGCACGCCCCCGTGCTGGCTGAGCACGGGGCGTGTTCAGTCTTCTGATGTCTTGTTTTGCTTGGGAAGATGCTGTCGTGGGGTCCGGCATGTCACGTCTTGTTCCTTTTCTTGTATTTATGTTAGATTTTGATGTCTTTTTGCTTCTTTTGTTAATTTGAGGTCATTTAATCCTGAAAATACAAAAGGAAGACAAAAGCACACTTTTTCCAACATTAGTACTAAAAAGGGTTAGTTTTATGCCACAATTGATGAAATTTATATGTTGCTTTTTGAACACATCAATTATCCAATGTTGACACTTTGAATCATTTTACACGCATACTTTCTTTGTTTGTCAACTTCAGTCCTTCTAAATTAATTCTTTACACATTTAAAGTCCATGACACGTGTCTTCATTATATTGGTCGTGATTTTACGAGGTGTTACACAAACACAAGAGAATAGTTCTGGTCAAAGTAAAATGGGATTCCAAAAGAGGACCAGAATACACATGGGAGCTTGAATCAGAAATTCAATGGAAATATCCACACTTATTCCAGTAGACCTCGAGGACGAGTTCTAAAAAAGGTGGGGAGGATATAACAACTCTCCTAAATATTTTCGACACTCCTAATATATTTAAAGTATCCTATATCACTTAAAGTATACCTCGTATACAAAAACGAGCCCCGAATACTTTTATTTTTATTAAAATTAAATAAAAACAAGATTTTTACTTCGCTCGCGGGCCGCGAACAAGATGGCTAACCGCTACGCGGGGCGCGACAGCCTTGCCACGCAATGACACCCTGAGCCGCCACGTGGCAGGCTCGTGTCTGGTCTACAATTGGCGAATCAGCAAGCCTATGCCCTACAACCCTATGTTGCGGGCCGCGAAGGGTCACCCTTCGGCTTACGCGGGCCGCGAGGGAGGCCAATATCAGCCCTATAAATAGCAACGAAGGATTCAGTCGACAAACCGTTCAAATTTCTTTCTTTCTCTCGAATTCTCACATAGTATAAGCTATACTCAGGCACAATACCCCCTAAATAACCAAGTTCTGCCCCGTTGTAAGTATTATAACCCCGGTTACGTATTAGATACGCTGCCTGATTGATCCAGGGTTCCGTAACGGCTGTCGTGGTTCTGCCCGACGTAGTCGTTGGAATGTCGTATCTTACTAATGTAAATATTGGGTTATTATACTAACGCGTGTGCATTTGTGTAAATTATAGATAATCACCAGGAAACCCTTAAAGGAAAACCTAAGACAGCAATGTGAGTAATCTCCATTTTGTAAACTGTTTTACAAAATCTTAAATATTTTACAATGTAATTAAGCAGTGATTGAGTCTTTGTAATTCTTCAATTACTGCCGGTATGTTGGGGTTTTGTATACGAAATGTGGAACACGTTACCATTGGACAAAGAGTTAGCCAATGGGTAATGTGACCCACCAGTCAGGATTGACAATACTGAATGAGTAATTGTGTAGATGTAAACATTGTAATCGCTCTCAATAATGTTAAAAGATAAAACTCTTTTTGATTAAACTGGGATTCACTCACCAGTATTTCCCACTGACAAATTTTTTTTAAACGCGTTTCAGGTAACAAAATGTGAAAGCCAACTAGAAGCCAGCTGGACAGCACTGAAGGCTTGGAAAAGTGGCTATAAAAGTTACCTAAATAAAAGAAGATGTTTTATTCAATAAAATAGAGATTATCTCTATAAATCAGTTTGTAATGAAAACTTGGGTTTTATTCCAATATGTTTAACATTATAAAAATGTGGTGTTTACTCTGATAAAATATTTCCTAACTACGGTCTTGATAAAATTTCTGCTGCCAAATTGATAAACACTGATACCACCAAAACTGATATCTCGCGGCCGCACGTTCCCGGCACAGATAGGGGGCGTGGGTTATGACACTTAGTGAAGACAAATCTTTTATATATTACTTTTGATTTCCAATCTTTTGCTACTTTTTGTTTGGGTATGTATTATTGACTTTAATAACTAGTTTTCTATATTGAAAGTGAATTTTACTTAATCATTTCTTCATGTTTTGTTGATTCACTCATTCTTGTCTTTACGGTCTATATAAAGCACGTTATCTGCCTGGAAGGGGGTTAGAAGGGTTTTAGGTAAAGTTCTTGCCTCGTTCAGTGTATAAATCCTTCGAGGACTTGATTCAAGCTTAGTAGGATTTCCCTACGAGGTCGATCTTAATCACCTTTAGGGAAGTAAGAACCGCTTGTAATCCCTTATCTATATACTACTATTAAAACATTAAACCAACCTTGCGGAACTGTATCATTGTTGACTCAGACCAATAGGTTGAGGGTAACGCTGCTTGGAAGGGGGCCTACCATTTTTCGCATTAATAACTTACTTAATTATCTTTCAATAATCCGACCTTGCGGGATTGTATCCCTGCTGACTCAGAGCAATAGGTTGAGGGTAACACTGCTTGGAAGGGGGCCTATTACTATAACTTAAAGATAATCTCCTAAAAAGCCCAAAGTGTGGAAATCATCAAAGGATACATAAAAGAGGAGTTAGAACCAAGTGATTCCTTCTTGTCTATTTGTTTTCCTTATATTTTTATTATTTTGATTTTCTAGTTTATCTTTTATAACTTTGAAAACTTTTTATCAAAATTTGGTTAGATTAGACGTTAACGATAAGCCGGTACTAAAAGCTCTTGTGTCCTTGGATGACCTCGGTATCTTGCCATCACTATACTACGTCCGCGATGGGTGCACTCGCCCTAACGTGTGTAGAGTGATAGTATTATATCGTGTTTTATAAATTTAAAGCTTGATTCGCGAGTAAAAAGTGCTTAAAATATATCTAAAATTTATACACACTAGCACACACGTCAAGTTTTTGGCGCCGTTGCCGGGGACACAAGGATTTTGAGAAAGCTTAAAATTATCGGCCTAATAAAATTCTGTACATTTTTCAAAACTATGCCTGTTTTCAAAACTTTTTTTATTTTTAGAGTAGGTTTGACACGGGGTCATGCCACTTGGCCACGCCCCCGTGCTGCAAATTTCCAGAAAACTTTTTCAAACACCCAGATACAGACTTGCCCACAGGGCTGTGCCAGTTCAGCACAGGGTCGTGGTCATCAATCTGTTAAATTTTAATTTTCTGTTTTCTGGTCCCGATGTTCGTTAATCTTTTGGGTATCTTCCAATACAATGGATTACTACTCAGGAGACTTCAGCTACTATATTGAGGGTGATTATAAGGAACCATATTGTACCATTTGCGGCGAATCCTATTCGGTACAACATTGTTACCTCTTTCAACCATCAACCTCATACACCACATATGAAGAACCAAGGTTTGAAACTTACGACACACCACCAACAATTAATCCTGAAGCCGAAAGCCTTATACAAAGTCTCAAAATTTTAGAACTCTTAATTAAGAGATCTCACGAAAAGGAGGAGACCATTTGTACTAAAGAGGTAATAATCGAAAAGGTAAAAATAGAAGAACCACAAAACGAAAAACTCACGCATGAACCAAACCAAGAAGAAGGTAAGTCTAAAACTAATGATTTTAAAATATAACAAAATGTTCAGGAAATTCACGTTTTACAGCCTTCTTTTGAAAATCATTGTTTGGTATCTTCTCATGCCAAGTTTTGAAAAGAGTTAAACACTTGAGCATTACATTAACAAATGATCAAACTTCACTAATACAAGATGAACACCTTGAACTAAACATAAAACAGGTACCATGTTTTTTTTCAAAACATCTTCGTTAGTAACGTGCTAATTGATAAAGATCTTTATGTTAACATAATGCCAAACTATATTTTCAAAAATTAGGTACTAGTGATTTTTCTCCCCTTAAAATCCCTATTTTTCTCTCTAATCGAAAAATGATAAACACCACGGGAATGGTTGAGGATGTCTTAATTCAAACTAATCAAACGGTAGTACCAACCGACTTCATCATCCTAGATGATGCCCCCTCGTGTTGGGAAAATCCTTCATGAAGTCCCATTAAACCTTAGTCAACCGGAAGTTAAAAAACCTATCACTTAAATTAGGGGCCGACAAAAGGTATGTCAATCTTGACCAATCAATGAAATATCCAATTAGCAATGACGACCCCCTAATTGGAGATGAATCAGAGCCACCGATACAGAAGAAACAAAGGAACAACTTTTCGAAAAGGAAGATGCCATTGAACAAACATTTTCGGCCATCGATCTTAATAAAGAAGAAAATAAGCGGTCTCTTGAAGACCCACCGCCACTTGAACTCAAGGAACTACCAAAAGGTCTAGAATACGCATTATTGGACGATCATGGTAAGCTCCTCGTCATCATTTCTTCTAGACTAACACCTTTTGAAAAAGAAAAATTAATAAAACTTTTGAAAAAACATAAAAACGCAATCGCATGGAAGCTTATGGATATCAAAGGCATCTATCCTTCCATGTGCACACACAAATTTTAATAGAAGATGGTTATAAAACGGTAATACAACCACAAAGAAGAGTAAATCCAAACATACAAGAAGTGGTTAAAATGAAGTTATCAAGCTACTAGACGCCAGACTTAGCTACCCTATCTCCGATAGCCCATGGGTAAGTCCCGTCTAAGTAGTACCAAAAAAGGAGGTATGACGGTAGTAATTAATGATAAAAATGAACTTATACCAACAAGAACCATCACCGGATGGAGAGTTTGTATCGACTATCACAAATTAAACAAGGCAACAAGGAAAGACCACTTCCCTTTGCCATTCATCGACCAAATGTTAGAAAGACTATCCGGTCATAAATTTAATTGTTTTCTCGATGGTTTCTCCGGGTATTTTCAAATTTCCATAGCACCGGAGGACCAAGAAAAAACAACTTTTACATGTCCCTATGGAACTTTTGCTTATCGATGCATGCGTTTTGGTCTATGCAATGCCCCTGCTACGTTTCAACGTTGCATGGTGGCTATCTTCCACGACATGATAGAAAAAACCATGAAAGTTTTCATGGATGACTTTTCTATCTTTGGAGATACATTTGACCAATGCCTCGACAATCTTGAACGAATGTTATCCTGATGTGAAAAAACCAACCTCGCCCTTAACTAGGAAAAATTCAATTTCAAGGTAACTGAAGGAATAGTACTCGGTCATAAAATCTCAAGCGAAGGAATGGAAGTTGATCGGGCAAAAATATATACTATTTCCCGATTACCTCCCCCATCCTACGTTCGAGCCATTCGAAGTTTCCTAGGGCATGCTGGATTTTATAGGCAATTTATCAAAGACTTTTCAAAAATCTCTAGACCTCTAACAAAATTACTTGAAAAAGATGCCCCATTCATCTTTGACAAGGAATGCAACATAGCTTTTCTTGCACTAAAAGAAATGCTAGCCAACGTACCAATCATGATAGCACCCGATTGGAAACAACCTTTTGAAATCATGTGTGACGCAAGAGACTTTCCAGTTAGAGCTGTCTTAGGACAACGAAAAAAGAAACACTTTCACCCAATATACTATGCAAGTAAAACTCTTAACAATGCCCAAGAAAATTATGCAACCACCGAAAAAGAGTTACTAGCCGTAGTATTTGCTTTTGATAAATTTCGTCCTATCTTGTTCTTTCTAAAACAATAGTCTATACGGACCATGCCACCATTCGATACCTTTTCAAAAAACAAGATGCCAAACCACGTTTGAACCGGTGGATTCTTCTCCTCCTCCAAGGATTTGACATTGAAATAAAAGATAAACGGGGAGTCAAAAACACCGATGTTGGTGCATATTTTGTGACAACAGCTTTGGCTTGGTCTTTGGATATTTTACAAGGCCTTTGAGTTTGTGAAAGCCCACGTGAAGCTGTTTGGTGATTGGATGCATCAGCTTAGGGGGAGTCTGTTGCTGACAGAATTCGTGTTGAAGTTGACGCTATCCAAAGACCAAAGACTGTGAGATTCTGAAGATTAAAGTTACCTTTCCAAGCTATTGTTAAGGGGGAGTTTGTTGGTTCATATTATGTGACAACAACTTTGGCTTGGTCTTTTGATATTTTACAAGGCTTTTAAGTTTGTGAAAGCCCACGTGACTGGTCCGAGCTTACGCAGGATATGGATTTTGAGTACATGGGTTCGAGTTTGGGTCCAAGTTATGTCTAGTCCGATTTTGTTATTATGTAAGTTGGGCCTAACCCTGTTCGCATGGAATAGTTGTTGTATATAAACAACTTTATGCTTTAGGTTTTAGGTTAGACAGTTTGACAGAAGTTTGAGAGTTTGAGAGAGTTAGAGAAAACACAGAGAAAGGCTGTGAGTTCTTGTGATCTTGAGTGGTTGTAGACATTGTGTTTGATAATCACAGAAGATCAGTTTGGTATTTGTGGTTCATGTTCTTCATCTTTATTCTTGTTTCTGTTTCATCGGTTGATCAAGGGGATTCCGCACCCTTGAATGATTATCAATCTTATAACGATCCATGGGATAGGGACCTACAATTGGTATCAGAGCGTTTGCTCTTATTTTCGGTTCAAGATTGGTAAACAGATTCAAGAATAACTGCTGAAAATGGATGCTGATTAATTTTCAAGAATTGTTTGGTGGTTGCTGGTGCATTATTGTTGGTTTCGAGTGTTTTTCTTGGCTGATTTTTAAAGATTTCGAGTCACTGTTCGTGTGTTGTTCATCATTTGTTCATCGTATTATTCAAGAAATTAAGCTGATTTGGATTGGTTATTTTCAAGAAAAGTGTTTGCGAGAATATTGGAAAGTTGTTGAAGATTTTCAGAAAATTTCAAGAAATCTTTCGGATTTTAAAATCCTGATTTTTCAGGATTTCGATATCTTCTCTAACTAACGTGTGTTGCAGGTTTCAAGTGGTTGCTACTCATGGTTGCTACTCGCGGTTGCTACTCCTGGTTGCTACTCATATTTCGAGTTGAGATTCAGAGGTTGCTACTCGTGGTTGCTACTGAGGTTGCTACTCAGATTTCGAGTTGAGATTCAGAGGTTGATAGTCGTGATTGCGACAGAGGTTGCGACTGGTGCTATTGACTTGCAATCAAGTGATTTCGACAAAGGCTGCGACTGGTGTTGTTGACTCGAAATCAAGTGATTTCGACAAAGGTTGTGACTCACAATCAGGTGGTTTCGACTGAGGTTGCGACTGGTGATAAGGTGTCTGTGATTGCGACTTGAGAAGTGGTGAAATTTTTCTTAGCTAACGTAGACGGGAATTAACGTTTTCGTGAATAGAAAATTATCCATAGACAATCTCAGCAAACCGTTTGCACGGTTGGAATCCATATATATTTAGGACAAAAAGACATGAAAATTCCAAAAAAGGTACTAGACAATATATATCATTGGATTCGTAATCTTGAGACGAGTCTAACGGTAGAACTTGGTAAAAACAGTTTTCGAAATTTTTTTGAACGTTTTTAAGCAGCCGGTTGCGTTAAAAATGTCGAACATGTCGAATTTGAATGAGCTATTGATGATGGATCATGAGGTTGGCACAATGAACAAACCTCCTAAAATGATGAAGGTACAAAATTACCTTACATGGAAAGACAGATTTCAGTCTTTTATCGAATATCAGGACACACGGATGTGGATCTGTATTCAAGAGGGGTACGTGAACCCAACACATGACTTTGAAGGTAAACAACGTCTCACTGCCTATGTTTGTAACAAACTGACTTTTCAAGTCAAAGTACAAGTCAAAGTCATGTTGTTACTCAGATCTAACATTTCTTGCTTAATTATCGCCTTGTACTCTCAAGACTCAATAAACGATATACTGGTAACGATTTTAATCGATATTCTAAACTATGTTCTACAACACATTTTATAACACTTATTCAAAACGCATTTATCGCATTTAACGCAGTTTACAACGCATACTATTTAACGCATTTTGTCATATCGCATGTTAGTCTAAGCGTTATCGCATCGCAACTCGAAACGCAACTATTGGTATTGTTTATGTGTGTGTTATTATGTGCTTTACTTGAGTTTGTGCTTATATATGTTTCGGGATGTTATTCGCAAACGCAATCACAACTCTATCGCAACGCAATCTTATCGTAAACTCGAGACGCAGACTTACTTTTATGCCAAGTATGTGGTTATGTTATTTGTGTAATTATTTGTTTAATACTTACTCGCAACTCGCTTAAACATAACATAATACTCAACGCACGAAACGAAAGTCGGAAAACTAACTCGCACCAGCCATCCGATCGACTGACCATCCGACCCGTTTAACTCTCCACCGCCTTTCTCACCTATAAATACCCACCTGTCATATCAACTGTTCATTGATGTGACAGCCTTATCCGACCAGCACGCTCTCAAGCTCTTTTCTCTTGATTCCAAGCGATTTTCGTAAGTTTTCTTCCTAAATCTTGTACTTCCATCTTCATTACACATATCTCCATCATCTTCTCCACAAGAATCACCACTTTTCACCAAGAAATCGACTGATTTGGACTACTTTAAGGTGACGTCACCTCGGGTTCTTATGAACACTGAAGTGTGACATAATCTCATCAAAGTTTGTCCAGATCTAAAGAATTTCTACACCTTTTTACACTGATTTCGACTAAATCTAAACATTTAACAACTGATTCAAACTTTTATTCAACATTCTTCATTTTTATACTCAAAACTGATGGAATCTAGACTCATTCAGGCTCTCTACTCATTCTCTAGTTGAAGAACTGGTCTGAGAACGGATTTCCATTGAAGAGACGACCGATTCACAGGTTGAACATGAAACCCCATCATGAACAGTTGAGTCTGATCGAGTGGGGTGGTTCCCATCCGATCGATTGAGCTGGGCTTGTTTTGGTTTCCGTTGTTTGACATGTTGTCATACCGCCTCTGTCAAAACTCAAAACTTTAAACTTAGAAAATTTCACAAAGTTTTTTAAGCATCAGATCTCCAATCGAATAGCCATCTGATCGGATGACCATCTGATCGAATGACTATTCGACCAGGTGACTTGTAAGTTCAACACTTAAACAATTTTACAAAACTTCAAAGAATATCACACTTTCAAACGAATAGCCATCTGATCAAATGGCCATCCGATCGAATGACTTGAACTATACTACAACAAAAAGTTCAAAAGTTCAAACAATTTTCAAACACACTCACTAAGATCGAATGACCAACCGTCCGAATAGTCATCTGTCCGGATGATCATCCGATCGACTCACCATCTAATCCAACGCACTGTTACGCACCGTTCAACGCTTACGCTGTCATTCCCTGTCCAGGCTAAACTCCAAGCGCTCCCTTCAATCCAAGGTTGTGTTTATTTATTAAACACATACTGTGAGTATACTCGATCCCTTTTTGCTTAACGCACTTTTGGGTGTTACATACGTTACCTATACCAATTCACATCAACACACAACGCAAGCAATTTTATACGCTAACCGCTCTCGCATGTTATATGTATTTCGATTAATGCTGGTATGTTATGTTTACACAGTGAATGTTGCCTAACACCTTAGCAACGATAGTACTATAGTTTGGACTCAGCACCAATCGTGGACAGGGGTTGTTAAGGGTTTTACTTCACATGGTCATAGTGGTGATAATGTGTTGCACATTCTACACTCACAGTCATGTCGGTGGCATATGTCATTGTCGATAGCTTACTTGCTTCACATATCTACGTGTTACATGCTGGTTATGCGTAAACGCTTTCGCTATACTATATGCTATTAAACTTGTGTACTCACCTTTACACTATGTGTATTGACTTTATTTTAACGTATGTGACAGGTGTTTAGGATGCTATGTTTGCTGATCTTTTATGGAATCAAGCTAGGTGGTCTAGAAACCCACGAATAAAATCTGAGTTGTCGGAACTATTATTTGTCTTTGAGAACAATATCTGTATTAACTATTTTTACTTTATATGTTGATGGTATGGGACGTTAACGATTAATATAATGTCATTAATAGTGTTATGGGTTCTCTTGGACAATTTGTTTCACTCAGTGGCGCGCCCTGATGATTCCGCCATCGGTTGGGGTGTGACAATGTTAACATGCAAGATGCTGATAAGAAAATGTATGAAGCTAAAAAGAGGCTTTGGCTGCTATTAAAATGTCCTTACCTGATGGCATCAAACATACATTCAATAAGTACACTACATCGAATGAGATGTGGGATGCACTAGAAAAGAGGTATCAAGGAAATGTTGATGTCAAGAAGAACAAGGTTGACCTACTAAAGAAGCAGTTTGCTATCTTTAAGTGTATGAGAAATAAGTCACTTGAAGATATCATCACCAGATACTATCACTTGATGTCAGAGATGGACACTTATGAAATAGATACCTACACTGACATAGAGATTAATGATAAGCTGCTAGATGCTTTACCAGCAAAGTGGGATATTTATATGCTCATGATTAAGGGGAACCAGATTATGAGACGAAAGACCTAGAATAGGTTGTTAGAAAGCTGAGAGCTTACGAGCTCAACATGAAGAAGAAGGAAACGGGATATGATCAGGTTCAGGATCCAAGAGTTTACAATGGACTTCCATTGATATGCGTAAAATACAACATATAAATTATATCAAATACGGCGTAAAATCAACCCTTTTTTCGGTACTAATGTTGGAAAAAGCTTGTTTTTCTGTTCCTCTTTAATTAACAGGGTCAAAAGAGCTTAAATGTGCAAAAGGAGCAAAATAACAGCAAAACCCAACATAAATACAAAGAAGGAGGAATTGATACAACTCGTCAAGCCCCAATCCACATCCAAACCACAAGAATAGCAAGATCAGAAGACCTGGCACGGGGTCGTGTCCACCAGACACGGGCCTTGTCTAAGACTGGAATCTGTGCAGAAGAAAAGACAACAACAAAGGACAAAAAAGACAGCCAACACGGGGCCGTGCTAAGCCAACACAGGGCCTGGTCAACTCAAATATTTTCAGAATCTGCGATATTACAACAAGTACATTGGCCACGGGCCGTCCCGTTGACACATGGGGCCGTGTTAGTACAATACCTAACACAACAGTTAATGAGGAAGCAATAGAGAGATAACCACAGGGCCATGCCAGGCGGGCATGGGCTGTGGTGAAGCCTCTGTTTTCAGCAATAAATAGATGTGCTTGGTTTCATTCCAAACCATCTGTAGGATCGTTGTGCGACCTAAATGAGTCGTTCAGAAGAGTTTTAGATCCGAATCAAAGGCGGAATTAGTGAAACGGATATGGAAACAACTTGATTCACTTTAATATGTCTCTGTTATTGATGTAATAGAGTTACAGCACCTCGAGACAATTTGGTAGCACTTCGGTACCAAATCAGACAAAACGTTACAAATGATCTCGTTTGAAGGCTATATATAGATGCCTAATTCCGCTTGAACAAGACAGACAGAAACGAAATTAGATTCACACGAAATCTAATTCCGTGCGGAATTACCCTAGGCAACTTTCAAGCGGAATTATCCATTTCAAATGGAATTACCTCTAAATCCTAATTCTCGAACTACGAGCCCTGATCTATCAATCCTATTACATGACATGATACAAGATGAAGTCAACAGACATAATGCACTAACAGACTCCCCCTTGGATGTTAACGAAGTCTTCAGTGTCAAATCTTTATCATGACACATCTTCAGTCTTGATCAGTCTCTTTGCTCTTTCCAAATTGTCTAACACTGTAAGCATCCTTCAATCTTTCTTCATTGATCAGCTTCTATCTTTGAATGTTATCTGTTTCTGGCTCTAACATTAACACCTTCTTCTGGCTCCCCCTTTCATCAAGCTTCCGTGCTTTAGGGATCGACACCTTGCTTTCAGGTTACAAGCTCCCCTTGCTTTGAGCTCGTCTTCAGACTCCCCCTTAGACTCAGCTGTCGGGATCGTAGTCTGGAATCTCATCTGTAATCACTCAGATATTTATAAGTAACAACATTTTGAACTTCAAATATCTAGAAATCGTAATCTGGCTTTATTCAACTTTCTAAACCACTTCCCTTATCAACAATCTTTACAGATTTGGCAGCGGTAAGAATCCAACATCAAAAACTAGCTCTTTTACAAAGAATTTTAACAATCTAAGAATCCAAATCCCTCACAGTTAATTATCCAAGTCCAAACTAATGACCTTGGAGATATCACAAACTGTTATTGATTTTTGTTTAAAAACATCAAGTTTCAAATTAATGAACTTGTTTTATTTTCAGAAACACAATCAGCATACTCAGATTTTGACACTCAGCATTTCAGACATCGGTTGTCGAAAATAAAGCAGAATCAAAATCTTTTTGTATTTTTCTGAAACATAAAGCAATAAAGAAATATGTACAAACATATTTACAAGTAATATTTTTGTTTGAGTTTGCGTTAGAGGATCATATCAGTTTTGACAAGTCACAAGTACCGTTAAGCTTAGTTACACAATAAGAATTAAACAATTCACTTAGATTGTCGATATACTGATCCACTTAAATTTTCACACAAATTTCAACTGATTCAGGATACGAATTAGGTGTTTTAAAGACTTAAACTTATTCATGTGTCCCACCTCTTGAATATACTCCCGTATCCAGATCCCAATATTCAGTCTTACAGGTGAGTATACCTAGATGATATCTGTAAGGGGTTAAATTGCGAAGGCCGTGAGAGCTCAGGTCAGAACTTCCGTTCAGCAAAGAGATGACGGCTTCGACTTTTGGTGTGTCCCCTTTAGAGGATCTTTTCTTCAACAGCACATGATTAACATTTTTCAATGTTTCATCATTTTTGTACTGAGGGCGATTGCTATATTTCAAGCATGCAGAAAGTATTATACGGGGTCTAGGCCATTGCTTCCGCAAAATCAGAAGTCCCGGGATAATACCCCAGATATCACTAAGCATAAAGACCTAGTATCTCAGAAAGAGGGGTCCTTCAAACAAGATTTCAGGGGTTACCTATATATCCAAGTAATGTTCCCCACAAAATAAGCAAGTTTGAATATATGTTTATATCCCGAAAAAGTTTACTAAATGTATAAAAACCTATCGGCATATCATCAGTGAGACTGTTTAACGCTATTTAATCATTACATTTCTTTAGCATACTGTAACTGTCTACTGATGTACTATCATTTCCTCTTTTTACACAAAACTCAATTTTGAATTTTATCATGTTTTTTACTTTTTCAAATTTTCTAATGTTTTTATATTTTCTAACAACAATACTCCCCCTAAAATGGAAAACCATTTAAAGAAAATTTGATAACCGATGCTGATAGCTTTGTCTCGCCATCCATTTTCTGCTAAAATGTACTGATTTGCAGAAAATCTAACATATAAAGCAGTAATTACCCCCATGATTTACAACACACTGATATTTTACCGTTTAAAAACCGTTTTTCAATCTTGTGAAATTAATCATGTTTGTTCCGCCATGAGGGTTTCGGCATATTCAATCAACATATTTTTGTAATTTTTTAATATTTGACAAAATAAAAACATAGTTTTGGTTTTTAAATTTTCCAATTTTTAGGGTTTTTGAAATATTGTTTATTTATGTACAGAAAACAAACAAACTTCCTGTTTCAACCAAACCAGGGTTCAGCAGCCTTCTCCTCCTGTTGTGCCAGGCTGCTCCGACACTCCACTTGATAGTATTCAGTTGTCTTGAGCACCTGCACATTCAAACTACTCAAATTACTTGAACAATTTAGCCCAGGTCTGTTGGACCTTAGGCATTTCAACACAATATGCTTCATTCAATTTCGGAAAATCTTTGTCATTCTGAACAAAGACTTTTTCATCTTTGACTTCTACTTTCTCATCTTTTACCGAAGTCACTTGTTTCTTAACACTCCATGTTTGACCTTTCGGAGTACCTCTTTTGTAAAAAATTGAATCTTTTTGAACATTTTGATTTTGAACAACAACTTTAGGTTTCCAAAACTCATTCAGTTTTGTCATATCAACTGATGTTTTCCAACTTTGAGTTGTTCTGACTCTGGGTGTGTGAGTATTGCAGGTCTGTCTTGAATCGAACCTATTTGGGTTTGATTTCCAAGTTTGGTTCGAAACAAACTTGTTTGTTTCATACCTCAAAGTTTGTTTTGAATCAAATCTGTTCGACCTTTGTTTCACATTCTCAGATTTTTGTTTCTCAACATTATCAGACTTCTTTTTGTCAACATCGACAGGTTTCAGATTTGGACACTTTCGTGCAAGATGTCCTATTTGATCACATTTGAAACATGTTCGTTTTAAAACATCTTTGACCTGTGGTTGTTGCTTTTTCTTTTGAGCATAAAACTCTTCATTAGACTGTCGTCTAAATTGGAGTTCTTTCTCTTCTTCAGAACTTTTCCCGTGAACAAAATTCATTTTTGTCTGAAAATTATGCGTTACATTTTTATTTCGACCTTGTTTCTTCTTATAACCCAACCCAGCCTTCATGTTCTTCTTTTTGTAAACAGGTTTGTTATAAAAAGTTTTATGACCTTTTCCAGCAAACTTTGAAATTTCAGATTTTTCAATCTAAACCATTTTGAAAACTTTGTCAATCTTTTCTGAAATCACATTCTGAATTGGGAATACAACATCTAAGAATAATTTGTCCGATCCAATCATGGTATAAACCAATCCTTTTGAATCATCATTCAAGTTTATCTCAGATTTTGAATTTTTCAGATATCCATCATGAAAATTACCTTCATTTTCATCCTGTGATTCAGATTTACCTGTTTCAACTGACTCTTCTTTCAACACACTTTCAACGACCTTACCTACCACCTCTGAATCACTAGAATCATCAGATTTGGAATAGGTTATGTCAATGTTATCTGGCAATTGATCTACCATGTTGAAATCTTTTTCGACCTTTTCATCATCATAAAATGCAAACTTTTCCGGTGGTGGAACATGATGAAACTCTGAGCCAATGCCTTTCTTGTTTTGCTCAGACTCACCCTCCTCCGGTTTTATATTGAAAATACGTTCAAGCACATATGACGACACGTGATAACTTTTTTACTTGTTATTATCTTGTTCTAAATCAGCAATCTGACGCTTAAGTTTAGCAACATCCTTAATGTAAGAATTAACAACTTGTTGCTTTATTTCATAATTTCGCTTATACTCCTTAGTTGTTTCAGAACAGTAATTCAATCTTGATTGAACAAATTTCATTTCACTTTTCACTTTTTCATATGATTCTTTTGTAATGTGATATGCCAATTTTATTGAATCATATTCCTTTTTTATTTCTTGACAAACATTTTCTTTTTTATCACATTAAGTCTTTTTCAAAACATTTTCTTTCAAAACTTCATTTTCTTTTTCTAACTTTTTACAATTTTCTAAAAGTTTTTCATTATTATCTTTCAAAACTTTTTCGTTTTCTAACATTTCTTTGTATTTATTTTTGAAAACTTCTTCTATTTTAATAAATTCAAGATCTCTTGTTCTGAACCTTTCGTCTTTTTCAGTACAAGCACTGCACGTTTCCATGCATTTCTTGCACTGTTCAACAGTTTTTAAGATTTCAGAATCAGAAATTACCTCAGTGATTGGCACTTCGGTGTTTGCTTCTGTGTGCTTCAACTCTGCTTCACTCTTTTGTTTTTCTTCAACACCAACTTTAGTATCACCAGCATCACTAACAACCTCCAAAATCTCATTCTTTACCTCAGCCAAACTTTCAATTTTCTTCTCATCTTCTACAACCTGCTGTTCTTCAGTAATAACTTCTTTCACAACTTCTTCATTCACCTTAACTTTTTCTTCAATCTTTTCTTTCTCAGCAACCTTCAAATCTTCCTCTTTAACAGCTTCGACTTTCTTCACAACCTCAACTTCAACAGCTTTAGCTTTAACCTCTTCAGCAGCTTTCTTCAGATTGTTTACCATTTCTTCAACATTCTTCGTCATTCTCTCGTCATCCCTCTTTCTCAAACACGATGTCATGACATATCTTATTTCCTTTTCATGCCTTTTTGCATATGTGTCATCTTTTAATACATTTCTATAGTATTCGGCAGATCGAGGAATTATGAGAAGAACATCTTCAAAAATTATGTCTTTCCTCGGAACAACAGGTTCACCTTCTCTGTTGAAATAGCACTCTCTCTTCTTATCCCATCTCTTATTGATGAAAGCACTCTCATATTCTTCTTGCATTTCATTCATTCTGTTCAAAACAATGTTTCTTTCTCGGTATGTTTTTTCACTTAGAATCTCTTCTCTGGTTTTCTCCTTTGATTTCAGCAACAACATTTTCTTCTTTGTTTTCCTCTTTAATTTCAGCAACAAAAACATAATGATTGTTCTTTGATGGTTTTCTGCCATGAGCTGTACTTTGAATATCAACACGATCTTCTTCTAGAAGAATCTGGCTCCAATCATATCCTTCATCATGATGGATTACAGCACAAGCTCTTGACTTTTCTCTGGGTTTATCTTCGATCATTTTCGGCTCTTCTTTGCTTCGGTGGTAGATTGCCTTTCAGTAATAGTCATCATTGAAAGGTTTCTCCGTTTCAGCAACTTTAGAATTTCTACATTCTCTTTTAAAATGACCTTTTTGTTTACATCTGAAGCAAGTTACTTTGGATTTGTCGAATCCAAGCTTTGTTGATGGACCACCTAATGATTGCTTCCCGGTAATCTCCATGTATCTCTGAGCTCTGCGAATGCAACTTGCTAAACACCAGCGAATATCTATGAGCTCCATTTCTTCTGGATCAATCTGGTCATAGTCTTCTTTGGTCAATTTGGAATTTCCAATTTTTCCTGTAACTAGACCTTCATACGATTCTAGAACCGATGCAAGAAAGCTCATTTGCTGTTTAGCTGCATTGATGCTCATAGCCGGAGAATTTTTCAACTTAAGAGCAATGTTGCACAGTATCTCCTCTGCTTCTTCAGAACTAGCTTTTGAAGCAGATGAATGATAACCCGGATTGTAGCTTGATGAGCTTGTCTGAGGTTCTTTTGTTCTTTCACCACTAAATGCTGTCTTTGGTGAACTATCAGCTTTCACCGAAGGTAAAATTACCTTTGTAATACAAACCAACTTTCTGTTGATGTGAAGAACTGCTCATCTTGCTTTGTTTCTGCAATTCAAGCTCATGAGTGTCAATCTTTTCAATTAACGCATCAAGAGAAATTGTTTCATACAAAACATCATTTTTCAAAATGAACACAAACGTTTGCCACTGATCAGCTCGTGGTAACGCTTCTATGATTTTGTCTATTATTTCTTCTCTTGTTTTTCAATCTTAAATCTTTCCAGTTCGATTTTTAGATGACAAAAACGTTCAATCATTTGTCGAACTGATTCACCGTTAAGACTATCAAACAAATCAAATTCTTTCTTTAATAAAGCAATTTTGTTTTTCCTAATTTGTTTACCCCCCCCCCCCCCCCCTCTGCCTTAACCCGTAAAGCTTCCCAAATAGATTTTGAAGATCCATCATGTTGTAACAAAGTAAACATGTCATTTCTAATAGATGATTGAATTAAGGCAATCATTCTTTGTTCAACTGCAAATTCGGATTTGTCTTCTTTGGATAATTTCTTGAGTGGAAGATCTTCTCCTTTATCATCTCTTGGTCTTTCATATCCAAACTCCATACAGAACCAGCTCTCGTGTGCATAGGCTTTTGCCCAGTTGATGAAACGCTCTTTCCACCATGTATAATCTTCAATACTTTCAAGAGTTGGTGGCTTCGAGTGTGTTCCGTAGAAGTTATCATGCTTAATGTTCTCATTGATCGCTTTTGTAATGGTTTTTGGTGTGAAAGTTTATATTTTAGAAGACTCGGATGTAAACGCGTTGTAAAACGTATTGTAGAATTCTTCAGCCATGATGAAAGCTTCTTGAATTTCCTGAAGACAAAACAATCAAACAAACATAATCAGTTTAAACAATATCAAACAATTTGAAACAGACTGACACTCAGTTGACGTGAAATGATCTTGACGCGAAAAATCTCCACTTTCAAACGAAATTGTAATCTTCAAACGGAATCAGGTTTCAAACGGAATTACTTTGGTCCGGAATACCCTTTTCAAACGAGATTACACTTTCAAACGGAATATGTTTTCAACCGAAATCACTTCTCAAACGGAATAAGGACTTTCAAACGGAATCACTTGTTTCAAGCGAAATCTTCAAATGGAATTACACTTTGAAGCGGAATTAACTGATTCTGTGTGAACTTTTCAAACGGAATTAACCTTTTCAAGCGGAATTATAAGTAACTCAAGCGAAATTAGTAATTTCGTGTGAAATTGCCTCAACTTTTCAAACGGAATTAAACTGTTCGTTCAAACGGAATTAAACTGTTCATTCAAACGGAATTACAATTTTGGTCCATTTTTGTCACTTTTAAGCCGTATTTAGGTCTGATTCTCTCAAGGCTTTGTTAAAACATTGTTTCGCGTGTAATGTGTGAAATTCAGTCCATTTTGTCCGTAAAATCTTGTTCAATTGTGAAAAAGAAGGTGTAGAGGTCAGAAAACTGATGAAATCAAGCTGAACTCTTCTTCCTGAGCTCTGATACCACTTGTAGGATCGTTGTGCGACCTGAATGAGTCGTTCAGAAGAGTTTTAGATCCGAATCAAAGGCGGAATCAGTGAAACGGATATAGAAACAGCTTGATTCACTTTAATATGTCTCTGTTATTGATGTAATAGAGTTACAGCACCTCGAGACAATTTGGCAGCACTTCGGTACCAAATCAGACAAAACGTTACAAATGATCTCGTTTGAAGGCTATATATAGATGCCTAATTCCGCTTGAATAAGACAGACAGAAACGAAATTAGATTCACACGGAATCTAATTCCGTGCGGAATTACCCTAGGCAACTTTCAAGCGGAAGTATCCATTTCAAACGGAATTACCTCTAAATCCTAATTCTCGAACTACGAGCCCTGATCTATCAATCCTATTACATGACATGATACAAGACGAAGTCAACAGACATAATGCACTAACACCATCCATTGGCAAACCAATTATCTCTCACTTGCCACCATTCCACCACCACTACAACACCACCATCATCCATCTTCCATCATTTAGAGTGTGTGTAGTAGTCTCGGGATCCAAGATCGATAGTAAGAGTCTTTGCCAAACAAAGGCCATGCTTGGCTAAGCACTTACATCACTTGGTAAAGACAAATCTTTTATGTATTACTTTTTGATTTCCAATCTTTGGCAACTTTTTAATTGGGTATGTATTAATGACTTTAATATCTAGTTTTTTATATTGAAGGAAAATTTATCTAATCATTCTTCATATGTCGTTGATTCACATATTCGTGTCTTTACGGTCTATATAAAGCGCACTAATTTCCTGGAAGGGAGTTAGAAGGGTGGTTGGTAAATTTTATGTCTCATTTAGTGTATGGATCCTGTGAGAACCTGGTTCAAGCTTACTAACACTTCACGAGTCGGAGCGGGCATTACACACCACGGGAGAAGTGCAAACCGCTTGAACTCCTTATATATAAACTACTATTAAAACTTTAAACCAACCCTGCGAGGACTGTATCCCTGTTGACTCAGTCCAAAGGGTTGAGGGTGACCGCTTCCTAGAAGGGGGCCCACCACTTTTCGCATTAATAACTTACTTAATTATCTTTCAATAATCCAACCTTGTGGGACTGTATCCCTACTGAATCAGACCAATAGGTTGAGGGTAACGTCGCCTTCACAAGAGGGGCATACCACTATAACTAAGATAATCTCTTAAAATACCCAAAATGCGGAAATCATAAAAAAGTTACATAAAAGAGGAGTCGGAACCAAGTGATTCCTTCTTGTCTATCTGTTTTTCCTATATTTTATTTTCTATTTTTATTTATCTTTTCATAGTATAAAAATCTTTTCTTCAAAGTTTGGTTCGATTAGACGTTGACGATAAGCTGGTATTAAAAGCTCTTGTGTCCTTGGACGACCTCAGTATCTTTCCATCACTATACTACGTCCACGATGGGTGCACTTGCCCTAGCATGTGTGTAGAGTGATAGTAGAATATTGTATTTTATAAATTTAAAACTTGAATCGACGAATAAAAAGAGCTAAAATATATACTTAAAAATATATACACTCTGACACACGTCAAGTTTTTGGCGCCGTTGCAGGTGACACAAGGATTTTGAGAAAGCTTAAAATTAACGGCCTAATCACTTTTACCTTTTCTTTCTTATCTTTCTTCTTTTTCTTCTAATTGTCTACTTTCTACAGGAATAACACGGGGCCGTGTGGGATAAACACGGGCCGTGTTAAACTTGTAGTATCTGGGAAAAGTTGTTTTCTTGTTACTGGAACAGAGACATGGGGCCGTGTTACAGGAACACGGGGTCGTGTTGAACTTCCAGTATCTTGGAACTTGAAAAATGAAAACATTTTCTGGACAGCACGGGTCGTGCCAGCCACAGCACGGGGCCATGCTAACCTTCTGATCAGGTATTCTTTTTGTTTTTGTTCGCAGAAAATCACACAATTTTGTATAATTCGCAGGAGATATAGTTTGGTGCATGACATCCACCTCCAACAAAGACATAAAAGTACCGCTTGACGAACCCGAGCGCTTTTTGAGAAAAAGACTTAAAGCTAAAAACCAACAAAAAGTCTCGACCAAAACCCCCCTATGGCGGATCAACGCATTCTCATGTATTACCTATGGCCTACGGTCGGTAATCTTGGAGCCGCTATTAACCCTCCTAATGTCGATGCTAATAACTTTGAGCTATGACCACACCTCATCCAAATGCTCCAAAATTCCGCCACCTTCCATGGCCTAGCCGATGAAGATCCCCATTTACATATTACCAACTTTTTGAAAATATGTGACACTTTCTGGATAAACAGAGCCTCTAGCGATGCTGTTAGGCTCTGTATGTTCCCTTTTTCCCTCAAAGACCTAGCGAAAGCTTGGTTAAACACCCTCCCAAGTGGCTCAATTCATGACTGAGATTAACACCTACTCTCAATAAGATGAGGAATCCTTGTACGAGACATGGGAAAGGTTCAAGGAGCTATTAAGGAAATGCCCACATCATGGTCTTGAACGATGGAAACAAGTGTCCACTTTCTACAACGTACTCTTGTCGCACATAAGGAAAATCCTTGATTCCGGCTCCAGGGTACTCCTTGGGCCTAGCCGATGAAGATCCCCATTTACATATTACCAACGTTTTGGAAATGTGTGACACTTTCCGGATCAACGGAGCCTCTAGCGATGCTGTTAGGTTCTGTATGTTCCTTTTTTCCCTTAAAGACCGAGCGAAGGCTTGGTTAAACACCCTCTCAAGTGGATCCGTACACACTTGGGATGAACTTGCCCAAAAATTTCCCTACAAATATTTCCCTCCCGCTAAAACCGCCAAACTCATGACTGAGAATAACACCTACTCTCAAGAAGACGGGGAATCCTTGTACGAGACATTAGAAATGTTAAAGGAGCTATTAAGGAAATGCCCAGATCATGGTCTTGAACGATGACAACAAGTGTCCACTTTCTACAACGTACTCTTGTCGCACACAAGGCAAATCCTTGATTCCGGCTCTGGGGTACTCCTTGGGAATCGGCGACCCAAGAAAATTTATAATCATTTGAAGAACTTGCTCAAAACAGTTTTCAATGGCATACTCCTAGGGACTCAAACTCCATAGCCCTGGGCTCCCACAAAGTGTATGAATCCACTTCCTTGCAAGCCCAAATCGAAGCCTTAACTAATAAAATAAAGAAACTTGAATTGAACAAAACGACTTTGGTTATGGCTTGCGTAGGATGCGGCGGCCCCCTTGAAAAATGGAGTTGTATGAAAGATTTGTGTTAGGAAACTTTTTATGTAAGTATTGAAGAAAAAGATAATCAACCTATACCCATTTGATTTTAAAATCAAATAATAATAATAATAAAACATTATGGAAGGGTATATTTTTTTTGCTCGAACAGGGTATATGAATTCTCAATGACGCCCCTGTTAGTTTCACACACATTACACCAAAGAACATATATGAGTCAAGAAAAAAATTTCAAAAATAAATATGTTAAACTCCATATTACCCGATTAATTATATCGAATATTACTCAATTGATTATATGGAATACCATCACTAATTGACTACTTTTTTCACTGCAAAGCAGTTCGTATGCCTAATTTCCAAATATAAATAGCATGTGGAGTTTTAACTGGGTAATATCCAGGTTAGACTCCCACTTGGTGTAGAGTGAGGCACTGGTGGGCAATGATAGGAGACCCAGGGAAACCTGGGTTGAATCCTTGAGCCAAAACGGGTTTTACCGGTAATTTCACTGTCATGCCTACGGGCGGCTGGGTTACCGGGTTTTCTCCGGAATTGGTGATGGACTTGGGTTACTCTCGGAGTACTCCGTTTTTCCAGTGGGTGCCCCGAGAGTGATCGGGATTCAGTTTGTTGGCCGTTCAAAAAAAAATATGGAGTGAAGAAAAAGATTAGCTTTTGTTTAATTAGGTAATTTCATAACAATGGATGGTACTGTTGAAAATATGAATGAATTTATTTTTAAGATCATCCCTAAAATTCAACACTGAAAACTTTGTTCTTTTCATGAAATTGAATCTGCGTTCAATATCTTAATCGGCAATCATAAATAACTTTTTTTCTTAAAGGAATCAGAGGTGGTCGTGGAGGTGGTTGCAGGTTGTGGTGGGCTGCAAAGAGGAGGTGGTGGTACTGAAACGCCCTAGCACGTAATAACTTAAAAACGATGCAGCGGAAAATATGAGCCCATAAATTTCGTTCTTTATTAGACACATTAGTTACATGAAGACTCAAATACAAAATGTCATACATTCAATAGAAAGGATTCACAACATTCCATTATATTAATGCTTCAAAAATATATAAATCAAACTATGTGACTGTTCTTTTCCGTACAATCCTCGCTCTCAACTCGATCTAAGTCCGCTTCTCTTCGCTAGTGGTAGAAGAAATCCGTGTAGTACCTGGAGACATCACATACAACTTAACCATTAGTCGTTAAGAACATCATACGACATTATTCTCATATAATTTAGAGTTAATTACACAAATGGATCCTGTGGTTTATACCTAATTTCGTCTTTGGGTACTAACTTTTTTTTAACAGGTTTAGGTTTTATGTTTTCAATTTTGTAACACATTTGGTTACTAACACCAAAATTTGTTAATTAATGACTAAAATACCCTTGCATTTTTTAAAGTTTATCAATGTAACACATTTGGTTATTAACACCTAATTTTATTTAAGTTTAAATCAATTTTACAAAATCTACTTATTTTTTTATTTTCATCTTTTTATTATATCTCTTAATTACCTATATATTAAAATTACCTATATATTAAAAATCGAATTGAATGAATAGTAATAATAATAAAAATATTAAAAATCCAATTGAATAAATAGTAATAAAAATAGAATTGAATTACAAATCTATTTTTTTTATTTTCATATTTTTATTAAATTTCTTATTTAACATAAAATCTACTTGTTACACTAGTATTTTTTTAAATAGATTTTTAAATAAAATCTACTAGTTATATAGTTTTATGTAAATTAAATTTCTTACTCATTTTAAATAATGTAAACCTTACTCGTTTTCAATTTTGGATAGATATGATTGATAATAATAAATATCTTTCATGTAAAAAAAATTACGCATTTTTTAACTCGTTTTTTATTCATTTACATTTTACTATTTTAGAAAGATATTTAATTTACATAAAACCTGCTAGTTACACTAACAAAATCTACTAGCTATATAGTTTTATGTAAGTTAAATATCTTTTTTTACAAAAAACAAACGAGTTTAAAAAAGGCTTAAATTTTTTTAGTTTTATCTAAGATACATAGCTATATAGTTTTATCTAAAATACCTAAGTATATAGTTTTACGTAAATTAAATATCTTTCAAAAATAGTAAAATGTAAATGAACAAAAAACGAGTTAAAAAAGGCTTAAACTTTTTTTACAAGAAAGATATTTATTATTATCAATCATATCTATCCAAAATTGAAAACGAGTAAGGTTTACATTATTTAAAACGAGTAAGAAATTTAATTTACATAAAACTATATAGCTAGTAGATTTTATTTAAAAAATCTATTTAAAAAAATACTGGTGTAACAAGTAGATTTTATGTTAAATAAGAAATTTAATAAAAATATGAAAAAAATAGATTTTATCTTAATTAAGAGATATAATAAAAAGATGAAAATAAAAAAATAAATAGATTTTGTAAAATTGATTTAAACCTAAATAAAATTAGGTGTTAGTACCCAAATGTGTTACATTGATAAACTTAAAAAAATGCAAGGGTATTTTAGTCATTAATTAACAAATTTTGGTATTAGTACCCAAAGGTGTTACAAAATTGAAACCATAAAACCTAAACCTGTTAAAAAAAAGTTAGTACCCAAAGACGAAATTAGGTATAAACCACAGGACCCATTTGTGTAATTAAGTCTATAATTTAATATCAAATAACATTCAAGAATATAAACTTTGATTCATTCAACTATCTTCTCACATTTTCTCATTCCGAGTTCGACTTCGATACCTCATGAATCCGATGTTCCTTTACCTGCATTACATTTCAACTTCAAGGCACACATTAGCAATCGTCAATGCCCAAACATAATGAAACCAATCCTTCATACATTTATAACATCTCGCATTCATACATGTATACTAATTCCTACGTGCATTCATAGCGAATTACATTCATATATGAATACATTTCCTAATTCTTACATGCATACAAACATATACACCTACATATATACGCACACATTCGTACACGCACACATACATACGAGCTCTCGCTTACCACTATTATTCACATATACATATGCTTCTTGTAATATTCACAACTTTCCATAATATAGGTTTTATACCTATTGTCTTGCATACCTATTAATTCCTAGACTCGGTTACTTTTAGATTTCTGTGACACCCCAGGAAAATCTGGAAAACAACGCAACTTAACTAGCTTCCTCAGTAACCACGCGCTAAATTTCGGGACGAAATTCTCTTAACAGGGGGAGAATGTGACAACCCTCAAATTTACATGTAACCGTACAGTTTATTAATAATAATTAATGTGCTTGACGACTGTGTGGAATCACTTAACTGCTTTCTGATATCTGTGTTATGCTTACACGTATTTGTTAATATACTAATAGTGTACAGAAAGGTCACTAAATAGTCCGTTATATTTTCCTAAGTGTTAGAAAGTAAAAACGTTGCAAAAATATATAAGTAGGACGCTTTACGGATTAATTAAGCGGTTTAACGGAACAGTATCGAACCGAACAACCGGACTTTACCCGGGACATAACAATATTGTCATTGACATTATTTTTCCTTTTCTGAACCAGTTAGGGTCCCCGAATACCCTAACACCCGTTATAAATTACTACATACTAAATAACCTACATTGATCTCTAAACTAACTAATTATAACTTAACAATTTAGTTCAAACCAAACCATTACCCTTTTCACCCCAACAATCGGTCACCACTAGGGGGACATCCCTTGTCCTTGTTGAATATTTTATTAACAATTGACAAATATCTTCCCTACACTTTGCACAAAGGATAATTAGAATGTATGGTTATTAAATAGGAATATTGGTCCACCATTTCATTCACTAACCCACATAACAAAAATTGTCACATTTCTCCTCTTCCTCTCTTGATCAGCCGAGAGCCTTCACATCCATCCATCCACTCTCAATTTTCACCTTGTTATTTCCAAGTATACTAAGAGGTGAAGGATCACGCATAAGGAAGCCCAGTGCTTGCGGATTGCCAAGGACCTCGCTACGACACTTTTAACCACTCGTTTTTCGCCTAGTTTCTTCCCTAGCCTTGAGCTAGTTGTAAGTGCTTCTAATCAACTTCTTGTTCATGTTTGATGTGGTTAATAAGAGATTTGTCGGATAAAAATTATAAACACTAGAGAACAAAACTTAAAGTCTACTAAAGTGATGAACAAGGTGGTTAATGGATGAATATTAGTGTAAAGCATGTAGATCTTGTGTGATTATGATTATTGGTTGATTATCTGATGTGTTGCTGGATTATATTGATGTTTGATGTTGTTACGATCACTAAACGTAATTAACGGGATCAACCGAACACAAACTAGTAAGCTAGAGACTAAAAACAGCAATCTGTCCATACTTTACAGCCAACTTCAGTTGGCTGTAAACAGGTCATAAACTCAACAAAAAACCGATATTTTGAATCTAAAATATGTTATTATGAAATACGGTTCTAATGGCACCGGAATCGTAATTTTTGGACTTCGTTTACTATTTTTAATGTGTCGATTTGTAACAACAGCTTAAGCTGAATTTTGACAGCAATAAATGGGTGTCGTACTTTCAGTCATAACCTAAGTTTTGTGATGAATCGGACCATGAAATTTGTACAGTAGATGACAACCGATGCATTTGTAATTACCCCACTGGAATTTCGTAAATCGGACACTCGATGAATTTTTAATAAATTGTTCCGTGGACTGTGGTCAGAAATACATAAATCTGAGTTCAGTCCGGAATATGAATTTTTATAAAATATTGGTAATGAACCGAACCCCGATATTTTTACACAATAAAATATGGAACGTTTAAGACATCCTGTAAAAATTTGGGAATTTTTGGAATAATTTAACCATTTTATTAAAATGTCCGAAAACAGCCGGTTTTGAATATAAATGCTGAAATGACATAAGTTGTGACTCGCATGTCTAAATGTCGAGTATGCTATCTGTGAATGATCTAACATGTTATATATGTTATGTGCATTATCGTATGTTTGATTTTGAGTGGGGAATGGATGGGAAACTTATATGGGCATAAACCATTAAAGTGATGCATGTTGTGTGATAGATACGTGTAGGAACTTTGTGTTCTATTTGAAAGCCACTAAATGACTAACTGGTAAATCATACTAGGACGTGATTGACCGACCTTGACCGTTAGCTATATTTTAGAATCTAACCGAGCAAACCGAGGTGAGTTCACACTTTCTAAGGCATGGGATTCCCGGTGGTTTGGGAATGGGTTAAAGAATTAAAACTAAATCTACATATCCTCCTTGGGTAGGATTTGTACGGCCATCCTCCGTAGAATGGATGCCATTATTAAACCTACGAATTCTCCTGGTGCAGAATACGTACGTTCGTCCTCCTTGGGTAGGACAACAACCTTAAAACTAGCTAGACAAAACTCTATCATGAAGTCCCTCAATTTATATCGACTTAATCGCCGAGGCCAATGGCGAGCGGGTCATTAGTTAATAGCGCTATTAGGTTTAACAAACCTCACACCGTGCCGTTCGGACGGGCGTGTACTAATGGACTATGGCAGATTGTCAGTGATGATAGACACTGATATAGGGCACAACTTATTTGCGTAGCAGTCGATATCACTCCGTCTAGTAGTTCAAACGGGGAAAACCCCCACTGATCATGGTTATGGATTGGGTAAAGAAAAAGAGAAATGGTTAAACATACTTTCAACTACGGGGTAACCCCCACGGTAAATAAGCCAACGAAAGTCAAACCACGTTTTCAGAAACAACTTAAAACTAAACAACCAAACGTGAACTCACTCAACTTTGTTGTTGACTAGTTGTTACATGCCTTACAGGTCGCTAGATGCTTGGAGCTTGCACTTGAAGGAGTCGTTGTGGTGTACGGACTGTTATGTTCCGTGCTTAATGTTTAAATCCTTATGAACTTACTAAACTAGCGTTTTGAAACTTTAACTTATGAACTATGGACTTATGCTTTTGAACTCACGTTTATGCTTCCGCTGTTTAAACCAAACAAGGTTAACTAGCTTTGGTCACCAATCGTATTATGTTTGGTTTTATTTACTTAATTGTGTTGTTCAATATGATTGGTGGCTCGATCCTGGTCACGTCACGCCTCCAAGCGGTGATACCCCGCATGGTGGATTTTGGGGGTGTGACAGATTGGTATCAGAGCCATTGGTTATAGTGAACTTGGTTTTTAAAAAGGGAAAGGTTTTTGATAAAAACCAGACTATAACCAGTACAGTGCTCAACGATCCACAACGACGCTTCGCTCCACGTGCAAGACTCAACACACTAGGTGCTATGATTTGAGTTTATATTATCTACTTGCTAGATTACTTTTGCATAGTGTGATGTGATAGTATGCTTAATTAGGAAAGCAGCATGTTGTCTATTAGCCCTATTGTGTTCTTTATGACACACAATTGTTTACTTGAAATTTGACAAACGGTGGTCAAATTCTTTCTTGATTTCTTGTCACCCCGCTACGACAACTGTTTATGCATTTTATCTGTTTACACGCTTAATTCGACATGACGTCACCATCTGACCCTCCGTACATTCGGTTTGTACGTCAACATTCACAAAGACCAGACCTGGCTCAAACGAACACGGGTTTTGGAGAACTATACCCACGCATCCCTGTTGACGGACCTCATCATCTCCACTGGTCGTCGTTACCAGAAACGAAGCAGCCACAGTTACGCGCGTTCGTCGCTTTGCAACTCGCAACCCTACCAACCAAACTCTATTTTGGACAAGCGATATACTTCCGTGATCGTAATGCAATGAACTTCCCTTTTTGGGTCATGCCGCCACACCTCACTACTAGAATTGCTTCTAAGCGACCTATTACTTGGCCGAATTCTTTCGTTATTGGTGGACCCCTGTTTTCGCTTGATTCTTCGCATGAACCTCATTAATTCCCTGTTTCTTCGATTGGCAATTGATTTAACGAAACGCCAACACCCACACCACTATTCCCACCGATCACAAGATTTCCCCCATTACCTTATTGGATGGTTAATGCTTCTTCTACTTGATTTACCCCCTTCGTAAACCCAACCTAGCAAATGGATGCCCTTACTGATGAGATAGTCTTCAGAACGTTCGAGAGCGGAGATATGGATCACTCAACCTACAGGCGAACACGATAATCTATAAGCTTACCTGATCCACCTTACACTATAAGAAATCGTATTATTCCATGACAGTCTTCTTAAATACGCGGAATCTTTACACTAGCTTTTGTACCTACACATGATTATTGGTTTATGTTATGTCTAATTTCTACCATTTGCTTAGACCAAACCGTCATTCTCTTACCACAGTGACATTTCGCTCTCGCTCCACCATGCAAAGACACTGAAATGAACACCCTCTAGCATAGAAAGTTTGGAAGGCTCGACTCTTGATCCTCGGTGATCACTCCTTGAAGTCTTCAGAGTGATGCAAAGAACGATCCCAACGTTGTGATGGGTAAGTTTCTTCTGGACGATTTCTTTGTTACTGTTTTGTTTGATTCGGGCGCTGATACTAGTTATGTATCCTTAAAAGTTAGTCAAATGCTTAAGCGTACTCCAACACCCTTGAACACCAAACACACGGTAGAACTAGCTAATGGTAAAAGTCTTGAAGCCACACACGTAGTTAAAGGTTGTAACCTCGTCTTAGCTGGTCAGACTTTCTCTATCGATCTTATTCCTATCACACTTGGTAGTTTCGACGTTGTTATTGGGATGGATTGGCTATCCCATCATCAAGCGGAGATTGTTTGCAAGGAGAAAATCGTCCGTATTCCTCGTTCTGGTGAAGAACCTCTCATGATTCGTGGCGACAAGAGTGGTGCTGTCGAAGGCATCATCTCTTTCCTTAAGGCCCAGAAGTGTTTGCGAAAGGGCCACACTGCCATTTTAGCACTCGTTACTGACACATCAACGGAAGAGAAGAGAATTGAGGACATTCCTATTGTGCGTGATTTTCCCGAGGTATTTCCTGAGGAATTACCTGGTCTTCCTCCTCATCGCCAAGTTGAGTTTCAAATCGAGCTAGCTCCTGGAGCAGCGCCAGTAGCTCGAGCACCATATCGTCTAGCCCCATCAGAACTCGAAGAACTGTCCACACAGCTACAAGAACTCTTGGAAAAGGGTTTTATACGTCCGAGCTCTTCACCCTGGGGAGCTCCAGTACTATTCGTGAAAAAGAAAGACGGTACCTTCAGAATGTGTATTGACTACCGCGAACTTAACAAGGTGACCGTGAAGAATCGTTATCCTCTCCCACACATTGACGACTTGTTCGACCAGTTGCAAGGGTCGAGCTATTACTCTAAGATTGATTTGAGATCGGGATACCATCAGCTGAGAGTCCGAGATGAGGACGTCTCCAAAACAGCATTTAGAACTCGTTACGGCCATTACGAGTTTCTGGTTATGCCATTCGGGCTGACGAATGCACCAGCGGTCTTCATGGATCTCATGAACCGAGTATGCAAACCTTACCTGGATAAGTTCGTTATTGTGTTCATCGACGATATCCTGATCTATTCTAAGAGTCAGGAGGAACACGAGCAGCATCTACGACTTACGCTGGAACTTCTTCGAAAAGAGCAGTTGTATGCCAAGTTTTCGAAATGTGACTTCTGGCTTCGCGAAGTCCACTTTCTAGGCCACGTGGTAAACAAGGATGGAATTCATGTGGACCCATCTAAGGTTGAATCGATCAAGAATTGGCCTGCACCCGAACACCAACAGAGATCCGCCAATTCTTGGGTTTGGCAGGATATTACAGAAGGTTTATCAAAGATTTCTCCAAGATTGCGCAACCTCTCACTTCACTGACTCAGAAAGGTGTCATCTATCGTTGGGGTGATGCACAGGAGTCCGCATTTCAGCACTTGAAGGATAGACTTTGTAGCGCGCCTATCCTCTCATTGCCTGAGGGCACAGATGATTCTGTGGTTTACTACGATGCTTCCATCCAAGGACTTGGTTGCGTGTTGATGCAACGTGACAAGGTCATTGCCTACGCATCACGCCAACTCAAGGTTCACGAAAGAAATTACACTACTCACGATCTGGAGCTGGGAGCAGTTGTTTTCGCGCTTAAGATATGGAGACATTACCTGTACGGTACCAAGTGCACCATTTACACCGATCACAGGAGTCTCGAGCATATCTTCAAGCAAAAGGAGTTAAACATGCGTCAACGCTGATGGGTTGAGCTCTTGAACGATTATGAATGCGCAATCAAGTATCATCCGGGCAAAGCCAATGTTGTGGCCGACGCCCTCAGTCGAAAGGATACTATACCTAGGCGTGTACGTGCTTTACAGCTTACCATCCAGTCTAACCTTCCCGCTCAGATTCGCGATGCTCAGGTTGAAGCATTGAAAGTAGAGAACATCAGGGCTGAGTCCCTACGAGGATCGAGGCAGCGGCTAGAACAAAAGGAAGACAGTGCGTACTATGTTAACGGACGCATCTGGGTTCCATTTTATGGCAACTTACGCGAGCTTGTGATGGATGAAGCGCACAAGTCTCATTATTCGGTACATCCTGGTTCGGATAAAATGTACCATGACCTCAAGACTACGTATTGGTGGCCTGGCATGAAAGCCCACATAGCAACCTACGTCAACAAGTGCTTGACTTGTGCGAGAGTCAAGTCTGAATATCAGAAACCATCAGGCTTACTTCAACAACCGGAGATCCCGAAATGGAAATGGGAGCAAATTTCCATGGATTTCGTTAATGGTCTGCCCAGATCTCAACGCGGAAACGATACCATTTGGGTGATCGTAGATCGACTGACCAAGTCTGCACATTTTCTGGCCATCAAAGAAACGGATAAGTTTTCTACTCTTGCAGACATTTATCTAAAGGAAGTAGTGTCAAGGCACGGAGTGCCAACCTCTATTATATCTGATTGTGACGCGCGTTTTACTTCTGAACTGTGGCAAGCAATGCACAAGTCCTTTGGCTCACGTTTAGATATGAGCACCGCTTATCACCCACAGACGGATGGGCAATCGGAACGCACCATCCAAACCTTGGAAGACATGCTTAGGGCATGCCTAATCAACTTCGGCAATGGCTGGGAAAAGCACCTCCCGCTAGTGGAGTTCTCATATAAATGCCGATCACCTCTCTGTTGGGCCGAAGTTGGTGACAGCCAAATCACTGGCCCAGAACTTGTGGTGGATACCATCGAGAGAATTGCTCAGATACGACAGCGAATGGCGGCAGCTCGTGACCGTCAGAAAAGCTATGCTGATAAGGGAAGAAACCCACTCGAGCTCCAGGTTGGCGATCGAGTGCTACTCAAAGTCTCACCTTGGAAAGGTGTAGTCTGCTTTGGCAAACGAGGAAAACTCAATCCGCGTTATGTCGGACCATTCGAAGTCACTGAGAAAATTGGCAAAGTCACCTACAGGTTGAACCTACCTGAAGAACTCAGCGGAGTTCACAACGTTTTCCATGTGTCGAATCTGAAGAAGTGTCTGTCAGATGAGACCATCATAGTTCCTCTCAAAGAACTCACTATCGACGACCAGCTGCGATTCGTCGAGGAACCAGTAGAGATTACGGATCGAGATGTTAAGATCCTCAAGCATACCAGGATACCTCTCGTTCGAGTTCGTTGGAATGCTCGTCGTGGCCCAGAGTATACGTGGGAACGAGAAGAACAAATGAAACTCAAGTATCCCCAGCTGTTTAAGAAAAACGCAACCACTACTGAGGCTGAAGCTACTGCAGAATTTCGGGACGAAATTCCAAATCAACAGGGGGATGATGTGACACCCCAGGAAAATCTGGAAAACAACGCAACTTAACTAGCTTCCTCAGTAACCACGCGCTAAATTTCGGGACGAAATTCTCTTAACAGGGGGAGAATGTGACAACCCTCAAATTTACATGTAACCGTACAGTTTATTAATAATAATTAATGTGCTTGACGACTGTGTGGAATCACTTAACTGCTTTCTGATATCTGTGTTATGCTTACACGTATTTGTTAATATACTAATAGTGTACAGAAAGGTCACTAAATAGTCCGTTATATTTTCCTAAGTGTTAGAAAGTAAAAACGTTGCAAAAATATATAAGTAGGACGCTTTACGGATTAATTAAGCGGTTTAACGGAACAGTATCGAACCGAACAACCGGACTTTACCCGGGACATAACAATATTGTCATTGACATTATTTTTCCTTTTCTGAACCAGTTAGGGTCCCCGAATACCCTAACACCCGTTATAAATTACTACATACTAAATAACCTACATTGATCTCTAAACTAACTAATTATAACTTAACAATTTAGTTCAAACCAAACCATTACCCTTTTCACCCCAACAATCGGTCACCACTAGGGGGACATCCCTTGTCCTTGTTGAATATTTTATTAACAATTGACAAATATCTTCCCTACACTTTGCACAAAGGATAATTAGAATGTATGGTTATTAAATAGGAATATTGGTCCACCATTTCATTCACTAACCCACATAACAAAAATTGTCACATTTCTCCTCTTCCTCTCTTGATCAGCCGAGAGCCTTCACATCCATCCATCCACTCTCAATTTTCACCTTGTTATTTCCAAGTATACTAAGAGGTGAAGGATCACGCATAAGGAAGCCCAGTGCTTGCGGATTGCCAAGGACCTCGCTACGACACTTTTAACCACTCGTTTTTCGCCTAGTTTCTTCCCTAGCCTTGAGCTAGTTGTAAGTGCTTCTAATCAACTTCTTGTTCATGTTTGATGTGGTTAATAAGAGATTTGTCGGATAAAAATTATAAACACTAGAGAACAAAACTTAAAGTCTACTAAAGTGATGAACAAGGTGGTTAATGGATGAATATTAGTGTAAAGCATGTAGATCTTGTGTGATTATGATTATTGGTTGATTATCTGATGTGTTGCTGGATTATATTGATGTTTGATGTTGTTACGATCACTAAACGTAATTAACGGGATCAACCGAACACAAACTAGTAAGCTAGAGACTAAAAACAGCAATCTGTCCATACTTTACAGCCAACTTCAGTTGGCTGTAAACAGGTCATAAACTCAACGAAAAACCGATATTTTGAATCTAAAATATGTTATTATGAAATACGGTTCTAATGGCACCGGAATCGTAATTTTTGGACTTCGTTTACTATTTTTAATGTGTCGATTTGTAACAACAGCTTAAGCTGAATTTTGACAGCAATAAATGGGTGTCGTACTTTCAGTCATAACCTAAGTTTTGTGATGAATCGGACCATGAAATTTGTACAGTAGATGACAACCGATGCATTTGTAATTACCCCACTGGAATTTCGTAAATCGGACACTCGATGAATTTTTAATAAATTGTTCCGTGGACTGTGGTCAGAAATACATAAATCTGAGTTCAGTCCGGAATATGAATTTTTATAAAATATTGGTAATGAACCGAACCCCGATATTTTTACACAATAAAATATGGAACGTTTAAGACATCCTGTAAAAATTTGGGAATTTTTGGAATAATTTAACCATTTTATTAAAATGTCCGAAAACAGCCGGTTTTGAATATAAATGCTGAAATGACATAAGTTGTGACTCGCATGTCTAAATGTCGAGTATGCTATCTGTGAATGATCTAACATGTTATATATGTTATGTGCATTATCGTATGTTTGATTTTGAGTGGGGAATGGATGGGAAACTTATATGGGCATAAACCATTAAAGTGATGCATGTTGTGTGATAGATACGTGTAGGAACTTTGTGTTCTATTTGAAAGCCACTAAATGACTAACTGGTAAATCATACTAGGACGTGATTGACCGACCTTGACCGTTAGCTATATTTTAGAATCTAACCGAGCAAACCGAGGTGAGTTCACACTTTCTAAGGCATGGGATTCCCGGTGGTTTGGGAATGGGTTAAAGAATTAAAACTAAATCTACATATCCTCCTTGGGTAGGATTTGTACGGCCATCCTCCGTAGAATGGATGCCATTATTAAACCTACGAATTCTCCTGGTGCAGAATACGTACGTTCGTCCTCCTTGGGTAGGACAACAACCTTAAAACTAGCTAGACAAAACTCTATCATGAAGTCCCTCAATTTATATCGACTTAATCGCCGAGGCCAATGGCGAGCGGGTCATTAGTTAATAGCGCTATTAGGTTTAACAAACCTCACACCGTGCCGTTCGGACGGGCGTGTACTAATGGACTATGGCAGATTGTCAGTGATGATAGACACTGATATAGGGCACAACTTATTTGCGTAGCAGTCGATATCACTCCGTCTAGTAGTTCAAACGGGGAAAACCCCCACTGATCATGGTTATGGATTGGGTAAAGAAAAAGAGAAATGGTTAAACATACTTTCAACTACGGGGTAACCCCCACGGCAAATAAGCCAACGAAAGTCAAACCACGTTTTCAGAAACAACTTAAAACTAAACAACCAAACGTGAACTCACTCAACTTTGTTGTTGACTAGTTGTTACATGCCTTACAGGTCGCTAGATGCTTGGAGCTTGCACTTGAAGGAGTCGTTGTGGTGTACGGACTGTTATGTTCCGTGCTTAATGTTTAAATCCTTATGAACTTACTAAACTAGCGTTTTGAAACTTTAACTTATGAACTATGGACTTATGCTTTTGAACTCACGTTTATGCTTCCGCTGTTTAAACCAAACAAGGTTAACTAGCTTTGGTCACCAATCGTATTATGTTTGGTTTTATTTACTTAATTGTGTTGTTCAATATGATTGGTGGCTCGATCCTGGTCACGTCACGCCTCCAAGCGGTGATACCCCGCATGGTGGATTTTGGGGGTGTGACAATTTCCTTCACTAACAAGAAGAAAAATCCATAATTTCACTATCCGGAGACTCATAACATCTCTCATGTACAAAAACCGGTTTTAAAATAAGTTATGAAACATTGAAAATCATCCAAACATCGAGTCTGGATACAAAAAACGAACAAGAAAACAAAAATCGCCAGCTTCTGGCTTCCTCGCGGGGCGCGACGCCTACAGCCCCCGGCCCTCGCGGGGCGCAACACCTGTCGCGTTGCGCGACGGTGAATCTGAAATGCTGTCGTGTAGCGCGACAGCCCTATTTCGACAGAATGCTTCCTTTTTACTGCTGCACTTTTGCTCAGCTATGATTTTAACCAAAACACTAACTTCTAAATTCTATAACTTTCGATCTACATATCCAAATCACATGATTCTTGTTTCTATGCGACCGTAATTTAATTACGGATCCGCTTATCACCTCGGGTCGCATCAAGAGCTGATTTATAAGCAAACGACTTATAAATCCTTTATACCATTATTTGACCCGTTTAATCCTACTAGTTTACCTTCATTATAAATAACTCTTTTGTTATACTAAAAATAACACTTACCTTAATACTCTCATTCATTACATAATACTTGCATAATTTTCCACACTCATAAATATTAAATTCTACATACATACTAAGAAGTGAATCGGAATCACTTACCTCGTGCGTCCGAGTTCGTGCATAGCTTCCGTATTTACCTTTGACCCATTGCCCTTCCATGCTCCTGTCCATGTTGAAATGACTCCTACGCTTTCATGTTATCATCAACACATTCTTGTTAGCATACATCATTGTACTTGGTAACGAGCATACATTTGCATAGTTTCACATTCAACTTGCATTAAACATTCCTAACAAGCATACGACATGTACCTGATTTCACATCCTTTCAAACCCGTATAATCCATCATGTCATTCCATTTATCACGTATTTATATACCATGTACCATACGATTATCTATAATCTTATAATCACAACAACAAGTCTAGCCATGTTCCTTATGCGTAGTTGACTTTCAGAGTCAACGATTTATCATTTTAACTTTCGGCTTAATCTCATATACTCATGACATCATAATAGGCTGGTTTGGGACGTCCGTTTACTGTACTTACGAGCTTGCAAAAATTACAATCTTTTTATGTGACGTGCCCCTCGGAGGGGTTATCCTTGTGTTAAAGTTTTAGAGTCTAACTCTCTACCAAAAATTTATAAAAATTCATTTACTAAGCAATCAGATTCGTCACTTCTGACTGCAGCTTACAGAAAAATTCATTTAAAATTCCTCGTTTATCCGATTGACGAAATTCTAGTTGGAGATTTTTGGAATCACTTAAAGCTTTCTACAGTAAAAATTTGAGATCATAACTCAATTCCTACATTGAGTTATGACATTCGTAATGGGCTGCAAATTCTACCAGAAAACGCAACCTGAACCTTCGATACGGAAAAATCCATAAAACGTTCATTTTTCGTCGAAAAAATGCAATTCCAGTTGGGTTTGAAAGGTTTTTTCCTGAGAGTTCATCACAAACTCAATAAACATCAGTTTTTGATAAGATTTGGCCCAGTTATAGTCGATTACATTTGGCTGTAACTTTCTGGATAGATTTAGTTTTCATCAAATCTTTTCTAAATATCTCTCATTCTAACTTCACCTAGACATTTCATCATACACTTGGCGGGTTTCGCATTTGTAAAACATTATGTACAAGCTTTTAAAGTATGATTCATACTAATTCTTCACATAACTTATTGACAATCAGTCAAATTCATAACAATCTTTCATCCTACACCACATTTGTCTAAGATTTCAAGTATCTCAAAAACATCATAATTCAACTTTTAAGATAGTTGTATCAACTTCAATCATCCTATTCATAACACATTCTCATAAGGTGGGTTTATACTAAAATCTTTCAATTAACCTAAAATCAAACATGATTCATGTTCTATAGAGTAGTCCTAACATCCTATTTACCCAAATCATATTAAAAACTGATGATTGGGTTGAAACCCATTTCCTACAATTCATCAAATCACGAAATTGGACTTACCACTTCAGTGAACAAGGTTAGATGTTCGAGAATAGAGGTTCATGCATTCGGTTTTCCTTGAAATCCCTACTGAATTTGATGGATTTGATGAAACTAGGGTTTCACCTTGCCTTTGCCCCCTTGTTCAATCGTACAGACTCACACACTATGTGTGTGGGTTTTAATTTTCTTTTTATTTTAATTAATTTCAAGTTTCTAGTTTGGCAACCTTAGTCCCTTAGGTTTAAGACATCATCATAATTGCCACCAATTTAATTTCCTTTACTTATCTTGTAGGCATTTAACTAAGTTTAATAACCTAGTTATTGTATTTCATTTATTTAACATGGTAGCACACCTACGAATTTAATAATTCGAGTTTTGGGGTGTTACAGGTACATTTTTTAAGAGGGAGGGGGAATGAAGAAGATGAGTAGTGGGCAGTGGCGGATCTAGAAAATCTGCATAGGGGTAACGTTTTAATAAAAACGGGTAACGGAATTGAAAAAAAGTCAATTTTTTTGCAAAATTTACACTACCATCGGAGCGTCACCGGAGCGTCAAGGGGCAACAGAGATTACCCCTTCTATCACTCTAGGTCTACCCCTGGAAGTGGGTCCATCTTCTTTATATTTTTTTATTTCTTTTAATTGTTCAAGGGTAATATAGTCATTTCATACATACTTAACTGAGAAATCTAATAGAGGTTGGTGTTAAGGATCACTCGAATTTAAAAATTACAACAACTGGACCAAGTGTGTAATTAGTAAATTATTAGGGACAACTTTGCAATTTCGTAAACCAAAAGGACCAACCAAAACCAAGAGGAACAACAAGACATTTAACTCTTACTTTTATACGGGGTCTCGAACTTAAACTCGAGTTTAGTTGAATATCAGTCATCTCGAATAAAAGTTTTAGCAAGCCAATCTGAGATAACAGACACCGGATACGATTGGTTACTAGGGGAAGCAAGGCATATATGAATCCCCAAACACTTTGGCTTTGGCTGTGCTTCAACAATCCGCTTCAGATTCTCTAATCTCCACGCCGGTCAACGGCTGCGGCGCCTTCTTTTTTTCATTCTGAAACTTCTTTTTATTTCTCTGATTACTATCGTAATTGAAGGTCTTGACTTCAATTCACCAGGTAATCCATTCTTTACAGACTAATTTTAATTCGTATAATTTCAAAGTTTATTATTGTTGTAGTTGCAGAATTTATTATAATTTTATTACGTAATTGAATTGAATCCTTGTGAATTTATAAACAAAGTAGTCTACTTGTAATCTGTTGAATCCACAACAAATTTAAACTTTTAAAGATAATATGTTATATTTTTTCTCAGATCTGTAACATTGTTTCAGTTTTAAGTTTCATAATGGGTATAAGATAAGACTCATGGTTGTAAGAATCGGTACCAACTAGCGATTAATCGGGATTACTCGAATTGGGATGTAATTTTCAGTTTTTTTATATAAACGCATGTTTTACGTAAGTAGACAGGTTTTAACCCCTCCTTGACCCATATTTTTTTACCATATAGGATTAATCGCCGATTATGGCCAATGTCCTGCCGACTAGGACTGACTAGCGATTAATTAACCGATTACTAAAAAATTAATTCGCGGTCGGCCAACTAGTGACTTGTCGCTAATTAATCCCGATTTTTCCAACATATATTTCTTGGGAAAATTATCTTCATTTTTTATAATTGGTTTCTCATTTAATTAAGCTGTTGTTGTTATATGATACATCAGTTTATAATAATTAAAACATGCTGTTTCTACTGATGTATTTGTAGGAATAAACAAGTATGGAGCATGACTGTCCTCCTGCTAAAAGGAGACATATATCGAACGAAAATAATACGGACTGTTCTGGATCCAATGATGACAAGATTACCGAAGAAGTTCCGAATACAGAAGTGGTGGTCAAACAGGGTTGTGCGGTTAATGAGGGGAAAGAAAGTATAGAGCATGACTCTCCGCCTGCTAAAAGGAGACATATATCGCAAGAAAATAATACGGACCGTTCTGAATCGAACAAAGACTTAAAAACAGAAGAAGGTTCAAATACAGAAAAGGCGGTCAAAGAGGGTTGTGCAGTTAATGAGGGGAAAGAAAGTTTAATGGAGGGTACCCGAATTGACGATATTGACATCGAGCATGAAAACAACGGTTCTGAATCGAAGAAAGACTTGAATATGGAAGAAGGTTTAAATACAGAAGTGGCGGTCAACCATGGTTGTGTGGTTAATGACGGGAAAGAAAGTTTAACGGAGAGTACCAGAATTGACGATATTGACATTGTGCAAGAAAACAAGAGCAAGAATGTGATTGTGATGGAAGAGTCACAAGTAGATGCACCGGAAGCAGGTGGTAATGAGATTAGGAGTGAAGATAATACTTGTGGGGAAAACGGTCATCCTACGTCTAGAAAAAAGCTTCTTGTTCTTGATGTAAATGGGTTGCTTGTCGATATTGTAGCAAACCCGGATGAAGATTATAAACCAGATACAATAATAGGGTCAAAATCAGGTTGGGATTAATTGTATTTTTCTTTTTTACTCTGTGTCCATATCGTTGCTAACTTGATTATTTCTGTCTGTTTTAGTGTTCAAGAGACCATTTTGTGATGAACTTTTGAAATTTTGCTTTGAGAGATTCAATGTAGGCGTTTGGACATCAAGAACAAGGTGCTCTAAATTTTCAGCTTATTACTACTTTATTCACTTTTCGAACCGAAAGACAGTTTTTCACTCATGTGTAGTGGTGGCATAGTTGACCCGTTTAATTATAAATGGCTCAATTAGGGTTCTATTTCATCTCTATTCTCTAATGGGTATTTTTTAAAGAGTAGATAAAAGGAAACAGATCAAATGGATCGAAAGTTGTCTAAAATATATTATTAATACATAAACCTCCTAAATTATTTTTCCATGGAATTAGATTAATGCTAAAATAATATACGTAATCATATTTGACGCCCTGATTATATGATTTTTTTGTCAAAAATTGGCATGCCCAGTTTCGACTTTCACCAAAAAAAATTACTCAATATTCGAGTATCCGACCCACCGGTGCCACCTCTACTTGTATTTAATTTACAAACTATATTAGTTTCTCCTTAACCTCATGCAATTGTTTTGGTGTTTTCATATTTATCAACATTCTCCAGAAGGAATATAGAGCAAGTGCTTAAGTTTCTTGCAATCGACACTAAGCAATTGCTTTTCTGTTGGGTAAGGCCATCTACTAACTATTGTTATGTGTGTAGTATATTACTCTAAAAGTATAATCTCTCCACTGCATCTTTTTGTTACTTATAAAGTCAACCATCTGTTCTTTAACATGATGAAAACTGGTTTTGCGCAGGATCAATTTCACTGTACCAAAACAGGTTTTAATACTATCGAGAACAGTGGCAAGCCGTTGGTGTTAAAAGAGCTTAAAAAGTTATGGGACAAACAAGATCGTTATCTTCCATGGTATAAAGGAGAGTATAATGAATCAAATACGGTATTTTTGGATGATTCTCCATATAAGGCGCTACGCAACCCTGTAAGCTGTCTTTTCCTTTTCGTTGCATTTTGTTTATTTTCTTATTCTGACCAATTAAAGGTGTTAAATTCAATCACACGTCTCATTTCAATTTTTCAGCCACACACTGCAATATTTCCATATTCCTACAGTTACCGCGATACTCAAGATAATGGTTTAGGTAAGTCACCCTGCCCCGTTTATATATGCCTAATTCTAGTCACTACTTATGAATGAGTCGATTTGGGTTATGTTTTATCTCAACTCTCAAGTGGGTTGCATGTGATACGTCTAGGAAAATCACTGAGGTAAGTTAAGAACTAGATGCCCATGAGGGGTTAACCGACTTAAAGAACGTCCATGAAAATTTAAACCTTTATGGTATATTTGTAGGAGTCTACTACTCCTAACTCTTATTGTAGTCTATAAAGAATCTTAGTAATTTACTAGTGTCACGTGCTACAATAAACCAAAGGACAAGAACCTAATAGATTTGTCCTCTTCTTTCTTTTCTCATAGCTTGAAATCGTTCCATCACATCGTCGTCTTTTACTTTATCAAAAGTTTCTTTTTCGACCGCACAAACCATAGCGTTGTTCAAATATTCCGGGCCCATTCGATTGCGTAAATCCGTCTTGACAAACTTCAATTTAGAAAAACATCTTTCAACGGTTGCAAAGCTTCACTACCCGATAAACCAAAGGACAAGAATTATGTGTTCCAGTCTTGGTTTTAAAATGTGCGCATAATGCGTGATGCGCCCGTTGCGCTAATGAGAGCGCATCACAACACCTGATGCGTTGCGTTTACATGATGCGATGATATTTCGACAATTTCGCATAATGCGCCCGTCGCAAAATGCGCCATGATGCACGCATCATTGTTTGTTATGTTTTTTTTCCTAGATTTCATGAAATGGGTTGGGTTTTTTCAATACTTAATATTTTAGCATGCTTGAATTGAACCATTATGGTTCCTAAACACTTTTTATGGTTCTAGAAACATTTTAGGATGCTTGATTTGAACTTAAAAGCACAACTCTTTATCTTCTTACTACGACAATTGTTGTAGTTTTAGTATGTTTTTATAAGTTGTTATGTATAAATAATTTTAGTATACTTTTATAAAGAGCGCATCACATACGTGATGCGCTCGCATCACGCATTACGCATCACGCATCACTGCATCAGATTTTTGGACCAAACGCATCGGAGCGCATCGCGCAATTTAAAACCAAGGTTCCGGTTTCCACCATAAGATGAGCAAGATCACTTATTCAATTATAATATTGTTTTGGGTCTTAGGCTAACTTTATCAATTATATTTAGAGCCTCCTTTCAATTCTATTATTGTTAATTTGGGCTTATTTTATCATTCGGGCTTAATTATTCTACAAGTTTTCAGGTTGTAAAATGTTTGGGCTTATAAAAAAATGGGATTTTAGTAATATCAAATATCCTATTTTTTGGTTTGGGGTATCCTCGTATTATTTAGGGGTATCCTTTGTATAAAACCGAAACAAAAACACTACGAATACGGCTCCTAACACTATGGTTCCGCCCCTGCCCCTTTCCATCAAGTTTTGAGTGAGCTCTTAGAGTTTAAGATCACATTTTGTCGTAATAAAGTGTACCTTTAGGGCCTCAAGTTGATAATTACTTAGTTTATTCTTAACCCATACAACCTCATAAATTGTTTGTTAAAAAAGTTGAGTTTGTTCTAGTTTTTGCTATCTTATTTAACACGTATTCTTTATAGTTATTTAGAAATGGGCAGTGTTTCCTGATCAACCAGGCCATAAATTTACTAATATTGATTCCTCTCGTTCCCAACTCGCCCATGCTGCCACCTCTACTTTAATATCTTCAAGTGTGTGTGTATTTAAGTATTTATTAGGTTATCGTTCATCATATGTTTCTTGTTGGTTTTGAAAGTTAACTTATCAACTGCCAAATGCCTATTGTCTAACTATTCGTTCTTTGAGTTTACACCCTATGCTCTTTGAATATTTCTTAATATACCTATATCTAAAAGGATCATGTGCTATTGTTTGTGTATTATTGTCCCTACAAAGTATTTCGTCGTTGTCAGAGCTTATTTATATTACTATACATGGCCATATGTCCACCACCTTGCATAATCTTATTGTGATATTCTTGAATTGCCATTGCAGGACCGAATGGCGACCTTCGTAATTATCTGGAACGGCTGGCAGCATCTGATAACGTTCAAAAGTTTATAGAGCAAAACCCATTTGGTCAACAACCGATAACATATGACGATGAATCATGGTCTTTTTACCGTAAGATCATTGGTTCCATTGGACCAACAGCTGGTCCTTCTCGTTCTAGAAAGAAACTTATTGTTCTCGATACTGGTGGGTTGCTTGTTGATCTCACAACGGCCCCACGTGAAGGATTCAAAGCAGACACAATGCATGGGTCAACATCAGGTTTAGATTCGTATTGTAATGATATGGGTTGTGTTTTATCTCAAATGGGTCTAAGGGGAACAGGTTAAACGGGTTGAAAGTCACTCGAAGTCTATCTGTGATACGTATACAGATTTTTAAATCATTTTGTTCAATGATTAGATTCATATTGTAATTATATTGTTTTTGTAATCATAATGAACATACTTTTCATTATTATATCATTTTTAAATGTATTAAAAGTGTTTGTTGGTCAACCCAACCTGACCCGTTTTTTCATATTGCTCAACAAAATGCTGGCTTTAATTTTTGTTTGCATTTGCAGTGTTTAAAAGACCTTATTGTGATGAATTTTTGCAATTTTGCTTCAAGAGATTTAACGTAGGTTTTTGGACATCAACATCAAGGTATAATTTTTCTACAATAATTGACTTTATTTTTCTGCAATTTTAGACCGCTCTCAATTTACTATACCAACCATATGCTTTTTTTTTCTTTTTTTTTTTTGTATTCTTTTATCGTTTAATATTATTTTTTTGTGCTCATAAGTATTTATGAACTCAATTCAGATATAACACGGAATGCACTCTTGACTTTCTTATGGGGGACGCTCAACACAAGTTGCTTTTCTATTGGGTAAGTACATTTATAATTTACGTATATATATATTAATATTATTTTTAAATCTATATTGTCGTATTAGTAATTTAATTAGTATGTTAATATTATTTTTAAATCTATTTTTCCATTAATATTTATCAAGATTTTTTTTTTTTTCGTTGCAGGATCGAAATCACAGTACCGACACTGGTTTTGGTACCGTTGAGAACAATAGTAAACCCTTAATCGTTAAAGAACTTAGAAAGTTATGGGAAAAGAAAGATCCAGATCTTCCTTGGGATATAGGAGAGTATGATGAATCAAATACACTTTTAATTGAAAATACCTCACACAGGGCTTTGCTAAATCCGGTTAACATTCTTTCTTTGTTTTATTAATTTTTTTTTATCTTTTTTTTACATATTTTTTTCTTTTTTTATTAGTAAAAGTTAAACTTATGACATTCGTTAACATTCTTTTTCTTTTCATTTTCAGCCACATACCGGAATTTTCCCTTATCCTTACCGCTACTGGAATACAGAAGATAATTCCTTAGGTAATTCATTTGCTAATTTATGATAGTTTTTTTTTTTTTTAATCTTTTATTGCAAATTTGATTATACTCTTGATGTTTTATTACAGGGCCTGAAGGTGACCTTCGCGTTTATTTGGAAAGGCTAGCAGAATCTGAGAATGTGCAAAAATTTGTGTCGGAAAATCCTTTTGGTCAACGTCCCATTAGGGAAAAGAATTTATCATGGAAATATTATCAAAAGATTATTCACGCGTTCTCATCTAGATTAAAAGGTCGCTCTAATGGTTCAGTTGATGAGCGATATAAAAAAACATCTGAAGATAAACCCGACACCGCTACTGCTTTAGCTGCTCCAACCTTAGCGGAACCAAAAGCCGACTCTACTGTTTCAGCTGCTCCAACCATACTGGAACCAGGAATCGACACAACTATACCTGATGCTCAAACCTCATTGGAACCACCTGACACTAGTATGCCTGATGTTCATGCCTCATTGGAACCACAAACTAACACTACTATACGTGATGCTCAAACCGCATTGGAACCAGAAACCGACACTACTGTACCTGATGCTCAAACCGCATTGAAACCAGAAACCGACACTCAAACCACATTGGAACTAGAAACCGACACTCAAACCGCATTGGAACCACAAACCGACACTCAAACCGCATTGGAACCACAAACCGACACAACTATACCTGATGCGCAAACCACATTGGAACCAGAATTGGACACTGATGCTCAAACCGCAATGGAACCAGAACCCGTCCCTACTATACCTGATGCTCAAACCGCATTGGAACCACAAGCCGACACAGCTGTGCCTGATGCTCAAACCGCATTGGAACCACAAACCGACACAACTATGCCTGATGCTCAACCCGCATTGGAACCACAAACCGACACAACTGTGCCTGATGCTCAACCCGCATTGGAACCACAAACCGACACAACTATGCCTGATGCTCAACCCGCATTGGAACCACAAACCGACACAACCATACCTGATGCTCAAACCGCATTGGAACCTGAAACCGGCACTGATGGTCAAACCTCATTGAAACCAGAAACTGACTGTACGACTGTTTTGGCAGCTCAAGCCTCATTGGAACCACAAACCGACACTAGTGCTGTTTCGGCTGCTCCAAACTGTTAACGGCGAATCATTAGGGAACTGAGTTATATGTAGGGCTTTGCATTCATCTTCTTGATAGATTACTTAGACATAGATAGCATTTATCTTTCTATTCCTTGTAGTTTTGCCGGATTTTGTGAGCCGGTGATATATATGACCCAACGATGGAAGTTGTAGGTGATCGTGCATGGTGGCGTTGTTTGGGTCTGATTTTTGAGTCGTCGTTAATGGGTTTTATGATTGTGGGGTTGTGTAGTCGTCTTCTACTTCTGACCAAAGCATGTCAGGATATCTACAATTTTCGGGCAGATAAACAGTTGCGTTTGCTAATGCCGGGTTGCAATTTGGTGTGACATTTAGATACAAGTTTTTATAACATTGTTTTGGATTTTTGTAATAGTTTTGGTAAGACATTTTTTTGTAAAACTGTATTGGATTCTTGTAATAGTTTTGGATTTTTGTAACATAGTTACTATAGGTTGATGTTGCAATTTAATGCACCCACTTCGGAATATCAAATAATTGTCTTGGTTGGTTAATATGAATGAAGATGATATATGCTAGTTGCACTGTAAATGTCTAAAACATTGTATAAAGAGTCGCACACAATAAAATCAACATTAGAAATAAGTTGATGATTAGGGATTCTCTAAAGTACTTGTATTTATAATAATATAGGGGTGTAAACAACCCGATCTACTTGTGAACTATATGAGTTTTACTTGATAAGAGCTCCAATCAAGCTGATTTTAAATGGGCTCGAGAGATCAAGTTTAATACAATTTGAACAAGCGAGTAAAGCTAAACGAGTTTATTATTTGTAAACAAGATTGGATTATCCGAATAAATTTAAAAGGAGGAACCTTGATATATATATAAAAGTGAAAAACCCTAGAGAGTAAACTTTGGGCCATCGGCTTATATACAAAATAATAAATTACTAATTCCTTGGGAAGAGTTATTTTTTCTGTTTAACAGCCTGCCCACCCTGAAAATGACTCAGTCGGTGGTAAGGTCCAACGGCTAGAATAGCACCGTCGTCGCGCAGTGTCCGGTGCGCCCCCGAAACATAAGACAATAGTCAATCTCTGTATGTTATATGTTCCGCCCTCCCATGAAATGAAATACTTTGACCCTTGGCTATATGTATTGCGAATCGGCTAACTCATCAAATTGTCTGAAACAACTCAAGTTCTTTATCCCCCATTTGTGGCCTAGTGGTAGGAGATTTGAGTTTTCCAATGAAGACTCAAATTCAATTCTCACTTGTGTCATATTGGGATGGATATAACCCTGGGCTTATGCCCAGTGGTTGGACAACGATGGTGACAAACCCACCGAGGGGGGTTTGATCCTGAGCCGCACCCCGGTTTTCATCCAGCTGTTACTTCAGCGAGGCAACTCGTGTGGAGGCAGTACGGTTTCCGGGGGAACGTCGTAACCAAGTCTGACCAACCAGCGCGAGCCCGGTTAAAACAACGTAGTCGGGGCAGATCTTGGCCAGGGCCGGCCCTAGGGGTGGGCAAGCCGCACCCCCGGCCGAGGCCCGTTTCCCCGGGGGCCTAAATGTTGATTTTTTTCCATTTATATATTGTTATATATAAATTCATAGAGTATAAAATGTTAAGAAAATATGAATTGGCCCAGTGGTTAAGGCCCTTACTGCCGTGCAAGTTAGTCGTGCGTTCGAGTCCGCTACCCTCAAGTTTTTGGGTGATTCAGTTCTTTATCATTTCAATCTTGATTTTCATTCTTATATTTTTGTTTCCTGACAAACAATGCAAGTGCTATGGGCCCAAGTAGACACCTGGTACAAGAGTAAAAACAAAATGGGCTTGACATCAATCAATTATCACATATTACAGGGTAGACCATAGATTAGGATTTAAGCAATGTTAATGTTTATGAATGTTCAAGAAATCGGTGATGCCCTCCTCCATCAACGCATGAGGTGACCATTTTGGTAAGTCAAACTTATTCTTGGCCATTTTCGTAAATTCCTCTTAACAAATGTGTAGAATTGTATTTACCATTAATTTCAAATGAGTAAATTGCCATTTTAGTCCCTGAGTTTTGACCAAAATTGCCACTTTAGTCCAAATAGTTTTTTTCTTGCCATTTTAGTCCAAATAGTTTTGTTTTCTTGCCATTTTAGTCCAAATAGTTTTGTTTTCTGCCATTTTAGTCCCTGAGTTTTGTCATTTGTTGCCATTTTCATCCAACCCACTAACTCCATTAAAAAAAAATTATTTAACTTAGGTGAATTTTGGTCGAACCACATTTTTCTTTCTTTTTTTTGCAGGTGCGATGGTATGGGGATGGTGTTGTGCCAGTTTACAGTGAAGATGATGGCGGTGGTTGTTGGTTTTACGATGATGACGGTGATGTTGGTTAATGACGTGGGTGGCGTAAAAGTGCCCGGTGGTGGTGGAAATGGTGGGTGGTGATGGTGGTGGGGTGGGTGGGTGGGTGGTGACGGTGCAGGGACTAACCTTCTATCATCGCCACCACCTGCCTGCACCGTCACCACCCACCCACCCACCCCACCACCATCACCACCTACCAGGGACTAAAATGGCAGAAAACAAAACTATTTGGACTAAAATGGCAAGAAAACAAAACTATTTGGACTAAAATGGCAAGAAAAAAACTATTTGGACTAAAGTGGCAATTTTGGTCAAAACTCAGGGACTAAAATGGCAATTTACTCATTTCAAATATTGACGTTAATCTTCGTTTCAAAAAATAGTTTAATAATTCGTTAGGTCTAAGGACTTTTTTCCGACTCGTACGAGGCACTTAAATTCTCAGGTGCGGCTCTGATAATAATAATAATGAGCGACAAAAAAATTATTTACATTATCTATTTCGTTATGGCATAAGAGGTACATTTTTTCGGGCTAGGACAAAGCACTTGAATTTTTAGGGTCGGCCCTGACCCATACAAACACCAACATATGTCCACTTACAAAGCTATTCTTATGGTTTAGATTAGTTATTAGCCCGTTGGTATTAAGTTTAGACCTTTAGCGAGCCCAATAACCAATTTCGTTAAGGCCTAAGGGCACGTTTTTTCGAGCTCGAACAGGGTACACGAATTCTCAGAGCCGGCCCTGACATTGGGTCACTCAAAAAGAAAATCACCGTTCAAAAAAAAAAAAATACCCTCAAGTTCTTTGAGAAGTGGACAGACCCATATCATTTGTGACGTAACATTTTCCATGGGTCTATGCGCTCGATCAAGATACAACTAGTTGTTTCTTACTTTTCCAGAACAAGGTTTTCTCCAACAAATACACGATATCTAGTCGTAGATCGCTGGGAAATGAGACATCATGTTCAATCTACATCAAAGAATCTTGATATATGTTTTCTTTGTAAAAATATCTATTTTCAAAGAAACTATTTTAATATAACTCGTATTTTAGAAAAATGTATTCTCCATTTTCACTTTATTTATTGGCATTTGGTTCAATCCATGTGTTTATATAAAATGTTTTCTGACAAACATAAGTCTTATTGCACATGAGCCACATTTATAACGAAGCTAGGTTTATTAAATTCTAAACGTCCTTCATTCATAAGTAGACTCAACCCCATCTAACACTTGATGGTAACATCTCCTATCCTTGTTCCTTCAAATATAGCCTAGAATGGAAAATCTAAACAACTATAGATCTAGAAAAAAAATCCTTGTTCCTTAAAATATAACCTAGAATGGAAAATCTAAACAAGTATAGATCTAGAAAAAGAAAATTGGTGCACCGGATATTGTAACACCCCGAAAACGGGTTTGGTAATCAAACCCCGTTAATACTAAAAGACGGGTAAAGTACCGTTAGTGGTAAAAATTTACCCGGTGAGTAATAAGGATTTTTAAATAAATAAACCTAATATTTAACAAAAAGTTAAATAAACGCCTATGGATAAATAAAAGTTTATAAAATGCCCGAATTAACGGGACCTAAAATAAACTCAGTCGTAAATTTCCCCGAACCATCTAAATTAACAATAAATATTTAACCTAGTTAATAAGTGAGAATAGTGTTAGAAATAGTTAGGTTGTGGTCTACTTAATAACTAACCAAACATGAGGGACCAAATTAGATATCTTGAAAATAGATTTATAAAAAAAAAAAAATCAGACACACACATATGGTGTGTGCGTACGTGAGAAGCCAGGAGAAGCTCCAAGGAGCCAAAACCCTAACTCAATCCAATTCAGCAAATTGAAGGTCGATTTCAGTCCTAAATCAATGCATGAACACGGATTAATGATCACCCGAGCTAGGGGATCATAAGGTATGTAAAAATTTGATGATTTGTGAAGTTGTAAAGTTTGAGTAATCTTCATAATCGCGAATTATGTATGGATTAGAGAGGCTATGGCTAAATTAGTGTTGTATGATTGCTTAGAAACAAAACCCTAAGTGAAAAGTTTACATAGGTTGCTATGATTTGAATAATTTGATGATTTGCTACACTTAGACAAGTGGGTTTCGATTATGTAGTGAAGATGATGATATACACATACTTAAAATCATCATATTGGATAGTAGAAGCAAAGTACTTGAACAAAATTGTAAGATTTAGTGTATGTTCATACAAGAATTGAAATGGGTTTTGTGGGAAGATGATGAACACTAGATTTATGATCATCAATTTGATGTTATTCGATTTCCATAAAGTAAGTCTAGGTGTGGTTATGCATGCTAGACATAAGAACTTGTGAATGATGTTAAAACTTGGGTAAATAACTAGTTATGAAAATTGATTGTTGATTTTATAGAATATGCCCACAAGGTGTTTGTTAAAATGCCTAAGTGAATGTTTATATGTTGAAATTACGAATGAAACGCGAAATTGCCTTGTTTGACTAATTACGTGAAATATGGGTTAAAACGGGTTCTAATCATAATGTTGATTTAACTTAATTGTGCCTATTGTATGATTTAAGATAGCTGACTTTTAAAAGTCAAACTAACCAATGATAAAGTCGAATAGTAGTTTCGACATAGAAAATACGTAAGGTGGAATAGTCGTGAATTGAAATGACTAATCTAACCAACTTGTGAATGATGATAGTTTGTCACCTAACGAGCTAGGTGGAGGCTTGGGAAAGAAGCGGTCAAACGAATCAAACATGAGAAGAAAAGCGTATTTGGATGCGAGGTAAGTAGAGCTTACGCCTCTTTACATTATTTGCAAAATTACTTAATTTCAAGTATTGTATATGAATGCTACTAAGTGGTTGGTATACGATGTTCCGACATGATTCAATGAGAGTCGGAACAAGGGAAAATGGTAAGAAATCATGAATTATGGTAAAAGGGGTAAAAAGGTAAATTAGTCATGTAATGACGAACAAATAAAAACGGTTTTAAGTAAAACAAGTTTAAGGGAAAACCGGGATAGGTTTAAAGGGATGAAATGGTAACTAAATACCATCTCATATGGATAAATGGCCAATTAGACTAAATGGGTCAAATGGTGTTGTTAACACCATTTGACAATTACATTTGACAATCGCTTGTTGAGTTTTGTAATCTCAGGAAATAACATAAGTATGCGTTGCTTTAACTAGAAAGATTTAAAGCAAAAGTTATGTAAACGGGTCAATACCTTGACCCGAGCCAGGTACGCATAAATAAGCTTTTAGTTAAACATACAAATCTTGGTCAAATATTTAGCGAAAGTCCTTCGTCGTAAAGTGAGGGACTAAAGTTGACCAAAACACCCTTGAAGGGTATAATGGGGCAAACGACACATAGGGGTTATTTTGGAACTTGCATTAAGATTATAGAATCATTAAATATGAATAAAAGTTATAGGAATACACATTTGCGGGTCAAATGCACAAAAAAATGGTCATTTGCGTAAAATGACCAACCGATGAGTAAATTTGGGATAATAGGTTAGTAATGTTAAATCCACCACAAAAATAATTGTGGTGGAACATAAGCAGACATTTAGATGTGATATTACGAAGTATTGAATAGAAAAGAGCTAGTTTTAGACCAAAATGCATAAAAGATCTTCTAAACGGGTCAAAATGAATTACGCGCATAACTTGGGTGTTTGCCGCGTAATTCACAAAACTTATGAATCCAAGATAGATATTTTGAGTTAAATACCTTGGTCTAAGAATTATGATTAACTAGAAACAAGTTTGGAGGTCTTAAATACAAACGAGTCAAAATGTGGATTTTTAATAATAAGCCGAATGCTTAAAAATTTAGAATTTTATTAGTTTGAATGTCGGATATAAACTCCATGAGATGGAGAATCAAATTACGATCATGTAGGAAGAAATGGAAGATCAAACGGATACGCGGATTGAAAGATACGAAAGTTTTCGTGTCAAAAACGGCAAAAAAGGAAAGGGACTGATACAGGGGCCACCGAAACTTATGGTGCCCATCGTAAGTTACGATGAGGATGAAATTTTTACGGTAGTTGCCTACTGAGTTACGGTGGGGGAATTTTCATACAGGAGCCACTGTAACTTACGGTGCCCACCGTAAGTTACGGTGGAGGCCAGTTTGTAGACCTTGTTTTTGGATCAAGAAATTAACGTTTGGATTTCCTTCCATTATCAATATCTTGTCTTGTACCGTTATTTAAACTATCAATACTAACATTTAAGCTGGTATTGATCATAGGTGAATGTCGAGTGTCCTGGATGAAGATCAAGCGTCGAGCAAGAACCGAACACACGTTAAATGAAGCTTCCGCAAGTTGTTTCGTCGTTATTCTAAAATGATGAATTAAATTACACTATGTTGTTTTGCTTCAAGTTTAGAAAAGTTTTAATAAACCCGTATTTTAGCATGAATGTTTAAATATAAATACCCAGTAATTTGTGATTATTTACAGAAATCGCTAAATTTATTTATGGTTGTTACAAGTTGGTATCAGAGCATTGGTTTAAGAGATTCAAGTATGGTGAGGAAAACCATGCTTGGACTTAAACCTTATGCTCTTGACAAAGATTGGTGTTCGGTTCGAGGCTTGATCGCAAATCCGGTAAGTGCATGTATGTTAATGGTTTAGCGTATTAAAGTGTTGTAAACAACACATAGGGTTATCGTGTAATACACGTTACCCCAATTAAATGATAGATATAGCTAACAAAATTATGTGCATTGACACATATAGTAGAAAAGCCTTGTATTATGATGCGGGCGTTTAGTAAAGTTGACATTACTAACTTTTGTCAATGTCTTAATTGAAGGACACTTGCATTTAAGGATGACAAGGGTTAAACAAATTATGGATATGATAGAAGAACGATCCAAAGTATGACAAGATGAGCATGTTCACCAAGGACTAAATCGCGTAACGACCGCGAACAAGGTTAATGGCAAGAAACGCCCGTCGGGGCAAGCATTACCAGGTGCGTGCTTTTAAATATAATCGCACAAATAACAATATGCAACAAACATGTAGAGAATGATTGTTGCATATGTAAATTAGAAACTTGGGAAACCTGAATAGAATACCTATCCAGGATACTATTTCCAAGAAAACTAAATAGAGGTGTTACTTACATAGAGCGTGATGTGAAAACTATAAAAAGGTCATGTGTGTCATGTGTTAATCGCTTACTCTGGCCAAGTAAGTAGTGGCATATAATACCATGAACTTCTTATGACGAACACATCTACATCCGATGTAGTAAGGACGTGATGAATGGGACGAATCGAAAAGGTACCCAAAATGGATCAAATAAGTAAAATATTTGATAATAAACGTAAACGCAAGCCTGAAGACGGAAGCGTATTACGTTAGTATAACGAGCCCAAGGGAAGGGACAATAATCAAGTAAATGAAAATACAAACTGACCACTAAGAATGCTAAGGCATAGAGGATAAAGTTGACTATTAAAAGTGGTGAAACTCACACGAACAAGTTAAACTGGTTAGATAAAACGTAATATTGGAAAGGATAATGAGCCCGGTAATGGGACGAGATTGAATACAAATATAGGCGCAAAACCGAATAAAGGAAAGCGCGAGATATTAATGAACCCATGTAATGGGTCAGAATTAATTATGAAATGATTGCAGTCACGAATCACAGTCGGAGTGAACGAAATTTTGATGCGAAAACAAATGATTTTCGAACATAAAAAGGACGATCTACGGGATCATTATAACCTTCGGGTTATAAACTGTGACACATGTGTCACTTCAACCATCAAACAAATTCCAAACCAATGAAATATTCTATTTCATACTTGGGATTTGTAAATATATGTGTATCGTTTGCACATATCAACTCTTGTTCGATTTCAAGCTTTAAATCGCTTTCTTGAAGGTTATACGCGCTCTGATGCGTAAATATAACCAGTTTAATGCAACAAACACTCCGGAATAGTGAAATAGGCTTAACATACCTTAAATAACCTCCACATAACTTAGAAATAAGTTTTGGATGGTTTGGTGTGTTGAAATCAAGTTTGTTCGATCGCAGGGACTAATTGTGTCAAACTGCGAAACTATACCGATTTGTATAGTAACGAACATTCCAGAACTTGATCATAAGTTAAATATGGCCTAAATATCCTTCACATAGCTTAGAAATAGGCTTTGAGGTGTTTTGTGAGCTAAAATAAACTTTCAAGATCAATAGGGACTAAAAGCGTCAAAAAGTGCATAAGTTTGCATTTTCGTGCATATCTTCCGTTCTGAATATATCTGGACATCCAAAAATTTATGTAATCATTAAAATATTATGTTTTAATTATTGGCATGATAAAAATCCATTCGTCGCTTAATTTGGATCGTTTTTGCATTCGTTACGACTTCCGTCGTAATTTACCGAACAACGCAACCGTACGACCAAACGAGCCGACATCCGAGACATTTTTGAGCACATTTTAAGTTCCCTATACTTTAACTTCATTTTAGAGCTTTGAAATGGGGTTAACGGGGCTTAAACGTGTCAAAAATGCATCGAAAACCAAGTTTGGGGCTTCAGGGACTAAAACTGCCAATTTTGAAAGTTGCTGACCTGCAAGGTCCTTACGGTCCATATGGACCTTTGCTTATGGTCCGTAAGCCATCCCCAGACCAGCAGAATGTGTTTCCAGCTATTTCCAGCTCATTCCAGCTCTTGCAAATGGTTTTTGATCAATCTATTGGCCAATTTTGATGGTTTTTAGTGCCCGTTGTATTCAAATACTATGTTCCCACTTGTACGGATGAGATTAAAGCTCGGTTTTCAAGAAACGATCCTAACGGTGGTCCATTTCCTATATATACCCACCCTCATTTCACTCCCAAAGCACAAATGATCTGATTTATGCTCTCTAAGTTGAAGTTTATGCTTCATACCTAAGAGTAAATCGGATCATAGCTTGCGGGGACCCTTTGTAAGTGTTCCTTCGTTCTTTTATCGCTTTTCGAGTCTGAAAGTCAAACTGCGTTTGACTTTCTGCATTGACCAGTTTATGGTCAATGCGAAGTTCGTTTGAACTTCATAACGTGAACGTAATCACGATGGTTATAGTCCCTAGTGACTATACCTACTGATTACCACGTTATCTAGGTGTAGTGACGAGTCGTAGTTTCGGCCAAAATGCGCATTCTTGCGTATTTTATAACCAAACTACTTTTAGGTATCAAAACCGTTTGTTTTGATACCAAACCTGTTTTCTAACTTAACTAAACATGTTTTAGCATGTTTAGCTCGTCACTTTTAGTTTAGTGCTTGTGTAGAGTCGTAAGTCAAGCGGACTAAACACCGGCTTAGACTTACGAACTAGACCCGTTTGGTCGATCTTTAGGATCCGACCAAACACATTAGGTGACCATAGTTGTATAGGGAATAACCTTCCGAGGTTATACCTTATGGTCACTCCGTTTAAGTAGTTGTATGATAGGTAGTTTATATGCCTTAGGAAAATTACCAAAATACCATTTTTATGCATAATTGATACTTAAGCATATGTAACCCAAACTTTTGTCATTTAACTGATTATGTAACATAATTAAGTATGTTAGGGCATATAATATTTGTCATAGGACTAGTTAGGCGGTCTGAACGCGTTACACGCGAACGACGCGTTAAAGTAGCATAAGCTACCTAAACGGGTCGTGATGGGTCGTAAGCACTTAGGATAGGTTTCCTTTTAGGATGTAGGCTTTGTTAGATCATATTATATGAGTTCCTATACTCCTTTGGTTTAGAAAACCTCATCCTATCCGATCTTCCGAATTAGGTCCGGTTTATTTATGTAGTTACCTATATTAGGTACTGTTTGATTTCCGGGACTCCTCTAGCTTGCTTGGTAGTTGTTCAAGACTTCTAAGAACTCTCAAGTGAGTACATAGTCGCCTCTTTTACTGTTTTCAAATGTTTTGGGGTGAAGCATGTGTACCTATTTGTTATGTTCTTATTTTCAAAGTATAATTGATTATACGTATTAATACTTATCTTTTTGCAAACTGAATGATTATCTATGATTTAAACTCTAATTTTTCAAAGATTATAAAATAAATGTTTGGAATAGTACTTATTTTGTTCACCGGACCGGTTGGTAGTATGATATAGCGCTATAGGGATTTGACACCCCATTCCTGTTGTCATGGAATGTCTGAAACCAATTTGTTTCTCCATCCAAATAGGAATTGCCTTTGTAGTATTTCTATAGTCTCAAAGATGTATTTTGATGCACTAGGTCTGAATGAATTCTTAAGTCACATTATTTTTGTATATTAAGTTATACTCCCAAAAGTATAGTTTGATATGCTCTCATATGTGATATTGTACAAAACCAACATATATTTTGTTAATCATTAAAACATAGTTTGATATGTTATTCTCTAAATCCAAAGCATAGTTTAATATGTTATTTTTATAACCAAAGCATAGTTTTATATGTTATTTGTAATCCAAAACATAGTTTAATATGTTATTTGTAATCCAAAACATAGTTTAATATGTTATTTATAAATCCAAAGTATACTTTTGATATACTACTGAAAATTATTATTTTAAACAACTAAGGTATATTTAATATACTATTTGTCTAACGATTGGGTTTTGGTTAGTGTTGAGATAACGGGACGGGTGTGATGTGATGAAAACATGGTAGATACGCCGCTGGTACTTCTTATATATAAGTGTTTTCATCACATTACATACCGTGTTGTTATTTAGTACACCTGGGTTAACGATATTGGAACTGAAATATATTTTAATATATTACTCATTCGACTTTCTTAAAAACCAAAGTATATTTTCATATATACTATAAACATTTTTATCAAAAAAAAAAAATTTTCAAACAATATGTTTTATACAAACTCATTTTACTTACTTATTAAATTTTCTATGTATTATTATTTTATACCATCTGATTTCTTATAAATGATTTATAAAAGAAAACCTTTTTCAAGGATCATGACTACTTTTCTTAAACAACTTTTTCTAAACTTATAAGTCATGAATCCTAATTACAATAAAACCTATGTATCTCACAAGCATTTTTATGCTGACGTACCTATTTTTACACATGTTTCAAGTGCTGCTTTGTGATGATTGATGATATATGCTACACCTAGGATGGACTCGTGCTTAGCGACTTTAAAACTTGAAAGATAATAGTTGTACTTATTTGATTGTATTAAAACAATGAGTTCATTTATTCAATAAAACAAAATTATTTGATCCATGGTTGTGAAACAATGATTCTGTTACAACACTCCCCGACGTTTCCGCCACGCTTTATTGTTTTTCGTGGTCGGGGTGTGACATAAACAGTGTAAAGGTCCACGGGACCAAACTGACCCACGGGTCATGAATAAAAAGGAAAAGAATCATAAAGGCAACGCCCTAAAGAGGTGAAAGCCTAAAGAAATAGCCTACGAGGCTAAGTGAAAGAATCCACGGGTTACTTAGACAAGCGAGGGAACCAGTAGAGAATCCCCGCATAAAACTAAGACTGTAAAAGAATAAATTACGGACTGTCAATATCCTGGTACGGATAATTGACAAAAGATAAAGAGAAGATCCTAAACTAAAACTTCGGTTTTAGTAAGAAATAACGTTTTTACAAATATAAATTCTGATAGGAATTCAAATAGTAAACATGAAAGATACAAGTCTTGACACTGATAAGCGCAAGGCGATATATTCGAAAAGTGATATTTTCGAAAATGAAAGGTTGATATAAATTAAACATGATGTGACACGACCACGATCAAGAAATGCTATGTGAAGTAAAATCACATTACAACCAAGCGAGCGGTAAAAAGTAACTGGACTAATAAGTCTAGTTAGTGAGACCGGTTAAGGTCAATTAAATGAATTTGAAAACAAAAGAAATTGTTGTTAAAAGTGAAGGATTTCACTAAAGACCTTTAAACGGGTCAAAGTAACGGATTCATAAAGAATTTGATAGTATATGAAAGCGATGGATATCGCTAAGTTAACTAAACTAGTGGAAATAACGAGATTACGTTATTTCAAGTTGCACTATGTCGCATGAGATACGTAGACAATTAGTAACCAAAAAGATGTTACCATACTTTTCTGGTAGTACTAACAATTGGTTAAAAGTATAAGTAATGTTCAAAAGATTTCTCGGAACAAATGCATTGAGTTTAAACTCGATGAATTATATAAGAAAAGGTTTCGGGGATGAAACCTCTTTAAGGGGGGTAGACTTGTAACACCCCGAAAACGGGTTTGGTAATCAAACCCCGTTAATATTAAAAGACGGGTAAAGTACCGTTAATGGTAAAAATTTACCCGGTGAGTAATTAGGATTTTTAAATAAATAAACCTAATATTTAACAAAAAGTTAAATAAAGCCCTATGGATAAATAAAGTTTATAAAAGGCCCGAATTAACGGGACCTAAAATAAACTCAGTCGTAAATTTCCCCGAACCCACTAAATTAACTAGGAATATTTAACCTAGTTAATAAGTGAGAATAGTGTTAGAAATAGTTAGGTTGTGGTCTACTCAATAACTAACCAAACATGAGGGACCAAATTGGATATCTTGAAAATAGATTTATAAAAAAAAAAGAAATCAGACACACACACATGGTGTGTGCGTATGTGAGAAGCCAGGAGAAGCTCCAAGGAGCCAAAACCCTAACTCAATCCAATTCAGCAAATTGAAGGTCGATTTCAGTCCTAAATCAATGCATGAACACAGATTAATGATCACCCGAGCTAGGGGATCATAAGGTATGTAAAAATTTGAGGATTTGTGAAGTTGTAAAATTTGAGTAATCTTCATAATCGCGAATTATGTATGGATTAGAGAGGCTATGGCTAAATTAGTGTTGTATGATTGCTTAGAAACAAAACCCTAAGTGAAAAGTTTACATAGGTTGCTATGATTTGAATAATTTGATGATTTGCTACACTTAGACAAGTGGGTTTCGATTATGTAGTGAAGATGATGATATACACATACTTAAAATCATCATATTGGACAGTAGAAGCAAAGTACTTGAACAAAATTGTAAGATTTAGTGTATGTTCATACAAGAATTGAAATGAGTTTTGTGGGAAGATGATGAACACTAGATTTATGATCATCAAATTGATGTTATTCGATTTCCATAAGGTAAGTCTAGGTGTGGTTATGCATGCTAGACATAAGAACTTGTGAATGTTGTTAAAACTTGGGTAAATAACTAGTTATGAAAATTGATTGTTGATTTTATAGAATATGCCCACAAGGTGTTTGTTAAAATGCCTAAGTGAATGTTTATATGTTGAAATTACGAATGAAACGCGTAATTGCCTTGTTTGACTAATTACATGAAATATGGGTTAAAACGGGTTCTAATCATAATGTTGATTTAACTTAATTGTGCCTATTGTATGATTTAAGATAGTTGACTTTTAAAACTAAAACTAACCAATGATAAAGTCGAATAGTAGTTTCGACATAGAAAATACGTAAGATGGAATAGTCGTGAATTGAAATGACTAATCTAACCACCTTGTGAATGATGATAGTTTGTCGCTTAACGAGCTAGGTGGAGGGTTGGGAAAGAAGCGGTCAAACGAATCAAGCACGAGAAGAAAAGCGTATTCGGATGTGAGGTAAGTAGAGCTTACGCCCCTTTACATTATTTGCAAAATTAGTTAATTTCAAGTATTGTATATGAATGCTACTAAGTGGTTGGTATACGATGTTCCGACACGATTCAATGAGAGTCGAAACAAGGGAAAATGGTAAGAAATCATGAATTATGGTAAAAGGGGTAAAAGGGTAAATTAGTCATGTAATGACGAACAAATAAAAACGGTTTTAAGTAAAACAAGTTTAAGGGAAAACCGGGATAGGTTTAAAGGGATGAAATGGTAACTAAATACCATCTCATATGGATAAATGGCCAATTAGACTAAATGGGTCAAATGGTGTGGTTAACACCATTTGACAATTAGATTTGACAATCGCTTGTTGAGTTTTGTAATCACAGGAAATAACATAAGTATGCGTTGCTTTAACTAGAAAGATTTAAAGCAAAAGTTATGTAAACAGGTCAATACCTTGACCCGAGCCAGGTACGCATAAATAAGCTTTTAGTTAAACATACAAATCTTGGTCAAATATTTAGCGAAAGTCCTTCGTCGTAAAGTGAGGGACTAAAGTTGACAAAAACACCTTTGAAGGGTATAATGGAGCAAACGACACATAGGGGTTATTTTGGAACTTGCATTAAGATTATAGAATCATTAAATATGAATAAAAGTTATAGGAATACACATTTGCGGGTCAAATGCACAAAAAAATGGTCATTTGCGTAAAATGACCAACCGATGAGTAAATTTGGGATAATAGGTTAGTTATGTTAAATCCACCACAAAAATAATTGTGGTGGAACATAAGCAGACATTTAGATGTGACATTACGAAGTATTGAAAAGAAAAGAGCTAGTTTTAGACCAAAATGCATAAAAGATCCCCTAAACGGGTCAAAATGAATTACGCGCGTAACTTGGGTGTTTGCCGCTTAATTCACAAAACTTATGAATCCAAGATAGATATTTTGAGTTAAATACCTTGGTTTAAGAATTATGATTAACTAGAAACAAGTTTGGAGGTCTTAAATACAAACGGGTCAAAATGTGGATTTTTAATAATAAGTCGAATACTTAAAAATTTAGAATTTTATTAGTTTGAATGTCGGATATAAACTCCATTAGATGGAGAATCAAATTACGATCATGTAGGAAGAAACGGGAGATTAAACGGATACGCGGATTGAAAGATACGAAAGTTTTCGTGTCAAAAACGGCAAAAAAAGCAAAAAAGGAAAGGGACTGATACAGGGGCCACCGTAACTTACGGTGCCCACCGTAAGTTACGGTGAGGCTGAAATTGTTACGGTAGTTGCCTACTGAGTTACGGTGGGGGAATTTTCATACAGTAGCCACTGTAACTTACGGTGCCCACCGTAAGTTACGGTGGAGGCCAGTTTGTAGACCTTGTTTTTGGATCAAGAAATTAACGTTTGGATTTCCTTCCATTATCAATATCTTGTCTTGTACCGTTATTTAAACTATCAATACTAACATTTAAGCTGGTATTGATCGTAGGTGAATGTCGAGAGTCCTGGATGAAGATCAAGCGTCGAGCAAGAACCGAACACACGTTAAATGAAGCTTCCGCAAGTTGTTTCGTCGTTATTCTAAAACGATGAATTAAATTACACTATGTTGTTTTGCTTCAAGTTTAGAAAAAGTTTTAATAAACCCGTATTTTAGCATGAATGTTTAAATATAAATACTCAGTAATTTGTGATTATTTACGGAAATCGCTAAATTTATTTATGGTTGTTACAGATATTAAAGGTGTTAAAAACTTTCAAACCGAACAAACCATTGAAACAATGGCGGGTTTAGAAGAAAAATTCAGGGGTATTCTAGTATATGCTCAGGTGGTACACGGTACATAAAGCGAAGAAGAAAAGAAAACTTTTGCACTTATTTTGCACTTTGCTGACAATGTTGAGGGGTAGTCTGGGCTATCCCTAATTACATGCTAGCTCCGTCCCTGATTGAAAATGAGCTAAATTAATTAGCTGGTTTGATTTTTTTTTTTGAAAGGAAAACTTTATTAGAACCGGCCGGCCTGACACTAAAACGCAGGACCGCACCAAAACCCAATTACAACATATACAAGGGACACTTACACCATTCTCTCCAAACTAGGTTACCATGAGATGACCTACTTTTCAACCAAAGGAAACTAAGAGATCTCACCTCACAAAAAATATCAGAACTACCACCTCTCCCATTAGAAAAAATCTTCGCGTTTCTCGCTTTCCAGATACACCAACAAGACACTGCAACAATCCCACGTATAATCTCCTTCGCGCCTGAACTTCCACCGGCAACTTCATGAACGCCCAACAGGTCCATAAAGGAGAACGCATATATCTGAGGAATGTTTAACCAAACACTAACCTGATTCCAGACCTGAACCGAAGTGCTGCAAGTCGTAAAAAGGTGACCGGTAGTCTCCAGAACATCCCCGCACAACCCACATCTGTCCGACTCCACCGTAACACCTCTCCTAGCAAGACCTTGTTTAGTAGGAATGCGATCGAGGGCCGACCTCCAAATAAAAATGTTGACTTTAGATGGCACCCATTTACACCCTTTAACCGAAACAGCCGGCTCCGAGACAGGAATCAACTGGGCCAAACCCTTAGCTGGTTTGATACTTAGCTTGTTTGGTCAGGTAAGTAATAACATGGTTCGAATTTATGGTTTGAAATCTGGGTTTCACAGTTCTAACAATCAACATATTGTAGCTTAAACAAGCTATAAGTTGTGATACATTTGTTTCAAACATATTATTGTAGCTTCTAACAATCAAACTAGTGAATCAACTAGATTCAATTCTCTAGACATTGTGTTCTTCTAAAAATCTAAATTTGTTACAATTAATCAGTAATCTATATGAAATCAAATTCAAAGTGAAAACTCAAGTAAAATCCTATGAGGCATCGTTTTCTTTATTAAATATCAAAATTCGTGCATGCATGTATATATTGTAGAAAAGTGGATTCCTTTTATTTTATAAAATAAATAAATAAATAATTTATTTGATAAAAATAAAATAATACGATATTTACAAAACATATCATTTTAAATATGAAATGCGTATATATAAATAGAAGTTTAGGTTACAAATATCAAACGAACCAAAAATGTTATGACAGTTAGGTGCTGTTTGTTTTTTGCCCAGAAGCTCTTCTGAGCACTTATGTCTGCGTCGCGCAGAGGCGCGCAGACATAAGGTTCCTGCAGGGTGTTTGTTTTCTTGAAGATCTGCAGACCAAAAACGTCTGCGAGGCCTCTTCCCCAAGCAGACCTGTCCACAAGTCTTCTAACCTCTGCAGACCTCTTCACCCTCTTCAAAACATTCACCTCCCTGCTCCGCCACCACCTCCCTGCTCCGCCACCACATCTCCGCCACCACCTCCCTGCTCCGCCACCACCTCCCTGCTCCGCCACCACCTCCACCACCACATCCCTGCCCAAACCTCCACCACCACATCAAACCCCAAATCGAACCAAAACCCCAAAGCGGAGATCGTGAACCCCAAATCGAACCAAAACCCCAAACCGTAGAGAGAGAGAGTGAGAGAGATACCGTAGAGAGAGAGAGAGAGATCGGTGGTGGTTGGATCGAACCTTCTTCTCCGAAAACCAAAACCCCAAATCGAACCTTCTTCTCCGGCGAGCCCCCTACTTCTCCGGCTCCACTTTCTTCTCCGGCTCCCCTTCTTCTCCGGCTCCACCTTCTTCTTCGGCTCCCCTTCTTCTCTTTCTCCTCTTCGGTTGCCGGCTCCCCTTCTTCTCCGGTGGGTGGTGGCTGAAGTGGTGGTGGTTGATTGTGGTGGTGGACGGTGGTTGTGGTGGTAGAGGGAGGCAGGGAGAGAGAGATGAGAGAGAGAGAGGTTCTGGTGCTGAAGTTGTGGTGGTCAATTTGTCTGTGTTGTGTGTTTTTAAGATATGAGAAGAGGTTTTTAAATATAAAAAAAACAAACCCTCTTCTCCTTGCAGACTGCAGACATTTGGTCCACCTCTTCTTCTGCAGATGTCTGCAGATGTGGTCCGCAGACTGCAGACCTTTTCCCACAGAAAAAACAAACAGCACCTTAGAGTAGGACCGGTCCACATGTTTGACACAATTCCCTTAAAACAGTTTTTGTCGCCCAACAAAACCGTTCCCATGAAGCAACAATCGGAACAATGGTTGTACTGCCGAAGTGGCGAAGACTTGACTCATGACACCGATAAAGCATCGATTTTTATGTGATTTATCATTTATGGAATGGATAGAGAATTAATATAATCAAACACTATTTCAAAATTAGTGCTCTCATATTTTTAAACAAAATATTATTTGGTATTTCACATCTCTCTTCTATTGCGGTGAACCTGGACATCTTACAATTCATAAGCCTCTAATTATGATTTGGGAGTCAACTAGTTAATATTTTGGAGCAAATACGGTTGTGTAAACCTAATGGTTTTTTTTAGTGACAAAGGAAACGCTTATTAACAAACCAAAACGCAACAAGAAGTTACAAAGAACAGAAACATAAATAGAGAAAAGCAAAACAAAAACAATAAAACTACATTCACAAGTTCAAGAAGTAAACACGACTAAAGAAGATTTTCAAACATATTGGTTCACTCCTTGTAAATCACATACTCTATGTCGGACAAGTTTTACTCATTTTTCTTTTTTCAAAGTTCCATATCATACTCACTACCGTAAGTATTAATAACTCATTTACCTTGATCTCATTTTGAACACATTTTAACCTTTTGTGAATCAGCAAGAAGAACAAAAATCCATAAATTATATACGACCACAATTTTATATAAATACAACTATTTGTGCCAAAGTTAAAAATAAAGATATATTTATATGCACGTATATGTATGTAACATGGAAATATGAACGTGATAAAGACTTGTCGAAACAGGAATCATGTGATAATCTAATCTAATAGGAAATAAAGAGAACTATCAAAGAGGATAGTTGCAGTTGGAAATAAAAATATCTTTCTTTGCTTTCATCATAACTAGTGATATTTCCCCGCGTTTCGCGGCGGATATTAAGTCGGTATTAATTTGGTTCGTTACAGTACATGCACTCGATATAGTAATTGAAAGAGCAAGCATTACATCGATCAAAAACAAAAAAAAACACATATATGTTGTTCAATTGATATATGTTCGGTTCGCTTGCATTTTATGTTTATTTTATTTCAACATTACGATATTTTTTTGATAACGGATATTCTTCCGCTATCGTACCGAGCCCAATCGAAACCAATTGAACAACATTTGTATCGGTACCAATATTTTTTTATTTTCTTTCAATAAACTAATACTGTATCGCTACCATATTGTACCGAACATCATCGGTACCGGTATACATCCCGTTTTATTGTTTCCTATTTGATAACATGTACTTTGATCATATCTTAAAAGTTATATGAGAGAACAAAATATACTTAAATCAATTAAAGTAATAAACCAATAAAATAATAAAACCTTAGAAAAAAACAATATTGAAAAAAATCAAAAACAATTGTTCCCCTCTTTTTATTTCAACATTACGATGTATATTTTTTAAACGGATATTGTGTCGCTATCATACCATATTCAATCAAAACCGATTGAATAACATTTGTATCCGTATCAATATTTATTTTTAGTGTTTTTTTGCTTTTGATTAATTAATATCGTATCGCTACCAATCTACCATACCGTACTGAACAACATCAGTACCAGTATACATTCATTTTTATGATCTCTTGTATGATAACTGGTACTTTGATAATATCTTAAAAGTTATATAAAAATATATGTTTAAATCAATTAAACTAATAAAACAATATAATAATAAAAACCTAGAAAAAACAATATTAAAAAAAGACAAAAAAACACTATTCATGGCCTGTTTGTATTAATATGTATAACTAGCGGGATTTGACCGCGCGATGCGGCGGGAAGTCGTCCGTATTGGTTCGATTTGTTATGCAGGGGATTCGGGGTGGTAATTATTCGGTATTGTTATAGGATCTGCACTCGGTTTAAAGTCAAGAGATATGTCCGTACGCCTTTTAAATTAAAAATGAATACCGGTAGTTCACACTGTACTATCTTAAATGAACTCTTTTTTCAAGAAAGTTTGTAAAAGAACGGTAAAAAAATATATATTAAAAACAGTCGTGTATTTCGCTTTATAAAAAGATAATGAACGCGAGTTATCGAAGAAAAATCAAATTAAATAAAAACTATTTAGGTCAAAGACATATATATATATATATATATATATATATATATAATAAGTTAAAATGAGAACCACCTCGAGTTGTAAGAACCCGCGAGAACCACACCCGCGGGGGGAACCCGCGAGAACCACACCCGCGGGGGGCCGTTGACCACGATTTTTTTTACAACTAGATGTGTATATTTTAACACCCTATGCAAAGTTTGGGTTCAAACGGCGCGCCCGAGGGGGTAGTTTTTTACGCCCAAAGTTTGGTTAAAAAAAAAAGAAAAATGAAAAGAAATTAAAAAAACCCAAACTTTGGGCGTAAAAAACTACCCCCTCGGGCGCGCCGTTTAAACCCAAACTTTGCGTAGGGTGTTAAAATATACACATCTAGTTGTAAAAAAAAATCGTGGTCAACGGCCCCCCGCAGGTGTGGTTCTCGCGGGTTCTTACAACTCGAGGTGGTTCTCATTTTAGCCTTCCCCTATATATATAGGAATAAGTTAAATATATATATATATATATATATATATAGGGGGCCGCTAGAATGAGAACCACCACGAGTTATGAGAACCACGAGAACCGCGTCCCGCGGGTGGCCGTTGACCACGAAATTTTTTTTACGACTAGATGTGTATATTTTAACACCATACGTAAAGTTTGGGTTCAAACGGCGCGCCCGAGGGGGTAGTTTTTTACGCCCAAAGTTTGGTTAAAAAAAAAAAAGAAAAATAAAAAAACCCAAACTTTGGGTGTAAAAAACTACCCCCTCGGGCGCGCCGTTTGAATTTTTTTTTTACGAATGTTGTTAAAATATACGGATCTAGTTGTAAAAAAAAAATTGTGGTCAACGCCCCTCCGTGGCACTTGGTTCTCGCGGTTCTCATAACTCGTGGTGGTTCTTATTCTAGCGGTCCCCTATATATATATATATATATATATATATTATAAAGTACATACCGATACCGGTATTGACCTTGTCGGTATTTGTTTTGTTCATCACGGTACTGTTATGACACTGACACTTGATCAACCCTTCGAAAAATGACTTTATTTCGAACACAGCTTATTCTAAATAAAATTTATAAAAATCAAACACAACTACGTATTTAGTTTTTTTAGCCAACAAAAGCAAGTCATCGAATAAAAGACAGATTAGTAAAAAGTTAAACGGATTAAAAACGTATATCATACATAATAGAGTGGTAAAAGAAATTAAAAAAAGCCTATGATATAACTATTGTTGTAAAAAATAGAATATTATTAGGAAGAAAAAGAATTAAATATAATTTAAAAAACTAAATATTACTGTTCATGCGCAGTTTAAATTCATATGTATAATATATTTGACGGGTTTTTTTTTCTGATAACAAATAGTAAATGTATAATAATACAAAAAAAAAAAAAAATTCGAACCAATAAATATTTTTTCTACATACATTTTTTTTTCTTATTTACTTGTTTAACTTGACGTTTGTTAAATATAATCAAGAATAAACAAATATATTGTACTCATAAATTGAAATCATCATCATATTTAAATAAAACTAGGATTACGACCCGCCGTAATGCGGTGGGGATTCTTTATTTATAACTAAGTCGATCTACGACCTACATGTTATGTTAAACCTGTCAAACGGGGTAAAAATAGACGATGTAAAAACGTTCACCCACACACGCACGTTGCGTCGTGTTAACTCGCAAAATTTAGAACGAAACGTAAAAACGTTAAGCCAAAGACGCACGCTGTGATGTGTTAAGTCACAAAATTTAGAACCAAGCATAGAGCGCAAAATATGCGGAAAATGAAAACTATAAAGGACCAAAGTTGAAAGTAAAAAAAGTTATGAGGATAGATTGTAAAAGATAAAAAGTTTTGGGTTAAAAGTAAAAAACAAATAGTTTTGGGTTAAAAGTAATTTATGAAATACTTTTGGGTGAAAAGTAAAAAAAAATCAATTTTTTTTTTTGGAAAACCCTCAAAGCCAACTTTACAACAACCATATGCATAACAATTTTTTCTTTGAAAAATCCCCAAAGCACACCCCGCGTTGCGGCGGGGCGTAAAATGGTGTCAAATAGTACTAATGTCACACAACCGTCATCGACAACCAACACCGACTTGACCTATAATATGCGTATTGCGACGAACCTGTCAAACATGGAAAAATAGAGGTAAAAACGTTTAACCACACATGCACGTTGCGTCGTATTAACTCGAAAAATTTAGAACTATACGTAAAACGAAAATTTGCGAAAAATGAAAAGTATAAGTGACAAAAGTTGTGAAGTTAAATTGCAAATAATGAAAAGTTTTGGGTTAAAGTTAAAAAAACAAATTATGTAGGGTTAAAATTGGAAAAGGTACAAACCTTTGGGTTAAAACTAAAAAATCAAGTTTTTTTTTTTGGAAAACACCCAAAGCACAACTTAAAAATCCTTATGCACCTAAAGTTTGCTAATTTATATAGGTTTTAATAAGAAATCACCATGTTAAATGTCCATTGCTATCTTACTTACTCCCTTCTGACTTCTTTTTAAAGTGTCTTTTGTTCCTAATTTTTGTTTGTTGCATTTAACTGGACTTCAATTTTGGTAACATGGGATTTCATGTTGTTGCCAGATGTGTTTAGTTGGTTATTTTATTTGTTGGGGACCTTAGCCCACACAACCATATGCATGTGACTCCTCTTGTTGCATGTGATCCTTTAAATAAATAGACATCACTTTAGTTATGGCATTAAAATTTATGTCAAACTATAGATAATAATTATATAGCGAAATCATTTCTTCAAGCGAATAGTATAAGACGCATTACACATCGTAATTACGAAAGATGTCTATCAACAACGAATGATAACTCGATATGTTCGCACCATAACTACAACATATATCGGCCGCTAGGAGTGTAATTTTGAGGGGAAGGATCCACTAAAAAGTGGATTTTGCCTAAGTAGCCTAAGAAGGATTGTGATGATGACATGTGGCACTCCTAATAAGTAGGAATGAAGGGCATTTTGGTCCTTATAAATAGGAGTGAAAATGACATGTGGCACCCCTTTTGTTTTTAAAAAATATAAACAAAAAAAATCTAGTACAAAAAAATCTAGCACAAAAAATCTAGCACAAAAATGTAGTACAAAAAAATATAGCACAAAAAAATGTAGTACAAAAAAATATAGCACAAAAAAATCTAGTACAAAGAAATATAACACAAAAAAAATTAGCAAAAAATGTAGTACAAAAAAATCTAGCACAAAAAAATTGAGGAAAAAAAAAATTAAGACAAAAAAATTCAGCACAAAAAATTTAGCACAAAAATATAGTACAAAAATTCAGCACAAAAAATGTTAAATAACATAGAAATACAACACATTTAAGTGGGTTTTTTTTAGTCTTCATATTTTATATAGCAATATGGTACTTAAATTAAAGATAAGAAGACGCTCGATTTTACGGTGAAATTTTTATGAAAAAATAATGTCGTATAAAAAAGTTATGAACGTTTAAAAAATGAGGGTGAAATATGCATGTGACTTGCATGTGGAGAGAGAAAGTCCATAAATAGGATTTTCCCAAGATACCCTTGCACTCCTCCTTTCTCCTACCCTTTCATCTTAACCATTGATTTGAAAAATGAATGGTTAAGATTTCTTCTTAGGCTACTTAGGCAAAATCCACTTTTTAGTGGATCCTTCCCCGTAATTTTGATTATTTTATTTAATATATATATATATATATATATATATATATATATACACACTCATCTATATGTAGGATAAGGTTAAAATGAGAACTCATATGTTTCGTGAGAACCGCGAGAACTTATTAAAATAATTTATAACACCCAAAAAACGGGTTTGGTAATCAAACCACGTTAATATTACTGACGGGTAAAATACCGTTAGTGGTAAAAATTTACCCGGTAAATATTAGGATTTAAATAACTAATCCTAATAATAAATAAAAAGTGAATAAAAAGCTTTTAAGAAATAAAATGATAGAAAGCCCGAGTTAACGGGACCTGAAATAAACCTAGTCATAAATATTCTCGAACCCGCTAAGTTAACTAGGAATATTTAACCTAGTTAATAAGTGGGAATATTGTTGAAAATAAGTAGGTTGTGGTCTACTTAATAACTAACCAAACACGAGGGGCCAAAGCCGGGTAACTTGAAAATGGAATTATAAACTTAAAAATTAAACACAACACACACACACTAGGTGTGTGTGTGCGTGTTCTGGTCGTAACCCACAGGAGCAGGGATCTCAAACCCTAACATTCACTAATCTCACAAATTGAAGGATCAAACCAAGTCCAAATCGAAAATTGAGCATAGATTAGTGATCCTCATCACAAGGGGGTTACAAGGTATGTAAAATTTGGTGTTAATTCTCTGTTTGAAATTCTCATGAAATTGGGAAATCTGAAAATTGATGTTGCATGTTTGCTATTTGGATAGAATAGGATTGATATGGTGTCTAGGAGTAAAACCTAGACAATAACATGCGAAATCATGGCTAATTCCTGAAAATCTCATGAACACATTGAAGGTGATTCATGGGTTTTGTGGAAAACTAGTAAACACTGGGGTTTAGAATGATTATTCTAGTATAATATGGGTCATAGAAAGTGATTTCTGAAATGATGATGTTTAAATGTTATATGAAAGCTTTATTGATGTTAAATTTGGCTATATGACAAGTTATGAACTTGATAATGAATCATGTAAATTTCTACCCATAAGGTGTTTGTTAAAATGCCTAAAAGAAAGCTAAATATTGAAATTTCGAGTGAAACGCACATTCGAATAATATGGCAAATTATGCGAAATATAAAACGGTAAGAGTTCTAAATATCATGATGATTTAGACTTAATTGTGTAAACCATGTGATTGAAAGTAGTTGACTTTGATAAGTTAAGTTAACTAATTGATGAAGTCGAATAGTAGTTTCGACATAGAATCCGTAAGATGAAATAGTCATAATAATGATGACTAATCTAACCGTCTTACGAATCATGATGATAGTTTGACTCTTGGCAAGCTAGATGGAGACTTGGGCAAGGAACGGGTCAAACGGTTCGTGTACGCGAAAAAGAGCATAACCGGATACAAGGTAAGCGACGCTTACATCCTTTTTGTAGAATATGCATTATTTTGTAAACTACAAATGCGATTAGTGTAATATCCGAATTAAGGGTTCCGACGCTATTAACATGAGTCGGAACAAACATAAATGATAAAAACCATGGGTTATGGTGAAAAGAGGCGAAACAGTAATTTAGTCATGTAATGATAAATAACTAAGGAGTTTTCGTTAAGATCATTTTAAAGTGCAACTAATAACGAGAAAATGAGTAAAAATGGAAATTTAGTCAAGTATCGACTAAAGCAAATCGTAGTTAAAAAGGGGCACCCGTAGCGTAAGCCGAATGGGTAAAAATATAAGAAAAGACTTTAAGAGAAAAAGGGGTCTAATGGCAAAAATCCGAAATGGGTCGGATGAACAAATTGGTAATTAATAACCATGTTTTGCTACTTACGAAAATGCTTGGTCTTATAGGCCAAACGGGTCAAATGGTGTGATAACACCATTTGACAATATCGACTAATGTGGTTGTCAAGTCTTGTGTTAACAGGAGCGATTAGCGATATGGTTAATTGCGTCCATAGAATATGTGATAATAAAAGCGAGGTATAAATCGGGTCTATTTGTTGACCCGAACCAGGTACGCATCAATGAGATTATATTTTAAATGTGCGATTGTGATCATAATTGTAGTGAAAGTCCTTCGTCGTAAATGAGGGACTGATGTTGATAAATATGCCTTTGATGGGTAAATCAGGTAAACGGCCCTTATGGGTGGTTTGGGAATCACGTATTATAATCATGTAATCCTTAGATAAGCATCAAGGTGATAGGCATAAACCTTTGTGGGTCAATTGCCTAGAAATAGGTCTTTTTCGTAAAACGACAAACCGAGAAGTAAAACGCGACATAAATAGTTTACTATATCAAAATTCAGCACAAATATAATTGTGGTGGAAGACCAATTGAGAACTAATGTGAAAATATGGTGCTAGAAATGAATGAGCGAGAATTATGCCTAAAAGGACATAAAAACCCTTAACGAGTCAAAATAAGCATACGAGCGAAAACGGGTTTAAATTGTGTAATAAACCTATGATTAGAACCTAATATAGTAGGTAAAATTAATTTAAAGAAGTGTATGAGATATAGGAATCAAATAAATACGTTTGTTTGATAAAATGCATAAACGGGTTAAAATTCGGTAAAAAGGTAACGAGTCGAAGGCTTAGAAGTCTCAAAATTTCTTATGTTGGATGTTGGATTTTAACTCCATAAGATGGAGAATTAAATTACAGACGCGTAGGAAAAATAATCGGGTAAAACAGATCAATAACGAAGAAGTTATGGCCGTTTCTGTGAAATCGGGTTGAGCTGGGAATGTACAACATCAGCTAAGGCAACAGGCTATGAAAAACAGGGCTAGGCGTGACACCTAGGCCCTTGGCGTCACGTCTAGCCCCCTAACTCCGAAAATTTTTAAATTTTGTCATTTTTAACCCCTGTACTTGTTTGAACTTAATATTTGACTATCAAAACTAACTTTTAAGTTGGTTTTGATCATAGGTGAATGCCAAGAGTGCCCGGATGAAGATCAAGCGACGAGCAAGAACCGAACACGATCACGAAATAAGCTTCCGCACTATGTATCGTTATTATGTTAAACGACGAACGTACACATGATATGTTGTATACTTTTTAAATTGTAAAAAGTTTTAATAAACCCGTAATTTCCAATGCATATGTAATCTTAATTACATGACTGTTTTTCGTAAATGATACGTTAAACCTTAATTTATAAGAACGGGTGTTACATAATTACTCTTGTCATCATTATTATTAATATACAATAATGTTTTTCGTGAGAACCGCGAGAATTTATTAAAAAAATTACTCTTGTTATTATTATTAATATACAATAATAAAAAAAATTACATTTTGGGAAAACTTATTACATTTTTTATGTATGTGAAAATATAAACCAGCTGAAAACGTACGTCAAAATAAGCATGAAAACGTATTATATTTTACACCACTCATTTCGGGAATATTTTAGGTCAAAATGTGAATTTATACCGTTTACGTCAAACGCCGAAACATGAATTTATACTTTTTGCGTTGAAACGTATTTATGAACACAAAAGAAATATATAAAAATATTTATGGCGGGACACCTTTTATACTCTGCGTTTAAGGGCACGTTTGCATTCGTTAAGCGTGTTGGTACAATGACATTAACGTGTTTATACACACCAAGGAAATATATAAAAATACGGTAAGATTAAACAAAATGTATTAAGTTGTTACGAATCAGCTACCCTTTTCGAATTTATAACAACATGTAAATATGATATGCACTAAAAACAAAAGTAAAAAAAGATAAGTAAAGCTCAAAAACCTATGGATAAAAGTGAAAAATTAGAAGTAGACTTGTCATTGTATTAAAATTTAGAAAAAAAAATAGTTAAGAAAATAAAGGGATCCAAAATGAAAATCCCAGAGATTGTTCTTTTACGCCATAGAAGAATTTTCTAAAAGATTAAAGCATATAAATTTTTTTTAGTTTTTTCCTTTTTTGGTGGAAAAACTATTTACCAAAATGGTATTCCTTTAAAATTATTTACCAAAATGGTGTTTTCCATTCATTTTGTATATACATTTTTTAACCAACATATTTACTTCTCTTTTATTTTTATTATTGAATCAATACATTGTTAATTTTCTTATTGTTTAGTATACTTTTGTTTTTTACGTTTTCATTCAATCAATCCACTATTTTTTGTTCAATTAACTCATTACAGCTTGTTTTACAAACTTATTATTGTAATTTTTTTTAATCTGACCATGTCAAATACGATCTATAACGATCATCATATATAAACTTGAACAATAACAATAAAAAAAAGTCAATATATTCCATTATGTAGCTTTGTTGAGCGAAAACAACCTTTTTATCTCATTTTAGATTGACTTGGAAAAATATTTAAAAAGAACTTACCTAAAAAATCATAAAAAAGTTCTTTTCAAAGACCTTCACTATGGAAAAAATTATACAGAAAATTTCATAAAAAAGTTCAAGAATTCAATAAGCACCTTGACAATAGATATTTTTATGATTTGTTTTAAATAAGTTTTCTTTATAAATATTTCTTTTAATTCAATCTAAAATGAGACAGAAAGAGTTATCGCTCAACAAAGCTAGTAACAGAACATATTTACATTTCTTATTTTGATGTTCAAGTTTACCTGGGATGATACATGGTTTGATTAAAAAAAATAATAAGAAAAGAAAAATAATGAGTTTGTGAAAAAAAAAAAAAAAGCTACAATGACTTGATTAAAGAAAAAAAAAAAACTAAAGTAACTAATATTGATTGATCGAATAAAAACTTAAAAACAAAAGTATAATATAGAATAAAAAATCATTAATGTATTGATTCAATAAAAAATAAAACAAAGTATAATATGTTGGTTAAAAAAATATAAATACAAAATAAATGAAAAACACCATTTTAGTAAATAGTTTTACAAGAACTCTATTTTGGTAAATAGTTTTCTTACCAACACTAGTTTGGGAAAAAACCTCAAAATTTATTTCCATTTAAAACTATCAAAACTAGATTTAATAAAAAAAAATAAAAAATAAAGGTTCTTTTTTATATCCTTTAACCTATTTTTATCTTTATTAGTTATTACAACTAGTTGATTTTATGTCCGCGCGTTGCGGCGGGGACCCAATGACTGCAAAACGCGTGTCAGCAATGGTAAGCAGTTACCGAATATCAAAAAATAAATAAAAATGACATGGTAAGGATAGTCACTCCGTTCTAAAAAAGATTTTAAATAACCTAATATATAATAATAGGACCCCACACGTCCTACACGTTGGAAATTCGGTTGTTTTCAGTTCAGTTATTTCGGTGCTAACATGTTAAAATATGGATGAGCTCGGTACCGGTAACATCACCCAAAGTACCGATCCGAAAAATCATCGAAATAAGGTACCTGCACCGAAAATGCTCGGTACAATACGGTATGGTATTTGATGGTAAAAATCAATAAATACAGGTATGGTGTTAGACCGGTGTTGAACCGAAAGTAACGATTCTGAAAACGCCAAAAGGTGGGTACCAAATTGGTGCCGAAAATGATTTGGAATAGTAAATTTGGTACCGATACGATACCGGTTTGATTACAGGATTTGATACGATTTGCTCAACAATAATCTAAATATCTAAGTTAATTTTACATGCTATAATTCATTCATTACAGAAAAAGACAAAAAAGGAAGTGAAATAAGTTGTTGTGTATATAAAACCTCATTAAAATGAAATACAATTTACTTACTGTGTGTATGAAAAGTAATCTAAACGGTGCAATTACTTGCATTGTTACGTTGCTACAGGATTTGATGAGCTCGGTACCAACCGGTACTGAATATACCGTTACCGAAATCCCTAAAAGTGGGTACCGGTACTGAATATACCTGGTACGGTATGGTTCGGTACCGGTCGATACTGGTACGACACCGGTATTTGAGGGTGAAAACCGGTGCCGAACCGGTACCGAAAATACAACCAGTTTGCTAAATTTGATATCGGTACCGGTACCCGATACCATTTGCTCATCACTTAGTGATGTTACTATTGATTATTTCTATTTTTAATATATAGGCCCAAAAGTGGGTACCTGTATCAAATATACCTGGTACGGTACGGTTTGGTAACGGTCGGTACTGGTACAACACCGGTAATTGAGGGTAAAAACCGATGAATATCGGTGTCGAACAGATACCGAAAATACACCCGATTTGATAAATTTGATACCGGTACCGGTACTCGATACCCGATACCATTTGCTCATAATTATTATTATTGTATTAATATTATAAAATCACTATTCATTCATTTCTATTATTATCATATATGAATTTTACCACCACCATTTAAAAAGAGTTTGATTAATGAACCCCAAATTTACCACCACCATTTAAGCTATTTTTGCGGTTATCTTGGATGAGTTGTCCAAATCGATTTAAGAGACACTTCTGTGGTGCATGTTTTTTGCAGATGATATAGTGCTAGTTGCTGAAACGAGACAAACCCTAAATGCGAGGCTAGAGGAATGGAGAGCAGTCTTAGAGGGCAATGGTTTAAGGATTAGTCGCTCTAAGACTGAATACCTTTATTGTAATTTCAGTGGTGCTGGTGACAAGGAGGACTCTCAGGTTACCAGTGAGGGTCAAGTGATCCCACAAACGACTAAGTTCAAGTACTTAGGATCGTTTGTGCAAAGGGACGGGGAGATAGATAGTGACGTATCCCACCGCATCCAGGCTGGTTGGTGTAGGTGGAGAGCAGCCACTGGGATTTTGTGTGATAGGAGGTTCCCAACAAAATTAAAGGGGAAATTTTATAGGGTAGCAGTTAGACCAGCTATGTTATACAGGACAGATCGTTGGGCCATCAAGAAAACACAAGCACGCAAGATGGAGGTAGCGGTGTAACACCTCGGAAATTCACGTCCTATAATAGGTTGACACGTGTCATAAAGTTTAAACGTGTGAAAGAAATGTTATGGAAGGACTAAAGTTGACAAACGTTGAAAGTATGTGAATATACGTATTCTAAGTGTCAACTGTGAATAAATACAATGTATATTAACCCTACACGATGCTCATACCTTCAAACGAATAAATCATGGATCATACGAAGCTAAATGTGAGTGATTTCAAACTACAGGGACCAAATGTGTCAACATGTTTAATTTATACCTCTGAGTGACCTTTTGACAAACCCGAAGCTTTGTAAATATTAATTATGCTCATGAGAATACACCATAAAAATTTCATAAAGTTTTGTTAACGTATGAGAAAGATATGATCAAATTCGTGTGCGAAGCGTTAAAGCGTAAACGTCGAAAGTTAGGACTTTTCGGGTGAAAATAAAGTTACCCGGGGACTTGGCAAGGAGGGTATATGATTTAAGGCCTTAGTAGATCAATTGTGGAGGTTTAAAATGCAATAAATCAGTAACCATTCGAGTTTTGAAGAGACAAGGGCTGAATCGCAAACAAAATCAAAAACTGATCTGCTAGGGGGGGTCGCGCTGCGCGACGGGACCCTCGCGCTACGCGAGGGTGTGCCCAGCTCCGAAAAAAACGCTGAATGTCTGCCATTGCGTATTTTCGCGACCTCAACTCGTTTTTCCACTTCTCCTGGCCCCTAAAACGTCCCCTAAGCCCCTAGGACACATGTCAATCGATTGTGGGCACTCCTAGACTCAGTTGTCAAAGAATTATGGTGTGTGGAACCATTATAAATAGCCTTCAAAGTCACAAACATTCTCACACCTTCATTTGATCATCTGGAGCCTTTCTGGAGCTAAGGAACTCTCCCAACTGATCATAAGTCGTGCATAGGACCCTTGTAAGTGTTCTAATCCTTTCTTGTTTGAGTTTAGCTTAGTTAATTAGCTAAAAGTCAAACCGTCGTAATTACGGTTTGACTTCGAGATTAGTCAATAATGGCTCAGTCAAATCTCGAATTAAAAGTAGTTATAAGTTGGTATTTATGTGGGTAATAAAACCCCAAAAGGGTTTCCCCTGATCACCACTTTAACTAGTTCAAAAGTCGGGTCAAACATATACTTAAAAAGTCAACAGAATTCTTAAAAGGTCATTTATGCATAATTAGCTATCTAGACCATGTATAACCTGTTTGATTATTGTTATAACTTAGTAATTAGTGTAAGAACATGTCCAAACCTGTTCAACCCGACTGTTTCCTGTTTAGACCCGGTTCGGAACCGAAAGTCACATAGTTTGACTTTCACTTTGACTTTCAGTTCTGACCCGTTTAGGCATATTTTAGAAATGCCTCAGAGCTTTAATTGAACTAGGATACATGTTAGAACAACCCTCTGTGATTTTACACCTTGGTTCACTAGTTATCCAATTAATATGCATATTTCCGTTAATTGCTCATACGTTGACCGTTATGCCCTTATTACCTTAAAACATGATTTATGAAAATGTAAAAGTGTAGAAACCTTGAATATTGATATATAAACTTGTATGCAAAATTTGACATCAGTTTGACTTGTAGGTTAAGAGTTATGCTCATTAGCGTAATTACGGTGCTTTATGTTAATAAAATGGCGTATAGCCTAATTAAACATACTTTTTGGTATCAAACGAATTACCCACTGATGTAATATATTATTTTGGGAATTTTAAAGATTTTTAATTAATTTTAGGCTGAGCATAACTCATAGTCGTAGGCTTAATTCGGTAATTGTCGGTTTTGCCCTTACGGGCCATAAAATGAGTTTTACTTATCTAAACGACTCCAAACCTTTTGCTACTGATCACATATGATTAATAAATTATTTTAAGCCTTCTAGAAATATAAAAATATCAGATTTAAGTATAGAACCCGGAAATGGCCTTTAATCGCCATAATTAGCGTTTTTAACGCATAGTATGTCTTAGAATCATATTGGACATACCCGGGTTGATACCTACTGATATATGAGGCAAATTATGATATTTTAACAGTAAGCAAAGGTTGATAAACTCAGACTTCGTTTTTGAGCTTTTCGGCTTATGTGAAATTACCAAAATACCCTACGGGGCATAGTTTGGTTAAATATGATAAACTTCACATATACGCCTTAGCCTACTGTTATAACCCATCAAAATGAGTATGTTTTCTATTTACATCAGACCTGTAACTCAGTTAAACAATTAAACTCTTTTACAAACTTTAAAATGACCAAACTACCCCTACGGGGCATAGTTTGTGTTTAAATTAGTTCGGGGCATAACGAAAGACATCCTACTGATGTTACAACATATTTGAAGCATATTGACTTAGGAAACCTGTATATGGCTCTTACGGATACCCGTTACGCATACTACGCGTTCGGCTCGGTTTATGTAACAAGTTTACATAAATTAGCCGAAACGGGTCAAACCTTAACGGTTTTATCTCAAAATCCAGAATGTGAATAATAAAACCATATTAAACAAGTCTTCAAACTTGTCGGGTCTGAATCACATTCTATCCGGTCTTCGCTTAATTGTGCGTACGAACCGTATCTTGAAACTAGCCGGTCTAAGCTTAAGCTTAATAAAAGACCCGTTAGAATTCTAATAGGTTATATTAAACCTTCGTTCCAGATTAGGAGAGACAGTAAAAGCTACGTGCATTCTACTTATTGTGAATTATACTTGCATCAGGTAAATACTTTTAACTTATTTTCCCTATACGGGCTTGGGTTACGGTGCATAGTGTCACACCCCCAAATTCCACCTGCGGAGTACCGTCCGCTTGAGGGCGTGACCGACCAGGATCCAGCCACCAATTATACTGAGTATTTGGATAATAATAAAGATGATCACCAACCTTAATAGTTAGTAAGCATCATAGTTTAATGTTCGAAAGTTAGGTTCAAATAACAGTTTGATTAAATAGCGGAAGCATAGGCAAAACAGTTTAAACAAAGTTCATAGTTCAAGTTATTTAGAACCCAACACGCGGGTTTAGACGACCACTACACTTCCCAAGCTGCAAGCTCCTGAGTCACTGGTTACCTGCAAAGCATGCAGTAAGGGGTCAACAATAATGCTGAGTGAGTTCACTAGTTGTCCAGTTTTAATTACCAAAAAAAAACTTGTTTCACCAGTTAATTTATCCGTTTATACATGCCATGGGGAGCTACCCCAAAAGTTAGCGACTAAACTGTTTTTCCAATACCGAACACTAGGTGACCGTTGCGTATCCGCAGAGTGCCCCGATGTCAATGTTCTATCATCATTGACGGATGCCTGAGTACATTAGTTCACGACCGATCCCATACCTTGGCACGGTGTGAGGTTGGTAAGACCTAAATAGCGCTATCAACTAATAACCCGTTCGCCTGGCCCCGGCGACTAATCGGTATTATGTAGTAGGGACTTTAAGTGATAGAGTTTCGTTTAGTGCCGTTTGTTGCAATCCGTATAAACAGTAATTAACTAAAAGGTTCCCAATAACAAGGGAAGAAAAGTAAGTTGTATCCCTCATAAGGGGATAGTGTTGTTTTTAGTTCCGTTTCCCAAACCACCGGGAATACATGCTTTAGGTTGTGAACTCACCTTGGGTTGCTCGGTAGGTTAATTACCCGGTCGATCACGTTGGTCACCACGTCCTAGCATGGTTACCGAATATGGGTCAAGTTGGGGTCCAAGTAAACACGTATAGCAAACACGTACAGACACACATAGCATGCATTCATACAAACACTTGGGTTATTGGGCCTGCCCTATCATTTCACAAACAAACAGTACAGATACATATGCAGTCCAGTCAACAGATAGTCCAACAAGCTTTTGGCCTAATAACACTTGGGCAGCCCAGTCGAGACAAGGGCGGTTTCGACTCGAGAATACACGGTCTCGAGTCGCAACCAAGGGTTCCGACTCGCAACCTCGGTTTCGGTTCATCATGCTTTGGTCTCGAGTCGCAACCAAGGGTTCCGACTCGCAACCTTGGTTTCGGTTCATCATGCTTTGGTCTCGAGTGTGCTGCTTGCGAGTCGCAACCGGGAGATCTCGGAGAATCACGTTTTGGTCTCGAGTCGCAACCAAGGGTTCCGACTCGCAACCACTGTTACGTGCACTTGAATCCTTCTAGAACCTGTCCTACGTACTAGCCAATAGCATTTTGATTTCATGTAATTTTGTACTAACCAATAACATTGCACTAACATGTTTTATTGTCTAAATCATAACAAAATCAGATCAAAACAAGCATATTTGAATATTCATATCACCTTCAAACTTGTTCTTCATATGTCCATCATAATTATGAACTTTCAAGTCCTAAATCTAGAATACACAATCCGAAACAGCATGTTTACACAAGGTTATCCATCAACATTCATCCCTTTATCATGTTTATCAAACCAAAATCAAAACACAATTCAGTCATCAACATCGGCCCTATATCTAGCACATAATCACCGGTTTACTCATCATATCTATGCACTCATGATAACACATACAAATCAACACATAGCTAACACTCATGATTATCATTTACCTAAACAGATTTGTGTACAACCTTTGACATACAATCTTTGGTTCAAAACAATTATCTACATCATCTAGTCATTTCTAACCAACTAAATCATGCAAATCATACAAAGAGACATGTAAACTAGGCATGCATATCATTCATCAAATACTCATCACAAAATAAAGCCTTTACAAACCAAGTATCGTGACACCTAGAACATAAAGCACTAACCGGTTCAAGAGTGACACAAAGGTGTTCAAGTAGGTGACGGATTGAAGCCTTCGAGTGATGATTCCGAGCCAATCCAAGGGTGCTCTTGTTGCCGGTTGGATCCGAGAAGGAGAGGAGGAGAGGGTGATGTTAGAACCTTAGGGTTTTTAGAGAGAGAGAGGGAGAGTGTGTGAGATGAGAGAGTGTGAGAATGATGTTGCAAAATGGTAAAAGTTGTGAGGGTTGGCCGGTTATATATCTCGAGTGGGTTAGGGCTTTCCGGGTGGGCTAAGGTTACGGCCCAACCGGCCCATTGTTACACCGTTTACTCGAGACCGGGTGGTCTCGAGTCATGGTTTCGGTTCACACATTATATATATATTACATACACGTTATCGACATATAGCACATAGAAATAACAACTTCCACTTAATAATAATATACATATACGCTAAGTGATTACAAGGTGTTTGCTCGGAAAACCTAGAATGTCACATTATCCCCAAGTTTTAAGAACTTTCGTCCCGAAAGTTAAGGCAGCCACTGACAAGCTAGTGTAAATACGAACGTTTCAACGGGATGTCACATCATCCCCCCGTTAGTTTGGAATTTCGTCCCGAAATTCAGTTGTAGCTTCAGTGCTGGGGGTTTCATTTGGGAACAACTGGGGATACTTGCGCTTCATCTGGTCTTCTCGCTCCCAGGTAAACTCTGGGCCACGGCGTGAGTTCCAACGAACTCGTACGAGAGGTATCTGGCTACGTTTGAGGGTTTTGATTTCACGGTCCGTGATCTCAATCGGTTCCTCAGTAAAGTGTAACCGTTCGTCAATAGTAAGTTCCTTGTAAGGAATGACGAGTGTTTCATCTGACAGGCACTTCTTCAAATTAGACACGTGGAAGACGTTGTGCACAGCACTCAGTTCTTCAGGCAGATTCAATCTGTAAGCGGCCGTGCCGATCTTTTCGGTAACTTCAAAGGGTCCGACATATCTTGGATTAAGCTTGCCCCGTTTTCCAAAACGAACCACACCCTTCCAGGGTGAGACCTTAAGTAGAGCCCGTTCACCCACCTGGAACTCTTGCGGTTTCCTATCTTTATCAGCGTAGTACTTTTGGCGGTCACGTGCTGCCGCCATGCGTTGCCTAATCTGGGCAATCTTTTCTGTGGTGTCGACTACATGTTCCGGGCCTGTGATCTGGCTGTCACCAACTTCAGCCCAGCAGAGAGGCGATCGACATTTACGGCCGTACAATGCCTCAAAGGGTGCTACCTGAATGCTGGTGTGGTAGCTGTTGTTGTAGGAGAATTCCACCAACGGTAGGTGCTTCTCCCAATTCTTGCCAAAATCGATCACACATGCCCTGAGCATGTCTTCGAGGGTTTGGATGGTGCGTTCAGACTGCCCATCAGTTTGCGGGTGATAAGCGGTGCTCATGTCTAGACGTGAGCCAAAAGATTTGTGCATGGCTTGCCACAACTCAGAAGTAAAACGCGCGTCTCGATCAGAAATAATAGAGGTAGGCACTCCGTGCTTCGAAACCACTTCTTTTAAGTATACCTCTGCTAGGGTAGAGAACTTGTCTGTTTCTTTGATAGCCAAAAAGTGTGCAGACTTAGTTAAGCGATCCACTATTACCCAAATGGTGTCATTTCCTCGTTGAGACCTAGGCAGGACAGTAACAAAATCCATGGAAATCTGCTCCCATTTCCATTGCGGGATCTCTGGCTGTTGGAGTAGGCCTGATGGTTTCTGATACTCAGCCTTGACTCTTGCACAAGTTAAACATTTTCTGACATAGGTTGCTATGTGGGCTTTCATGCCAGGCCACCAATAGGTAGCCCTCAAGTCGTGGTACATCTTATCTGACCCTGGATGCACTGAGTAACGGGACTTATGAGCTTCATCCATCACAAGGTCACGTAAATTTCCATAAAGCGGAACCCATATGCGTCCGGCTACGTAGTAAGCACCGTCTTCTTTTTGTTCCAATCGTTGTCTCGATCCTCGCAGGGACTCAGCCCTGATGTTCTCGGCTTTCAATGCTTCAACCTAAGCATCCCGAATTTGATTAGGGAGGTTCGAGTGGATAGTGAGCTGTAAGGCACGAACGCGCTTGGGTTTGGTCTCCTTTCTGCTGAGGGCATCGGCTACCACATTAGCCTTGCCTGGGTGATATTTGATTGCACACTCGTAGTCATTTAGGAGTTCGACCCATCGGCGTTGCCGCATATTCAACTCCTTTTGTCCCATTATGTGCTGGAGACTCTTGTGATCAGTGTAAATCGTGCACTTGGTGCCATACAAGTAATGTCGCCAAAGCTTGAGCGCGAAGACCACAGCTCCAAATTCTAAGTCATGCGTCGTGTAGTTTCGTTCGTGGACCTTGAGTTGTCGCGAGGCGTAAGCAATAACTTTCTCGCGTTGCATCAATACGCAGCCAAGTCCTTGAATAGAAGCGTCGCAGTAAACGACGAAGTCGTCGGTACCTTCGGGTAAGGAGAGGATAGGAGCACTACAAAGGTTCTTCTTCAGTTCCTGGAAGGCAGATTCCTGAGCATTACTCCATTTGTAAGCAACACCCTTCTGAGTGAGTGTCGTAAGTGGTTGAGCGATCTTAGAGAATCCCTTGATAAATCTTCGATAGTATCCCGCCAATCCCAAGAATTGGCGAACTTCGGTCGGAGTCTTAGGCACAGGCCAATTCTTAATGGACTCAATCTTAGCAGGATCAACATGAATCCCTTCCTGATTGACGATGTGTCCAAGGAAATGGACTTCTCTAAGCCAGAAATCACATTTCGAGAATTTGGCGTACAGTTGCTCATTGCGAAGAAGTTCGAGAATAAGACGTAGGTGTTGTTCATGCTCCTCTTGGCTCTTCGAGTAGATTAGGATGTCGTCGATGAACACGATTACGAACTTATCGAGGTAGGGTTTGCATACTCGGTTCATGAGATCCATGAAGATTGCAGGTGCGTTGGTCATTCCGAAAGGCATAACAAGGAATTCGTAGTGACCATAGCGGGTTCTGAAAGCAGTCTTAGAGATGTCCTCATCGCGGACTCTCAGCTGGTGATAACCCGATCTCAGATCGATCTTGGAATAATAGCTCGACCCTTGCAGCTGGTCGAACAGGTCGTCGATACGGGGAAGTGGATAACGATTCTTGATGGTAACCTTGTTAAGTTCGCGGTAGTCAATGCACATTCGGAATGAGCCATCTTTCTTTTTGACGAAGAGCACTGGGGCTCCCCAGGGTGATGAACTAGGACGGATAAAACCTTTGTCCAAAAGTTCTTGTAGTTGAGTAGAAAGCTCCTTGAGCTCCGCGGGGGCTAATCGATAAGGTGCACGAGCTATAGGCGCTGCTCCGGGAGCTAGCTCGATTTGAAATTCGACCTGACGGTGAGGAGGGAGTCCAGGCAGTTCCTCCGGGAATACCTCAGGATAGTCGCGTACAACTGGAAAATCTTCAATCCTGTTTTCCACTTTCTGTGTGTCGGTAATGAGTGCTAAGATAGCGGTGTGCCCTTTTCGTAGATACTTCTGGGCTTTTAAGAATGAAATGATGCCTGTGACTTCTCCGCTCTTGTCGCCTTGAACTATAAGAGGTTTGCCAGGGGGACGGGGAATACGAATAGCTTTCTCCTGGCAGAGGATTTCAGCTCGATGTTTGGATAACCAATCCATACCAATGATGACGTCGAAGCTTCCAAGAACGATGGGGAAAAGATCGATACGGAAGGTTTGACCAGACAACTCTAATTTGCAGTCACGAATTATGTGTGAGGCCTCGAGGTTTCTACCATTAGCTATTTCAACGGTGTGCTTAGAGCTTAGCGGCGTAAGAGTGAGCTTAAGTTTCTTTCTAATACGTAGGGATACATAACTAGCATCTGCTCCGGAATCAAATAGTACGGAAACATAACGATCATTGAGTAGGAACTTACCCGCCACAACGTTGGGGTCATTCCTTGCTTCCCCAGCTCCAATCACAAAAGCTTTTCCTCTAGCACCATTTCCAGCATTGTTGTTATTGTTCCCAGCACCTTGATTGTTGTTGTTTTGATTCAGTTCAGGGCAATCCTTTCGCATGTGCCCCGTTGCTCCACACTTGAAGCATCCACGGTTGTTTCCTTGTTACTGCTGTTGCTGTGGTTGTTGCTGATTCTGCCTAGCTGGGAACTGGCTTCGGCAGTCTTTGGCTTCGTGCCCCATCTTGTTGCATCGCTGACACTGACCTTTTCCACATGGCCCACGGTGATGTCGGTTACATTTGTTACACTTAGGGTGGTTTCCTCGATAACCACCCTGTTGCTGAGGGCCCTTGTTGTTTTCAGTCTTCCTTTGTTGAACTGGGGCCTGAGTGGGGTTAGCATCCTTTCCCTGATTTCCATCCCACTTTCGCTTGTTATCGCCAGAAGTTCCAGCAGTAGTACCGATCCTCTTGGGCAGCTTGCCCTCTTCCACAGCCTGATTGGTGAGTTTGTGAGCAAGACGAACCACGGGCTGTATGGTGTTGAGGTTGGCCGAGGTCACATGGCTCCGGATTTCTGGGACCAAGCCTTTGATGTACAACTCGATCCTTCGATACATAGGTTGGGACATGTTTGGGCAAAGTGCAGCATAGTCGTTGGACTGCTTAGTGTAGGTCTCAATCTCTGATCCGACCATCTTGAGCGCATAGTACTCGTTCTCGAGTTTGTGAATGTCATCCCGGTGACAGTACTCCTCTTTGATCATGTCCTTGAAATCTTCCCATGCCGTAGCATTAACAGTTTCCAGACCAAGCATCTGAATCTGTGCTTTCCACCATGAAAGCGCGTTTCCTTCAAGCGTACCAGTTGCGTACTTAACCCAGTTAGCAGGGGGACACTCGCAGACGGCAAAGACAGCTTCGGCCTTTTCAATCCAATGCAGAAGGCCTATGGCACCCTCAGTGCCGTTGAAAGGGAGAGGCTTGCCATCCATGAAGGTTTTGAAAGTACAAACACGTGGTTGCGCAGGCGCAGGCTGACCTGTTGTGAGAAATGGAGCGAATAGGTTTAGAGGTGAAAAGACGATGTGGGGGTAGGATCTAAACATCCTATAGCAACGAGTTTACCTCCAGGGTGAGCTGCGAAAGCTGCAGCCACCGTGTTGAGAAAGTTAGCGAATTGAGCCTGAGTCATGTTAACGCTTCCTCTTCCGCGTCCACTCATTGTCTTCATAGCCAGAAAACACAGTATGAGTGTAATGTCGTAACGTAGCGAGAATGAGGTAGAAGAGAAATGTGTATCTATCTAATTAGGCACACTAGTATGTATAGTAGAGTAGTCAATATAAGATGAACAAGCAAGTAAACACAAGTCCAAGCTACGAGGTCTAGTATGTCGAGTCTTGCCCTTGGAGTGTAGTGTCGTCACGAGTCACGGGTTATAGTCTGGTTTTTCTCAAAAAGACTTTCCTTTTTAAAACCAAGTTCACTATAACCAATGGCTCTGATACCAATCTGTCACACCCCCAAATTCCACCTGCGGAGTACCGTCCGCTTGAGGGCGTGACCAACCAGGATCCAACCACCAATTATACTTAGTATTTGGATAATAATAAAGATGATCACCAACCTTAATAGTTAGTAAGCATCATAGTTTAATGTTCGAAAGTTAGGTTCAAATAACAGTTTGATTAAATAGCGGAAGCATAGTCAAAACAGTTTAAACAAAGTTCATAGTTCAAGTTATTTAGAACCCAACACGCGGGTTTAGACGACCACTACACTTCCCAAGCTGCAAGCTCCTGAGTCACTGGTTACCTGCAAAGCATGCAGTAAGGGGTCAACAATAATGCTGAGTGAGTTCACTAGTTGTCCAGTTTTAATTACCAAAAAAAAACTTGTTTCACCAGTTAATTTATCCGTTTATACATGCCATGGGGAGCTACCCCAAAAGTTAGCGACTAAACTGTTTTTCCAACACCGAACACTAGGTGACCGTTGCGTATCCGCAGAGTGCCCTGATGTCAATGTTCTATCATCATTGACGGATGCCTGAGTACATTAGTTCACGACCGATCCCATACCTTGGCACGGTGTGAGGTTGGTAAGACCTAAATAGCGCTATCAACTAATAACCCGTTCGCCTTGCCCCGGCGACTAATCGGTATTATGTAGTAGGGACTTTAAGTGATAGAGTTTCGTTTAGTGCCGTTTGTTGCAATCCGTATAAACAGTAATTAACTAAAAGGTTCCCAATAACAAGGGAAGAAAAGTAAGTTGTATCCCTCATAAGGGGATAGTGTTGTTTTTAGTTCCGTTTCCCAAACCACCGGGAATACATGCTTTAGGTTGTGAACTCACCTTGGGTTGCTCGGTAGGTTAATTACCCGGTCGATCACGTTGGTCACCACGTCCTAGCATGGTTACCGAATATGGGTCAAGTTGGGGTCCAAGTAAACACGTATAGCAAACACGTACAGACACACATAGCATGCATTCATACAAACACTTGGGTTATTGGGCCTGCCCTATCATTTCACAAACAAACAGTACAGATACATATGCAGTCCAGTCAACAGATAGTCCAACAAGCTTTTGGCCCAATAACACTTGGGCAGCCCAGTCGAGACAAGGGCGGTTTCGACTCGAGAATACACGGTCTCGAGTCGCAACCAAGGGTTCCGACTCGCAACCTCGGTTTCGGTTCATCATGCTTTGGTCTCGAGTCGCAACCAAGGGTTCCGACTCGCAACCTTGGTTTCGGTTCATCATGCTTTGGTCTCGAGTGTGCTGCTTGCGAGTCGCAACCGGGAGATCTCGGAGAATCACGTTTTGGTCTCGAGTCGCAACCAAGGGTTCCGACTCGCAACCACTGTTACGTGCACCTGAATCCTTCTAGAACCTGTCCTACGTACTAGCCAATAGCATTTTGATTTCATGTAATTTTGTACTAACCAATAACATTGCACTAACATGTTTTATTGTCTAAATCATAACAAAATCAGATCAAAACAAGCATATTTGAATATTCATATCACCTTCAAACTTGTTCTTCATATGTTCATCATAATTATGAACTTTCAAGTCCTAAATCTAGAATACACAATCCGAAACAGCATGTTTACACAAGGTTATCCATCAACATTCATCCCTTTATCATGTTTATCAAACCAAAATCAAAACACAATTCAGTCATCAACATCGGCCCTATATCTAGCACATAATCACCGGTTTACTCATCATATCTATGCACTCATGATAACACATACAAATCAACACATAGCTAACACTCATGATTATCATTTACCTAAACAGATTTGTGTACAACCTTTGACATACAATCTTTGGTTCAAAACAATTATCTACATCATCTAGTCATTTCTAACCAACTAAATCATGCAAATCATACAAAGAGACATGTAAACTAGGCATGCATATCATTCATCAAATACTCATCACAAAATAAAGCCTTTACAAACCAAGTATCGTGACACCTAGAACATAAAGCACTAACCGGTTCAAGAGTGACACAAAGGTGTTCAAGTAGGTGACGGATTGAAGCCTTCGAGTGATGATTCCGAGCCAATCCAAGGGTGCTCTTGTTGCCGGTTGGATCCGAGAAGGAGAGGAGGAGAGGGTGATGTTAGAACCTTAGGGTTTTAGGGTTTTTAGAGAGAGAGAGGGAGAGTGTGTGAGATGAGAGAGTGTGAGAATGATGTTGCAAAATGGTAAAAGTTGTGAGGGTTGGCCGGTTATATATCTCGAGTGGGTTAGGGCTTTCCGGGTGGGCTAAGGTTACGGCCCAACCGGCCCATTGTTACACCGTTTACTCGAGACCGGGTGGTCTCGAGTCATGGTTTCGGTTCACACATTATATATATATTACATACACGTTATCGACATATAGCACATAGAAATAACAACTTCCACTTAATAATAATATACATATACGCTAAGTGATTACAAGGTGTTTGCTCGGAAAACCTAGAATGTCACATTATCCCCAAGTTTTAAGAACTTTCGTCCCGAAAGTTAAGGCAGCCACTGACAAGCTAGTGTAAATACGAACGTTTCAACGGGATGTCACACATAGCGTACCGCTTGATCGGGCATCAAATCTCCACGCTTAGTGGGTAGTTGAATAATTTGATCGGCTCGTTTTTGTAGGTCCCTCTCGAGGATGAGATAAAACCTTATCCTTGTTATATCAAACACACTAGCGAGTGCGGAATCCAAGCTAGCATGCAACCGAGACTTTATACGAGAACATGCACAAACACAACACACAACATTCAACGATTAACACCACTTGTATTAATGCGTATGAAAGGTTCGGTTACAAGCCCAATGTTCACAGATGTATTCTGTAAACTCTCAAAGTTCTCTCGTGTGTGTGCTCTTCTCTCTCTTCTGTCTAATCTACTGAAGTAAACACAACACATGGGTATTTATACCCGACACAGCAGGTCTGGTCGAAGGATCAGATAGATTGATCGAAAGATCATCTGTCGACCAGAAAGCCATCGAAAGATTCACAAATACCTCGAAGGATGATATCCTTCGAGATATCCTTCGAGTTCATCCATCGAAGGTTTATGTTTCGAACTCATCTATCGAATGTTCATCTTTCGAGCTCATCGAAGGATATAAAACAATCCTTCGATGACACATCCTTCGACACAACCAGCTTACAACATTTTTCTAACTGTTTGGTCAAGTCAAACCAGGAGGATGGTTGACTTGGTCAAACTTACATCAACCTTACATTAAAGACATCGTTTTGTATCATGACGAAATACAGACAAAGTACAGACACAAGTGCACCAACAAACTCCCCCTTGGCTGTAGCTTTGTCTCGATCTTCGTGTCTTCAAGTCTTCAAGGCCGAGTCGAACTGAGCCGAGTCGCGTCCACACAAAGGGTATCAACAAACTCCCCCTTGGACGCTACTCGTGATGGTTCGTCTTCTGTGACTTTCATGTCGGAGGATCTTCAAAGTCTTCACGCGTCGTAAGTAGAAAGTATATCAACAAACTCCCCATTTAACTTAGGTAGTGTGTCAATAAACTCCCCCTTAGATTGAACTCTCCATTGAGTCATGCTCGTGAATCTTTTGACTTGTCAATTCTTCAGATCCTTGTGGAGTTGATGAAGGGACAGCGGCAACTCGATCATTTTATCCTTTGAGTGCCTCCACTTCGTGTCTTCATTCCAAAGCTTTTCATCGAACATGTTCTCCTCGCCTTTAGCATCTGCACATGCAAGAAAGCTAAACGCATAATGAGAACAACCGCTTGGAATATAGTTAACATTTAAACTAACGACACATATGAGATCAAATCTCAATCAAACACCAACCGACAGCAGTTTGAAAGTTTAGAAAAATATTCATTTTAATCCTATAACTTTCAAAACTCGTTAACTTCGACTGTTTATGAAGATGCAATTGTTTTCCAGCTTACGATCAGGATTTTGGGTAGGATAGACTCGAGTTCCAACATCGGTCAATAAAAAATAAACTAGAAGAAAAATCTTTTTGGATTTTATAAAGTTTAAATTAAAACACACCTAAAATCTTTTTGAAATTTTCATTTTTCAAATGTAAAGACGGAAAGCAATAAAAAAATATATACAAAGATGCATAAACAGGAAAAATTAAATAAATATTTACAGACATTCTTTTTGCGAGTTTCGAGGGTAAGAGAATCATATCAGTGTACGGTCATGCCAAAACGCTCTTGTTTTTCAATTAGTTAACATTAAGATAAGCATCCTATAACAATTATCGGTATTGTTGTCCACATAAGCTCAACTTATCATTTGTAATCATGGCGAGGGGATACGTTAAGGTATAATTTATACTTACCGACCGGTGTTCATCCACATCACGACACATTCTCGTATCAAGGTATGCACGAGGATTCATCTTACCGGTGAGTATACCGATTATCATCTGTTTGACCGTATATGATGTGAGATTCTCACTTATTTTGATTGAAAACAAGCCCTATGTGATAGAATCACTTATTTATGAGGAACTTGATTTTCATATGCATGAGGGCACAGGAGCAAGTCCGTGAACAGGTCAGTACTTTCGTACAGCAGAGAGACGAACTTGACTCCCGGAAAGAATTTGTGATATATTATCACTTATTTGTTTGGACATGTGATTGTTGATCACTTATTGAGGTCGTATGCAGTATGTACACGTATGTATGGTATCATGGAAGATCTAGACTTGCGTCCCCGTTAATTTTTCGGTAAAAGATACAACCATGATACCCAGATGATAAGCAGCATAAAGACCAAATATTTCAGAACCTCGGCAATCTCTCAAACGAAATTTCAGTACTAAGACCATATGCCAATGAATGGTTCCCACCCAGTCCTCAGTCGATTTAAGATTTATATCACCCTGCACACTTTAAAATGATTGTGAGCCTACCGATACATCTTATATAGAGCTGCTTATCGTTTTTCATTTAAGGTTTAAAGAGGTTTAGACAGACCACTGATGTACTATCATTTTCTCTTTTGCTCGCCAGGAAACTCATTTTTGTTTTTCTATTGTTTTTGTGTTTTTGAAATTTTTTGATGTTTTTGGATTTTCAAATTTGGATTTACTCCCCCTAAAATCAATAAACTAAGATAAAATTTAAGATACAAAGGTATTTACAAAAATGATTTTCCGATGTTGGTTAAATCAATGCCGTTTACCAAAATTAATTTTGAATCAGAAATGATTTATCGAATTTTGAAAAAAAAAATTGGCATGTCGGTAAGCGGTGCGGACCATGACAACATTGTCTGGCCAAAGAGTGCTGTACGAGATAATAATAATTCATAAAGCAGCTTAAATATCGACAAGTAAAAGAGAGATTAGAAATTCAAAACCATATCCTGCAACTGCTTCGTGCATTGCAAGGAATCTGAGTGCTCTCCCAAACTGGATATCCACCCGGTGTGGATTTCAAAGTCGATTTTGTAGCTACTTAGAAATCTCTTCACAGCAACAAGATCAGAAACCTTTGGGTCCGGCTGGTCTTCCACATTGTACCAGCGAAGGTTTTTGTCTTTCTCTTGTGAAGTAGTGTGCGGTTGTTCAACCCATGCCAAGGCATCCGCACACCCAGTTGGTTTGTTCAACAAACACATTTTCTTCAATCACACCACGAAGAAATGTACACTGCACGTTCATCTTGTAGATTGTTGAACTTCAGACGTGCTGCAGGTGCGTACATTTTGATTTGAATCTATCCCGGGGACCCGATCAAAGCCTTGAACATTCACATTTTGAAATGATTTTCATTTTGTCGAAGCTTTTCAATCTCTTTCAACAGACATTTCTGTTTCCCTTTACTTTTTCTCTCCATCAAAGGCAGCAATTTCTTCTGTTGCCTATTTTGTGCAAGGATGCTCCACTATCAACAATCTTACGACTATCGAAAGTTCCTCCTGGAATATCCTACACACTCACTCAAAAATTAGTTGGAGAGAGGGACCCAAGCCTTTGTGGACTTGGGTCGTCCTTGATCATCAAGAAAAGTGATTTCAATCACTTGATGATTAGGAAAAAGAACCTGTGGTGCCCCCCCTGACTGAATTACCTGTTTTTGTTTCCAAGCTGTTTGTCCTTTACCAGTATTTGTATTAATTGTTTTAGCATTTACTGGTTTTACAGTTTTAGGTTTTGCTTGAACAGGTTTTTTCTTCTTTGACCTCTGATTTTAAGGCCTTTTCAATTACCTTTTGATTCTTTTGTTTTAACTTCTTTTCCCTTTCTTTCAAGACACGTGGGTCTTGTTTCGGGGAAAGTGATCGTTTTTGGTAATTGGTTTCTTGAGGAGCACTTGTTTTTGCCTTCAACTTTTGCAGGTATGGGCAGTATCTTACAATATGCCCAATTGTGCCACACTCAAAACACATTCTCCGCTCTACAAACCTCGGAGAAACATGTTGATGATCAGACGGAGAACCAGACAATGAACTTTGTGATCTAGACGTGCTTGGACCTAAATCACCTCCGTTGGTGTGTTGGGTGTAGTTATTCTGATCATTTCGTTTTAAAATTCTAACTTGTTTTACAAAATCAATGTTAGATTTATCCTGAAATGTTTCAAGTTTATCTGAACCCGTGGATCCAACAAAGTTCACTTTCGGTTCTCTTTTCTTAACAGGAGCTCTTTTGTTTTGCACCCATTGTTGTTGAACCTTAGGTGCTTGAACATTCTTGTTCTGAGCCTTCTTTCCCTGTACCTTACCTTTTCTGGAATTGACTTGTTGTTTTCGCTCAACTTGTAGTTTTTGGTTTCCGTATTGTTTTCTAATTTGTTCACACGGAATTGGATCACATTGAGTGACGGTAACTTTGCCACTTTTGTTCCCCAAAAACTTATCAGTGCATCCTTCAAAAATTTGCTCAATTAAATCTTGATTTACATTTTTAATTGGAAAATCTTTGTTAGAGTAGATTTTGCTATCTCCTTTGAGCGTGTACAACAAGTTACTCCCTTCAAAACTTGATACAATCGACTCCATTTCTTTTGACATTTCAGTCTTACTCGGTTTCACTGGTGGATCACACAGGATGTGATTCTCGATTGGAATATCTGTTGTAACCGAGTTAGACTGTTGGTTCACAATTTCATCAGATTCATCATCCGAAGAATCAGTATCCTCAACAACGGGAGGACTCTGTTCCTTAACACACGATGAATCTGTCACACTTTTCTCAGATTTTGATTGACCCGAGGATGATGTACCAGTTGTGAACCCGAGGCCTGCTGCAAAGTCATCTAGATCGAGTTGCACAGTAGGTTCAAAACGGGGCATATCCTCGTCATCAGGCAATTTGGAGTAATTGTGATTCATTGGGGGAGGACATGATTTGAATCCCATACACTTCTTATCCCCCTTTTTCTTTTGAACATCAATAATGTGATCCAATACATAGCGGGAATTGGAATAACTTTCCAATTTCTGCTTGATTGTTTCACATTCACATCGAGCGGTTGCCAACTCTACCATCTGCTTTTCAATTGTGTCTATAAGATCATTGTTAGCATGTTGTTTTCGCAAAACAGCTTTTTGTAATTCTGAAACATCATGTCTTAATGACGCAATTGTTGTTTTAAATTCCTTTTCATTTCTGGTTAAAAACACGGTAGCTTCAGTTGCTTTAGCAAGATCTACAATCAATTGTTGATTGTGTTTGTGTGTGATTTCAAACTGACTTTCCTTTTCTGCATATTTAACATTTAAACTATCACACTTTTCACAGCTAACTATAGTGGGTTCATCGACACATACCTGACCTGATGAACTGTCGACATTAGCCATAAAGGCTGAATGGAGCGAAGACGAAGAGTAAGCAGCTTGATCCATCAAATTAGATCTTCTTTCAGTTCCTGCTGCAGCTTCTTCCAAAAGCTCATCAATATCTGCATCGACTGACGCACTTGATGTCTCATCCACATGATCATTTCCTGAAGTGGAGGATTCTTCATCTGAGCTTCCACTATAACCAGAACTGTCTTCATCTTCAGAAGATGCAACACCATTGGTGGAAGATTCTCCACCACTGGCGTGCTTTAAATCCTTTACGACTTCAGCAAAACATGCTGTTCCACCATTTCCTCCTTCTCCAAGCTGAAGCGACCAATCACAACCCTCATCTATTTGAACCACCAGCCCCCGGTTGGCATTTGATGACCCTGCTTGGCCTTGGTTGTTGACAGGTATCAACGTACGAACATTGTTCCCGTTCTGGTTCTGCTGGTTGCCTTGATTTCTGAACGGATTTTGATTTCCATGCTGAGCTGGTCTTGTGCATTCCCTTTTGAAATGACCCCGTTCGCCACAGTTAAAGCACTTGACAGCTTGCTTGTCGAACCCATACTTGGTGTCTTTCTTGTTTTCCAAGTTGGTTCTCCCCATCCTTTCCATAAACTCCTTTGCTCTTCGAATTGCACTAGCAAGAGCCCATTTGATATCCATCATTTCAAACTCTTCTTTATCCACTTGCTGATAATCTTCATTGGTTAGATTGATATTCCCAATCTGACCTGCGATCAATCCACTATAAGCACTAACCAAGGTATTCAACATCTCCATATGCTCCTTGGCTACTTCGACACTGACTTTGGAAAAGTTGGAAGTGTCTAATCTGACTGTGTTAGGATTGGAAGTGGCTTGAAAGTTTGAAGAGCTTCCATAAAACCCTTGCTGTTGCGGTTGTTGCTGCTGAGCTTTCGGTTGCACATCTGGTCTTGAATACATCATCGTGTATGTTGAAGAATCAAACTGATCTGTTGTGGAAGGTCCGGTGCTTGAGATGAAAGCTGTTTGAAGCTTCGCGTGTTGAGAAGCTGGTTTTTCTCCACTGATACCTCCTGCAATCCCAAAGTACATTTCTGGATTTTGAGGAGTTTGTGTTCTTTTTGCTTTAAGCTTTTCTTCTACATCCTTATTCTCCAATCTTTGAATTAATTCATAAACGGTGATTGTGTCTAGAACACCATTTTCTTTGAGAATTTCAAGATAACTGCTCCACTTTGCTGGTAAGCTATCAGCGAATCTCTTCACCAATTCTTGTGGTGTGGCAGTGACTTTAAAAGCAAACATCTCGCTCAACAAGTGATGGAACCTTGTAGATAACTCTGCCAAAGTCTCATTCTCCAAACACGTGAATCCTTCAAACTCTTTCTTCAGTAATTCTTGCTTGATCTTTCTAGATTGAGCATTTCCTTCACAACGTAACGTGAGCATATCCCACAAGCTTTTAGTAGTCGTGCAGTAAACAAACTGGTGGTAAATGTCTTTGTGAAGAGCTTGTGTGAGAATCATGAATGCTTTCTTTTCTAACTCAAACTTCTTCTTATCTTCTTCAGACAAAGTGCTGTAAGTTTGTGGATTAGATCCTGCAACTTCCAACTCATTTTCAAAAGCTGTGAAGAAGCACATCCATAGATCTTGACCTTGTCCCTGAACATAAGTTCTCAGCCTCTCTTTCCACCATCCCCAATCATTAATGTGATTTAACTTTGGCGGTTTTGTGCTTGTACCAGTTTCACTGTCGTTCTGCATCATAGATTGAATGCTGTTGCTTTGATTTGTGACCAAAGCCCATTGATTTGCAGTTATCATTGCAGCTTGAGGTGGGGCAATAGCTCGCATCCATGCAGTTTTGTCGAAATCTGACGTAGATTGCGTAGATTGCATAGCTGATGATTGTGGAGTCGAAGTTATTTGAGTCCACGCGGTTGGATCCCACTGACCGTTTGTTCCCATTTTATGGAAATTAATATATTAAGTGAAAATTGATTTAAAATTTGAAAAATAAGTTTTCTCCTTTTAAAAATTTAATTTTCACAAACTATGTTAAAATCTCGAAGGATAACAACCAGCCGAAGGATCAAGAATCGAAAGACCTGAAAAGCACAACCTGTTAAACTTAAACAGACAAGGATCGAAAGATCAACACCTGTTCGAAAGATAGACACTTGTTCGAAGGATCAACAGTGTTTGAAAGATCACTGTTGAATTTCGAACAATGACTTCGAAAGATTCACCAAGACGAAGGATCCTTATCTTTCGAAATGTAACAGTAGCTCGAACAATATATCCTTCGAAAAGATTCCTTGGCTCGAAAGATAACTCACTGACTTCGAAAGATGTTCGAAGGATGGGTATCTGTCGAACCTCCTTGATCGAAAGATGATCTTTCGACTTCGAAGGATATCTTTCGATGAGTACTGACACAGCAGACAAACAGGTGACAGGTTGGTGAAAAAGGTGACGGGTTGGTAAATCTTTCGGCAGAAAGTATGGTTCAGACCATCATTTTCTGCAAAACAGATTTTGTTTGATTATTTTAATCAGTTCACCCTTTCCAATACACCAACAACTTTCGAAAATACCTAAACAAGATCAAAAGATGTAAACTTTGAAGAACACTTGAAGATATTATGAACACAATGGGTTTTCCGGTAAAACTACAAACTTCCGAAACCCGGTTTTGCTTGAAACTTCACTAAAAAACAACTTCTAAAATGTGAACATGAAAGAAAAAGGTGAATTTTATAAGAACTTCCAGCAAAACAACAAGATTTAAACCCGAAAAACAGCAAGAACACCTCGGTTTTAACAAGGAGAAGAGCCAAAGCTCTGATACCACTTGTAGGTCCCTCTCGAGGATGAGATAAAACCTTATCCTTGTTATATCAAACACACTAGCGAGTGCGGAATCCAAGCTAGCATGCAACCGAGACTTTATACGAGAACATGCACAAACACAACACACAACATTCAACGATTAACACCACTTGTATTAATGCGTATGAAAGGTTCGGTTACAAGCCCAATGTTCACAGATGTATTCTGCAAACTCTCAAAGTTCTCTCGTGTGTGTGCTCTTCTCTCTCTTCTGTCTAATCTACTGAAGTGAACACAACACATGGGTATTTATACCCGACACAGCAGGTCTGGTCGAAGGATCAGACAGATTGATCGAAAGATCATCTGTCGACCAGAAAGCCATCGAAAGATTCACAAATACCTCGAAGGATGATATCCTTCGAGATATCCTTCGAGTTCATCCATCGAAGGTTTATGTTTCGAACTCATCTATCGAATGTTCATCTTTCGAGCTCATCGAAGGATATAAAACAATCCTTCGATGACACATCCTTCGACACAACCAGCTTACAACATTTTTCTAACTGTTTGGTCAAGTCAAACCAGGAGGATGGTTGACTTGGTCAAACTTACATCAACCTTACATTAAAGACATCGTTTTGTATCATGACGAAATACAGACAAAGTACAGACACAAGTGCACCAACAGTTTTAAACAGATGTGTTTACTTTACAGCCTTTGGGGGGTTAATGACCATGTCCCGGATATCCCTGGCATCATCTTACGAGATGGCCACGACCTGAGCACGGGGTGTAGGCGTACTCCCGTGTATAACTCACTTAAAGTGGTGTGTCTATTGATCTTTAACCCGGATACGTTCCGGGCTACTGAACGCATAAGTAACATGTAAATCGTTCACAAGATTATTATATTATTAAAATAATTCTCCCAAGTTAAATAAAATGATTTATGCCACGTGCATCCAAACAAATTTTCAATCATTTTCCAAAATGAGTCAGTTGAATGTATTTACCAGTGTAAACTGACGTATTTTCCCAAAAAGACTGAATGCAGGTACTAAACGTAATTGGCTGGATTGTCTCCTAAGCATCAATAAAAGTCTCGCAAGCTTAGGATGCCAGAAGTCTGTTGAACAACTAAATGTTATTTTGTTTCGATCCGTTCTGTGGATAAACACCGGATATTGTGATGTTGTTTACAATAAATAAATTCGGATGTATTATATTTTCAATTGCTTCCGCTGTGCATTTATTATATTGTGTTGTTTGACTATTACGTTGCCAACCACGTCACGATACTCCCCCACCGGTGACACGTGGAAACCGGGGTGTGACAGGTTGGTATCAGAGCCAACACTGAGTGAATTAAACACTAGCCTTTTGTGTTTAATCTCAGTTACACAATTGCACATATCTAAACTTTTGAGTCTAGACTTATAACCTAGGACAAATTCCACCTCTTCGGTATTTGTTTTGTCCTTTAAATTTTATATTTTTGTTATTGTTATCTCATGCTTTATTGACAGGAATAACAAAGATGCCTCCGAGATTCTTCCGAACAAGAGGACGAGGAAAGGGGCCAGTTACCGCCCCCAACGATCATGAAGCTGGATCTTCACGAAGACGAGCTCCATCAAACACCGAGAGTGACGACCCTCGGGAGAATAGAAGAAACCAGTTCGAGCCGGCCAGGCGGTCGGTTTCGCATAGTTCGACTCCGCCCGCTCTTAACCCTTACGAGCCGAACAATCCACAGCCCTCATACGTACCGCTGCAGAGATCACTATCTCATCATTCATATGGAGACCCTACACCTATCTTTCGGGGACAGTTTAACCCGGTAGGATTCATACCGGAACCCGTGGGTTTTAACCCACTGGGTCCCGAGGACCACTTTTCCGGAGATCACGCGGATGATATGGACGAGGATACGGACCCCGTCATGCCAGCGAGTGGTACTCCGAACCACCCCATCGAAATTTCTGATGGATCGTCCTTCCACGGATCACCCTACGGTGGTCCAGATAGTTTTCAAGCCTTGTTCGATCAACACCAGTGGTATTATACCCCATCACACCACTCGTCATCACATGGGCAGCACCAGCAGCAGCCGTCTCATCAGCAACAGGAGCCACAACCACAGCCGCATCATCAAGATTCATCAGAGGATCATCGGTTTGTGGCAGTTACGCCACCACCTCCACCGCCACCAGTGCAACCGGCACCTCCTTAACCGCCAAGGCGTAGAAGAACCGGTGCACGCATGTCGGTGCGACCGGGGGGCTTCACTTTCGATTCCCCACGTCAGTCTAGTGCTAGTCACTACCCACCGCACTATGAGGACCCACAAATGGGTGGGCCTTCGCAGCCAGTTTTTCAACAGCCACCGCCCATGGGTTTTGAAAACCCAATACCAGCGTACACGGGTCCAAGTAATTACAACCCGTTTGAACCACCAGCTTACCACAACTACGGATACGCTGAGGCAGATCCTTATATGGAAGCAGCAAATTATAACGCCCTCAATGCCCAAGGACCCTACGGAGATCCATGGGGGGTAAGCTACCCGAATCAGGGGTACCCAATACCTCCCAGGCCTATCATTAGAACTCAGTCGCAGCCGCCACGAATGTCTCCCCCAGAACGGGAGGAAATTCTACATAGATTGAATCAGGTTGAGCGGGAAGCTCGCCGCGGCCGCCAAGAGAAGCAGACCTTCTTCCAGGGATTAATAGGACTGCTCAAGGGAAAGAACAAGAAGGATTATTAAATCCTCCCAGCTGTTGTTGAGCCCCTGCGTGGGCATATTTGGTTGTTAAGCCCCTACGTGGGTGTGTATGTTTGTTTGTGTGTATTGACCCCTGCGTGGGTCTACCTTTCCATAAACCCCTACGAGGGTATGTTGTATGTTTAGTCCCTGCGTGGACTTATGTTTGTTTAAGTCCCTACGTGGACAATAGTTGGTGTGTTAGTCCCTACGAGGACTTGTGTCTTTCTGTAAGACCCCTACGTGGGCATGTCTTCTGTAAGACCCCTGCGTGGGCATGTTGGTATGTTTTAGCTCCTGCGTGGGAAAATTTCATGTGTAAAAGACCCGTTTAGGGCGATATGTAATATAGTGATAAATTAATGGAGTGTTATTTTTATAAATTTCATGTTTGCCATTTGTGCATAAATAACTTATAAATGAAATAAATAAATTAAAATCATTCCTTTTAACCTGCTTAAGTAATTATTTAATTAAGAATCTTTAAGTGTGAAACCTAGCCTCGTGTCAAATATAAGACCGGGCCAAAATGGTAAGACCGGGTTAAAAGATTCAAATCCCTGTTAACATCTTAAAACATGTTAACACTCCTGGCAGAAGTGATTCGTTAAAAATCACATGTCATTCTTAAATGAATAAGGATTCTTTAGAAGATTCCTAATCCAGTTTAATGATCTCTGAATCCTGGATTTACATCATCAATTAAGATGATCATATTTAACCATACGTGGTAATATAGTGCCTATGGGCCTTGCTCATTTCTACATGAGCCAAAAGACAGTGGTAGCTATGACTCCCTGTCTAATAAAGGTAATGAACTAGGTTCAAACCTTAAAAGTCTTGATTCTCTGAAATCATGGTTTATGAAATAGTCCATGAGACTAAGCCTTATGTGCTAATATATATTGTTATTGTTTTATGTTTAGGATAAATTTTAATTGAAATCCTAAATTAATACGATTAATAAGTTAACCAAATATGGTCTCTGTTTACCATGGTCAACGAATTACCCTAAGGGGTAATTCCATAATAAAATCCCAAATAAAATATTGACCTTGTTTTCTGCAACAGTTCAATACAAATGGCTGACTCCAATGAAGGCAATAGCCATCCTGTGGAGCCGAATGAGAACGCCCAGATTACATTAACGGGGGCTGAACTAAAAGCAATCATAGACGGAGCTATCACACAAGCTTTGGATAGACAATATGAGGAATACAGTGGTACTCGGAGTAGGACCCACTCTGCGTCACATTCAAAGCCAAGGACACATTCTGAGGCTCATAACAAGCCTCCTCCCAAAAAGAATGGACCCAAGAAAGACGGTGATGATCGTCAGTCCACCAACAATCAAAGTGTCCCATCTCAGCAATTGATACTGCATCAGGGACCCCGTAACAAGGGTTGCAGTTACAAGTACTTCGTGTCTTGTAAACCCAGGGATTTTACTGGGGAAAAAGGGGCCGTCGACTGTATGACATGGCTGGATGAAATGGACACGGTGGTGGATATCAGCGGGTGCGCTGAAGGGGATATAGTTAAGTATGTGTCACAGTCCTTCAAGGGGGAAGCATTGGCATGGTGGAGATCTCTGATGGAGGCCTCCGGAAAGATCCCGTTGTATAGTATGACGTGGGATCAATTCATTGCCCTGATCAAAGATAATTTCTGCCCTCAACATGAGGTGGAAAAGATAGAATATGACTTTATATCCTTGGTGATGAAGAACCTCGATTGTTAAGCTTATTTGACAAGCTTCAATACACTGTCTCGGCTGGTTCCCTACCTGGTAACCCCGGAGCCCAAAAGAATCGCTCGCTTTATTGGTGGTTTGGAACCCGAGATCAAGTCCAGTGTAAAAGCTTCTCGGCCAGTTACCTTCAGGTCTGTAACTGACCTTTCCTTATCCCTCACTCTTGATGCGGTCCGGCAGAGATCGCAGAGGAATAAGGCGGCCGAGAAGAGGAAGCAGGAAGATGATGGTTCGCGTAAGTCGAACAAGAAGCACCGTGGGAGCGGTGATCACAAGAAGGGATCGGATTCGAAGAAAGAGGGGCATCGTTCTGGAGAGAAGCCCACATGCAAAACTTGCAAGAAACAGCACTTTGGAAAGTGCAGACTCGAATCAAACTCGAATAACGAGTCAAGGTCTTTTGCTTGTGGTTTGTGCAAGTCCAAGGAACACAAAACCTTGGATTGCAAGAAGATGAAAGATGCAACGTGCTACCATTGCAACGAAAAGGGCCACATAAAGACTAACTGCCCTAAGTATAACAAGAAGCCTGAGGAGGCTAAGAAGACTAATGCCAGAGTCTTCAGGATGGATGCGAAGGAGGCTGTGCAGGATGATAACGTCATAACAGGTACTTTCCTTGTAAATGATGTCTTTGCAAGAGTACTTTTTGATTCAGGCGCAGATAAGTCCTTCGTAGATTATAAATTTTGTGAATTGTTGAAATTACCTGTCAAAACCCTAAAAGTGAATTATGAGGTAGAGTTAGCAGATGGTACCATTGAAACCGTCTCTACTGTGTTAGATGGATGTGTTATATCCATTAAGAACCATTCTTTTCCTCTATCTCTACTTCCCTTTAAACTAGCTGGTTTTGACATAGTTCTGGGTATGGACTGGTTATCTAATAACCAGGCCCAAATTGTCTGTAACATGAAGCAAGTGGTATTAAAGACTCCGTCTGATGAATCACTTACCATTCGGGGAGATACCCAGTATGGGCTGCCTGAGCAGGTGACTATGCTCAAGGCTTCCAAGTGTTTGAAGAAGGGATGTGTCACTTACATGGCACAGGTGATCATTGATGAGCCTAAACCGAAGTTAGAAGACATCCCTGTCATTTCTGATTACCCAGAAGTGTTTCCTGAAGATCTACCTGGTCTACCACCAGATAGGCAAGTTGAATTCAGGATAGACATCATCCCCGGAGCGGCACCAGTTGCTAGGGCACCATACAGATTGGCACCCACAAAAATGAAGGAGTTGCGGACACAGCTAGATGAATTGCTGGCTAAGGGTTTCATTCGACCTAGTTCATCTGATTCCCGCCAGTTCGTCATTTGCCATCTGATTGTCGCGTCGAGGAGGCATTCTAAAAGAGGAAACATGAAAGGAAACGAGTGAGAGATTTAGACGAAAAGAATGAGATGAAACAAATCTGATGGAAGCAAGGATAGTGGTCATTTGTTTGTTACTACAAAGCAACAAACGACACACAATGACTAATCAAAGTAAATGGATTAAAATAATGTATCGCGAAGACATGCTTGCCTATAAGTGAACACTCATCCCAAGAATTCCCAGGTAAGCACAACTGGTCTCGCGTCTGATGAGATGTATACGAAGTGCTTGCCTAGACAGAAAACCCAGAATACAGGCATTCACCCTTCCAGTTTGCACGTGTTCACATTATTTAAAACCCAAAACCTTGACGAGATTTTGAAAATTCAAAGGGGTTCAAAATCTTATAACAGAGGGTTCAAAACCTTGTAATAAATCATCCTAGAACAGATGATTAGTTTTCAAAGCGGTTTTGAGATTTATGTTCTAGTTGTGGTCGTCGCCTAAGGATAGGTGACAGTATTGTTTTATGACTAAACGTAAGTAAACTCGCGTTAGGGTCCTAAGAAAGTTATAGACTAGGTCAAAGCATTACTAATAACCTAATTCCCTATAACCATTGGCTCTGATACCAACTTTTCTGTCACACCCCGACCACGTGGAACATACAAAACGTGGCGGAAACATCGGGGAGTGTTGTAACAGAATTAATTGTCTCAAATCCATGGCAATTGAAGTTTTGTTTTATTGATTGAAAGTGTTACAATGTCTAAATAAACAAAGAAGTACAACACAATTAACTAGTCTTGCATCTTTTAATGTCACTAAGGCACAGGTCCGCCTAAGTATGTCTTGATAAGTCCTATGCTTCATCTCCTGAAAACACATGTGAAAATAGGTACGTCAGCATAAAAATGCCTGTGAGATACATAGGTTTTGTGAAAATAAGATTCATGACTTATGTTTGAGAAAAATGTTTAGTCATGAACCTTGTAATTTGCTTTGTCTTGTAAATCATTTGAAAAACGATAAGTTCAGATGATATGTATAAATAAATGTAAATAATGTATGGTTAAATGAATAACCATATAATGAGTTTGTAAAAGATAAGTTGTTTGTAAATCAATGTCTTGTGAAAAGTATGTTAGTTGTATAAAATGTTCTATGTCTCAAACTGAAATGATTCAAATAACGCTACAATGTGTAATACCATACAAACACTTATATATAGGAAGTACCAGCGGCGTATCCACCATGTTTGTATCATATTACACACGCATCGTTACTTAATCACTTAATCAAACCAAGCCAAACAATGTAAAATGTTAAACAATTGTAGAAATGTTTATGTATTGTAAGTAATGTAAAGTTAAACGAATAACCTTATAGTAGCATATCAAAAGTATACTTTGGATTTGTAAGTAACATATTAAACTATGTTTTGGTTTCATAAGTAACATATCGAAATATGTTTTGGATGTGATAAATAACATATTAAACTATGTTTTGGTTTTGTAAATAACATATCAAAATATGCTTTGGATGTTCAACAAAATATATGTTGGTTTGTACAATACCACACATGAGAGTATATAAAAATATACTTTAATAGTGTGATTTAAGAATTCATTCAGACCTGGTGCATCAAAATACACCTTTGAGACTATAGAAATACCACAAAGGCAATCCCTATTTGGTTGGAGCAACAAATTGGTTTCAGACATTCCATGACAACAGGAATGGGGTGTCAAATCCTATAGCGCTATATCATACTAACAATCGGTCTGGTGAACATAAAATAAGTACAATTCAACAGTTTATTTTATGTTCTTTGAGAAATTAATGTTTAAACCATAGATAGTCATTTAGTTGTCAAATGATAAGTAATAACATGTATAATCAATTATACTTTGAAATCAAGAAAAATATAAGCATGTGATGAAATCAACTGTACTAAGTATGCTCACAATGGACATACATAGCATAAAATGTAATGTAAAACGATGTACTAAGTACGCACTCAATGGGCATACATAGCATAAACTGTAATGAAATCATGTACTATAAATGTACTAATGAACATAGGAAGTATATGATTGAAAACGGGAAAGCATGAAAGTAACAAGTAGGCACATGTGTTCCACCCCAAAACAGTTTGGAAAACAGTAAAAGAGGGGTCTATGTACTCACTTGAGATTGCTCGGTAGTCCTTGAGTAACAACCAAACAATACTAGAGATCGCGGATATCAAACGGCACCTAGTATAGGTAGCTACATTAATAAACCGGACCTAAATCGGAAGATCGGGTAGCATTAGGGTTTGTAAACCAAACGAGTGTAGAGACTCGTGTCTTTTGGTTTAACAAAGCCTACATACTAAATGAAACTTAACCTAAGTGTCTACGACCCATTACGACCCGTTTAGGTAGCTTATGCTACTTTAACGCGTCGTTCGCGTGAAACGCGTTCGGACCGCCTAACTAGTCCTATGACAAGTAATATATGCCTTAACATGTTACATAATCAGTTATGTGACAAAGGTTTAGGTTACATATGCTTAATTACCAATTATACATGAAAAGGGTATTCTGGTAATTTACCTAAGGCATATAAACTACCTATCATACAACTACTTAAACGATGTGACCATAGGGTATAACCTCGGAAGGTTATTCCCTACCTACTATGGTCACCTACTGTGTTTGGTCGGATCCTAATGATCGACCAAACTGGGTCGGGTTCGAAGGTATAGGCGATTTATTAGATCGCCTACCCTACGACCCTAGACAACGTGGTAATCAGTAGGCATAGTCCCAAGGGACTATGACCATCGTGATTACAATCACGTTGCGAAGTTCAAACGAACTTCGCATTGACCATTACTGGTCAACGCTGAAAGTCAAACAAAGTTTGACTTTCTGACTCGAAAAGCAGTAAAAATAAGGAAAAGAACGAAAGAATACTTACGAAGGGTCCCCGAATGCTAACCCAGATCAAAATAGCTCAGGTATGAAACGAAGGTTCCAACTTAGAGCTTTCTTAATCAGATTTGTGGGTTTTGAAAAAATGGGGGGTGGGTATTTATAGAAAAGGTAGAGCCGTTAGGATCGTTTCTTGAATAACGTGCCACGATCCGAGCCGAACACTTGTCACAAAGTTGTGGTGTCCAGAAAGTTGCTCTTATCCGCTGACTAGACGATAGGAAATGTGTGGACACGAATCATCCAGTTGCAACTTGCAACAAAAACAATGAATCTGGTCCAGATAGGGGCTCGCGTGACGCTAAGGCCCGTCGCGTCACGCTAGGCCCCTGTTTTGGCAGATTTTCCAGAAATGGTCCCTGCACTTCGTTTAAGCGATTTTCGATGCGTTTGAACCCCGTTAACCTCATTTCAAGGCTCTAAAATGAAGTTAAAGTATAGGGAACTCAAAACATGCTCAAAAATATCTAGGATGTCGGTTCGTTTGGCCGTACGATCGCGATGTTCGCTTAATTACGACGGAATGCGCATAAGCGCGAAAAACGAACCAAATGACGCGACGAATGGATTTTTCTTATGGCGAACACTAAAATATATTGTAGTCATGCTCACATAAATTTTTGGATGTCCGGATGTATTCAGAACGTAAGTTATGCGCGAAAATGCAAACTTGTGCACTTTTTGACACTTTTAGTCCCTGAATGTCCCAAAAGTTTATTTTAGCACACCGAACACCTCAAAGCCTATTTCTAAGCTATGTAAAGGATATTTATGGTATGTTTAACTTATGGTCATGTTCCGGAATGTCTGTTACAGTTCAAATTGGCATACTTTCGCAGTTTGTCATATTTAGTCCCTGTAAGCGATTAAACTTTGATTTCACCACACCAAACCTTCCAAAACTTATATCTAAGTTATGTAAAGGTTATTTAAGGTATGTTAAGCCTATTTCACTATTCCGGAGTGTTTGTTGGATTAAACTGGTTATATTTACGCATCAGAGCGCGTATAACCCTCCAGAAAGCGATTTAAAGCTTAAAATCGAACAAGAGTTGATATGTGCAAATGATACACATATTTTTTACAAATCCCAAGTATGAAATACAATATTTCATTGGTTTGGTCTTTGTTTGATGGTTGAAATGACACAGGTGTTACAAAACGGACGAATATGGGTTCCAATTTTTGGAGGACTTCGTGATGTCATCCTCCAAGAAGCCCATAGTTCCAAATACTCCGTTCATCCTGGAGCTGATAAGATGTACCAGGATTTAAAGGCAAATTATTGGTGGATAGGCTTGAAAAAGTCTGTAGCCGCCCATGTGGCAAAATGCTTGACATGTGCGCAAGTCAAAGCCGAGCATCAGAAACCGTCAGGTTTGCTACAACAGCCTGAACTTCCTACGTGGAAGTGGGAGATGGTAACTATGGATTTTATTACCAAGTTACCCAAGACAAGGAAAGGAAATGATACGATATGGGTTATAGTTGACCGACTGACTAAGTCAGCTCATTTCTTACCCATCAAGGAGACTTATAGCTCCGATATGTTAGCCCAGTTATACGTTGATAAGATTGTAGCCTTGCACGGCATACCTGTAGCTATTATCTCTGATAGAGATACTAGGTACACGTCACATTTTTGGAAGAGCTTCCAGCAATCTTTGGGCACACGTTTGAACTTTAGTACGGCTTACCATCCTCAGACAGACGGTCAGAGTGAGCGTACTATTCAAACGTTGGAAGACATGCTACGCGCATGTGCGATCGATTTGGGAGGTAGCTGGGATAAGAACCTACCATTGATCGAATTCTCCTACAACAATAGCTACCATACCAGCATAAAGGCTGCGCCTTTTGAGGCATTATACGGTAGAAAGTGTAGATCGCCAGTTTGTTGGGCGGAAGTTGGAGAAGTCCAGTTATCAGGACCAGAGATCGTGTTCGAAACGACGGACAAGATTGTCCAGATTCGTAACAATCTCCAAGCTGCCCGGAATAGGCAGAAGAGTTACGCGGATCCAAGTCGTAAGGATTTTCACTTCGAAGTAGGTGACAAAGTCCTACTTAAAGTGTCACCATGGAAAGGCAAACTAAGCCCGAGATACATAGGACCTTTCGAGGTTATCGAACGTGTCGGGTCGGTTGCCTACAAGTTGAACTTACCAGAAGAGCTCAGTGGAATTCACAATGTATTCCACATCTGCAATCTAAAGAAGTGTTCCGCTGACGATTCACATGTCATGCCACATACAGATGTGCAAATAGATAAGAGCTTAACGTTTGTAGAAAAACCTTTGTCGATTGAAGATCGACAGGTAAGGAAGCTTCGAAGAAAGCATATACCTTTTGTTAAGGTCAAATGGGATGCCCGTAGGGGTCCCGAATACACGTGGGAGGTTGAATCCACGATGAAAGAAAAGTACCCTTACTTATTTCAGTAAATCTCGGGTCGAGATTTATTTTAAGGGGGTGAGGATGTAACACCTCGGAAATTCACGTCCTATAATAGGTTGACACGTGTCATAAAGTTTAAACGTGTGAAAGAAATGTTATGGAAGGACTAAAGTTGACAAACGTTGAAAGTATGTGAATATACGTATTCTAAGTGTCAACTGTGAATAAATACAATGTATATTAACCCTACACGATGCTCATACCTTCAAACGAATAAATCATGGATCATACGAAGCTAAATGTGAGTGATTTCAAACTACAGGGACCAAATGTGTCAACATGTTTAATTTATACCTCTGAGTGACCTTTTGACAAACCCGAAGCTTTGTAAATATTAATTATGCTCATGAGAATACACCATAAAAATTTCATAAAGTTTCGTTAACGTATGAGAAAGATATGATCAAATTCGTGTGCGAAGCGTTAAAGCGTAAACGTCGAAAGTTAGGACTTTTCGGGTGAAAATAAAGTTACCCGGGGACTTGGCAAGGAGGGTATATGATTTAAGGCCTTAGTAGATCAATTGTGGAGGTTTAAAATTCAATAAATCAGTAACCATTCGAGTTTTGAAGAGACAAGGGCTGAATCGCAAACAAAATCAAAAACTGATCTGCTAGGGGGGGTCGCGCTGCGCGACGGGACCCTCGCGCTACGCGAGGGTGTGCCCAGCTCCGAAAAAAACGCTGAATGTCTTCCATTGCGTATTTTCGCGACCTCAACTCGTTTTTCCACTTCTCCTGGCCCCTAAAACGTCCCCTAAGCCCCTAGGACACATGTCAATCGATTGTGGGCACTCCTAGACTCAGTTGTCAAAGAATTATGGTGTGTGGAACCATTATAAATAGCCTTCAAAGTCACAAACATTCTCACACCTTCATTTGATCATCTGGAGCCTTTCTGGAGCTAAGGAACTCTCCCAACTGATCATAAGTCGTGCATAGGACCCTTGTAAGTGTTCTAATCCTTTCTTGTTTGAGTTTAGCTTAGTTAATTAGCTAAAAGTCAAACCGTCGTAATTACGGTTTGACTTCGAGATTAGTCAATAATGGCTCAGTCAAATCTCGAATTAAAAGTAGTTATAAGTTGGTATTTATGTGGGTAATAAAACCCCAAAAGGGTTTCCCCTGATCACCACTTTAACTAGTTCAAAAGTCGGGTCAAACATATACTTAAAAAGTCAACAGAATTCTTAAAAGGTCATTTATGCATAATTAGCTATCTAGACCATGTATAACCTGTTTGATTATTGTTATAACTTAGTAATTAGTGTAAGAACATGTCCAAACCTGTTCAACCCGACTATTTCCTGTTTAGACCCGGTTCGGAACCGAAAGTCACATAGTTTGACTTTCACTTTGACTTTCAGTTCTGACCCGTTTAGGCATATTTTAGAAATGCCTCAGAGCTTTAATTGAACTAGGATACATGTTAGAACAACCCTCTGTGATTTTACACCTTGGTTCACTAGTTATCCAATTAATATGCATATTTCCGTTAATTGCTCATACGTTGACCGTTATGCCCTTATTACCTTAAAACATGATTTATGAAAATGTAAAAGTGTAGAAACCTTGAATATTGATATATAAACTTGTATGCAAAATTTGACATCAGTTTGACTTGTAGGTTAAGAGTTATGCTCATTAGCGTAATTACGGTGCTTTATGTTAATAAAATGGCGTAATTAGCGTATAGCCTAATTAAACATACTTTTTGGTATCAAACGAATTACCCACTGATGTAATATATTATTTTGGGAATTTTAAAGATTTTTAATTAATTTTAGGCTGAGCATAACTCATAGTCGTAGGCTTAATTCGGTAATTGTCGGTTTTGCCCTTACGGGCCATAAAATGAGTTTTACTTATCTAAACGACTCCAAACCTTTTGCTACTGATCACATATGATTAATAAATTATTTTAAGCCTTCTGGAAATATAAAAATATCAGATTTAAGTATAGAACCCGGAAATGGCCTTTAATCGCCATAATTAGCGTTTTTAACGCATAGTATGTCTTAGAATCATATTGGACATACCCGGGTTGATACCTACTGATATATGAGGCAAATTATGATATTTTAACAGTAAGCAAAGGTTGATAAACTCAGACTTCGTTTTTGAGCTTTTCGGCTTATGTGAAATTACCAAAATACCCCTACGGGGCATAGTTTGGTTAAATATGATAAACTTCACATATACGCCTTAGCCTACTGTTATAACCCATCAAAATGAGTATGTTTTCTGTTTACATCAGACCTGTAACTCAGTTAAACAATTAAACTCTTTTACAAACTTTAAAATGACCAAACTACCCCTACGGGGCATAGTTTGTGTTTAAATTAGTTCGGGGCATAACGAAAGACATCCTACTGATGTTACAACATATTTGAAGCATATTGACTTAGGAAACCTGTATATGGCTCTTACGGATACCCGTTACGCATACTACGCGTTCGGCTCGGTTTATGTAACAAGTTTACATAAATTAGCCGAAACGGGTCAAACCTTAACGGTTTTATCTCAAAATCCAGAATGTGAATAATAAACCCATATTAAACAAGTCTTCAAACTTGTCGGGTCTGAATCACTTTCTATCCGGTCTTCGCTTAATTGTGTGTACGAACCGTATCTTGAAACTAGCCGGTCTAAGCTTAAGCTTAATAAAAGACCCGTTAGAATTCTAATAGGTTATATTAAACCTTCGTTCCAGATTAGGAGAGACAGTAAAAGCTACGTGCATTCTACTTATTGTGAATTATACTTGCATCAGGTAAATACTTTTAACTTATTTTCCCTATACGGGCTTGGGTTACGGTGCATAGCGTACCGCTTGATCGGGCATCAAATCTCCACGCTTAGTGGGTAGTTGAATAATTTGATCGGCTCGTTTTAAACAGATGTGTTTACTTTACAGCCTTTGGGGGGTTAATGACCATGTCCCGGATATCCCTGGCATCATCTTACGAGATGGCCACGACCTGAGCACGGGGTGTAGGCGTACTCCTGTGTATAACTCACTTAAAGTGGTGTGTCTATTGATCTTTAACCCGGATACGTTCCGGGCTACTGAACGCATAAGTAACATGTAAATCGTTCACAAGATTATTATATTATTAAAATAATTCTCCCAAGTTAAATAAAATGATTTATGCCACGTGCATCCAAACAAATTTTCAATCATTTTCCAAAATGAGTCAGTTGAATGTATTTACCAGTGTAAACTGACGTATTTTCCCAAAAAGACTGAATGCAGGTACTAAACGTAATTGGCTGGATTGTCTCCTAAGCATCAATAAAAGTCTCGCAAGCTTAGGATGCCAGAAGTCTGTTGAACAACTAAATGTTATTTTGTTTCGATCCGTTCTGTGGATAAACACCGGATATTGTGATGTTGTTTACAATAAATAAATTCGGATGTATTATATTTTCAATTGCTTCCGCTGTGCATTTATTATATTGTGTTGTTTGACTATTACGTTGCCAACCACGTCACGATACTCCCCCACCGGGCCCACCGGTGACACGTGGAAACCGGGGTGTGACAAGCGGAGATGAGGATGTTGAGGTGGATGTGTTGCCACACGAGGTTAGACAGAATAAGAAGTGAGGTTTTTAGGGAATGGTTAGGAGTGGCTAGTATATCAGAAAAATTAAAAGAGGGGAGATTGAGATGGTTTGGGCATGTGAAGAGGAGGCGGTTGACAGAACCAGTTAGAGCAATGGAAACCATGACAATGGAAGGAAGAATGAGTAGAGACAGGCCCAAGTTGACTTGGGAGGAACGACTTAGGCAAGATTTGGTAGAGTTGCACCTCTCCGAGGACATGCTTCAGGATAGGAGTTCGTGGAGATGTAGGATTAAGGTTAAGGACTTGTAGGGGAGGGTATGGACGTGTCCTAGCTTTGTCTGGGGGGGGGGGGGGGATAGATTTCTTTTTTCACTTTAGGTAGACCTTACATATGATGATTTTCTTGTATCTATGCCTACATATTGTTTGCTGATGATATATCTGACTACTGCTACGCTATATACTTATCTCTCTTTCTTCTATCTGGCTATTGGTTGTTTTGGAGTCGGGGGTCTCTCAGGAAGCAGTCTCTCTATTCTTAGGATAGAGGCAAGGTTTGCCTACATCCCACCTCCCCCAGACCCTACCTATAGTTCAGCTATTTATGGGATTTACTTGGTATGGTTGTTATTGTTGTTGTTGTTGTAATCTTTTCCCACGATTCGCACCAACAAAAACTAATTCAATTAATAAAAGTATTCTTATAATGAGAGAGATATAAAAAGGTGGATTAGCGTCAAATACAAAGTCTAAAATAAATAAGAAGGGTGAGAAAAAATTTAGTGCATTAATCTTAAATTTGGAGGGTTGAGATTATTTAAAAAAAGAAAATGATGAAATGACATAAAAAGAATCATACATTTATTGACTCTTTCTCTCTTCATATGCAGGGTACACGTCAATTCCCCCCCCAATCAATTGAAAACGTTCATAACTTTTTCATATGACATTAAAAAAAATTCACCATAATAATGAGCGTTTTTTATATTTAATATGAGTATGATATTGCTATATAAAAATAGAATAAAAATTTTCATTTATACTGATTTTTTTTTGCATTGTGTTAAAGGTTCTGGTCATTGTGTCTTTCAACTAGGTTTTGGTTATTATGTTTTTACTAGGGTTTATATACATTGTGTTATTATCAAAACTTATAACACAATGTTAATTTGGGTTTTGTCAATTGCTTTTTATCAGAATCTATAACACAGTGTATGATACAATGAAGATGGTGTTATCACACCACAACCGATGGCGGAAACATCAAAGTGAGACGAAAACGAGATTACAAGAGACTTCATAACACTATTTGTGGCAATATTTAATAAAATCAAAATTTCATTTCATTGCTAAATTCAGTTACATCGTTTTGAAGCAAATGCAACAACTTAATCAAAGAAACAGATACAACATAAGTACTAAAATTTAAAGGTGAGTTTCTAGTCTCCCTACTAGATTTCGTTCATTAGCATCATCATCATCATCATCATCAATTTCCTGCAATACGTATTAAAGTACATGTCAACACATAAAGTATTGGCGAGTATACAAGTTTGGTTACTAGCATAAGTATAAAATGGTTAAAGGAATCCACATGGCATAAACGTAATCTAGAACATATCATAGCAATACTAGCATGCAACACCTACTTGTCAACCCAAAGTTTCCCGCTAGCGTAATCTCATCGTAGCAACAACAAGACCGTTTTGTTTAACTTAACATGACCTCAAGAATACGGGCGGTGCGTTAATCCTACAACGCTATACATGTTAAGGGAGGCTTGATAGAAGTTAATGACATAGCATAGTGCAAATAATTATAGCATGTATGAGTTCCTAGCATAACGTATTAAGCCTGTATATCGGATTGTTTGTTTGTGTTTAAGCATAAAGTATGTGATTATGTGAGTTTCATAAAGTATATGTATTGCACCCAAAGTGACGAAAAGTAAAAAGGGGTCATGTACAATCACGGTTTTGATAGCTTTCCGATTAATTTTTGATAGCTTTCCGATTAATCCGTGAGTTTGACTAGTGTTGAGAGTTGTAACGCCAAAGTTACCCTACAAGGGGAAACGAGGTGTGTGAGTTTTCGGATTTGGTGAGAGATTCAGATTAGGAATTTAAGTATATAAAAAGTATGTACACGAAAATATATCTTGTCTTAAACACTCGTTTTGACACAAAGATTTTTATGTGATTTCATGGGTCCTAACTTGCCCATTAGAATCAATAACGAGGAATTTGTAACGAAGATAAAGTAACCTATATTCATAATATTTAACCACCAATCAGTTAATATTAAGAATTTGGCTATGTATATAATATATATATTTATAATATAGTCAATCATGTACTATCATAGAATTCATATAAGTCAAGCATGGAAGTATGTATACATCTTTGTATGATTCACCAAAGCACAAAGCTTGTCCACATAGTTGATAAACCTGCTTGGTCATTGTAACACCCCGAAAACGGGTTTGGTAATCAAACTCTGTTAATACTAAAAGACGGGTAAAGTACCGTTAGTAGTAAAAATAACCCGGTAAATATTTGGATTTTAATAAGAAATCCTAATATTAAATACAAGCGAATCAAAGTTGTAAGGAATTGAGTCTATAAGAGCCCGAGTTAACGGGACTTAAAATAAAACGGGTTATAACTCTCGGGACCCACCAAGTAACTAGGAATATTAACCTAGTAGTTGGTGTCTTGACATAATAGAACAAATATGGTTAAAATAACCTTTAAATAACTTGTGTAAAGTTGAGGGACCTATGTTGATAAAATTGAAACTTATATTATTAAGTTTAGTAAAAATAAAAACCAAACACCCCATTTTGAGATGTCTGGTTCGATCAAGGCAGGAGAAGGGCGACCGGGTTCTCCAAAACCCTAACATCCACAAAACTCATCAATTGAAGGTTCAAATCTGATCCAAAACGAAATCCGAGCTAGGATTAGTGATCTTCATTGCAAGAGGGTTACAAGGTATGTAAAATTTGATGAAAATTCTCTGATTGAAATTCTCATGAATTTGGGAAATCTGAAATTAGATGTTGCATGTTTGCTATGTGGATAGAATAGGGATGATATAGTGTCTAGGAGTAAAACCTAGACAACAACATGTGAAATAATGTCTAAATTCAGGAAATCTCATGAACACATTGAAGGTGGTTCATGGGTTTTGTGAGAAAATGACGAACACTATGGTTTAGAAGACTATTCTAGTGCAAATTGATTCATAGAAACTGAATTCTGAAAAATATGATGTTTAATTCTATATGTGATAGCTCAATGTTTGTTAATCTAGGCTAAGTGACAAGCCATGAATTAGAATATAAAAGATATAAAATTCTGCATGTTAAGTGTTTGTAAAAATGTCCCAAAGAAGGCTTGAAAGTTGAAAATCGGACAAAAACGCATGCTTGATGGATATGGAAAATTGTGCGTTAAGACTTATAAAAAGGGTTCTAAACGGATTGTGAATTGAACTCTTTAGGCGAAGAATCCGGATCGTCAAGTGCACAAGCCGGTGGAAATACGCGTTTGAAAAAGGATGCTTAAAAGGTACGTAACTACGATCTTGTTACGTTATGTTTGATTTCGTATTTTCGCTAGTAGACTTTAAATTAGCATAATACATGAAATTTATATTTAGTTGAAGTGACGAAGATCACTAGGTAAATAAACAGGTCAAAAGGTGAAATTATCACCCTTTGACAATATTGACTAATGGTTTGTCAAGTTACTTGTTTATAGGAATAAATATCAAATGGATTCGTACATCACTATCGCTTAGCGGCTACTAAGGCAAGGTATCGAAATGGGTCAATATAATGATCCGAGTCAAGTATGTAAAATGGTTCAACTCATAACTTAGAACTTGAGGTTCTCTAAGAGTTAAACAAGGTCAAAATTTGATATTCGGTTATCTTAAAGGTAAACCAAATGATTTATGTTATAATCATGGTATTTTAGAGGAATAATGGTTTCTAATCAGAATTATAGTTAAAAGGTCGGATTTTGGGTCAAACAAGTATTTAAAAGTTCCTTGTTGTAAAAGAAGGACTAAAATTTACCAAAATGCCCTCGTAGGCTAAATTGAACAAACAACCCTTAAAGGTTGTTTGGAAACGAGTTTTACGATTAGATAGATACTTAGGACAAGTATAGAAGTTGAAAGATGTAACACGTTAGTCAAATGGCTCTATTTGAGTTTTTGGTCGTAAAATAATGTGTCGAAGGGGTAAAACTCGATTTATATAGATTACTAAAGTATACCCACCATAATTACAGTTGTGGTGGAAAATTATATGATAAGAAATGTGGTAATGTAATGTTAGAAACAACCGAAGGCGATTTTAAGTTAGAAGGTGCTTAAATACCCTTAACGGGTCAAAATATGAATTTGAACGTAAACGGGTTTCTTTTATGTAAGAAACCCGTGATTTGAGATTAATATGATAGGGGATGTGGAATTTATGAATTTCATGAGTTTAGAGAGCAAATAAACATGTTTGTTTGATAAAAATTGAATGGGTCAAAATTTGGTAAAAAGGGAAATAAGCCGAAGACTTAAAAGTCTGAATTTTTGTTAAACCGGATGTTGGATTTTAACCTCATAAGGTGGGGAATCAAATTACAATCACGTAGGAAGAAACGGTAGGTCAAACGGACAAGCGGATTGAAAGATACGGAAGTTTTCGTGTCAAAAAGCGGCAAAATGGAAGAGTCTGATACAGGGGCCACCGTAACTTACGGTGCCCACCGTAACTTACGGTGCCCACCGTAAGTTACGGTGGAGGCTGATGTCTTTACGGTGGTTACCTCCTGCCTTACGGTAGGGGGTATTTTATAACAAGGGCCACCGTAACTTACGGTGTCCACCGTAAGTTACGGTGGAGGCCAAGTTCAAGCCAATGGTTCTAGGATCAAGGGATCAATCTTGGAATTTTCTGATTTCTTTGTTTGATTTGATTAATCAAGCCAATTTCATTGTTGTACTAGTTATTTAATTATCAAAACTAACTTTTAAGTTGGTTTTGATCATAGGTGAACGTCAAGAGTTCCGGATGAAGATCAAGCGTCGAGCAAGAACCGAACACACTTTAAACTAAGCTTCCGCAATGTTGTTTCGTCGATATTCTAAAACGGCGAACTAAATCACATTATGATTGTATCACTATAAATTGTAATTTTTTTTTTAGCAAACCCGCATTTTCAATGAAATTGTGACTGTGCTTATTTGATTATGGACTTAATTTATTCGAAAAACGTAAATTAATAACAAGGGTGTTACAAGTTGGTATCAGAGCCTTGGTTTAAGAGATTCAAGTATGGTGGGAAAACTATGCTTGGACTTAAACCTTATGCTCTTGATAAAGATTGGTGTTCGGTTCGAGGCTTGATCGCAAATCTGGTAAGTACATGTATATTAATGGTTTAGCATGTTAAAGTGTTGTAAACAACACATAGGGTTATCGCGTAATACACGCTACCCCAATTAAAATGATTGATACAGTTAACGATATTACGTTCATTGACATGTAAAGTAAAAAGCCTTGTATTACAATACGGGCGTTTATTAATGTAGAAACTACTAAGTTTTGTAAATGTTTAGTTGAAGGACGCTCGCATCTGAAGATGACGAGAGTCGAAAGAATTGTGGATATGACGGTGGAACGATCCGAGGTATGACAAGCTGAGTATACTCACCAAGGACCTAAATCGCGTAACGATCGTGAACAAGGTGAATGGCAAGAAAAGCCCGTCGGGGAAAGTGTTATCAGGTGCATGTTTCTAATTTAATTGCACAAATAGCAATATGCAGCAAACATGTAGATAATGATTGTTGCATATGTAAATTAGAAACTTGGAAAACCTGAATAGAGTACCTACCCAGGATATTATTTCCAAGAAAACTAAATAGAGGCATTACTTACATAGGGCGTGATGCGAAAACTATAAAAAGGTCATGCGTGTCATGTGTTAATCGCTTACTCTGGCCAAGTAAGTAGTGACATATGATACCATGAACTTTTTGTAACAGACACATTTATATCCGATGTAGTAAGGATGGGGTGAATGGGACTAACTTAAATGGTACCCAAATGAATCAAATAAATAAGATGTTTGATAGTAAACGTAAACGCAAGTCGGATGACGGAAGCGTATTACATTAAAATGACGAGCCCGAGAGAAGGGACAAAGATTGAAGTAAATGAAAATACAAACCAACTAATGAGAATGCTAAGGCATGGGGATAAAGGTTTGACTGACATAAGTGATGAAATTCATATGGACAAGTCAAACAAATTAAATAATGAATAAAGGACTTAATTGAATAAAAGCGATGGATTTCGCTAAGACAACCAAATGAATTAAGATGATGTCTAAAACCATATAAGCATGGTTGCTTGATGATGACTTTGGTAAAGACACCCGATAGATGGCTAGGATTTTGAAAGCATGCATAAACCAAGAGACGGGTACGCGAAATAGAAAGTCAAAGGACTCGGATTAAGAGTCATGACTAAAAGACGACGAGAAATTGCAAACAGAAATTTTGATAACTATGGTCAACTATTCTAAAGTTGAACGGGTCAAATAAAGAATGAAGTTTGACGTTCGTGAGTAATGAAATCTCACACGAATAAATCAAACGAGATAAATAAAATATAAAAAGCTGGTAGTGCAAGTAAGCGCAAACCGAATAATGGGAGCACGAAATAATAAAGAACCCAGGTAACGGGTCGTAGAGAAGTATAATTATGAACCGGGGAAACTGTGACACCTGTGTCACTGTGACCATCAAACAAATACCAAACCAATGAAATATTGTATTTCATACTTGGGATTTGTACAAATATGTGTATCATTTGCACATATCAAGTCTTGTTCGATTTCGGACTCTAAATCGCTTTCTGGAAGGTTATACGCGCACCGATGCGTAATTATAACCAGTTTAATGCAACAAACACTCTGGAATAGTGAAATAGGCTTAACATACCTTAAATAACCTTTACATAACTTAGAAATAAGTTTTGAAGGCTTTGGTATGGCGAAATCAAGTTAAATCGCTTACAGGGACTAAAGTTGACAAACTGCGAAAGTACGCCAATTTGAACTGTAATGAACATTCCGGAACATGACCATAAGTTAAACATACCTTAAATATCCTTTACATAGCTTAGAAATAGGCTTTGAGGGGTTCGGTGTGCTAAAATAAACTTTTGGGTCATTCAGGGACTAAAAGTGTCAAAAAGTGCACAAGTTTGCACATTCGCGCATAACTTACGTTCTGAATACATCTGGACATCCAAAAATTTATGTAAGCACTAAAATATTTTATTTTGGTGTTTGGCATAAGAAAAATCCATTCGTCGCGTCATTTGGATCGTTTTTCGCGCTTATGCGCATTCCGTCGTAATTTAGCGAACATCGCGTTCGTACGACCAAACGAACCAACATCCGACTTATTTTTGAGCATGTTTCGTGTCCACAATGTTTAGGTATCATTTTAGGGCCTTAAAGTTGGCTTTACGGGCCTTAGAAGTGTCGGAAATGGCCTTAAACACTTGCAGGGACCAAAACTGTAGTTTCTGAAACTTATTTCTGATCAGACATGGCCAGGCGGCTCGTGTCACACCCCGAAATTCCACCTGCGGAGTACCGTCCGCTTGAGGGCGTGACCGACCAGGATCCAGCCACCAATTATACTGAGCATTGGATAATAGTAAGGATGATCACCAACCATAATGGTTAGTAAGCACCATAGTTTAAAGTTCAAATGTTTAGGTTCAAATAACAGTTAAGTAAGTAGCGGAAGCATAGGTAAAATAGTTTAAACAAAGTTCAAAGTTCAAATTTATTAGAACCCAACACGCGGGTTTAGACGACCACTACACTTCCCAAGCAGCAGCTCCTCAGTCACTGGTTACCTGCAAAGCATGCAGTAAGGGGTCAACAATAATGCTGAGTGAGTTCACTAGTTGTCCAGTTTTAATTACCAAAAACTTGTTTCACCAGTTAATTTATCCGTTTATACATGCCATGGGGAGCTACCCCAAAAGTTAGCAACTAAACTGTTTTTCCAATACCGAACACTAGGTGACCGTTGCGTATCCGCAAGAGTGCCCCGATGTCAATGTTCTATCATCATTGACGGATGCCTGAGTACATTAGTTCACGACCGATCCCATACCTTGGCACGGTGTGAGGTTGGTAAGACCTAAATAGCGCTATCAACTAATAACCCGTTCGCCTGGCCCCGGCGACTAATCGGTATTATGTAGTAGGGACTTTAAGTGATAGAGTTTCGTTTAGTGCCGTTTGTTGCAATCCGTATAAACAGTAATTAACTAAAAGGTTCCCAATAACAAGGGAAGAAAAGTATGTTGTATCCCTCATAAGGGGATAGTGTTGTTTTTAGTTCCGTTTCCCAAACCACCGGGAATACATGCTTTAGGTTGTGAACTCACCTTGGGTTGCTCGGTAGATTAATTACCCGGTCTATCACGTTGGTCACCACGTCCTAGCATGGTTACCGAATATGGGTCAAGTTGGGGTACAAGTAAACACGTATAATCTACACATAACTAACACATAGTATGCACAACATACAATTATCCAATAAGTCATTGGGCCCGTCTAAGTTCTTTAATAGCAACAGTTAACAGTTAACACGTAGCCCACTTAAACAGTAACAAGCATGCACAGCTAATACACTTGGGCCCAATAACTAACAGCCCAGTCGAGAACACACAGTTGCGAGTCGCAACCGGAGGTTGCGGCTTGTCATGTCTTGGTTGCGAGTCGCAACCGGTGTTTCGACTTGTCACGTTTTGGTTGCGAGTCGCAACCGGAGGTTCCGACTCGTCATGGTCTTGTTTCGAGTCGCAACCGGGCGGTCTCGAGTCGCAATCACGTAGTCTCGAGTCGCAACCGGGGGTTTCGAGTCGCAACCATCGGATACGTGCACAAGAATCCTTCTAGAACCTGGCGGATGTACTAACCAATAGAATTCTGTTTTCATGAGATTTTGTACCAACCAATAGCATTTCTTAAACATGTTTTATTGTCTAATTTCCCACAAAATCAGATCAAACAAGGCATATTTCAAATATTTTCATGATCTTCAAACTGTTCTTCATACATTCAAGTTGTCTATTATGCACATTCATTCCAAACAACCCAAATATATTCATCCTTTGTGGCATAGCACAACCCTAAGTCGAATCCTAATTTAGACATCATCTTCGGCCCTAGTTCTAGCACATAATCATCATCAACATAACTAATATTCATTCTTTATCCTTCACTTGAACAAAAATACACATAACATAAAATCATCGGTTTAATGGTAATGCATATCATGCTATACTAACATTTATTCTAAACTCCGAACACTCTATACTAACCATCATTTATCATTCAAACATTGACAACAATCTATTATCAATAAGCAATATACTCAATCAAATATCCAACTAATCAAATAGTTTGTGCATCATGAACCATCATTTTAAGTCAAACAACTACAATACACTAACCGGTTAGATGGAGGAGTACAAGAGATTGATGAACCAAGTTCCGAGATGATCCGAGAGCTCCTTTGGTTAACGCCGGTTTGATCCAAGAGAGGGAGAGGAGAGGAGGTGAGTTTGATGTTAGAACCTTAGGGTTTTTAGTGGTTTTTAGAGAGAGAGAGGGAGAGTGTGAGAGGATGAGGTGAAAGAGTGAAAAAGGGAAGTGTGTGAGGGTTGGCCGGTTATATATATATCCGAGTGGGTTAGGGGGGTGTCCGGGTGGGCTCCTAGGTTGTGTGGCCCAACCGGCCCGAGTACCGAGGGTGGTCTTCGAGTTGGGTCCTTTGGGGTCTCGGCCCACACATATAACACACATACATATATATATAATATACACGCATTCATCACACTTAGCGCAAGGATCACATAGCACACCAAAACAATTCATAAACTTTCATTTAATATTATATATATATATACACATACATTCATTTAAAGACGAAAGTTGGCTCGGGAAAACCCGAAGTGTCACATTATCCCCAAGTTTTAAGAACTTTCGTCCCGAAAGTTAAGGCAGCCACTGACCAGCTAGTAAGAGTGAGGGCATTTCAACGGGGTGTCACATCATCCCCCCGTTAGTTCGGAATTTCGTCCCGAAATTCAGTTGTAGCTTCAGTGCTGGGGGTTTCATTTGGGAACAGCTGGGGATACTTGCGCTTCATCTGGTCTTCCCGCTCCCAGGTAAACTCTGGGCCACGGCGTGAGTTCCAACGAACTCGCACGAGAGGTATCTGGCTACGTTTGAGGGTTTTGATCTCACGATCCGTGATCTCAACTGGTTCCTCAGTAAAGTGTAGCTGCTCGTCAATAGTAAGTTCCTTGTAAGGAATGACGAGTGTTTCGTCTGATAGACACTTCTTCAGATTAGATACGTGGAAGACGTTGTGCACAGCACTCAGTTCTTCAGGCAGATTCAATCTGTAAGCGGCCGTACCGATCTTTTCGGTAACTTCAAAGGGTCCGACATATCTCGGATTAAGCTTGCCCCGTTTTCCAAAACGAACCACACCCTTCCAGGGTGAGACCTTAAGTAGAGCCCGTTCACCAACCTGGAATTCCTGCGGTTTCCTATCCTTATCAGCGTAGTACTTTTGACGGTCACGAGCTGCCGCCATGCGTTGCCTAATCTGGGCAATCTTTTCTGTGGTTTCGACTACATGTTCCGGGCCTGTGATCTGGCTGTCACCAACCTCAGCCCAGCAGAGAGGCGATCGACATTTACGGCCGTACAATGCCTCAAAGGGTGCTGCCTGAATGCTGGTGTGGTAGCTGTTGTTGTAGGAGAATTCCACCAACGGTAGGTGCTTCTCCCAATTTTTGCCAAAATCGATCACACATGCCCTAAGCATGTCTTCGAGGGTTTGGATGGTGCGTTCGGACTGCCCATCCGTTTGCGGGTGATATGCGGTGCTCATGTCTAAACGTGAGCCAAAAGATTTGTGCATGGCTTGCCACAACTCAGAAGTAAAACGCGCATCTCGGTCGGAAATAATAGAGGTAGGCACTCCGTGCTTCGAGACCACTTCTTTTAAGTATACCTCTGCTAGGGTAGAGAACTTGTCTGTTTCTTTAATAGCTAAGAAGTGTGCAGACTTAGTTAAGCGATCCACTATTACCCAAATGGTGTCATTTCCGCGCTGAGACCTAGGCAGGCCAGTAACAAAATCCATGGAAATCTGCTCCCATTTCCATTGCGGGATCTCTGGCTGTTGGAGTAGGCTTGATGGTTTCTGATACTCAGCCTTGACTCTTGCACAAGTCAAACATTTCCTGACATAGGTTGCTATGTGAGCTTTCATGCCAGGCCACCAATAGGTAGCCCTCAAGTCGTGGTACATCTTATCTGAACCTGGATGTACTGAGTAACGGGACTTATGAGCTTCATCCATCACAAGGTCACGTAATTTTCCATAAAGCGGAACCCCTATGCGTCCGGCTACGTAGTAAGCACCGTCTTCTTTTTGTTCCAATCGTTGTCTCGATCCTCGTAGGGACTCAGCCCTGATGTTCTCGGCTTTCAATGCTTCAACCTGAGCATTCCGAATTTGATTAGGGAGGTTCGAGTGGATAGTGAGCTGTAAGGCACGAACACGCTTGGGTTTGGTCTCCTTTCTGCTGAGGGCATCGGCTACCACATTAGCCTTGCCTGGGTGATATTTGATTGCACACTCGTAGTCATTTAGGAGTTCGACCCATCGGCGTTGCCGCATATTCAACTCCTTTTGTCCCATTATGTGCTGGAGACTCTTGTGATCAGTGTAAATCGTGCACTTGGTGCCGTACAAGTAGTGTCTCCAAAGCTTGAGCGCGAAGACCACAGCTCCAAATTCTAAGTCATGCGTCGTATAGTTCCGTTCGTGGACCTTGAGTTGTCGCGAGGCGTAAGCGATAACTTTCTCGCGTTGCATCAATACGCAGCCAAGTCCTTGAATAGAAGCGTCGCAGTAAACGACGAAGTCGTCGGTACCTTCGGGTAAGGAGAGAATAGGAGCGCTACAAAGGTTCTTCTTCAGTTCCTGGAAGGCAGATTCCTGAGCATTACTCCATTTGTAAGCAACACCCTTCTGAGTGAGTGTCGTAAGTGGTTGAGCGATCTTAGAGAATCCCTTGATAAATCTTCGATAGTATCCCGCCAATCCCAAGAATTGGCGAACTTCGGTCGGAGTCTTAGGTATGGGCCAATTCTTAATGGACTCAATCTTAGCAGGGTCAACATGAATCCCTTCTTGATTGACGATGTGTCCAAGGAAATGGACTTCTCTAAGCCAGAAATCACATTTCGAGAATTTGGCGTACAGTTGCTCATTGCGAAGGAGTTCGAGAATAAGACGTAGGTGTTGTTCATGCTCCTCTCGGCTCTTCGAGTAGATTAGGATGTCGTCGATGAATACGATTACGAACTTATCGAGGTAGGGTTTGCATACTCGGTTCATGAGATCCATGAAGATTGCAGGTGCGTTGGTCATACCGAAAGGCATAACAAGGAATTCGTAGTGACCATAGCGGGTTCTGAAAGCAGTCTTAGAGATGTCCTCATCGCGGACTCTCAGCTGGTGATAACCCGATCGCAGATCAATCTTGGAATAATAGCTCGACCCTTGCAGCTGGTCGAACAGGTCGTCAATACGGGGAAGTGGATAACGATTCTTGATGGTAACCTTGTTAAGTTCGCGGTAGTCAATGCACATTCGGAACGAGCCATCTTTCTTTTTGACGAAGAGCACCGGGGCTCCCCAGGGTGATGAACTAGGACGGATAAAACCTTTGTCCAAAAGTTCTTGTAGCTGAGTAGAAAGCTCCTTGAGCTCCGCGGGGGCTAATCGATAAGGTGCACGAGCTATAGGCGCTGCTCCGGGAGCTAGCTCGATTTGAAATTCGACCTGGCGGTGAGGAGGGAGTCCAGGTAGTTCCTCCGGGAATACCTCGGGATAGTCACGTACAACTGGAAAATCTTCAATCCTGTTTTCCCTTTTCTGTGTGTCGGTAATGAGTGCTAAGACAGCGGTGTGCCCCTTTTGTAGGTACTTCTGGGCCTTTAAGAATGAAATGATGCCTGTGACTTCTCCGCTCTTGTCGCCTTGAACTATAAGAGGTTTGCCAGGGGGGCGGGGAATACGAATAGCTTTCTCTTGGCAGAGGATTTCAGCTCGATGTTTGGATAACCAATCCATACCAATAATGACGTCGAAGCTTCCAAGGACGATGGGGAAAAGATCAATACGGAAGGTCTGACCAGACAACTCTAGTTTGCAGTCACGAATTATGTGTGAGGCCTCGAGGTTTCCACCATTAGCTATTTCAACGGTGTGCTTAGAGCTTAGCGGCGTAAGAGTGAGCTTAAGTTTCTTTCTAATACGTAGGGATACATAACTAGCATCTGCCCCGGAATCAAAAAGCATGGTAACATAACGATCATTAAGTAGGAACTTACCCGCTACTACGTTGGGGTCATTCCTTGCTTCCCCAGCTCCAATCACAAAAGCTTTTCCTCTAGCACCATTTCCAGCATTGTTGTTATTGTTCCCAGCACCCTGATTGTTGTTGTTTTGATTCAGTTCAGGGCAATCCTTTCGCATGTGCCCCATTGCTCCACACTTGAAGCATCCACGGTTGTTTCCTTGTTGCTGCTGTTGCTGTGGTTGTTGCTGATTCTGCCTAGCGGGGAACTGGCTTCGGCAGTCTTTGGCTTCATGCCCCATCTTGTTGCATCGCTGACATTGACCTTTTCCACATGGCCCACTGTGATGTCGGTTACATTTGTTACACTTAGGGTGGTTTCCTCGATAGCCACCCTGTTGCTGAGGGCCCTTGTTGCTTTCAGTCTTCCTTTGTTGAACTGGTGCCTGAGTGGGGTTAGCATCCTTTCCCTGACTTCCATCCCACTTTCGCTTGTTATCGCCAGAAGTTCCAGCAGTAGCACCGATCCTCTTGGGCAGCTTGCCCTCTTCCACAGCCTGATTGGTGAGTTTGTGAGCAAGACGAACCACAGGCTGTATGGTGTTGAGGTTGGCCGAGGTCACATGGCTCCGGATTTCTGGGACCAAGCCTTTGATGTACAATTCGACCCTTCGATACATAGGTTGGGACATGTTTGGGCAAAGTGCAGCATAGTCATTGGACTGCTTGGTGTAGGTCTCAATCTCTGATCCAACCATCTTGAGCGCATAGTACTCGTTCTCGAGTTTGTGGATGTCATCCCTGTGACAGTACTCCTCTTTGATCATGTCCTTGAAATCTTCCCATGCAGTAGCATTAGCAGTTTCCAGACCAAGCATCTGAATCTGTGCTTTCCACCATGAAAGCGCGTTTCCTTCAAGCGTACCAGTTGCGTACTTAACCCAGTTAGCAGGGGGACACTCGCAGACAGCAAAGACAGCTTCGCCCTTTTCAATCCAGTGTAGAAGGCCTATGGCACCCTCAGTGCCGTTGAAAGGGAAAGGCTTGCCATCCATGAAGGTTTTGAAAGTACAAACACGTGGTTGGCAGGCGCAGGCTGACCTCCAGGGTGAGCTGCGAAAGCTGCAGCCACCGTGTTGAGCAAGTTGGCGAATTGAGCCTGAGTCATGTTAACGCTTCCTCTTCCGCGTCCACTCATTGTCTTCATAACCAGAAAACACAGTATGAGTGTGATGTCGTAACGTAGCGAGAATAAGATAGAAGAGGGAGGTGTATCTATCTAATCAGGCACACTAGTATGTATAGTAGGGCAGTCAATATAAGATAAACAAGCAAGTAAACACAAGTCCGAGCTACGAGGTCTAGTATGTCGAGTCTTGCCCTTGGAGTGTAGTGTCGTCACGAGTCACGGGTTATAGTCTGGTTTTTCTCAAAAAGACTCTTCCTTTTTAAAACCAAGTTCACTATAACCAATGGCTCTGATACCAATCTGTCACACCCCCAAATTCCACCTGCGGAGTACCGTCCGCTTGAGGGCGTGACCGACCAGGATCCAGCCACCAATTATACTGAGCATTGGATAATAGTAAGGATGATCACCAACCATAATGGTTAGTAAGCACCATAGTTTAAAGTTCAAATGTTTAGGTTCAAATAACAGTTAAGTAAGTAGCGGAAGCATAGGTAAAATAGTTTAAACAAAGTTCAAAGTTCAAATTTATTAGAACCCAACACGCGGGTTTAGACGACCACTACACTTCCCAAGCAGCAGCTCCTCAGTCACTGGTTACCTGCAAAGCATGCAGTAAGGGGTCAACAATAATGCTGAGTGAGTTCACTAGTTGTCCAGTTTTAATTACCAAAAACTTGTTTCACCAGTTAATTTATCCGTTTATACATGCCATGGGGAGCTACCCCAAAAGTTAGCAACTAAACTGTTTTTCCAATACCGAACACTAGGTGACCGTTGCGTATCCGCAAGAGTGCCCCGATGTCAATGTTCTATCATCATTGACGGATGCCTGAGTACATTAGTTCACGACCGATCCCATACCTTGGCACGGTGTGAGGTTGGTAAGACCTAAATAGCGCTATCAACTAATAACCCGTTCGCCTGGCCCCGGCGACTAATCGGTATTATGTAGTAGGGACTTTAAGTGATAGAGTTTCGTTTAGTGCCGTTTGTTGCAATCCGTATAAACAGTAATTAACTAAAAGGTTCCCAATAACAAGGGAAGAAAAGTATGTTGTATCCCTCATAAGGGGATAGTGTTGTTTTTAGTTCCGTTTCCCAAACCACCGGGAATACATGCTTTAGGTTGTGAACTCACCTTGGGTTGCTCGGTAGATTAATTACCCGGTCTATCACGTTGGTCACCACGTCCTAGCATGGTTACCGAATATGGGTCAAGTTGGGGTACAAGTAAACACGTATAATCTACACATAACTAACACATAGTATGCACAACATACAATTATCCAATAAGTCATTGGGCCCGTCTAAGTTCTTTAATAGCAACAGTTAACAGTTAACACGTAGCCCACTTAAACAGTAACAAGCATGCACAGCTAATACACTTGGGCCCAATAACTAACAGCCCAGTCGAGAACACACAGTTGCGAGTCGCAACCGGAGGTTGCGGCTTGTCATGTCTTGGTTGCGAGTCGCAACCGGTGTTTCGACTTGTCACGTTTTGGTTGCGAGTCGCAACCGGAGGTTCCGACTCGTCATGGTCTTGTTTCGAGTCGCAACCGGGCGGTCTCGAGTCGCAATCACGTAGTCTCGAGTCGCAACCGGGGGTTTCGAGTCGCAACCATCGGATACGTGCACAAGAATCCTTCTAGAACCTGGCGGATGTACTAACCAATAGAATTCTGTTTTCATGAGATTTTGTACCAACCAATAGCATTTCTTAAACATGTTTTATTGTCTAATTTCCCACAAAATCAGATCAAACAAGGCATATTTCAAATATTTTCATGATCTTCAAACTGTTCTTCATACATTCAAGTTGTCTATTATGCACATTCATTCCAAACAACCCAAATATATTCATCCTTTGTGGCATAGCACAACCCTAAGTCGAATCCTAATTTAGACATCATCTTCGGCCCTAGTTCTAGCACATAATCATCATCAACATAACTAATATTCATTCTTTATCCTTCACTTGAACAAACATACACATAACATAAAATCATCGGTTTAATGGTAATGCATATCATGCTATACTAACATTTATTCTAAACTCCGAACACTCTATACTAACCATCATTTATCATTCAAACATTGACAACAATCTATTATCAATAAGCAATATACTCAATCAAATATCCAACTAATCAAATAGTTTGTGCATCATGAACCATCATTTTAAGTCAAACAACTACAATACACTAACCGGTTAGATGGAGGAGTACAAGAGATTGATGAACCAAGTTCCGAGTGATGATCCGAGATGATCCGAGAGCTCCTTTGGTTAACGCCAGTTTGATCCAAGAGAGGGAGAGGAGAGGAGGTGAGTTTGATGTTAGAACCTTAGGGTTTTTAGTGGTTTTTAGAGAGAGAGAGGGAGAGTGTGAGAGGATGAGGTGAAAGAGTGAAAAAGGGAAGTGTGTGAGGGTTGGCCGGTTAAATATATATCCGAGTGGGTTAGGGGGGTGTCCGGGTGGGCTCCTAGGTTGTGTGGCCCAACCGGCCCGAGTACCGAGGGTGGTCTTCGAGTTGGGTCCTTTGGGGTCTCGGCCCACACATATAACACACATACATATATATATAATATACACGCATTCATCACACTTAGCGCAAGGATCACATAGCACACCAAAACAATTCATAAACTTTCATTTAATATTATATATATATACACATACATTCATTTAAAGACGAAAGTTGGCTTGGGAAAACCCGAAGTGTCACAGCTCGCGTAAGATCAGTGTGTATCTTTACGCGGCCCGCATCAGCCCTTCAGATCAGGAAAGGTCAAGTTAACAGCTGATAACAGCCTTTAAACACTCTCCAAAGGTCAAGTGCCACATGTTAACCTCCTATGGTGGCCAAAATCAGTTACCACAACATCTTGACAAGTGTACGGGCTAGATCATTCCCTCTTTTCCAAGAAACGATCCTAACGGTGAACCGAAAACTATAAATACCCACATACCCCAACTTCATTTCTCACTAGAATCTGATCAATTGTGCTCTAAGTTGAAACCTTTGTTTCATACCTGAGCTATTTTGATCTAGATTAGCATTCGGGGACCCTTCGTAAGTGTTCCTTCGTTCTTTTATTGCTTTTCGAGTCCGAAAGTCAAACTTTGTTTGACTTTCTGCATTGACCAGTTTATGGTCGATGCGAAGTTCGTTTGAACTTCATAACGTGAGCGTGATCACGATGGTTATAGTCCCTAGTGACTATACCTACTGATTACCACGTTATCTAGGCTCAGTGACGAGCCGTAGTTTCGGTCAGAATACGTATTCTTGCGTATTTTGTAACCAAACAACTTATTGGTATCAAAACCGTTTGTTTTGATACCAAACCTGTTTTCTAAACTTAGTTAAGCATGTTTTAGCATGCTTAGCTCGTCACTTTTAGTTTAGTGCTTATATAGGGACGTAAGGTAAGCGATCTAAACAATCGCTTATACTTTCGAACCCGACCCATTTGGTCGATCTTTAGGATCCGACCAAACACATTAGGTGACCATAGTATATAGGGAATAACCTTCCGAGGTTATACCTTATGGTCACGACGTTTAGTTAGTTGTATGATAGGTAGTTTATATGCCTTATGTAAATTACCAAAAATACCCCTTTGATGCCAAAATTCATTTTAAGCATATGTAACATAACTTTTGACATCTAAACTTAATTGACAACCATATTAGACATGTTAAGGCATATGTTACTTGTCATAGGACTAGTTAGGCGGTCCGAACGCATTTTACGCGAACGACGCGTTAAAGTAGCATAAGCTACCTAAACGGGTCGTAATGGGTCGTAAGCACTTAGGCTAGGTTTCATTTTAGTATGTGGGCTTTGTTAAACCATATTACACGAGTCTCCATATCGTTTGGTTTACGAACCCTCATTCTATCCGATCCTCCGATATAGGTCCGGTTTATTAACATAGTTACCTATATTAGGTGCCGTTTGATTCCGTGATCTCTAGCATTGCTTGGTGGTTATCTTAGGACTTCTGAGCAATCTCAAGTGAGTACATAGACCCCTCTTTTACTGTTTTCCAAACGTTTTGGGGTGGAACACAAGTGCCTACTTGTTACTTTCATGCTTTCCTGCTTTCACATCATATACTTGCTATGTTCATTAGTACATTTATAGTACATGATTTCATTGTTTTACATTACATTTTATGCTATGTGTGCCCATTGTGTGCATACTTAGTACATTGTTTTACATTACATTTCATGCTATATATGCCCATTGTGTGTATATTTAGTACAGTCGTTTCAGGTCACATGCTATGTATGTCTATTGTTGCATACTTAGTACAGTTGTTTTCATCACATGCTTACATTTTGATATGATATTTGGTTTGTTTTGATGGATCAATATACATTCATTAACACCGATCACGCCGTTCGTTAGTAGGTAGTGGTACCATAGGAATTGACAACTCCCGTTTCGGACATCCTGGGTAGGTGGGGATGAAAGGAATGACCGAATTCGATATACATTTACAACAAGATAGACCTTTAATTTGTTTAGGGGTTTATCGCCACAGTCTCAAGGCTTGGATGTATGCATTCTCACAATACCGCATAGATATTTGTATCAGTATAGCATGCATTTCCACAAAACATAACTTTGATTTAAACCAAGTTTTACTTCAATACTTTGTTTTGTGCATTTCATCTATGGTTAGCCATACATATCATTTTGGTTACACATTACATGATTTACATTTGACACATAAACATTTTCGACATTGGTTACACATTACATGATTTACATTTGACACATAAACATTTCGACATTGGTTATACATTGCATGATTTACATCTTGACATAAACATTTTGGCATATTATTCAATACATTTAGCAATTGGTTTAAACATAGACATCTTACATTGGTGGTTTGTTTGGGTAAGTGATTTGAGTAACGAGGCGTGTGTAATATGATACAAGCATGGTGGATACGCCGCTGGTACTTCCTATATATAAATGATTGTATGGTATTACATATCGTAGCGTTATTTGAATCATTTCAATTTGGACATATAACATTTTATACAAACAACATACTTTTCACAATACATTGTTTTACAAACAACTTAAATTATACAAACTCATTTCACATGGTTATTCACTTAACCATGCATTATTCTTTTATACATATGTAACATTTGGTTTATATATCACTTTTCAAATGATTTACAAGACAAAGCAAATTACAAGGTTCATGACTAAACATTTTTCTTAAACAATAAGTCATGAATCCTATTTTCATAAACCTTTGTATCTCACAGGCATTTTTATGCTGACGTACCTATTTTCACATGTGTTTCAGGATATGATGCATAGGATTTATCAAGATACACTTAGGCGGACTTGGGCCTTAGCGACAATAAAAGATGCAAGACTAGTTATTTATGTTATGTTTCTTTGATTGTCAAGACATTGTAACTCTTTTAATCAATAAAACAATATTTCAATTTCCATGTGTTATGAAACAATGATTCTGTTACAACACTCCCCGATGTTTCCGCCACGTTTTGTTGTTTTACGTGGTCGGGGTGTGACAGAAAAGTTGGTATCAGAGCTCATGGTTATAGGGAATTAGGTTATTAGTAATACTTTGACCTAGTCTATAACCTTTCTAGGACCCTAACGCGAGTTTACTTGCGTTTAGTCATAAAACAATACTGTCACCTATCCTTAGGCGACAACCACAACAAGAACATAAATTTCAAAACCGCTTTGAAAACTAATCATTTGTTCTAGGATGATTGATTACTAGGTTTTGAACCCTCTATTGTAAGGTTTTGAACCCTCTGTTATAAGGTTTTGAACCCTCTAAGTTTTCAAATCTCGTCAAAGTTTGGGTCGTATAATGTGAACACGTGCAAACTGGAAGAGTGAATGCCTGTACCCTGAGTTTTCTGTCGAAGGCTAAAGTGTTCGTACAAATCCGCAGTATCGGACCAGTCACTCTTACCTGGGAACTCTTGGGGTGAGTGTTCACTTATAGGCGAGCATGTCTTCAGTGATACATTAATATGATCCGCTTACTTTGATTTGTCACCATCTCATTTGTTTGGCTTAGGTAACAAACAAATGATCGCAAATTCTTATGCATTGCCATTCTGTTTTGTTTAGCCGATGACGTTTCACTTGTTTCTTCCTATGTCTTTCATTTTTCTAGAATGTCTCTTCATCACGATGACGCCTAGATATCTGAGCAGACTGCCAAATTCGCTCAGCGAATAGGCGAAGTAGTCCTGAAGACTGTTGAATTAGCTACTGCCATGTATCGTCTCCAGGATGAAGCCACTCAAGAGTCACCAAGACAGGTAGGACCTAGTCAGGTGACAGCACCACCAGCCAAGAAACCAATCGAGGAATCAAAGAGCATGGATGAACGATCCCCTAAGAAGTCAAAGAAGCGAAAGGCTTCTCATAACTTCGCCATGGTCGCTCACAATGGTAAAGCCGTCCCCAACCAACCAGCTCAACCCCCTGCTAGGAAGCCATACAACGGAACTGCACCCTTGTGCAACCAATGTACCCTTCATCATCACCCTAGTGTGAAGTGCCGCAAATGCCAAATTTGTGGACTTAAAGGTCATACAGCAAGAGTTTGCCGAGCTGCAGTTGCTCCAAAGCAAGCTGGCGACTCTGCTCAAGCTCGTTTTCCGCCTGGATCGTGCTACAACTGTGGCGAGACAAGCCATTTTAGGAACAAATGCCCAAAGCTTGCTAATGCAAATCCAACCCTTGGATGAGCATTCGGCTGAACAAAGGATGTTGCTGTCTTATGCCTTTGTTTCTTTTGTTTTCGTGTATTGTGAAACAATATGTCTCGTTCATAAATAAAAGTTGTTGTTCGCAATTCTGATATACAAGTATAATTACATGTGTTTATGGCATTTCCCTATAATACCTGTATTAAGGAACTATGTTCCTTACAAACTACTCTTGTGATTCTCTCTTTCAAATGATCGCTCATGATTCCCTCGAAAATTTTAAGTACTCGTTTCACTCTAAGAAACAAAGTACAGAAAATAAAGTGACATTATGAGTAATCATGCTTCTGCACATCAGTGCCTTTGAATCCTTGGTTAGATAACTAAGGGTATTTTCAAAACTCATACCCATTACGTTTTGATTTTTCAACATACACAGTACAAGTACTTCAAAAACAATCTTCATGATCTCAAGACATTTCAAATTTTTTTTAAATGCATTGTCTATGTTATTTCAAAAACATTGGCTATGCTTTCAAAAACAACCTTCATAATTTTAAAATGTTTCATATAGTCTGAAAACAATATTAACACAGTACATTTTCTTATCAAGTTCATGATTTCGAAAAGCATCATTCATATTTTCCAAAAACCTTATACATAATTTCAAAATTCATCTCGCATGATTTTAAAACATTTTGTAAAAAAATATCTACCTAATTCACCTACTTTATGATTTCAAAAGTATTATATATAAGGTTTCAAAAACGTTAAACACATTTTTCTTAAAAGAATCCTATGCATAGTTTTCAAAAATATTTTCCTCATACATTGACTTAACCTTCAAATTCTGCTTCCTATGTCGCCTTGACATATCAAGCATCTCAACTTCATAAGCATTCTTACTTCATGTTTTGACATAAGCACATCCAATGCAAGGTTTCAAAACATCTACAACTTCTAAAATCCATATGGGATCTTTTTATCTTCACAATTAGATCCTTGTGGATAATTGTCATACAAATCAGAGTCCTTAATTGGATTCCTTATGTACCTTAATTCGAAAATTTCGGTTCCTAATAATCGAAATCGAATTTTCTTTTTGAATCTTTCTATCTTTGTAGTTAGATTCTTGATAACGTTTAAAGTACCAAATGAAATCCACGGAATGGATTCCTAGTATGCTTTAAATGCATGTACGCAATTAACAAGACAAATTAACAAACAATTTTGTGGTTATGAGACTATGTGTTTATTCATCTTATGTTTTCTTTTATACATTTTGTGTTTTTATACTCTGGGTATTAGTTATCCAAATCCTCGTAGAATCTTTCATATCTTTATATGAGGGATTCGTAGTAAGATATTCAAAAAGGTACTACCTTAAATCCTGAATGGGCTTCTATGTAATAGTTAAGACCCTTGGATTATATAGTACTATTCCATGATTCATAAGAGACCCTTAAGTGGTCTAGTCAAAAAGATTGATTCACAATTTGGTTAAAGAATGACATCTAGTGATGTAGCTGAACAAACTCCTTGATAGTCTATTTAGATCATTTATTGATTTAATTAAAAGGACTCTATGGCGGTCTAGTCACACTCATCACATGATTGTTCATTTGGTTTTACCCTGCACATTATAAAATAGACTGTGTGAACTGTTGATGCGTGCTAAGTGTTATATATATTAGGTGTATATTTTAAGCCCTTTTAACACTTATTTTAGCCAAGTTTTAAATTTATAAAACACGATATTTTACTAACACTAAACACACATATGGGCAAGTGCACCCATCGTGAGCGTAGTATAGCGTTGGTAAGATACCGAGGTCGTCCAAGGACACAAGAGCTTTTAGTACCGGTTTATCCTCAACGTCTAATCAAAATCAAAAAGTTAGAAAAATGTTTTAAACTAAGAAAAAATAAAAACTAACTAAAATGCTGAAAATAAAATAAAAAGAAAAACAGATAGACAAGATGAATCACTTGGTTCCGACTCGTATCTAGTATAACCTTTGATTATTTCCGCACTTTTGCACATAATTAAGAGATTATCTTAGTTATTGTAGTAGGCCCTTCTTTTGAAGGTGATGTTACCCTCACCCCAGTAGTTTGAGTCAGCAAGGATACAATCCTAAAATGGTGGATTATTGGAAGATAATGAATTAAGTTATTAATGCAATATTATGGTAGGCCCCGCTTTTGGCGGTGACGTTACCCTCGACTAAGTAGTCTGAGTCAGCAGGGATACAGTCCTAAATAGCCGGGTTATAGTATTAATAGTAGTTAACTTATGAGGGGATCAAAGATTTTGGACCCCCGCCATCCAATACCGTTAAGTATTGAAGGAGGTGCTACTAAATTTGACTCAGGTCCATTGCAGGACCTCTAAACGCTGAACAATGGCAAGACCTTTACCAAACCGTTCCCTTAACCCCCGACCAGGTAGCCAACATACCTCCATATAGACCGTGGAGATATGAATGGTGAAAATCCTTTATTTTATATAGACAGTAAAATAATGCCAAGACACCACGGACAAACGATAAGGAAGAATCACCTTCAACATAAGAAACTAGTTATTAAAGTCATTAATACAAAACCAAGTAAAAAGTGAGAAAAGATTAGAAATAAAAAGTATTACACTAGACACTTGTCTTCACCAAGTGATGTAAGAGACTTAGGCAAACATGGCCTTGATTGTCAAGAACTCTTACGATCAATCTTGGATCCCGAGATGACTCACACACTCTATGATGGACAATGGATGATGGTGGTGGATGATGGTGTTGTGATGGTGGTGGGTGGTGGATGAAGTGTGAGAGAGGTGGTGTGCCAAGGGATCAGTTGAAATGAAACCAAGCACTCCTATTTATAGGCTGAACAGAAGGCTGGGCACGGCCCCGTGTCCGCTAGACACGCCCCCGTGTCTGCCTGACATTCTCTCTCTTCATTAATTGTAATTCGCAATTACAATTAATGCGCCTGCTGTACTTTCGCCACGCCCCCGTGTTCACTGGACACGGCCCCGTGGTGGGCAATAGAAGCTTCTATAGGTTTGTCTTTTCTGCTGCTTCTTGGGCACGGCCCGTGTTCGCTGGACACACCCCGTGTTCGCTGGACACGCCCCGTGTTCGCTGGACATGCCCCGTGTTGAGCTGAGCACGCCCCGTGTTCAGCTGGGCACAACCCCATGCTCAGCTGGGCACAGCCCCATGCTCAGCTTTCTTCTTGTTTTTGCTTTGGGAGATGTTGTCGAGGAGTCGGGCATGCCACGTTTCTTCCTTTTCTTTGTATTTATGTTGGTTTTGGCTGTATATTTGTTCCTTTTGTTCGTTTAAGCTCATTTGATCCTGAAAATACAAAAGGAAGACAAAAGCACACTTTTTCCAACATTAGTACTAAAAAAGGGTTAGTTTTATGCCTAATTTGATGTAATTTATATGTTGCATTTTACGCACATCAACTGTGCAAGGAATTGTCTAATTATGGACGCGTACATAATTATGAAATTTAGTGCACAGAAACCCAGTAAGATTTATTATGTGTAAGAACCGATAGTGACAACAATAACAAAATGAGAACAATGTAATGGAGGTACGGTGGACGCACCAATGACGCTTCATATACTTGTATATAAGTATCCCTCTTACATTGCAAGCATGATGTTATTAAAGTTACTAGAAGTTCAGAACCCTAACCAATGTTGTTCGATCTTTTCAACTTCATGTTTTCAAGCTCTCACAAGTTTCCTCTGATAAAATTTCGGGACGAAATTTCCTAAACTAGGGGAGACTGTGACACCTGTGTCACTGTGACCATCAAACAAATACCAAACCAATGAAATATTGTATTTCATACTTGGGATTTGTACAAATATGTGTATCATTTGCACATATCAAGTCTTGTTCGATTTCGGACTCTAAATCGCTTTCTAGAAGGTTATACGCGCACCGATGCGTAATTATAACCAGTTTAATGCAACAAACACTCTGGAATAGTGAAATAGGATTAACATACCTTAAATAACCTTTACATAACTTAGAAATAAGTTTTGAAGGCTTTGGTATGGCGAAATCAAGTTAAATCGCTTACAGGGACTAAAGTTGACAAACTGCGAAAGTACGCCAATTTGAACTGTAACGAACATTCTGGAACATGACCATAAGTTAAACATACCTTAAATATCCTTTACATAGCTTAGAAATAGGCTTTGAGGGGTTCGGTGTGCTAAAATAAACTTTTGGGTCATTCAGGGACAAAAAGTGTCAAAAAGTGCACAAGTTTGCACTTTCGCGCATAACTTACGTTCTGAATACATCTGGACATCCAAAAATTTATGTAAGCACTAAAATATTTTATTTTGGTGTTTGGCATAAGAAAAATCCATTCGTCGCGTCATTTGGATCGTTTTTCGCGCTTATGCGCATTCCGTCGTAATTTAGCGAACATCGCGTTCGTACGACCAAACGAACCAACATCAGACATATTTTTGAGCATGTTTCGTGTCCACAATGTTTAGGCATCATTTTAGGGCGTTAAAGTTGGCTTTACGGGCCTTAGAAGTGTCGGAAATGGCCTTAAACACGTGCAGGGACCAAAACTGTAGTTTCTGAAACTTATTTCTGATCAGACATGGCCAGGCGGCCCGCGTAAGATCAGTGTGTATCTTTACGCGGCCCGCGTTAGCCCTTCAGATCAGGAAAGGTCAAGTTAACAGCTGATAACAGCCTTTAAACACTCTCCAAAGGTCAAGTGCCACATGTTAACCTCCTATGGTGGCCAAAATCAGTTACCACAACATCTTGACAAGTGTACGGGCTAGATCATTCCCTCTTTTCCAAGAAACGATCCTAACGGTGAACCGAAAACTATAAATACCCACATACCCCAACTTCATTTCTCACTAGAATCTGATCAATTGTGCTCTAAGTTGAAACCTTTGTTTTATACCTGAGCTATTTTGATCTAGATTAGCATTCGGGGACCCTTCGTAAGTGTTCCTTCGTTCTTTTATTGCTTTTCGAGTCCGAAAGTCAAACTTTGTTTGACTTTCTGCATTGACCAGTTTATGGTCGATGCGAAGTTCGTTTGAACTTCATAACGTGAGCGTGATCACGATGGTTATAGTCCCTAGTGACTATACCTACTGATTACCACGTTATCTAGGCTCAGTGACGAGCCGTAGTTTCGGTCAGAATACGTATTCTTGCGTATTTTGTAACCAAACTACTTATTGGTATCAAAACCGTTTGTTTTGATACCAAACCTGTTTTCTAAACTTAGTTAAGTATGTTTTAGCATGCTTAGCTCGTCACTTTTAGTTTAGTGCTTATATAGGGACGTAAGGTAAGCGATCTAAACAATCGCTTATACTTTCGAACCCGACCCATTTGGTCGATCTTTAGGATCCGACCAAACACATTAGGTGACCATAGTATATAGGGAATAACCTTCCAAGGTTATACCTTATGGTCACGACGTTTAGTTAGTTGTATGATAGGTAGTTTATATGCCTTATGTAAATTACCAAAAATACCTCTTTGATGCCAAAATTCATTTTAAGCATATGTAACATAACTTTTGACATCTAAACTGAATTGACAACCATATTAGACATGTTAAGGCATATGTTACTTGTCATAGGACTAGTTAGGCGGTCCGAACGCGTTTTACGCGAACGACGCGTTAAAGTAGCATAAGCTACCTAAACGGGTCGTAAGCACTTAGGCTAGGTTTCATGTTAGTATGTGGGCTTTGTTAAACCATATTACACGAGTCTCCATACTCGTTTGGTTTACGAACCCTCATTCTATCCGATCCTCCGATATAGGTCCGGTTTATTAACATAGTTACCTATATTAGGTGCCGTTTGATTCCGTGATCTCTAGCATTGCTTGGTGGTTATCTTAGGACTTCTGAGCAATCTCAAGTGAGTACATAGACACCTCTTTTACTGTTTTCCAAACGTTTTGGGGTGGAACACATGTGCCTACTTGTTACTTTCATGCTTTCCTGCTTTCACATCATATACTTGCTATGATCATTAGTACATTTATAGTACATGATTTCATTGTTTTACATTACATTTTATGCTATGTGTGCCCATTGTGTGCATACTTAGTACATTGTTTTACATTACATTTCATGCTATATATGCCCATTGTGTGTATATTTAGTACAGTCGTTTCAGGTCACATGCTATGTATGTCTAGTGTTGCATACTTAGTACAGTTGTTTTCATCACATGCTTACATTTTGATATGATATTTGGTTTGTTTTGATGGATCAATATACATTCATTAACACCGATCACGACGTTCGTTAGTAGGTAGTGGTACCATAGGAATTGACAACTCCCGTTCCGGACATCCTGGGTAGGTGGGGATGAAAGGAATGACCGAATTCGATATACATTTACAACAAGATAGACCTTTAATTTGTTTAGGGGTTTATCGCCACAGTCTCAAGGCTTGGATGTATGCATTCTCACAATACCGCATAGATATTTGTATCAGTATAGCATGCATTTCCACAGAACATAACTTTGATTTAAACCAAGTTTTACTTTAATACTTTGTTTTGTGCATTTCATCTATGGTTAGCCATACATATCATTTTGGTTACACATTACATGATTTACATTTGACACATAAACATTTTCGACATTGGTTACACATTACATGATTTACATTTGACACATAAACATTTCGACATTGGTTATACATTGCATGATTTACATCTTGACATAAACATTTTGGCATATTATTCAATACATTTAGCAATTGGTTTAAACATAGACATCTTACATTGGTGGTTTGTTTGGGTAAGTGATTTGAGTAACGAGGCGTGTGTAATATGATACAAGCATGGTGGATACGCCGCTGGTACTTCCTATATATAAGTGATTGTATGGTATTACATATCGTAGCGTTATTTGAATCATTTCAATTTGGACATATAACATTTTATACAAACAACATACTTTTCACAATACATTGTTTTACAAACAACTTAAATTATACAAACTTATTTCACATGGTTATTCACTTAACCATGCATTATTCTTTTATACATATATAACATTTGGTTTATATATCACTTTTCAAATGATTTACAAGACAAAGAAAATTACAAGGTTCATGACTAAACATTTTTCTTAAACAATAAGTCATGAATCCTATTTTCATAAACCTATGTATCTCACATGCATTTTTATGCTGACGTACCTATTTTCACATGTGTTTCAGGATATGATGCATAGGATTTATCAAGATACACTTAGGCGGACTTGGGCCTTAGCGACAATAAAAGATGCAAGACTAGTTATTTATGTTATGTTTCTTTGATTGTCAAGACATTGTAACTCTTTTAATTAATAAAACAATATTTCAATTTCCATGTGTTATGAAACAATGATTCTGTTACAACACTCCCCGATGTTTCCGCCACGTTTTGTTGTTTTACGTGGTCGGGGTGTGACAGGAACGGTGAGCATAGAACAAACCGACGTGTAAATGATGTAAAGAGTCATAAAGTCGGAAGATTAGTCCAAGAGTAAACGAACGAAGCTTTAGACTACGGTCAAGGCCAACTAAAGTTCAAAAAAGCGAAAATAAACAAATTCCAAACATAATAAAAGATGCTTTGAAGCTATGTATGTATATATACATTTGAATATAGACATGGATAAAAGATGATCTATGGGATCATCATGATTTACGGGATCCACCTAATCTTTAGAGCTGTAAACAATGGAAAGGTCTACGAGACTAAAACGACCCACGGGTCATGATTAGAAAGAAATTATAAGGACTTCGCCCTAAAGAGGTGAAAGTTTAATCAGGATAGCCCATAAGGCTAAGTGATAAAACCTACGGGTTAATTAGATAAAGCGAGGAGATCAGTTGAGAATCCCCGTATAAAACTAAGACTGTAAAAGAATAAATTATGGACTGTCAATATTCATAATTCTGACAAAAGTTAAAGAGAAGATCCTAAAGCTAAAACTTCGGTTTTAGTAAGAAATAATGATTTTACAAATATAAATTCTGATAGGAATTTAAATAGTAAGCATGAAGGATACAAGTCTTGATACTAATAGGCACAAGAGGATATATTCGAAAAAGTGATGTTTTCGAAAATGAAAGGTTGATATGAATTAAACATAATGTGACACGATCACAGTCAAGAAATGCAATGTGAGGTAGAATCACGTTATAATCAAGCGAGCGGTAAAAGTAACTGGATTAATAAGTCTAGTTAGTGAGACCGGTTAAGGTCAGCAATTCAAATTAGGGAATTTGGTTCGCTTGTAAGCGGTAGATTCGGTATAATTGAACCGAATAAATAAATTTGAAAACAAAAGAATTTGTTGCTAAAAGTGAAAGATTTCACTAAAGACCTTTAAACAGGTCAAAGTAACGGATTCATAAAGAATTCGATAGTATACGAAAGCGATGGATATCGCTAAGTTAACTAAACTATTGGAAATAACTAGACTACGTTATTTCAAGTTGCATTATATCTTATGAGATACGTATACAATTAGTGACCAAAAAGATGTTATCATACTTATCTGGTAGTACTAACAATTGGTTAAAAGTATAAGTAATGTTTAAAATATTTCTTTGATCAAATACATTGAGTTTAAACTCAATGAATTATGTAAGAAAAGGTTTCGAGGATGAAACCTCTCAAAGGGGGGTAGACTTGTAACACCCCGAAAACGGGTTTGGTAATTAAACTCTGTTAATACTAAAAGACGGGTAAAGTACCGTTAGTAGTAAAAATAACCCGGTAAATATTTGGATTTTAATAAGAAATCCTAATATTAAATACAAGCGAATCAAAGTTGTAAGGAATTGAGTCTATAAGAGCCCGAGTTAACGGGACTTAAAATAAAACGGGTTATAACTCCCGGGACCCACCAAGTAACTAGGAATATTAACCTAGTAGTTGGTGTCTTGACATAATAGAACAAATATGGTTAAAATAACCTTTAAATAACTTGTGTAAAGTTGAGGGACCTATGTTGATAAAATTGAAACTTATATTATTAAGTTTAGTAAAAATAAAAACCAAACACCCCATTTTGAGATGTCTGGTTCGATCAAGGTAGGAGAAGGGCGACCAGGTTCTCCAAAACCCTAACATCCACAAAACTCATCAATTGATGGTTCAAATCTGATCCAAAATGAAATCCGAGCTAGGATTAGTGATCTTCATTGCAAGAGGGTTACAAGGTATGTAAAATTTGATGAAAATTCTCTGATTGAAATTCTCATGAATTTGGGAAATCTGAAATTAGATGTTGCATGTTTGCTATGTGGATAGAATAGGGATGATATAGTGTCTAGGAGTAAAACCTAGACAACAACATGTGAAATAATGTCTAAATTCAGGAAATCTCATGAACACATTGAAGGTGGTTCATGGGTTTTGTGAGAAAATGACGAACACTATGGTTTAGAAGACTATTCTAGTGCAAATTGATTCATAGAAACTGAATTCTGAAAAATATGATGTTTAATTCTATATGTGATAGCTCAATGTTTGTTAATCTAGGCTAAGTGACAAGCCATGAATTAGAATATAAAAGATATAAAATTCTGCATGTTAAGTGTTTGTAAAAATGTCCTAAAGAAGGCTTGAAAGTTGAAATCGGACAAAAACGCATGCTTGATGGATATGGAAAATTGTGCGTTAAGACTTATAAAAAGGGTTCTAAACGGATTGTGAATTGAACTCTTTAGGCGAAGAATCCGGATCGTCAAGTGGACAAGCCGGTGGAAATATGCGTTTGAAAAAGGATGCTTAAAAGGTACGTAACTACGATCTTGTTACGTTATGTTTGATTTCGTATTTTCGCAAGTAGACTTTAAATTAGCATAATACATGAAATTTATATTTAATTGAAGTGACGAAGATCACTAGGTAAATAAACGGGTCAAAAGGAGAAATTATCACCCTTTGACAATATTGACTAATGGTTTGTCAAGTTACTTGTTTATAGGAATAAATATCAAATGGATTCGTACATCGCTATCGCTTAGCGGCTACTAAGGCAAGGTATCGAAATGGGTCAATATAATGATCCGAGTCAAGTATGTAAAATGGTTCAACTCATAACTTAGAACTTGAGGTTCTCTAAGAGTTAAACAAGGTCAAAATTTGATATTCGGTTATCTTAAAGGTAAACCGAATGATTTATGTTATAATCATGGTATTTTAGAGGAATAATGGTTTCTAATCAGAATTATAGTTAAAAGGTCGGATTTTGGGTCAAACAAGTATTTAAAAGTTCCTTGTAGTAAAAGAAGGACTAAAATTTACCAAAACACCCTCGTAGGCTAAATTGAACAAACAACCCTTAAAGGTTGTTTGGAAATGAGTTTTACGATTAGATAGATACTTAGGACGAGTATAGAAGTTGAAAGATGTAACACTTTAGTCAAATAGCTCTATTTGAGTTTTTGGTCGTAAAATAATGTGTCGAAGGGGTAAAACTCAATTTATATAGATTACTAAAGTATACCCACCATAATTACAGTTGCGGTGGAAAATTATATGATAAGAAATGTGGTAATGTAATGTTAGAAACAATCGAAGGCGATTTTAAGTTAGAAGGTGCCTAAATACCCTTAACGGGTCAAAATATGAATTTGAACGTAAACGGGTTTCTTTTATGTAAGAAACCCGTGATTTGAGATTAATATGATAGGGGATGTGGAATTTATGAATTTCATGAGTTTAGAGAGCAAATAAACATGTTTGTTTGATAAAAATTGAATGGGTCAAAATTTGGTAAAAAGGGCAATAAGCCGAAGACTTAAAAGTCTGAATTTTTGTTAAACCGGATGTTGGATTTTAACCTTATAAGGTGGGGAATCAAATTACAATCACGTAGGAAGAAACGGTAGGTCAAACGGACAAGCGGATTGAAAGATACGAAAGTTTTCGTGTCAAAAAGCGGCAAAATGGAAGAGTCTGATACAGGGGCCACCGTAACTTACGGTGCCCACCGTAAGTTACGGTGGAGTCTGATGTCTTTACGGTGGTTACCTCCTGCCTTACGGTAGGGGGTATTTTATAACAAGGGCCACCGTAACTTACGGTGTCCACCGTAAGTTACGGTGGAGGCACTTACGGTGTCCACCGTAAGTTACGGTGGAGGCCAAGTTCAAGCCAATGGTTCTAGGATCAAGGGATCAGTCTTGGAATTTTCTGATTTCTTTGTTTGATTTGATTAATCAAGCCAATTTCATTGTTGTACTAGTTATTTAATTATCAAAACTAACTTTTAAGTTGGTTTTGATCATAGGTGAACGTCAAGAGTTCCGGATGAAGATCAAGCATCGAGCAAGAACCGAACACACTTTAAACTAAGCTTCCGCAACGTTGTTTCGTCGATATTCTAAAACGGCGAACTAAATCACATTATGATTGTATCATATAAATTGTAAAAAGTTTTTAGCAAACCCGCATTTTCAATGAAATTGTGACTGTGCTTATTTGATTATGGACTTAATTTATACGAAAAACGTAAATTAATAACAAGGGTGTTACAGTCATGAATAAGAATAAAATAAACTAACTAATTTTGCCAAGTAGCCAAGTAAGATCAACCCGGGTGTTCCATACCCATCATGGTAAATGTGGAGGTGCGGCGGGGTTATGTTACTTTGAGTCTTGGAAGCTACTTGGATGAACATAAACAAGATAACAAGTGAGGTAGTGGAAGTTTGGAAAGCCAAGGCTCCCACGGTTCACACTTCTACCAAAACACAAGTTCATCCATATTGAAGATGGTGAATCTTGGATGTTTCAACACTTGGAACATGTATGAGCATAATTTAAAAGAGTTTTTGAACTTGTTTCTTTGTGGAGATCAACCATAACATAAACCCACAACTGTGAACTTAGTTGGGAGCTTGGTGGGTGCAAGATTCAACCAAGTTTTGATCAAGAAATGCAAGATACAAAAGTATAAGAGAAAGCAGAATTTTAACTCTACTTTGGACCTCAAATGTGGTGAGGTTTCACCTTAGTTTGCCATGGCAAACTTGTGAAAACCTTCCCAGAGGTTATCCAAGTAGAATGAAAGAAGAAAATATGAAGAAATAAGAAGAGAAGTGAGCTAAAACTCACTTAGGATGCTTGCAACTTTCCGCCAAGTCTTGCAAATTAGAGAGCAAACAAGAAGATTTGGAAGTGATTTAAGTGTTTAGAAAGTGTTTAGGAGTGTATGGAGGCTCCTATTTATAATGGGTTGATTAGGGTTAGAGTTAAATGAGTTAGGAGGTGACTGGAGGTGAAAAAGGTGACAAAAATGTACCAACCCGCGAGCTGGCAGCGTTCTGCTGCGGATCGATCTCTCCCACGCGTCGCTGGATGGTATCTCCTGCGTGGCGCTAGGGAGTACATTCTGAAAATGTCTATTTTGGCCTCTAAACTTTGTAATTATGATATTTTATGCCGTAAACTTGCATTTTAGCCCGTTATTAGGTATTCAAAGTGTAATAAAGTATAGTATGAGTGTATGCATGCATGGTTAATAATCCCAAGTATTTCGAGTCTCGACCTTTGCATATAAACATGTATTCGACGTATGATTGCGGATAACACAAGTATGTAACAAGTATATTTATAAAAACGAATTTTCATTATGATCAAAGCCTCGGATTACAAGATTGGAAAGGAATTATGGATACGATACGATTACAAGTTTTCAAAAATAGAAATACGATTACAACTTTCTAAATAAGGAAAATACAAAAATGTTAAGCGTTACATGTGTTATATTTGGGTTTCTATACATTGTGTTATTGGTTCTAATTATTGTGTTTTTCAACTGGGTCGGTTTTTTATACATTGTGTTATATGTTCTGGTTATTGTGTATAGTATACTATATATTGTATTTTAATTTGTAGTCCATTGTGTTTTTGTTTTGTGTCATTATGCTTTTAGTCTGTTTTTCATTATGTTTTTAGTCTACTGTCTATTGTGTTTTAATATGTTATTTATTGTGTTTTTAGTATATTGTTTATTGTGTTTTAGTCTGTTGTCTATTGTGTTTTTATATGTTGTCATCAATTGTGTTTTTAGTCTATTTTCCATTGTGTTTTTAGTTTCAGACTAGTTCTGTATTATGTTATGTCTATTGTGTTTTAATCTGTTGTCCATTGTGTCTTTTATCTGTTGTCATCGATTGTGCTTTTAGTCTACTTTATATTGTATTTTTAGTTTGATACTCATTGTGTTTTACATTATGTCCATTGTATAATACGCAACTAAGTTTTCGATTTTTTCTAAAGCATAACAATAAGGTAGTCGTATTAAAGATCATAAGACACTCGATTTTATGGTATATTTTTTAAAGACAAATGACGTATAAAAAGTTAGGGACGTTTAAAAATGTGAGGAAATAGTATGTGACTTGAATGTGCATATTATTTTTCTCTTATACAAAATTACCCTTACCACTTGATTCCTCCTTAGACACTTGTCACTCTATAATGACTTATTACATTTCTTATTTTTAACCTCTTTGTACTATAAGTTAACCCATAAATAGATCTATTAATTTGTATATACCATAATCAAACTTATTCGATTTTTTATTTTATTTTATTTTAATTTGAAAAGGTTCAAGCCAGAGCAATCAAAACATAACCTCAACAACTATATGGTTAGGTGGGTCTTTATTCAATTTTAATGTTTAAAGTTGTCTATTGATATTTTTGTATTTGATATATAAATGCTGGTGATGTTTTATCTATGTGAAAACCTTCAAATTTCATACTTATATCATTTATATCAATAAAGCTTCACATCACATCAGATTTCAAACTTTAAAAAAAATTTCAAATTTTTTTAAAAAATATCCACTTTTTCCATATCAGCAAACCTTTAGAAACCCTCATTAGAAGATTGCTAAAATTGTGTGTGTATAGAAACACTCATTAAAAGATTGTTAAAATTGTGTGTGTGTGTGTGTTTGTGAGAGGGAGAGACCCATATCATCATCCAGATTTGGGGACTTCCCCTACGGACCACTCCAAACAACAACCCCCACATCAACATGTGTGTTGCCATCCTCGTCCTCTCGTTCCAAGTAAGCTTTAGATGTTTACCTTTATAGGTGCACTCATCTATACTATATTATAATACATAAAGGAGGGGCAATTTAAGATACCCAAAAAATAAGAACTTCTTCCCCCTTTATTTATAAATACACCCCTAAAATGGGGTAACTTGGTCTTTTAAACACTATTTATATTTTAGTCCCCAATTTTATTACACATAGATCCCTAAGTTTTGACATAATCATATATAATTAGTTACATTTTTCCTCCTTCATAACAAACTTATATATCTTTTACGTATTCTTGCAACATATTAAAAACTATAATGTTTAAAAAATATAAAGGTACCGTGACGAAGTACTCAGTTTCGTCGACGTTTCAATAGTTGTCTTGATCAGTATTGACGTGCATATTAAAATGTACAAATAGACGATGCATTAGTGTACAAGTGATTAAAGCAATGTGGTATTTCTAAATCACAAAATGAAATATTATTCATATCTATCTAACTATATAATAATGTATTAGTTAAAGGCATTTTAAAATACCTAAAAATAAGAATTTTTTTTACTTTATGCATAAGGTACAATTAAAATAAGGATAAATTAGTTATTTTATTTAACATATAATTTAAAATTTGTGTACCACCATTTAAAACACATCTGGAAAAAGTCATGAAATCCTTCAAACTCGCAGACTCAAGCGGGACAACAAGCAAAAACCCTGATCAAATTTCGAATTTCAAACCTAAAACCCTAATCAAATTTCGAATTTATGACCTACATCTCTCTCAGATTCCTTGTGAATTAGGATCTGGATCTGCATTCTCCCTCCCCCTCCCCTATCTCTATTCTCCCTTAAATCAAAGAAGAAGAACATCAATCTAGTTTCTGGCTTAGGTAAACCTTCAAACCCTAATCGAGTTTCTTTAGGTAAACCTTCAAACCCTAATCGAGTTCGGGTTGTTTAATGTTTAATAACCAGCGACCTGTGGTTGTGTGGTCATTTTCAGACATGGATAACCGTCGGTGTTCTGAAGGAGAGCACAGACAGTGGCTTTGGGTGGTTCATAGTCGACGGATGAATTAGGGATTATGCATGTTTGAAGATATTGATTAAATAAATAAAAAGGTTGGTCTTTAAAATGTTACATGTACCTTAAAACAGGTGCTCCCATTGCCAAAACAACAATTCTTAACCGAGGAACAAGGTGCATTTGTTTGGCAATTCATGTGTCCTAAGCTGCTCTTATAAGACTTCTTTCGGTGGATGAACTCCTTTCTTTCGACAGAGGAAAGAGAAAATGTGCTGCAATGTATTAAACAAGTTGTACCCGAGGACTTACTTCTACAAGAGGTATACCCAATCTCCGAATTCAAAAGCAAAAATTGTTATTTACACTACTTGTACATGCTAATTGTGAATTTGTGATCCTAATCTTTGTTAGCTATATAAAATTATTGATCTTGATTTTTGTTATCTATGATTTTACGTGAAACTAGCTAGAGGAATTGCTCATGACGTCGATTTGCTTACGTGGTTGCACCATCGGATCTGACCATATGAATTGAATATAACTGAAGAGGATTCGTACATCTCAACTTTACTTTTTGGAATCGAACTCATTCACTCTGGTATATGATGAAAGGTCACACACTAAATTCATATTTATGTAAAGTTTGATAGTTTGCCTTTAATCCAAATGGTGGATCTTTGTGTAACGGTGAAAGAACCATTAGTAGAGGGGCCTCTGGTAGTTGTTCTAAAGTTAATATTTTTGCATTTTTAGTGGGGATGATTACATTCTTAGGCGAGTTTAATTTCACACTAAACAAGATTTGATCTTGCATAGAATCTGCTAGAATGGGTCAACAATCCAAAATGAAGTTTTGAAAAAATGGTGTTAATATACCAATTTATCTGTGTTAGAAAGATTGAACCAACTATTGATATCTAAATATGAAGAATTGAGAAATTAGTGAAAATGTGGAATTTTCACTTCCAGTCTTCCAATAATATTGTTAAATCCCAATATTACAAAAATGGAGTCCCATTTATAGTTTTTAAAGTATTCATTTTGTATTAGCATTGTGGCATTGCTTCGTTTTCTATTTTTTATAACATTACATTCAGTTTATGCACGCTACTTCAGGAATTGGGGGCATGTTCCCTTTGTAACGTACTTTCGTCATAATCATACTTTAGATGGTTTAGTTAACATGCCCCAACTTCATATTATGGATTCGTTACTAGGGTGTCATGATATTCATTATGCTTTTTAATTCTATCATTTAATTGAAGGTTAAAGCCCTCGCGTTTTATATGTTAAACAAATTAAGCTTTAGTTTACTGACCGTTTATTATTGTTGATTTTACCCTTTTTTGGTTGGTGTAATCAGCTGCAGTTCAATCGGAGGAAACTGCTATGTGGTATGGGGGTCAAATGCTGAAAAATTAGTTGATAATGCAACTGATGTTCATCTTGCTGGATTTTGATGTCTGCGTTGCTTCCTTTACAGATATACAAGATTGATGGCCTTTATGAACTAGCTACTCCAAGAACTCTCCTTCTTGGTATGCCTTACATAGTTATTATATATAAAATGTTTTATGTTACAGTTTACCAAATAAAATAAAATTGAGTTATATTGTGATGTTTGGAAAGGTTGATGAGTGGGCAGATTGAAGCACTTTGACTGCCCGAAGGGAAAGCAGATGCATTGAGAAAAGCAAGCTTTGAACATCAAGACCTGATGCAACTTAATAACAAGTAACCAACTTTGTTGATGATTCCAATCTCTCCTATGAATCTATTTTAAAGAATGTACAAGTTGCTAGAGAAGTATGTATCCAAACACTTGATATTTAGTTTTAAATATCTTTTTTATGACCGTTCTAATCATTAATGTCTACAATTTGGTATTTTTCATAATGGAGAGCACTGTTATGCAACTTCTTGTATGACAGTATTAGATGAAACTGTTTTATTATTGAGAAAACATGTAGAACTTCATGTGCATCTACATGCACTTGAGAAGGAGAAGGTAATCTACTTTTTAGTCGTTAGATTTATTATAAACGTTAACGTTGCATGAGCTTGCCTTTAAACGGTTACTAATTACTTGTTATTTTTCTTTTGAATATCTAGAGTGATCGACTTAAGAAGGTTCCGGAGTCTGGACCACATGAGCACCTCAAATTCACTGTGTGTTTGGTGCTTGGAATGGACCAAAATCAAACAGTTCATGAAGTTAATCCTAGGGTAGGAGAGACAACTGACCAACCTCCTTTTTTTTAAAAGTGATAGCCTGACTCTTAAAATTTGTATGTTGAATATATTGTCAAGGGTTGAATATACGTTGCATAAGTTGTTAGGGCTGCCCTGCAATTAAGTGGACATAATTATGCTGATGCAGAGAGGTTTTATATTGACAAAGACATTTATTCTGCATTTGTAGTTTCCTTTATCAAAATTGTCACATCCGTTACAACTGTAAGTATGCTTTTGCCCACATAACTATATTTGTAAAAACAGTTAATAAGTTAAGTATTATTATAAGAGCTTAATTATTACAATGATAATTTAACCTTTTGAATAAAACAATATGTATAGTTATATCCAGTTATCCACTAAAGCTAAACATCAGACAACTTTTGACTAGGGGTGTTCAAAAAAATCCGAATCCGAAACCGAAAATCCGAATCCGAATTGTCCGAAAATTCGGGTATCCGAAATTCGGGTATCCAAAAATTCGGATTCGGATAGTGATATTGAAAATTTTCGGATAATTCGGATATCCGAAATATTAAAATAGTTAATTATTTAATTATTTATTATAAAAGTAAATATATAGAGTTTTCTAGAAGCCCAACTCAATAATCATCCATTCTGCTATTCACGTTTCACCCTAACATCGTCGCCACGCACAACCCCATCCCACTCTATCAGTCCCACTACGGCTGGCGACTGGAATCTGTGACCTACAACCACCACTCCTTCAATTGTTGATCTGCAACTTTCATTCCTATGACTTGCAATAGTTTGTTCGACGCCGATTATGTGAGTCACGGATTCAGATTTTCGATTACTAATCAAGGGTTTTTAACTTTGAATATCGATTAAGCGCATTATTTTATCAGGTTTTTGAGTAATGGTTTGTTTTGTTCAAGACTTCGAGCCTAGTTTGAGTAAATGTTTGTTTTGTTCAAGAAATAATAGCCTGGTGTTCAATTGTTGAGATTTGGTGTTCGTATGTATTAATCATTATAGTGGCAACTACTTTCAATTTCATTGTTATCGTTGGTGTTCAAATGTTGTGTTTGGCTTTTAGACTATTTTATATAATGACTGCATATTATTAGATTGATTTCTGTTTTGCATAAACTCATATGTGGTCATGTAAAGATAACAAACTCGTTTCGCATTACACTATTATGCAAGTTTGATTTGATTTTTTTTAGAATTTTGGATATCCGTTTCACTATCCGAATGGATATCCGAATTTCGAATATCCGAAATTTCGGATACGGCTTTGGATAGTGAAATTAGCTATCCGAAATTTTCGGATATCTGAAATTCGGATATCCGAATTTTCGGATATCCGGTTTTGAACACCCCTACTTTCGACCCATTCTTTTTAATACATAGGATCCTCAAGCAAGAAAATATGACATGGGTGCAAGAGGAAAAGTGGGTGATGTGGTACATGGGTGAAGTTGAGGAGGTTTAAAGTATACCCTAAGGTCTTACATCTATAGTTATATCCAGTTATCCACTAAAACTTGCATCTATGTTATTTTATTGCATCCATTATTTCTTGAGGTAATTGATTATTTAAATGTTAAATCTATTACTTACTAAACTTGTATAACGTTTATGACGTATATCAATCACAAAAATGTTATTAACCTAAAATCTTAAAAAAACATAATAAACTTGAAAACTACCATAAATGAGTACCACGATGCAAAGTGTTGCCCCCGCCGCATCGCGCGGGTACCCTACTAGTATACACACACGCGCGCGCGCGCGTGCACACAAGCAAGTAATCGGTTTTTCATTTGTGTACAAGGTTTTGTCATACGAATCACCTCAAGTCATTTTACAAATGGAACTTTTTTTACATTATTCATTTATAACTTAGCGTATGGATTAAGTTTTCTTTTTAGAATATGACTAACTCATACACTCACTAATCATACTCCAAAACTTATATATTGCCCACCATAGAACTAGAACCATAAACCTTGTTGGTAGGGATACATATCCATCACACTTTGATATCACTAGGCTACATGTAACAACCCGAACTTTTGTTTGTTCCTTTTTACCGTTATTTCATTCGTAAATGCTTGTACCCTGAGATTCAGATTATAACCATGGGTTAACTATATTTTAAACTGCATTTTATATCACTCATTTATCGCAGTTATCACATTTAGACGCTTATTACTTAAACGCTTATCGCAACACAAACTCGAAACACATATTTATTTATATTATTGTATTATTGTGTGTTTTCTTGTTTAATATGAGAATCAACGCATCGCTTAAAACCCTCAATTGTGTAAGTGAATGGCTCAACTTATCACGCAACTCGATTATTCGCACCGAAATGCAACGCAACACGATACTCATTACCTCGCTAAAATACATAAAGAACCCGAACTAACTAACGCAACAAACGAGCATCCTATACACGAAACTGAAGTTTTCCACATCAAACTAGCCCCTTCTTACGAAGCCAGCAGCTTCGTACAAAGGCACTGCCTTCGTACGTACGAAGGCAGCCATCTTCGAACCAGACTACCAGCTCACTTCTATAAATACCTAGCCACTCTCATTCCTTCTAACTTGCTGCCATTCTCTCCAAAACGCACCCGAATTGCTGACCTTCAATTTTCCAAGTAAGATCTACTATTTTTACATGCTTCACAACGTTTTCCACTACGATTTTACACGAGTTTATCTCCGATTTCACAAAACTTCTCTATTTTCCTTCAAACTCCTCTATTTTCATCCAAACTTCATTTTTTCATCTAAAACTACTTTACTTATGAAGAACTTTATTCTTTTTACAAAAACCTTCATCTTTTTCATCAAAACTTCTTATTTTACTACGGATCTACACTTGAACGAGTGATTTGGGTTTAGCTTTGTCTTCAAAAGTTGTAGATCTGAAGATCTTGCACTCATCAAGTGTTTATTCCAAGTAAAAACCCTTTTAAACTCAATTTTTACACAAAAACATACCAAAACCGACACATATTTCGTTCACTGGATAGTGGGACGAGATGGCGTCGAAACTGCCATGAAAACGACTCGAAAATACACCCGATTCAGGCGAAACCACAACTCCGAACGCAAAAACAGCCACGTGTGCGAGCTGGACTGTTTTGTGCGAAGCCCCGGCTTCGTACGAAGGCACTGACTTCGTACAAAGGCACTGACTTTGCACAACCCAGCCCAAGCTCTCACCTGTAACATGAACCAAGACCTCTCCGGCTCTAAGTTTAATCAGTAGCTTAAGGTTGGAGGGATGGACACTCGATTTCCCGAAGAAAGATGCGAAGAACACTCGATTTTGGACAAAGGAAGCAACACTTGTACGAAGCCTCCCTCGTAGGAAGGCACGCCTTTGTACGAAGCCAGTTGCATTGTACGAAGCCTCTGTTTCCCACCCGACACTCCAATTTCGACCGTTTCAGCACTTTGGAAGACTTATACACTTCTATTCCCGTGCGCAGGCTGAACCGGCGCTCCCTTCAATCCATTCCAGACCGTGTTTACGTGTTAAGTGTCACATCCCAAAAACGTCGCAGCGGAATATTAAACGTAGTGGTGATGGAAGTTGGTGCCCATTTATACCTTGTGGAACGATGCATTTATTTGTTGGACATATTGACTTGTTTAAAAACATAAAGTATTTAAACATTACATTTTTAAAACCACGACACAACCACAAAAGTTAATTTGTCTTGATCCTCGCGGATCTTATTACAAACATCCCAGAAAGTTTAAAAGTTGTCCAACATTTTCAAATAACACAACATGCATCACCAAACACAAGATACGCCATGATTCCCGAAGTCGAACTCAAGTACCTGTAGAACACGTTAAAATCAAGTGTCAACACAAAGGAAGGTGAGTTCACATATTCACATACAAACAATTCATTCCAAAGGAAAACTTTCTGATTATGTGTTTATTTTAAAACATCCATATAATTTTTAGAAAGTCCGATTTACTTCTTTAATAAAATCCATGGGTCATCCGTCGCAGTTAAAAAACCCGACAATAAAGCTCTTACCCAGGTTTTGTATATTGAATTCATAGCGTCAATTTTCAGACTCGTATCTTAGCTAGACAATACAAACTATATATTTACCATGCAGGGATAATCAAAGCTAGACAATAAGCAGAATCTAAATTCGTCGTTTGACTTGACACGGGGCGACCGGCCACGACGGGGTTGTCAACCCGATAGATCTACCAACAATTCCTCGCATACATTTACTTAATAGATTAAATGACGTCATGGGCGCAGGGTCCTCTTTGAGACTAATTTGATGTCTGTCTCACGTACAATATATATATCCTACTAATATGACAAATTTAATACACGAAGTTGTACGAATCCCCTGAATCCCCTCCCTTGAGACCAGGCCAGCATTCGTCCCAACTTTACGGTCTTTTCTCCTCGGAAACACCGTATCATCCCAATTTTCTCCAAACATTCATTCATCAAAAACGTTTTATCTCGGAATGTATGATTTATCAAACTCCATATATTTTCAACGAAAATATATATTTTATATTAAAAGGTATGTTTTAATCCAAAAACATTATTAAACCCTTTTATTGGTGTGTTCTACCCCCAAAATATATACAAAGCAGTAAAAAGAGGGGTTTAGTGACACTCACCTTTGGGTGCGTATTTTAAATAGCGCAATCCCAGAGATTGATTTCTACACGTCCTATTATATATATAGGAATGATTTTTAAATCAATATTCATCACAAAAATCCTAAGTTTCTCTGTTTTCTTAGAATTTTCACATAACTTTGAGATTTTCTCGAAAAGTTCACGTTTTGATTATGTTGGCACGTTAATATATATGAGTTCATATATATATTTTTAAGACTTTGCGATTCGAACGATTTTATTGGTGACCATTATTATGTAAATCCCTTAACACTCCCGTTTATACGTAATATATCTACGATTTGCGCGTCGTAATATATACATAAACGTTCACATAAATTATTATCGAATCACGCGAAATCATGTTAACTTATCTATTTTGTCATTTTTAAAGCAAGTATACATTAAATATCTTAAATGTACCAGTTTTCATGCTCGACAAACAAGTTACACATTTAACGCGATTTTTACCATTTCTACCGCACAAAACGCACAAGCATACATGCATAAGCTAAATATCTAATATCATGTTAAAACTTAACATATTTTCACATTCACATGTTTATATCACATTACGCATCTTAACACATAAGGTTCACCCAAAAATTACCCATACTAGTGTTCTTTGAAAAATGCGTATTTTAGCGATTCGGTAACATTTTCGGGCGTCGGAAGTCACGTATGACCAACCAAACACCAAGTAAACTTAAAATTAGTTAAAATAATTTTTTTAAACTAAAAATGTCAGTTTACTTACTGATCTAAATCAGTTTTACAAAAATCACTCGAAAAGCCGATTTTTGACCGTTTTAACGCATAGTTTTGCGTTAAACGTTACTATAATCATCCCAACTCGAAACGACTTGATATTTTAACACAATACATGTTATTTACTGATTAAAATAGTGGTTATAATCAGATTAGTTCAGTTTTTGTGTAAGTCACATAAATCATGCGATTTCACATATTTTACAACTTTTAAAGCACCAAGTACAACATGCAAGGCTAGTATACATCAGTTTTTGTGTAAGTCACATAAAGCACCAAGTTTTACATGCATGCATACATATATACATACATACATACATACATACATACATACGAAATATATATACACACACATCCTTCCAAAAATTTACTTTTCAATATATCACTTTCAAATCTCCAATCACTTTAGAACGTTCTTTTATGACAACTAACAATTCCTTCATGCTTCATATTTTTCAAGAAATCAAATGACCAAGAAATCTTTCATCTAAAATTCAAAATACAACTTATACACATACATACACACACATTCGGCCATATACACATACATGCACACACCCATTTTTATTTGTTTAAAATCTCATTCCTTGTTAGTTTCAAGCTTATGTTTAGATTCATGAATCAAGAGAAACTTTCACTATCTTCTTTATCACTATGAATCAAGAACAATATTTAAAAAAAATTATGTTATATCTTCAAGATTCTTAGTGGGTTTTTGATAAAGATGATGATTTAGAGCCTTGTTCTTGCTTGAATCTACTTGAAATCACCTCCAAACCTTATTACAAGCTTGAAATCACTATGTAAAGCCTTTGAATCTTCATGATTTGGATTTGAAATTGAAATGGTAGTGTGTTAAGGGGGTGTTCGGTCGAGAATATGCAAGAGGGAGAGAGAGAATGTTTTGATCTTGGGTTAATATGGGTTAGTTAGTGTGTGAAGAAATGTTTAAATGATGGTTTGTTATTTCCAAGACCACACTTGGCAAGTGAGAAGCAATTTTGAAAGAGGTGGGCTGCCATAGGGCCGCCACCTTTCACTCCCTACACACACACCTTATATACATACATATATTATATGTATATTAGCTCAAAAACTGGTATTTTACTGATTACCGGGTATTTTATCTAGCGTTTTAATCCCGTTTTAGTGTGTTTTAAATTATTTTTATCACTCTATAAAAATAATCACTTAAAATTATTACAGAAATAATTATCAGTTGCCTTGACTGGCTGCGTTGACGGTATTTTGTGAAATTCGGGCAGTATCGTGCGGTACGCGCTCAAACTCGAAAACTAGAGTTTCTTAGCGTTTTAATTTATTTTTCCTCGCGGATATGATTAAACATACTATTTTTAGGATTTTAACACTGATCGGGTGGTCACCGACATTCGTTTCGCATTTTAATCGTTACGCGATAAGCGTTTGTTTTATCGTTGCCAACATAATTTTATATACATCTGAACTTACCAACACATCAAATATCATACATAAATATCACAATCAGTCACAAAAAGCCATTTTACTTGTTCAGTACACAGATTACTATTGTACGGTACGGCCTGAGAAGCCGGGTGTCACAGTATCCCCTTGTTTAGGGAATTTCGTCCCCGAAATTCTATTTCACATGTTACGTTTTCGCACTCAATGGGAAGAGATGAGGATATTTCTATTGAATTTGGTCCTGTCGTTCCCAATGAACTCGGGTCCACGCTTAGAATTCCAGCGGACTTTGACCAACTTAATCCTACTCCTCCTGAGTTTCTGGGTTTTCCAATCCAGAACCTCCACTGGTTCTTCGATAAACCTTAGTTTATCGTCCACTCGAACCTCTCCAGGGGGTATAATTAGTGTCTCATCGGACAGACACTTTTTCAGGTTGGAGACAAGGAATACATCATGAACTCCACTCAATTCCTGTGGCAACTTAAGCCTATACGCAACTGGTCCGACTCGAGATGCGATTTCGAAAGGACCTATATAACGCGGGCTCAACTTTCCCCCTTTCCCAAACCTCACAACGCCCTTCCATGGCGATACCTTCAACATGACTCTATCGTCGACCTGAAACTCCAGCGGTTTCCTTTGGTTATCTGCATAACTCTTATGTCGGTCCGCGGCAGCCTTCAACCTATTCTTAATCTGGACGACCTTGTCCGTAGTCTCCTAGATAAGCTCGGGTCCGGTTAAATGCTTCTCGCCAACTTCAGCCCAACAGAGCGGTGATCGACACTTCCTTCCATACAGGGCTTCAAACGGAGCGGCCTTAATGCTAGCGTTGTAACTATTGTTGTAAGAAAACTCTGCCCAAGGCAAATGAGTATCCCAACTTCCACCGAAATCAATCACACACGCTCTCAACATATCCTCTAACGTCTGAATGGTCCTCTCGCTCTGACCATCTGTTTGAGGATGATATGCAGTACTCATATCCAAATGAGAACCCAGCAATTTTTGGAGAGATCGCCAAAATCTGGAGTCAAATCATCCGTCTCTATCCGAAATGATTGACACAGGTACTCCATGACGGGCTACAATCTCGTTAAGGTACAACTGTGATATCTTCTCCGTGCTGTCTGTTTCCTTAAGCGCCAAGAAATGAGCAGACTTTGTCAATCGATCCACAATTACCCAGATCATATTATGTCCACGCGACGTACGGGGTAACTTGGTGATAAAGTCCATCGTAAGATGTTCCCATTTCCACTTAGGAATCTCTGGTTGCTGCACAAGCCCAGACGACTTCTGATGCTCAGCTTTAACCTTAGAGCATGTCAGATATTTACTTACATGGACCAAAATGTCTCTCTTCATCTTCGGCCACCAGTAAAACTCTTTAATGTCCTGATACATTTTGGTAGAACCTGGGTGAATGGAATACTTGGATTTATGAGCTTCGTTCATAACCAATTCACAGAGGTTACCTCTAAGCGGAACCCAAACTCGGTTCATGAAGTACATCACCTCATCCGCCTTTGGTATCAGTTTACATTCTAAGCCCTTCAAACCTTCTCTTCTCAAACCTTCATCCTTCAAAGCTTCTCGCTGTGCATCACGAATCCGATCGGTCAAACTCGTATGTATGGTCAAACCCAAAGCACGCACACATAGAGGCTATTCCTGTTCCTTCCTGCTGAGCGCATCTGCAACAACGTTTGCTTTCCCTAGGTGATAACGGATATCACACTCGTAATCGTTGAGTAACTCTACCCAACGTCGTTGTCGCATGTTGAGCTCCTTCTGATCGAGGATGTGCTGGAGGCTCTTATGGTCCGTGTATATCGTACACTTTGTACCATACAAATAGTGTCTCCATATCTTTAGGGCAAACACAGCCGCTCCAAGCTCCAAATCATGTGTTGTGTAGTTCTTTTATCGTGCACTTTCAATTATCTGGATGCATAGGCTATCACTTTGTCTCTTTGCATTAAAACGCATCCAAGGCCCAAACGTGAAGCATCACAGTATATGATGAAATCATTACTTTCCTCAGGAAGGGAAAGAATAGGTGCACTGCAGAGCTTTTCCTTCAACGTCTGAAAAGCTTCCTCTTGCTTCTCCGTCCAGTCAAACTTCCTCTCCTTCTGGGTTAATAGCATCAATGGCCGCGCTATTCTAGAGAAGTTCTCAATGAATCTCCGATAGTACCCAGCAAGCCCTAAGAATAGTCGCACCTCCGAGAGGGTCTTTGGCGCTTCCTAATTCTTAATCGCTTCGATCTTAGACGGATCTACATGTATACCTTTCTCATTTATGACATGTCCGAGAAAATGAACTTCTCGAATCCAGAACTCACATTTAGAGAATTTGGCATACAGTTTCTCTTCCTTCAACAACTCCAAAATCAACCTCAAATGATGCTCATGATCTTCTTTGGTTCGCGAATAGATAAGTATATCGCCAATTAATACTATCATGAATTTGTCCAAGTAGGGTTTGCATACCCTGTACATGAGATCCATGAACATAGCTGGCACATTAGTTAGACCAAAAGGTATGACTAGGAACTCGTAATGGCCATATCGTGTTCGAAAAGTTGTTTTCAGAATATCTTCATCAGCAACCTTCAACTGTCATACCCTGAACGCAGATCTATCTTCGAATAGTAATTGGATCCCTGAAGCTGGTCGAACAAATCGTCAATCCTCGGTAAAGGATACCGATTCTTGATAGTCAACTTGTTCAGCTCCCTGTAATCAATACACATCCAGAAGGATCCATCCTTCTTCTTCACAAATAAGACAGGTGCACCCCATGGCGAAAAACTCGGTCGAATAAAACCTTTGTCTAGTAGCTCTTGAAGCTGGTTCGACATTTCTTTCATTTCAGACGGTGCCAATCTATAAGGATATTTTGCAATCGGTGCAGCACCAGTTACCAGATCAATTCGGAACTCGATCTGTCTCGCAGGGGGTAATCCAAGTAAGTCTTCAGGAAAAACTTCTGGATAGTCACGAACAATAGGAATCTCTTCGATCTTCCTACATTCGTCCTTTGTATCCATCATGTTGACTAAGAACGCAGGATAACCTTTCCACAACATCTTGAGCATCTTCATAACACTGACAACACTCGACACACGACTCGATCGATCTCCAAAGACAACTATTGCTTCGCCACCACCCGGACGAGGTATCCGTACTTGCTTCTCCGAGCAAACAAACTCCGCTTTATTCTTGGACAGCCAATCCATCCCCACAACTACATCGAAGCTTCCCAACTCCACTGGTAGTAAATCGATACTAAACTTATGATCGTCTAACTGAATACTACAGTCGCGAATGACTTCGCTAGTTTCTATAAGTTTAGCATTTGCTAGTTCTATCGATTACTTCTTATTTAGCTTACTTGTAGGTGAACACAAAAATGGTTCAAAGTTTTTCGAGACAAAACTCAAGTTAGCTCCGGTATCAAAGAGTAAGAACGCAGAATGGTTATTGATAAAAAAACATACCAGTGACAACAGCAGGATCGTCACGTGCCTTTCCAGCGTTTAGCTCGAACGCTCTACCCCTGGCATTCTGACCTCCTGCCTTAGGACAATCCTTCTTGAAATGTCCCTGTTCCCCGCACTGAAAGCATCCCTTAAGCTTTGTTCCTTCCAGAGTACTTTTGGCATAGCACTTGCGGGCAATATATCCATTTCATCCGAATCGACGACACTTCTTCTGCTCGTCCTCGTGATTCTTCCTCTCAAAACCACCTCGGCTATCCCTGGCGTTATCCTTTCTAGAACTGCTAGAACTTGCTGCATACGCCTACTTCGAACATCGTTTCCTGTCGCGCTTCTCGTCAGTCTCCTTCCTCGAGCTCTCGGACTTGCGTTTCTTTGAATCTTCTGTCTTAGTCTCAGAATTCCCCGACCATTCAGATTTCACATCTGCTTTGGCCTTGCCCGATGACTTCCTGGTTTCCTCCTTTTTATGAAGACCACTTTTGCGAGCAGCGTCATCGGCTAATGATTTTGCCAATGTAGTAGCCTCTAGGTAGGTGGTAGGTTTCGCGGATGTAACCATACTGCGAATTCGTGGCGACAATCCCCAGATATACCATTCTACCTTTACATATTCGGGAGTAACCATTCGTGGGACTAACCTCGCCAAGTCGTTAAAATGAGAAGTGTAAGCTCTGACGTTCAGACCTTCCATGGTTAGGTTCCATAAGTTGGTCTCGATTTTCTGAATTTCACTGTGCAGGCAGTACTCTTTCAGGAGCATCTCTTTAAGTTCGTTCCAGATTAGAAGTGTAAGCTCTGACGTTCAGACCTTCCATGGTTAGGTTCCATAAGTTGGTCTCGATTTTCTGAATTTCACTGTGCAGGCAGTACTCTTTCAGGAGCATCTCTTTAAGTTCGTTCCAGATTAGACCGTAGGCAGTGTCTTCACCCAAAATTTGAACTTGCGAGTTCCACCAGGACAGTGCTTCATCAAGAAAAGAACAAGAAGCATATCTCACCCGTTGATCAGCAGCACAACCAATGATTGCCATGACAAATTCCATCTTCTCAATCCATCGGGTGATGTCTAAGGGTCCTTCAGCATCGGTAAATGATCGTGGGTTATAGCCCTGGAATGTTTTATATGTACATCCGTGCACTGTTCAATAATGTTAATGAAAATCAGGAATACATTCCAATGATATCGTAACACATGAACTACTAAAACTTTCCGATCATATTTTACCTAGAGGATTTCCATTATGTGCCCCACCAAAACCTTGCCCGTGTGTTCCACGTCCACGTCCCTGACCATCATTTTGGTTAGCATTGAGCTGTTCCATGGAAGTATTAACGTGTTGGGCTATGAGTTGAGCCAACTCTTCCGGTGTGGTAGGTAATCCAGTACCCTGTCTTGCTTTTGGCGGCATTTCGTCGTTTCTATTATTACAACAATAATATTCACATAAGACGATAACCAAACATAATTCAATCATTAAATTTTAGTGGACCAAACATTGCGCATGTATAATATCCACATATTAAAGAGAACAATTTTTATACCAAAAGTATATCATCGATATTTATTATAGAAATTATTTAAACTTACTTTTAGTACAAAATGACTATCCTTGGCATGTCTACATCGACACCCATAACAAGTTCATGCAAAATTCCCAAATAATATCCAAGAATGAAACTGGCACACAGGCCTCAAACAAAAAGAGCATAAAAATGTCTAACAATACAACCCATAAAATCAAACAGCAAACAAACAAACAAACGAACATCAACGCCTCAAACCTAATGATTCTAACATCTCCTTGACAAGTTTCTCTAAATCCACTATCCTCCAATGCATCTCATCTCTTGCAATATCGTCTATAACCTTCAACTCCTCGTGCTCATCCATATGTCCCTCAAGGTATTTCACCTTTCCTTTGGTTGAGTCTAGGTCTCTGCGCAGTGCGGCGAGCTGTTGATCGTAGTGGCAATATCGGTCTACCCTATCTCCTTTCTGCTTCTTGGAAGTAGGTACCGTCTTAGCACATGACGTAGATGCGATATCCCAGCGGGCCTAATCCTCTTCCTACGACGATAATAGACTAACAACGGCGTAGTAGGAGCGTGTGACTCTAAGACAGGCAAAGAAGACTCAGACAAAACGGATGGAGTGATCTCAGCAACAGGCTCGATCACACCAGCAGGTGGGACGACTGATGGCTCTAACGGTCGAGCCGTGACAATAGTGGCGTCCAACACTGGTGCGATACTAGGAGATCCTCCGACAGTAGGGACACCCCTGATCACGTCATCGATAACTGGTACAATGCCAGATGATCGTCCCGTCTCATGGATTGAGAGAGGTACATCATCATCATCTATCCACCCATTGCTAGTGAAAGCGTATCGGGGGTCTACCTGACTGGCAAAAGCAGCAGGGTCGACGTGGAAAGATGAGGTAAGCTCGGTAGTACCAACCATCTGTGGAGCCGTGATAGGTGTCTCTGGTAGCATAGGTCTGGGTGAAGTCTCGAAATCTGGCTCGTAACCTGAGTCGTGGATCTCGATGACCTCGTGTTCGTGAGACATCTGTGACACACATATAACCATACAAGTAAGTGCACAATCAAAATGAACAGTAACACATAAGGCCAAATAAACAAAAAATCACGTATGCATATAAACACGTAAGGGTTTTCATACATGATAAAATTTCCATGTTTATTTAAACATCTTGGCTTCAAGAATTTTGGACTTCATATCTCAAAATTCTTCGGTTGAAGTCTAGTGTTTTCTCCCGAAAACATCTAGTTCGCTAATAACCATTGGCTCTAATACCAACTTCTGTCACACCCCAACAACGTCGCAACGGAATATTAAACATAGTGGTGACGGAAGTTGGTGCCCATTTATACCTTGTGGAACGATGCATTTATTTGTTGGACATATTGACTTGTTTTAAAACATAAAGTATTTAAACATTATATTTTTAAAACCACGACACAACCACAAAAGTTAAGTTGTCTTGATCCTCGCAGATCTTATTACAAACGTCCCAGAAAGTTTAAAAGTTGTCCAACATTTTCAAATAACACAACATGCATCATCAAACACAAGATACACCATGATTCCCGAAGCCGAACTCAAGTACCTGTAGAACACGTTAAAATCAAGTGTCAACACAAAGGAAGGTGAGTTCACATATTCACATACAAACAATTCATTCCAAAGGAAAACTTTCTGACTATGTGTTTATTTTAAAACATCTATATAATTTTTAGAAAGTCCGTTTTACTTCCTTAATAAAATCCATGGGTCATCCGTCGCTGTTCAAAAACCCGACAATAAAGTTCTTACCCAGGTTTTCTATATTAAATTCATAGCGTCAATTTTCAGACTCGTATCTTAGCTAGACAATACGAACTATATATTTACCATGCAGGGATAATCAAAGCTAGACAATAACCAGAATCTAAATTCGACTTTTGACTTGACACGGCGCGACCGGTCACGACGGGGTTGTCAACCCGATAGATCTACCAACAATTCCTCGCGTACATTTACTTAATAGATTAAACGACATCAAGGGCGAAGGGTCCTCTTTGAGACTAATATGATTTCTGCCTCATGTACAATATATATATCCTACTAATATGACAAATTTAATACACGAAGTTGTACGAATCCCCTGAATCCCCTCCCTTGAGACCAGGCCAGCATTCGTCCCAACTTTACGGTTTGTTTCTCCTCAGAAACACCGTATCATCCCAATTTCCTCCAAACATTCATTCATCAAAAACGTTTTATCTCGGAACGTATGATTTATCAAACTCCATATATTTTCAACGAAAATATATATTTTATATTAAAAGGTATGTTTTAATCCAAAAACATTATTAAACCCTTTTATTGGCGTGTTCTACCCCCAAAATATATACAAAGCAGTAAAAAGAGGGGTTTAGTGACACTCACCTTTGGGTGCGTATTTTAAATAGCGCAATCCCAGAGATTGATTTCTACACATCCTATTATATATATAGGAATGATTTTTAAATCAATATTCATCACAAAAATCCTAAGTTTCTCTGTTTTCTTAGAATTTTCACATAACTTTGAGATTTTCTCAAAAAGTTCACGTTTTGATTACGTTGGCACGTTAATATATATGAGTTCATATATATATTTTTAAGATTTTGTGATTCAAACGATTTTATTGGTGACCATTATTATGTAAATCCCTTAACACTCCCGTTTATACGTAATATATCTACGATTTGCGCGTCGTAATATATACATAAACGTTCACATAAATTATTATCGAATCATGCGAAATCATGTTAACTTATCTATTTTGTCATTTCTAAAGCAAGTATACATAAAATATCTTAAATGTACCAGTTTTCATGCTCGACAAACAAGTTACACATTTAACGCGATTTTTACCGTTTCTACCGCACAAAACGCACAAGCATACTTGCATAAGCTAAATTTCTAATATCATGTTAAAACTTAACATATTTTCACATTCACATGTTTATATCACATAATGCATCTTAACACATAAGGTTCACCCAAAAATTACCCATACTAGTGTTCATTGAAAAATGCGTATTTTAGCGATTCGATAACATTTTCGGGCGTCGGAAGTCACGTATGACCAAACAAACACCAAGTAAACTTAAAATTAGTTAAAATACTTATTTTTAAACCAAAAATATCAGGTTACTTACTGATCTAAATCAGTTTTACAAAAATCACTCGAAAAGCTGATTTTTAACCGTTTTAACGCATAGTTTTGCGTTAAACGTTACTATAATCATCCCAACGCGAAACGACATGATATTTTAACACAATACATGTTATTTACTGATTAAAATAGTGATTATAATCAGATTAGTTCAGTTTTTGTGTAAGTCACATAAATCATGCGATTTCACATATTTTACAACTTTTAAAGCACCAAGTACAACATGCAAGGCTAGTATACATCATGACAAAGTTATATGTCACCAAAAACTTTAAAATAACTTTATTTTAGTGTTTATATTCTGATTAAATCTGATTTTTATGAAATCATAATCATATGATCATTTCATGCCTTCATGTCATCATGTAAGTTCACATATGTGCATCTAATGCACTCACACAACTTATTACCATCACCTATGATCTAATCATGCTTTGAAGTTTACTAACATCATTTTCTTACAAATATTACACATATCACCAAGTTCATTCAAATCATCCATATTTATTTACGCTTAGATCTTGCACATTTAAGATTATATAACTACTTTTACATGCATGCATACATATATACATACATATATACGAAATATATATACACACACATCCTTCCAAAAATTTGCTTTTCAATATATCACTTTCAAATCTCCAATCACTTTAGAACGTTCTTTTATGACAACTAACAATTCCTTCATGCTTCATATTTTTCAAGAAATCAAATGACCAAGAAATCTTTCATCTAAAATTCAAAATACAACTTATACACATACATACACACACATTTGGCCATATACACATACATGCACACACCCATTTTATTTATTTAAAATCTCATTCCTTGTTAGTTTCAAGCTTATGTTTAGATTCAAGAATCAAGAGAAACTTTCACTATCTTCTTTATCACTATGAATCAAGAACAATATTTAAAAAAAATTATGTTATACCTTCAAGATTCTTAGTGGGTTTTTGATAAAGATGATGATTTAGAGCCTTGTTCTTGCTTGAATCTACTTGAAATCACCTCCAAACCTTATTACAAGCTTGAAATCACTATGTAAAGCCTTTGAATCTTCATGATTTGGATTTGAAATTGAAATGGTAGTGTGTTAAGGGGGTGTTCGGTCGAGAATATGCAAGAGGGAGAGAGAGAATGTTTTGATATTGGGTTATGGGTTAGTTTGTGTGTGAAGGAATGTTTAAATGATGGTTTGTTATTTCCAAGACAACACTTGGCAAGTGAGAAGCAATTTTGAAAGAGGTGGGCTGCCATAGGACCGCCACCTTTCACTCCCCACACACACCCCTTATATACATACATATATTATATGTATATTAGCTCAAAAACTGGTATTTCACTGATTACCGGGTATTTTATCTAGCGTTTTAATCCCGTTTTAGTGCGTTTAAAATTATTTTTATCACTCTATAAAAATAATCACTTAAAATTATTACTGAAATAATTATCAGTTGCCTTGACTGGTTGCATTGACGGTATTTTGTGAAATTCGCGCAATATCGCGCGGTACGCGCTCAAACTCGAAAAATAGAGTTTTTTTAGTGTTTTATTTTATATTTTCTCGCGGATATGATTAAAATTATTATTCTAATCATAACAGACTATTTTTAGGATTTTAACACTGATCGGGTGGTCACCGACGTTCGTTTCGCATTTTAACCGTTACGTGATAAGCGTTTGTTTTATCGTTGCCAACATAATTTTTATAAACATCTGAATTTACCAACACATAAAATATCATACATAAATATCACAATCAGTCACAAACAGTCATTTTACATGTTCACTACACAGATTACTATTGTACGGTACGGCCTGAGAAGTCGGGTGTCACATTAAGCACGCACGGTGAGTATACTCGAACCCTTTTTCGCTTAACGCACTTTTGGGTGTTACATACGTTCTCTATCAAAACAAAACATGCAATGCTAAAACACTTTTACAAATGCTAACCGCTCTCGCATGTTATACGTGTCTACTTGAATGCTTGTTTGCTATGTTTACACAGTGATGACTTGCCCTACCACCCTTAGCAACAATAGTACTATAGTTTGGACTCAGCACCTATTTATTCAGGGGTTTTTAAGGTTTACTTACTTTACATGTTCATTCCAAGGAACGCGTATCGCGCACACTCTACTCGTAGTCATGTTGGTTAGCTTGTGTCATTGTCGATAGCATACTTGATTCGCCCATTTACGTGTTACATGTTGGTTATGCGCAAACGCTTTTAATACAATACTTATGCAAACTTGTGTACTCACCTTTACATTATTGTATTGACTTTTATTTTAACGTATGTAACAGGTTGATGGAACACTGCTGGAATTGGTTTAGGAAGTCTAGAAACCCACTTAATCAAATTGAAGTTTTGTTATGTTTTGTTTGTTTGTTTGTTTGTTTGTTGTTTGAGAAACTACTGAATTTTGTTATGACTTTTGTTGAAATATTTGTTTGATAGTATGGGATATTGAACCTTGTTAAATATTGTCACTAAATTAGTCGTTATGGATTCTCTCGAGCAACCTATTCGTATCATGCCACATCCCGATGATTCTGCCATCGGTTGGGGTGTGACAGGTTGGTATCAGAGCCATAACTATAGGGAATTAGGCCGAGTCATGCGAAACGGACCTAGTCTATAGTCTAAGTATCAAACAAACCACCTTCGTACGAACCTACTTGAGGCTTCGTACGAACTCACATGCCATGCTATATTTACGTTCGAACCCACATTGCTGCACCTTCGTACGAAGGCAGCTTCGTACGAAGGGAGCCTTTCCTAAGGCAAAATAAGTATTACACACCTTTCCTAAGGCTAACACTATATACACACTTGAAGACAATCGTATAACACAAACGAGCGATTGTCTCGAGATTATGTGAGAAAACCAATAACTCTCAAGAAAGTCACTCGCTCTGCGTATTTTTTCTCGCACGAGAATCTCTCGTTGAGTTAGGAGTGAAATCCACATCTCGATGGAAATCTCTATCTCTATCTCGTGGTTGTTCTAACCACAGTTAGGATCGAAGTTGTTAAGTTAGGGGTGAAACCCACATCTTAATAACCCGTTCCACTCCCTAATTTGATAATCAAAATCTCACCAAAGTCTCAATTGTTCCAATGAGCCGAGTCACGTAGTATGTCACGGCCCCCGACCCGTTTTACCAGGTACAGAAGTTGTGGAATAGAAATCCCGTGGTATTGGTGTGTAATTTGGCAGCGGAAATTTTAACAGAATCGTTTAAACTGAAAACACCCAATTATTTTATTATAAGTTTTGGGACAAACCCCGTAATTTAAAATAAAGGAATATCTCTGGGAAATCCCCTGATTACAAAAACATGTTTATTTATTTACTGAGCCACTTCATTCAAGCTAGAGTGCTACGCGACACTTTCCCTTATTCACAGAAAATCACCTGAAACATGTTTAAAAAGATTTTATCAACGGAAAGTACTGGAGAGTCATTTAATTTGTGCAAAACGACACACTGTTATAGTTTACAGTATTAAGAGCGATTACAATTGCCCCTATCTTATTATTAGCTGGTCCAGTTGTCACTCGAACAGATCTGTGACTGTGGTCATATCACTATTGGGTCCGTTCACCCAAAAGTGACGTGTATCACTATTTAGGTCCATTCACCTAACAGTGATAAATCAGCAGTAATGTGCACAATACCCCACTTACTGCCAGTAACTTAAGATAACAAAGACTTAATCCCTATAAAATATAATTGGGAAACATTTAGGGTTTTACAAAGCACTTTGATAAAAACAGAATGACTCACATTGCAAGTTTAACTGGACAGAGTCCGCCTACTGATTAAGCCTGGTAACCTAGTTAAAATAACAATGCAAACGAAACTAGCTCAGTAACTTAATTCAACATTTACGATAATTTCACGAGATCGAAACCCTCACGACGAATGACAATGTATAGCCCGTATTCAGGAAGCACTTAAACATCCATCGGATCGGTTTTAATCGATCGGACATTATCGTAGTAGTGATCGAGTTATTACCCCGTTGTCGCAGTAGAGGTTTGAGATTTAAGTATTTTTGAACGAAACAGGGTATAACTTAATGTACGTAAAGGATTTTTACGTCGAAACATGCAAACAGTCTTAGTCCCAAGCCCCTGGCTTAATAGCCCAAATTGGACCCGCCCGCGTGTCGCGCCGGCTACCAGGGGTCCTGGCCCGGGTCCCGGGGCACACCCACTTAGACTAGGGTAGCCTCATGTCCTGCTTAGCCCTGGTGAGTCAACTAAATTTGAAAATACGTGTTTTGAAGCAATTTTGAGCAGATAAACACTATTAGGGGATACACCCCCCCCCCTTGAGTTTTAGGGGGCCCTGATCCTAGTTTCGCATGTTTTAAAATTTACGAGGCGTGCCATACCACTTGGGGGGTCTCAATTAGGGTTTCCTAATGTGCATTATTAAAATAAGAAATAACAATTTTGGCAAGGGTTGTTACACCCTCCCCACCTTGGTTAAAATCTCGTCCTCGAGATTTACTGGAACAAGTAAGGGTACTTTCGCTTCATTTCCGATTCCAGTTCCCATTTCCATACAGGCATTTCTAACTGTTGAAGTAAACCTGAGGGTTTCTGGTGTTCTGCCTTAACTTGCGAACAAGTTAGAAACTTAGAAACGTATCTAGCTATGTCCTTTGTCATTCCTATCCAACAAAAGTTATTTCTTAAATCTTGATACATCTTGTTATTACCAGGATGCATCGTATATCTAGATTTATGGGCTTCCTCTAAAATCTTATCTCTTAAATCTCCTTGTCTAGGTACCCAAATTCTTTTCTTATGGAATCTCCAAATTCCATCTGACCCTTGTTCTAATTCCTTTATCTGTCCTTTCATTCATTCAGCATCATCCTTGATTGTTGTTTCTTGAACGTTTCTCAATTGTTCCATTAAATCTAATTGTAGATTTATTCTAAGAGCACGAATTCTCCTTTGCTTTTCATGATACTTACGACTTAGGGCATCTGCTACGACATTTGCCTTTCCTTCGTGATATAGAATATCACAGTCATAATCACTTAGAATTTCCATCCATCTTCTTTGCCTCATGTTCAATTCTTTTTGCCCAAATATATACTTTAAACTCTTATGATCTGTATAGACAGTAAACTTACTTCCGTACAGATAATGTCTCCAAATCTTAAGGGCAAAAATTATTGCTCCTAGTTCTAAGTCATGAGTCGTATAATTTTCTTCGTGCTTCTTCAATTTCCTTGTTGCAAACGCAATTACCTTTTTGCGCTGCATCAGCACACAACCTAATCTTAACTTAGAAGCATCACAGTAGACTTCAAAATCTTCGGTTCCTTCAGGTAGGGCAAGAATTGGGGCATTTGTTAACCTTTGCTTTGAAATCCTAAAGGCCTCTTCTTGCTTAGGTCCCCATTCAAACTTAACAGTTTTACAGGTTACCTTAGTTAATGGAACAGCTATCTTAGAAAAGTCTTTAATGAAGCGCCTATCATATCCTGCTAATCCTAGAAAACTTCTAACTTTGGTAGCTGATTGCGGGACCTTCCAGTTCCTTATCGCTTCTATCTTGGAAGGATCTACGTCAATGCCTTCGTGATTCACCACGTGTCCTAAAAATTGTACCTCTTGTAGCCAAAATTCACACTTTGAGAATTTGGTGTAAAGCTTTTCTTTTCTTAACAAGGTTAAGAGTGCATGCAGGTGCTCACAATGCTCATCCGGACTTTTGGAGTAAATAAGTATATCTGTTAGTGCATACATCTGTCGTCTTCGTCTTATGTCGAGTCTCGGGTTCGTTGCACTGCTGAACAAGAGTGATGTCATCATATATGATGATGACATCATATATGTGACATCATCATCTTGCATCATATGAAAGATCTACGCAAGAAGACAAAATATATTACATGTAAATATAGAATTTTAGATGACCGTTTGAAGAATTCATTTTTGTAGCATGACCGTTTAAGGTTGTTCACATTTGAAGTGTCATGACCGTTTGAAGAGTGGTGTGTCACTTTCAAACGGTCAGGGTCCTCCCTATAAATAGGCTTCAAACTTTCTCATTTGTAACATTCTAGTTTCCGACGCCGAGGTGCTGTCGAGGTGTCTCCAGCTTGTAATCTGTTCAAGATCAATATACGAGACATTTATTAGTGAATACAAGCTAAACGAAGACCGAATCAATGAATTCCGCCTCTGATTCGGTCTGAGCACTCTTCTGATCGACTCGTTAGGTCGTTTCACGATCCTACATGTGGTATCAGAGCTCCGGAGGAAGAGTTCTTACCGTTTAGCTCGTTTTCGCTAGCAAATTCTGATTTTCTACACCTTCTTTCACAAAATTGATACTTTTCACGGTTAAAATCGGCTAAAACTTTCAAAATGTGTGCGTAATTGTGTTTTAACAAACCCTTGAAAGTTTCAGCTTAAAATTCGAAGTAAAACTGGTAAAAATGGCGTAAAAATTGGTGACCGTTTGAACGAGCCCAGTGCCTGACCGTTTGAAAACTTCCTTGACCGTTTGAAATATGCGCCTGACCGTTTGAAACTGCCACCTTACAGTTTGAAAATGCACATGACCGTTTGAAAATACATGGTTGTCAGTTTGAAACTAACCTGACCGTTTGAAAGTTGCCAACATGACAGTTTGAAACATGGTTCCAGTTTGAAAGTGTTTCAGTCTTCACGTGATTGTATATTGAGTAGTGTGAACCGATTGAAAGTGCATCGAGTGTGTGAAATATTAAACGAGGGTGTCAGTGCATGCAATATTATCATTTCGGGTCTCGTGCTTGGATTGATAAGTCATTGTCAGAACATTAAACTTTGCAAAAAAGTTGTCAGGTTTGCATGTGGAGTTATCATTGAGGACTTAAATTCAATAAAATCTGACATTGCATGTGATATAAGTGTAATCCAATGAGAATTGATGATTAATTGAATTGTTGTCGACATAGTGGGATTGTGGTCCAATCATCTGATCTTAATACTTGTAGTTGTCAGTTAGTTTAAAAAATTTGATCTGTTTCTCATGTGACATTGCATCTAAAATCACGGCCCAATCATATTTCGGTTTAATGAGTATTTAGGCCCAATTAAGTGTTGTGTGGTTAAAGTTCTCAGCCCATTTGTCTTGATCGGCCCAATCATTCGTTAAACATATTCACTAATTGATCGGCCCAATCAGATTGTTTTGGAAAAATGGAAGTGGTCTTTGATGAGACGGAAAATCATGATCTTGTAAGGATAAATGATTGGTATCGAGGGTATTTCAGTAGTCATTATCAAGGTTTGTCCAAGAATGTTTGGGTTAACCGGTTCGAATGTTTTCTGTGTAAGAAAGATGAAAAATTATATGATTTGGAGAAGAGATTTGATTGTTTGATTGACCATTTGAAAGAAAACAAGATAATGATATCAGAAGCTGAAATAGTATCAAAGTTTGCTAATGGATTACCAGCTAAATGGAATGATTTTTTGGAAAATCTAAGAAAGAATTATAGTTTTTCAAAATTATCTTTAAGTAAATTCATCAGTAAACTTACAACACATAGATATGATAATGAAGAGAAAAAGAAAGAGTTGTTGAATAGGATAGAAAATAATTTGGAAAAATTAAGTTTGGATGTGGTTGTAGAACTGAACAAAAGAGTCTGTGTGTGTCTTAGTGCAAAAGATGTTATGAAATACGATATGAAGAGGGGTTGTTATATTGATGAGAATATGAATCCTCTTGACTTCGTTAAAATCTTTTGTGCAGGAACATACAAGATGGAGACAGAGCAAGTTCAAAAGAATGAAGAATCTGTGAAGATTGAATCCTCAAGTTCTGACTCAGGTTGCTCAAAATGTGATAAACTTGAGGCTGACAATGGCAAACTATGGAAAGATGCGGAAAGTTTGACATTGGAAATCAAGAAGTTGAAAGATGAGAAGCAATTTGATGATAAACATATTCTTGTTTTGCGGGAAAATTTTGAGAAGTTGAAATCTGAAAATGTCAAACTGTTGAGTGGTTTGGACAGTTTGACATTAGAAAACAAAATTTTGAAAGAAAAAGATTTTGAAAATGAAAAATCGAAGATTGAAAAAGTTTTTCAAAGTCAAATAAAAATTTTAGAAGAAGAGAGAGATATGTTTGGTAAAAACAATCTTGAAAAACAAATTGCAAACAATTCTCATCTTGAAAAGATTATTCGACTTGAAAAGGAAGCAGAGTGTGCTCAAAAGAAAATCAAGGAATGGGAAGAAAAGTTGAAGGTGTTTGTGAATACTTCAACTATTCCTTGTCCAAAACCTATTAATTCAGTTCCAATAAGTGACGATGTCACAAACTTTGACAAAGTCAAAGTTGAAGATTGTGATGAGAAATCTGATGATGAAAATGAAAAAATGAAGAAAAAGAATTTATTTTTGAAGTTAAAAGAAAAGTTTCAAGAAACTGTTCCACAATCAACTGAAAAGGGAGAATGCTCTAAGCAAAAACCTTTGAAGAAGAAAGTGGAACAAAAACAAAAAGAGAAAATTTTGAAAAATGTTCAAAAAGAAAATAAAAGTTCATCAGATCAATCATCCAATTGCAATTAAAAATTACAAAAAGTAAAAAATGAAAATTCAAAAATTGTTGGTAATGAGTGGTGCAGGTCGGACCACAGTACTCAAAAGCCAAATCCAGCAAACAAGAGGAGGAAATATTATCACCAAGCCAAACAGTGCTTTGATCTAAGTGTTTGGACTGAAAATGGTGATTGATACGATAACAGAGTGTGTTACAGATGCGGCTATCAAGGACACATTGCTTTTAACTGCCAGAATTGGAGTTATGAGACGAGAAGATGCTATAATTTCCAAATCAAAGGTCACATTGCCAGGGATTGCCCAATGAGATCAAAGGGAAGATCGAGGGCTGAATTTCAGAAATTGGCAAAGAAATCAGTCAATGTCAAGCCCAAAGAACAGAAGGTTCAAGAACCTAAAGTTCAAGAAAAGAAAGTGAAACTTTCACAGGGGCAGAAAGACAGACTGAGGAAGAAGAGGAAGAAGGCGAGAGAGTATCTCGAAAGGATTTTGTCCTCGGATACAACTGGTAAAACAGATAAAAGTTTTGATAAATCGTCTTGCTCACCAAAGAACAACAAATCAAGCAAAACACATTGATCAGATACAAATCTGAGGACGAAAGAAGAGAAGAAGAAGAAGAAAGTTGTTGGCGATGAATCTGTTTCTGTGGAAACTAAGGAGCCACATGTCGGCGATGAATCTGGCTCATCAAAGTCAGACAAGCCACATTTAGGCGATGAATCTGGTACGGTAAAGCCAGAAGAGCCATGTGTTGAGGTAAAAAAATGAGAATTCTGGTCTAACAATGGATGATGCAAATTTTCCACCATTGTTGAACAAGAATTCAAAATCACCCAAGGACCGTCAGGCTTGGGTGAATCTGTTTAAATAGAAAAACCTGACTTGCCGGAATTCCCAGGTTGGTAAGTGTGGAGTAGGAATCGGCACTTTGAGAATTCAACTAACAGATGATGTTTGGTTGAAAATATTTGATTGGATAGATCTTACAAGTGGTAAATCAGGGACATTAAGTTGTATCTGATTTACTACAAGTGGTTGAAAAACAATGTGATGAACCAAATCCCTAACCTACTAATGGTTTACAAAATAAACAAAACTTATTTTCCGGAAAAACCATTTTGATTAAAACAAACTTAAGTGTTTTGAGATCATAATGGGAAAATAGTTTGTTGTGAGGGGGAGTTCTGATTGTTTATGCCAAGTGGATGGCGAATTGAAGTGATTCGATATCAGTTGTCATGTTTGTGTACAGTTTGTTTTCAAAATTCCTAAAATGTGTTTGCATTTTAGGGGGAGTAAGAAATTTTAGAAAATCCAAAAACATTTGAAAATTTTGAAAAAGCCAAAAACATGATAAAATGAAAAATGAGTTTTTGTTGCATAAAAGAGGAAATGATAGTACATCAGTGGACTATCACAACATGCTAAAGAAATGGAAAGTTAACAAGTGATAAACGGTCTCACTGATGATGTGCCAGTAGGTTTTTGCACATTTAGTAGATTGTGACAAGATATAAACCTAAATTTCAAACTTGCTTATATCGTGGGGAAACATCTCTCGGATATATGGGTAACCCCCGAAATCTCGTTTGAAAGATTCCTTTTTCTGATATACTAGGTCTTTATACTCAGTGATATCTGGGGTATTATTCCGGGACTTCTGCTGAATGGAAGTTCTGACCTAGTCCTCGAATAATACTTTCCGCAAAATGCTTGAAACATAGCATCACCCTCAGCATATATGATAAGACAATAAAATTGCTTAGCAATGCTGTTGTAAAAAAAGATCCTCTAAAGGGGACATACCGTTAAGTCGAAGCTGATATCTCTCTGCGTATACGGAAGTATCGACCTGAGATCCCTCGGCCCTCGCATTACCTAATTTATGTACAGATATCATTTGTGTCATAATTACCTGTAAGACTGAATATTGGGATCTGGATACGGGAGTATATTCTGAGGTGGGACACGCGATTGAGTTGAAGTATCTAAGACATTAATCTCGTATCTCGAAACAGTTGAACTTTGTGTGAAAATTTAAGAGGACAGGTATACTGACAATCTAAGTGAATCGTTTAAAACTTAAAATGAAATGAAGCTTAACGGTGTTGGTGATTTGTCTCAAAAAACTGATATGGTCCTCTTGCACGAACTCACAAAAATAGTGTCTGTAATATTTCATTTCTGCATTTTCTTGATTCTACAATTGGTGTCAGTTATTTTCTTTCAGAAAATCCAAAAAGATTTTAGTGTGTTTTAGCATAAATTTTGAAAAATACAAAAAGATTTTCGACAACTGATGTTGGAAAGCTGATATTCAAAATTTCAAGTGCTGAACATGATGAACTGGTTTGGGAGTATATGTACTGAATTGAAAAATTTATTTTGAGAAAGAATGTTTGATTAGTTAATCGATATCATTAATTTGAACTTGATGTAACTATTACTAGTAAGTTTTTCTTATTGATTTAAGTAAAAACTTATGTTGTGATGAGAAAATGTGTGCAGAAAATGAGCTGATCAGAGATAAAGCCAGGGATTGATCTCAAGGTGACAGCTAATTCCAGACAGCGATCCCATCATGATGAGAGGGGGAGTCTGACGAGGTTAGAGCCAAAGAGAAGATCCTGGTATATGCTAAGAAAGAGAAGAGACTGATAAAGACTGAAGATGCGAAGACTCGACACTTAAGACTCGTCAACATCTGAGGGGGAGTCTGTTAGTGCATACATCTGTCGTCTTCGTCTTATGTCGAGTCTCGGGTTCGTTGCACTGCTGAACAAGAGTGATGTCATCATATATGATGATGACATCATATATGTGACATCATCATCTTGCATCATATGAAAGATCTACACAAGAAGACAAACTATATTACATGTAAATATAGAATTTTAGATGACCGTTTGAAGAATTCATTTTTGTAGCATGATCGTTTGAGGTTGTTCACGTTTGAAGTGTCATGACCGTTTGAAGAGTGGTGTGTCACTTTCAAACGGTCAGGGTCCTCCCTATAAATAGGCTTCAAACTTTCTCATTTGTAACGTTCTAGTTTCCGACGCCGAGGTGCTATCGAGGTGTCTCCAGCTTGTAATCTGTTCAAGATCAATATACGAGACATTTATTAGTGAATACAAGCTAAACGAAGACCGAATCAATGAATTCCGCCTCTGATTCGGTCTGAGCACTCTTCTGATCGACTCGTTAGGTCGTTTCACGATCCTACAGAAAAAAAATTACAAATTTATCCAGATATGGTTTACAGATCCTATTCATCATGTCCATGAATGCGGTAGGAGCATTCGTTAATCCAAAAGGCATAACTGTAAACTCGTAGTGACCATACCTAGTCCTGAAAGCAGTTTTAGGTATGTCTTCTTCCTGTAACTTCAACTGATGATATCCGGAGCGCAAGTCTATCTTAGAGATGTACCTAGCTCCTTGAAGTTGATCAAAAAGATCGTCAATCCTTGGTATCGATTCTTAATGGTAACCTTATTCAATTCCCTATAATCGATACACATTCGCATCAAACCATCTTTCTTTTTCACGAATAACACAGGTGCTCCCCAAGGGGATGGACTAGGTTGTATGAATCCTTTGCTTAACAATTAATCTAACTGCTTTTTCAATTCTAACATTTCTGTGGGTGCTAACTGATAAGGTGCCTTAGCTATTGGTGTAGTTCCAGGAATTAGATGAATTCTAAACTCTACTTCCCTATCTGGTGGTAATCCAGGTAGCTCTTCTGGAAATACATCAGGGTATTCTGATACTACTGGAATTTCTTTAAGTTCCTTGCTTTTAGTGTTAATGATTACCAAAATCATATACACTATTCCTTGTTTTCGTTCATAACTAGCAACTTTCATTACTGAAATGAATTTCATTGGTTTACGTGGCTTATCTCCTTTAACCAAAATTACTTCTCCTGTTGACGTATATATTTCTATGGAATTCTTATCACAGAGGATTCGAGCATGGTTGGCTACTAACCAATCCATGTTTAACACGACATCGAATCCGGCTAAATTCATAGGTAGCAAGTTTGCAGAAAATTTATGACCTGAGAGTTCTATTTTTCCTTCTTGTAGAACTTTATCTATATTAACAGAATTTCCTTCTCCCATTTCTACCGTATAAATCCATCTAAGTTTGGTTAAAGGTTGCTTAAGAGCTTAGCAAAATGAAGTATTTATGAAACTTTGGTTTGCACGTGTCACACCCTGGCTTTTGCGGAAGCGTGGGTTTAATTGGTGTGACTTCTTAATACCATAGCAACAATCACAACAATGCTATATGATAAAATATGGGATGTTCATCCATTTAAAATAGTTTAGAAAATGCATAACATATTGTCTTTGAAAACATCAACCGCTGAATACGTTACAAACGAAGACTTTGTTTAAAATGAGTTCATAAGACGCAACGAAGAACCACTAATAAAACGAGGATTTAAGACATGCAACCCGTCCAGGAATGAGTCGCACTTCAAAAACCCTATGACCCTGGATAACATCCTTATCTAGTACGCAGCTAACATGCACCACCTGCCAGATCCTATTCATTCCCTGAAATACATGTAATTTGAAAAGTAAACAAAAAGTTGAGCGAGTTCATGTGTAAGTGAGTATATAAAAGCCTTTAAAAATGTCTGTATAAGTAAAGTCCCTGGTATGTAGCAATTAAGGAAAAACCTGATCACCATTGGGTTGCAAAACCAATAGTATGTGTGAAATGATGCAGGAAGACTCAAACCTAGCAAATTTGTCTCCGGTATGAAGACATAGTCACCACCATGGGCCGCCCCGGCCTCATGGGTGTGGGCTCGCTACACCCAAATAGATCTATCACTCATGTCCCGTGGTCCTACAATGAGGATTAATGGCCTTAAGCGTTGTACCCACCACTCACATGATCGCGTAATAAAAACCCTCCTTAAGCTAACCATACCATAATAAATGTCTGTAAATGTCTGTAACATGTATTTCACCCCCGAAAAGTAAAACTGAAAATAGTTAAGAGAAAAGGGGGACATGAACTCACTGTAGTGCGTCTTGTACCGATACTCAACTCTGTCTGCTACACGACAACCTACACGTACTAATGTCTATTAGACGAACGGGCCGTGCCTTGGCTTAGAGTTTAATATTTAGAGTTGTGTTACTTATATTGATTCGCGTGCTAATTATTTGTTCGTTCAATGTTCTTAGTAAGTTCTAGTCTTAGAATGCAATTATTTACTAAGTGTTATAATTTTTCAGAAAATTTCGCCATAGCTTCCTCTGTAAATAGAGGTGTCCATGCTTAAAATCATATTATTTTCTTTAATATAAATCCCGTAGAGTGTTCCCACATAGCCAACCCGACAAACATACATGCAATGCCCTAATTACGTCTTTTCAGATTTATTAACTAATACTGGACTGTTTTCGAGTATTTAAATAAAATAGTTAACCTTTTCCAAAAATTCTAAAATTTTTACAGGAAGTCTCATATAATCCAAAATTTATTGTGTAAAAGTTTCGGAACCAGTTCATTACCAATTTTATATAAAAATTCTTTTACCCGACTGCAATCAGATTTGTTACTTTCTGATTGCAGTTTTACGGAAAAATTCACTAAAAATCAATCGTAAGCCGGATCGACGAAATTCCAGTGGGAGGGTCACTGGAACAACAGTTACTGTCTACAGTAAAAATCCCACGAGCCGATTCTGTTCAGGTTTTAAGTTTTGACTCCGACTACGACACACTTTTTCGGCAGGAAAATTTCAGCTTGAGCTGCTGTCTTAAAATAATTCTTTAAAAATAGTAAATGACCTCAAAAAATTACGATTCCAGTTTCATTTGTTTGGTTATTCAAAATTACACAATTTAGACTCCAGAAATTCAATTTTTCGTTTAAAAATGAACCAGTTACAGCCCGTTGAAGCGGGCTGGAAATTTCAATCAGCAAGCTGTTTACATGTAGAAGTCACTAAAAATGCATAAACAAAGACCCTAACCATGTTTTATCGATGAATAAATGTTCAAACCTCAATCATGCTTTAACCAACCCTAAACCACCCAGATTTCAACTTCATACAACCCTTTAATCTATGGTTTTTTTATGCAGGATTTCAAGTTCATCTTTTTAGTGTTCACTAACTTGTGTTACATGATTATCATCCTCCTACTAAGTATCATAACAAAGAACGAGTTGTAACAAAGGTGTGAAGGGACTTACTACTAGCACAAGGCTAGGGTTAGAAGTCTTAATGCAAGGATGAAGAAGAATGATGGTGAGAAAGGCTTGAACAAGGCTTCCTTGAGAGCACTTCAACTTGCACCTCTATGGATCAATCTTGGAGCTTGGAATGGGGCTTGTTAGTGAAAGAGATGAATGTATGAGAGTGAGGGGGGGGGGGGTTGGTTTCGGTTATGAAGGGGCAGAATTTTGGGAGAGAGAGTGAGATGGAGTGTGGGTTTTGTTATAATGATGGTTCTCCTTGGAAAAACAAGTGCCACCCTATTCTAAGGTCATGAGTGCAACCCTTGTTGGCCAATCCACAATTAGGAGAATACTCACCAAATCAAGGCAAGATAATCCAAATATCTAAACAAAATATATGTAATGATGGGGGCTGAATTCGGTTAGGGGGGGGGGGGGGTAATATAAAAAAAATGATTATTAGTTGGTAAATAAATAAGGGGTTAAGGGTATTTTCTAAAATAGTGGTGTATGACATGTTTCTAAAGTGTGTAGGGATATATTGTGACCATGATTATTCAAGAATAGTAACATAGTGTTTTTGACAAAATTTTTGGTGTCCCGGGTATTGTCCGGTTGTTCGGTTACGTATCGTTCCGTTAAAGTGTTAAATTGTACCGTATAGCGTCTTTTATGCATCTTTTTGTAACGAAAATATTCCTGGCACTTAGGAAAGTATACAGGACCACTCTGCTATAATTGTGTATACTACTGGTATAATAAAAAGCTGAATTAAATAAAAGAAAGCAGAATTCTGTATTTAAAGTGTGTTTTAGGCACTTCCCGGTATTATATCTATCACCTAACGCAGTCTTATGGTCCTCACTTCCCTACACCACAAACCAGTGTAGTATTCTATCCCTGGCTCATACTCACCATAATAATATTGTCTGTCTAAGTGCTGGTATTGTCAGCTTTATTTCTGAATCAACCGTTCAGTGTGTCAACTGTGCTGAGTGCATCAAGTATGTCCCTAATGTAGGTGTGTAATGAATGGAGTGACTGTATAAAATGTGATGCGTGTATATATGATATAGAATCATAGAGCAGTTTAAATTATCAGTTGTAATCAAGCACAGTCATTAAGCACGTAATTAAAATTAATTAATTTGTACAGTACCTGAAATTTTGAGGGTTGTCACAGCACGAGAGTCAAATAATACTTTTGCGTAAACGTCATGTGCAAAAAACATACCAGCTATCACATCCGGAATCAGATCTGCTTCTTGCGTCGTCAGCTGGAAGGCTCTTGCATTCTTCTTATTAGTTCATTCGGCAGGTTTGGCCTAGTTGTCAGCTGGCTTAACCAATTTTGGGCAATCGGGCTTGAAGTGCCCTGTTTCTCCGCAATTGTAGCAGATCATGGATTTCTTCCTGCATTCCTCTTCTCGGTATCCCGGTATTTTGCAGAAATTATAGTACCGCTTACATTTCCCAAATTGCTTTCTTTTACAGGTACTGCAAAATGGAGTTGTGGAGGGTTGCCCTGTTCCCTTTTTCTTGAACTTACTACTATTATTACCCCCACGAAAACCTTGGGTAATCTTGTGATCCAATTCCTTTTTCCTATTTTCTTTTCTTGTACGCACTAGTCCATCAGTCAAGGTGTTGGCCAATTTGACCGCATCGTCAATCGTTCGGGGTCCCGCAGCTTTGACTATGTCGCGAATTTCGCTAATTAGTCCCCAAATATAGCAAGAAATAAGCACCGGTTTTGGCGAGGCTGTAGGATCGGGGATTCGATCAAACGATACGTTCAGAAGAGTTCTTGATCAATACGAAAGGCGGAATCAGATGTATCGATGATATATCAGCTTGATTTGCACTTAGAATCACTTTAACTGTCGATTGTATTGATATCACAACGTTCATAGATCGTACGACACTTCGGCAGAGCTTCGCTACTGGAATCAGAAGTTACAAATGAAGAACCAAGACCTCCTATATATAGGAATCTCCAGGTCACACGAACCAGCATAGCCCAGTTCGCACGAGCTGGTCAGTTCTGACCTGTTTCCCGTTTTTCTCAAACTACGTGTCTTGGTTTATCTATTCTATTACACGACTCGATACAAGACGAAGTCAACAGACATATGAACCAACAAACTCCCCCTTGGATGATGATGAGTCTTCAGTGTATTGAGTCTTCAGTCTTGATCGGTCTTCTCGCTCTCTCCAAAGTATCTTTCTCTGTAAGCATCCTTCAATCTCTCTCTTAGTCTCCCAGAATCTCAATCTGGCTCTATTCTTTCTCTAATTCTCTTGATCAGATCTCTTGATTCCTTAAGTTCTTCAGCATCAGCAGCTTCTGTCTCGAATGCTATCCCAAGATCTGAATTTGCCTCTTACGTCTTCAGACTCCCCCTTTCGATAAGCTGAGATCGCAGTCTGGAATCTTCTATCTACAGGCTTTCACATGTTCAGGATCGTCTCCTGGCTCTCCGTAGCAACAGAATTAGAAACCTGGATCTAATATGCATACGCTTATGCGGAAAATACTCAGGAGTCGAAACCTAGCTCTTTCAAAGCTTTTTACCTGCACATACTCTACCCAAAAGTAAATTTCTCACTTGTTTAAAATTTAACAATTTAGAAACCACTGGTAGATATCATTCACCATCAACAATAGTTATATCAAGCTCAAACTAATGACCTTGATTAACTAACACTGATTTTAACTTCATTTTTCAAATCTTATGTTTTGGGTATTTTTAATTATAACAATTTTAATCTCTGCTAAAACACTTGTATTTGTAGCAATCAAATTTAGTTTCAAATTAATGAACCATTTCATCATTTCAAAACTCTCCCAACCCTGTTGTCGTTCATCATGTTTAGCACTTGGAATTTTGAAAATCGGCTTTCCAAACATCAGTTGTCAAAAATAAGATGAAATAAAATCTATTTGATTTTTCAAAATTTTATGCTAAAACACACTAATGAAAAGCAGTAAAGAAATATTTACAGACAATATTTTTGTGAGTTTGTGTAAGAGGATCATATCAGTTTTTGACAAATCACTAGCACCGTTGAGCTTTAAACACTTTAAGTTCTAAATGATTCACTTAGATTGTCAGTATATTGATCCACTTAAATTTTCACACAAAGTTCAATTGTTTCGAGATACGAGATTAGTGTTTTAAGAACTTAACTTATTCGCGTGTCCCACCTCAGAATATACTCCCCTATCCAGACTCCTATATTCAGTCTTACAGGTGAATGTACACTAATGATATCTGTAAATGGGTAATGCGAGACCATGAGAGCTCAGGTTAGAACTTCCGTTCAGACAAAGAGATGATGGCTCGACTTTTAGGTGTGTCCCGTTTGGGGATCTTTTCTTCAACAGCACATGATTAGCATTTTTCAATGTTTCATCATTTTTTATGCTGAGGGTGGGCTTTATGATTAAAGCAGTGCGAAGTATTATACGAGGACTAGGCTATTGCTCCCGCAAAATCAGAAGTCCCGGTATAATACCCCAGATATCATCACGCACAAAGACCTAGTATGTCAGAAATAGAAAGCCCTTCAAACAAGATTTCAGGGGTTACCTATATATCCGAGAGATGTTCCCCACGAGATAAGTAAGTATTTGATATTTAGGTTTATATCTCGAAAACAATCTACTAAGCGTACAAAAACCTAGTGGCATATCATCAGTGAGACCGTTTATCACATTTGAACTTTCCAATTCTTTACCGTACTGTGATTGTCTACGGATGTACTATCATTTCCTCTTTTTCACAACAAAACTCATTTTGATTTTTCGATGTTTTTTGATTTTTCAAATTTTCAAAATTTCTAAATTTTTACTCCTCCTAAAATCAAAAATATGTTTCAATTTTTGATTTTCCGGGAAAATTTGAAAATGTAAACTGTACAAATAAAATGACACACTGATGTGAATTGCTTCAATTCGCCATTCTCTTGGCTTAAACAATCAGAACTCCCCCTGACAACATACTATTTTCCCATTATGATTTCAAAACACTTAAGTTTGTTTTAATCAAAATGTTTTTTCCGGAAAATTAGTTTTGTTGATTACACATATCATGGGGTTTCATCACATTGTTCTTTCAACCACTTGTAAAATCTAACACTTGTAGGTTTTTTTACAAAAACATTTTTCAAGAATAATGCCGATTCATGCTCCACGATTACCAACTTGGAAGCTCCGGCAACTCAGGATTTTCAGTTAAAGAGATTCACCCAAGCCTGACGGTCCTTGGGTGATTCCGAGTCATCATCACTCGGTTTCTTTCCTTTCTTCTTCTTTTCATAGAATTCCTTTACCCCTTTGACCTTCCCGTCAACCATTTTTCCAAAAATATTTAGAACTTTAGGGTTAAAGGTTTTTCAACATCAAATTCTTTCTTTTCAGAAAAGAATTGATTTGAAATCTCAACTTTGCCAATTTTTTCTTTTAAGTTTCCGTTTGACAATGGTGGAAAATTTTCATCATCCATTGTCGGAACGGAATTATCACTTTTTAGCTCAACTTGTGGCTCTTCTGACTTTGACAAGTCAGATTCATCGCCAAAAAGTAGCTCCTTTGCTTCCGAAGAAACAAACTCATCGCTAGAATTAGCATATGATTTCTTAACAACCCACTTTTGGTTGTTAAGATTTACTCTTCTTTTGAAAAAACATTTTGAACTCTCACCAACCTCAAATTTTGAATTTTTGAACACTTTAAATTGTTTGGTTGGTGGTTCATTTTCAACCATCTTTTCTTTCAATTTTTCAGAGACTCCCTGTTTTGTTTGGGTTGCCTTTGGACAGTTCAAAGCAATGTGCCCAACTTTTTGACATTGATAACAGGTTCGTGTCTCCTTTTTCTGAGCAACATCATTCTTCATTCCCTCTTGCTTCTTAGCAAGGAATTCTTTGTTTGATTGCTTCCAGAATAAGCTCTTTTCCTCTTCTTCAGAACTTGCTCCTGAAACAAATTTTGTTTTTGGTTTATAAATTTTCTCATTTTTATGATTTTTTGGGGGAATAAAACCTAAACCTTTCTTTTTGAAATTACTGTTATGGTTTGGTTTCTTTCGATAACCAAAACCAGAACTGTAACCTTTTTCCATGTTTAACCTTTGTTGAACTCTTGAAGTGTATTTTTTAGGTTTTTCAGTAAGATTTACATCCTTTATTTCAGAAATATTTATTTCTGTTAATTTGAAAACCTTGTTAATCATTTCAGTTTTAACACCTCTTATTGGAAATTTTTCATCAGAATATAATTTGTCGGAGTCATTCAAAGTATATGCTACTTTGAATGTTTCGTCATTCAAATTATTTTTGATATCAGAAAATCATTATTGTAAACCCTTTTTCCCGATGATTTCGAACTGTCAACTGATGAATTTGAAGTCTCAGATTCAGACTTTGACTCTGACTCCTCATCCTTATCCAACACCTAATCGACCACTTTCTTTATTAACTCAGACTCATGATCAGTGTCAGATGTTGTGAAAGTGACGTCAATATTATCTGGCAATCCATCTGAAGGTTCAGATTCCCACTTTATATTGGTTGCCTTTTTTACTCTTTCTGAATTAGGATTTCGTGGAGAATATCCTTCTTTAAGCGGAGGTGGACACTTGTTATAATTAACACTTTGTTTCTTACCAGTATTCTTTACTTCAGGTTTCTCCTCTTCAAACGCTTTCATGCCTTCTACTGTAGGGTAAATCCTGTCAATCACATAAGAAGCACATGAATAACTTTTCAATAACCTGTTTACCCTCTCAGTTTCTATCCTCTGGGTTTCCAATTTTTGTTCAAGTTCAGCACATTTCTCAATGTACTGATTGATGATTTTCTGCTTCGTCATGAACGCTCCATTGAGTGTCTTAATAGTTGTCTCTTGTTCATTGCTTGACTTGTTATATTGATTCATAGCTTTGTTTAAAACATCATAAGATTCTTTCAGTCTGTTCATGTTATGAATCAATTTGTTGTTGTGCCTTTTCACAGTATCACAATTTTCACACATTTCAGGCATCTTTTCAGTATCAGCTTCCTTCTCAACCTTGATAGCTGGAGTTTCTTTAACCTGCTTCTTTATCACACAAACACTTTCTTCAGGTTTGATCTTTTCTTCGACAGTTGCTACCTTATGATTCTTCCTTTTCGCAGCTTGTCTTTCTTTAATCTCTTCCAGTTTACCTGCAAAATACAGATTATATCTATCAGGTGAAAATTCTCTTTTATAATATTCAAGTTTTCGAATTTCTTTTCTATCATCATCACTCTCTTCATCTGATGAGTGATAAAAAATTGGCGCTTTTTCTGAAACCTCTTCTTTTGAAACTGGTTCTTCTTCTTCCTTTTTAGGACTGAATTGCTGAGATTCGTAATAAGCATACGCCATTTCTTCTTCAGCAGTTGAATCTTCAAATATTTGAGCAACAAACGCTTTAGAATTTGAAGGTCTATTAGGATCATTATCATCCCAATTAAAACCTTCTGGAATCCTTTCATCATCTTGATGTACTAGATAAGCTTTCTTTGATGGCTCTTCGATCTCCTTCCTAGCATGTGAAGTTTGTGGCTGTTGAGAAATTTGATGATAGATCGCTTTTCGATGATAATCATTGTTGCCGAATGGATTTTGAGCTCCACTTGCTTCGCGATTTGTTCATTCTCGCTTAAAATGCCCTTTCTCCCTGCAACGAAAACAAGTAACTTTAGATTTATCAAAACCCAAAGGTGAAGTTCCAGCATCACGGAAATCATCTCTTCCAGTGATCTGTATAAACTTCTCAGCTCTTCTCAACACACTAGCCATACAGCACTTTATATCCATTAAATCCATCTCTTCTACATCGATCTGATCATAATCCTCCTTGGTCAACATTGGATTACCAATCCTTCCAGCTACCAAACTTTCATAAGACTCTAATACGGTCACCAATAAAGACATATGACCTTTAGCAACCACTTCCGAGAAATTCTGACCATTCTGAAGATGTAAAGAAATATTGCATTTTAGTACTTGGGCATTATTGGTTGCTGAAAAATCTGGATCAAATGATGAGAATCTATTATTGTTGGTTGATCCTTGAGATGACCCTCCAGAAGAACTGTTTGCGTTAAATGCAGTTTCGATCTTTGGTGCAATGTTGGTCTTATCAACTGTACTTCCTTTGTAATACAGACCAATGTCTTGTTCACCATTAGAATTCTTCATTTTTTTCATCTTCCGTTTTTCCATCTCTTGAACTTCGAGTTTTTCAATAAACTTGCTCAGCGATAGACTCCCAAACTCACCATTATTCTTTAGAATCATAAGATACGTGCCCCAAACATCTTGTGGCAACGCATCGGCCAACTTTTCAACCCATTCTTCTCTATCTTTCTTGATATCTAATCGCTTCATGTTAACCACCAAGTTGCAATATCTTTCTATAATCATTTTGGTGTTTCCAGTTTTTAATCCACGAAATAGATCAAATTCTTTCTTCAAAAGCGATTTTTTGTTCTTGATCATGTCTTGACTTCCAACAAACTTCGTTTTTAGTGCTTTCCACATTGAGTGTGCACTTCCGTTGTGTTACAATAAAATCAAGATGTCTTCCTTAATAGCTTGTTGCAATATACTGATCATCATTTTTTCACTTTTGTATTTCTTTTTCTCATCAGCATCTAAATCTTTAATAGCAACAGTCTTTTCGTATTCATCAATCGGTCTAACATATCGTTCTTCAACACATTCCCATGCCTCTAAGTGATTCGCTTGAACCCAATTTTTGAAACGTTCCACCCATCCACTATACTCCTCGATATTCATGAGCTTAGGCAGTTTTTGCATGGTGCCCATTTCATTCTCTAAATTCACGTTCTGAGCCATAGTGATCGGAGTAGCAAATGCGTTGTAGAATTCGTTTTCCATGTTTAGGTTTTAAAAATTCACAAAGTTCAAATGATCTGAGCAACTCGTGCGAACTGATAACCTTCAAACGATCTGATACACTCTCAAACACCTCGTACGACCTGAACTGGTTCAACCCGTGCGACCTGAACAATTTCAAGCGACCTGATTCAATTCCAATCCGTGTGACCTGAAGTTCTCACACGATCTGAGCAACCTGTGCGATTTGACCACCCCGTGCGACCTGAAACCCTATGTCAAACGATCTGAAGTTCAGTTCGTGCGACCTGGATGATCACCTCGTGCGAACTGGAAGTTATTTCACACGACCTGATACATTTCGAACGATCTGAACATGTTTTTCACATGGTTTGGTCAATTTTATCAAGTTTTAGGTTGATTTTAGGTCTGATTTGTTCAAGGATTGATTAAAACTCAGTTTTACGTGTTATATGTGAAATTCAGATCATTTTAACCGTAGATTCGTTGAAATTTTGAAGAAAATGAGTAGAAATGAATAGAAATCAGATTTTATGAAGAAATCAAGCTGAAATGGTAAGAACTCTTCCTCCTGAGCTCTGATACCACTTATAGGATCGGGGAATCGATCAAACGAGACGTTCAGAAGAGTTCTCGATCAATACGAAAGGCGGAATCAGACGTATCGATGTTATATCAGCTTGATTTGCACTTAGAATCACTTTAACTGTCGATTGTATTGATATCACAACGTTTACATATTGTACGACACTTCGGCAGAGCTTCACTACCGGAATCAGAAGTTACAAATGAAGAACCAAGACCTCCTATATATAGGAATCTCCAGGTCGCACGAACCAGCATAGCCCGGTTCGCACGAACTGGTCAGTTCTGACCTGTTTCCCGTTTTTCTCAAACTACGTGTCTTGGTTTATCTATTCTATTACACGACTCGATACAAGATGAAGTCAATAGACATATGCACCAACAGAGGCCAAAGTTGGCAGAATTCTAGCATACTCGAAAAATTTCAAAGTATACCCCCGACAATCAACATCCACCATCTGGTGGTTCAGGAACTTATTTGTCATTTGTTCCTTTTCGTAGAAGGGACAAAATTTTCTTTCCACCAATTGCTTAAATTCCTCCCAACTCATGGCATAAGCCACGTCACTTCCCTTAGCTTGCAGCACCGTGTTCCACCATTCTAACGCCTCTTCTTTAAAAAGGTGGGATGCATACATCATCCTGTCTTCCTCTGCGCATTTACTTATTTTGATTACCGCTTCGGTCTTTTCTAACCAGCGCAGTGCGGCAGTCGCCACTTCATTGCCTGCAAATTCAACAGGCTTACAGGCAAGAAATTCTTTGTAAGTGCAACCCGTCGTTGCCACTTTCATTTTCTTAAGTAATGGGGCTTGAACCACATTATTATCATTATTGCTGCCCCCGTATACACTGTTACTAAAATTATCGCCGCGGGTGCGTTTACTATGGTTGGCTTGGGAAGGTTCAACGGGATTCTTAACAGCAGCGACGATTGTTGGGATAGCGTTAGCTATTCCCTGAGCAACGATATTTTCTATAACTTCATTTACCGGTTGGTTTACTGTGTTTTCCATCTGAATAATTAACAATATACATAAATTATTGTCACGAAATGGATAGCAACGAAACACAATAAGGCAATCATGACATAAGTAAGTCACACATATAGCCAAAATCGTCGACATTGCGACATTTATATTTTTATAATATTTATGCATCAATACACACCATATATTTTACAAAAGTTTTATTTTAGTATTATTATACAATATTATATTATATATATTATATTTTATTATTATTATATTTTTTTTCACATATTATTATTATACAAAACATTTAACTACGGTTAACTGGCTTTTCAAAAACGACGCTCCCTCTCGTCGTACTTCCATGCAATGTTTTCCCCCACTTTTCGAATCCAATTTCCCGCATCCACCAGTTTCTCACCATAGTGGCGTAATTCGGCAACGTTTTCCGGGTTCATGGGTGGAAAGGGTGCAGGTTCAGGATCAAACTGGGGAAAGTACACATTTGGGATATTCATAAAATTTTGAAAATGCCAGTCGCTCTTCCACCATTCTTCCAACTGCCCTGTAAAAGGTTGAGGGTTGACAATAGGGTCCGGGATAGCAGGTTCTAAATTGATAGGAAGTTCTGATTGGGCGGGGAAATTGAAAAGGGTTTCATCAGCAGGTTCGATGAGGTCACAGTTTGCCAGTTTTCTATCGAGTTCCTCCCAAGGTGGCAATTCCTAGGCCTGGCCAGAACTCTCCCCAACTTCCTTTCCTTTTCCTTTTGGATCCTCCGTCTTTTTCACCTTTTGGGCAGCGGGCTTCTTCTTTCATCCTCGCTTCCAGTCCAGGAGCCTTCTCCTCTTTTTAGGCTTGGGTTTCTCCTGTGACTGGGCCTGAAACACTAGTGGCTGCTCGGTATCCGCCTGATAACCGGACTGGGTTCCTGTTGTATCCATATCAGTAGTATGGATAGTGAAATTTCGGAGGGCTTCCGATAGTTCATTCATGCTGTTAGTCACATATAAGCAAACACACAAAATTTCAAGTTAAAATTTTATTTATTATATTAATTTTTTATAGAATCACAAAATGGTAATTTGAAAAAATTAAGTATTTTCCAAATACTTAATTGGCTTAAATCAGTGGCTCTAATACCACCTTTTCAGTCACGGCCCTCGACCCGTTTTACCAGGTACAGAAGTCGCGTAACAGAAATCTCGTGGTATTGGTATGTAATTTGGCAGCGGAAATTTTAACAGGATCGTTTAAACTGAAAACACCCGATTATTTTATTATAAGTTTTGGGACAAACCCCGTAATTTACAATAAAGGAATTTCTCTGGGAAATCCCCTGATTACAAAAACATGTTTATTTATTTACTGAGCCACTTCATTCAAGCTGGAGTGCTACGCGGCACTTTCCCTTATTCACAGTAAATCACCTGAAACATGTTTAAAAATATTTTATCAGTGGAAAATATTTGTTGGTCCCCTTTGGTGCCCCTGTTCAAATGGTGTGACTTTCTTCGCTCGTTGAGATGGGTGTTTGTGAAGTATATAAACATTCAAAAAAATAAAAATAGAGACAATGAGAGTGACATATCTTCAATGGTTAATTCTTATTAAACAAAGAAGAAGGGGTCGATCCGAGAATAAACTCGAATCTAAATGTCACCCCCTAGGACAAACCAGGGGGTAAACTCTCATGAAAAACTCTATATGAAAGAATAATACTTTACAAAGACACATATAATTCCCTCGTAGGAGTTATGTATTTATAGATGTCACACCCCAACCGATGGCGGAATCTTCGGGGCGCGGCACTAGGCGAATCAGATTGCTCAAGAGAATCCATAACAACTATATTGCGATAATATTTATTACATTCGTTATCCCATACTAACAAATAATACAATCACATAAGTTATCACATATTTCTTGTCCTCTCGAACAATACAAATCCGACAACCTAGATTTTAGTTGAGTTTCTAGACTTCCTAGCTTGATTTGAAATAGCCTGCAATCTAGCCTGCAACAAACGTTAAAATAAAGTCAATACAAAAGTATTGGCGAGTATACAGGTTTGATAAGTATAGCGTAATAGATTAATAAGGTGCTGCGAATTTCTACATGCATAAACGTAACACACGACATATATACTCACAAGACTGATACTACCAACTAAGTCCTCGATGCTCGAATATGCGATGGCAAACTAAACCCCATCGGGCGCAATAGTACTATACTAGTCGTGGTGGAACGTCGCGAGTATAAGTCCTAGCACATATGCAACTAGCATCACGTATATCTATGCATAACAGTTATTCGCAAGTGATAATTCGAGTGATTGAATAATTCGTTTGATAAGTTCGATTTGTTAGGAACGTATGTTACACCCAAAATGCGATTAAAAAGGGGTTCAAGTATACTCACAGTGCGTATTTAGCGAGGATACAACTTGATTGGATCGGTTGCGAGTGCGTCTGCGTTAACCATCGAATGATATAGTAAACGATGTACGGTTAAGCGGGAATAGTGTCAAAATGACAGTTATCCAGACGGATGGTGCAAATCCGGTCGGATGACCTCATCCGGTCGGATGACCCCATCCGGTCGGATGACTGTTGGCTCGGTACGTTCATTCTAACATTCGATCGGATGACTGGAGTTTGGGTCGGATGACACCTGGTCCGGTCGGGTGGCATGTTATCTGATCGGATGATATGCTGTCCGATTGGATGGCATGTTATCCTGGTCGGATGGCTGTCATCCGGTCGGATGACATGCTATCCGGTCGGATGACATGCTATCCGATCGGATGACATGTGGTCCGTTCGGATGACATGTGGTCCGGTCGGATGACATGTTGTCCGGTCGGATGACACGTCTGTTTTAACATTCCGATCAACTGTTCTTGAGTGTTTTTGGAAGGTATACATGCGGTTTTACTGGGACAGTGTAATTTCGTATTAACAATTGAAATTCCATAAGTTCTGACCCGTTCTAACAGCCGGGAATCACCCCGTTCCATCAGATCTGGCCGTTCTTGACGGTTTCTCATGTTTAACTCGAAATCGCATAGTACCTTGGTTAAATTCGTAGATTTTTTTAGGTGAGATTGTTGTAAAAACACATGGAAATCACCCAGATCTGAGTCGTTTATGGTGGGATGAGGTCACACTTTGAAGTTCATATGAACTCTTGGTGACATCACCTTAAAACACCTCAAATCAGTAGATTTCACGGTTAGAAATTGAGTTTTAAAAGACAGAATGATGTAGAATTGAGTGTAGATCATAGAAGTACAAGTTTTTAGGTTGAAATCTTACCGGAATCACGAGGAATCGAGAGAAAGGGGTTCAAGAGTGTGCTTGGTCGAGTGAGAGCTGTCACATCACTGTTTAAGTGATGTGACGTGCTATTTATAGGCAACAGAGAAGGCTGAAGGGTGCTGGGTGGATGGCAATCCGTTTGGATGGCAATCCGTTCGGATGGCCCATCCGTTCGGATGGCCACTCCGGAGCGGGGAGTTTTCTCCGTTTTCGATCGTTGCGATAGTTTTTGGAGTATGCGCTTTCTATAGTTAATTTATATATATATATATATATATATATATATATATATATATATATATATATATATATATCACTAGGGGTCGTATTTACGTATCCATATTTCAAAGTTTCGATATAACAATCGGTTTCCGTTTCGAGTGTGCGATTACTAGCAACGTTTCACGGCCATCAAGGAGGGTAGTATAGGTCCTTTCTCGATGTCATCGTGAACGTTATTGTGTGTTGTGCCACAATGACTGGCGGGGTACCACACACTCGTATTGTCATCATCGTCATGACGACTGGAGCTATAGCACTCACCCGATAGTCTTTGTTAGCGTTAGTTGTCTGCGTTTCGACACATCACGGCCACCGAGGAGGGTAGAATAGGTCCTCACTCAATGCCATCGTGAGTGTTAGTGTTTGTGATATGGTGATAATGTATTGCGAAAATATGCGATTATCCTTCGAATTGCGATGTATGCGATATAGTTACATTATGATCCGAATCTCTGGTGCTAGGCGTAACGAGTATATTGAGTAGTAACAACGCACGAAGGTGCGGGTTGTTACAGTCTCCCCTGCTTTAGGAAATTCCATCCCGAAATTAATCCAACAGGTAGACTTTTGAGGGTTGCTCCTGCATAAGTAGCGATACAACGAGTGATTTGACCGAGAGTTGACAAGCGAGAGCGTTTCGAATAAGAGAGGTCGATTGCGATAGCAAGAAGGCGACATAAAAGACAAAAGTAACATCCCACGGGTTGGCGTTCCAAAGTTCCTCGTGTCGTGTAGAATTCGTTAGTTCGATGCGATTGTAATTTTGAAAGGTTTCTCACGACGTAGAATTAACTACGTCGATCGTTAACCAACGTTACAAGAAGCGTTCGTTTTCGGATATTCAAAAGGAATTTTGGATGGAAATCTTGAAAAAAATCCTTTTAGCGTAAGGTCCACCGAGTCAATGCTAACCAACGTTGCAAGGAAGTTTAGGTTTTAAATATTTTAAGGAATTCGAAGATGAAAGCTGGGGTTACGAAAACTCTCCTATGGCATGGGTTCAAGCTGAACTCGATGTCAAACCAACGTCTTAAGAAAGACTTCGTTTCGTTGTTGCAAAAAAAAAAAAAAATTAAAGAAAACTGGACTTATGAGACTTCCCCTGGGTATGGAGTTAAGCTAATTCGATGCTACCTCCACATTGTGAGGAATTTCACTTGTCCCATGGTTTTAATAAAAGTTTTATAAAAATCAGTTTTAACCTTTTGAAAAAGACAATTTAGCATCGAGCCCCACTTGGCACCTTCCCACGGAAGTTCGTTAATATGATTAAAACATTTATATATAAGAAGTACCAGCGGCGTATCCACCATGTTTCTCCCATATTACTTCCGTTTCGTGAGGCGGTGTCATGTGCGCCGATATGACCCGGATAGAATTGCGCTCACTCGGTCCAATCGATAGAAAGTCAGACCGAGTATAAGATAGAATTGAATAGGTTAAACCGGCGAGTTGAATTGCGAACGTAGCTACAACAGCATGCGCGAGTAGCCTGACGACACAAAATATTTATGTGTCGTGTCTGGGTAGGCGTCGAGCGATAAGCAATAAGCGAATAACGCGTTTTCGATTAGATTCCACGTTAACCCTCATGGCACGTTTCCATGAGAGTTTGCTAACATGGTGAAATACCACGTTTAACCAGGTTAGTTTTGCCTCGTGAAGCGATGTCATGCGTACTAATACCACACAGACGGCAATGAACACCAAACGAGCGACAAGCGGTACGCGATACGCGAATAAGCGGTAAACTATACACGATAAGCGACAAGCGATTAGGTGATTACGTGAATAACACAACACCAGTAATAACGGCGGCGATAAACGAATTACGATAAGCGGCAGTTGTTGCGTTGCAAGCGATGGAGGTATGCGTGATTTATGCGGTTCGATTTGATTGATTAACACCACAGAGTTTAACTAACATCAGGCCCCACATGGCCTTTTTCCACGAAAGCCTGCTGATATGACTAAAACGCCTTGCTTTAACCATATGAGCTTCATTTCGTGAAGCGAGGTCATGTGTGCTAACTTAACACAAATATCACTGATAACGGTAAGCATTAGCATCGAGCGATAGAGCGAGCGATAAATTGATACACAGCAAGCGATATAGCAATTCACATAATAAGCGGTAGTTATCTTCGTAATAATCGATAGGGATTGCGAGATACGCAATGATAAACGATTGCGATTAGCCGAGTTTTGTTTCGAATAAGCTTTACGTTACGTTACGTTGCGACGCATCACGGCTATCGAGGAAGGTAGAATAGGTCCTCGCTCAAACAACATCGTGAGCGTTTATGTACTTGATGAGATTGGTCGCGTCAGACTTACGACCAGTCTGGCTTCGATGCAATTGCCCTGCGGGGGTAGACTCTCCGGAGTCCATCGATGAGGCGATAGCATTGCGTTTGCAGACTTACGACAAGTCTCGTGATGATGCGGTTTGGTTGTTACGCCTAGTGATTGAGTGTAGTGTGTTGAAAATAATCACATTAGTATAATAGGTCTAATAACGTTCAACTCCACGTGGCACTTTTTTCATGGAACTTCGGTAGTATGATAAAGCACACCTTGCTTGACCCCTACCACTTAGATCCCGTGGTTTGGTGTTATACTTCGTCGTAACGCTTACGGCACCTTAGAATTCACTACGATCTCCGTGCACTGACCCAAATAATCCCGTGTGCACCCGTGATTAATTGTTCCTTGCACGTTTATCGTACCTCTTTCTAAGAGTGTAGTGAGGGTAAAACACATTATTTCGTTATATAGTATATAGTATGTGTGTGAATCTAGTCTAAGTGCGACGACTAGAGAGTGAAAGAGGAAACGAAAGCGAGAGTTAACGTTACACATAGCGGCAACATCGAGTAATAGAGTAGGTTCAATACTTAGAAATTAACATCAAAAATCGTATCATTATAACATTATCCTACGCTTGCTAGATGTTTGGTGTTGAAGACTTTTGCTGGAGCTGTTGTTGTTGTACTCAGGTTCACGGCTCGATGCGGCAGTTACAGGTGAAGTGACCGTAGCGGTTGCAGTTATTGCAATAGCGGCAGTCAGCCCCAATTGGATGATGATAAGTACATGAGTAACACTGGGGATGAGCCCAGTGTAAGCTCGTTTTGGAATCACCGGAACTGCTTGAAGAGGCTTCGGTTGCAGCAGTTCGGTCGTTGATGAGTTCGGGCTTGAAATCTTTCGTTTGCGGCTGGGTTTGTCGGTGTCTTCCGATGAGATGTTGTTGTTGGATGATTCGTCTGAGGGCTCGCTTGCAGAATCTTTGGCTGAGTCGTTGGAAGAACCATCAGTAGCTTTATCAGAAGAATCGTTGGCGGATTCGTCAGAAGAATCATCGGCAGACTCGTCAGAAGAATCATCGACAGGATCGTCTAAAGAATTAATGACGATTGCTTGATAATTTTGCTTAACAGGATTCTTGGAGAAGAACCCTTCCATGAGTCGTTTGTTGTTGATTTCTGCGGCTAAGCGGTATGTTTCTTCGATAGTAGCAGGTCTTGCAGCTTCGACAAAGTCGCCCACACATTCAGGCAAGCCGTGAATATATTTCACGATGGCTTTTCCTGAGGTGTCTACTTGACTTGGGCAAACAATGCCCAGCTGTTTGAACCTTGCAGTGTAGCCAGCGTTGTCACATTTGTCTTGTTTGATTTTCCAAAATTCGTCTTCCAACTTCTGAGTTTCGTGAGGAGGACAGTACTCTTTCTTCATGAGCTCTTTCAGCTCATCCCAAGAGAGAGCGTATGCTGCAGAGATCCCACGTTTGTTACGTTTGGCGGTCCACCAGTCGAGTGCTCGTGATTGAAATACTCCGGTAGCGCAAGTAGTACGGAAACTATCGGGACACCCACTTTGACGAAGGGTAACTTCGATAGAATCGAACCACTGGAGTAGTTGAGTCACACCTCCTTCACCCGTGAATTCCATCGGGTCACCGGCTTTGAAGTGTTTGTATAGAAAAGCAGATTGCGGTGCTTCCGTCTTGGAGTCTTCCAAGGCTCGAGAGTTGCTGAGAGAGTGCACTCGAGCGGCAATTTGAGGAATGAGCTTGACCACTTCCTTGGTCAAAAGTGAGGCAATCATCTTATCGGCGCTTCGTTTGGCTCTTCTCCTAGCTGTTCGTCTCGAGATAGAGTCGTCGGAAGGCATCTAGACAGAAAGAGACTTGGAGTGAGATTCGATCATAATGATTTTTTTTTTAGTTTGACAATGCGATTGAGCGCGTTCAAAACTTGATGCGATATTATATTAGTAATGCGAATCACATAGGAGCCACATAGGAGACACGAAATTCCTAAGTTTTCACACAATGACTTGTTTGTTTATACGTATATATATATTTATGTAATTTGTAATCATAAACATACAAGTCAATTTAGAATATGCGAGGACGCATTAAGGTATGAAAGCGAGAGCGAAGGCGAGTGATTATGCGTTAGTTTTGTTGCGAACATTCGGGTTTTCATTTTAGATTGTGATGGTTGTGTGAATGGTGCGTTTATAAAAGCAGGAAGTGAAAATCGTTAATTCGAGGAATCGATAAAGCGTAAAGTTTCAAGACGTAAATAAGTTCCAACCAGTTAAAATCGGCGGGTCGTATGGTAGAGTGCCTTGGGTGTTTAGGCGTCGACTACCCAAGGTAACCCAACTATATCCAACAAGTTCGTGCACGCGCGTTGACCTAGAAGACTTCATGCTTCCACTGGGATGCAGCTCATGGCATTCGTCTTCCTAGTCATCGCGTGGCTCGAGTCATCGTGATAGTCAAGTCCTTTGTGAGAGCTTTTTGAAAACCAATTTATAGAGAGTGGAACGGCTTATTAAGGTACGGGTTTCACCCCCTGACTTAACAGCTTCGTTCCTAATTGTGGTTATGCTCTTCGAATAAATTCATGAGTTCCACTAGATTTCGAAATGGTGACTTTCGTCGAGATGTGGATGTCACTCCTAACTCGATGAAAGGTTCTCGTGCTAGAAAATGCGCTGAGTGAGCAATCCTGTCGAGAGTTCTCGGCTTTCACACCTGATCTCGACTGGGTCACTCGGTTGTGAAATTGCGAGTATTTTCGAAACATATGTGTTGTGTCAGCCTTAGGAAAGGCTAAGTAGTATTCCAGCCTTAGGAAAAGCTTCTTCGTGTGAAGCTGTAGTACGCGGTGTTCACACAAAGTCGTAGCTTTTAATAATTTCGATCGAGAGTATCAAGTAGGCCCGATACAAACCCTACTGGTCCGTACGAGTCGGCCTGTTGGTACTTAGACTATAGACTAGGTCAATTTTAAGACGTCGACCTGGACTAGGTCGAGTCTGGCCTAATTCCCTATAGTTATGGCTCAGATACCAATCTGTCACACCCCAACCGATGGCGGAATCATCGGGGCGCGGCACTAGGCGAATCAGATTGCTCAAGAGAATCCATAACAACTATATTGCGATAATATTTATTACATTCGTTATCCCATACTAACAAATAATACAATCACATAAGTTATCACAGATTTCTTGTCCTCTCGAACAATACAAATCCGACAACCTAGATTTTAGTTGAGTTTCTAGACTTCCTAGCTTGATTTGAAATAGCCTGCAACATACGTTAAAATAAAGTCAATACAAAAGTATTGGCGAGTATACAGGTTTGATAAGTATAGCGTAATAGATTAATAAGGTACTGCGAATTTCTACATGCATAAACGTAACACACGACATATATACTCACAAGACTGATACTACCAACTAAGATCTCGATGCTCGAATATGCGATGGCAAACTAGACCCCGTCGGGCGCAATAGTACTATACTAGTCGTGGTGGGACGTCGCGAGTATAAGTCCTAGCACATATGCAACTAGCATCACGTATATCTATGCATAACAGTTATTCACAAGTGATAATTCGAGTGATTGAATAATTCGTTTGATAAGTTCGATTTGTTAGGAACGTATGTTACACCCAAAATGCGATTAAAAAGGGGTTCAAGTATACTCACAGTGCGTATTTAGCGAGGATATAACTTGATTGGATCGGTTGCGAGTGCGTCTGCGTTACCCATCGAATGATATAGTAAACGATGTACGGTTAAGCGAGAATAGTGTCAAAATGACAGTTATCCAGTCGGATGGTGCTCATCCGGTCGGATGACCCCATCCGGTCGGATGACCCCATCCGGTCGGATGACCCCATCCGGTCGGATGACCCCATCCGGTCGGATGACTGTTGGTTCAGTTCGTTCATTCTAACATTCGATCGGATGAATGGAGTTTGGGTCGGATGACACCTGGTCCGGTCGGGTGGCATGTTATCTGATCGGATGATATGCTGTCCGATCGGATGGCATGTTATCCTGGTCGGATGGCTGTCATCCGGTTGGATGACATGTTGTCCGGTCAGATGACACGTCTGTTTTAACGTTCTGGTCAACTGTTCTTGAGTGTTTTTTGAAGGTATACATGCGGTTTTACTGGGACAGTGTAATTTCGTATTAACAATTGAAATTCCATCAGTTCCGACCTGTTCTAACAGCCGGGAATCACCCCGTTCCATCAGATCTGGCCGTTCTTGACGGTTTTTCATGTTTAACTCGAAATCGCACAGTACCTTGGTTAATTACGTAGATTTTTTTTAGGTGAGATTGTTGTAAAAACACGTGGAAATCACCCAGATCTGAGTCGTTTATGGTGGGATGAGGTCACACTTTGAAGTTCATATGAACTCTTGGTGACATCACCTTAAAACATCTCAAATCAGTAGATTTCACGGTTAGAAATTGAGTTTTAAAAGACAGAATGATGTAGAATTGAGTGTAGATCATAGAAGTACAAGTTTTTAGGTTGAAATCTTACCGGAATCACGAGGAATCAAGAGAAAAGGGTTCAAGAGTGTGCTTGGTCGAGTGAGAGCTGTCACATCACTGTTTAAGTGATGTGACGTGCTATTTATAGGCAACAGAGAAGGCTGAAGGGTGCTGGGTCGGATGGCCCATCCGTTCGGATGGCCACTCCGGCGCGGGGAGTTTTCTCCGTTTTCGATCGTTGCGTAGTTTTTGGAGTACGCGCTTTCTATAGTTAATTTATATTATTATTATTATTATTATTATTATTATTATTATTATATATATATATCACTAGGGGTCGTATTTACGTATCCATATTTCAAAGTTTCGATATAACAATCGGTTTTCGTTTCGAGTGTGCGATTACTAGCGACGTTTCACGGCCATGAAGGAGGGTAGTATAGGTCCTTTCTCGATGTCATCGTGAACGTTATTGTGTGTTGTGCCACAATGACTGACGGGGTACCACTCACTCGTATTGTCATCATCGTCACGACGACTGGAGCTATAGCACTCACCCGAGAGTCTTTGTTAGCGTTAGTTGTCTGCGTTTCGACTCATCACGGCCACCGACGAGGGTAGAATAGGTCCTCACTCAATGCCATCGTGAGTGTTAGTGTTTGTGATATGGTGATAATGTATTGCGAAAATATGCGATTATCCTTCGAATAGCGATGTATGCGATATAGTTACATTATGATCCGAATCTCTGGTGCTAGGCGTAACGAGTATATCGAGTAGTAATAACGCACGAAGGTGCGGGTTGTTACAATAGAGATTTTCCATAGCCTATCTCAAATGTGATTGGTTGATAGGATATTGGTTTGTGTGCCCATCCATTTGCATGTGGCCTATCTTCTTTTATTACCAATTTGTCCACTTCCTTTTCTGGTGAATGATAATCACATATGAGATATTTAAAATATCTTTCTGATGAAATGTATCAAAAGGAAAAGATTCCTTTTTCTTTTCCTTTTCTGGTGATTTGTTTTTCTAAAGGAAAGATTCTTTTTCTAGTGATTTCTTTTACAAAAGAAAAGGATTCATTTTTCTTTTATAAAGACATTTTCATAGAAAGATATTATGTGTTAATAAGATATATGATCTTATTAACACAATTCTTTGATTTTGTATCTTGTAAACTCCATAATGTCTCGCTAACATTTTGAAGTCTTGTAACCTTGTCGTGATCTTTAATCAAAGAATTTAGTAGCTTGATTTTTTTCTTTCTCGGTCTTCATATTTAGTGCTTCTGGGACGGTTCGTCGGTCGCTTCGTGTTGACGGAATTAATTCTAAGTAACTTAAACTATTTTTAACAACAAATAAATAAAGTTTTCTAACAGTCACCCCCTATTTGTTGTTAAAAATACAAACAATGCATTTATACTTAGAAATAACAAATAAACTTGCTGAAGATGTATCTTTCTTTTCTTCTTGTCACGTTATCATGTAGGCACCTTTTTTTAGTGATATTCGTTGACTGTATCTTCATTGGCATGAAAGTTTATTTGGCAAACGTCCGACTTTTTCTAGATGATCATCTGATTATATTTCATTTGTTGTTATAATTATTCACCTCGATTTATAATTCCACCTAAATGTAAGCATTATATCTTGTATCCCCACAACATAGGATATAAGTGTCTTCTATCCAATATAGGATAAGTGTTTAGTTTGTCGATTGATGAGTCTTCAAAAAATAACGAATCATGCAGGGGTATAAAAAAATGATCTTGAACCGTCGAGGGTTTTTTTTTCGGATCAGAATATCTAATGAATCTGATGAAATTTCTGATAAAACCGGAAAAAAATCGCTTTTTTTTACAGAATTTCTGATGTTTTCTGATCAATCTGGTGACATTTCTGATAAAATAATCAAAAAATCTGAAAAAAGTTTTTTTTTGTTTTTGAACAGAATTTCTGATGTTTTCTGATCAATCTGGTGACATTTCTGATAAAATAATCTGAAAATCTGAAAAAAAGTTTTTTTTAACAGAAAATCTGACGAACGCATCAGAAATCATCAGAAAATCTGACGAACGCATCAGAAAATTCGAAAATTTTTTGTTTTTTTTTTTTTTGAGATGAGAGGGAATAAGTAAGGAAAAGAGATATTACTTACACATATTTTTCTGGTGGAAGCCTAAGTACATGTTCTTTTCTTCAAGGAATATTTTGTGAAAACTTTTGTTTTTTAAAAGATAATAATTATGAGTAGGTTTTCTAAAGTTTCACACAGATTTTTTTAATCTCTTTTTATCATTATCATTCCTTTTTTTTTTTTTGAAGATTAACTAACCAGAATTTGAAGTTATTTCATTAAATAAGATACGAACAAACTTTCTTTTATCAGAAACTTTCTTTTTAGATGTCAAAATTTTTCTTTCTGATAAACTAAAGTTCATTTATCTTTGTTTAACTCCTTTTTTTTGTATTTTTATATCCTTTTTCTACACCTCCTTTTATACAAAAAAAATACTTATAGAGATAATAATAATAATAATAATAAAAGCAATAGTAATGAAAATAACAGAAAAAAAAATAATAGCTCTACTACATGCTTTTTTTTTTGGATCCGCAAAAAAAAAAAATTTCTTTTTACCTTTAACAGATCATGAATATACGTCTCTCATACAGGAGCAAGGGATCTTGGAAATAATTTATCCAATCTGCTCTGATACCACTTGTTGGTCCCCTTTGGCGCCCCTGTTCAAATGGTGCGACTTTCTTCGCTCGTTGAGACGGGTGCTTGTGAAGTATATAAGCATATAAAAAAAATTGAGACAATGAGAGTGATATATCTTCAATGGTTAATTCTTATTAAACAAAGAAGAAGTGGTCGATCCGAGAATAAACTTGAATCTAAATGTCACCCCCTGGGCCAAACCAGGGGGTAAACTCTCATGAAAAACTCTATATGAAAGAATAGTACTTTACAAAGACACACATAATTCCTTCGTAGGAATTATGTATTTATAGAGATTTTCCATAGCTTATCTCAAATGTGATTGGTTGATAGGATATTGGTTTGTGTGCCCATCCATTTGTATGTGGCCTATCTTCTTTTATTACCAATTTGTCCACTTCCTTTTCTGGTGAATAATAATCACATATGAGATATTTAAAATATCTTTCTGATGAAATGTATCAAATGGAAAAGATTCATTTTTCTTTTCCTTTTCTGGTGATTTGTTTTTCCAAATGAAAGAATCATTTTCTGGTGATTTCTTTTACAAAAGAAAAAGATTCCTTTTTCTTTTATAAAGACATTTTCATAGAAAGATATTATTTGTTAATAAGATATATTATCTTATTAACACAATTCTTTGACTTTGTATCTTGTAAACTCCATAATGTCTCGCTAACATTTTGAAGTCTTGTAACCTTGTCGTGATCTTTAATCAAAGAATTTAGAAGCTTGATTTTTTTTCTTTCTCGGTCTTCATATTTAGTGCTTCTGGGACGGTTCATCGGTCGCTTCGTATTTACGGAATTAATTCTAAGTAACTTAAACTATTTTTAACAACAAATACAATAAAGTTTCCTAACAATACTGGCGAGTCATTCAATTTGTATAAAATGACACACTGTTATAATTTATAGTATTAAGAGCGATTACAATTGCCCCTATCTTATTATTAGCTGGTCCAGTTGTCACTCGACCGGATCTGTGACTGTGGTCATATCACTATTGGGTCCGTTCACCCAAAAGTGACGTGTATCACTATTTAGGTCCATTCACCTAACATTGATAAATCAGCACTAATGTGCACAATACTCCACTTACTGCCAGTAACTTAAGATAACAAATACTTAATCCCTGTAAAATATAACTGGGAAACATTTAGGGTTTTACAAAGCACTTTGATAAAAACATAATGACTCACATTGCAAGTTTAACTAGAAAGAGTCTGCCTACTGATTAAGCCTGGTAACCTTGTTAAAATAACAATGCAAACGAAACTAGGTCAGTAACTTAATTCAACATTTATGATAATTTCACGAGATCAAAACCCTCACGACGAATGACAAAGTATAGCCCGTATTCAGGCAGCACTTAAACATCCATCGGATCAATTTTAATCGATCGGACATTGTATCGTAGCAGTGATCGAGTTATTACCCTGTTGTCGAAGCAGAGGTTCGGGATTTAAGTATTTTTGAATGAAACAGCGTATAACTTAATGTACGTAAAGGATTTTTACGTCGAAACATGCAAACAGTCTCAATCCCAAGCCCCTGGCTTTATAGCCCAAATTGGACCCGCCCGTGTGTCGCGCCGGCTGCTAGGGGTCCTGGCGCGAATCGCGGGGCACACTCACTTAGGCTAGGGTAGCCTCGTGTCCTGCTTAGCCCTGGTGAGTCAACTAAATTCGAAAATACGTGTTTTGAAGCCATTTTGAGCAGATAAACACTATTAGGGGATACCCCCTTCCCCTTGAGTTTTAGGGGGCCCTGATCTTAGTTTCGCCTGTTTTAAAATTTACGGGTCGTGCCATACCACTTGGGGGGTCTCAATTAGGGTTTCCTAATGTGCATTATTAAAATAAGAAATAACAATTTTGGCAATGGTTGTTACATAGTAACTGGAAGGATGAATGTCGTTAGCCGTATTATGGTGAGGGCATAGTTAATTAGGCCAAAGCGTGTACTCGAACTTGTTGGGAATAATTTAATCACTTTGGTTAGTCGATGTCTCACACCCAAGGCACTCTAATTATTTTCAAGCATACATTTGTCGATTTTACGCGTCTTCGAATTTTATCATGTTTATGTGTTTCCGATTTGAAGATTTTACGCTTTATCAATTTCTCGTTTTACTGCTTTTCGCTTTCCGCCTTGCAAACTATGCACAACTCGCGCAGCTCTCGCAATCTAAAACGCCAACTAATCGTGAACAAAACTAAGAAGTCTTATATACTCTTCGCTTATACTACGCTATCTCTCGCAATATCACGCCCGTGCTACACGCAATTTAGAGAAGGTGAATACGTGCAAAATATGTGCTTAATGTGCATTATGTGCTAATACGTGCTTATGTGGCCTCTGTTACGTGCAACTACGTGATTATGTGCTTTTGTCCTTACGTGGTTATGTGAGTATATGCCTTATGTGAATAATAATAACAATAACAATAATAATAATAATATATGTTGTATAAAATGCTAAACTTTTCAACAATAACCAATATAATCAAATCTCATCCAATCTGTTCACAGATGTCTTCTTTGGGTTCACTCACTCGCCGAAACATCCAGCAAAACATTGCTCACAAACGCATCGAATCTCTCATGGCTAAGTGATCTCTCAAATTGTCAGTGAAATTCATGTTGCCTGCGGTACTTCTTCTGTTGATTCCAAGAATGACTCGCCGAAAACTCTGTTCAGCTTCAAGCAGTTCAAAGCCTGTGGTCCTATGAACTTTACTGGTGAAGATGGACCCAGTCAGATGTTTCAATGGTTTGACTTGATCAAAGTTACCTTCCGACAAAATAGATATCCCGAGAATCTCCACACTGTCAACGCCACTGGTGTTTTTCAGTCAAAGGCACTTGACTGGTGGACCGCCGAGCTCAACAGGCATGGAAATGATGCAGCCTATGGTCTCGCATGGGAGGAGCTGAAAGAGCTCATAATGAAGGAATTTTGTCCTCCCCACGAAGTCCAGAAGCTGGTAAACGAGTTATGGAACATCAAGCAAGTTGGAGGTGACAATGCTGGTCCCACCGCCTGAGGAAATCAATGACAAACGAGTCTTGGCTAGAGTTTTCAAGACCTCAACCAAGTCTCAACCAAGCTACTCCAACGCCAGGCACTGACACAGCGCCATCTCAAGCTTCCAAGTCCAATCGTCAAAATCGCAAGCAAAGGAACTCTAGCAAGAACTGCGCGGTAGTCACACCGCCCAACACCCAGACTCGTCAGGTTGCTACTCCCAACGCACCGCCTGCTAAGCGTGCATATGCTGGGAATCACCCACTATGCCCTACTTGCACCTATCATCACCCAGTGGAGACAAACTATCGTTTCTGTGTCAACTACAATATCTTTGGGCACTACACAGCAAATTGTCGCTCAGGCCTCGCCAGCAAACTCCCCAAGCTCTCGCAGCACCGCCAGCTCCACTCTAGGCTATTCCAGTCAACCAGGCTCTTCCAGCACCAATTGCTCATGCACGTGCTTGCTACACATGCGGTGACCCGAACCACTTTGCAAATGTCTGCCCACAGCGCGTTGTGAAACAAGTGCCGCAGCAACAACCGCCACAACAACAGCAGTAGCAGCAGCAACCACAACCGCAAGCTGCCCGCGGAAGAACTTTCAACATCAATGTCTGCCAAGCTCAGACTGACAACAATGTGGTCAATGGTACGTTCCTTGTCAACGGTATTTATGCTTCATGCTTGTTTGATACTGGAGCCGATAACTGTTTTGTATCGTTTGAATTCGAAAAGCTTCTAAAATGTAAACATACTAAACTCCCAACGACATTCGATGTAGAAGTAGGCACTGGAAAAACCATTACCGTTAATTCCGTTCTACGTGATTGTACTCTTGAACTCAACAATCACATCTTTCCGATCGATCTCATACCTATGCAGCTAGGTAGCTTTGACGTCATAGTAGGCATGGATTTTCTTCGTGAGAATCGTTCCGAAGTTGGTTGTTTCGAGAAGATGATTCGTTTCTCTCTTCCAAACGGTGATCAGTTATGTGTTTATGGTGAAGTACTCTCGAAAGAGTTGAAGCTTATGTCGTGTATTCAAGCGAGTAAGTACTTACGCAAGGAATACATAGCTTTCCTAACCCATATTGTATCGCCAGTGAATGAGAAGAAAACCGTGAAAGACGTTCTCGTTGTTTGTGATTTTCCTAAAGTTTTTCCCGACGATTTACCTGGTTTACCCTTACTCGTGATATTGATTTTCGTATTGACTTAGTTCCAGGTGTTACGCCTGTAGCGAAAGCTCCCTATCACCTTGGACCATCCGAAATGCACGAGCTATCTAGCCAACTTCAGGAATTGCTTGATAAAGGCTTTATACGCCCTAGCACATCACCATGGGGAGCACCCGTTCTTTTTGTGATAAAGAAGGATGGATCGTTCCAAATGTGCATCGATTATAGGGAACTCAACAAACTTACTATCAAGAATCGTTACTCGCTACCCCAAATCGACGATTTATTTGACCAACTTCAAGGCGCTACGTGTTTCTCGAAGATTGATTTACGATCTGGATACCATCAGTTACGTATACAAGAGCAAGACATTCTGAAAACTGCTTTTCATACTCGTTATGGCCATTACGAATTTGTGGTCATGCCTTTTGGTCTAACGAACGCACCAGCGGTCTTCATGGACTTGTTGAACCGTGTGTGCAAACCCTTCTTGGATCGCTTCGTCATTGTGTTTATCGATGATATCCTTATCTACTCGAAGTCAAGAGCCGAACACGCACAACATCTTCGCCTAGTTCTCGAACTTCTTCAAGGAAATCGCCTCTACGCCGAGTTCTCCAAGTGTGAATTTTGGCTCGAGGAGGTTCAATTTCTCAGTCACATCATTAATAGTCAAGGAATTCACGTCGACCCCGCGAAGATCGAAGCTATAAACAGTTGGATTACACTGAAGACTCCATCCGAAATTCGTTCTTTTCTCGGATTGGCGGGTTATTACCGTCGATTCATCGCCGACTTCTCTAAAATCGTCGTACCTCTTACCGCCCTAACTCTTAAGGACAAACCTTTTATGTGGGGCTCTGACCAAGAGGACGCCTTTCAAACTCTCAAGCGCCTGCTTTGCAACACTCCTATTCTCGCACTTCCCGATGGGAAAGACGATTTCCTTGTTTATTGCCATGCCTCTAACCTAGGTCTTGGTTGTGTTCTTATGCAACGAGACAAGGTTATCGCGTATGTGTCTCGACAACTCAAAATCCACGATAAGAACTACACTACCCACGATCTCGAGCTCGGTGCAGTTGTTTTTGCGCTAAGGATATGGCGACACTACCTCTATGGTACAAAGTGTACGGTCTTCACCGACCATAAGAGCCAATAGCATAACTTGAACCAGAAAGAAGTGAACGGTTAAACTTATCAACGACTATGATTGCGAGATACGCTACCATCCAGGCAAGGCAAACGTCGTAGCCGATGCTCTCAGTCGACGAAGCTATGTGCATAGTATTCGTAATGTCCGAGCCCAGAATGATCTCGAAACCCTAATTCACGACGCACAGCAAACATGTTTCATTGAGAATACCTTGAAAGAGGAAATGAGGTGTGGTGCTGAAACCCAATTAGTGACAAAGTCGAACGATATCTATCACTCTTTCGGCCGTATTTGGATTCCTGGTCGCAATAACCTCCGAGAGATATTGATGACTGAAGCTCACAAATCTCGATACTCCATTCACCCCGGTGCCGACAAGATGTACCAGGACCTCCGTTCCAGGTATTGGTGGCCGGGCATGAAAAAGGATATCGCTCTATATGTTTCAAAATGCCTAACTTGCTTGAAGGTTAAGGACGAACATCAACGACCCTCTAGTTTACTTGAACAACTCGAAATCCCGATGTGGAAATGGGAAAGTGTAGCCATGAATTTTATTACAAAACTCCCCTGAACGCCTTCTGGTCACGATAGCATTTGGGTTATCGTTGATCGTCTTACGAAATCTGCTCACTTCATTCCGATACGAGAAGACTTTAAGGTTGAACGATTAGCACGAATCTATACCAACGAAGTCATTTGTGGACATGGGACGCCTCGTGACATCATCTCTGACCGCGATGGTCGTTTTACCTCACGTCTCTGGGAGACATTCCAATATGCTCTCGGTACGACTCTCAATCTCAGTACGGCAGTCCATCCCTAGACCGACGGTCAGACAGAGCGCACGATTTGCACCCTCGAAGACATGTTTCGTTCGTGCGTTATAGATTTTGGTGGTAATTGGGATTCTCATTTACCCTTAGTAGAATTTTCGTACAATAAACGACAGACAAGATTCTCTAAATAAGAGACAATCTCTTGAAAGCTCAGAGTCGTCAAAAGAGCTACGCTGATAAATGCCGCAAGCCCCTAGAGTTCGAAATTGGAGATCACGTCCTCTTAAAGGTTTCACCTTGGAAATGAGTGATCTGATTCAGCAAGAAAGGGAAACTAGTGCCACGTTACGTGGGTCCCTTTAAGATTCTAGAAAGAATTGGTAAAGTGGCCTACCGACTCGAATTACCAGTTGAACTCAGCAACGTACACCCGACTTTCCATATCTCAAACCTCAAGAAGTGTCTAGCTGAAGAAAATCTTCATGTATCTCTTGAAGACTTGCAAATAAACGAGACTCTGCACTTTGTGGAAAAGCCAGTAGAAATCTTGGACAACGGAAGCAACACTTGTACGAAGCCTCCCTTCGTATGAAGGCACGCCTCCGTATGAAGCCTCTGTTTCCCACCCGACACTCCAATTTCGACCGTTTCAGAACTTTGGAAGACTTATGCACTTCTATTCCTGTACGCAGGCTGAACTGGCGCTCCCTTCAATCCATTCCAGACCGTGTTTACGTGTTAAGCACGCACTGTGAGTATACTCGAACCCTTTTTCGCTTAACGCACTTTTGGGTGTTACATACATTCTCTATCAAAACACAACATGCAACGCTAAAACACTTTTACAAATGCTAACCGCTCTCGCATGTTATACGTGACTACTTGAATGCTTGTTTGCTATGTTTACACAGTGATGACTTGCCCTACCACCCTTAGCAACGATAGTACTATAGTTTGGACTCAGCACCTGTTTATTCAGGGGTTCTTAAGGTTTACTTACTTTACATGTTCATTCTGGTGAACCTGTATCGTGCAAACTCTACTCGCAGTCATGTTGGTTAGCTTGTGTCATTGTCAATAGCATACTTGATTCGCCCATTTACGTGTTACATGTTGGTTATGCGCAAATGCTTTTAACACTATACTTATGCAAACTTGTGTACTCACCTTTACATTATTGTATTGACTTTTATTTTAACGTATGTAAAAGTTAGATGGAACACTGCTGGAATTGGTTTAAGAAGTCTAGAAACCCACCTAAATCAAACTGAAGTTTTGTTATTTTTTGTTTGTTTGTTGTTTGAGAAACTACTGAATTCTATTATGACTTTTGTTGAAATATTTGTTTGATAATATGGGATATTGAACCTTGTTAAATATTGTCACTAAATTAGTCGTGATGGATTCTCTCGAGCAACCTATTCGAATCATGCCACATCCCGATGATTCTGCCATTGGTTGGGGTGTGATACTACAAGCCCTTTGGTGTGTGTGTGTGTGTGTGTGTGTTATATTCCAAATATAGAGTAGAGTTGATTATTGTTTTCATTTATGTGATTTGTCAAAATTTTCAATTTCAATCCCTAAATAGTTGTATTTGCGGACCTAGCTTCGAACTAATGACTTATGATTGTTCATGTCCTTAGTCACGAATTGGATGATATCTTCTTTGAGTTTAGCCATTTAAATTAGGAGAATTGAAGAATAGTCACTACGGTCAGATTCATGAACGATCAAGAACAATTTAAACACCTCCCCCCCCCCCCTTAAAAAAAACCAGCACCACGACCTTAGATAGGGTGAACTGATACGGGATCAAATTCAAGAGTGTAGGACGATTAAATCCAAGATTCTGGGTAGAATTTTATTTTCAACAAAATTTATATCTGAATGCCAAGAAAAAAAATTCAAACTCAACTGCGTATTTAGTTTTTTATTAACTTAGCATTACTGAAAAATAAAATAATTTATAAAATTAAATGGGTTAAATGTTTATAATACTTATAGGTGTAGGGTTTGGCCACAAACAGCTAAAACCTTACAAACCCTAGGAATAGATTTGAGTCATTGATCTTGAAGATTATGATTGTAGGCCCGCCTTGTCACACCCTCAAATCACATGCGGGGTTTTACCATGAGGCGGGTGACCTTCTAGGATCAAGGCACTAATCATGTTGAACCATTTAAAATTAATTGTAAAACGCTCAACTACCACATTCAACATGAATAATGATATTAGTTATAGAAGTTTGAAAACGTAAGTTTAAGTTATCAGCGGAAACAAAGTATAAAATCCAGACATAATGGAAACCACAATTGTTTAGCATAAATAATGAAACTAGTTCATTAACGCCATGACACTCTCCAAGCTGCCTGTTCCCATGGGCGTTGTACCTAACGACCTGCAAAGCATACTAAAGTGTATCAACATAAAGTTGGCGAGCTCACAGTTTTAGTTCAACGAAAAGTAAGTTCTAAATACAATGATTTAAAGGCTTGTCATGGGTAGCTAACCCACTATTAAGCAACTAAACATGTGATGCCGAAAACTCACGTAGTATGTTTTTGTGCCCTCCACATCAATGTCTATCTGCATTGATGCAATAGTTGAGGTCAAAAGTTCACGCCCGGCTTCCAGCACAGTGTGAGGTTTTGTCAAACCTAATAGTGCTATCATCAAATACCCCGTTTGCCAACCCGACAACTAATCGGTATAAAGAGTAAGGACTTTCCAGATAGATGTTCCGTTTAGTCCACTATAGATATGAAATTAAACTAGAGTATTTAAGTTGCCATATTCCAGTCTAGAAATATAAGTGTAGTCCCAAACTAGAGATAGTGTAATTCCAAAACCAGGAATTGCATGCTTTTAGTAAAGTTGTGAACTCACCTTTGATTTGCTCAGCTAGAATTTAGTGACTAGAGTTAAGTGTGGTCAACCACGTCCTGATATGGTTACCATTTTATCGTTAGTTACTGTTCACATAAATCACATTGATTCTACATATATACTATCACATAATATGCATTCATGTTGACATTTTGTTGTTCGTTCGTGTGGGTTCGTGCATGTGTACAACTCATAAGATGTAACATTTTTAATGATATTCGATTAGACGTCAAGTAATAATTAACACTTCATACTAACAAGCAATTGCCTGTGTACACATAAACATCATGTTTCAGCAGTTTCAGCTCAATGTCCGTTGTTAAGCTGTTTTAGTGATTTTCCTTTAAAATAGTAAACAATCTATAAATTATGAATAATTAATGAGACGTATCACTAGATCCGAAAAGGTTTGTGTAACTTTCCCAAGGATAAATGTTCACAGAAAAAATCACCAAAAATCATTTAGCACATAAAGGGCTATTTCGTCACATTCTGTCGACAGTTTACGGTTTAATTTATATAAAATTCATGTCAATCCGATTGATGAAATTATAGTTGGAGAATTTAGTTACCTTCGGGAGCTATCTACTATAAAAATTTCAAGTATTAACTCCAACCGTATACCAAGTTATGACTTTCATAACAGGCTGCAACTTTTGTAGAAAAATGCAGCGTGTACCTGTGTTTCCGTTTTAATCTTTTAACTGACCTAAACTTGTCAAAAAATTATTTAATCCAGTTGGGTTGGGTTGGAAAGCTATTTCATTGAACTTCGTTTTAGATTCAAGAACCACACGTTTTCGTTGTGTTTTGATCAAGTTACAACCAATACAAGTTGGCATAAAAATCTGCGCAGAAACTGTTTGCTTTTAGATCCTTATAAAAACGTGTTCAGGATCATGTTATCATTCTTTTCAACTACTATAACTTGTATAACAGCATGTAATTTATCCCTACGTTATCATCAAGCTCATGTTATAAATTGAAACCCTACCATCATACATGCATGTATACGTAAACCATAAATCATCAAACTCATAAACGTAAAGATTCTAATAAACCCTAGGTTTCAATTATCAAGTAATATCAACACGCAACCATGATTCACGTATAAACAGAAACCATAAACAAGATTAAGATATAATATCGGAAGCGATTAAGATCAAGAGGAAGCTTGAAGAACAAGAGATTTGAAAACCTTGTGTGATGTTTCGTCGATCGCAGGTTCTGACTAAGATTAGGGTTTGCATGCTTATATATATATATATAGAGTGGGGTTCTAGAGTGAACACTAGTGTATTTGCGAACTGAGTGAACAAATCCTGCCCCTGATCTACACACGTGTATGGCCAAGATCTCATCATCAAATCGTAAAATACACTAGTGTATTTCAACATCAAATCCTGGCCATTGATCTACACACATGTATGGCCAGGATTAGTTCACTCAGTTCGCAAGCTACACTAGTGTTCACTCTTGAACCTAATCCTATATATATATATATATATGTGGGATGGTTCTATGCAGAACACTAAATATTACGAGAACATGCAGAACATAATGAATCACCCATTTTTTCAATCCTAAAAACCTAACAAGTAAATGGAAATGTTACAAATGTAAGATTTATTGTTTCTCACGCTAGAATTCAAAACAAAAAATGGAAAATTTTCAGTTTCTATCTAACCTACATATATGTAGGTTAAATTAACTACATATATGTGTAGGCTATGTGTAGCTAAAAATATATGGTTTTTTATGTATATATAATACACATATGAATGTAAGAAACATAAAATTTTAAAAATATGAATCATAAATCCCAAAATTTAGCGATTTAGAGTTGTTCTTTTTGTTTTTGCAATAATTAGTGTTCTGTAATGATCCTCAACCGATATATATATATATATACAGGATTAGGTTCAAGAGTGAACACTAGTGTAGCTTGTGAACTGAGTGAACTAATCCTGGCCATACACGTGTGTAGATCAATGGTCAGGATTTGATGTTGAAATACACTAGTGTATTTTACGATTTGATGATGAGATCCTGGCCATACACGTGTGTAGATCAATGGCCATGATTTGTTCACTCAGTTCGCAAATACACTGGTGTTCACTCTAGAACCCTACCCTATATATATATATATACGGAACCATTGAGAGTCGGTGAGGTGGTTTCGAATTTATATAAAGAGAATAGAAGTTCCGAATTTAGTTTAGGAAATTAGTCTGAGTTTGTGTGTGGGGGTTTAGGAATTCCGAATTTATGGTGTTAGGTTTAAGGGGTCCGGGTTTGTATATAGGGTTTGGGGTATTCTGAATTTACAAAGGGGTAGGGTTAAGGGTACGAATTTATGGAGGTGTGGTGTGGTATTCCGAATTTGTGGTGATGTTTTTATTATATACACATTAAGTCCTTCAAGTTTCAATCTTATAACTTGCATAGAAAGTTAGCATTTAACTTCCGAGTTACGAAACTAGTCCCACTAGTTTATGTTAGCTTATGTTCGGGTGTTATAACCTTACACGTATAACGTGTTCGTGTGTAAAACCCACACGTGTAATGTGCATGCAAGTACGTAAGTGCTAGAAAGTTGTGAAGATTTAACTAATAAGGTTAGCGGTAATAACCTGAAAATATGAGTTGTCACACGCCTCATCACATGGAGGGGTATGATAGTAATTGCAACAATTATTGACTTTTTAACAATTCCTTGCATTTTTAAATGTTCGTGACTTTTTTATACATGATTATTTTTAAGAAAGAAAATTACACCATAAAATCGAGCATTTTTTATCCTTCAAACGAGTATATCATTAATATACTTTCAAAAAAAAATGAATTGGGGTTTTTGATGATGTTTTTTAACTGGGCATTTTATGGTGTTTGCTAAACTGAATTTTATGATGAAGTTTTTAAATTAGGGACATTATTTTGTGGTTTTTAAAACCTTATGGCGTTTTTCATTTTAAAAATAGATTATTATGTTTTTAACTTGGTTTTTATGGCGTTTTTTTTATTTAAAAACGCCATTAAAACCTTAAAATTGCTGTCCAAAAAGTGCATAAAATCGTGCGGTCCAAAAATTCTATAAAATTACACAGTGTAAAAACTCCATAAAATTACACAGTGCAAAAACTCCATAAAATTGCACAATCAAAAGACTCCATAAAATTACACACTCTAAAAAAAGCCATAAAAACACCAACTTTCGCGAATGCCTAGTTCATGTCATTTTTTATTTTAAAGGTATAGCAATGGCATACTCATTGGAATGATAATAAAACACCCTATCTTATGGTGTATTTAAAAAAAATAATCACGTCTAAAAATGTTATGGGCGTTTAAAAAGATGGTAGAAGATGTATGTGACTTGCATGTGTATGGTCTTTGGCATGTAAGTGACATGTGTATTGTGGTTTTTTTTTTTTTTTTTTGACATAAGGGACAATTGCATATATCTTCTTACAAATCATTTTAATTGCATATTTTTATCCAACCTAAAACCAAAATTGCATATATCCTCTTTCTTAAAAAAAATTACATGTTTACCCATTTTGAATTAGTTTATTAAAAACAAATTATATGATGACCATCTTACCCTTATATTTACTAAAACTTTAAAAATTACATATTTATCCGTTTTTAACAACTTTTTTTGTCAATTAAAAAAAGGGTTTTTAATTCTTTTTAGGTTTTATTAATCAGTTCTTTTTTTATTTGTTTTTGCGTGTTTATCAATTTTTTTTCATTTTTTCTTTATTTTTTCGTATATACATTTTTATTGGTGAACATTTTGGAGAACATATATTCTACATTAGCATCAGTGTAAAAAATGAAGAATAATTATGTAGAATGTAAACTATAGGTATCAACTGAGTGAACTCAAACCATATGTATAAGACAATTAAGTGAACAAAACCACGTGTATAAAACAATTGAGTGAACAAAACCAATTAATCAGCTAGAAACAATTCAAATTAGCTTAACTCATAGCCAATTAAACAACCCAGTTAACAAAAGCAGTTATATAGAACATTCAAATCGCCTCAACCCTTAATCCTCGGAAGAAAGAAAAATTAAAAAACTAACATATATTATATATAATAAATGAAAGTTATTTGGGTCACGTGTCACTTAATTAGGGCATCGTTTTTCCTCTTTTCCCGCCCAACAGTACCACTGCCCTCTTCTATTTATATCCTCCCTCATTTACTCATTTAGGGCTTCTTGCTTTCTCTCTCCCTCTGCTCTGCTCTATTCCGATCGATGTTCAGATTAATGCTCCGAATCAAGGTTAGATTATCAATAACTTCCGTTCTATAAGTGTTAATCTTTATTTTCATTGTTCACTCATTCGATCTTTATGCGTATTTACTTATTGTTGTGCTTTGGCTAGGTTTCTGCTGCTAACTTGAGGACGGAGATGATTTGAGGTTGTCGGCTCTGCGTCTTGCAGTTCTCTTTGTTATGCTGTAATGGATTTGAGGTTTAGGGTTAGTAATAAATATATTTTTTTCATTTTTCCATCTTGAGTTTTAGGTTAGGGTTTGTTTTATTTTTGGGCTTTTATATGATTTTCAGGTCGATTGTTTGGTGACTTGCTATTGTTGTTTGCTGTTGTTTGTGAATTAGCTACTGAGATTATCGACCGACTCCAACGACTTTGAAAGGTTGTAGGACTATTAAATAAGGTAATAATTGCAGTACATTCCTGTTGAAAAACAGAGTCGATAAATTTAGGGAAAATGAGGTTGAAAGATGATATGCCAACAGCGGACGATATCATTCTAAGGTTTCGATAAATTCAGGTGTATTCTCAAATAAGGCTTCCTAGATGCTTCTAAACAAGCAGCACTTTGGACATTTGTCGGCCTTCAAACATCTATTATGTATTATGTATTATCTAATATCTATTGTCTATTATCTATTATATATAATAAATGAAAGTTGATTGATCCACTTTGGGCCATTTGGAGCGATCACCTTTCATTTATTATATATAATAGATAATAGGTAACAGATAATAGATAGTAGAAAATAGATAATAGATGTTTGAAGACCGGCAAATGTCCAAAGTGCTGCTTGTTTAGAAGCATCTAGGAAGCATTATTTGAGAATACCCCTGAATTTATCGAAACAGTAGAATGATATCGTCCGCTGTATGCTTATCATCTTTCAACCTCATTTTCCCTAAATTTATCGACTCTGTTTTTCAATAGGAATGTACTTCAATCATTCCTTTCAGTTAAATAGACCGACACTTGCTTCCTCTCAAAGGGTTATGGAGTGGTTATAACAGCTGATCATGCTAAGGACTGTTATAACTAACCACTGCTCCTTATACAGATTGATGGACTTAAAGACTGATGAGGCCTATCCACTGTTGAAGACAAATCCCTGTTAAAGACAAGCACTTATGGAGTGGTTATAACAGCTGATCATGCTAATGACTGTTATAACTAACCACTGCTCCTTATATAGATTGATGGACTTAAAGACTGATGAGGCCTATCCACTGTTGAAGACAAAGCCCTGTTAAAGACAAGCACTTATGTACCTAGAGTTTGAATAACCAAAGGAAAATGATTGTTCAGTAGCCGCAGTGGTTCAGCATCTACAACGGATTCAACTTAAGTATTTAATTATCAGTGTTTCTTAAGTAACAGTGTTTAGTATAACAGTGGTTCGATTGAATTTATCTCTCAAGACAAACCCTTTAAAACCCAATGTAGAACGACTGCCTATCCACAACAGTGGTGCAGCATCAACCGCAGATATTCTACCTTTTTTTATGTTAACAGTGTTTATATGTAACAATATTTATCACATCACTGTTTTATACTTTGTTAAATTGTTAGATGTTGTTGGTGCACTAAATGTCTGCTGATTACGTCATTATCAAGTCTTGTGTCTAGGATTGTTTGAATGATCACACAATAGGATTTAAGTTAGGGTTTTTATGTTGAAAACAAGAGATTTCGCTTGAGAGGTTAGATATATGCTTGAAGCGAAATCAATCCATGAGATTTCGCTTGAACAGCTCAAGCGAAATCATATGTCTCTATATATAGGTAGATCATTTGAAGCGAAACATGAGTTGTCATTGTATGTGAGTCAAGGTGCTGCAGAATTTTTGTCAGAAAATCATTGTAAAGACTCAGAAGGCTTTAATAGAAGAAAAATTAAGAGGAACAAAGCTGTTATGACTTTGTATACATTGATTCCGCCTTTGTATTCAAAGATGAACACCTTAACTGACTTTTAGAGGTCGTACATCGGTCCAACAAGTGGTATCAGAGCTCAGGACGAGGAGTTCATACCATAGCAGCGGATTATCTTCTTTCTACTCATTTCTTTTTACATTTTTCAGATCTGAACAAGTTCCAACGGTCGAAATGGTCTAATTTTCGAGTATAACGTGTAAAACATAGTATTAACAAAGCCTACAAAGATTCAGACTGAAATTCAGATTAAAACATGATAAAATTAACCTAAAACAGGGTTTCGCTTGAAAAGTGTTCGAAGGTTTTAGTTGATTTCGCTTCAGATCTGACTGTTTGGACAATTTCGCTTGAAACTCTGAAGCGAAATAGTATTGTGTTCTTGGTTCGCTTAAATTCTCCCTGAAGCGAAACAGACTTCCTGAAGCGAAATAGTTTGTTTCGCTTGAAACCGTTTGGATTGAAACTTGTATAGTTGAAGCGAAACAGTTGGTCTCGCTTGAAATCAGCTGAAGCGAAATAGAGGATTTCGCTTGAATCAGTCTTGCTGACTGATTTCGCTTGAATCTGATAACTTCAAGTATTTCGCTTGAAACTGTTCTATTTTCGAAACCTAAAAATTTTCTAAGTGTTTGACTAATTTTGCAGGTACGATCAAAATGGATGATATTTTCATGAATCCTTTTAGTGATATGTACGCATTCACGGGCAGTTCAGGAAACAACGATACTTCTTCAAGTGATGCAAACAAAAGTCCACCAAAAGAAAGAAAGAAGGAAGCTTGGGAGTCCGAAAGCGCATTTGGAACATTTAACAAACCTCCTAAGCTGATGGCTATAGAAGATTATAGCAGGTGGGCAACAAAGTTCGAAGATTGGTTGATGGCATTTGCTTTTCCTTGCTGGAAAAGTATGGAAAATGGTTTTGCCCAAGGAAAGAAGAATGGTGAAGCATTAAGATCAGTTGAAGAGATTGATAATTTTGTGGCTGAGCAAAAATGTGTGGCATTATTGTTTCAATCGGTGCGTGAAGACATCATTTCGTTGATAGATTACTCTAATTCTAAAGACTTATGGGAAAAACTCAAAAAGAAGTGTCTTGGAAGCAAAGAGATTGTAAAAAACAAAAAGAAACTTCTTAGGAAAGAGTTTGATATGTTTGGTTGTCTTAAAAATGAATCGGTGTGTAAAATGATTGAAAGGTTTGGTCATCTGAAACTGGAGCTTGCTCGACACAAGATCACGTATTCTGATGAAGAACTTGTGGATAAACTGTTTGATTCATTACCAGACGAAGTGGATTGGAGATATTACGCGCTGATGTTGAAAAACACTATTTCTCCAGAAGATTTGACTCCAGATGTGTTGATTGAAAGACTGGAAAGTCATGAGCTAGAGCTGAAGAAAACGTTTAAAGTCAATAATTCATCTTATCAGCAGAATCTGGATTTATACTATCCAAAGAGTATGATGCAGAAAGCTACTTCTCTAAAGACTGCGTTTTCTGCTGAGAACGTTTCTTCAGCAAACAAAGAAAGTCAAAGCAACTCAAGCAGTGGAAGTCATAGTGGTTATCACAGTGGATCTACATCTTCTGCAAATCATTCTGATGCGAAGTTTTCTTGCAATATTGCGATAGATTTGAAGAATGCACAGAATTTTAATGCGGAGTCAGCTAAGCAACAAATGGTCTTTCTGGCATCTGTTTTGGAATCCTACGAAGGATTGGTGGCTGGAAAAAATCGGGAATACAAATCTGACGAAAGAAGACTACGATCAGATAGATCCTGAAGAAATGGAGCTGATCGACATTCGTTGGGCAATGGCAAGTGCAGTTCGACGTGCACAACGCTTCATGGAAATTACTGGAAGAAAAACAATTGGTGGTGCTTCTACCAAGCTGGGGTTCGATAAATCGAAGGTGACTTGTTTCAAATGTAAGCAGAAGGGTCACTTCAAACGAGAATGCCGAAACGCTTATGCTGATGAGTCAGAGAACCCTTTCAGAGATGATTATTACAAAAAGGCAATCTATCATCAGAATAAATCTGAGCCGCCTAGATTGAAGCAAGTTGAAGATAATAGAGACAAATCAAGGGCTCTTGCTGTGATTTATGATGATGAGGGGTATGATTGGAGTAAGGAAGTTCTACCGGAAGAAGATGCGGTTGGTTACGCATTCATGGCAAGCAATGATGAACCTAAACCATGGAAAGATGATCGTACTGAGGAAGAGAAGTATCACTATCGGAAGATGACTGCTGAAACCAAGATTATCAGACTTTCTGGTATCTTTCTGGAAGCTAGAAGAGCAAACAGATGGGATCCAGATAGAGAGTGCTATCTTGATAGGTATGGCAACATTGCAATTGATGACAAAATGCTAGATATCGAAGCCATTATCAAGGAGTACAAAGAAGAAGATGAATATTGGCAACATAAGTGGTGGGGAACTCCAACTTCGAAAATGATTGAAGAAGAAAAAGAGAAAGAGAGAAAGGAGAAAGAGGAGAAAGAGAAGAAAGAAAAGCAGGTTGATACAGGCATAATTGATACTACGCAAGACTTGACAGCTGAGAACCTGGGAGTGATGGCTGACAAAGTGCTAGCTGCAAAAGCACTTGAGGTAGATCCTAATTCTGCTACTGAGTCAAAGGAATCGGTCAGTCAAAGTGTGTCAAAAAATGCGTCAGGTAACATAATTGGGTCAGATAATAAGATTGATGGAAATGCTGATTGCAAAAATTGCACCAAACAATGCAATTTTTGTAACACTGTCACGTATCTTAACAATGAGAAAATCCAGAATCTGACAACAAAGGTTAGAAATGTTGAAAATCAGATTCTCGATCGTGAGAAAAGTGTAAGAGCTTCAACTGAACGGATTAAAGAATTAACGACTCAAATTGAAAATGATAAAACTGAACGTGAAAAAATAAAATCTGAAAATGAAAAGTTAATTCTTGAAAACCGTCAAATTTCTGAAAAGTTTGAGAAATTGAAAAGCATTGTCAAAGATAGTGATGATCGTAATGGCAAAACATTTAAAGAAAATGAACATCTAAGAGCTGTTTTGAGATTAAAAGAAGAATCGATTAATGAACAACTGGATCAAATTGCTAAACTGAAACTTAAAGTTCAAGAAGCTGAAATTGAGAATGAACGAATCCAGTTGAAGCTTAACAGCTATAAATCGGCAAGTTTTGTTTTGCAGTATATTGTTCCTAAACCTATAGGGAAAAACAAAGATGGCGAGGATGTATTTTCTGATGGAACGGGTGTAGGTTTTCACAAAGTTCCACCGCCAATTTTAGACAACTACACGAAAAAGCAGTCTAGTTTGTTGGAAATTGAGGAAGAAAGTGAAGTTAAACTTCCTGAAAACATTGATGTCACGTTCACATCTTCCAATGACGAGGGTATCCAAAGTGATGTGGTGAAAAGTGTGATAGACAAAGTGCTTAAACCGGATTGTGACACTTCTGAGGAGGATGGGGGTTTCTTGGACAAATACATTCAGAAATCAAAGTCCAAAAACAACTTAAGTGATGAACCGGGTCTTGTAATGTACAAGATGGCTGGATCTGATAAGTTGTTTTCGGATTCTGAATTTCCCATTGAGAATGTTAACATGAACAAGCTGACAAATGTTTTCAAATTGGTTGAAGTTGAGTTGTCAGAAGTGAACAGTTTGAAACAAACAAAAAGGCAAATGAATTTTGAGAAAGATAAAGCTTATTACAAAAAGCCTATTGTTCCACCACGTTTTTATAATAACAATCGAAACAATTGGTCGGGTGGTTATCGAGGTGGTAAGAGTTATCCGAAAAAGAGTTTTCAAAACAGAAGGTTTGCTGAAAAGAAGGTGTTTGTAAATGGTTCAAGTTCACTTTCTGATGAGGAAAATGAAATTTTTTTCTAAATCAAATGAAGAGTTCTTTGAGAAAAGAGCTTCACATTATCAGTCTAAAGGCAAAAGTCTAGGTGTTGATACTCGTACATGTTTTAGATGTAATCAAGTGGGTCACATTGCACGAAAGTGTACCAATGTGAAGCCTAAGACTGAAAATGTGAAGTTTCAACAGAAGAATTTGATGTGAAGGGTAAAGCACCAATCGTTGTTGAGAAAAAGAATGTGAAAAATGACAGTATCAAATTGAAAAATGAATCAGTAAAGAAAGTGGTAACTAAAAATGACAAATTTTACAAGAGGGTTGCATTATCTCAACAAGTTTGGAAACCAAAAACTGAAATGAAAATTTCAACTTCTGAAGTGAAAAAGGCTGACGAATCAATTTCGTTTGATTATGATGCAAGTTTTCCATCTTTGAAGGCTGAAAATTTCAAAATTCAGGTTGCTAGAGTCAAGGTTATACCTAAGGCTGATGAAGCCTGGGTGGACACCATGTTCGAATAAGCAGTTTGAATTGCCGGAGCTTCCTGGATTGCGAAGCATGAATCGGCATCTTTCTTGAAGTTGTTAAAGTAGTAGTTTGTTTTGTGCAGGATCTTCCACAACTGATATCCAGATGGATTATGGATAGTGGTGCATCTCGACATATGACAGGAAAAACTGCATTGCTGTATGATGTGAGAAACATTAATGGTGGTTATGTGGGATTTGCTGGTCATGAAGGTGGTCGAATTGTAGGTGAAGGAACGTTATCTAATGGAATTGTGACGTTTGAGAGAGTTAACTACATCACTGAGCTGGAGAACAATCTGCTTAGTATCTCGCAGATTTGTGACAATCAGTATACTACTCACTTCACTGATAAGGAATGTTTGATCTTGAAACCTGGTTTTGTTGTTCCTGAAGAATGGATTATTATGAGGGCACCTAGAGTGAATGATTTATATGTGTTAGACATGTCTGTAGCAACTACAACTACTGGTCAAGCACATTGTTTCGTGTCTAGAGCAACTGAGAAAGAGTCAAGATTGTGGCACCGTAAAATGGGGCATATTCACCTAAGGAAGATGAATCACTTGGTGCACAATGATTTGGTATTGGGAGTTAATATCAAAGGTTTTCATCTGGAAGGGGAGTGCATTAGCTGCATCAAAGGCAAACAGAAGAAAATGTCACACCCTACAAAGCAAGTCAATTCAGTTTCGAGACCTCTGGAAAGACTTCACATGGATTTGTTTGGTCCGGTGAATGTCAAGAGCATTACAGGAGATTACTATTGTTTGGTCGTTACTGATGATTATTCCAGATTTTCGTGGGTTTCTTTTTTAAAGACGAAAGATGAAACATTTGACAGTTTGATGGGTCTGTTCAGAAAGATTGAGAATTTGTACCAGAGGCGTATCAAGAGAATTCGAAGTGATAATGGTACTGAATTTAAGAACAGTAAGATGGAAGAATTTTGTGATGAAAGAGGTATTTTGCATGAGTTTAGTGCTCCGTACACTCCGCAGCAGAATGGAGTCGCAGAACGCAAAAACCGGACGCTAATCGAGACGGCTAGAACTATGCTCGCAGATTCAAAGTTACCAATTAATTTTTGGGCTGAAGCTGTTTCCGCCGCATGCTATACGCTCAACAGGGTTCTCACTGTGAAGAAGTTCAACAAAACATGCTTTGAGCTAATCAATAACCGCAAACCGAATTTGAAGTATCTAGAACCGTTTGGGTCACCCTGTACGGTTATAGAGCCTTTTGGGAAGTTTGGTCCGAAGTGCATTGAGGGAATATTTGTTGGTTATTCAAATCCATTAAGACGTGTCTTCGTTCCAAGTGAGAAGCGGATTATTGAAGCTGCAAATGTTGAATGTCAAGGTTACACAATGCCGCCGCAGAATCCTGGTGATTCATGGCGTTATCATTATGACAAACTTTGGGATTCGTTTGACATGAGAGAAGAATCAGAGGATGATGAAGATTTCTTTGATGAGTTGGATATTTTGCGTGAATATGAGTCGCAGTTAAGGTTCCCAGCTGAGTATTCAAGAAGACCACGAGAAACTTCAAATGATGATGAAGCAGGTCCAAGTAATGCTGGTGAACATGATGATGTCCAACAGAATGAAGTTGCTCAGGATATTCAGTCGGCTCAGAATGATAATTTAGAAGCTGAAAACATGCCAGTATTTGATCATGGTGATTCAGATTCAGATTCTGAGGGGGAGCAAATTCACATTTCAGGTCAAACAAACCAAGTTGGTGAACAAGATGCAGAGCAGAATGTTACTAATCTGGAGGGAAATGTAGATGTTCCAAGCGAAGTGATGCCGAGAACTTTTTCATATCATCCAGAGGAGTTGATCATAGGAGAATTACAAGCTGGAGTTCGCACTGGAAATCAGATTGATAAAGGGCTTACATGTTTTTATACAAAAGTTGCTCCTTTGCAAACTGAATTCTCATTAAGTTGTTTTATCTCGCAGATTGAACCAAGAACTTACAAAGAGGCGCTTACTGAAGACTCTTGGGTCAATGCTATGCAGGAGGAACTTAGTCAATTCGAGAAATTGGGAGTGTGGAAGTTAGTTGATTTGCTGAATGGTCATAGGAAAATTAACACTAAGTGGGTGTTTAAGTGTAAGAGGGACGATAGAGGAGTTGTCGTAAGGAACAAAGCTCGACTCGTTGTTCAGGGATTTAGTCAACAGGAGGGGATTGATTTTACCGAAGTCTATGCTCCTGTAGCACGACTAGAGGCAATCAGAATTTTCCTAGCATTTGCGTCTTGGAAGAACTTCAAAGTTTATCAGTTGGATGTTAAATCGGCGTTTCTTTACGGGAAGGTTAAAGAGGAGGTTTATGTCGGTCAGCCGCCGGGCTTCACCGATCCAATCCACAAAAACAAGGTCTACTTATTGGACAAAGCGTTGTATGGTTTACATCAGGCCCCGAGAGCCTGGTACGAGACTTTGTCTCAACACCTACTAGCCAACAAGTTCATTCGTGGAAAAGTGGATGCCACTCTCTTCACTAAAGTCGTTGATGGTCATCTTCTGATAGTTCAGATTTATGTGGACGATATAATCTTTGGGTCGACAAATGAAAATCTATGCAAAGATTTTGAATCAGTGATGAAGCAGAAGTTTGAAATGTCATCAATGGGGGAGATGAAATTCTTTCTGGGATTACAAGTTGAACAACTTCCTGAAGGAATTTTCATTCATCAGTCAAAGTATGTTCATGATATTCTAGAGAAATTTGGGATGTCAAGTTCTACTCCAGCTGCTACCCCACTTGCAACAAATCATGGGATTCATCCAGATCTCACCGGAGACAGGGCTGATGAAACATTTTACAGATCCATGATAGGTTCTTTAATGTACCTAACTGCTTCACGTCCTGATATTATGTACCCAACGTGCCTCGCAGCAAGATTTCAGTCTAACCCGAGAGCATCGCACATGATTATTGTGAAGAGGATATTGCGCTACCTGAAATGAACTCCTTCATTGGGGTTGTGGTATCCTAGAAAAGGCGATTTTATGCTCGAAGGGTATTCCGATTCGGATTTCGGATGCTGCAAAGTCAATTCAAAATCAACAACTGCAGGATGCCAGTTCTTTGGTCCTAGATTGGTTACCTGGCAGTGTAAGAAACAAACGTCTGTGGCGTTATCTACATGTGAAGCGGAGTATGTTTCTGCTAGCAGTTGCTGCTCTCAGATCTTGTGGATACAGCAACAGATGCGCGACTACGGTTTGCAGTTTCTTAACACACCTCTTTTTGTTGATAATGAGGCCGCTATAAATATAACAAAAAATCCAGTACATCACGCTAAAACTAAACACATAGAAATTCGTCATCACTTTATTCGTGATTGCTTTGAGAAAAAGTTGATACGAATTGAGAAAATCCACACTGATGAACAGAAAGCTGATTTACATACCAAAGCTTTTGATAAAAATCGGTTTAAATATTTGTTAAAACTGAATGGTATGAAGCTTCTGTCGGTGTCGGATGGCATAATTGGCGTTGATGAGAGTACTGTTGCGGATGAAGACGAGAAACAATCTGCAATGGTTTGTCGAATTTTTACTTGTTTTGGTATTTAGGGGGAGTAGATGTTTGTACATAGTTTATTTTCAGAAAATAAAAAAACAGTAAAAATGCAAAAATACAAAAACATGATAAAATGAAAAAGAGCTTGTGTATATAGGGAAAGTGATAGTACATTAGCTAGACGATCACAGTATGCTAAAGATTTGAATAGTTTAAAAGAGTTAAACAATCTTACTGATGATGTGTCGATAGGTTTTCGTACATTTAGTAGATTTATTCGGGATATAAACTTAAATTCAAACTTGTGAATTTGTGGGGAACACTACTTGGATATATAGGTAACCCCTGAAATCTCGTTTGAAAGGTTTTGTAATCTGATATACTAGGTCTTTATACTCTATGATGTCTGGGGTATTATTCCGGGACTTCTGCTGAACGGTAGTTCTGACCTAGTCCCTGGCTAATACTTGCTACAATGCTTGAAACACAGCATTAAACCCTCAGCATGCTGAAACAATAAAATTGATATATGCTGCTGTTGTAAGCAAAAAGATCCTCTAAAGGGGACACACCGAAAAGTCGAAGCTGATATCTCTCTGCGTATACGGAAGTATCGATCTGAGATCCCTCGACCCTCGCATACCTAAATTATATACAGATATCATTATAGTATTCTCACCTGTAAGACTGATTATTGAGATTCTGGATACGGGAGTATATTCAAGAGGTGGGACACATGAATAATCTAAGTTCTTAATTCATCTAAATCGTATCCTGAGTAAGTTGAACTTTGTATGAGAATTTAAGATGGATCAGTATATCGACAATGGAGGTAAATTGTTTAAGTCTGAGTATGAAATGTAGCTTAACGGTACTTGTGATTTGTCTGAAAAGCTGATATGATTCCCTGACACGCTCACAAAAATATGTTTGTATATAGTTTACTTTGTTTATTTTCTAAAATTTAAGTTTTCTGTTTTTCATTTCTTAGTTTAGAACACTTTGATAAAATCCAAAAAGATTTTATTTCTGCTTTATTTTCCGACAAACCAAAGTGGAAAGTTGATTGTTGGATTCTCAGTTGTTTGAAGCAGATGCAGGAGATTCTGGACTGAAGAATGAGGAGAGCTTACTTTAAAGAAGTTTGAATTGTTTGAAATGATAAAAACAAGTTCATTAACTTGATACTTGTTATTTTCAGAAAATGTTTGAAATTTTTTTTTAAAATCAGTGTGTTTCGTCAAAAGATCAACCAAGGTCATTAAATTGGACTTGGTAGATTAATTGAGTAATCAGGGTCATTAACTTGGACCTGAATACTTGAGTGGATTGTTAAAGCTGATTGAGTTTGTGTTTTATTGTTGAAAAGATAGAATGGTTATGTTTGCTGGTTGAGTAACAGGTTTGATCTTCATTATTTCCCACGGAAGCTTATTGTTAAAACTTGAACCAGATTTCTCAGATTCTAGCATATCGAGAGGGGGAGTCTGTGAAAGGGGGAGTCTGGATCAACGGTCAAAGGGAAGTTTGAAGATAGAGATTGATGAGAGTTTTACAATGTTTGAAGATTGTTAAAGACAAAGACTTGAAGCCAAAGACTTCATCAACATCCAAGGGGGAGTCTGTTGGTGCACTAAATGTCTGCTGATTACGTCATTATCAAGTCTTGTGTCTAGGATTGTTTGAATGATCACACAATAGGATTTAAGTTAGGGTTTTTATGTTGAAAACAAGAGATTTCGCTTGAGAGGTTAGATATATGCTTGAAGCGAAATCAATCCATGAGATTTCGCTTGAACAGCTCAAGCGAAATCATATGTCTCTATATATAGGTAGATCATTTGAAGCGAAACATGAGTTGTCATTGTATGTGAGTCAAGGTGCTGCTGAATTTTTGTCAGAAAATCATTGTAAAGACTCAGAAGGCTTTAATAGAAGAAAAATTAAGAGGAACAAAGTTGTTATGACTTTGTATACATTGAGTCCGCCTTTGTATTCAAAGATGAACACCTTAACTGACTTTTAGAGGTCGTACATCGGTCCAACAGATGTCACATTACTGAGGTGTTTATATGTAACAGTATTTATCACATCACCTCATTTGTTTGATCTGTATTATAAATAAAACAGTTGTTTAATCTTGTTAGGATCTGAGGCTCTCATGATTGTGTTAGTCTGTATTATTTGAACAATGAATGAATATGAAACAATGTAAAGTGCAGCGGAAATGAATAACAAACTTTGTAAACACAATCAAAGGAGAATATAGTTAGATAAACACTTGCTTTTCATAGAGTCGAAAGATTACAATTCAAAGCAAAAGATTATAATGCAAGCTTACTGTGACACCTGTGTCACTTTAACCATCAAACAAATGCCAAACCAATGAAATATTGTATTTCATACTTGGGATTTGTAAAAATATGTGAATCGTTTGCATATATCAACTCTTGTTCGATTTCAAGCTTTAAATCGCTATCTGGAGGGTTATACGCGCTCTGATGCGTAGATATAACCAGTTTAATGCAACGAACACTCTGGAATAGTGAAATAGGCTTAAAATACCTTAAATAACCTTTACATAACTTAGAAATAAGTTTTGAAGGCTTTGGTATGGCAAAATCGAGTTAAATCGCTTACAGGGACTAAAGTTGACAAACTGTGAAAGTATGCCAATTTGAACTGTAACAGACATTCCGGAACATGAACATAAGTTAAACATACCACAAATATCCTTTACATAGCTTAGAAATAGGCTTTGAGGAGTTCGGTGTGCTAAAATAAACTTTTGGGTCATTCAGGGACTAAAAGCGTCAAAAAGTGCACAAGTTTGCACTTTCGCGCATAACTTACGTTCTGAATACATCCGGACATCCAAAAATTTATGTAATCATTATAATATTATGCTTCAGTGTTTGGCTTGTCAAAAATCCATTCGTCGCGCAATTTGGACCGTTTTTGCGTTCGTTACGACTCCCGTCGTAATTAACCGAACAACGCAACCGTACGGCCAAACGAACCGACATCCAAGATATTTTTGAGCATGTTTTGAGTTCCCTATACTTTAACTTCATTTTAGAGCCTTGAAATGAGGTTAACGGGGTTCAAACGCATCGAAAATAGCTTAAACGGGCTGCAGGGACCATTTCTGCCATTTTTGAAACTTTTCTGAATATGGCACATGCTAGCGTAGCGCGAGCACTTCATGCCTTACCAGTGGCGCTACGCGAGCACCTCATCTGGGCAGAAACTTGGCAGAAACATCGAATCTGGTCCGTTCCAGTTGTTGCACATGGTTTTGGGGAATCTATGGGCTGGTATTGAGTGCACATGGTATTACAATACCATGTGTGCACATGTATGGCCAAGATCGAAGCACGGTTTCCAAGAAACGATCTTAACGGCTCTACGAATCCTATAAATACCCCCTTGCCTTCATTTGTAAAACCTAAAAGAATCTTGATTTGAGAAGCTCTAAGTTGAAACCATTGTTTCATACCTGAGCTACTTGGATCGAGATTAGCATTCGGGGACCCTTTGTAAGTGTTCCTTCGTTCTTTTATTGCTTTCCGAGTCCGAAAGTCAAAGTTTGTTTGACTTTCTGCATTGACCAGTTTATGGTCAATGCGAAGTTCGTTTGAACTTCGCAACGTGAGCGTAATCACGATGGTTATAGTCCCTTGTGACTATGCCTACTGATTACCACGTTGTCTAGGCTCAGTGACGAGCCGTAGTTTCGGTCAAAATGCGCATTCGTGCGTATTTTGTAACCAAACTACTCTTAGGTATCAAAACCGTTTTTTTTGATACCAAACTTGTTTTCAAACTTAGTTAAGCATGTTTTAACATGCTTAGCTCGTCACTTTTAGTTTTGTGCTTGTCTAGGGTCGTAAGGGTAAGCGATCTAATAAATCGCTTATACCTTCGAACCCGGCCCATTTGGTCGATCATTAGGATCCGACCAAATACCTTAGGTGACCATAGTATATAGGGAATAACCTTCCGAGGTTATACCCTATGGTCACATCGTTTGAGTAGTTGTATGATAGGTAGTTTATATGCCTTAGGTAAATTACCAGAATACCCTTTTCATGTATAATTGGTAATTAAGCATATGTAACCTAAACTTTTGTCACATAACTGATTATGTAACATGTTTAGGCATATAACACTTTTCATAGGGCTAGTTAGACGTCTCGAGTGCGCTTTTGCGCGCACGACGCGTTAAAGTAGCATAAGCTACCCTAATGGGTCGCGATGGGTCGAAAGCACTTAGGTTAGGTTTCATTTAGTATGTAGGCTTTGTTAAACCATATGACACGAGTCTCTATACTCATTTGGTTTACGAACCCTCATTCTATCTAAATCCCCCGATTTAGGTCCGGTTTATTAACATAGTTACCTATATTTAGGTGTCGTTTGATATCCGTGATCTCTAGCATTGTTTGGTTGTTACTCAAGGACTACTAAGCAATCTCAAGTGAGTACATAGACCCCTCTTTTACTGTTTTCCAAACTATTTTGGGGTGGAACACATGTGCCTACTTGTTACTTTCATGCTTTCCTGTTTTCACATCATATACTTCCTATGTTCATTAGTACATTTATAGTACATGTTTTACATTACATTTCATGCTATGTATGCCCATTGTGTGCATACTTAGTACAGTTGTTTCACGTCACATGCTATGTATGTCTATTATTGCATACTTAGTACAGTTGTTTCACGTCACATGCTATGTATGTCTATTGTTGCATACTTAGTACAGTTGTTTCACGTCACATGCTATGTATGTCTATTGTTGCATACTTAGTACAGTTCACATGCTATGTATGTCCATTTGTTGCATTGTTCATCATACTTAGTACATTTGTTATTCATCACATGCTTACATTTTGGATACACATTACATGATTTACATTAGACATGAACATTTTACTTTGGTAGTTTGGTTTGAGTAAGTGATTAAGTAACGAGACGTGTGTAATATGATACAAGCATGGTGGATACGCCGCTGGTACTTCCTATATATAAGTGATTTTATGGTATTACATGTCGTAGCGTTATTTAAATCATTTCAGTTTGAGCATATAACATTTTATATAAATAACATACTTTTCACAAGACATTGATTTACAAACAACTTATCTTATACAAACTCATCTTACATGGTTATTCATTTAACCCTACATTATTCTCTTATTTATACATATCATCTGATCTTATCGTTTTTCAAATGATTTACAAGACAAAGCAAATTACAAGGTTCATGACTAAACATTTTCTCAAACATAAGTCATGAATCCTATTTTCTCAAAACCTATGTATCTCACAGGCATTTTTATGCTGACGTGCCTATTTTCACATGTGTTTTCAGGAGATGATGCATAGGACTTATCAAGACATACTTAGGCGGACCTGTGCCTTAGTGACTTAAAACGAGACAAGAACTAGTTAATTTATGTTATGTACTCTTTGGTTCTTGTTTAAAACAATGTAAACTTTCATGTTTGTTTAATAAAATGAAACTTCAATTGCCATGGATTTAAAACAATTAATTCTGTTAGAACACTCCCCGATGTTTCCGCCACGTTTCGTTGTCTCACGTGGTCGGGGTGTGACAGAAAAGATGGTATCAGAGCCAATGGTTATAGGGAATTAGGTTATTAGTAATACTTTGACCTATTCTATAACCTTCTTAGGACCCTAACGCGAGTTTACTTGCGTTTAGTCATAAAACAATACCGTCGCCTATCCTTATGCGACAATCACAACAAGAACATAAATTTCAAAACCGCTTTGAAAACTAATCATCTGTTCTAGGATGATTGATTACTAGGTTTTGAACCCTCTGTTACAAGGTTTTGAACCCCTTTGAGTTTTCAAAACTCTCGTTAAAGTTTTGGGTCCTAAAAAGTGTGAACACGTGCAAACTGGAAGAGTGGATGCCTGTACCCTGGGTTTTCTGTCTAAGGCTAGAGTGTTCGTACAAATCCACATAATCGGACCAGTCACTCTTACCTGGGAACTCTTGGGGTGAGTGTCCACTTATAGGCGAGCATGTCTTCGCGATACATTATGAGGATCTATTTGCTTTGACTCAGCCTTTGTGTTGTTTGTTTGCTTCGTGGTTCAAACAAATGACCATCACCCATGATTTGTTCGGTAATTGTAACATCCTATTCTTACCCAATGCCATTTCATTTGTTTTCTCTCTTGTTTCCCCTTTTAGAATGCCTCCACGAAGCGAAAATCCGGTATCTATTGAAGATATGGCAGCTGTCATTACACAGCAAATAACTGCTGCAATCCCGAACATCGTTGCCCAATGTAACCAAGCCCTCAACAACAATAATGCCCTCTGCAACTTCAAGACGTTCAACTCGGCTAAGCCATTAAAGTTTTCTGGGTCTCAAGGAGCGACTGCACTTCTGCAATGGTTCGAGAGTCTAGAGAGCACCTTCAGGCATGTTCAATGTCCAAACGAGCGAAAGGTAGATTTCGCATCTAGTGTCTTTGAGAAACGAGCTTTGACATGGTGGAACGGTGTGGTGAGAGATAGGGGTGCCGAAGTGGCACTGGCTCAAACGTGGGAAGAACTTCGAGCGCTGATGATGAAGGAATTCTGTCATCGTCACGAGATCAGGGCCTTGGAAAGGGAATTCGACGGTCTTAAGCAAGACAGCGATGAACATCGAGCATACACTGATCGATATGAGGAGCTGAGCCTGTTGTGCCCTACCATGGTTACGCCTTTGGATAAGGCGATCGAGAAATACATTGATGGTCTCCCTGACTCAGTTCAGGACATTGTTACTGGTAGTAACCCCACTACGGTTAGGCAGGCCATTGAGCTAGCTGCAACCTTGACTGAATCTCAGATCAGGAAACATAAGCTTTTTCGAAAGGGTGACAAGAAGCCAATCGAGGAATCAAAGACCATGGATGAACAGACTGGATCCCCTGAGAAGTCTAAGAAGCGTAAGGCTTCGCAGAATTGTGCGATTGCTGCTCAACCCAACCAAAACACCCACAACCAACCAACTCAACCTCCTGCAAAGAAACCTTATGTCGGTACTGCACCGATATGCGACAAATGTAATGCACACCACTTAGCTCACCTACAGTGTCGTTTATGTGCATCATGTGGGCGACTCGGTCACCTGGCAAATGCTTGTCGATTTACCCCAAACCAAGGTGGTCCAAACCAACCTCAAGTAAATCCTGCTCAAGCTCGTCTTCCACTAGGTCCTTGCTTCAACTGTGGCGAGATTTTCCGAAGAAATTGCCCGAAGCTTGCTAATGTGAATCCAGCGCAGGGATGAGCATCGGACCGACTAGAAGACAATGTGTTTAGAAATAATCAAGCCTTATGTATTATTTTCTTTTGTAGTCAAGGTCCATGAAACAGTTGTTGTTGTTTATAAATAAATCTTTTTATTTTACATTGCAATGTACAAATGCGATGGCATGTATAAACAACGTATCCTCTACAATACCGACAATCAAGGAACCGTATTCCATGAAGAACAGACTACCCCGTAATTTCTTCCATTTTTAATCTCTTGCATTTCCCACAAAAATCCTAAGTACCCGTTTCTTCCAAGGAAAAGAAGTACAAGGCGCAAGTTACAACTCTGTACGAATACCCAAAGTACCACTATAAATTCTTAATAGGGTACCTAAGGGTATTTCCGTATATTCAAATTATTGTACCTTAATTCGAATATTGCGTTTTCTTGAAAACGAAATCGAATTTTTGGAAGATCTTTCTATCTTCATAGTTAGATTCTTGTTAATGTTTAAAGTACCAAATGAAATCCATGAAATGGATTCCTAGTGTGCTTTAAATGCATGTACGTAATTAACAAAACAAAACTTACAAATTAAAGATCTAGATAAACAATTTTGTGGTTATGTGACTATGTGTTTATGCATCTTGTCTTTCCTTTTATGCATTTTGTGTTTGTATATACACTGGATATTCACTATCCAAATCCTCGTAGAATCTTTCATACCTTCATATGAGGGATTCGTAGTAGGATATTCAAAAAGGTACTATCTTAAATCCTTAATGGACTTCTACGTTGTAGTTAAGTCCCTTGGATTATAAAGTACTATTCCAAAGTTTAAGGAGAACATGTGTTGATATAGTTCAAGAGATTGGTTCGACAATCTAGTTAAAGACATCCTACGTCGATGTAGTTAAATATTCCCCGTGGGTAGTTTAGTTAAATAGATCATTCGTTGATCTTAGAGATTGGTTCGACAATCTAGTTGAATATATCATGCGTTGATATAGTTAAAAAGGCCCTCTGGTGGTCTAGTTAAAGAGATCCTACGTCGATCTAAGTTAAATAGATTGGTTCGACAATCTAGTTAAAGACATCCTACGTTGATGTAGTTAAATATTTCTCTTGGGTAGTTTAGCTGAAGAGATTGTTCGTTGATCTAATCCTTTGGTGACCTAGTTAAAGAGACTCTATTGAAGTCAAGTTAAATCACCACAGGATTATTCGTTTGATTTTTTTTCCCATACGCATTATGAAATGAACTGTGCGGACTGTGCAAGGAACTACGTAACTATGGAGGCCTACATAATTATGGAATTCAGTGCACAGAAACCACAGGAAGTTTTGTCATGTGTTAAGACCTATAGTGGCAAGAGTAATGATACAGGAGAAGTCTTGGACTTTGACCGATGTCATTTTATCTTACACTTCCCAATCGTAAATTTAAGTTTACAATGATAAGTCTTCATGGGAAACGTTCTCCTATCCATAGTTTGAAACTCCATGTTTTGCTTCTACAAGGACTTCACTTTGATGGTTGACATCTTCGCTAAGAATCCTAACATGGCCCAGAGTTTTACTTAAGGGCTCAATGGATTTGTCTGAAGGCGAAACCATCACAGCTGTCTTCACAAGTTTCCTCTAAAACTAAATTTCGGGACGAAATTTCCTAAAGTAGGGGAGACTGTGACACCTGTGTCACTTCAACCATCAAACAAATGCCAGACCAATGAAATATTGTATTTCATACTTGGGATTTGTAAAAATATGTGAATCGTTTGCACATATCAACTCTTGTTCGATTTCAAGCTTTAAATCGCTATCTGGAGGGTTATACGCGCTCTGATGCGTAGATATAACCAGTTTAATGCAACGAACACTCCAGAATAGTAAAATAGACTTAACATACCTTAAATAACCTTTACATAACTTAGAAATAAGTTTTGAAGGCTTTGGTATGGCAAAATCGAGTTAAATCGCTTACAGGGACTAAAGTTGACAAACTGCGAAAGTATGCCAATTTGAACTGTAACACGCATTCCGGAACATGAAAATAAGTTAAACATACCACAAATATCCTTTACATATCTTAGAAATAGGCTTTGAGGAGTTCGGTGTACTAAAATAAACTTTTTGGGTCATTCAGGGACTAAAAGCGTCAAAAAGTGCACAAGTTTGCATTTTCGCGCATAACTTACGTTCTGAATACATCCGGACATCCAAAAATTTATGTAAGCATTATAATATTATGCTTTAGTGTTTGGCTTGTCAAAAATCCATTCGTCGCGCAATTTGGACCGTTTTTGCGTTCGTTACGACTCCCGTCGTAATTAACCAAACAACGCAACCGTACGGCCAAACGAACCGACATCCGAGATATTTTTGAGCATGTTTTGAGTTCCCTATACTTTAACTTCATTTTAGAGCCTTGAAATGAGGTTAACAGGGTTCAAACGCATCGAAAATAGCTTAAACGGGCTGCAGGGACCATTTCTGCCATTTTTGAAACTTTTCTGAATATGGCACATGATAGCGTAGCGCGAGCACTTCATGCCTTACCAGTGGTGCTACGGGAGCACCTCATCTGGGCAGAAACTTGGCAGAAACATCGAATCTGGTCCGTTCCACTTGTTGCACATGGTTTTGGGGAATCTATGGGCTGGTATTGAGTGCACATGGTATTACAAAAGCATGTGTGCAGATGTATGGCCAAGATCAAAGCACGGTTTCCAAGAAATGATCTTAACGGCTCTACGAATCCTATAAATACCCCCTTGCCTTCATTTGTAAAACCTACAAGAATCTTGATTTGAGAAGCTCTAAGTTGAAACCATTGTTTCATACCTGAGCTACTTGGATCGAGATTAGCATTCGGGGACCCTTTGTAAGTGTTCCTTCGTTCTTTTATTGCTTTCCGAGTCTGAAAGTCAAACTTTGTTTGACTTTCTGCATTGACCAGTTTATGGTAAATGCGAAGTTCGTTTGAACTTCGCAACGTGAGCGTAATCACGATGGTTATAGTCCCTTGTGACTATGCCTACAGATTACCACGTTGTCTAGGCTCAGTGACGAGCCGTAGTTTCGGTCAAAATACGCATTCATGCGTATTTTGTGACCAAACTACTCTTAGGTATCAAAACCGTTTGTTTTGATACCAAACTTGTTTTCAAACTTAGTTAAGCATGTTTTAACATGCTTAGCTCGTCACTTTTAGTTTTGTGCTTGTCTAGGGTCGTAAGGGTAAGCGATCTAATAAATCGCTTATACCTTCGAACCCGACCCATTTGGTCGATCATTAGGATCCGACCAAATACCTTAGGTGACCATAGTGTATAGGGAATAACCTTCCGAGGTTATACCCTATGGTCACATCGTTTGAGTAGTTGTATGATAGGTAGTTTATATGCCTTAGGTAAATTACCAGAATACCCTTTTCATGTATAATTGGTAATTAAGCATATGTAACCTAAACTTTTGTCACATAACTGATTATGTAACATGTTTAGGCGTATAACACTTGTCATTGGGCTAGTTAGACGTCTCGAGTGCGCTTTTGCGCGCACGACGCGTTAAAGTAGCATAAGCTACCCTAATGGGTCGCGATGGGTCGAAAGCACTTAGGTTAGGTTTCATTTAGTATGTAGGCTTTGTTAAACCATATGACACGAGTCTCTATACTCATTTGGTTTACGAACCCTCATTCTATCTAAATCCCCCGATTTAGGTCCGGTTTATTAACATAGTTACCTATATTTAGGTGCCGTTTGATATCCGTGATCTCTAGCATTGTTTGGTTGTTACTCAAGGACTACTAAGCAATCTCAAGTGAGTACATAGACCCCTCTTTTACTGTTTTCCAAACTGTTTTGGGGTGGAAAACATGTGCCTACTTGTTACTTTCATGCTTTCCTGTTTTCACATCATATACTTCCTATGTTCATTAGTACATTTATAGTACATGTTTTACATTACATTTCATGCTATGTATGCCCATTGTGTGCATACTTAGTACAGTTGTTTCACGTCACATGCTATGTATGTCTATTGTTGCATACTTAGTACAGTTGTTTCACGTCACATGCTATGTATGTCTATTGTTGCATACTTAGTACAGTTCACATGCTATGTATGTCCATTTGTTGCATTGTTCATCATACTTACTACATTTGTTATTCATCACATGCTTACATTTTGGATACACATTACATGATTTACATTAGACATGAACATTTTACTTTGGTAGTTTGGTTTGAGTAAGTGATTAAGTAACGAGGCGTGTGTAATATGATACAAGCATGGTGGATACGCCGCTGGTACTTCCTATATATAAGTGATTTTATGGTATTACATGTCGTAGCGTTATTTAAATCATTTCAGTTTGAGACATATAACATTTTATATAAATAACATACTTTTCACAAGACATTGATTTATAAACAACTTATCTTATACAAACTCATCTTACATGGTTATTCATTTAACCCTACATTATTCTCTTATTTATACATATCATCTGATCTTATCGTTTTTCAAATGATTTACAAGACAAAGCAAATTACAAGGTTCATGACTAAACATTTTCTCAAACATAAGTCATGAATCCTATTTTCTCAAAACCTATGTATCTCACAGGCATTTTTATGCTGACGTACCTATTTTCACATGTGTTTTCAGGAGATGATGCATAGGACTTATCAAGACATACTTAGGCGGACCTGTGCCTTAGTGACTTAAAACGAGACAAGAACTAGTTAATTTATGTTATGTACTCTTTGGTTCTTGTTTAAAACAATGTAAACTTTCATGTTTGTTTAATAAAACGAAACTTCAATTGCCATTGATTTAAAACAATTAATTCTGTTACAACACTCCCCGATGTTTCCGCCACGTTTCGTTGTCTCACGTGGTCGGGGTGTGACACTTACAAACTAAACTCCCCCTCAGCCTGATACCCCATGGTTGGTTGCACAAGATGAAAGGATTGAATTGAGGAGAAGAACTCACTCAAGACGATCAAATGTAATAGTACATAGTACTGTTCCATTTATAGACAATCCAAACCGCTGAAGCATCTCAGCTGACGTCACCATGAAAGCGACGTCTAATAGCCTAACAACCTGTATCTACGGCTCTTACACAAACACTGCTAATCTTAACCACTGACTATACATAAAACAAATGACATACTAAACTACTGCTTTCTCTTTACACCAGTGCTTTCCTCAAGGTTGATCAGTCCTTGATTGGGCAGTGTTTTGTCATTAGTAGATTGTACCAGCAGTGCTTAGTTCTTAGCAGTCTTTAGGACTTCATCAGTAGTATGAAGAACAGCAGCAGTTGTATCCGGGCAGTGGATATAAGACAATCAGCGGTTATAATCACTTTCAAGGGAGAAGACTTAGTGTAAACAGCTGCTTATTGTGAATCCACTGTTGTGAACAAGTTTTGGCTTTCATTATCTGTTCCTCTGGTAGGGTTCAATCCCAACAATCTCCCCCTGGAACAGATAATGCCAAAACCCTTCATTATTCTGGATTTTTATTTCTCATCAGTAGTTCCCTTGCTTGTCTTTTAAATTCTTCTTCAAATTCTTTAGAACTTGTGTCATCCTCATCCCTGCACAATGAAAGTTCAAGGAGATCCTACAAATCTTCAACACTAAGGCCTAGTGCTTCTTTCCTTGATATGTACTTCATTTCACCCTTGGATCTGACCAGGGTCAATACATGGGTCTTTTGATCAGAGAGCCACTTTAGTACTTTTGAACCCAATGGGTTTCTTGGGAGAGATTTATTTTCTGATGAGCTTTGAGATTTTGGCCTTGAGAAAAATTGTAAAGCAGTATCCTGAACTTCAGACATTCTTTTGAAAGCTTCTTCTATGACTTCATTTGCTGTAGCTATGTCTTCTGCAACTTCTTTGTCAATTTGCTCTTGTGTCTTTTGTTGATCAAGCTCACTGTCTGAGATATCTGCTGAAGTGTTTGATGATGCGGGTTTTATTAATACCTTTTTGAAAAGGTTTTGAAGTTTCACTGAGCTGTCTTCTTTTAGATCCATTTTCTTGATGGCATCTGTGAAGTACTCAGCCTCCTTTTCTTTTTCTTCTTCACTGGTCAACAGTTTTCCTTTCTCTTGGTTTACCTCAATGCTCGGGTTAACTGTTGATGTGATCAGTGATTTAAGAGCATCCATCTGTTGCTCTATCTTCTTGTATTCTGGCCTTTTAGAAGTGTCTGAGACTGTTATCCTTTTCTTCTTTAGCCGTTCATAAGCATCGTTGGTATATTGCTTTGTCCGTTTTGCTATGGCTTCAGCAGTATCCACCTTAGCATCTATCAGTTCCTGTTTTTTCTTTTTGTATTCAGAAGTAAGATCAGCAATTAGCTTTTTGTACTTATTCCAATTTGGAGCTGTCTTCTTCTTACTTGGATCATTTTTAATCCTTTCAATCCTGTTTGCTTCATGTTTCAAGGCAACCAGTGGCCACTCTTCAAATTGGTTTTCTTCAGCTTGATAGAATTTTTCTTTCATTATATATGCAAGATATTCTTTTCTCATTGCTTTTCGTTGATCTGTCTTTTCTTTGATCAGATCTTGTGGATAGTCTTCCATCAGCTTGACTTTTATGAGCAAGAGTACCATTCTTTCTGCAATGGCTTCATCACCTTCATCTTTGCATTCAAGCTTAGCTCTAATCCTTTCTTGCCTTGCTTTCATTTCGAGATATTCATCCATGTTTTCTGGGACTATGAAACCAATGAGAGAAGGAAATCTTCTTTTTGAAGGATCTTCCTCGGTATAAAATTGTCTCATCTCATTTTTCACAGCATCTAGTTCCAGTGGATATTTTGCGGCAACAGGATCATATTTTTCATCAGTGGCTTGAGTTGTTTCTCTTTTTCTTTTGTGAAGATTTACGGATGAAGAGGGTTTTTGTTGTGATGTAGGGATGATGAGAGTAGTGGTAGATGATTGACAAACAGTTGTTGAAACAACTGGTGTTTCAACCTCTGTTGTCATTACAAATACTGATGTGTCAGTAGATGTCTTCTGCTTTTGAGCAGGGGTTGAAGGTGGTGAAGTTGTTTTTGGTGATGTTGATGGAGAATCATCATCAGGAATGAAAACCCTTCTCGTTTTTATTGTAGGAGAGGCTGATGATGTCTTGGGTGGATCAGTGGTTTGAGTGATAGAAAGTGTTTGACTAACAGCTGTTGAAACAACTGGTGCCTCAACCGCTGTTGTCATTACAACAGATGTTGTAACATCTGGTGTCTTCTGTTTTATGACAGGAGGTAATGGTGGTAGGGCAGTGGTTTTGGTGGTGTGTGGTGAAGTTGTGTGTGTTGATGAGATTACAGCTGTTTGGCCAGCAGTTTTTGAAACCACTGTTGTATCAGCTGTTTGGATGGAAGTTTGAGATTTTGTGGTTTGAGGTTTGGAGCCTTTGGGAGGTGGTTTAGATGTCTGTTTTTCTTGTTCTGGTTCAATATACAGCCCATCTTCTATTCCCTTCTTCTTCAACTTGATTTTCTCCCCCTTTTTGGCATTATCTGGAAGGGGGTTATCCATGAAGAGTATAGTGGAAGGAACTTTTCCAGTAGTGCTTTGGATATGAGCCTTGGTAGCTTTGATTTCTGCTTGTGTATCTTTAAATCTTGACTCCACCATGTTTGTCAGCATTTTTACATGCATTTCATGCTGCTGATCAGCTGTTTGTTTTTGTTTTTCTAGCCAGGGTTGAAAAAGATTCCAGAGCTCATTTGCAGCAAGTGCTTGTGGTGGAGCAGGTGCTTGAGGTGGAACAGTAGTGGTTTGTGCTTTTTGAGCTTTTAATAGCTGTTGCACCATATCCTTTATTTCAGCAACTGATGTTTCAAGTTTTTCAACTTTGCCCGTCAATTCCTGATATTTTGAATCATCACCCAAATTAATGGGATCATCTGAATCCCCACCAGCAGTGGTTGTATCAACGTGTGACTTAGGAACTGAGTCCCAAAAATCACCCATTGATGCCCCTTGTTCTCGGTACTGGGGACTTCTTTCTTCAGCACTTGATAAACCTTTGATGGTACCAGTGGTTAGAACCAACTCACTGGTGGTTACCGATGGTGCTATAGAAGAAATTACCTTCAAGGGAGTCTTATTAATGAAACAACTGTCCAACTGAAGATCTGTTGATCCATCAGTTGTAGTTGCTGCTCCACTTGAACTACCACCGAGAGTTACTTGTAACTCAGGGGGTGTAACCTCCTCAGTTGTTGCCGGGATAGCAGGTGTAGTAGCATCAGACCCAGTCACTTGTGGGAGTATACTCTCCGTGACAGGTGATAGAGAGGAACTGGTTTGTGTCTGAGCTATAGCAACTGCATGCAACAAGGGTATTATTGATTGTGGCATTATGATTGGTGAGGGTATGGGTGTTGAAAGAGACATGTCCTTGGGATCAGGACTGAGGAAGATGGATCTAATTGGGTCCAGAGCTTCATATTGTGGTGTCCCTGTGCTTACAACCTGATCCTTTTGTGAGGATGCAGGAGGAGTTTGAGGCAAGGGTGGAGATCTTTCTACCAACTGTTGTGAGGAAGTAGCAGCAGTGGTTTATGGTGACATTTGTTTTGTCACTGGCAATTTCTCTGGGATCTCATCTTCCAGATTTGCCTTTGTTTTGGGTTTGGTGGGTTTTCAGGATGTTTTCTTTTTGGTCTTTTTGGTAGTGGCAGGTGTGGGTTTCAAAGCAGTCGTAGTGCTGCTATGATCACCTGGAGCAGTGGGCTCAGCAGCCGATACCTGAGGAGCAGTGGTAACTGCTAAATTCTTCTCAGGCACCTCTGCTTTTGTTTTTATGGGTGCCATCATTCTAGAAAATGTTTCAGTTGTTAACCCTTTTATTTGAAAATAGACACCCTGTTTGAGCAAATTTTCATTTTCTTTTTCAAATTTTTGTTTAAAATAGTAGCTTAAAAATCTTGGAAAAAGTAAAAATGATTTGCTATCAACATTTTTTACCAAGTCATTAAAGATCTCCTGGGAATAGTTATAATCTTTGTTATTTAAAATAGCATAACCCAGACATTGGATCTTCAATGATATTTCGTTAAAAGCTGTTGTTTTGTTTGAAACACACATCAAGAGTGTGTAAAATAAAAACCTAGGTGCAGACGGGAAGTAGCCTTTTTGTAAGGTATTGATTGTTCTGCATACCCTCTTTTCAGAAAATCAGTTTTCAACTCGGTTTTATCAAAGGAAGTTTTACCTTTCTGATCATCGAGTTTAAAGACTTCTGAAATTGATTGTGGAGTGATTTGAATCACTTTACCCTGTATCGAGGAGTTAATGGCTATGACTTTATCGTCTTGTTTTTCAAGGGTCGCCTTTTTCCAAAACTCTCTCTGGGTTTGCAGGTAAATGGGAGTATCTGCCATTATCAAAGTTTTGTACTTTGATTCAGATAAGGTGTCAATGATGGAATCGAAGGTATGGTTGTTTGTGGGTTTTGTGAGTAAACCCACATAATTATGAGGAGATTTGTATGGTATTTCAACGGATTCAGCGGCCGTTTGAGCGACCTCTTTGGAAGATGATGGTGATTTTGATTTTGATTTCGTCATTTTGAAAAGGAAGAAGAAGAACAGAGAAGAATTTGGGATGGAGGGTTGAAAAACTACTTTGAGAAGAGAATTTTAGAATTTAATTCGACAGTGTAAAACCCTGTTTGGGGGTTTTGATCAGGATTTTATTAAGGGAAAAATGATCGCTGATGTGGCAGCGGTTATTAAGATCTGATGGCTAAAAACTGACCACGTGCCAACCTCTGATGATATGGATGAAGAATGGAGGACAGTTGTTTTGAGAGCCACTGATGAAGCAGGCATCAGTGGTTACAACGGTAATAATGTGATATCAGTGGATAATTTTTACTATCAGTGGATAGGACACTGATTTTGAGCATCAGTGCTTGTCAAGAAAATGAAGGATCAGTGGCTGACTTTCAGCAGTGGATAGTATTTAGGAAATAGATGTTTGAGCAAAACAGTGGTTAGGGTAAATGGTAAAAGATTTCAAAGACTGGTATATCAGCAACTGTTTTGTGAATTTTTCATTCAAGGTTTTGCCACATGTCAATTACACATTTTGAAGTTTTTACAAATTTCTGACAGTGGTTAAGTACCTCAGATGATGTAAACTTTCTACTAAGGCTACTCATTCTTGCTATAATATTTAAATTAAAACATGAGTACCCTAGTATTTCAATGTCTTTTGGCAATCAATCTTTGATCAGTTTTAAGACAAACTTGAGTTAAATATGACCTTGACACTAGTACCAAGATCCTTTTGATCTGTTATGAGGATAATATAGCCAACAAAAATAGAGGTAATACATCCTGACAGGAGATTGAAACTTTTACTATCAAAAACCAGTAAAAGTTCAAAATATATTATTCTTTTAAAAAAAATGAAGAATGATATATCCTGTCTTATTTTAGAGAATCCTTTTACAAAAAATAAGTAAAGGATTTTCTGAAACCATCATCAAAAAGGATCTGGTTTAATTTCCACTAACGCACCTAATCATATCAGTCTCAAGTTTATGAAAATTGTCAGTGGTTTGACAATAGTGGTATGAAATTTTAAATACAATTTGACCACTGTTTGGTACCATTCTCTTGTTGATTGATTGACAACAGAAAAATGAGGACACAAGATCACATGAATTTTCGAAAACCCTGGTGTAGATTTTGTTACCATGTGATAATTCTGAAAATTTTTCTAGTCCTTTTGAAAGTTTATTCTTTGCGAATACTATTGTTACCTGAACCTTTTCCTGAACCAATGAATGCACACAGTTGCTTAATAATCACTATTACCCCAAACTCTGACTCTTAAGTGTTTTATGTTTATACTATTTTCTTCTGACTTCAAAAGTTTTGAGATAAACACAACTCTGAATTTTGTGAATTTTCTTCTTCCCTTTTTACCCTTCCCATTCATAAGTAATGAAATACTTACTGGGAGGTCTTTATTGAGGGAATACTTAATCCAGAATCATTTTGCAGTAATGTTTTAAGAGGATTAGCCATATTTGTACAAATTTTTGACCAATCACACATTACATATGATACGGACTATCCTGTTTTCTTAATGTATTTCAACAGAGTTGATTTGTACCTTTTGAGGATTTCAACCTGTTTTCAACACATAAGTTCTTATGACTAAAGTTTTAATTTCCCTCTTTATATGTTAGCAAAAACACTAATGTTTTATGAACATAGGCTTTTGTTAATCTGAGGTTCATACTTTAGCATCTAATATAGTGACATCACAAGTTTCATAACAACAGTTGAAATCAATTTTGAAAATAAGAAATAATCCCATAGTTTAACAGATATGTTTTCAAATCTAAAAACCATGAGTGTCTTGTGCATGATATCACTTGTTATGTGAGATTTGTGTGTCATATGACATCTTGGTTGATTTACAGAGTTTTTGAATAACCACTTTGAACATGGTTAACTTGTTACTCTGTTTTTCAACAAAATACACCCAACCTTAGTATCAATGAATTTTCTGAACTGTTATGTCAAATTGATTGTTAGATCGAATTTGACTGTCCAGGCTCTGATACCAATTGTTAGGATCTGAGGCTCTCATGATTGTGTTAGTCTGTATTATTTGAACAATGAATGAATATGAAACAATGTAAAGTGCAGCGGAAATGAATAACAAACTTTGTAAACACAATCAAAGGAGAATATAGTTAGATAAACACTTGCTTTTCATAGAGTCGAAAGATTACAATTCAAAGCAAAAGATTATAATGCAAGCTTACAAACTAAACTCCCCCTCAGCCTGATACCCCATGGTTGGTTGCACAAGATGAAAGGATTGAATTGAGGAAAAGAACTCACTCAAGACGATCAAATGTAACAGTACAAAGTACTGTTCCATTTATAGACAATCCAAACCGCTGAAGCATCTCAGCTGACGTCACCATGAAAGCGACGTCTAACAGCCTAACAACCTGTATCTACTGCTCTTACACAAACACTGCTAATCTTAACCACTGACTATACATAAAACAAATGACATACTAAACTACTGCTTTCTCTTTACACCGGTGCTTTCCTCAAGGTTGATCAGTCCTTGATTGGGCAGTGCTTTGTCATCAGTAGATTGTACCAGTAGTGCTTAGTTCTCAGCAGTCTTCAGGACTTCATCAGTAGTTTGAAGAACAGCAGCAGTTGTATCCGGGCAGTGGATATAAGACCATCAGCGGTTATAATCACTTTCAAGGGAGAAGACTTGGTGTAAACAGCTGCTTATTGTGAATCCACTGTTGTGAACCAGTTTTGGCTTTCATTATCTGTTCCTCTGGTAGGGTTCAATCCCAACAGATCTTTATACTACTAAATAAAAATTAAGTACACTTGGATGTTAAATAAGTTCCTCATTATGATTGTTTGGATATAGTATTCTTGAAATTGGGCAAATTTCTTTTTAAGGTCAAACATTTGTTTAAGCGCTAAGATCTGTTTATGTCCAAATATCTGTTTAAAGTCAAATATTTGTTTAACTCTAAACAACTGATATAGAAGGTCAAATATCTGTTTAAGGTCAAAGATATTTAAAATAGTTAAAAATGATAGTTTTCATTAATCCTTAAAAGTCTGTTAGAACCACTGTTTTGGTTCAAACATCGGATTGTTAAATGTAATCCACTACTGAAAGACAACCTTTGTTTCTTCATTCTTTATGTTGACCACTGACTGTCCAAACATCAGTGTTTCAATCATTGTTGGCTATCCACTGATATTTAAAAAATAGTCACTGCTCACATTTTTATTGTTGACATCCACTGATATTGACCGTCATTGGTTTTCCTAAAAAACATCCACTGTTCACATTTTTATTGTTCATGTGGTTAATTAATTATAGAATGAAATTATCAAATGAAAACTAGAATTACAATGAAATTACCACTTAATCTAATTGTTACATTCCAATGAGATAAGAGTTCCTCCAATATTGTTTTGGTAATAAAAATTAAAGTTAACATAAAAAGTAACTGTTGATGACATTTTGTTCCATATAAAATTAGTAATTAATGGTAATTTCTTGAGCTTTGGACATCTAAAATATGTAAAATGGGAATTTAAAATTGACAGTTATTTTCTCTTAATTAAAGTTAAAATAAATATTAGAAATGTCATGATGACAATGGCTTTCAAATCAAATCAGTAAATACTGACAATATCGATAACTTTTGAAATTCAAAATATGCTAAATGGTAATTTAAATCACTGTTGGCTATCCACTTATAGTTAAAAAATTGTCACTGCTCACATTTTTATTATTGATATCCACTGATATTGACCATCATTGGTTTTCCTAAAAAACATCCACTGCTCACATTTTTATAATTGATGCGGTTAATTAATTATAGAATGAAATTATCAAATGAAAACTAGAATTACAATGAAATTACCATTTAACCTAATCGTTACATTCCAATGAGATAAGAGTTCCTCCAATATTGTTTTGGTGATAAAAAATAAAGTTAACATAAAAAATAAAAATAACTGTTGATGACATTTTGTTGAATATAAAATTAGTAATTAATGGTAATTTCTTGAGCTTTGGACATCTAAAATATGCAAAATGGGAATTTCAAATTGACAGTTATTTTCTCTTAATTAAAGTTAAAATAAAAATTAGAAATGTCATGATGACAATGGCTTTCAAATCAAATCAGCAATTACTGACAATATCGATAACTTTTGAAATTCAAAATATGCAAAATGGTAATTTAAATCACTGTTGGCTATCCACTGATAGTTAAAAAATTGCCACTGCTCATATTTTTATTGTTAATATCCACTGATATTGACCATCATTGGTTTTCCTAAAAAACATCCATTGCTCACATTTTTATAATTGATGCGGTTAATTAATTATAGAATGAAATTATCAAATGAAAACTAGAATTACAATGAAATTACCATTTAACCTAATCGTTACATTCCAATGAGATAAGAGTTCCTCCAATATTTTTTTGTTGATAAAAATTAAAGTTAACATAAAAAATAAAAATAATTGTCGATGACATTTTGTTGCATATCAAATCAGTAATTAATGTTAATTTCTTGAGCTTTGGACATTGAAAATATGCAAACTGGTAATTTCAAATTGACGGTGTTTTTCTTTTAATTAAAGTTAAAATAAAAATTAAAAATGTCATGATGACAATTGCTTTCAAATTAAATCAGTAGTTACTGATAATATCCATAACTTTTGAAATTCAAAATATGCAAAATGGTAATTTAAAATTGACATTCTCTCTCTTTTTTTCCTACAAGCGCAACATAGATTCATAAGATTAAATTTTTTTCATTTATTCATGACCTTAAAAGTCCAATTATTACATAAATAACATACTGAACCAATAAACTTTTAAATCTAACAATAACTGTGAGAATTAAGAAATGACAGCTTCAACTCCATCGATTGCTGAACTTCTTGATTTATGTCCTTCAGCATCGCCATGAACTCCACGTCTCTATCACCCGCACTCTATATTGCTGACAACACAAAGCTCACGAACTGAAGTTGAAGGCATTCGCATAAGATTTCTGGAAACCTGCTCTCTCGTGAACAGGCCAACTTGCAATCCATCAAAACATCTCTTCAGCTGTTGAAGAGTAGTCTTATCTTCATACACCTGTTCCTCTATATGCTTGACAAAACGCTGCTTTAAATCATCTGATTTTACAGTAGTGAATGACGTCATATCAACAATAAACTATATTACTCGACTTTTTTAAAAGTATGAATCTTCGTAGGAAATCGTGATGAAAAACATGTGAAATGATCATGAGTTTATATACTTAATTAATCTAAACGTGTAGATTTAATATAAACAGATTAATGTATATTTCATAGCAGCAGTCTTTTAATGCAAAATCGTTTCCAAACCCCAACTTTTATGGGAAAACTTTAAAATTAAATACCAAGAAACCCAAGGGACAAATTTTGGAAGTTCAAAGAACAAAAGCAGATTATCATAATTACAATTAACCTCTTCATTTACCATGTAGATGTGTTTTTAAACTCTATAAAATATCAATAATTACATTTCATTCAAAATATCAACAAACAGTCCTACAAATCACTGTCTGTGAAAGATTGTTCCACATCAGAAAATTCAACAAAAATCTACATGGCAAACTTCAGCTTCTACCACTGGTCAGACACCAGCGATGTTAAAACCCAATTCTCGATGTGGTCACTTAAAGAAAAAAGAACAGATGAAGAACTAAACAGGAAAGTCGACATAATCAATGACACTAATTACAAGAAAACCTGGAACAGCATAGCATTGCTTGATGAAGTCCTCCACTCTCCTCCATCAGATTTCCAGAAAAATGCAGAAGAGTTTGTTACCCAACTTCTAAAACAGGATTAGAAAATTTGCAACATGCTAACTGATCTGAAAAACAAAAGAGAGCATGAAATCACATGGAGAAAGGCCAGAGTTAACGAAATCCTAACAAGTGTTAACTCTAGCGTGTAATAGTTTATAAATATTTCATTAAATTTCTATTTTTCTATGTAATACTTTATTTTAATAATCTCAGTGTGAATAAAAACTCTCAACATGATCAACAGTTAATCAAAATAAGAATCAAGCCTAAAATGCAAACGTCTCCTCTCAACTGTTGTATCACGTTTAACTTTTCCCGATTTTCATTTAAAGTTTTATGATACTTCAGTGTTTATTCATTCATAGTGTTTTATCTATCATGGGTTTCCAAACATCTGTTGATCAAACGTCAAACTTCTGTTCATCAAAAGTCAAATTGAGGTTCACCAATAGTCAAATACATCTTGACCTTAAACAGATGTTTGGTTTAAGACCTTATGTTTAAGGTCAAACATTTGTTTAAGGCTAAACTTCTATTTATGGCCAAATATCTGTTTATTGAAAATATCTGTTTAAGGTTAAACATCTATTTAACTCCAAATATCAGTGTTTCAATGACTGTTGGCTATCCACTGTTAGTTAAAAAACAACCACTGCTCACATTTTGTTAGTTGACATCCACTGAATAAAAATGAAGTACATTTGGACGATTATTAAGCTCCTCATTTTGATTGTTTGGGTATAGTATTCTTGAAATTGGTCTTTTCTTACAAACAGTTGTTTATGGGCCAACTTCTTTTTAATGTCAAACATTTGTTTAAGCGCAAACATGTGATTGTTAAATGTTATCCACTGCTGAAGGCCAACCTCTAGTTCTTCATTCTTCATGTTAACCACTGACTGACCAAACATGTGTGTTTCAATCACTGTTGGGTATCCACTGATAGTTAAAAAATAGTCACTGCTCACCTTTTTATTATTGACATGCACTGATATTTAGAATCATTGGTTTTTCTAAAAATCATCCACTGCTCACATTTTTAGTGTTGATGTTGTTAATTAATTATAGAATGAAATTATTAAATGAAAACTAGAATTACAATGAAATTACATTTTTACCTAATTGTTACATTCCAATGAGATAAGAGTTCCTCGAATATTGTTTTGGTGATAAAAATTAAAGTTAAAATAAAAAATAAAAAAATCTGTTGTTCAAAATCAGTGTTTTAACACACTGATGGCTATCCACTGCTAGCTTAAAGTTAGTCATTGTTCTCATTTGTAACCGTTGCAAACCACTGATATTGTTCCATCAGTGGTTTCCTACCAACTGTCCTCCATTATCATCAGATGTCACACCCCCAAAATCCATCATGCGGAGTATCGCCGCTTGGAGGCGTGACATGACCAGGATCGAGCCACCAATCATATTGAACCACGTAATTAAGTAAATATAACCAACCACAATACAATTGGTGACCAAAAGGAAGTTAACCAAGTTTAATTTAAACAGCGGAAGCATAAGACGTTAAATCAAAACATAAGTTCGTAGTTCATAAGTTTAAAGACCCAAAACATAAGTTCCATAAGTTTATAAAGTTTAATTATTAAGTACGGGACATAACAATCCGCATCCTACAACGACCTCCTCCTAGTGCAAGCTCCATAGCATCTAACGACCTGCAAAGCATGTAATAACGAGTCAACAACAAAGTTGAGTGAGTTCACGGTTGGTTGTCCATTTTAGAGTTGTTTCCAAAAACGTAGTTTAATCTGAATCAACTATCCAGCCGTGGGGGTTACCCCATAGTTCGAAAACGTTTATTAGTTAATCATCCCATGTCCACCTTCCCTGGCTATCCAGCCCGGCACTCCGGCCGTGGGGGCTACCCCATTATTTAAACTACCAGACTCGTTTATCATATCGACTACTAACAAAAATTAATTGTGCCCTAGCGTCGGTGTCTATCATCACCGACATGCCATAGTCCATTAGTACACGCCCGTCCGACTGGCACGGTGTGAGGTTTGTTAAAACTAATAGCGCTATTAACTAATGACCCGCTCGTCATAGCCTCGGCGATTAAGTCGATATAAAAAGGGAGGGACTTCGCTGATAGAGTTCTAGTCCAGTAAGTCTAAGTACGTCCCAAGGACGAGGAATTAACATTCCTGAATGCGTCCCAAAGGATGAGGAATCCCTATTCCTGAACCCATTCCCATTCCCACCGGGAATTTACCATGCTTTGTAGAAAAATGTGAACTCACCTCGGTTGCTCGGTTTGGCTCTCAAAAATAGCTAACAGTCAAGGTCCGTCAATCACGTCCTAATATGATTACCAGTTAGTCATTTAGTGGTTTTCAAATAGAGCACAAAGTTCCTACACGTATCTATCACATAACATGCGTCACTTTAACGGTTTATGCCCATATAAGCTTCCCATCTATTCCCGTTCATAAGCAAACATACGATATTTCACATAACACTTTTATTGACATATAACATGTAAGATTATTCTCAGATAACCTACCCGACATTTAGACACGCAAATCACTACTTATGTCGTTTCAGCTTTAATCTTCAAAACTGGGCTGTTTTCGGGGATTTTAATAAAATAGTTAACTCATTCCAAAAATTCCCAACCTTTTATAGAAGGTCTTAAACGATCCAAATATTATTGTGTAAAAATATCGGGATCCAATTCATTACCAATATTTTATAAAAATTCGTTTACCGGGCTGCAATCAGATTCATCACTTTCTGAATGCAGTCCACGGAATAATTCTTTAAAAATTCATCGTAAGTCCGATTTATGAAATTCCAGTGGTAGAATTACAAATCATCAGTGGTCATCTACTGTACAAATTTCATGAGCTAGTCCTATTCAGGTTTCAAGTTATGACTAAAAATACAACACACATTTTCTGCAGTAAAAAAGCAGCTTGAGCTGCTGTCCAAAAATAGTCCTTAAAAAATAGTAAAAGACCTCGAAAAATTACGATTCCAGTGCCATTTGATCTGTTTTTCGAAAATACATAATTTAGGCTTCAGAAAATCAGTTTTTCGATTTATAATGATCCAGTTACAGCCAGTTGAAGTTGGCTGAAAATGCTAATCAGCATGCTTTTTATAGTGTAAATGTTACTAAAACGCATCAACAAATGTCCTAACAACGGGTTTATCAAGAATTCAACGATCAAACATCATGCATGCTTTAACCAACTTAATCCATCCAGATTTCATCTTTATGTAAATTTATGTTCATGTTCCTTGTTCGTTTTCTTTTTATGTTCTTGTGTTAAACATTAAACTCCAATCTTTCGAATAATCAACATAGAAGTGACCAAGAGTTAAATCGAAGACTTACAACTAGCACAAAGGCTAGGGATGAACTTATGAACAAAGAATGATGATGAAGATGGTGTGAGAATGCAAGGTGTGATGCTCCTTCAAGACCTCCAAGCTTCAAGCTTCACAAGACTTCTTCTAGCACTTGATTTGGACTTGAAAATGGAACAAATGAATGAATGTTGAAGTGGTGGTGGTGGTGGTGGTTATGTGCAGCCGAGAGGGAGAGAGAGAGTGAAGAAGATGGTGAAGTGAACTTGTAGTGAAGATGAAATGATGAGTATGATCTCTAGCCCAACCTATTTAACATCATTGTGATTTCTTGGCAAGAGCAAGGCCAATCACAATAAAAGGGAATATTTGATTGGGGATTTGGTGATGATTATGGTGGGTCCCCTATGTGAGCCGAAAATATGGTGGGGGGGTTAATTGAAAATATTTTGGTGAAAGGTGGGTAAATAATAGTTAGATTCCAAGTATATACTTACATGTTTTAGTTAGTTGATATCTAGTGGGTGTTATGGTATACGGGGACCATAACTAGCCAAGAAATAATAACACAATGTGTTTGACAAGTATTTGGTGTCCCGGGTAATGTCCGGTTGTTCGGTCGGATACTGTTCCGTTAAACTGTTTAATTGTTCCGTAAGGTGTCTTATATATATATATATATATATATATATATATATATATATATATATATATATATTTGTAACACAATTAATTCCTAACACTTAGGAAAATGTTCAGGACCATTTAGTAAATTTTCTGCACATGACTAGTAGGTTAACAAGCACATGTAAGTATGACACAGTAATCAGGAAATAGTTAAGTAATTCAATACAGTCACTAAGCACTTTAATTATCATTAAATAATCGTACGGATACATGTAATTACGAGGAATGTCACATTCTCCCCCTGTTAAGAAAATTTCGTCCCGAAATTTAGCACGTGGTTACTGAGGAAGCTAGTTAAGTTGCGGTGTTTACTGGTTTTCCTGGGGTGTCACATCATCCCCCTGTTGATCTGGAATTTCGTCCCGAAATTCTGCAGTAGCTTCAGTCTCAGTAGTGGTTGCATTTTTCTTAAACAGCTGGGGATACTTGAGTTTCATTTGGTCTTCTCGTTCCCAGGTATACTCTGGGCCACGACGGGAATCCCAACGGACTCGAACAAGAGGTATCCTAGTACGCTTGAGAATCTTAACATCTCGATCAGTAATCTCTACTGGTTCCTCGACGAATTGCAACTGGTCGTCGATTGTGAGCTCTTTCAAGGGAACTATGAGGGTCTCGTCTGACAGACACTTCTTCAGATTCGACACGTGGAAAACATTGTGAACTCCGTTGAGTTCTTCATGTAGATTTAACCTGTAGGCGACTTTGCCAATTTTCTCAATGATTTCGAACGGTCCGACATAACGTGGGTTGAGTTTGTCTCGCTTGCCAAAACGAACTACACCTTTCCAATGTGAGACTTTGAGTAGGACCCGATCCCCAACTTGGAACTCGAGTGGTTTCCTGCGCTTATCAGCGTAGCTTTTCTGACGGTCACGAGCTGCCACCATTCGCTGTCGTATCTGAGCAATCCTCTCAGTCGTGTCTACCACAAGTTCTGGGCCTGTGATTTGGCTGTCACCAACTTCTACCCAACAAAGAGGTGACCGGCATTTACGTCCGTACAATGCCTCGAACGGAGCGGCCTGGATACTGGAGTGGTAACTGTTGTTGTATGAAAACTCCACTAACAGGAGGTGTTTTTCCCAGCCATTACCAAAATCGATTACACATGCCCTAAGCATGTCTTCAAGGGTTTGGATGGTGCGTTCAGATTGCCCATCCGTCTGTGGATGATATGCCGTGCTCATGTCTAATCGAGAACCAAAGGACTTGTGCATAGCTTGCCACAGTTCTGATGTAAAACGCGAGTCACGATCAGAAATGATGGAGGTTGGCACTCTGTGCCTTGATACTACTTCCTTTAGGTAGATGTCTGCTAGAGTGGAAAACTTATCCGTTTCCTTGATAGCCAGGAAATGTGCAGACTTGGTCAGTCGATCCACGATCACCCAAATGGTATCATTTCCGTGTTGAGATCTAGGCAGGCCAGTAACGAAATCCATGGAAATTTGCTCCCATTTCCATTTCAGGATCTCTGGTTGTTGAAGTTGGCCTGATGGTTTCTGGTACTCGACCTTGACCCTGGCACAAGTCAAGCATTTGCTGACGTAGGTTGCTATGTGGGCTTTCATGCTGGGCCACCAGTACGTAGTCTTGAGGTCGTGGTACATCTTATCCGAACCAGGATGTACCGAATAACGAGACTTGTGTGCTTCATCCATCACAAGTTCTCGTAAGTTTCCGTAAAGTGGAACCCAGATGCACCCTGTTACATAGTAGGCGTCGTCTTCCTTTTGTTCTAGCCGCTACCTCGATCCTCGTAAGGACTCAGCCCTGATGTTCTCTGCTTTCAATGCTTCGACCTGAGCATCTCGTATCTGGGCGGGAAGACTAGAGTGAATGGTAAGCTGTAACGCACGTACACGCTTAGGTATAGTATCCTTTCGACTGAGGGCGTCAGCCACAACATTGGCTTTGCCTGGATGATACTTGATGGCGCATTCATAATCGTTCAAGAGCTCGACCCATCGGCGTTGTCGCATGTTTAACTCATTTTGCTTGAAGATATGCTCGAGACTCCTGTGATCGGTGTAAATGGTGCACTTGGTACCGTACAGGTAATGTCTCCATATCTTAAGGGCGAAAACTGTTAGGCCCTATAGGTTTATGGATTAGTAGGAGTTATTACTAAATGGACCAAGGCTTCTAGAAGGTGGAGTATTAGAGTGGGCTTAGGGAATATGGGCCTAGGGTTTTGAGGGAAACCCCTTACTATAAATAGTTAATGGAAATTAGGAGTTAAGGTTGGTTGTTTTGTTTTAGAAACTTGTATTAGACAAGAATCCTTGTATGCAAGTTTAAGCATTCAATTCAACAAATCTTCAAATCTTCATCTTTTTCTTGATTATTTCTTGAAGATCATCAAGTTTGGATTCCGCCCATCCTTGTTGATCTTTTGATATCGTTGTTTGATCCGGATTTTCGGGACTTACAATTGGTATCAGAGCCATCTAGATATCAAACATTCAAGAAATTCTGCATTTTTGTTGAAGATCTTCATAGTGTTCTTCGTGATCTTCATCGTGTTCTTCGCGCTTTTCAAAAATCATCATATTTTGCTTCAACGATTCGGTCAAAAGTTGTTAAAAATCATCATCTTTTTATTAAACTTTTAATCATCCAACATCATTCTGACACTTTTGACATTTTGCATCCATTTGAGATTTTCATCAGTCACCGTCAATTATTAAATTCACTAGGGATCTGTCAACATCATCTTTTTAGTTGTCCGAGATAGTTAGTATTCTGCTTTCATCATCATTCATAATACGTCATCAATACATCAAAACTCATCGTCGTCTCAAAATAATCATCAGAAACTCATCCGCAATCATCCGAAATTAACAATTTCATTCGGAATCATCATTCATCATCCGTAATCAATCCGGAATCATCATTTCGGATCAACAAATTCCATCCGTATTCATTCGAAATTATCCATCTTCATCATCCGAAATCATCTGCTACTACATCAACTCATCCGTAATCATCCATCTTCATCATCCGAAATCATCTGCTACTACAACAACTCATCCGTAATCATCCATCTTCTCCGGCGACGACCACTCGTTCTCCGACCAACCTGCAACTTATCAAACCATTACCTCCGTTCACCGTACACCGTACACGTTCATCATCTTCATAACTTTAACCATCATCTTCATCTCTGTTCGTCTTCTCCAACATCTCCTCCGGCCACCATACCCATCGTCATCGACGACAACACTCCGACAACACATCGTCCACCTCCGGTCCATCGTTCATTCTTCATCATCTCTGTTATTCTCCGTCACCATCCTCACTGTTAACCAACCTCCTCCGTTCTTCACCATCGCCGGAATTAACCTGCAACTACCTCTTCACCACCCACTGTGTTCATTACTTTCCTCTCTGATCATCTCCTCACTCCGGTCACCACCGTTTCTTCTCCGACGACCAACGAACCTGCACCTTCATCATCATCCCCTACCTGTAACTCCGTCTTCAGTTTCTCCGTTCACCTACAACCTTCTGCACCTCGTCATCATCACCGTCTCCATCATCTTATCCGTTCATCACAAGTTTCGTTGTTCACCGTTGAACCGACGTGTTACCTTCATTAGGGAGGCGGCGGCTGAAAGGTTTTTTTAAAAAAAAAAAAAAAAAACACTTTTAGGGTTTTGAACGAAGAAGACAACGATTTCGTACGGTTTCGTTTAATTTGATTTTAAGTTTTTTTAATAATAATATTATAATATTAATCATAACATAATCATTACTTAATCATTAATATTAAATTAAAAGTTTTTTTATTAAAATATATAATTATAATATTATAAATAGTTTATTTTTATATTAATTAAAAAAGGTTTTATATAATATATTAAAAATTATTAATTATTATATTTTAAAAGTTAATTTTTTTTAAATATAAAAAGGGGAGTTATAAAAAAAAAAAAGGCTTGTTCGGTTTGATAAAGCTGTGACAGGTTTTTGAGGAACGGAAAAGGAAACTGGTTCGTTCATTTGCGACGTGCTCGAATTAGTGTGTGGATTGTTTCTTGTCGTGGCGCGTGATTTACATAACCTGGTTCTACGATAACTTGGTTCGACAATGACTTCTCCAAGTATTGATTCTCAACGTCAATTGCTCTCGGAACAACTTGATAGTTTCGGTTTCATTGAGGGTGAAAGCGTAGAAGACGTAATCAGAAGGTTTACACTGCTGCTTTCTGAAATCGAGAAGAGCGGATTGTATGTGACACTTGGTAGGGTTAACAGAGCCTTTTTGTACGGATTGCCTCGAAGCAAGACATGGGACTATCGTTTTGCTATTATTATGGGAAAATGCAATCATTGCACAACAGAAACGAGAGATGTGATTTCCTTTGTCAGTGAATATGTTCAGGAGGACAAGCAGAGGAATCAGAATCTCGAAAACACATCGTCTTCTATGTCCAACTGTGGGAAGGTCGTTGCTAATTCGCCACTTGTTACTGATCTCAGCACTGCTCAGATTCCCTCATCTTCGACTGTGACAACTTCATCATCTGATGCGAAGAGCCCACAATCAACAGGATCTCACCCCGATGAGGTGGCCAAACCAGCACCCCAAGCCCAAGTTGAAGAACCGAAATCTCTCTCTGAAACGCTAAATTCTCTGTTGTGTACAGAGCACTGTAGAAAGAAAGTTGCACTTCTGAGATCACAAAACTCAGCATTGATCACGGATTATAACAGTGTCATGGGAAAGTACATCAGTCTTCGAGAGAATAATAAGATTCTCTATGAAAAGATTGAAGCACTTAAGAAGGACATAGCTCAACTTCACAGAGACGTGAATCAACAGCAATGTTGGGTTCACGACTACAAACATAGACTCACAGTTAAAACTCTTGAATGTGACTCTGTGAAGGGTGAGCTAGAGCTCCTCACTGGAAAGTATAAACAAAATGAGTTAAACATCAAAAAGTTTGATACTTCCAGTGACACTGTTCGTAATCTATGCAATGTGCAACTGGCATTCAAAGACAACAAGGGTAAGGGTTTGGGCTACAAACAAGCTCCGCCACCATACAATCATAATTATTCTAGATTGCCAATCACTGAGCAGGAAATGGAAAATTATGACACTATGATGTATGGCAAACCTAGTGACTATGTTCCATGGGAGCCCTTCAGACCAAAGAATGCCAAACCAGCTGATTTTCAAAAACCAATGAATTTTGTTAAAAATGCGGATAAAAATTGCTCAAACGAATCAGCTGGCGAATCTGAAAAGGAAAATGAACCAGAGAATGAAACAGAACCAGTGAAAACATCCGCAAATGAGCCACAAGAAATTTTGTCTAATTCTGAATGTGATTCTGTAGAAAATAATAACTATTCTAGTTCATGTGCAGAATCAATGACAGTTGAAGAGCAGTCTGCAGTGGATGATGAACCACATTCAATCGTTGCTGATGTTGCTGATGATTCGGATGCTACCAAACCTGATCATTATGCTTGGAACTGTGTTATGTCTTGGTATGCTGAGAGTCGGGGTATTCCAATTAAAACTGATAATTCAGGTGTTGTGATTTTAGATTATGATCGTGACGAAAATGCTTTAACAGGGAAATCTGATGTATCGACTGATAAACTTGAAACACCTGTTTCAAGTGACTCAAAAATGTGTTCTTGTGATTCAGACAACTATTCTAGTATACCTGAAGCATCAACCGATACATCAGAAACTCATGAACAAGAGAAAAATGAGAAAATTGATATGTTTGATTGTGTTAGTAAAGAAGTCGATGAGCAGGGATCATCTGATGAATCTGACATTCAAGTTGCGGATTCTGGTACATCAGATAATGATTGTAGCGCTTCTGAGAATTCTGAATGTGACAAACACTTAGAATCAAGTAGTGCAACGCCCGAAGAGAGCCAAACAGTTTCAAACATAGACTGCTCTTCGTGTGAGATACCAGAATCAGCTGATGTCAAGGACTCAGAGGTTGATGATTCTGAAGAACAGATATCCGTAGAATCCAATTCTGAAGAAACTCATGAGATCTCGAAGCCTGAAGAGAAGGAATCCATGGAAATCAATTCAATAGTTGAATCAGCTGATGAAACTGAAGAGGAAATTTTTGTGGAAGTCTTCTCTAATGAAACTCCTGAAAACATAGTTTCTGAGGAAAAGGAATCTGTGGAAGTCAATTCAACAGATAATTCAACTCTCGACCCCAAAGGATTAGATTCGGTAGAGAGTGTTTCACACGAGACAAAATCTATTGAATCTGCCCCTTCAAAAAAGAAACGATCACGTAAAAACAGAAGACCACGGAAAAAGAAAGTTCAAAAGGAAAACCTGACTCTCAAGCAAACTGAACCTAAGCTGAAGGGTAAGGTGGTCGATACTTACTCTCATGCTGAAAACCGTGAGCAAGGTTCATCCAAAATCAAGATCAATCATGAACAAAAGAAATCAGCACCAAAAGAAAAGAAGAGACTTGCTCAGTTCTCGAGAATAACCCAAGCAGAACTAAATGTCTTTTTCTCGAAAAGGCAAACGTGTTTTAATTGTGGAGTTCCGGGACACATTGCAAGAAATTGTGTTCATCGTCCTTACCACCATGGGAACATGTATCATCAGAAGGCTATGCACTCTCACTTTACCAAAAATGGTCCTCCCAAAGCAAGGCCTTCTGACAGAGACTGGAATCTTGCAAAACAGGAAAATAAAAAATTTTCAAATGTAAACAGGTTTCAAAGAAACACAAAAGTTTTCTTATCAAATGGAAGTGTTTCAGACACCAAAAATTGGAAACCTAAAACTCCTGTTGGATTCCAGTCTCCGTGTTCACAACCATCAACATCTGCTTCGTCGCCAAAAACAGCAAGCGATGTTAAGAATTATATGATCTTTCGTGTGGTTTCATACACTGATAGCGATGGTCAACTCAGGTCAACAATGGCCTGGGTTCCAGTTTCTAATTGATACCGCTAAGTGTGCAGGAACCGCTATGGAGGGCGATCGTTAGACCTTGGTTTATCGATAGTAGTTGTTCCAGACACGTGACAGAAGACTTATCCGAGTTGAATAACAGAAAAAGGTATTCGACGGTGTATTTGTCAGCTTCGCGGGAGGGGAAACTGGAAGAATTACCATGAAGGGCACTGTCAGAAACGGGGTTCTCACCTTCTCAGACGTCAATTATGTCCCTGATCTGAAGCACAACCATTTGAGCATATCTCTGATGTGCAACAAAAGAATGGAGGTTCTCTTCACCAAGAGTGGCTCGAAACTTCATTCTTCGACTGTTCAGAAGCCGATTTCTGAACCTGCTATAGCTATCCCTGATGGTGCAGTCCGTAAAACTGAAGTCTTCTCAGGACTCTCAAACATTCAAGGAACTTCTCTTTTTCTGGGAGCAATTCCCTCAAATTGCACTGTAGATCCACCAGTGATCAACATTGCCACTGCACCAAATGAGGGGGAGCAATCTGGTATAGCATAAGGAAGTTGCTGGTGCACAATCCCACATCGAATCAGGTATGAGAAAGTTGCTTCGAGCAAGTTAAAGGTTCGGATCATGATGAGGAACAGGCATTGTTGATGAGAAAGAAGTTCGAAATGTGCTCGTTGATGAGAAGTGAAAATGTTTCTGGGCTTGCAAGTTCATCAAAACAGGGATATGAAGTATGCATCAGCTGGATTCCAAATCTTGGGGACAGTCTCATCTCATGGCAGTACAAGAAGCAAAAGCTCACTTTTGCAGCGGAAGCAAAGTGCGTTACAGCATCTGCTGCTTGCTGCTCTCAGGTTCTTTGGATACAACACCAGCTCAAGGATTACGGTTTGACTTATCTAAACTCTACTACTTATTTTGATAATGATGCCGTTATCCAGATTATCAAAAACCCTGTCTTTCACTCTAAAACCAAGCACATTGATATTAAGGTGCACTTTATTCGAGATTGCTATGACAGAGGTTTGTTTAAACTTAAACGGATCAACACTGATACTAATTCAGCCGATCTTTTTACAAAACCTGTCAGCATCTCGTGATTCAATGTGCTTGTGTATCTTTTGAAAATGACACGTCTCACCGACTGAGCAACGACAAAAAAAAAAAAAAAAAAAAAAAAAAAACCTCGGGTTTCTATACCTATGTAAATAAATAAGTAAATTTGCGCATAAAGTGTGATGCACAAATTTAGGGGGGAGAGGGACATATATGTACATATGCATAGTTTGAGGGGGAGAAATAGTTGCCTGGGAAATGAAATGAATTTTCGTGTTAAAGAACTTGATTAACACATGTAAGGTTTGAAGCTGAACAGGCTAGGATCCATTGCGATGTGTTGATAGGTCTGCCGCTCGAAAAGCAAAAGAAGCAAAAGTGATACAAACATAATGGACTGAACATCTCGTGGGTAACAGACCAACGGTATATGATTTCATGGTCTTAAATCCTGCGTTGATAGATAGCCAACATCTGAAGTTTTGGGTCTTTATGCTGATGTTTCATCCGGGATATCAGGGCTGTCCCTCTGCTGTACGAAAGTACTGACCTGGACACAGTCAGGATATCCTGCTAAAAAGAGCCCTTGTCAGATCTTCCTTGGTCTCTCTGCTGTACGGAAGTACTGACCTGTTCACCAGGAAGTCTGACATTAAAAAAAAAAAAAAAAAAAGGGGCCACCGTCAGATCTTCTTTGGTCTCTCTGCTGTACGGAAGTACTGACCTGTTCACCAAGAAGTCTGGCGTTGAATAATAAATTAAAATAAAAGGATGATCTCAGTATACTCACCTGCTACGATGAACCATTGTGCTTACCTTGATCGCGGGGGTATGCCTTGGAATGGGACACACAGATGTCACAGTATAAATCTACCTAAAAGCGTATCACAAAGCAAAAGTTGAAGTTTGAGCGATGGATTTAAGAGGACAAACATATCAACAATTGCGTGGACCAGCCTAAGTAAACGAAGTGCTGAAAAATGTTCCTTAATCGGTTCGAAAACGATTTTGATCCCATGGCAGGTTCTCCCTATATTACTCCTCCATTAGTTTTCTATTATTAATTTGTTTTGTTTTGATTATCTCTTTGCTAAAAAGGGTTGCTCGGTTGGTTGGATCGTTGATTTTGAAAGGGATGTTTTCAGTCTTGAAAAAGCAAAACATTAAAACAATAGTTTGGCCCACTGTTTCGGATTGGGGCCCACTATTTCGGATAAAACGAATCAGATCTGGCCTATTGCTCTCGAATGTAATTCGGACCATTGTTCCGACTTGGGGCTTGGCCGTTTGATCTCAGGCCCAATCCGAAACACTATAAATTGTCAACCATTTCTCTTTCGAGTCACATTTCGGCCCTTTTCTCTTTCTAAGCATTTCAGATCCTCTCATTGTCTTCCCAGACCACTTATTCGAATTACGAGGTTTGCAGGTTTCTTTGATGTTCAAACCAAAGCCTTTGAATGCCACAGTTGCCGAAGAACGTGGCAAGCAACTCATGAGTGATGCTGCTAAAGCTGAGATAGAAGCTGAAGTGTTAGAGTTGAATGAAGAAGAATCTAACAACATCAGTGTTGTGGAAGTGATTCTCTCTGAGAAAGCTGACGAACCTGTTTGAAAATCAACATTAATGACTGAAGAAATCCTACAAGCCCTGATTGAATTCTTGAAGGATAGTGTCGGAAACCCTCCTTCCGTATCTGTTCCTGAGATTGAAGATAATTTGACAGATGATACTGAACAATCATCCAACAAGAAACGAAAAACTGAAACAACTCCTGATTTTCATTCTACTAGCCCAAGCTCAGAACCAGAGTCTACTATGCCCACTGATCCACAAGTCACTGCTGCTACTCAAGAAACAAGCACGCAAGATCTCGATTTTGATTTAAAATTCGATTTCGATCTCGATCTGCCTGAAAGAACTCATTTGCAACCAGAAAGCTCAAGCGGCATCAGGTTCAACGTAGGAAGTTCAGTGGTGCCGATTTCTCTAAGCATGATAAAGCAGCCATGCACTTTGCAGCCAACAAAATGAAATTTATTGAAGAAAGAAATAGTGATGGCAATACGACAGTTGATGTAGCGAAGTTGCAAAGAAGAGTGATTGTGTTGGAACAAGACGCTGCCCTGAATGAAGTTCAGATCTCATCTTTGCAAGCTCAAATATCAAGCAAAGATCAGGCGATCGAACAACTACAAAGTGATGCGGGTATGCTGATATCTATTGAAAGTTAGGCTGAAGCAGAAGTTCAAGAATCGTGTGTTTGCTGATCCAGCTCCATTTCCTGGTGGTCCTCCTGACGGATTCAGCAACTAATCCAGTAAACCTAGGGGGAGATTGTTAGGCCCTATAGGTTTATGGATTAGTAGGAGTTATTACTAAATGGACCAAGGCTTCTAGAAGGTGGAGTATTAGAGTGGGCTTAGGGAATATGGGCCTAGGGTTTTGAGGGAAACCCCTTACTATAAATAGTTAATGGAAATTAGGAGTTAAGGTTGGTTGTTTTGTTTTAGAAACTTGTATTAGACAAGAATCCTTGTATGCAAGTTTAAGCATTCAATTCAACAAATCTTCAAATCTTCATCTTGTTCTTGATTATTTCTTGAAGATCATCAAGTTTGGATTCCGCCCATCCTTGTTGATCTTTTGATATCGTTGTTTGATCCGGATTTTCGGGACTTACAAAAACAACTGCTCCCAGCTCCAGATCGTGAGTAGTGTAATTCCTCTCGTGAACTTTAAGTTGGCGCGATGCGTAGGCAATGACTTTGTCACATTGCATCAACACGCAACCAAGTCCTTGGATGGAAGCGTCGCAATAAACCACAAAATCATCTGTGCCTTCAGGCAATGAGAGGATAGGCGCGCTACAAAGTCTATCTTTTAAGTGCTGAAAAGCGGATTCCTGTGCATCACCCCAACAATAGGTGACACCCTTCTGAGTCAGTGAAGTGAGAGGTTGCGCAATCCTCGAGAAATCCTTGATAAACCTACTGTAATATCCTACCAAACCCAAGAATTGGCGGATTTATGTTGGTGTGCGGGGTGCATGCCAGTTCTTGATCGAGTCAACCTTGGATGGATCTACATGAATCCCATCCTTGTTTACCACATGGCCTAGAAAGTGGACTTCGCGAAGCCAGAAGTCACATTTCGAAAACTTGGCATACAACTGCTCTTTTCAAAGAAGTTACAGAATAAGCCTCAGATGTTGCTCGTGTTCCTCCTGACTCTTAGAATAGATCAGGATGTCGTCGATGAACACTATGACAAACTTATCCAGGTAAGGCTTGCACACTCAATTCATGAGATCCATGAAGACCGCAGGTGCATTCGTTAATCCGAAAGGCATAACTAGAAACTCGTAATGGCCGTAACGAGTTCTGAATGCCGTTTTGGAGACGTCCTCATCTCGGACTCTCAGCTGATGGTATCCCAATCTCAAATCAATCTTAGAGTAATAGTGTAACACCCGTTCTTATAAATCAAGGTTTAACGTAAATTTTGGGAAAATAATCATGTAATTAATGATTAGATATACATCGGAAATACGGGTTTCTTAAAACTTTTACAAATTATAATTTATTCTACGTAACGTGATCGAAATTCGTTGTTTAAAATTTACAACGTGGCAAAGTGCGGAAGCGTGTATATTTATCGTGTTCGGTTCTTCGTTGAGCTTGATCGTCTTTCGGCATCCAAAATGTACCTACATTTCATACACATGAAATGCTTTAGTCATACGAGTTTAATCATGTCCGAACGATGTCCGGGAAACAATAGACTTTCAAATGAAAAACAAAATATAATAAAAAAATCTCCACCGTAATTTACGGTGGGACCGTAAATTACGGTGGCCCCTTGGGTTTCAATCCTTCTGCCGTAAAACAGACCTTTAGCACCGTAACCTATTCAACTCCACCGTAATTTACGGTGGGACCGTAAATTACGGTGGACTCTGCATCCAGATTCTCTATTTTGTCGTAATTTGACACGAATTCTTTCGTAACTTTCAACCCGCTTATCCGTTTGACCTACCGTTTCTTCCCACATGATTGTAATTTAATTCTCCATCATATGGAGTTAAAACCCGACTTCCGGAATAACAAATCTATAGAGTTTTAAGCTTTCGGTTTAAACTAGAATTTACCCAATTGGACCCATTAATGTATTTATCAAACAAACTTATTTGTTTGGTCCCAAATTCTCGTGAATCTCCTAATTTCTATATCGTCTATCATATTTGGCTCAAACCACGGGTTTCCTACGCATTTTAAACCCGCTTATGATCAAGTACTTATTTTGACCCGTTAAGGTCAATTAAGCAACTTTTACGCATAACTCACACCCATTTCTTGCTAGCATTTTATTTCCACATTAGTTATTAAGTGACCTTCCATCACATCTATATTTGTGATGGTTTTAATGTGACGATCTATCTAATCCGAGTTTTACCCTTCGCATTATCAATATACGGCAAGGACTCATATAGAGTCTTTTGACCAAGGATTTACATCTTACGCTATTAGACTTATTATAAGTATTAACTTGATTATAAAACTCATTTTCAAACAACTTCTAAGAGTTGTTTGCTTAATTGTGCTTACAAGGGCGTTTTGGTCATTTTTAACCCTTCTTTTACAACGAAGGGTTTGCCTAAGCCATGTACACCCAAAATCTCGTTTTTAATCGAATCTTATTTTCAAGACACTCTGTCTATAATTTAAATCCTTCGGTTTGCCTTTTAAGGTAACCGAATGTTTCTTTTTACCTTGCCTAAATCTCATCGATCTCCAAGTCCTAAATGAGGAGTTGATCTATTATACATACCTGGCCCAGGGTCAACTTGTTAACCCGGTTTAATACCTTGCCTTATATTCGCTAATTTAGAACGATACGAATATCCATTGGATATCTGTTCCTGTAAGCATATAACTCGACAAAAGAATCATTAGTCAATATTGTCAAAAGGTGATGTCTACACCTTTTGACCCGTTTGGCCGAAATGGTCGTTTATCTATGCGAGATGATATTTATTATCATCCCATCTACATGACTCGTTCCGTTTAACATCATACGGTCATTTTACTTATAAACCGTTTATTGCTTTCGACATAATATGACCAAATTATCGATTTACTTCTTTTTAACCATTATTATGGTTTCTTTCATCTTTGATTTTTTTCTTGTTCCGTTCGATTACCCGACGGAACATCATATTTCAATTGTTTAGAAATCTCATTCATAACTTATATGATAAGAAAATATTCCACAATGTAAGACTAGTGTAAGCTATACTTACCTTGCATCCGAATTACGCTTTTCCTTCATACTTGCTTCGCTTGACCCGCTTCCTTTCCAAGCCTCCACCTAGCTTGTCAAGCGTCAAACTATCATCATAATTCGTAAGACGGTTATATTAGTCATCATTAATTATGACTATTCCATCTTACATATTTTCTATCACAATTACCATTCGGTATTATTAATGGTCGGTTTGACTATTTAAAAGTCAAATCATCAATTAACACATATGATTGCACTATCAAGTTCACAAGACTCAATTAGGCACATTATCAACATTTAGTTCTCATTTAGGCATTTTAACAAACACCTAATGTGCATAATTCTACATATTTACTAACTAGTTCCCAACTAGTTATTTTTACCAAGATTAACATCAAAATTCAAACTTTCATGTCTAGTGTTCATGAACTACACTTAGTACTAGTATCATAACATCAATATTCATCAAATTAACACTTCCAAATCCGAGTGTTCATCATAACATACAAAAACCCACTTCGAGTCATGCATAAGCTTTCACTCAAACTTATAATTTGTTCAAGTATCTTGCATCAACTATCACCTATGATGATTTCTAACACCCACATATCGTCATCTTCATTATTAAGTCAAAACCCACTTAGCATATAATAGGGTAATTATCAAATTCCTAGTTTTGATGACAATTCATCAAATTTTCTATTAGGGTTTGTTTCTAAACCAAGATATAATCATAATAACACTCATAGAATCAATATTCATCCCAGAATTTCGATTATGATTGTTCATCATAATCTCAAAGTATCACCAAATCGAAATTTTCAACATACCTTGTAATCCCCATGACTAGGTGGTCACGAATTTGTGTTCATGCATTGATTTGGCTCTTGATTTGGGCTTCAATTTGAGAGATTCTTGAGGGACTAGGGTTTTTGAGCAAGAGAGCCTTCACTGGCTTTGTTTGAAGTCGCAGACACACACACGTATGTGTGTGTGTGTTTTGTTTATTAGTTGGTTTTAATAAAACTTTATCTAATTTGCCCATGTTTAGTCCCTCGACTTTACACCAGTTATTTATAGGTATCTTAACCATATTTGTTCCATTATGTCAAGACACTAACTAACTAGGTTAGTATTCCTAGTTACTTGGTGAGTCCCGGGAATTATAACCCGTTATATTTTAAGTCCCGTTAACTCGGGCTCTTATAAATTCAATTCCTGAAAACTTTGATTCACTTATATTTACTATTTGTACTTCTTGTTTAAACCCAAATATTTGATGCGTTATTTTTACTAATAACGGTACGTTACCCGTCTTTTAGTATTAACAGAGTTTAATTACCAAGCCCATTTTCGGGGTGTTACAAGTCTACCCCCCTTAAAGAGGTTTCGTCCTCGAAACCTTGCTTACATAGTTCATTGAGTTCTGAACTCAATGCATTTGACATGAGTAATCTCTTAAGCATTATTCATACTTTAACCAATTGTTTGCATTACCAGAAAAATTATGGTAATATCTTTTCGGTTACATAATCCCTACGTACCTCGTACGACATAATGTATCTTGAAATAACGTAATTCCGTTATTTCTGCTAGTTTAGTCAACTTAGCGATTTCCATCGCTTTTATATATTATCGAACTCTTGGTGAATCCGTTATCTTGACCCGTTTAAAGGTCTTTATTGAAATATTTCGCTTTTAGCAATAATTTCTTTAGTTTTTGGATTTATTGATTCGGCTCAATTATACCGAATCCCCCGTTTCTGAGCAAATCAAATTTCTTGTCTTGAATTGCTGACCTTAACCGGTCTCACTAACTGGACTTATTAGTCCCGTTACTTTTCACCGCTCGCTTGGTTATAATGTGATTTTACTTCACATTTCATTTGCTAACCGTGATCGTGTCACATCGTGTTTAGTTTGCATCAACCTTTTATTTTCGAAAATAACACTTTTCGAATATATCGTCTTGCGCCAATCTGTGTCAAGACTTGTATCTCTCATGCTTATAGTTTAAATTCCTATCAGGATTTATGTTTGTAAAAACGCTATTTCTTTCTAAAACCGAAATTTTAGTTTTAGGATCTTCTCATTAACCTTCGTCCATTATCCATGCCAGGATATTGACAGTCCATAATTTATTCTTTTACAGTCTTAGTTTTATGCGGGAAATCGCAACTAGTTCCCTAGCTTTACACTATTGACCCTTAGATTCTTTCATTTAGCCCCATAGGCTATTTCTTTAAGTTTTTCACCCTTTTTAAGGTGAGATATTAACAACTCGTCTCCTTCTCTTTTATGACCCGAGGGTCTTTTTGGTCCCGTAAACCTTAACACTGTGTTTAATCCCATGGTTATGATGATCCCGTAGATCATCTTTTATTCTTGTCTATATTCAAATGTATATATACATATATAGCTTCTAAGCATCTCTTATTATGTTTGGAATCATTTATTTTCGCTCTTGAATTTCAATTGACCTTGACCGTAGTCTAAGGTTTCATTTTTATATTCAGACTTTGTCCTTAAGTATGACGTTTTGCAAAAACGACACGTTAAGGGACATATTTGCATTTTTCCGGGTTCGAGTGTAAGTACACCCCCTCCCAATAAATATCTAAATCATTTTACATGTTTACATTCTCCGGGTTCGAGTGTAAGTACACTCCCTCCCAATACTTGTCTAAATCATTTTTTTCATGCTTGCGTTTTCTGGGTTCGAGTGTAAGTACACTCCTTCCCAATACTCGTCTAAATCATTTTACATGCTTGCGTTTTCTGGGTTCGAGTGTAAGTACACTCCTTCCCAATACTCGTCTAAATCATTTTACATGCTTGCGTTTTCTGGGTTCGAGTGTAAGTACACTCCTTCCCAATACTCGTCTAAATCATTTTACATGCTTGCGTTTTCTGGGTTCGAGTGTAAGTACACTCCTTCCCAATACTCGTCTAAATCATTTTACATGCTTCTTTGTCCCTTCACTCGGGCTCATTATCCTATTGTAATACGCTCCCGTCACTTGGTTGTGCGTTTACATTATTATCAAATATTTTGCTTATCTGATTCATTTGGGTACTTTTTAATTAGTCCCCTTTACTCCGCCTTTACTACATTGGATGTAGATGTGTCCGCTATAAGAAACTCGTGGTATCATATGTCACTAGTTACTTGGCCAGAGTAAGTGATTAACACATGACATACACGACCTTTTTATAGTTTTCACATCACGCCCTATGTAAGTAATACCTCTATTTGTTTCTCTTGGAAACAATATCCTGGATAGGTATTCTATTCAGTTTTTTCCAAGTTTTCAATCTACATATGCAACTATCGGTTTCTACGTATTTGTTGCATATTTCTATTCATGCAATAATTTAAGCGTGCACCTGGTAAATGCTTGCCCCAACGGGCGTTCCTTGCGATTAACCTTGTTCGCGGTCGTTACGCGATTTAGTCCTGGGTGAGCATGCTCCTCTCGTCATACTTCGGACCGTTCCATCATCATATCCACAATTCGTTTGACTCTCGTCGTCTTCAAACGCGAGTGTCCTTCAATTAAAACATTCACAAAGTTAGTAACGTCAACTTCAATAATCGCCCGTATTATAATACAAGGCTTTTTTCTACTATACACGTCAACGCGCGTATTTTCATCAACTATATCATTCATTTTAACGTGTATCACACGATAGCCCTATGTGTTGTTTACAACACTTTAGCATGCTAAACTATTAACATACTTGTACTTACCGGATTTGCGATCAAGCTTCGAACCGAACACTATTCTTTGTCAAGAGCATAAGGTTTAAGTCCAAGCATGGTTCCTTCCCACCATACTCGAATCTCTTAAACCAAGGCTCTGATACCAACTTGTAACACCCGTTCTTATAAATCAAGGTTTAACGTAAATTTTGGGAAAATAATCATGTAATTAATGATTAGATATACATCGGAAATACGGGTTTCTTAAAACTTTTACAAATTATAATTTATTCTACGTAACGTGATCGAAATTCGTTGTTTAAAATTTACAACGTGGCAAAGTGCGGAAGCGTGTATATTTATCGTGTTCGGTTCTTCGTTGAGCTTGATCGTCTTTCGGCATCCAAAATGTACCTACATTTCATACACATGAAATGCTTTAGTCATACGAGTTTAATCATGTCCGAACGATGTCCGGGAAACAATAGACTTTCAAATGAAAAACAAAATATAATAAAAAAATCTCCACCGTAATTTACGGTGGGACCGTAAATTACGGTGGCCCCTTGGGTTTCAATCCTTCTGCCGTAAAACAGACCTTTAGCACCGTAACCTATTCAACTTCACCGTAATTTACGGTGGGACCGTAAATTACGGTGGACTCTGCATCCAGATTCTCTATTTTGTCGTAATTTGACACGAATTCTTTCGTATCTTTCAACCCGCTTATCCGTTTGACCTACCGTTTCTTCCCACATGATTGTAATTTAATTCTCCATCATATGGAGTTAAAACCCGACTTCCGAAATAACAAATCTATAGAGTTTTAAGCTTTCGGTTTAAACTAGAATTTACCCAATTGGACCCATTAATGTATTTATCAAACAAACTTATTTGTTTGGTCCCAAATTCTCGTGAATCTCCTAATTTCTATATCGTCTATCATATTTGGCTCAAACCACGGGTTTCCTACGCATTTTAAACCCGCTTATGATCAAGTACTTATTTTGACCCGTTAAGGTCAATTAAGCAACTTTTACGCATAACTCACACCCATTTCTTGCTAGCATTTTATTTCCACATTAGTTATTAAGTGACCTTCCATCACATCTATATTTGTGATGGTTTTAATGTGACGATCTATCTAATCCGAGTTTTACCCTTCGCATTATCAATATACGGCAAGGACTCATATAGAGTCTTTTGACCAAGGATTTACATCTTACGCTATTAGACTTATTATAAGTATTAACTTGATTATAAAACTCATTTTCAAACAACTTCTAAGAGTTGTTTGCTTAATTGTGCTTACAAGGGCGTTTTGGTCATTTTTAACCCTTCTTTTACAACGAAGGGTTTGCCTAAGCCATGTACACCCAAAATCTCGTTTTTAATCGAATCTTATTTTCAAGACACTCTGTCTATAATTTAAATCCTTCGGTTTGCCTTTTAAGGTAACCGAATGTTTCTTTTTACCTTGCCTAAATCTCATCGATCTCCAAGTCCTAAATGAGGAGTTAATCTATTATACATACCTGGCCCAGGGTCAACTTGTTAACCCGGTTTAATACCTTGCCTTATATTCGCTAATTTAGAACGATACGAATATCCATTGGATATCTGTTCCTGTAAGCATATAACTCGACAAAAGAATCATTAGTCAATATTGTCAAAAGGTGATGTCTACACCTTTTGACCCGTTTGGCCGAAATGGTCGTTTATCTATGCGAGATGATATTTATTATCATCCCATCTACATGACTCGTTCCGTTTAACATCATACGGTCATTTTACTTATAAACCGTTTATTGCTTTCGACATAATATGACCAAATTATCGATTTACTTCTTTTTAACCATTATTATGGTTTCTTTCATCTTTGATTTTTTTCTTGTTCCGTTCGATTACCCGACGGAACATCATATTTCAATTGTTTAGAAATCTCATTCATAACTTATATGATAAGAAAATATTCCACAATGTAAGACTAGTGTAAGCTATACTTACCTTGCATCCGAATTACGCTTTTCCTTCATACTTGCTTCGCTTGACCCGCTTCCTTTCCAAGCCTCCACCTAGCTTGTCAAGCGTCAAACTATCATCATAATTCGTAAGACGGTTATATTAGTCATCATTAATTATGACTATTCCATCTTACATATTTTCTATCACAATTACCATTCGGTATTATAAATGGTCGGTTTGACTATTTAAAAGTCAAATCATCAATTAACACATATGATTGCACTATCAAGTTCACAAGACTCAATTAGGCACATTATCAACATTTAGTTCTCATTTAGGCATTTTAACAAACACCTAATGTGCATAATTCTACATATTTACTAACTAGTTCCCAACTAGTTATTTTTACCAAGATTAACATCAAAATTCAAACTTTCATGTCTAGTGTTCATGAACTACACTTAGTACTAGTATCATAACATCAATATTCATCAAATCAACACTTCCAAATCCGAGTGTTCATCATAACATACAAAAACCCACTTCGAGTCATGCATAAGCTTTCACTCAAACTTATAATTTGTTCAAGTATCTTGCATCAACTATCACCTATGATGATTTCTAACACCCACATATCGTCATCTTCATTATTAAGTCAAAACCCACTTAGCATATAATAGGGTAATTATCAAATCCCTAGTTTTGACGACAATTCATCAAATTTTCTATTAGGGTTTGTTTCTAAACCAAGATATAATCATAATAACACTCATAGAATCAATATTCATTCCAGAATTTCGATTATGATTGTTCATCATAATCTCAAAGTATCACCAAATCGAAATTTTCAACATACCTTGTAATCCCCATGACTAGGTGGTCACGAATTTGTGTTCATGCATTGATTTGGCTCTTGATTTGGGCTTCAATTTGAGAGATTCTTGAGGGACTAGGGTTTTTGAGCAAGAGAGCCTTCACTGGCTTTGTTTGAAGTCGCAGACACACACACGTATGTGTGTGTGTGTTTTGTTTATTAGTTGGTTTTAATAAAACTTTATCTAATTTGCCCATGTTTAGTCCCTCGACTTTACACCAGTTATTTATAGGTATCTTAACCATATTTGTTCCATTATGTCAAGACACTAACTAACTAGGTTAGTATTCCTAGTTACTTGGTGAGTCCCGGGAATTATAACCCGTTTTATTTTAAGTCCCGTTAACTCGGGCTCTTATAAATTCAATTCCTGAAAACTTTGATTCACTTATATTTACTATTTGTACTTCTTGTTTAAACCCAAATATTTGACGCGTTATTTTTACTAATAACGGTACGTTACCCGTCTTTTAGTATTAACAGAGTTTAATTACCAAGCCCATTTTTGGGGTGTTACAAATAGCTCGACCCTTGCAACTGGTCGAACAAGTCGTCTATACGTGGGAGAGGATAACGATTCTTCACGGTCACCTTGTTAAGTTCGCGATAGTCAATACACATTCTGAAGGTACCGTCTTTCTTCTTCACAAACAAGACTGGAGCTCCCCAAGGCAAAGAGCTAGGACGTATGAAACCCTTTTCCAAGAGTTCTTGTAATTGCGTGGAGAGTTCTTCAAGTTCTGATGGAGCTAGACTATAAGGTGCTCGAGCTATGGGCGCTGCTCCAGGAGCTAGCTCGATTTGAAACTCGACTTGACGATGAGGGGGTAGACCAGGTAATTCCTCAGGAAATACCTCAGGAAAGTCGCGTACAATAGGTATGTCTTCTATCGTCCTTTCTTCCGCGGATGGATCAGAAACGAGGGATAGAATAGCGGTGTGGCCCTTTCGCAAACACCTCTGGGCCTTAAGGAAATAGATGATGCCTACGACAGTACCACTCTTGTCGCCACGAATCACGAGGGGTTCTTTACCAGAACGAGGGATACGGACGATTTTCTCCTTGCAAATAATCTCCGCTTGGTGTTGAGATAACCAATCCATCCCAATGACAACGTCAAAACTACCCAGAACAATAGGAATGAGGTCGATAGAAAAGGTCTGATCAGCAAGGACGAGCTTGCAACCCTTAACTACATGTGTAGCCTCTAAACTTTTACCATTCGCTAACTCTACGATGTGCTTGGTGTTCAAAAGTGTTGGAGTACGCTTAAGCATCTGACTAACTTTTAAGGATACGTAGCTAGTATCGGCACCCGAATCAAATAAAATAGTAACAAAGAAATCATCCAGAAGAAACTTACCCATCACAACGTTGGGATCGTTCCTTGCATCACCCTGACCAATCACGAACACACGACCCCTTGCCCCATTACCATTGTTGTTTCCCCCATTGTCGTTTCCATTCCCCTGATTGTTGTTGTTCTGGTTCTGATTTAGCTGGGGGCAGTCTTTCTTGAAATGGGCCTCAGCACCACATAGAAAGCACCCTCCGTTGTTACCTTGTTGTTGCTGCTGCTGGCGTTGATTTGGTGGGGCTTGCTGATGCTGTTGGTTCTGATTCGCTGGACGCTGACTCCTGCAATCCCTTGCAACATGACCAGGCTTGTTGCACCGATGACAATTTCCTTTACTACATGGCCCGCTGTGGTGCAAGTTGCAGCGATTACATTTGGGGTGATTCTCCTTGTATCCACCCTGCCCTTGATTTCCAGAAGGCTGCTGACTGGGGCACCTATGGTCCTCAGTCCTTCGTTGCTGAGACTGAGACTGAACAGAGGTAGAGCCTTTGCCCGAATTTCCATCCCATTTTCGCTTGTGATCATTGGGGGTATCAGTAGTAGCAGCGCTAATACGTTTGGGCAGCCTGTTCTGCTCAACTGTCTGATCGGTGAGACTATGAGCCAACTTGATGATTTGCTGAATGGTGCCAAGATTAGCTGAGGTTACGTGACTCTAAATCTCTGGTACAAGACCCTTGAGGTACAGCTCAATACGTTTAATGGGAGGGTCCACCATTGTAGGACACAAGATGGCCAGCTCGTTTGACCTCTTCGTGTATGCCTCGATCTCAGACACCGTCATCTTCAAATTGAAAAATTCCACCTCCAGCTTGTGGATGTCGTCGCGACTGCAGTACTCTTCTTTGATCAGATCCTTGAAGTCATTCCATGGGGTGGCATTAGCAACAGCCAACCCAAGCAGTTGAACCTGTGCTTTCCACCAGGTTAATGCAGCACCTTCGAGGGTTCCAGTAGCAAATTTCACCCTACGATCTTCAGGGCATTCACAGATCTCGAAAACAGACTCGAGCTTCTCGAACCAGTGAAGAAGACCTACAGCTCCTTCTGTGCCGCTGAAAGTACTAGGTCGGCAGTCCATGAATGTTTTTGAACGTGCACATAGGTGGCTGAGCATTTTGACCTCCTGCAGGAACAGCTGCGAGTGCCTCAGCAACTCGTTCATTGATCAAGACCGTCAACTGGGCTTGAGTGAGGTTGATAAGTCCTTCGCGTCCGCTCATGATCTTCACAATGAAGCAACGTAACTGAGAAAAGTGTCGCGAAAGTGCGTAAGTGTGGGACGACAGGAGAGAGTAAGTACACAAGGTCCAAATAGCAATTATCACATTAACTAATGCATAGTGTGAACTATCTAATCGACAATATAACATAAATCATACCACCTATTGTGTCGAGTCTTGCACGTGGAGCGAAGCGTCGTTGTGGATCGTTGAGCACTGTACAGGTTATAGTCTGGTTTTATCAAAAAGTTTTTCCCTTTTTAAAACCAAGTTCACTATAACCAATGGCTCTAATACCAATCTGCCACACCCCCAAAATCCATCATGCGGAGTATCACCGCTTGGAGGCGTGACATGACCAGGATCGAGCCACCAATCATACTGAACCACGTAATTAAGTAAATATAACCAACCACGATACAATTGGTGACCAAAAGGAAGTTAACCAAGTTTAATTTAAACAGCGGAAGCATAAGACGTTCAATCAAAACATAAGTTCATAGTTCATAAGTTTAAAGACCCAAAACATAAGTTCCATAAGTTTATAAAGTTTAATTATTAAGTACGGGACATAACAATCCGCATCCTACAACGACCTCCTCCTTGTGCAAGCTCCATAGCATCTAACGACCTGCAAAGCATGTAATAACGAGTCAACAACAAAGTTGAGTGAGTTCACGGTTGGTTGTCCAATTTAGAGTTGTTTCCAAAAACGTAGTTTAATCTTAATCAGCTATCCAGCCGTGGGGGTTAATCCATAGTTCGAAAACGTTTATTAGTTAATCATCCCATGTCCACCTTCCCTGGCTATCCAGCCCGGCACACCGGCCGTGGGGGCTACCCCATTATTTAAACTACCAGACTCGTTTATCATATTGACTACTAACGAAAATTAATTGTGCCCTAGCGTCGGTGTCTATCATCACCGACGTGCCATAGTCCATTAGTACACGCTCGTCCAACTGGCACGGTGTGAGGTTTGTTAAACCTAATAGCGCTATTAACTAATGACCCGCTCGCCATAGCCTCGGCGATTAAGTCGATATAAAAAGGGAGGGACTTTGCTAATAGAGTTCTAGTCCAGTAAGTCTAAGTACGTCCCAAGGACGAGGAATTAACATTCCTGAACGCGTCCCAAAGGACGAGGAATCCCTATTCCTGAACCCATTCCCATTCCCACCGGAAATTTACCATGCTTTGTAGAAAAATGTGAACTCACCTCGGTTGCTCGGTTTAACTCTCAAAAATAGCTAACAGTCCAGGTCGGTCAATCACGTCCTAATATGATTACCAGTTATTCATTTAGTGGTTTTCAAATAGAGCACAAAGTTCCTACACGTATCTATCACATAACATGCATCACTTTAACGGTTTATGCCCATATAAGCTTCACATCTATTCCCGTTCATAAGCAAACATACGACATTTCACATAACACTTTTATTGACATATAACATGTCAGATTATTCTCAGATAACCTACCCGACATTTAGACACGCAAATCACTACTTATGTCGTTTCAGCTTTAATCTTCAAAACTAGGTTGTTTTCAGGGATTTTAATAAAATAATTAACTTATTCCAAAAATTCCCAACTTTTTACAGAAGGTCTTAAACGATCCAAATATTATTTTGTAAAAATCTCGGGATCCAATTCATTACCAATATTTTATAAAAATTCGTTTACCGGAATGCAATCAGATTCATCACTTTCTGACTGCAGTCCACGGAATAATTCATTAAAAATTTATCGTAAGTCCAATTTACAAAATTCCAGTGGGAGAATTACAAATACATCAGTGGTCATCTACTGTACAAATTTCATGAGCTAGTCCTATTCAGGTTTCAAGTTATGACTAAAAATACAACACACATTTTCTGCAGTAAAAACGCAGCTTGAGCTGCTGTCCAAAAACAGTCCTTTAAAAATAGTAAACGACCTCAAAAAATTACGATTCCAGTTCTATTTGATCCGTTTTTCGAAAATACATAATTTAGGCTTTAGAAAATCAGTTTTTCGATTTATAATGATCCAGTTACAGCCAGTTGAAGTTGGCTGAAAATTCTAATCAGCATGCTTTTTATAGTGTAAATGTTACTAAAACGCATCAACAAATGTCCTAACAACGGATTTATCAAGAATTCAACGATCAAACATCATGCATGCTTTAACCAACTTAATCCAACCAGATTTCATCTTTATGTAAATTTATGTTCATGTTCCTTGTTTGTTTTCTTTTTATGTTATTGTGTTAAACATTAAACTCCAATCTTTCGAATAATCAACATAGAAGTGACCAAGAGTTAAATCGAAGACTTACAACTAGCACAAAGGCTAGGGATGAACTTATGAACAAAGAATGATGATGAAGATGGTGTGAGAATGCAAGGTGTGATGCTCCTTCAAGACCTCCAAGCTTCAAGCTTCACAAGACTTCTTCTAGCACTTGATTTGGACTTGAAAATGGAACAAATGAATGAATGTTGAAGTGGTGGTGGTGGTGGTGGTTATGTGCAGCCGAGAGGGAGAGAGAGAGAGTGAAGAAGATGGTGAAGTGAACTTATAGTGAAGATGAAATGATGAGTATGATCTCTAGCCCAACCTATTTAACATCATTGTGATTTCTTGGCAAGAGCAAGGCCAATCACAATAAAAGGGAATATTTGATTGGGGATTTGGTGATGATTATGGTGGGTCCCCTATGTGAGCCGAAAATATGGAGGGGGGGTTAACTGAAAATATTTTGGTGAAAGGTGGGTAAATAATATTTAGATTCCAAGTATATACTTACATGTTTTAGTTAGTTGATATCTAGTGGGTGTTATGGTATACGGGGACCATAACTAGCCAAGAAATAATAACACAATGTGTTTGACAAGTATTTGGTGTCCCGGGTAATGTCCGGTTGTTCGGTCGGATATTGTTCCATAAAAGTGTTTAATTGTTCCGTAAGGTGTCTTATATATATATTTTTGTAACACAATTAATTCCTAACACTTAGGAAAATGTTCAGGACCATTTAGTAAATTTTCTGCACATGACTAGTAGGTTAACAAGCACATGTAAGTATGACACAGTAATCAGGAAACAGTTAAGTAATTCAATACAGTCACTAAGCACTTTAATTATCATTAAATAATCATACGGATACATGTAATTACGAGGATTGTCACATCAGAGGTTGGCATGTGGACAGTACATAGCGGTAAGATCTTTTAGTAACCGCTGCCACGTCAGCATTCACTTTTTCACCAAAAAAAACCCTGATCAAAACCCCCCAAACAGTGTTTTTACTGTCGAATCGAATTCTAAATTTCTTTCTCAAAGCAGTTATCATCCATTTCTCTCAAAATCAATCATCCTCTTCATCGTCTTCTTCCTCTCGAAATCATAATCAAATCACAATGTCTCTCCCACACAAATCCACACATAACTACTTGGGTTTACTTGAAAAACCCAGTGACACCGAAACCTTCAATTCCATCATTGATGCTCTGTCATCTTCAAAGTACAAAACTTTGTTGACTTGTGATGCTCCGATCTACATGGATACCCAGCAAGAATTCTGGAAAAATGCTAAGTTGGAAACTAAGGATAAAAAGCCCTTAGCCATCAATTCTTCTATAAAGGATGTTCCAGTCACAATAACACCTCAAACCATTTCAGAGGTTTTTCAACTCGATGATCTTGAAGGTAAAACATCTTTCCCTAAAGAAGAGTATCAAACGTTTTTCATTCAAAGGGGTTATGAAGAGGAAATTAAAAAGACACTTTAGAAAAAGGCAGTTTTCCTCCTGCCACAAGGTTTTTGTTTCATACCCTATTGATGTGTGTCTCAAACAAGACCACTGCTTTCAATGAAATCCCATTGAAGATTCAATATCTGGGTTATGCTATCTTACATGGTGAAAATTTTAACTATTCCCAGGAAATCTTCAATTATCTTGTTACAAATGTTAATAAAAAGGCATTTTTGCTCTTTCCAAGGTTTTTAAGTTACTATTTTAAAAGAAATTTTCAGAAGATAATGCCCATGTGCTTATCCAAGGCAATCCTTTTTCAATTAAGAGCCTCACTTCTGAAACCTTTACAAGGTTGTCAAAAGTTTCCAAAATACAAGCAGAGGTTCCTAAGCAGACTTCAGCAGCTACCACTGCTCCTCAGGCACCTTCTGTTGAGCCCACTGCTCAAGGTGATAATAGCAACAAAACAACTGCTGTTAAACCCCCACCTAAAACCACTAAAAGACCAAAACAGAAAAAATCACAAAAGTCCCCCCAAACCCAAAACAAAGGTAACTCTGGAAGATGAGATCCCAGAGCAACTACCAGTGACAACACAAAAGTCACCAATAACCACTGCTGCTACTACCTCACAGCAGTTGGAAGAAAGATCTCAACCTGAGCCTCAAACTCCTCCTGCTTCTTCTAAAAAAGAGCAGGTTGTAATAATAGAGACACCAAATTATGATGCTCTGGAATCACTTGATTCCATCATCCACAGCCCACTGCCTGAGGAAAATTCGCTTTCTACACCTATCCTCACTTCTCAAATTCCCCTAGAAACAAAACTTTTGTTGGATGCAGTTGATTTAGCCCAGACACAAACCAGTTCTTCTCAAACACCTGTTAATGAGAATATACCTCAACAAGTGACTGGGTCTGGTGTCTCAATCATTGCTAACCCACCAACAACTGAGGAGGTTACACTGCAGGAAATACAAGTACTTCCTATCAGTACTTCAATTAGAGCAGCAACTACAGGTGTTGGATCCACTGATCTACACCTGGCTAGTTGTTTCATCAATAAGACTCCCTTGAAGGCAATTTCCTCTCCAGCAACTGTGATATCCAATGGTGTCTTTGTTCCAACCACTGGTTCTATTAAAAGGATGTCAGTTGCTGAGGAAAGAAGTCCCCAGTACCAAGAAAAGGGGGCATCTGTGGATGACTTTTGGGAAACTTTCCCTAAGTCAACTGCTGATACAACCACTGCCAGTGGGAAATCAGATGATCCCATTAACTTGGGTGATGGTTTAATGTACAAGGAATTGACGGAGAGGGTTGACAAATTGGATGCATCCGTTGCAGATATTAAGTCAATGCTGCAACAGTTGTTACAAGCACAAAACGCAACACCCACTGCTGCACCAGATACAACATCTGCTCCATCATCTGCTCCTACTCCCACTAAGCTTTGGAGTTTATTTCAACCTCTGCTTCACCAACAAAGGGCATATGTTGATCAGCAACATGAAATACAGATTCAAAAGATAAAAAAATATGATGGAAGCTAGGTTCATGGATACACAAGCAGACATAAAGGCAATCAAGGCCCATTTGCTGAAAACAACTTATTCTGCTCCTCCTACTATCATCTTTGTGGACAACCCACCACCAGCTGATGCCAAAAAGGGGGAGAAAATGAAGCAGCTAAAGAAAAAGGGATATGAAGATGGTTTGTACATTGCACCAGACAAATCCACTATTCTTGCAGACATACCTAAGCCATATGGTACTAAAAAGTTTGATGTAACCACAAATGGCATTGTTGATGCAAAAGCAAGGGTAAAAAGGGATATGGAGGCAAAGGATAAAGCAAGGTGGGAACAGGAGAAAAGAGTTTTTTATGGAGAAGGATGAGTAGGGTGTTTCTGAGCCCAAGAATGAAGAAAATCCTGAGCCTAAAAGAAAACAGCCTACTAGAAAAGTTAGGGAACCCAAATCCACACCTCCCAAAAGCTCCACACATCAAACCTCAAAACGAGCAGATGTTAAAACATCTGTTGTATCAACAGCTGTTGGTACTTCAGTGGTTTCAACATATGTTACACCAACAATTGCCACCACTTCAACACACACTCAATCCACTGCCTTACCACAAATCACATTACCATTAAAAACATCCTCATTACCACCAACACCACCTTCCAAAAAGCAAAATACTTCAGTTGACACATCATCTGTTGTAATGGCAACAGTTATTGAAACACCAGTTGTTTCAACAACTGTTAGTCAACCATCTACCACTCAAATCACAACCACCCAACCCACCAAAACACCACCAACCTCTCCAAAACATAAAAGGAGAAGGATAATTCTGAATGTTGACCCTTCACCACCGCAAACATCCACCCAACCACTGTCCCTTGTTACCATTCCCAATCATGTCCCACTCTCTTCAGCACAAGTCTCAAATTCAAACACTGCCATTTTTCCTGCAGGAGTCCAGTATCCATTAGATCTTGAAGCAGTTAGAGAGGAGATCAAATCCTTCTACTCTGAAGATGCCCCTGCTAAAAGGAACTTGCCATCTGTTCAAGGATATCCAAGGCCTAATAACATTGAAGAATACTTGAAGTTAAAGGCTCAACAAGCAGAGGATATCTCCAAAAGAAATACAGAAGGAAAATCTGACAGAGAGATTCAAACATGCTACCAATATCTTCTAACCCAAGTCAAAACTTGGGAGCAGTTTTCAAAAGATCTCTGTCAAAATTTATCAGAAAGAGCTGATGAAACCTTGAGGAAACATTATCTTGACTATATCATGGCTTACAAAACATACAAGGGAGAAAAGTACCAGTATAAAGAATGGACCATCAGTGAGCTAGAAAGTGAAACAGCCAGAATTCAAGATATGATCAAAAACAAGGTGAAGCAGACTCCTCTTATCTGGGCAAAGTTTAAGAAAAGTGTACCAGATAGGACTCTGCAGCTGAAGAGAATGAAAGAAGAGTTAATAACAGCTAATTTTGGGTCAAAGAACCAAGTGGAAAGGTGGAAAGAGGATAAAGTGTTCGCCTCTTACAAAAAGTTGGAAGAATTAAGAAAGAAAAATCCTAATGTTCCCTAAAAGCCTGTTTACCCTGAAGCAGTGGTTCCAGCTAAGCCAAAAAAGCTACAAATCAGGAGATCCACTGCTCCACCTGTTGCCATCCTTTACCAAACAAGGAAACAAAAGCATATGGATGCACAAACAAAAGCAGATAAAGCAGCAGGGGATTACGTTGTAAAAATAGGCCTTAAGCAGATGATAGGAGAAAACTTGAACTGACACAAACTACAAATACTCCTCTGCTTGTCATTACCAAGCCACCATTTCCAAACTCATCATCGATAAAACCTCTCCGAAGAAACCCACTGGAATCAAAAATACTATAATGGATATCTGACAAACAGACCCAAGTTTTGACTCTGATCAAATCCAGTGGTGAGGTGAAGAAAATATCAAGGGAACAAGCACTGGGCCTGGGTGTTGAAGATTTGCAAGATCTCCTTGATCTTACACTGTGCAGGGATGAGGATGATACAGATTCCTTGGACTTTGAATTACAATTCAAAGGTCAAGTCAGGGAATTATTGATGAGCCAATAAAGATTCACAATGGAAATGTGATATTTGGGTTTGTGTTTTACAGTTTATAGCAGAGTTAAGATTACTAGGTGTGTTAATGTTTGCGGTTATATAAGAAATTTTATGTATTTGTGAATTTGGTAAGTAACTGAATTGACATTGAAAGTCAAAGGTGAAAGAAACATGGTTGACTTGACTGTTGGCATTGTTTGTTAATCCTGTTTTGCAGTAAAAATACTCTTTGAGCTTTTTTTAGCTGTTTAATATGTTATCCTTTTAGTGAATTTTCTTTTCAAGTTGTCCCATCTAAGATAAAACACACGATTAAATCATATGGTCAAATTGTTAAGGGTCTTGATGATTTAAGTTGCTAATTGTGTGCCGTCTATTAGCTAATCATTTTTAATTTATGTTAACAGTGTTTATATTTTAACAGATGTTGACCAAAAGTCAAACAGTGTAACACCTCGAAAATTCATGTCCTATAATGTGTAGACACGTGTCAAATGTTTAAACGTGTGAAAGAAATATTATAGAGGGACTAAAGTTGACAAACATGGAAAGTATGTGAATATACGTATTCTAAGTGTCAACTGTGAATAAATATAATGTACATTAACCCTACACAATGCTTACACCTTCAAACGATTAAATCATGGATCATACGAAGCTAAAAGTGAGGGATTTCAACTACAGGGACCAAAAGTGTCAACATGTTTAATTTATACCTCTGAGTGACCTTTTAACAAACCCGAAGCTTTGTAAATATTAATTATGCTCACTAGAATGCACTATAAAAATTTCATAAAGTTTCGTCAACGTATGAGAAAGTTATGATCAAATTCGTGTAAGAAGGGTTAAAGCGTAAACGTTGAAAGTTAGGACTTTTCGGGTAACAATTAAGTTAACCGGGGACCTAACAAAGTGGGTATATGTTTTAAAGCCCTTATAGATCAATTGTGAGGGTTCATAATGCAATAAACAAGTGCCTATTCGATATTTGAAGAGCCAAGGACCAATGCGCAAAAATCTAAGAATGAAGATCTGCTGCTGAAGGCCTCGCGCCACGCGAGGGGTCCCTCGCGCCACGCGAGGGACTGCCAGTTCCATATTTTTGTTTTTCTTGGCTGCCCTTGCCTTTGTGGGCGATTCTAACTCGATTCTCCACATCTCTTGACCCCTAAAGCACCCCCTAAATGCTAGGAACAAGTGTCAATCAGTTGTGGTGAGTACTAGACCTTGTTGTCAACATTTTGTGGTGTTTAATTCACTATAAAAGGCCTTGTTATGCAAACAAGTTCTTCACACTTCATTTGCATAATTTGATCATTCCTGGAGCTCTCAAGCAGGTCCAACTGATCTTAAGTCGTGCATAGGACTCTTGTAAGTCTTCTAGTCCTTCTTTAATTGAGTTTAGCTTGTTAAATTAGCTAAAAGTCAAACCGTCGTAATTACGGTTTGACTTCGAGATTAGTCTATAATGGCTCAGTCATATCTCGAATTAAAAGTAGTTATGAGTTGGTATTTATGTGGGTAATAAAACCTCAAAAGGGTTTCCCCTGATCACCACTCTAACCAGGTCAAAAGTCGGGTCAAACTTTTAAGTAAAAAGTCAACAGGATGCTTAAAATGTCATTTATGCATAATTAGTTATCTAGAACATATATAACCTGTTTGATCATTGTTATAACTTAGTAATTAGTTTAAGAACATGTCCAAACATGTTCAACCCGACTATTTCCTGTTTAGACCCGGTTCGGAACCGAAAGTCGCATAGTTTGACTTTCACTTTGACTTTCAGTTCTGACCCGTTTAGGTATGTTTTAGAAATACCTTAGAGCTTCATTTGGACCAGGTTACATGCTAGTATAACCCTCTGTGATTATACACCTCGGTTCATTAGTTATCCGATTAATACGCATGATTCCGTAAATTGCTCATATGTTGACCATTATGCCCTTATTACCTTAAAACGAGATCTATGAAAATGTAAAAGTGTAGAAACCTTAGTTACTGATATATATACTTGTATGCAAAGTTTGACATCAGTTTGACTTGTAGATTAAGAGTTATGCTCATTGTCGCAAAATTAATGCTTTATGTTAATAAAACGGCGTAACTAGCGTATAGCCTAGTTAAGCCTACTTTTTGGTATCAAACTTAATACCCACTGATGTAATATATTATTTTGGGATTTTCAAAGATTTTTGATAAATTTTAGGCTGAGCATAACTAGTAATCGTAGGCTTAATCCGGTAATTGTCGGTTTTGCCCTTACGGGCCATAAAATGAGTTTTACTTATCTAAACGACTCCAAACCTTTTGCTACTGATCACATATGATAAATAAATTATTTTAAGCCCTCTGGAAATATAAGAATATCAGATTTAAGTATCAAACCGGAAATGGCCTTTAATCGCCTTATTTAGCGTTTTAACGCATAGTATGTTTTAAAATCATATTAAACATACCCGGGTTGATACCTACTGATATATGAGGCAAATTATGATATTTTAACAGTAAGCAAGGGTTGATTAACTCATACTTCGTTTTTGAGCTTTTCGGCTTATGTGAAATTACCAAAATACCCCTACGGGGCATAGTTTGGTTAAAGATGATAAATTTCACATATATGCTTTAGCCTACTGTTATAACTCAACAAATTGAGTATGTTTGCTGTTTACATCAGACCTGTAACTCAGTTAAACATTTAAACTCTTTTACAACCTTTAAAATGACCAAACTACCCCTACGGGGCATAGTTTGTGTTTAAATTCGTTTCGGGCATAATGAAAGACATCTTACTGATGTCACAACATATTTGAGGCATAATTAACTTAGGAAACCTGTAGATGGCTCTAATGAATACCCGTCACGCTTATTACGCGTTCGGTTCGGTTTATGTAACAAGTTTACATAAATTAGCCGAAACGGGTCAAACCTTATCGGTTTTATCTCAAAACCCAGAATGTGTATAGTTACCCATATTATACAAGTCTCCAAACTTGTCGGGTCTAAATCACATTCTATTCCGGTCTTCGCTTAATCATGCGTTTGAACCGTATATTTCCTTAAGACTAACCGGTCTAAGCTTAGGCTTAATTGAAGACCCGTTAGCATTCTAATTAATTATTTATACCATCATTCCAGACTAGAGCATTTCGGTAAATGGTACCTACGCTTACTTAAGTGAATACGGCTGAGTTATTAGATTCTTGCTATTTAAAACAGGAGCTAGCTCAGGTAAATACTCTTAACTTATTTTCCCTATACGGGCTTGGAATACGGTATAATGATACCGCTTGGTCGGGTATTGAATGTTTAATCGGGTTGTGATTAAATTATTGAGGTAACCCGGTTTAATCTGTATTGTTTGAAATAAAAGCCTTAGGGGTTAATGACCATGTCCCTGATATCCTTGACATCATTGTATTATAAAATGGCCACGCCTTAAGCACGGGGTGTAGGCATACACTGAAAGTTGCTTAAAGGGAAACGGTATCTCACTCTCTTGTGGGCTTATACTTGTGGTGTGTCTGTTAATCTTGACTCGGTTTCTACATCGGGCCCTGAACGTATAACGAACATGTAAATCTGTATACAAGGTTATAAATATAATTGTTCCAAGTATAAAAGATTAATTTTGCCTCTGAGCATTTTAATCAAAGTGTCAATATATTTTGTGCCATGTGCATCCAAACCAATTTTCTTAAAACCATTTTCAAAATGAGTCGGTTGAGTGTATTTACCAGTGAAAACTGACGTATTTTCCAAAAGGGATAAGTGACAGGTACTAAACGTAATTGGCTGGAAGATCAGGGCAGTTCTAAGGAATCTTGCAAGTTCTAGGTGCCTAAAGTCTGTTGAACAAATGATATGTTTTAAGATCCGCCTGTGGATCCTTTACTTTCCGTTGTAACACTGGATAGTACTTTATATTCGGAAATGTAATAATATTTATCCTTGCTTCCGCTGTGCATTATTCTATTGTGTTGTTTGACCATGATGTTGCCAACTACGTCACGATACTCCCCCATCGGGCCCACCGGTGACACGTGGAAATCGGGGTGTGACAGGTTGGTATCAGAGCCAACACTGAGTGAATTAAACACTAGTCTTTTGTGTTTAATCTCAGTTACACAATTGCACATTCTTGAGTCTAGACAAGAACATAGGACAAATTCTAATTTGTTTTTGGAGTCCTCTGTTATTTTGCTGGTTAAGCTCTTGCATGGGCAAATCAATTTTTATTAGAAGTCCCGTTTAGGGCAACCATATACTTGTTAAATTTATTTTTGGAACGATTATGTTTAAATTATCATTCCTATATTATAAGATCTACCATTATAATAAAATGGCAAAATCTAAAAGGACAAGACCTAGCTTCGGGTCATATTAAGACCGGCCAAGATGGCAGTTCCATAATTAGATTCAGATCCATATTAAACACCTCAATTTAGGATTGCTCTGCGTTAAATATTAATAAGAATCTTAAGAGTGAAACCTAGCCTTCGGGTCATTTGAAGGCCGGGCTATGATGGTAAGACATGTCTAAAAGATTCGAATCCCTGTTAACATCTATAAATATGTTAACACTCCTGGCATGAGTGATTCGTTAAAATCACACACGTCATTTATATATATAGATTCTTTAAAAAGATCCCTAACCCAACTTAATGATCTCTGAATCATGGGTTTGGATCATCAATTAAGACGATCATACTTTGACCATATATTGGTAAAAAATAATGCCTACGGGCTATAATGTATAGTCCATTTGAGACATTGACATTTGATCTTCATGATTCCTTGTCTATGGTGGTGAGCTACGCTCAAGCCTATTAGTCTGTGTGACCAATGCGATCCTGACTACTATCATCAAATGAAGATGATCAAATAATAAATATCCCTTAGAAGGAAAATGCCTACGGGCTATAGTTAATACCCTCTGAGACTAAAGACAGTGGTAGCAATGACTCCCTGTCAGATAAAGGTAATGAACTAGGTTCAAACCTAAATGCTTTGATTCTCTGAAATCATAGCGCATAATTTAAAAAATGTCTTTGAGACCAGGCCTATTGTGCCAGTATACCTTAATGTTTTGATTCTTTGAAATCATAGGTTAAATAAAAATGTCCACGAGACTAGGCCTTTTGTGCCACAAATAAAACTGTTATTGTTTTATAATTAGGATAAATTATTATAGAAATCCTAAATAAATATGATAAATAAATTAACCAAATGTGGTCTCCGTTTACCATGGTTAACGAATTACCCTAAGGGGCAATTCTATAATAAACTCCCAAATAAACTATTGCCCTTGTTTTCTGCAACAGTTAAATTGTAATGGCTAACTCAGACAAGGGTAATAGTCATCCAGCGGAGGTTAATAATGATGCCCAAATAAATTTAACGGGTGCGGAATTGAAAGCGATCATAGACGGTGCTGTTACACAGGCTTTGAAAAGGCAGTACGAAGAGTATAGTAGGACCCTATCTACACAGCCTTCAAAGCCTAAAACACACTCTGAAGCTCACAGCAAGCCACCTCCCAAGAAAGATGATCCCAAGAATGGAGATGACGATCGTCGCTCCTCGAACCATCACAGTGATCCGTCTCAACAAATCATACTGAATAAAGGACCCCGTGATAAGGGCTGCTCCTACAAGTACTTTGTGTCATGTAAACCCCGGGATTTTACAGGGGAGAAAGGAGCCATTGACTGTATAACATGGCTGGACGAGATGGATACTATTGTGGATATCAGCGGATGCGCTGAGAGGGATGTAGTGAAGTATGTATCCCAATCATTCAAGGGAGAGGCGCTAGCGTGGTGGAAGGCTCTCATTCAAGCTACTGGGAAGATCCCACTTTACAACATGTCATGGGAACAGTTTGTTGCTCTCATTAGGGAGAACTACTGCCCTCAACACGAGGTCGAAAGAATTGAATCTGATTTTCTTATCATTGGTGATGACAAACTTAGATTGTCAAGCTTACCTCACCAGTTTCAATACCCTGTCCAGACTGGTTCCTTACCTTGTAACACCAGAGCCCAAGCGAATTGCTCGCTTCATTGGGGGTTTAGCCCCAGAAATAAAAGCTAGTGTTAAGGCTTCAAGACCTACTACATTCAGGTCAGTGGCAGATCTGTCGCTATCTCTCACACTCGATGTGGTTAGAAACAAGGCTGCCAAAGTCTCGGAAGATGGAAAGCGTAAACGGGAGGATGAGAATTCCCATCGCTCCGATAGGAAGAGGAACTCTGAAGATAAGAAGAGTTCCGGGTTAAAGAGAGACAGCCAGCAGTCGGGAGAGAAGACCAAGTGTGAAACCTGTAAGAAATACCATCTTGGGAAATGCAGATTTGAGTCTCAGCCTCTACCGTGTGGAATTTGCAAATCTAGGAAACATAAAACCCTGGATTGCAAGAAGTTGAAAGATGCAACCTGTTATGGTTGCAACGAGAAGGGGCATATCAAGACCAACTGCCCTAGGAATCAGAAGAAGCCCGAGTAGGCCAAGAGAATAAACGCACGAGTTCTCAGGATGAACGCCCAAGAGATGGTGCAGAATAATAATCGCATAATATGTACTTTTCCTTATCAAACAGTTTATGCAGAAACTTATTTGATACTGGCACATATAAATATATTATGAATGATAAAGGTTGAGAACTGTTGTCTCCACCTGATTAAGACTCCGGTCATTTAATGCACGGTAAAAAGTGACCGATGTTACTTTAGAAAATGCTCCAACAAATCCTATATTGATATTTAATATCTATTAGAAATCACTTTTCTAATAACCTTATAGCAAACTTTTGGTTGCATACATAAGGACTCAATATAGTGATAAAAATCGATTGGTTGCCTTAAAAATCAAGCCCATATTATGGGTGATAAGAAGCAATTAATTATCAAGACTCCTTATGAGACAACCCTCATGATTACATGTGTCCGTGCGATTAATAAATATTAAACACAAAAAAATGGTGGAATTGGCCGTCCCCGGAATCGAACCTGGGTCTAGGCCGCAACCTTTCGCGCGCCTAGCCAACTGAGCTAGGTGCCTAGTTTGTGAAACTTCCATTATTGATTTAATATAAGCACTTATACAATAAAATTCCTTATCATTTATCAATGATAATTTCTGTTAAGTATCCTATTTTAATACAGGTAATAATAAATCTTCATGAACCATAAACTTAGCAAATTTTTATTATCATCCACAAGGTATAACTACCAAGGAAACCATAGTAACCGATTATTATAGATCGGCAAGGAATCCTTGCGAAAATCTTAGAGCGCTCTTTCTTCGCATAGAGTACGACAACATATGTTATTTTAATTATATTTTTCTCATTGTTTTCTATCGCCTGCGAATGCCAAACTATGTTTGATAAAAGTGCCATATGAGGATTGGCGTATCCTAGTGTGTCCCATAGATTATTTCCATGTCTGATCAGCATGGAGGTTTAATACATGGAACCCCTAAGATTATCCCAATGGTCATATTGTACTAAAGTCGACTAGTAGTATTCAAAGAAGATATCTAAAAATGGAAATTTTTTTTCCAAGTAAATGTTCCCGATTAAGGAATTCGTGGACTTATAACATAAAGGTGTCACTCATTTGACACGAACAATGATGGATGAACTGGAGCTTGAGATATGGAAAAATCTCTATAGCCTCCTTGTATCTAAATTATCTTCTCAAAAGTTTCCCCTGCTTACCTCCTGGAAGACAGGTAGAACTAATATTAACATTCCCGCTGTGGACTGGAGTATTGTGAAAACTCCATATTGATTATGGAATAATCGAAACCTTGATTAAGTAGGTTTTAAAACATAGGCACATAAAGCCTGACTCGATATTCTGAGGGTTTTATGTTATTAAATAAGAAAGACGGTTCATATTGCTTATGCATACATGCCGCAACCCTAATTAGGCAACGATTAAGAATTGCCATCAGCTACCCAGGATCTAAGGGCAAACTATTGGTGGATAGGCTTGAAGAAGTCTGTGGCCACCCATGTAGCAAAATGCTTGACATGTGCGCAAGTCAAAGCCGAGCATCAAAAACCGTCAGGTTTGCTACAACATCCTGAACTTCCTACGTGGAAGTGGGAAATGGTAACTATGGATTTTATTACCAAGTTACCCAAGACAAGGAAAGGAAATGATACGATATGGGTTATAGTTGACCGACTGACTAAGTAAGCTCATTTCTTACCCATCAAGGAGACTTATAGCTCCGATATGTTAGCCCAGTTATACGTTGATAAGATTGTAGCCTTACATGGCATACCTGTAGCTATTATCTCTGACCGGGATACTAGTTACACGTCACATTTCCTTTGAAAAGTTTCCAACAATCTTTGGGCACACGTTTGAATTTTAGTACGGTTTATCATCCTCAGACTGACGGTCAGAGTGAGCGTACTATTCAAACGTTGGAAGACATAGCTGCGTGCATGTGCGATCGATTTGGGAGGTAGTTGGGATAAGAACCTACCATTAATCGAATTCTCCTACAACAATAGCTACCATACCAGCATCAAGGCTGCGCCTTTTGAGGCATTATACGGTAGAAAGTGTAGATCGCCTATTTATTGGGCGGAAGTTGGATATGTCCAGTTATCAGGACCAGAGATAGTGTTCGAAACAACGGAAAAGATTGTCCAGATTCGTGACCGTCTCAAAACTGCCCGGGATAGGCAGAAGAGTTACGCTGATCCTAAGCGGAGGGATTTTCACTTCGAAGTAGGTGACAAAGTCCTACTTAAAGTGTCACCCTGGAAGGGAGTGATGCGGTTTGGTAAGAAAGGCAAACTAAGCCGAGATACATAGGACCTTTCGAGGTTATCGAACATGTCGGGTCAGTTGCCTATAAGTTAAACTTACCAGAAGAGCTCAGTGAAATTCACAATGTGTTCCACATCTGCAATCTGAAAAGTACTTCGCTGATGAATCGCTGGTTATACCACATACAGATATGCATATAGACGAGAGCTTGGAATTTGTGGAAAACCTTTGTCGATCGAAGATCGACAGGTGAAGAAGCTTCGAAGGAAGCAAGTACCTATTGTAAAGGTCAAATGGGATACCCGTAGAGGTCCCGAATTCACGTGGGAAGTTGAAGCCACGATGAAAGAAAAGTACCTTTACTTAGTTCAGTAAATCTCGGGTCGAGATTTATTTTAAGGGGGTGAGGATGTAACACCTCGAAAATTCATGTCCTATAATGTGTAGACACGTGTCAAATGTTTAAACGTGTGAAAGAAATATTATAGAGGGACTAAAGTTGACAAACATGGAAAGTATGTGAATATACATATTCTAAGTGTCAACTGTGAATAAATATAATGTACATTAACCCTACACAATGCTTACACCTTCAAACGATTAAATCATGGATCATACGAAGCTAAAAGTGAGGGATTTCAACTACAGGGACCAAAAGTGTCAACATGTTTAATTTATACCTCTGAGTGACCTTTTGACAAACCCGAAGCTTTGTAAATATTAATTATGCTCACTAGAATGCACTATAAAAATTTCATAAAGTTTCGTCAACGTATGAGAAAGTTATGATCAAATTCGTGTAAGAAGGGTTAAAGCGTAAACGTTGAAAGTTAGGACTTTTCGGGTAACAATTAAGTTAACCGGGGACCTAACAAAGTGGGTATATGTTTTAAAGCCCTTATAGATCAATTGTGAGGGTTCATAATGCAATAAACAAGTGCCTATTCGATATTTGAAGAGCCAAGGACCAATGCGCAAAAATCTAAGAATGAAGATCTGCTGCTGAAGGCCTCGCGCCACGCGAGGGGTCCCTCGCGCCACGCGAGGGACTGCCAGTTCCATATTTTTGTTTTTCTTGGCTGCCCTTGCCTTTGTGCGCGATTCTAACTCGATTCTCCACATCTCTTGACCCCTAAAGCACCCCCTAAATGCTAGGAACAAGTGTCAATCAGTTGTGGTGAGTACTAGACCTTGTTGTCAACATTTTGTGGTGTTTAATTCACTATAAAAGGCCTTGTTATGCAAACAAGTTCTTCACACTTCATTTGCATAATTTGATCATTCCTGGAGCTCTCAAGCAGGTCCAACTGATCTTAAGTCGTGCATAGGACTCTTGTAAGTCTTCTAGTCCTTCTTTAATTGAGTTTAGCTTGTTAAATTAGCTAAAAGTCAAACCGTCGTAATTACGGTTTGACTTCGAGATTAGTCTATAATGGCTCAGTCATATCTCGAATTAAAAGTAGTTATGAGTTGGTATTTATGTGGGTAATAAAACCTCAAAAGGGTTTCCCCTGATCACCACTCTAACCAGGTCAAAAGTCGGGTCAAACTTTTAAGTAAAAAGTCAACGGGATGCTTAAAATGTCATTTATGCATAATTAGTTATCTAGAACATATATAACCTGTTTGATCATTGTTATAACTTAGTAATTAGTGTAAGAACATGTCCAAACATGTTCAACCCGACTATTTCCTGTTTAGACCCGGTTCGGAACCGAAAGTCGCATAGTTTGACTTTCACTTTGACTTTCAGTTCTGACCCGTTTAGGTATGTTTTAGAAATACCTTAGAGCTTCATTTGGACCAGGTTACATGCTAGTATAACCCTCTGTGATTATACACCTCGGTTCATTAGTTATCCGATTAATACGCATGATTCCGTAAATTGCTCATATGTTGACCATTATGCCCTTATTACCTTAAAACGAGATCTATGAAAATGTAAAAGTGTAGAAACCTTAGTTACTGATATATATACTTGTATGCAAAGTTTGACATCAGTTTGACTTGTAGATTAAGAGTTATGCTCATTGTCGCAAAATTAATGCTTTATGTTAATAAAACGGCGTAACTAGCGTATAGCCTAGTTAAGCCTACTTTTTGGTATCAAACTTAATACCCACTGATGTAATATATTATTTTGGGATTTTTAAAGATTTTTGATTAATTTTAGGCTGAGCATAATTAGTAATCGTAGGCTTAATCCGGTAATTGTCGGTTTTGCCCTTACGGGCCATAAAATGAGTTTTACTTATCTAAACGACTCCAAAGCTTTTGCTACTGATCACATATGATAAATAAATTATTTTAAGCCCTCTGGAAATATAAGAATATCATATTTAAGTATCAAACCGGAAATGGCCTTTAATCGCCTTATTTAGCGTTTTAACGCATAGTATGTTTTAAAATCATATTAAACATACCCGGGTTGATACCTACTGATATATGAGGCAAATTATGATATTTTAACAGTAAGCAAGGGTTGATTAACTCATACTTCGTTTTTGAGCTTTTCGGCTTATGTGAAATTACCAAAATACCCCTACGGGGCATAGTTTGGTTAAAGATGATAAATTTCACATATATGCTTTAGCTTACTGTTATAACTCAACAAATTGAGTATGTTTGCTGTTTACATCAGACATGTAACTCAGTTAAACATTTAAACTCTTTTACAACCTTTAAAATGACCAAACTACCCCTACGGGGCATAGTTTGTGTTTAAATTCGTTTCGGGCATAATGAAAGACATCTTACTGATGTCACAACATATTTGAGGCATAATTAACTTAGGAAACCTGTAGATGGCTCTAATGAATACCCGTCACGCTTATTACGCGTTCGGTTCGGTTTATGTAACAAGTTTACATAAATTAGCCGAAACGGGTCAAACCTTATCGGTTTTATCTCAAAACCCAGAATGTGTATAGTTACCCATATTATACAAGTCTCCAAACTTGTCGGGTCTAAATCACATTCTATTCCGGTCTTCGCTTAATCATGCGTTTGAACCGTATATTTCCTTAAGACTAACCGGTCTAAGCTTAGGCTTAATTGAAGACCCGTTAGCATTCTAATTAATTATTTATACCATCATTCCAGACTAGAGCATTTCGGTAAATGGTACCTACGCTTACTTAAGTGAATACGGCTGAGTTATTAGATTCTTGCTATTTAAAACAGGAGCTAGCTCAGGTAAACACTCTTAACTTATTTTCCCTATACGGGCTTGGAATACGGTATAATGATACCGCTTGGTCGGGTATTGAATGTTTAATCGGATTGTGATTAAATTATTGAGGTAACCCGGTTTAATCTGTATTGTTTGAAATAAAAGCCTTAGGGGTTAATGACCATGTCCCGGATATCCTTGACATCATTGTATTATAAAATGGCCACGCCTTAAGCACGGGGTGTAGGCATACACTGAAAGTTGCTTAAAGGGAAACGGTATCTCACTCTCTTGTGGGCTTATACTTGTGGTGTGTCTGTTAATCTTGACTCGGTTTCTACATCGGGCCTTGAACGTATAACGAACATGTAAATCTGTATACAAGGTTATAAATATAATTGTTCCAAGTATAAAAGATTAATTTTGCCTCTGAGCATTTTAATCAAAGTGTCAATATATTTTGTGCCATGTGCATCCAAACCAATTTTCTTAAAACCATTTTCAAAATGAGTCGGTTGAGTGTATTTACCAGTGAAAACTGACGTATTTTCCAAAAGGGATAAGTGACAGGTACTGAACGTAATTGGCTGGAAGATCAGGGCAGTTCTAAGGAATCTTGCAAGTTCTAGGTGCCTAAAGTCTGTTGAACAAATGATATGTTTTAAGATCCGCCTGTGGATCCTTTACTTTCCGTTGTAACACTGGATAGTACTTTATATTCGGAAATGTAATAATATTTATCCGTGTTTCCGCTGTGAATTATTATATTGTGTTGTTTGACCATGATGTTGCCAACTACATCACGATACTCCCCCACCGGGCCCACCGGTGACACGTGGAAATCGGGGTGTGACAGGGACAAACAGTTATTGACGAATAGTGAAACAGATGTTGACCTTAAGCAGATGTTTGGTTTCAGGCCAAATATCTCTTTATGAGCAAACATCTGTTTAAATCCAAACATTTGTTTAAGTCCAAACAACTGATATAGAACGCCAAACATTTGTTTAAGCCCCAACATCTGTTTAAGTCTAAATAGATGTTTAAACATCTGTTCAAAACACTGTTTAATCTAACATGGGTTTCCGTCCATCTGTTGACTAAAAGTCAAACAGATTTCAAACCACTGATTGACTTATTCAAATTTCGGTTGAATACTAAATGAGATGTTGACCAAAACTCAAACAGTTGTTGACCAAAAGTCAAACAGATGTTGACGAAAAACTAAATGGGATGATCCGACCCGGTTACATGGGATATTTTTTAACTTCTAACTTTTTAAAGATCCTCACAAAATCTCGGTTCGTTTCTCTCTCCACGTTTCTTTCTACACTTTCTCCAACAAACGCTGTCATCTTCTTCGATTTCTTCCTATCTTCATCAATATCATCTTGTATAATAATGAAGGTATTGTTAAATAATCTGATTTGTTTTGTATTTTTTTCATGTTTATTCTTTTAGTAGTTTTGAATTCAATAGCCGATTATGGTTCTTGCTATTTTAATGAAGAAGTTGTAATCGATCGTGGTGTATTCATGTATCTCCCTGTTTTTTTTTTTCAATCCATTGTTGGTTATGATTGCGTTTATTGTTGCGGCTTTTACTGGAACAATTTCTGATAGTCCTAATTTTTTTGTATATCCGATTACTATGTAGTTATTATGCATGTTATGATAGACATATATGATTCTAAAAAAAGTGATCTGCAGTTGTTGTTTCTACCATTTGTCTTATCCATTGTTGATTTTATTGGATTTCACTTTGCTCATGTATTTATCTTATTCTGATTTGTATTTGTAAAGTTATTTATAAAGTTATTTATAAAGTTATTTATAAAGTTGTTGCTGTGATTCTGATGTATGCTATAAAATTTCAATCTTTACTAATGTATTGTCATGTTTATTTGTAAAGTTGTTCATGTAACGTTGTTATTCTGAAGTATAATATAAATTTCTGATTTTATCTGATGTATTCTCATGTGTATTTGAAAAGTTGAACTTATTTTGATTAGTAGTTGCTATACTGTTTTTAAGTTTTTGTTTGGAATAAACACAAGTCACTATCCTGTTTTTCTATGCAATTTATTCAGCTGATGATCCTTCATGTCTATTTGTGATACTTAATCAAAAAAGTAGTTTTTAAGTTTTAATTATATGATTTGATGTAAAATATATATATATATATATATCGATATGATAAGAAATTACATTTATTCTCACCTTTTTGATGTTGTATATTGTTATTTTGATATATATTAGTTATATCATCTTTTATTTAGATGTATTGCATACCTTAATGGATTGTATGCATTTGTTTCTTAATGTTATTGATTTTGATTCTATATGATTGATACTGTTACAGTTTTATGTGAGAATGATTTATGGATTTCCGTGTTACCTTCAAAGCAGTAAAAGGAAATGTTTGGTTAGTAGTTTTATCCGATCTTAGTTTAGCACTTAATTTTAATTTTTTGGTATGATAATTAGCAATAAAAGTGTTTCTTTTATTTATGCTTAGATTTTGCCTAAACAATATCAAAATTGGATTCAACAGTTTAATTATCCAATTGGAAATACAAACATCCGGACCACAACTGGAAATGTTTTTAAAGTCAAGATCTATCCTCTAAGCAATGGCAGATATTATTTTTATAATGGTTGGTGTCAGTTGGTAGACAGTTTGAAAATACCTTCAGATTCATGGTTGATATTTCATTATGAAGAAGCATTACAAAGTTTCAGAATATTGTATTTTTATCAAGACATTGCTCTTGCTCCTTGTGAAGAGTTTTACTACAAACCATCTGGTAACGAAGATTATGTGGTATGTAACTTCGAATATTATTCATCATGTAATTTTATTGGAGATACAGTTGTTTAATTGTTGTGTTTTATTTTTTTACTTAATTTTCTGATATATTTTTACTAATGTACTATATAATGTGTTTTATTCTGATTGTAGAGTATTAATCGTTCTTTTGTTCATCACAAGATGTTAAACACTATTCCTTCATATCCGGTTCTTATTAAAGGATCTGAAAACCAGAATTGGTCTGTAGGGATGGAAGATATCAACAATGAACTTTACATAATTACCGGATGGAAGGAGATAAAGAATGAGTTGTCATTAACTGTTGATCATCTCATTGTCTTTGAGATGATAGATCTTCAGACTTTTCATATCACGGTTTTCAATTGTGCTACCTGTGATTTCACCGGAGGTTTGTGCTGTTGTTAAAGAAAAGGTGATAAAAGAGATTGTGTTGAGTTCAAATACTGAAGGTGTACAGGACATCGTTAATGTCAATGAAAGTGGTATGGTTGTTGGGAATGAAGATAATCATATCGTACCTATTTCTTTCCGTGTGGACGGTCATTTTGTAAGTTTGTGATGATGAGTTTACTAATATATAATACTTTAGTCAGATTTTAAAGATGTGTTAATTCTTTGTTTATTGAATTGTTCGTTGTTTGTTACAGCGCCTTTTTAAAAAACAGGCTGAAGATCTTGGACTGAATCGTAAGATGGATTTGAAGATTGTGGACGTGGCAGGTGATGTTTGGAATATTCAAGCTGCTATAGGTTCATCTCGAGGTCAACCAAGATATTATCTTCAAGGAATGAGAAAGTTTGTGAGAGATAAAGGCATGGTTCCAGGTCAAGCATTTACACTTAACTTTGTGAAAGGTAAAAAGCTTTTTATGTTCGGGTGAATGTTTGTGGGTTGAAGAAGGCAAATGAAGAAGCATACATTGAACCAAATTTTTGGGTTGTAGTTGTTTGCTTTTCGAAACTGATACTAGACTTGTTTGTTTAGTTTTGAAGTTGTGATTCTAAAACTATATATGTACATGTAAATTATTAGGTCCATGTCTAACGAAAATGATGTGGAGATGTGAACTAAAGACAGTATACTCCGTTTGAGTTTTGGTCAACATCTGATTGACTTTTTGTCAACATCTCATTTAGTATTCAACAGACGTTTGAATAACTCAAACAGTGGTTTTAACATTTGTTTGACTTTAGGTCAACAGTTCATGGAAACCCATGATAGGTTGAACAGTGTTTTGAAGAGGAAAACAGTCCTAAAATATAAGAAGACAATGGATCTGGTTGAACATCTGTTTCACTTTTAGTCAACAACTGTTTGACTTTTGGTCAACATCTATTTGCTTGATCACATTGGGTGTTAAACTATAGTTCTTTAAGTCATTGTTTTGTTTTCTTGAATTCCATATATTTTTGTTAAGAAGTACAAGAACAAACATTTTTACAAAATCCCAAATCACCCCATCATTTAAGTGCATTGAAGTAAAATTGGAAATGAAGTTATTCATGTGGTCCTGTTGTGCTTTTGTTTGATCTATAATATGGGTTCATGATCTAATTCGGTGATTTGAAGACAATGTTGTTGAATCGAATGAGATAGTTGATGTAATGTGGTCGTATTAATAACAAATAGTAATTAATCTAAATAACTTTCCTGAGCCAGGGAAGCAATCTCGGGTAAAAACCTAGTTAAATATAATAAGCAATGATTCATCCAATTAAATTAGCAGAAAACAAGGTCAAAATACTAAGGTTGGAGGGTGTGGGGGCGCCACCCAACCCAGCTGCACACTATAGCGCCCCACCCCCGCCATAGTCCACACCCCTGGTGCTATGCCGGGGCGCTATACAACCATCGCCAAGATGGTAACGAGCGGCAACGCACAAGGACCGAGAAGCATTTATGTTTTGGACCGTTGAAAACGGTCAAAAATTTAAAAAAAAAATTACTTTTTATTTTATTTATAAATTAACACTATAAATACCCACTTTCTACCTCACTTTTTAAATCATTTCTCTCACTTTCTACCTCACTTTTTATACAATTCTCTTCATTTTTTTTAAAACTTCCCAACAATGTTTCCCAACAACCCAAACAACCCATGCTAACGAGTTTGAAGAACCACAAGAACCACAAGAGTTGCCTCGTCTAACTGGTAGGGATCAAAGTAAAGCCGAGGCACGTAGAAAGTCTACTAAATCAGATGGCCCGTCAAAAGATTAGCGAGTTCCAGGCAGATCTCAAGCAAATAATCTCCATTAGGGAAAAAGACCAACAAATGAGAATGGAGAAACAAATTGCGAGAGACATGGACTTTCTCGCAAAGGATCTGTCACATCTACCAGAGGAGGACCGAGTCATTTTGGAAGCTCGTAAGGCACAAATTCGGGCCAAATATATGTAGTTTTTTTTAAGTATGTTGTCTTTTTTTTCTAGTATGTTATGTTTTTTTTAATGACTTTGTAGTGTTTTTTTATTAATGCAATTATGTTTTTATTTTTAATTTTGTAGTTATTAAAATTGCCATTTAATTTAAAAAAATAAATATTTAAATAAATAATTAGTTAATCATTACACGGGGCTCCATCCACACCCTCCAAATTAAAGGGGGCATGATAAAGCCCCCTTGCTGACATGGCGATGACATGGATCATACTTGGCATGATAAAGCCCAAGGGGGCTCCATCCACACCTCGTAGCCTAATAGGCGACAGTGATTGTTGTAATTGGAAGGGGTGAACCCACTTGAACGGAGTGTAATAGCCGACTTGAATGTTGAATGTAGAGTAATCAACAACTTGATTTGGGAGGGGAATTATGTATATTTTGATTTGGGGTTGCCCTTAGCATAAATTAGTACCAGTGTCATATGTCAACACCAAATCTCTTCATATGGTTTGTGGCTACTTGTAGAAAAATCATGCCAAAAAATATTATGAGGCGTTTGGTTCGCAGGAATTCAATGGAATTTAAGAGAATTGGAATTTGAATTCCATCTCTTAAGATGTTTGGTTCACAGAATTTGATGGAATTGGAATCCTAATTCCAATCTTCATGTGTTTGGTTGACAATGAAATTGGTGTGTTTTGTTAACAATGGAATTGGAATTAGGCATGAATTCTTTCAAATTCCCTTAACTAAAGGAATTCAAAATCCTTTTTATATGTGAAGGAATTAAAGTAAATTCATTGGAATCTTCGAGCGTTTCGACCCACACCATTTCAACCCGTACCGTTTCGATCCGAACCATTTCGACGCATACTGGTTTCGATCCGAACCGTTTCGACCCGTAACGTCTCGACCCGTAACGTCTCGACCCGTACCGTCTCGACCCGTACCGTTTCGTATCGAACCATCTCGACGCGAACCGTTTCGACCCGTACCATTTCGACCCGTACCGTTTCGACGCGAACCGTTTCGACCCGAACCGGTGGTTGTGGGTGTCAGGGTGATGGATTCCAATTCATTTGACAACCAAACACAACAAAAATGGAATTGAGATTCCAATTCCAACAATTTCCAATTCCAATTAGAATGTTTAAATTCCAAATCCAATTCCTTCAAATTATAATTCCTATATAAATTCCAATTGCAATTCCAAATCATTCCGCGAACCAAACGCCCCTTAGTTCTCATCGAAACGAAATTGTAGTATTATAGTAGCTAATGTATATTCAATCTACTTATGTTTTTATATAATTTTATGTAAAAGCATTTAAACCTAATAAAATCAGGATGAGAAATAAAAAAAAAAGAGCGAAGGTATGCATAGATAAGAAAAATATCAACTATTTATTTAAGTTAAGCCATATGGGCTAACTTAATACATTGTTTCATTCTAGCGTTTTCTTTCAAAATGAAACATAAATACTTATCATGTTCAACTTGTTACAAGTATAATCAACTCTACCATTAGTTTATGCTTGGGCAAAAGCATTTGTAACATATGGGGTTGTAATTTTTCCATTTTATAGTTTTTCTTGAATAAAGTGATAAGCAACTTTTATATGTTTGGTCCTTTCATACGATTAATTTATGCTTTGGCAAAAGCATTTCTACCATACCGGGTTGTAATTTTTCCATTTTGTAGTTTCTCTTGAATAAAGTGATAATCAACTTTTATATGTTTGGTCCTTTCATAGTACATCTTAGTGTTTGCAATATGAATATTCTTCACTTCACTTGTTTAGATTGAGAATATTAAAGTCTCACTAACTATATAACAAATTCATGTAGTGAAGGTACTTTGTGTCATATATTTGGATTTTGCACTCAAACGGGATATATAACTTTTTGTATCCCAAGAGATGATAGTGTCTTCAACAAGCACATAATAACATATAGTAATTTTGTTTTTGTATGATCGCCACTTTATGGTGTGATTGCCATGATCTTCATATAAAATCCCATAACCTGGCACCCTTTAGGTGTTTAAAATTTTTAGTGACAACATCCTGGTTTGGGTTGGAGAAGACATGAACCGGCTTACAACACTCGTTTGAAAGTCATCAGGTCTAGTAATGGTAAGATAGTTTAACTTCTTAAAAGTATTTAAGTATGTTGTCGTATATTCTTTTCACTTCACATATGCTTTAAATCGTTATGGATTAATATTATGTTGATTTTTATGACAATGAAACAATTCGTCTAAAAATTTGAGATTGTTAATATTAGGATAAGAAGATCAAGAAACTTCCTCAGATTTTGATAAAACAAAGATCTAGGGTTTTTAACCATAAAGAAGTTATTGCCTTGAGTCCCTCTCATATTTTCATCTAAAATAATTTTGATTCTAGAGAAAGGATACATTATAGTGAGAAACATCGAACAAGGCAAAGTGTCGATCTTACTTGTTAGCATGGCTCTAATACCACATTGGTAAAAAAAATAGAGGTGTTACAAACAAGTAGGTAATTTATCTATCTCAACAACAACAATAATAAAAAGGCCAGAGGGTATAGAGGGAGCCATCGTGCCACCTCACCTCCGATAGCCCCCCCCCCCCCCCCCTCCCCGGCGCCACCACCCACACCCTGCAACTTAAACCTGGGCGTCATGTCCGCCACCATGGTAACGATGAACAAATTGTGTTCAGGTGGGGCCCAATGCATTTCATCCAATAAAAACGTTTTTTTTTTTATTTTGTTTAATAGGGGGCGTTATCCCACACCCTGCAAGTTAAGGAAGGGCGTGATAAAACCCCCTGTCTGACGTGGCACTGATGTGTCCTAATAAAGCCCCTCCCACACCCCATAGCCTAATCATAAAGGTGTTACAAACAAGCAGGTAATTTATCTATCACAACAACAATAATAATGTAAACAATGTTAACTATGCGGAAAAAATGATCTTTAATGTAAGAGATTGATAGTATTAACAAGTAAAAGATTACAAAGTGACACACATAAATGAAGAAAAACATTTGATAGAGGGTTTTCACACACTAAATAAAGAATGCTCTACCAAAAATGTCTCATAATAATTCTAGACACGAAGTTAAATATGGCTGCTGGTGGCGGAGCTTGAAAGAATTGTCAGTGGGGGTCGGACTCTTAAAAATCCAATATTTTACACTAAAAAAATGTCAAAAATTTTCAGTAGAAATTGAGCTAAGTGTGTTTGGCGTTTGGCTGTTCAAAGGTCTCGTTTTTCTACATGTTTGTATTCTTTCTCTCTTCTGAAGTTTATTCATTCTTTATATAAAACATCACTAAACTGTGATGTCTAACAGGCATTACATTATAATATATAAATATAAATACTATTATATACTTAAGTAACATGCTTGTTTGGGTTCAAGTGATATTATTCTCGGTCTGTAAAGCTCAAGCGAGAACTCATATATTAGAAATAGCTTTAGTTTAGGCTTGAGCACCGTGTGATTCAAGCTTTAAACAAGTAGCTTGCACTCTACTAAAGACTCGTTACAAAGAAATTTGAAAGAAGAAATATCTTATTCAAGAATTGAGATTAAAGAGTATTATATTCTAGTCGAAAATTGGTCGTTGCTCACCTTTTTTTATATATTTCCTTTTGGATTGCATAATTATGACACCAACACTTAAAAGAACTAAAATTCCTCATAGGTTCTCTTTAATTTCGTAATGTGATGAGTTAGTGATCGGTCTTGTTGTTCCCTTTACATGTCATATAATAAAGTAATGTCACACAATAGAATCAACTGTGCATCATTTTATAGCCATTCATCCTTAGTATCATCTATGGGATAATCAATTGTAAGATGTGAATCTCTTTCATTGTTGTGTAGATAAGTGTGAATAGTCTTGCCCCACCATAATTAATTTGAATCTTTCGAGTTTATCGTTGATGAGTTGAGTTTCAAAGAAGGTTGAACAATAAATTATACGCTCTCACGCACCGTCGCGTGGGAGGATGTCAGATGATATAGGCGACACACGGACGACGATTGATGGTGGGAATAGTGACACACTCATCCGGATCCCAAGTTATAAGTTTCTGATTTCACTTATTACGCCTATGAAATCAAACTTACTCTAAAATTTGCTCTTTTCAACTTACCTTTATGTCTTAGTTATGCTTTACTATCATGTAATCAAAGGTAGATTAGAAGATAAAACTAATGTACATTATAAACATATGAAAAGAGGATATGTAACAAAGGTTGAAAAAAACTAAAACCCTAATCTAAATGAATTATAACACCAATTAATTATTATCATTAAGAGCATTTAGAATAGGGTGTGTTTTTTTAAGAGAGGGTTTAACTTTTTTTTTTTTGAAGGGTGACTTTCTATGTACAGGACCTATTGGTCACCGGGTTCATGTCGAAGACAATCCCCCGTCAGCCCCGCTCTTCCGGACGCGATGTTCGATCGGGCCCCGGCCATTGCGCAAGCTGACCTTTGCCCGGAAACCATACTGCCCCCCACACGAGAGACTCGCTGGGGTAACAGCTGGGTAAAACCGGGTTGCCCTCAAGACCGCACCATGCCTCGGTAGGAATGATCCATCATTGGGACGTCCTCCCCCCGAAAAGCCGCAGCCGGGTTTCGAACCTGTGACCTCCCAATGGAAGACACAAGCCCAACCACATGGGACCAACCGGGTTTAACTTGAAAGAGAGATAAAAAAAGATAATGTATTAAAGGTTATAAGAGAGGGGGTGGGGGGATTAGACAATTGTTTACGTAGACTTGTTTTTTCACCATTGGGGTTGTTTATGAGCCAAATCAGGCCAAGCTCGAGCTCAATTTAATTATAAACTGTGTCGGTTTGGATTTGAAACCGAGCTGGAAATCTAAGTTGAAAATATCATTCAATAGTTTAAAAAAAGCATATCTTCACAGATAGGATTAAAGGGAGCTTGAACGTTTTGGTTAGCATAAATCAATCAGCTTTTGTCCCGGGCCGGAAAATTTCGGATAACATTCTTCTTACCTAGGAACTTATGCACAATTATCACACTAATAGAGGTCCCCCTAGATGTGCCTTCAAGATTGATATCCAGAAGGCGTATGATACGGTCAACTGGTCATTTCTTGAGTCCATCTTGAATCGGTTTGGGTTTCATCGGAAAATGGTTAACTGGATCATGACATGTGTCACTACCGTGTCCTATTTGTTAAGCATTAATGGTGACTTGCATGGATATTTTCCAGGTAAGCGTGGTTTGAGACAAGGGGATCCTATGTCCCCATATTTATTTACGCTAGTCATGGAGGTCATATCCCTGCTTCTTCAATGTGCTGCTTTGAACACGTCTTTTAAATTTCATGCGCATTGTGCCAAGCAGAAGATTATCAATGTTTCTTTCGCTGACGATTTGTTCTTGTTTGCTCATGGTGATTGTGGTTCTGTCAAGCATTTGAGGGATGCCCTAGAGCAGTTTACCAAGATTTCGGGCATGGTTCCTAGCTCGCCTAAAAGCACTGTTTTTTTCAGCAATGTGCCTCCTCAAACGAGAAACCAGATCTTGAACTTAATGCCCTTCCAAGAAGGCACTTTACCTGTTCGTTACCTAGGGGTTCTGTTAATCTCCACGAGATTAGCTATTAGAGACTGCAAGGTCCTTGTTGAGCGGATGGAAAGACGCATTGACAACTGGTTGTCTAAGTCTCTGTCGTTTGCAAGTAGGCTCCAGCTTATCAGCTCGGTTATGGCATCTATGTATACCTATTGGGCTTTCGTCTTTATGCTCCCTTGTAACACCCATGTTAATATTTTGAAAAGTTATCGTATAAATAACATGTAATTACCATTAAGTATCCTTAGAAAATACAAGTGATTTAAAACTTTTACAACTCAAAAGTTTTCAACATAATATAAATAAGTTCGCCATTTAAAAGTTATGACGTAACGCTGTGCGGAAGCTTTAATCTTGTGTGTTCGGTTCTTGCTCGTCGCTGCTTGATCCTAATCCGGGCACTCTTGGCGGTCACCTATGATCAAAACCAGCTTAAAAGTTAGTTTTGATAGTCAAATATTAAGTCCAAACAAGTACAGGGGTTAAAATTGCAAAATTTAAAAAAATTTCGGAGTTAGGGGCGTCGCGTGATGCCAAGGGGCGCCGCGTGACGCTAGGCCCTCTTTTTCTCAGCCTGGTGCTTAACCAGTTGCTGTACATATCCAGCACGATCTGATTTCACGGAAACGGCCATAACTTCTTCGTTATTGATCTGTTTTACCCGATTCTTTTTCCTACGCGTCCGTAATTTAATCCTCCATCTTATGGAGTTAAAATCCTACATCCAACATAAGAAATTTTGAGACTTATAAGCCTTCGACTCGTTACCTTTTTACCAAATTTTAACCCGTTTATGCATTTTATCAAACAAACGTATTTATTTGATTCCTATATCTCATACACTTCTTCAAATCAATGTTACCTACTATATTAGGTTCTAATCATAGGTTTATTACACAATTTAAACCCGTTTTTGCTCGTATGCTTATTTTGACCCGTTAAGGGTATTTAAGCACTTTAAAGCTTGAAATCGCTTTCATTCATTTCTAGCATCTTATTCCTACATTTATTATCAAGTAATCTTCAACTACAACTCTTTGTGTGTTGGATTCTAATGTGTATATCGATATGTTCCGAGTTTTACCCTTCAGATTGTTATTTTACGGCAAGACTCAAATAGAGTTATATGACTAACATATTACATTTTTCAACTTCTATACTTATTCTAAGTATCTATCTAATCATGAAATTCGTTTCCAAACAACCTTTGATGGTCGTTTGTTCAATTTAACCTACAAGGGCGTTTTAGTCAATTTTGGTCCTTGTTTTACGACGAAGGACTCTCACCCATTTTTCGACCAAACTAGCATTTTTAACTACAACGTAATTATGCGTACCTGGATCGGATCAACATATTGATCCGTTTTAATACCTTGTCTTGACTTACTTGTTATTTCATAGCTTCGCTAATACACGAGTCGTTCATCCTGCGAGCATGAGACTCGGCATACACTTATTAGTTGTTATTTGTCAAATGGCATCAATATTACCATTTGATCCCTTTTTACTCTTTTTACTAGTTTTGGCTTACTTATAAAGTAGCCGTTCAAAAACTCATTTTATCTTATTCTTTTCTTGACTAATTTACCGTTCCACCCCGTTTTACCATTTCTATGGTTTCTAACATTTGTTTCTGATTCCGACCCAAATCATTTCGTGTCGGAAACCATATTTCGAATATTATCTCCTTTGTATTTATAACTTATAGAATATATATGTATTCTACAAAAAGGTGTAAGTTTCACTTACCTCACATCCAAGCCACTCGTTCCTCTTCATGCTTGATTTGTTTGGCCCGTTTCCTCACCAAGCTTCACCTAGCTTGTTAAGCTTCAAACTAGCATAATAATTCGCAAGATGGTTAGTTTAGTCATTGCTAATCACGACTATTCCACCTCACGTATTTTCTATCAAAATTATCATTCGACCTTGTAAATGGTCAGTTTGACCTTTCAAAAGTCAACTGTTCATTTTTAATGTATGAAATGCACAATTGAGTTCAACGAACCCACTTGAGCATTTCTTCGACTATTCGGCCGTAGCTATTTTTAGGCAACTAATTTAACTACATTCATCAACATAGTTTATGTACATCATAAAATCATCTAATTATATAAAACTCGTTCTTTCATTAGGCAAATTCTACGGATTCCATCTATAAGTGAAACCCGTTTCATTATAGCATTAGACATTCATCCAATCATTAAATATAATCAAGTTCTACATATTAATTAGTAGACATCATGATTCCAAACACCTACTTATATGAACCAAAATCACTAGTTTCATCATAATTTATTAAACCCCTTTCATGAAAGTATGATCATGTACTCAATTTCATGGTTTAATTAAACACATTCCATTCATTATCATGCATGATGATTCTAAACATAGTCTTATCATCAGTTTCATCATAACAATAAAACCCACTTAGCTAGGTGTGGTGATTCAACCAAACACCCAAATCATAGCAATTTAATCTAAATCTTCACTTAGGGTTTGTTCCTAAGCAATCTTACATCCCAAATTCAGCCATAACTTCTATGATTCATACATAGATCATATCATGCAAGATTAACTAATTTTCACAACTTCATGAATGTTAGAAACTCGACATACCTTACGATCCCCTTGACTTGGTAATCGTTTATTCATGTTTGGTTGTGAATTTGAGCTTCATTTTGACCTTCAATTTGTTGATTTTGTTAAACTAGGGTTTTGGAACCCCTGCTCTTGCCTCTGGTCGATCGAACTCACACACACACATGTGTGTGTTTTGATTTTTATTAATGTTTTAATTAAAACATTTCCTAGTTTGCCCACTTTTAGTCCCTCATATTTAGAAGTTTTATAAAGAGGGTTAAAATCTTGAATTCTATTCATTCACTTGATCACACATAAATAACTAGGTTAGTTATTCCTAGTTAACTTAGTAGGTTCCGGGGTTATAACCCGTTTTATTCTAAGTCCCGTTAATTTGCCCTTTTTATATACTTTATTTTCTCACAGTATTTATTCCCCTTTTTTTTAATTAATATTAGGTTTATTCCTTTGAGTCCTAATATTTACGGGTTAATTTTTTTTTACCACAAATGGTATTTTACCCGTTTTTACTATTAACGTGGTTTGATTACCAAACCCGTTTTTGGGATGTTACAAGTCTATCCCCCTTAAAGAGGTTTCGTCCCCGAAACCTTATTTACGTAGTTCATCAGTTAAATCAAACGAACCTAGTTTCGTTTTCAAGGTTCCCGTTTCCTCTGGTCAAAAGTTTTCATCTATACTGACGCGTACGTCTTTCATGTGTAAGGCCTCGCGGGCCGTTACTTACAGCTTATAACCCTTTATCTTTATTGACTGAGTTGTCACTTGACCACTTAGTCTCGTTAGTCTTTTAACATGTCTATCCCACGCTTGTGTTATATTAACAAGTGCTGGTATTTGTTATGACGCTTTCTTAACTTTGAATATTTTTATCGGCTAGACTAATTAGTCGCCGTCACTTCATACTCCGTAACTCACATTACAACGTGATCATTTTCTATATTTCTTTTCTTGTCCGTGAGCGTGTCACGTCACGTTTAAGTTTAATTCAACATTTCTTTATCATACTTCTTCTTTTCGAATGCATCATCTCGCACTTATCGATATTAAAAACCCATACTCTTTGATATTTGTTATTTCCAAATTCGCCTTATAGTATTCATATTTGTTAAAACGTTATTTCTTACTAAAACCGAAGTTTTAGTTTTAGGATCTTCTCTTTAACTTTTGTCAATTATCCATACCAGGATATTGACAGTCCATAATTTATTCTTTTACAGTCTTAGTTTTATGCGGGGATTCTCAACCGATTCCCTCGCTTTATTTAATTAACCCATAGGTTTTTATCACTTAGCCTTATGGGCTATTTTGATTAGACTTTCACCTCTTTAAGGCGAAGTCCTTATAACTTCTTTCTAATCATGACCCGTGGGTCGTTTTAGTCCCGTAGATCTTTCATTTGTTTATAACCCTAAAGGTTATGTTGATCCCGTAGATCACTCCTTACTCATGTCATTCTTAAAATACATGTTTGGTGTCAAGGCACCCCATTTTTGTTCGAAGAATCGTTTGGTTTCAAGCTTAGGTCCCGTTAACCTTAATTGTAGTTTCATGGCTATAATTATTTTCTTTCGGACAATTTTCCAATTTTATGACTTCTCACGTCATTTATGCGTCAGTTCTTCTTATGCTTACTGTTATTTGATTTGCATATATTCTTATTTGGTTATATCCCATTACCGGGCTCATTATTCTCTTGCATTTAACACTACCTTTATCTGGCTAGCGCTCATTTGTGCCATTCGGCGTTATATTGTATTCAACCTGTTTGACCTATTAATGTGAAATCCATCACTTATAAACAATCAACTTTATTCTTTATTCAACCCATTCGACTTCGAATAGTTGAACATATTTACTCACAATTTCTATATACGAGATTTTATAGTCATAACTCGTAATCCAAGTCCTTTGATTTTTCAACCCGCGTTCACGTCTCTTGGTTTACGCATGTGTTTAATTCTTACCCATCAACCGGGTGTTTTACCGAAGTCGTGATTATTGCAACCCTCCCGGTATGCATTAAGACCTCGCTTCATTTTTATGTTCCTACTTTGTCTTTAAGTTTGACGTTTTACAAAAACGACCCGTTAAGGGACATATTTGCATTTTCCGGGTTCGAGTGTAAGTACACTCCCTCCCAATACTTGTCTAAATCATTTTACATGCTTGCGTTTTCTGGGTTCGAGTGTAAGTACACTCCCTCCCAATACTTGTCTAAATTATTTTACATGCTTGTGTTTTCTGGGTTCGAGTGTAAGTACACTCCCTCCCAATACTTGTCTAAATTATTTTACATGCTTGCGTTTTCTGGGTTCGAGTGTAAGTACACTCCCTCCCAATACTTGTCTAAATTATTTTACATGCTTGTGTTTTCTGGGTTCGAGTGTAAGTACACTCCCTCCCAATACTTGTCTAAATTATTTTACATGCTTGCGTTTTCTGGGTTCGAGTGTAAGTACACTCCCTCCCAATACTTGTCTAAATTATTTTACATGCTTGCGTTTTCTGGGTTCGAGTGTAAGTACACTCCCTCCCAATACTTGTCTAAATCATTTTACATGTTTCTTTGTCCCTTCACTCGGGCTCATTATCCTAATGTAATACGCTTCCGTCACTCGGTTGTGCGTTTACATTATTATCAAATATTTTGCTTATCTAATTCATTTGGGTACTTTTTAATTAGTCCCATTCACCCCGCCCTTACTACATCGGATGTAAACGTGTCCGCCATAAGAAGTTCATGGTATCATATGCCACTACTTACTTGGCCAGAGTAAGCGATCAACACATGACACGCATGACCTTTTTATAGTTTTCACATCACGCCCTATGTAAGTAATGCCTCTATTTGTTTCTCTTGGAAACAATATCCCGAAAACATTTTCTATTCGGGTTTTTCCAAGTTTTTAATCTATATATGCAACCTTCAATTTCTATATATTTGTTGCATATTACTATTTGTGCAATTATATTTAAAATGTGCACCTGGTAATGCTTGCCTTAACGGGCTTTCTTGCCATTACTTATTTGCGATCGTTACGCGATTCAGGTCCTTGATGAGTATGCTCTTCTTGTCATATCTCGGACCGTTCCATCATCATATCCACAATTCGTTTGACTCTCGTCGTCTTCAAACGCGAGTGTCCTTCAATTAAAACATTCACAAAAGTTAGTAACGTCAACTTCAATAATCGCCCGTAGTATAATACAAGGCTTTTTCTACTATACGCGTCAACGTGCGTATTTTCATCAACTATATCAATCATCTTAATTGGGGTAACGTGTATCACACGATAGCCCTATGTGTTGTTTACAACACTTTAGCATGCTAAACTATTAACATACATGTACTTACCGGATTTGCGATCAAGCCACGAACCGAACACCAATCTTTATTAAGAGCATAAGGTTTAAGTCCAAGCATAGTTTTCCCACCATACTTGAATCTCTTAAACCAAGGCTCTGATACCAACTTGTAACACCCATGTTAATATTTTGAAAATTTATCGTATAAATAACATGTAATTACCATTAAGTATCCTTAGAAAATACAAGTGATTTAAAACTTTTACAACTCAAAAGTTTTCAACATAATATAAATAAGTTCGCCATTTAAAAGTTATGACGTAACGTTGTGCGGAAGCTTTAATCTTGTGTGTTCGGTTCTTGCTCGTCGCTGCTTGATCCTCATCTGGGCACTCTTGGCGGTCACCTATGATCAAAACCAGCTTAAAAGTTAGTTTTGATAGTCAAATATTAAGTCCAAACAAATACAGGGGTTAAAATTGCAAAATTTAAAAAAATTTCGGAGTTAGGGGCGTCGCGTGACGCCAAGGGGCGTCGCGTGACGCTAGGCCCTCTTTTTCTCAGCTTGGTGCTTAACCAGTTGCTGTACATATCCAGCACGATCTGATTTCACGGAAACGGCCATAACTTCTTCGTTATTGATCCGTTTTACCCGATTCTTTTTCCTACGCGTCCGTAATTTAATCCTCCATCTTATGGAGTTAAAATCCTACATCCAACATAAGAAATTTTGAGACTTCTAAGCCTTCGACTCGTTACCTTTTTACCAAATTTTAACCCGTTTATGCATTTTATCAAACAAACGTATTTATTTGATTCCTATATCTCATACACTTCTTCAAATCAATGTTACCTACTATATTAGGTTCTAATCATAGGTTTATTACACAATTTAAACCCGTTTTCGCTCGTATGCTTATTTTGACCCGTTAAGGGTATTTAAGCACTTTAAAGCTTGAAATCGCTTTCATTCATTTCTAGCATCTTATTCCTACATTTATTATCAAGTAATCTTCAACTACAACTCTTTGTGTGTTGGATTCTAATGTGTATATCGATATGTTCCGAGTTTTACCCTTCGGATTGTTATTTTACGGCAAGACTCAAATAGAGCTATATGACTAACATATTACATTTTTCAACTTCTATACTTATTCTAAGTATCTATCTAATCATGAAATTCGTTTCCAAACAACCTTTGATGGTCGTTTGTTCAATTTAACCTACAAGGGCGTTTTAGTCAATTTTGGTCCTTGTTTTACGACGAAGGACTCTCACCCATTTTTCGACCAAACTAGCATTTTTAACTACAACGTAATTATGCGTACCTGGGTCGGATCAACATATTGATCCGTTTTAATACCTTGTCTTGACTTACTTGTTATTTCATAGCTTCGCTAATACACGAGTCGTTCATCCTGCGAGCATGAGACTCGGCATACACTTATTAGTTGTTATTTGTCAATTGGCATCAATATTACCATTTGATCCCTTTTTACTCTTTTTACTAGTTTTGGCTTACTTATAAAGTAGCCGTTCAAAAACTCATTTTATCTTATTCTTTTCTTGACTAATTTACCGTTCCACCCCGTTTTACCATTTCTATGGTTTCTAACATTTGTTTCTGATTCCGACCCAAATCATTTCGTGTCGGAAACCATATTTCGAATATTATCTCCTTTGTATTTATAACTTATAGAATATATATGTATTCTACAAAAAGGTGTAAGTTTCACTTACCTCACATCCAAGCCACTCGTTCCTCTTCATGCTTGATTTGTTTGACCCGTTTCCTCACCAAGCTTCACCTAGCTTGTTAAGCTTCAAACTAGCATAATAATTCGCAAGATGGTTAGTTTAGTCATTGCTAATCATGACTATTCCACCTCACGTATTTTCTATCAAAATTATCATTCGACCTTGTAAATGGTCAGTTTGACTTTTCAAAAGTCAACTGTTCCTTTTTAATGTATGAAATGCACAATTGAGTTCAACGAACCCACTTGAGCATTTCTTCGACTATTCAGTCGTAGCTATTTTTAGGCAACTAATTTAACTACATTCATCAACATAGTTTATGTACATCATAAAATCATCTAATTATATAAAACTCGTTCTTTCATTAGGCAAATTCTACGGATTCCATCTATAAGTGAAACCCGTTTCATTATATCATTAGACATTCATCCAATCATTAAATATAATCAAGTTCTACATATTAATTAGTAGACATCATGATTCCAAACACCTACTTATATGAACCAAAATCACTAGTTTCATCATAATTTATTAAACCCCTTTCATGAAAGTATGATCATGTACTCAATTTCATGGTTTAATTAAACACCTTCCATTCATTATCATGCATGATGATTCTAAACATAGTCTTATCATCAGTTTCATCATAACAATAAAACCCACTTAGCTAGGTGTGGTGATTCAACCAAACACCCAAATCATAGCAATTTAATCTAAATCTTCACTTAGGGTTTGTTCCTAAGCAATCTTACATCCCAAATTCAGCCATAACTTCTATGATTCATACATAGATCATATCATGCAAGATTAACTAATTTTCACAACTTCGTGAATGTTAGAAACTCGACATACCTTACGATCCCCTTGACTTGGTAATCGTTTATTCATGTTTGGTTGTGAATTTGAGCTTCATTTTGACCTTCAATTTGTTGATTTTGTTAAACTAGGGTTTTGGAACCCCTGCTCTTGCCTCTGGTCGATCGAACTCACACACACACATGTGTGTGTTTTGATTTTTATTAATGTTTTAATTAAAACATTTCCTAGTTTGCCCACTTTTAGTCCCTCATATTTAGAAGTTTTATAAAGAGGGTTAAAATCTTGAATTCTATTCATTCACTTGATCACACATAAATAACTAGGTTAGTTATTCCTAGTTAACTTAGTAGGTTCCGGGGTTATAACCCGTTTTATTCTAAGTCCCGTTAATTTGGCCTTTTTATATACTTTGTTTTCTCAAAGTATTTATTCCCCCTTTTTTTTTAATTAATATTAGGTTTATTCCTTTAAGTCCTAATATTTACGGGTTAATTTTTTTTACCACAAATGGTATTTTACCCGTTTTTACTATTAACGTGGTTTGATTACCAAACCCGTTTTTGGGATGTTACAAGTGTTCTTATTATAAAGGATCTAGAGAAAAGGATGCATAGGTTTCTATTGAATGGCGGCTCCCAAGGTTCTGTTCGTTCTAAAGTGGCCTGGAAGGAGGTTTGTTTGCCAAAGGATGAGGGGGGTTTAGGCATTCGGAGTATCACGGATGTGAATAAAGCGTTCATATCGTCCCATATATGGAGCAGTATTACTAATCGCCAATCTCTTTGGGTTCAATGGATTCATACGTACAAGTTAAAAGGTACTAGTTTCTGGGAGGTGCAAAGCCGTGGAAACATGAGCTGGAGCTGGAGGAAAATATTGTCTATTCGCAACCAAGTTCATCCCTACATATGGAAGTCCGTCCAGAGCGGAAGACAAACGAATGCTTGGAGTGACAATTGGTGTATGTGCAGCCCTCTTCGTTCCTTTATAACTCCGAGATTTATAGCAAATGTTGGGTTTAACCTCAACACTACGGTGGCCGAGCTTATTGGTGGAGACGGTCAATGGAGATGGCCTCGGGCTTGGTATGATATTTATCCGGTCCTCATAAATGTTGATACTCCTCAGTTACTTAATGATACGAAGGATATGATTAGTTGGAAAGACCTTGAAGGTAAACTCTATCATTTCTGATCTTGGGAGGCATGGAATAATCTTCGAACTAGATATAATAAGGTTGCATGGGTTAACTCGGTTTGGTTCAGTCAATGCATACCGAGACACTCGTTTCACTTGTGGTTGGTAATTAAGAACAAGCTGAAGACGCATGATCGACTGGCTATTTGGGAAGCGGGAAGTGCTACTAACTTAAACCTCATGTGTTGTCCTCTTTGCAGATATGACCGGGACTCTAGAGACCATCTATTCTTCCAATGTTCCTATGCTGCTAAAGTCTGGGAAGTTGTAAAGAATATGGTTGATATGGGGAGTGTTAATAATACATGGAGTTCGATCATGCAGTGGATGGAGCAGAGTGCAAACGCAAGGGGCCTAGATCATATAGTTTGTAAGATCCTTATCGCGGCATCTTCGTACTTTATATGGCAAGAGCGGAACAACAGATTATTCTCTCAAGTCCAACGGAGTACAGATATGCTTTCTAAAGTTATCATTAACATGGTGCGGCTTAGGCTTATGGGATTCAAGATTTGTAGAGATCCGAAACAAAGGAAGATTTTGGATAGATGGCAGATCTCGTTGAAGAACATGGATATTGATCCGGGCTAGGGCGGATACTTTTGTTATTTTTCTTTTGTGTCGGGGCTGTGTTTGTTTGTTTGATTGTTATTTGTTGTTTGACTTGTGCGTGGTGACGGGTTTTGTTTTTGGTTCTGTTCCCTAGTCTTGGTATGCCAAGTCTAGTAGTGTGTGTCGACGTCTTGGCACACTCTGTTTTATTTGTTGGTTGATATATAAAATTCACCGGGGTAACCCTTTACCCAAAAAAAAACATATCTAAAATTAGTTCAACCTAATTGTTAAGGCACTGGATCGATGACGAACATTAACATTGCACTTGATTCATGACGTGAAACAACATAAACAAGATAGATGAAGAAGAAGATGCAGGAGAAACTCATTCATATCATTACAATCAACACAGATTACATACTGAACGAGTATACATCATCTTCTACAAGCTAGTTTAGATCACAAAGATCTAAACCCTTGCTTTCTCTCATTAACACATAGTCTCTCTCTCTCTCTCTCTCTAGGATGTGCACACCAGGAGGAACAAGAAGTTAGGAGAGGTGCACAAAGCTTCTGCCCTAATCTACTCTATACACACATATATAGGCTAGGGACTAAACCCGGACAAAACACATTGTCCGGGATACAAAACAATACAATAATCCGAAACAACATATTTCCAGAACAATAACATACACTAAGTAATCCGGAGCATTAACCCAGAATACCAGATAACCCGGAACAGTAGAAGTAGTCCGGAATGCCTCCTGAAATCTTGATATTCTTCATTATCGTTGAATTTAACTTGGACTTCTGCTTTGGTTGACCAGAACTGATAAGCGACAGACCGACAGTTACCCTGCAGGAACTGCACTTACAGTCTCCCCCTTAACTGTTGCATCAGTTCTGTGTCGCATAGATAATCTTCAATCATCGGATACTGCGCTTACAGGCTCCCCCTTAACTGATGATATCATGTCAGCTTTCAACTTTGGCTGAGACTTGATCTTTCCGGCAGAGCACTGTGATCTTCAACCCTTCTAATCAAAGACTTGTTAACGATCACTTAAATGGCCGCTTTGTGAAACCCGAAGAATCCAACATCAAACGCTGTAGATCCTCCCCCTCAAACTTCTCCCGAATCAAATTAATGCGAACCGACTTACAACAACATGTGATAATATCGCTCGATACATTAATCTTCAAACTTAAAGAAGAACGAAACATCGGATTTCCAATTCCCAACATCAAACACTTCAAATTCCGCAAAGACATGAAGTTTGGTTCGATAAGTTAATAAAACAAACTCCGAAGATGTACATCCACCATCTTGATCAGAGTCTTCAACCGAGTATCTGAAATCATTTCATCTCGAAACTTCAAGATCCAATCTCGTATCTTCACGAATCCACCAATTACCCGATGACTTTCGTCTCCAATCTCCCCCTCAATGTAAGAACCCCTATTTCGATAATCTGATAAGTCACCAACTTGGAAGAGGGACCAAGAAGACTAATCTTCTCTACTCTAACCGACATACGATAAAGGCTTGACCTTCAACTAGTTGCCAAACGAATAATTTGCTTCATTACGTCAACACTTGATTAAACCTCGAACAAACTTGACAAAACTCAATCATACACTAGCTCTAACTTGCTTCATGTTTTAAACACTTCTCCACCGGTAAGATTAACACTAAGTTAATCTCAAAGATAGTAAACATGAACTTGTTTCGATGTAGCACCACGGGCTTTAAATTTACAAAGAAAATAGGAACTTCAAAATTTTTACTCCCCCTTTTTATTTGTAAACAATACAAAAGTCCAATCAAGTCTTATTCTCTTCACCTCCTCACTTGATCCAGACAACATAAGTACCATAAAACTTTTCGATAATCCGAAACCGACTTCAAGTTTCCAAACTACACATAATTCTGACTCTTAGTTAGTTATCCAGTACCCCAGGTAACCCGGAATAGCTAGAAAAACTCGGAACATGCACAACTCGAAACTTCCGAACAACACAAACTTCTAAATTTAGCTAAAAATCCGGTACCCCAGGTAACCCGGAATTCTAGAAAATTCAGAACTCGTAAAACCCGAAAGCTCTTGAAACCTCGAATCAGATCATCGAAACAATACTTAGAGTATAAAGAAATTCGGAACAAGCAAAGAAATCCGAAAAACCTATAAATTCGATTTTTTTTAAGTCCGAACTTGGCCTTTTAATTCCGAATTTAGCATCAAAATACATAAACTCTGACTCTTGTCCCTAACATAACCTTGAACAAAAGCCCATGGCTTAAACTTGGACAATTGTCCATGACTTAAACTTGGACAATTCTCCATGACATAAACTTGGACAAAAGATCACATACTAAACTCTGACTATATAGTCCATGACATAAATTTGGACTATATGACGGAATAAATTTGGAACTGAAAACCCGGAAACTTATCTAACTTTTGAAATACCCGGAAGAAGGCAAAAATCTTCACCCGGAGAACAGTTTAACATATAAACACCGGATACACAATGAGACATATAAACCCGGAACAGTTTAACATATAAACTCCGAAACAAACTCGGATAAAGATCACCAAGTAAATCCGGACAGAATACCAAATTCGGATAAATGCTTAACTCCGGACATTAGTAAATCCGGATACAATTTTGAAACAAATCCGGACAAGAGAATATAAAGCAAACTCGGACCTAAAACCCGGAACTTAAACTCGGATTCAAACACAGACTTTAAACTCGGATCACTATAAACTCGGATAACGTCAAGTTTAACAAATCCGGACATTGGTAAACACGGAAACAAATCCGGGGTATACCACTTCCGGATTATCTACCAATATGTGACTTCACATAAAGGTCACAGATAAACACGGACGATACAAATACGGAGAGCAAATTCGGACATTATAACAACTTACTGAAATCCGGACAAAGCCATTTTCAGATCAAAACCCAAATCTGCAACAACTTGGTAAACAAGACAACCACGAACAGCTTCATTTTCTTCAACTTTTCTGCAGAAAAACTCACGTCTCCATGATGTTTGGCGGAAACAAACATCAAATCAAGAGCAATGGTGATTCGGAAGGCGTTTAGACCATTCCGAATCGGTAACCATGCTCTGATACCACTGTTAAGGCACTGGATCGATGACGAACATTAACATTGCACTTGATTCATGACGTAAAACAACATAAACAAGATAGATGAAGAAGAAGATGCAGGAGAAACTCATTCATATCATTACAATCAACACAGATTACATACTGAACGAGTATACATCATCTTCTACAAGCTAGTTTAGATCACAAAGATTTAAACCCTAGCGTTCTCTCACTAACACATAGTCTCTCTCTCTCTCTAGGATGTGCACACCAGGAGGAACAAGAACTTAGGAGAGGTGCACAAAGCTTCTGCCCTAATCTACTCTATACACACATATATATAGGCTAGGGACTAAACCCGGACAAAACATATTGTCCGGGATACAAAACAATACAATAATCCGAAACAACATATTTCCAAAACAATAACATACGCTAAGTAATCCGGAGCATTAACCCGGAATGCCTCCTGATATCTTGATATTCTTCATTATCGTTGACTTTAACTTGGACTTCTGCTTTGGTTGACCAGAACTGATAAGCGACAGTTACCCTGCAGGAACTGCACTTACACTAATACATTATAAGCTAAAATCAAGTTCAACCATACAAAATAAGTTTTAAATTTCAACAAAATATAATATAAGTTCATTAGCATCAAACCCTCATAGCCCCAAATAAGCCATAGATATACAATTGTACTTTTAAACACCCGCAAATAATAACCAATAATTTATAATGTATTATATGTATATACAAAATAAATTATATTAAAAGTAAAATAATCCGATCCAAATTGAGCCGAGCTAACGAGCAAACCAAGCCGAGCCAGTCCAAATCGTTACGACCTGACTCGAGCTCGGCTCGATTTCTAACAGAGCCGAGTTAGCTCGTGTCACGACCCCCGGCCCGGTTTTACCCGTTTCAGGAGCCGCGGGACAGAAATTCGTGGTAATTATTATGTTGGCAGCGGAATTTTAACAGGATCTTTTAAAACTTGAAAATACCCAATTTATTTTATTTCACGATTTTGGGGATAACATCCATAATTTACAATAAAGGTGATTTCACAGGGAAATCCCTGTTTTTACAAAAACATGTTTCTTTATTTAATTGAGCCACTTCCTCAAGCTTGTAGCGCTACACGACACTTTTTCCTGGATCACAGCAGATCACCTGAAACATGTTTTAAAAAGGTTTTATCAACAGGGAAATACTGGCGAGTCATTCAAGTTACACAAAACGACACATTGTTATAATATACAGTATTAAGAGTGATTACATTGTTTCTATCAACCAATTACCCCAAATCGGTATTTGTCACTCGACTGTATCTGTGACTATGGTCAGATCACCCATTGGCTAACACGTTGTCCAATGGTGACGGGTATCAAGTAATGTATACAAAACCCCACATACCGGCAGTAATTGAAGATTACAAAGACTTAATCCCTGTAATTATAACTTTGAAAACAAGTAGAGTTTTAAGAAAACAATTGGATAAAAAGAGAATGACTCACATTGCAGATTTAAACGGGCAGCGTTTAGCCTACTGATTTTAGCCTGGTTAACCTAATTCAAATAACAATGCACACGAAAACTAGGTCAGTAACTTAATACAACTTTTACGACAACTCACGAGATCCAAAACCTTCACGACGAATGACAAAGTATAGCCCAAATACGGGCAACACTTAAACATCCATCGGATTGGTTTTTATCGATCGGACATTAAATCGTAGCAGTGATCGAGTTATTACCCTGTTATCGCGGCAGAATTTCGTGTTAGTGTGTGTTTTTGGAATAAACAGAGGATATCTCAGTGTAGGAAAAGAGTTTTTACGTCGAACCAACGCCAAATTTCAAGTGCCAATGCCCTGTACTTATAATGGAAAAACGGCTCCCTCGCGTGGCGCGAGGGCCTGGCGCGTGGCGCGAGGGCACCACTTCTAGCATAGGGTATCCTCGTGTCTCCCTAGCTTGGGTGAGTCGACATTTCGACGAAATTCGATTTTGACAACAAACTGTGATGATAATCGTCAATGGGGAATACCCCCCCCCCCCCCCCGAGTTTTAGGGGCCCTGATCCTGATTTCGATTGTTCTGAAAATTTTAGGGGTCATGCAATATTATTTGGGGGTCTCAATTAGGGTTTCTTATTGGGAAAAATAAAATAAGAAATAGTAATTTTGATGAGAGTTGTTACAGCTCGACTCAATTTTAAATCGGGGATCGAGCTTTTTCCATAACTCCTTGCTGCGAGCTTTTAGAAGTACCTAACGCATGATCGTTTTCGAGTGATCTAATCTAACTACTAGAGAGTTAAAATTTAAAAATAGCATGGGCAGAATTTCCTATACATACATTTACCAAATGGGGTTTCCTATACATACATTTACCAAATGGGGGGAATAGTGCCAGGCAGCTGTCTGGCACTCCCCCATTGGACTAACCAGTTTATTCTTTTATATCCATCTTAAATTACGTTTTTGCCCCTGTTTAAAATTTCCATTTTGCCCCCAGCTCAAAATAAAATTACGCTTTCGTCCCCATCTCAAAATTACGATTTTGCCTGCCACTCCCCTATTGGACCAACCAGTTTATTATTTTATATCCATTTTAAAATTACATTTTTGCCCCTCTTTAAAATTACGGTTATGCCCCCAACTCAAAATAAAATTACGCTTTTGTCCACAGCTCAAAATTACGATTTTTCCCGCGATTCAAAATAAAATTGTGTTTTGCCCTTAGCTCAGAATTACCTTTTCGCCCCCAGTTCAAAATAAAATCTTGTTTTTGCCCCCAGCTAAAAATTATGATTTTGCCATCTGTTCAAAAATGTAATTTTTCCCCGTTTAAAAAATTATGATTTCGCACTCAGTTTAAAATTACGTTTTTTCCCCGGTTCAAAATAAAATTATCCTTTTGCCCCCTACTCAAAATTACAATTTTGTCCTCGGTTCAAAATAAAATTGTGATTTTGCCTCCAGCTTAAAATTACGATTGTGCCCTTAGTTCAAATTCATATTACGTTGTTACCCCAAGTTCAAAATTATGAAATTGCCCCTGTGAAAATTTACAATTTTTCCCCTGGTTCAAATTTACAATTTTTCCCCCTGGTTCAAATTTACAGTACTACCATCACTTTATCTTTTGGCAAATTACGATTTTACCCCAGTAAAAAAATACAATTTTCCTTCAGTTAAAAGTTACAATATCGCCATTATTTTAGTTTTTTTATCAAAACTATAAAGGTGTTTTGTTTTAATTGGTTGACTCGATTTAATTGTTTTTCATGTCAATGAGCTACCTAACACTCGCTCATTATTCGGTCATCGCCCCGTAACGCGGGCGGGGTATTAACTAGTTTCCTACATATACAAAACACAACTTGAGGGAATAGTGTCAGGCAGCTTGTCTGTCACTTCCCTATTGGACCAACCCATTTTTAATTTAATTTTATTCTCAGTTTAAAATTACGCTTTTGTCCTTTGTTTAAAATTACGCTTTCGCCCCCAGCTCAAAATAAAATTATAATTTTGCCCCTAGCTTAAAATTACGCTTTTGCCCTCTGTTCAAAAACTCACTTTTAATTTTGTTCCTAGTTTAAAATTACTGTTTCGCGCTCTGTTTAAAATTACGTTTTGCCCACAGTTCAAAATTTGTCTGGCACTTCCCTATTGGACCAACCCAGTTTTAATTTAATTTTATTCCCAGTTTAAAATTACACTTTCGTCCTTTGTTTAAAATTACGTTTTTGCCCCCAGCTCAAAATAAAATTATAATTTTGCCGCTAGCTTAAAATTATGTTTTTGCCATCGGTTCAAAAACTCACTTTTAATTTTGTTCCTAGTTTAAAATTACGGTTTCGGCCTCCGTTTAAAATTACGTTTTTGCCCCCAGCTCAAAATAAAATATTGTTTTTTCCTCTAGCGCAAAATTACGATTCTACCCTCAGCTCAAATTTACGCTTTTGCCCACCGTTCAAAATGAAATTATGTTTTTCCCCTGAGCTCAAAATTATTATTTTGCTCTCGGTTTAAAAATATGATTTCACCTCCAGTTCAAAATATAATTACGATTTTGCCCTGTGTACAGACATACATGTTATGAGAGAGAAATATTTGGCTTATTGCCCCGCAACGCGGGCGGGGCAAAAACTAGTTGAAGACAAAATGACAATTATACCCTCAACTTCAATTTCTCTAGCTGTTTGACTTGACAGAGATAAATAATCCCCATTTATTAATTGCACATGTAATGTAACCTTCTTATAAAATTCCCACCATAACCCTTTCACATAATCCTCCATAGAACCCCAAAACAATAAACATACCCTGTCTGCCTGCCTTCTTCAACCTCTGGCACGCATTCTCCTGTCTTCAGCATATGTATTCACAAGGTGAATAATGTGTGATTATTATTGCATTATCCATAAAGTAACTGCTATCACCTGCCTATACCCATTTCGAATGTTTTCCTACGTTAATTGTTTACAAAATCACAAATTAACATTGATAATACGAAGTGTGTTTGTGTAATTTTATCCCAGTTGGCGTTTTGTTTCCTTATTTGATTGATTCTTTCTGCGTTGAGAATAATGACGTTTGATTTGGTATCTTATGCGTCATAAGTTTAATTGAGATCACAGGAATAGGAAATGTGGGTGATATTTTCAGTTGCAGACCAACTGTTTGTTTGAGAGAGAGTTGACTGGTCAAAGGGTTTCGATTTTGATTATCTAAAGGGAGAATTAAAAGTGAATGTAGTAATTTGAGTAGTGAAATGGCTGCAAACTATTTGGCAGATGAAAATCCGGAGCAAATCGGGTGCGTTTTTCAGATCTTTAATCGCCACCATTCTGTTTCCACAAGGCGGATTGTTGGAAACCAGGGCCATTCTGGTACTCTTTTCATTCTTCATTATGATTATGATTTACTAGAGTTGCATCTTTCTAAGGACATGGTCCAAGATAGGACTTCATAGAGGCGTAGGATTAGGGTTAAGGACTTCTAGAGGATAGGTCTTAGGTGTATTTAGTGAAGTAGGTTTTCTTATTCTTTTAAGTGACTTTACCGGCGATTGACTTCTTGTGTATATGCCTGAATGATGTTGTATGCAATTATACATGATTTACATTATACTGTGTCACTCTGATCACTTTCTTGGTATAGGTGACTTCTTTTTTCTATATTCTTGGACTTGATGTGTTGGTTTGCTGTTCGTTTTGGAGCCGAGGGTCTCTTCTGGAAGCAGCCTCTCTATCCCTAGGGATAGAGGCAAGGTCTGTCTACATCCCACCCTCCCCAGACCCTATGAGTACCTTTGCTATTTGTGGGATTTACTGGGTATTGTTGTTGTTGTATTATGATTATGATTGTGATTGATTGGTGTCTTGTTAATTAATTAATATATACAAACAAACAAACAACACAAGTGTTGATACAATTCAATTTCACTGCACTGCAGGCACTTTGTTTTCCAACAATGAAAGAGACTCAAGTTTGGTACGTTTACTTTATACTAATAATTTATCATATCATAAATTTGGTTTTGTTTGTATTGGATTGTTAATAAATTCTTGAATTTAAGATGTTCTTTCAGGAAAAGCATAGGCTATCCACCGAATCATCTAAAGACTCTTTCTCTTCATGGTGTCCTTCATCTCCTTTCTCAAATGTAGATTATAACATAGACAACCATCAAAACGTTGACCATCGAGATGTGGTCAAAGACTCGATCTATGATGCTTTAATGGAACAAGATTCAAATATCTTGTATTGTCATAAACCTAGAGAGCTTTGTAGATCAAAATCTTGCCAATTCAAAGACGGGTTTTCATTTTCGTTATCGAAAGAGTACCCACGGTTATCTTTCGACGGAGAGGAAACCGACATTTTGTCGATTAAAACCGATTCTAAAATAACAAACCCGAGGCTTTCGTTAGATAGTAGAGAACCGTTGATACGTACTCTTAGTTCTGTTTCACTTGTACCCAATAAACCGTCTAACCGAAACCTGAAAGTTAATGGTGAGATCAATGCCGACAACGATCTGAGTCAAACACGGCCACCCAGTGTCGTTGCAAAGTTGATGGGCTTGGAAACTTTCCCATCGTCGAAATCTGTAAATTCGTCAAATGATCGTGTGACGCTTATTAAAAGTACGTTAAGGGAACCAACATCTCCGTGTTGGAAAAATGTTGACGTAAAGCCGATTTCGAAGGTTCCTATTGAAGCCGCACCGTGGAAGCAGCGGGATGGTGTTCGTGCTACAACAACGTCAACTACAACACGCGTGCCCGTATCGAATGTTTATAGTGAAGTGGATAAACGATTAAAGAATCTTGAGTTTTCGGAATCAGGAAAGGATCTTAGAGCGCTTAAACAGATATTAGAGGCAATGCAGGCGGTAGAAGCAAGATGTTCGGACCGTAGTAACGATCAAAATACGTTGTCTGAAAGTAAGGAGTCAGGAATTTCTAACGAGTCGAGTATTGTTATCATGAAACCTGCGAAGAAGGGGTTTATGAATAATAAAACGGGTAAGGATCTGATTACTGAGAGAACGCGTGGTGAGAGGCGATCTCGACCGTCCATTCCTCGTAAGGATTCTGGTAAACCGAGAAAGCAGTCGAACAAGCCGCAGTCGGGGTCTAGGACCAGAAGGCAGAGGAGTCCTAACTCAACACCAGAGGTACATACTAGATTGCGTAAACTACAATTTTCGTCCCTGTGGTTTGCTGATTTTAACACTCTCTGACCAATAATTTGAAAGTTGCATTTATAGTCCATTAGTTTGCTGATTTGTTCAGTTTCAGTCCACACCACTAGCACCGTTAGCGTAGTTCTTTTAAATCATTATAAAAATACTATAATGCCTTTTGTATTTATAAATACAAAAGGGAAAAGAGAATTGTGATGCATAAATGCCCTTTTCGTATTATGAATACCAAGGGTATTATAGTCTTTTTTATCCTGACTTAATAGAACTACACTAACGGTGTTAGTGATGTGGACTGAAACTGAACAAATCAGCAAACTAATGGATTATAAATGCAACTTTTTAACTATTGGACTTAGAGTGTTTAAATCAGCAAACCACAGGGATGAAAATTGTACTTTACTCTAACAGATTTTATGTTTCTATATTACTTTCATTATAATTTGATTAGAAAGATTGTTTAACTAAATAACTAACTAAGATTTTGTTACTGTTACTAGAAATCAACGATGCATGTGAAGGTGGGTGAACAGGTCGCTCCAGAACAACCGAGTCCAGTCTCTGTTCTCGATGATTCAGTCTATGTGGATAATCCACCTTCGCCTGTGAAACGCATGACAATTACCAAAAAAGGTAAATTGTTTTTTTCTAATGCCCTTTTAGATACATACTCAGCGCAAGTTACATTTGACCTGGTTCCACTGGTTAGCAGGGTATTGGTGGGGCCTGGGAGTTTTATTCACTCTACTGTTAAACTTTTTATGAGCACTGATATTATACCAACTTTGTAAGGGCAAAGTGGTCAAGGTGTCATCTTTTTGGGCAAAGAAGATGGTACATGTACGAAAAGTCGTTAGAATATTGTTCAAACTTGGGTTATTAAGTGGCAAGACAAATGCTTTTCTGAGATTTTTTTTTTTTTTTTTTGGTTTTAACTTGATCAAACGATAGAAGACGGAAATTTGGGGTAAAAATTTATCGATTTGGATTGTTTTTTCATCTCCAATGGGCAAAATGAGTAAAAATTAAAACTTAGCTGGAACTAATAAGGGGGCATAATAGGTCAACCTGGTCAAACGGGTCAAAAGTCACCGAACGTGTGTTCAAATGCTTAAACTATCCTGAATCTTTACTTTTGTTATTTCAACAGTTCAACTATATATTTACAGGGGAAGGTTGACGTACAATATTCCTTAACGTGTGATGCGTACGATATTAAATCACGCATGTTATAAAATTCAAACCCTAATCACGCATGAACAAATCAGAAAATCACGCATGGGGTAAACCCCTAATCATGCATGTTATATTTTGTTCATGCGTGATTTAATATCGTACGCATCGCACGTTAAGGACTATTGTATTTGAAACTTTTTCTATATTTATAAATTAAAAAGTAGAAAAAGTAATCGGTCGAACAAAATTCTTGCTATATGAGAGTTGCAGAGCGCAATCTTTACAACATGATGTGCATCATATTCTTGTGTGTATAATGATTTTACTAGACTAACCCTGCTGTTTTTTCAACAGATGACACTCCAAACTCAGCTAATAGCATTGTTAAAGATCGACATGAAGCATCAAACGGTATCCAATCAAACACGACCATATCATTTCAGATCACCCGTGAAAAACTGAAGAGGGTCGAGGATTTGGTTCAAAAACTTAAGAACCTCAATTCCAGCCACAACGAATCTCCCACAGATTACATTGCATCTTTCTGTGAAAACACAAACCCGAACAATACATACATCTCGCAAATCTTATTATCATCCGGGCTCCTTCTCAGAGATCTAAAATCTTTCGAATTCCACCCATCCGGTCACCCGATCAACCCTGAGCTATTTTCGGTCTTGGAACACACCAAGTTCAGTAATCTTCAAAACGGAAAGCTTCACAGGAAGCTAATATTTGACACTGTGAATGAAATTCTTGTCGGGAAGTTAAGTTCAACTTCTAGGATGATGATGATGATGATGCAGGATTCTAGAAAGCTTTTAAGGGAGTTGTGTTTGGAGATTGAGCAGCAGCTTCTAGTGCACAAGAAACGAGACGGGTGTGGGCCCGGGAACGAGGATGATGATTTGAAGAACATTTTGGTGGAGGATTTGTCGAAAATGTCAGAAAACTGGACCGGTTTTTATGGTGAAATTCAGGTGATTGGAGTGGAGGTTGAGCAACTTATCTTTAGAGACTTGGTTGATGAAGTTGTTATAAGTTGTGCCCGCCGGAGCTCCAGTGAGTTTTCCGGCAAATCCACTTGATACTAAGAGTATCACTGGTGGTCGGGTTGTGTTTTTGTGTGATCATATGAAGTTTATAATATGTGGTTGTAAATGTTTGATTATTGTTGTGGTTTTTTAACATGCTAATTTTAGGCTAGTATAAATTTGTAGAATCACTATTATTTAGCATTTCAGATTTTTTCTGTTATAATGCTACATTGACGATTACATGTGTTTAGTTGTGGCTAACGAAATCCTAGTGAGATTAGCCAGTATCAATGATCCTGTATCATACATGTTTTGTCTCATCAACTGATTCTGATTTGGTCATGTGTATGAAACTGGAACGGGTGTGGATGCAGGGGGGGCCTACCCACTCGTGTAGGTGGGCGGCCGCACCCCTTGAAAAAAAAATTAGGGTTAAATTTCGCACAAAATCCTGACCCCACCTTTGAAAATTTTCAACCGCACCCCTTGGAATTTTCAACCGCCCCCCTTTGTTCTTGCGTCTTCAATGTTGGATGACCACGAGTATTCATTTGAACAACAGGAGGTTTTTTTGGTATTATTGCCTAGCATGAGTATTATTGCCGTAATTCGAATAGCCGTGTTGTGCGTACGAGTCTTCCACAACCTCCCCCCTCATGTTGGACTGGACCGGTTTCTCGTATGAGTCAGAAATAGTGGTCCCCTCGTAAAAATCTTGAACAACGGACTCGTCAGAGTATTCACCGAAAAGGTAGTTGCTAAACCACGACATCGTATTTTGAAGAAACGCCACTAAAACAACAAAATACGCGTTTGTTTGAAACACTTTTGCAATTCGGAATTTGAATGAAATGTCGAATGCATGGTCTGCCTTCTTAAAGCACCAAAATTTGGGACCAAAGCGCAGCGTTTAGGGTTCCTCGTGACCCGGCTAACAACATCATACCGAATCAAACCTCGTATCAAAGTCACTTTTGTCTGGAAAAGAACCTTAAACGCATGTTTTGGCCAAAGCGCGACGCTATGTAAAAATAAGGATGGGGTGTGTGAATATCATATCATAGTCAATAAAATGCATCCAATGATCGGTTGTTGCTCCCTTTGCACTCATAAAAACTCTAAAACCCTAAATTGATCTCGTTTTTAGGGTTTACCATGGGCGACGCTTTAGACAAAATCAAAGGTTTCTGGAGATCTCAATTTTACGATGAAGAGAATTGGGCTACTAATGCGGTAATACTTTTCATTACAACTTCCTCATTGAAATCTTGGTATGCATATGAATGTGTGAAAATCCAATCTAATCTAGGTTTTAAATATATACTTATCCGTATTATGGATTGGTTGACTTATCGATGGTTAATTGTTCATCTTATGACGTGTAGTTTGTTTTTAAGTTTGTGATTTTCACTTAGTATCCCGCTGGGTGTTTGGGTTAGGTTTCGAAAGCAATCAAGTGTGGTATACATATGTTTATATTCATAACATTCACTTATTTATTGATACTAGAACACTGGGAAATGATCATAGATACAGTTTCAACTCTAAGGCTAGAGGGTGTGGTATCACGCCACATAAGCGTCACCTCAACACCATGTCACATGGGGGGTTTAAAGCCCCTTCCTTTAACTTGCATGCAATGGTTTAAAGCCTCTTTTTATTTTCAAGGCTCGTAAGGCGTTAAAGCCCCTTCCTTTAACTTGCATGCAATGGTTTAAAGCCCCCATTATGCTTGTGACAACGCAAGTTCTTCCCTAGGCGTCCACTTCTCGATCGTCTTAGGAGCACATGCTTCGCTCTCATCCTTCTTACGGTGCCTTCTAGATCGTCCACCTTTTGAGGAAGTGGGTTGGGTTTCGGGTACGGTATGGGTTTCAGGTAAGGATTCGGTTTCGGGTATGTTTTGGGTTTGGGTTAAGTTTTGGGTAAAAAATGGCGGTTGGGAATAGTATCCATAAAAACCGGGAATCGGTGGCGTGGTCGGATGAGGGGAGGTCATAGTTGTTAATAGCGGCTATAGCGACCGCTATAGCACACTATGTAGCAAAGCGACCAAGTGCTATATGGGTCTTAGCGACGGTTCGTTTTTTTTTTTTTTTTTTTTTTAGTTTTTCACCTCTCGTCTGGGCCATTTTTAATACAAAAAAAAACTGCATAATCTGGTTAAAAAAGCAGAAGGTTAAATAGTGCAAAAACTGGCCCACGCGGGCCTGGGGTTTTCGGAGCTGCATTCGTGTCCGCAGGACGTGCGGGCATGCACGAGTTCAATTAAATTCCAGCTTAGAAACTCATTTTTTGCACCCCGCCCCCCTGCGCGCGGGTAGGACTTGTGGTAAAGCATGTCATAAAGCTACAATGGAGTAGTAAAGACTTTACCCTATAAACAACCACTAACTTTGTTCACACACCAATGTGGGACAAAGTATTTACCACCTTTTGAGACTTTCATTCACACACCCAACATATAAGTCCTAAACTTTTGCTACTAACTATTAGTTTTTGTTAAATATACATGTAAAAATAGCATATATACAAGGGTATTTTGATGTAATATACATATAAAAATTTTGAAAAATCTTTTTCTAGTGTAATCGCTATTTATAAAATAGCCGTCGCTGTTTGTCGCTATTCGCTACGTAGCCTATAGGTGCGCCTTGTCGCTATTCGCTATCGACAACTATGGGGGAGGTCGGGGTGGTAGGTGGCATCGAATAATACCCAAGCGGACCCGTTCGCGGGTCTCTTCGGGAAAGTTCTTCTTGCTCGTTGTTGGGATTGTTTGCTAAATTTGCCCAAAACGGATTGTTGGGATCCCACGGGTTTTGGTTGTTGGGAAACATTGTGTGAATATGAAAAAAATTTGTAAAGATTTTAGATGAAGAAGAGTTGAAAATTTGAGTAAAACTAAAGGGGTAGTGTATTTATAGTATTAAAATAAAAAATTAAAACTTAATTTTTTTTTTAAATCGACCGTTGCCAACGGTATTTTTGACCAAAACCCTCGAAACAGCCGCTATTTTGTGATAGCAAACGGTTCGGTAACGGCTATGAAATTAAAACTCGAAATAAAACGGATAGATCTAACGGTCTCTTGTGATACAGAAACACCACACAAGAAAACGATTAGGGCAAACTAAACGAGAATCAAGATACAGATACACCACTTGATTCTAATCTAGGCTCCAAGAACACCATTCAAGTTGCCACCCTTGAACCAGCATGGAAGAATTAATTACTCTCAAAATCCATCGAGAAAAATTAACACACAAATTTCAAACTCATGAACTCACTGTCCCTTGCTTTCTTTCGATTAATGCATATTTAAACTACAATTACAATAACTGACCACTATTCCCATTATCCTTGTTCATGGGTTTTACTAAATAAAATAAAAATGAAAAAAAGCACATGTTGGAAAGTAAACAAACTGCACAAAACATGGACTCATGCAAATAAAAAGAAAAACACAAAAATATAACTTAAAAATATTAGATGAAATAAACGTGACTTGAGGATGGCTATCATTTTGCCTGTTAGTGGGCTGGCGAGAGGGCTTTAGCGCCCCTTCAATGGCGGGCTCGGAGTGGGTGGGGCGCCAGAGGGTGCTAATTTTGATGATGTGGCGGGTGGCGCGAAGTCACACCCCCTGGCCTAAAAGTTAGTGGTGGATTGTTTCAGTCTGATGGTCACCTGTTTCTAATCCACAAACTAAATGCTCAACTATATCTGATTTACAAAATTGTTGGTCAGTTTCAGTAAATTATGGGTATAATCGAGTGAATAAGGGACGTTTAAATACTGGTCTGTTTCAGCTACAATGTTGCGTTTTCATCACTGCTCGAACCACCTTTATAAATGATTAGTGTTTCAAATAAGAATTGAAGATTTGTCAATAATAACCTATTTTTTGATAAACTGATCTATACAGAGATACACTTCAGACACGATCGATCAAATCTATTTGTATGCTAGTTATTTGACCAGACCAGAGAATGTTCAAACATAACCTGAATCAACCCTTTCATAACTAAACGGGTCAAATTTAGATATAAAAATAAAATTGGATCAGCTGTCACTGATCTTAATTAATATTAAAAAGAAATTGTATTGTTTCCCATTTATATAGAGATTTTGTTTTCTTGCTGTTTAACAGTTGACTGACATAAAGACGCTTCAATGTCATGTTCCATTGCAGAAATTACTCCATGCTGTAGGGCTGTTTGCTGGTTCTATCGTTTTGATGCGAAATTTTGGTGACCTTATGGCTATATGAAGCTGGATCTCTTTGACTTTGTCTTTATAATCATGTTTTTTAGTTGTTATTAGTGGTGGTCAAACTGTTATGGATACTTTTGTAGAGACATGATTTTCACTTAATAACTCAGGGTTCTTCAACTTTTCTAGTTCTGCTTGAAAATGGCAACTTTCTCATCTTTAATGATTTTTTTGGTTCTGTTTTCTGCAAGAATTCAAAAAAAACAAAATAAACAACCATAGGCTGTTGAAATGGTTACAACCTTTTAATAGAAGTGGTTGCTCTCTACATTTTAAAGACAAGTGATTGCTCTTTGATGTCGAGGTAGCCAAACCTGGTGTCAAGAACTAGTAAATAGTAGTATGAAAGAACTATTCTTTAAAATTAGGATTATATTTTGCAAATAAAACTCCAGACTCGCCACAAAAAAAAGGTATGGACTAGAATTTAGTTATGCTCACAACACTTGTGTGTTCTCTCAGTTAGTTTACAAACATTAGCTATGATCAGAATCCACAAGTTTTCCAATGTTAAGAGACGGTGGTTCCACAACACCTCTTACGCTACACAGTATGGTTTGGCTAGCATGAGCGTCACATCACTGCCTCTAATTCATCCTTTAACTAACCCGATGTGTAGGTGTGGGTTAACTAATAAGTAAAAAAAAAAAAGACAAAAAAGACAAGAAAATCTGCAATTAGTTCTTTGCGCATGGGACCCATTATTGTTATGGGCTTGGCGGAGCCTTCTTTGGTGCTCCCTTTGACTAAGTATGGAGCGGTGTTGGGGACTTTAAAGTGATGGGGTGGAAGAGGGCGCTAGCCCACACCATTCAGCTCATCCTTTAACTAACCAGGTGTGGGTTAACTAATAATTAAAAAAACAAAAAAAAAGACAAGAAAATTTGCAATTGGTTCTTTGCACATGGGCCCCACTACTGTTATGGGCTTGGCAGAGCCCCTTTGATCAAGTATGGGGCGGTGTTGGGGACTTTAAAGCATGGTTGTAGAAATCACTAGTCGGCCGGTGGGGTGGGGACTAGCGATTAATCGGGATTACTAATTGAGTTTCGGGTAATAAGAATTCTCAATCACATTAGCACTAGATATCGTAAATGGTTATATGGTTTTACCGTTGGGTATGTGATTGAGATTACTAAAGCTTATCGTAAATGGTTAGACTCTAACCAAGTACTTGGGTCATATACTTAATGAAACTGGCCGGTTTGGTTATTGGTTTTGTTACTAGCTTTGATAATTAGTTCAGTTTTACATGAACTCAGACCTTGAAATCCTAGAAAAACAACTCAAGTGAGCGGTTTGGTTTCGCTAGATCAGTTTCGTGAAAGTAAACCAAAATCATGTTTAAGATTGGAGCACACCTTCGAGTCGTGAAAAGATCCTTTTGTAGGAATACAAGGTAAGGATGCATAGATCATACATACACCAGATTTGATTTTTTTTAGTTGAAGTGTTTTTTAAACTTTTTTTATCAGTTTAAAGTGATTTGACTGCACTTTTTAATATCGGTACTCAAAAAACATGTTTTTAAATGTTCTACTCTTATTTCAAGTTTTCATCACTATTACATTACTTACATCATTACCAATCTTCCAACTTAAATCCGACCCGACCCAACCAGTTACTCAACAAAACTGTAATCATGGCAGCCACCTTTATGAACAAGGACTACAACTAGGTGGCCACCCGATAGAAAACATTTCTGATTCAAATTTACTCATCATTCCTATACTTAAAGCAATAAACCAGATTTAACATTCAAAAGCACAATGCACATAGACCAAAATAAACAAACTAACCTAACTATAGTCATCCTACTAAAGATGGCGTATAACCATTGTCACGAAACCAATCAACCATGACAATGTTTTAAACTTTCATTTTAGATATCTCTTCCAGCAAAAACTTAGATTCAGCTGCAAAATCAACTGGAGCAATAGACTTGACTGTAATCCTTTGTTTTTTCTCGTTGTTGTACTCTTTTTGTGCAACCATCACCCGGAAAAGATATGGGACCCACGTCGCCTTTTTAAGTTGAGTTTGGTATTCACTTCCATCATCCTGCAATTATAAAAAAAATATTAGTAAAAACGTTTAAAATCGTAAATAATAATAATAATTCATGGTTTACCTGTGACTTCAAATTATGTAGTTCGGTAGCAGAGCAACCGATTAGTTTCTCAGCTTCATCACTGAAAACAGATAACCAAGCTCCACCACTTGCATCAGAAAACTTTGCAGACAATATATACCTGAAATTACCACAAAATGATGTAAGTCATTATGATGTCATAAATCATAAACCATAACTAAAAATATTGCAAATTAATCACAATTTTACAAACCTCAAACTGCAGTCGCTTTCGTTCTTCTGGCACGCTTGACACCAGTAACCAGAACCAACATCTTCAGTAACCTTTTTGTAACATGTTTTGCAAGCTTGATAATACATGGCTTGATCAGATTTAATCATACTCATACAAGCGCGTATACTGTACCACACAGGCTGCACAAGAAAAATATAAAAAATGTTCATTATTGATATTTTTTATCATCTTTAATTGTAAATTACAAAAAATTGTTATTTATTAATTAACTAATTAAATATACCTTTTCTTCACCCAAGGATGAGTTGCTGGTGATTTGGTTAAGTGTCACACGATCGGCGTACATTGATCTACCGCCGTTTTTCATTGAAGGGCTCAAATTCAAACCGATAGATTCCATGTTGGTTTCTTTGCCTTCAGATTGAAACCATGATTTTAGTTTTTCGGAATCAGGAGAGTTGGGATTAACTTCTATGATACTTTTGCTCACCGTTGACAAAGATACCCCTGAAAGCAAAAAAATAAAAATAAAAACAATTGTAAGTAAATATGTTCAGATACACGCAAAAGTTTAAAATTTTGATGACATTACCTTGGAAATCGGATACGCGCAAAGATTTGATTGCAACTACAGGAGACTCATCGGCCATGTCTAATAGTTTTTGACCGAGATCAGTGGCAAGAACGTTCCACAAAGATACAACTACAGTTTTCTTCCTGAAAAAATACATTTTTTTTAAATTAGTTTTTTGTACAAAAATGAAGATAAAGATATTAAATACAAGAGAAATAGGTAAATTTACGTGTCGTCTGCAATAGTTATGTCACGTTTTGGGATGGACTCGTTATCGATTTTTCTTCTAATGCTCATGGTTGGCGATACATTTTGGACCACACCAATGACATCTGTAATTCATAGTAAGGTCAAAGTCAAATTCAATATAGTCAAACAAAAAAGATTATGTGCAAGTTTGTACCAATAAGCTCCTTCTGATTGACATATGGTCCCAACTGATCAATCGGGACAAAGTTGAACTTGGTTTCGGGGATAAAGGCTGCTTCGTTGACTGCTTCTTCCACTTGAGAATTTTCGTTCAAAGTCATTTCATAATCGTTTTGTACGGTCTTGAATTGCTTGTTAGCAACCTTTAAAGTCCCTTTGGATATGTAATAAACTTTTCCCATTTCAAACACATCGAAAAACTTCCTTGCAGCCTCATTGAACATGGTTGCTTGAATTTGAGTACCCTAAAAAAAGTTTATAAAAAAACTTATGTTATTTTCCAACTTTCAAGTTTTTAACAAAAATAAATTGATTATTGTTGCATTTGATATGGACTTACATCTTCATCGGTTAATTCTACATTGAAGACACAACCTTCGCCTCGTGCATTCTTGTAATGGCGCATGTTTCCTTTGGATGTGAGCCGAACTTTAATTGTCCAGTTTCCTTGATACGGGTTTAAGGAAGCCAACGGGTGAACCCGTCTAGTCATAGAAGTTCGTGCAGTGGGTGCCATGCTACAGTTCATATAATTTTTTTTAAGAAAAGAGATAAGCGAATCTAGATAACAAAGTAATCAAATCACAAACGTTGACATGTCAAGTTAAAAATATTAAACATGTTAACCCATCAACACTAATGCATTTAAACAAATCAATGTGTCAACATGTTAAGTGATTCTTGCAACTTAAAGTGACAATAAGATATCCAATGTTGTAACTTTTTTTTATAAAAAGCGAGGCGTTACATAATATATGCATGACCGAGGCAAATTACATAAGGATAGCAGGTAGATGAGCAACAAATTACATAATATACGTTATAACTAACTAACTAAATGTAAAAATAAAATATTTACTTTGAGATCAAGCATTAAACCATCAAGTAACAATGAACTTACTTTCTATTCTGTTCATAGATAATTTGAGCAGCTGATTTAGTAACAACTTCTTGCTTTGGCTTCAACAAAATGCCTGCACCTTCAGTCTTCACCTCCACCTTAAACTCTGCCTCCAACGCAGGCGAAACCGCTTCACATTTTATCACAATCAAGTACCTAGCAAAACCAACACCAAATTAGATTGATTCAAAACTGCATAAATCACACAAATGAATCAAATTCATAACTTAATTCCAAACCCAAAAATAAACTAATCTCTTACTTTTCATTCTTGTTTGGGATGTCATTGAGAGTGTAATCAATAACACGAATGAGACCCAAATTTTGAATGTTTCCATTGATTACTTCAGATGACAAACTTGCTTGCAAAATAGCCTTCAACTTCCTCTTCCCATCATTCACATTAAACCTGTTGAAAATATCCCAAATAAAGTCAGATCAAAATATGGGTGGGGTTCGACCCGACACAAGTAAAAAAAACGTATGACATACATAGGATCCGAACGCAAAATAGCATACAAAAAGTTGGAAACATACGTGTATCTGTTGCCAGCTGCTGGCTTGAGATCGAGTACTTGAAGAACGATTTCCGGAAGAACAGTAGAAGAATCTGGACTAGGATTCGACATGATAACCGATATCGCATCTGGACTCACTGATTTCGTCATCTCCTCTTGCTATTACACAAATTAACTCCAACTCTCGTTTTGTCTCTGCTGTGAATCGAGAGAAATGGTGGTAAATAGTGAAGAGGGAGAAATGGGGTTTTTGTATAAGTGATTTTAGCGCTAATATGTTTAAATTTGAGTCAAGTCTTGAGGAAGATTTGGGTGTTTTCCCGGGGCTTTAGTACTAGATATTAAGAACATTTTGGCGCCTAATTTATGGGTTTCAAATTTTTGGGGGTATTTTACATAAAAGAAAAATAAAACTCTCTACTTTATTTTAATCTATATACTAGGTTAGAACCCGTGTATTACACGGGTTGAATAAATATAATTTTATATATTAAATAATAAAACAATATACATCTTTAAAAACCTCGTTTATTACTCGTGTTGAATAAATGTTATTTTATATACTAAATAATAAAAAAAAAATTATATCTTTAAGAAACTCGTGTATTGTATGGGTCGAATAAGTGTAATTTTGTATATTAAATAATAAAAAAAATATATCTTTAAGAACCACGCGCATTGCATGGGTTGAATAAATGTAACTTTACACATTAAATAGTAAAAAAAAATTATATCTTTAAAACCTCGTGTATTGTATGGATTGAATAAATGTAATTTTGTATGGTAAATAATTAAAAAAAAGTTGTATCTTAATTATACCGGTTGAATAAATCTAATTTTATATACGAAATAGTAAAAAAAAAGTTATATGATTGAAAAATAACTAACGGTTATACTGGATACACGATGAGCAGAGTTAATGTAAAGATGATTTTTTAAAAGAAAATACATTATTGAAGAAATCAAATTAGCAACCATTTGAGTGATAAAATGCTGGTATCAATTCTGACAATTTGATTTATGAATTATGTAATAGGGGAATGTTCATTTGAGAAAAAAATTTTATTGAGAAGAAAAAGAACAAAGGGTAATTTTGTAAAACATTAAATAATTTTTTCACTTATCTCATTTATTATCATCTTTAACTAATTAATTAGTCATAAAGACTGTCCTCATCCACACTAACTTTTTTTGCCTACACACATGAAAAGTTATCTTACATATTTCGAAATTTATCCTACATTTTGAAATTTATCCTACATAACTCGTAACTATCCTATACACTTCGTAATTTATCCCACACTTTAAATTATTTTTTTGAAAAAGTATATATTTTAAAGATAAGTTACAAAAAAATTAATGTAGTTAGTTATTAAAAAGGAAGACTACAAATTAATAATCTATGTAGATTTACCAATGTACCCTTATAGTAACATTAAATACTTATATTAAATGAAGTAAAATAAAACATTTTTATTGGTTGAAATTTCTTCTTTTTATCTTCTTACAAAAAATTTCTTCTCATTTGAACTCTCTACTCATGTAATAAAATTGATATAATAATTTTTTTAGTAACGAAAATAAAATTATATTAATATAAAGTTTGATTTTTGTGATAAGTAATTTGATTTACTTAAAAGTATCTTAAAAAAGTATCTTAATTTAAGATATTTTTAAGTAAATCAAATTACTTATCACAAAAATCAAACTTTGTGTTAATATAATTTTATTTTAGCTTATCTTTTTAACCAAGCTGGTGTTTGTGTAATATCCATGTAACATATCAAAATTTCGACTAATCAAACCTTCTAGTTATTTACTTCATTTTTAATTGCTGGCAACCTTCTACTTATTTACTTATTTCTAAACTATAAATTATCAACAAATTTGTGGTTTATGTTGTTGTAAAATAAGCATTGAGAGTTTTTCAAAAAACTTTTGCATTATTCAATTTAAACCTAAAGATTTTAATCTTTTGTATTTAACTCCTTTGATTTTTATACTTTTAACAAAAAGTTTTTCATCTTTTGCAATTTAACCCCAACACTTTTTTATTTTCAATTTTGGTCCCCCCATACTTTTCATCTTTCGTAAGTTTTTCATTTTAAGTTTCGTAATAAATTTTTCGAATCAACACACCACAACATGCGTGGATTGTTCAATTTATAATCAAAACTAAAGAAGACCGTGTGTAGGGTTCAATTTATAATCAAAACTAAAGAAGAGATACCATTTTTAATATAAAATGTATTATTAAGCATCCTTTTTATGTTTTTTTTAAATGCAGAGTTTTAAATGTATTATTGTTAGAATGTTAGTGATCTTTCGTAAGCCGATAAGCACCTATCTTATAATTGTTGCCAAAATAATATTGTTATTAATTAAAATCCATAATATAACAATTATATTTATTTAAAAACAATCCATAATATAATAATTATCTTTATTTGAAACAAATTATATCTGTAATAAGTTGGAGAGAGAGGCGGGAAAACAAAAAAATAGAGGGCTCCAATGAATGACATGTGTCCCCCATTTAGTTTCTTTTATTATATATATATATATAGATGATAAAAATAAAAGTGAATGAATTCGTGATTTTTTTATATTAAACAATATCTTATTTTCATTTATTAGACTATGGGGTATGGGGCGTGGGTTGGGTACAAATGCCCAAGTCACCACCCCGGGTGGGTTTGGGTTTCGGTGTGGCCTCTTGGGCGGAAGTTTCAGCCCGGGTGTTGGACATGCCTAGCAGTCCTCCATGGCCGGCTCTCATTGGCTGGGTTGGCTAGGCCATAGCGGCTAGGTTTAAATTTTAAAAAATAATCGTTTGGCCAAGCCAAACGGTTCACCCAAGTCACTATAAAACCCCCCAACCCCACCGCCTGTCCACATCCCTACCCCAAACCTTCACTCCACCTACCCGAACTCGCTACCCACACTTGATACCGGCACAACGTGATGAAGGGCCGCCAACCCGGTGAGACCCGTTACTGGCCGGAAGCTTTCGCTAGCTACCGGCACAACGTGGGGAACGCCCCGCACAATTTAAACGCGTGCCAACACAAGTGGCGCGAGCTACGACCGAAGCTCGACCGTTTTAAAGTCTACTATGATAACGTCCCGGGCGGTGATATAAGTCACGAAGACCGGGTGGCGGTGGCCAACATCCAGTTCCGGGGCAAGGAGCGAAAGCCGTTTGACAAGCTCGCTTTGTTCGAAATCTACCTAACGCTTTAGGCTTTTTTTTTGTAATCCTTTTTTGTAGAATTTTTTAATTTTTAGGAACTTTTAATAATAGTTCTTTTTTTTTAATTCTGTGTGTATTTTTTTAATTTTAGGTTTTTTTTTAAATTTTTATAAAACTGGCCAACCCACGCGGGCTAGCCACGCCCCGCCATACCGACCCAACACGTCACTTACCAGCGGGGGGCTCGAAGTCCACGTGTCAACCCATGCCCCAAACCCCCGCCCCATCATACCCCACGGTCGAAAACACCAATGCCTTTCGCGCAACGCGCGTCATTTAAAAACACTAGTTCATTAAGTTTTCTAAACTAGTCTTTATTGTTTCTTTTTCTCCAAGTATATGAAGAATATTAATCAAGTTCACGAGTAAGAATATTAATTAAGTTCATGTTGATTCATGTTAGTTTTTAGTATACTAGCCATGTTAGTTTTATACAACAGCACCATATGTTTGAACAAGCTTATCTTCATTGTCTTTATGTGTTTAGACAGTCTCTATTTAGAAGAGGCCCATGAATGGAACCAAGAAGATGGATCAAAAGAGGGTTGCGAACAAGCAAGTTAGTGTTGGTGATTGATTTATTGCATAATGTTATTGTTGAATTCCAGGTTATAAACAAGTTTCCTAAACTTATATGTTAACAAAGGTTGAGATTCACATCTACAAAGCTAAACCTAAACTATAATTTTTAATTGAGGAACTGGTACATATGATTTTATTGTTAATGAAAGACTAAACATAGAAACAGATCAGGTAATAACAGAGTCAAATGAATTGGGGTCAAAGTTACCCGACTTTTGATACAAAGATTGACTTGGTGGTGTCCTTGATTTAACTTGAAATATGTGTGACAACTGGCACTTTTCCATGTATTTCCGTACAATGTGAACAGTAACTTGTAATATATATGGTTGTGTATGATAAATTTATGATATGAATGATTGCATGATTTACTTTCAAATAACTCACAAATACATTACATGTTGCATGTTATTTATGATTGTTAAATGCAACTTGAAATAGTTAAATTAGTGCACAGAACGAAACTAGCACAATAATCAGATGAGCTAGAAGTACTGACGGGAGTTCAGTACTCAGACAAACATCATGTTAGGACACAGAATGAGTCCCGGAACCAAAGTTTACACTAGAATTCCATGCAGGAAAGTAAGGGTTATAAAACTGTCTTTCGAGTTACGATTTAAGCACTAAAAAGTACCCGAAACACACCCTAAATGCAGAATTCTGTAGAAATCAGCAAAAATCAGCTTTTAAACATCAAAATATTATGCAGAAACAAGGTTTAATTGTCAAGAATAACTTGTAAAGTGTCGGGAATGAAAACTGTCATAAAAGGCATCTCATAACACACTAAACTGCGCAATGTAGCACCTTAACGAACCGGTAACCAAACGAACAACCGGACACTACCCAAAACACCAAAATTAAACTAGAAGCATTGTTTTAACATCATGAAGCTAGTTACTACCACTAAACATCATATTACATCTTAAAACCCCTAAACACATTTAAACCTCTAACTAAGGCACTTACATCTTAACTAAACAAGTAACTAATATTTGAAACCCAACCATGCCCCCCCCCCCCCCCCACCTTTGAGACGGTCAACATAGGGGTCCCACACCCCACATTTCTTTTGATTATTTTAGTTGATTTGTTAAGAAGATATTAAACACATAGATCTTTGTATAATGCAATGTTGGAAGTAAGTTATAAAGAACCATAATTCTTAAACACTTATCATTATTACCCTTCAAACTCACCAACATCTTCTTCTTCCCTTTCCATACTCACGGACAAAGTTTTGATCGATGTCGTAAGGTCGGTCAAAAATAAAGTTAAAAGTGTCATATTCACCTTTTACTAGTAAAGGGTAAGTAGGGTGTCGAATCCACGGGGAATCAATGGAAAGTACGAAAGCTCGTTGTTTTAATTATCATCTATGTCTAAACTAATTGCTTTTTGCAGTTTTGAAAATAACTATGAAAACAAATATAAATTATGATTGTAAACAATTGTAAGAAGAGGGACCAATCTCCGGGTTTTCAGGTTGTGTAGAAACACGGGTAACCTAATTACTACCAATTGGAAATCACATAGACATGATTTGCTAACTACTTGTTTTGATAAATAATTAACAGATAATATATTTGATTGCAATGATCCACGATCGAAACCGAAAGATTGATGCAACTGAATAATAACCTAGATAATTACTGTCACGGCCCTCGTCCCGGTGTGACCCGGTTCAGGAGCCGCGTGACAGAAACCCATGGTATTTTGAGTTGACAGCGGAAGTTTAACAGGATCTTTTAAAACTTGAAAATGCCCAATTATTTTATTTCATAATTTGGTACAAACCCCGAAATTTATAATAGAGGAATTTCACGAGGAAATTCCCTGGTTTACAAAACATGCTTATTTATTTTACTGAGCCACTACTTCAAGCTTGTTAGTGCTCCATAGCACTTTTCCTTGATTCAAAGTAAATCACCTGAAACATGTTTAAAAATATTTTATCATCGGGGAAATATTGGCGAGTCATTCAGGTTAAACAAAACGACACATTAGTTATAAATTACAGCATAAGAGCGATTACAATGGCTACTATCTTATTTTTATCTGGCGCCGTGTCACACCCTGGTGACGATGGTCATACCACTATTGGGTCCTTTCACCCAAGTAAGTGATGATTATCACTGTTAGGTTGGTGAACCTAACCGTGAGAAATTAGTAATGTACACAATACCCCACTTGCTAGTGATTCAAGATAACCAAGACTTAATCCCTGTAATTATAGCTTTTGAAAATAATTTGAGTATTGTAAAACATTGTTGATAAAAAGAGAATGACTCACATTGCAAGTTTAGTTGGGCAGAGTTTAGCCTACTGATAAGCCTGATAACCTAATTTAGATAACAATGCACACGAAACTAGGTCAGTAACTTAATACAACATTTACGATAAACTCACGAAATCAAAACCCTCACGACGGATGAAAAAGTATAGCCCAATTATGGGCAACACTTAAACATCCATCGGATTGGTTTCAATCGATCGGACATTGTATCGTAGCAGTGATCGAGTTATTACCCTTGATCGTAGCAGCGTTTTCTTAAGTTGAATGTGATTTTCGAGCATGCAGAAAGTGATTTTGGAAAAAATTTCGCACACAACTGAACTGCTCATGGCCAACCCATTTATAGCCAGATTTTGGGTTTTACGCGGCCCGCGTAAACCCTCGTTTGGCTCTTACGCGGCACGCGAGGGCCACCTAGTCTATAACTAGGGCTAGCGTGTCACAATAGGTGCGCCACGTGTCTGACACGTGGCCTGTTCGCTTATCCAGAGACTTTTTAAGTTGTCGCGGCCCGCGTAGCCTTACCTTATGGCTTACGCGGCCCGCGTGAAAACCAATTTTCTTGGTTTTTCATGCATATTAGAGTTTTAGGGGTCCGGGTTTTCACTTACGGATCGTTTATGGACAATTTTGCAGGTCATTACAATTACCAATCCTAGATTTCATAAACATGAACAAGTTCAATGGTTAAAGGTTGAAGACAACGACAACTTAGAATTTAATCCCAATTGTTGATGACAAAACCAAATAACTGATGAGCAAGTATGCAAATGATAATCCAACAATGTTTAATAAAAAAACAAATAAACAATAAAGATAAACTAACCGAATGATTAGTCAAATCTCAATCCAAAAGTTTGTAAAACTAAGTCAACCCGGTTCCTAACACAAACCCTAGTCCCGGAGATGATCACGGGTGGTTTAGCCGCTCATGTTCTTGATTTGATCTTCAATCTTGATGAGGAATTGCATGATTGATGATTAGATTCGGGTTGAGAACTCCAAAATTCGTCCTTGGGTAGTGGAAAACGGCTAGGGTTAATGATAATTTCGTTTGGGGAATGTTTGTGCTTAAATATGGTGGAAAAACAAGAAATTCGCAAGTCAGATCTGGGAGTCAGCGCCCAGTGCGCCAAAAACAACACCCAGTGCGCCAACTTGTTGTTTTCTTCTGTGGTGCGCTGAAATCAGCACCTAGTGGCGCCGATTGCTACCGAAGTTCCCGTTTTTCATATTTTAGCCTTCCAACTTGTGTGTATGCTTCTAATACTCCATAATGCTCCTCGAAAACCTTCCGTCAAGCTCTAAAAGCCATCTGTTATGCTCCGAGTACTTGTAAATCAAAATCAACCCAAAGTAAACCGTTTCCATACACAAAATCATATAAATCCTCATAATTAAACACTTTAAAACACGATTAAACACCCTCACATCACACCTCTTTTCATCTTCTTCATTTTTCAACTCATTTCCATACAATCTAAGGTGTTCCTAAGGTGTATCAAAGCTAGTTAGGAAGGTTTCAAGCAAAGGAACTTGAAGGACCATCTCAAGGAGCTTTTACCCACCTCTTTTCTCCTTCATCTTGCATCTTGATCTTCCCTAGCCCTTATGCTAGTAGTAAGCACTCTTGATCTTGTTTTTACACTTGATTTTAGTAGTTAAAGTAAGTAGTAACAAGATAATCTAAAGATCACATCAAAACAAGAACTTGAACATAAGAATAAAGCTTGAAATCATGAAGATCTAAGTTGTTTAAGTGTATGTGATGAACATGTTTGTTGATTTCTTGAATGTATGGTGTAGATCACCACATAAAGCTTGCTAGATGATGATTTAAAACATGATCTAGCAAGTATGAGGATGAATCTTGAAAGATCTATGTTGATCATCCTTTATGTTAAGTATCAACTTGAAGATGAACTTGATTTTGTGTAGGACGATGATTCCTACAAGTTGTGAGTCTTAAAAATATAAGATTTCAAAAATAAAAGTTTCAAGAAACTAAAGTTTACATCAAGATTTAACATGATTTGGTTTTGAAAGAAAATAACCATGTTTTAAGTGATTAAATGGAACTAGTAAAGTATGTGAAACATGAAAAATTCAAGAAGATGAATTTTTGTAAAAGTGAGTTACAAGTTGTAAAGATTGAAAATTTGTAAGAATGAGTTTTTATGAAATAAAAACCATGTTTTTAGTTGTCACACCCCGAGATTTACAGCTCAGCCCGGTGGGCCCGATGGGATTATCGTGACGTAAGATTGATATCGTCATAGTCAAACATACACAGAATAGCACAACGGAAGTCTTGGAATATAAAATATTATTACAAACCCAATTATCAGAAATTCTGAAAAGATAATTACGTTCGAGCTTGCAATATTAAATCCACATGCGGATCATATTAAGATGTACAAAATGAAGTTTAGCAGACTTTATGTGACACCTCTGTCACTTCAACCATCAAACAAATGCCAAACCAATGAAATATTGTATTTCATACTTGGTATTTGTAAAAATATGTGTATCGTTTGCACATATCAACTCTTGTTCGATTTTAAGCTTTAAATCGCTTTCTGGAGGGTTATACACGCTCTGATGCGTAAATATAACCAGTTTAATCCAACGAACACTCCAGAATAGTGAAATAGGCTTAACGTACCTTAAATAACCTTTACATAACTTACAAATAAGTTTTAAAGGCTTTGGTATGGCAAAAACAAGTTAATTCGCTTACAGGGACTAAACTTGACAAACTGCGAAAGTATGCCAATTTGAACTGTAACAAACATTCCGGATCATGGCCATAAGTTAAACATACCATAAATATCCTTTACATAGCTTAGAAATAGGCTTTGAGTGGTTCGGTGTGCTAAAATAAACTTTTGGGTCATTCAGGGACTAAAAGTGTCAAAAAGTGCATAAGTTTGCACTTTCGCGCATAACTTACGTTCTGAATACATCCGAACATCCAAAATTTTATGTAAGCACTAAAATATTTTATTTTAGTGTTTGGCATAAGAAAAATCCATTCGTCACGCCATTTGGATCGTTTTTCGCGCTTATGCGCATTCCGTCGTAATTAACCGAATAACGCAATCGTACGGCCAAACGAACCGACATCCGAGATATTTTTTAGCACATTTTAAGTTTCCTATACTTTAACTTCATTTAGAGCTTTGAAATGGGGTTAACGGGGCTTAAACGTGTCAAAAATGCATCAAATAGCAAGTTTGGAGCTTCAGGGGCCTGTTCTGCCATTTTTCAAACTTTCTGGTCTGCAGGTCCTTGCGCACCTCAACAATCTGAGTGTTACGGTGCGCAAGCATGGGTCAGATGCAGAAAATCGTTTTTGACTCCTGATTAACAGATTTAAACACTCCCCAAAGGCCAAATGCCACATGTCAATCTCTTGTGGTGGGCAAAATGATGCACCATAACATTCCAACACTTGTACGGATGGGATTCGATCACGTTATTCGAGAAACGATCTTAACGGCTCTCCGAAAACTATAAATACCCATCCATCCCCATTGCAAAACCCACTTGAAATCTGAGAATTCTCTAAGTTGGGGTGTTTCATCACCTCATACCCGAGAATACTTGGATTATCAATCTTGCGGGGACCCTTTGTAAGTGTTCCTTCGTTCTTTTATCGCTTTTCTAGTCCGAAAGTCGAACTTTGTTTGACTTTCTGCATTGACCAGTTTATGGTCAATGCGAAGTTCATTTGAACTTCATAACGTGAGCGTGATCACGATGGTTATAGTCCCTAGTGACTATACCTACTGATTACCACGTTATCTAGGCTCAGTGATGAGTCGTAGTTTCGGCCAAAATGCGTGTTATTGCGTATTTTGTAACCAAACTACTTTTAGGTATCAAAACCATTTGTTTTGATACCAAACCTGTTTTCTAAACTTAGTTAAGCATGTTATAACATGCTTAGCTCGTCACTTTTAGTTTAGTGCTTATATAGGGTCGTAAGGTAAGCGATCTAAACAATCGCTTATACTTTCGAACCCGACCCGTTTGGTCGATCATTAGGATCCGACCAAACACATTAGGTGACCATAGTATATAGGGAATAACCTTATGAGGTTATACCTTATGGTCACGACGTTTAGTTAGTTGTATGATAGGTAGTTTATATGCCTTAGGTAAATTACCAAAATGCCCTTTGATGCCAAAATTCATTTTTAACATATGTAACATAACCTATGACCTCTAAACTGATTTATCAACAATATTAAACATGTTAAGGCATATTCTACTTGTCATAGGACTAGTTAGGCGGTCCGAACGCGTTTCACGCGAACGACGCGTTAAAGTAGCATAAGCTACCTAAACGGGTCGTAATGGGTCGTAAGCACTTAGGTTAGGTTTCATTTAGTATGTAGGCTTTGTTAAACCATATGACACGAGTCTCCATACTCGTTTGGTTTACGAACCCTCATTCTATCTAAATCCTCCGATTTAGGTCCTGTATATTAACATAGTTACCTGTATTAGGTGTCGTTTGATTTCCGTGATCTCTGTTGGTGCATTCATCTGTCGTCTTCGTCTTGTATCGAGTCTAGTGCGTAGAATGTTAGATTAGTGCACGTAGTTCAAGATATAGTGGTTTAGCTTGAATGAACAGGTTTAGCTTGAAAGAGAGTAGGTCAGTTTCAAGCTAAAGCAACCAAGGATGTTTAGCTTGAACTGAATCTTGTCACTTTCAAGCTAAACCATAGGGCCTATATATAGTTCTTCAAGCTATCTCATTTGTAACTTTTGTGCTTTTGGATACCGAAGTGCTGCCGGTTTATCCAGTGATTGTACAAGCTGTAATATCAATCAGAAACGTGTTTAAAGTGAATTGCTAGCTGTTTCAAAGTCAGTTTCTTTGTTTCCGCCACTGAAACTGATAAAAACTTCTCTGAACGACTCGTTCGGGTCATAAAACGATCCTACAAGTGGTATCAGAGCTCAGGAGGAGGAGTTCTTACCGATTCAGCTCGAAATTCTTGTTTTCTACCCCTTCTTTTCAGAATTTACAAGTTTTTACGGTTAAAATTGGATCATTTTTTCACAGATTGTACAAAACTGCATTTTGATAAACCCTTGAAAGTTTCATAGCTAAATTCGGAGTAAAACCTGTAAAAATGACCTGAAAACCTGGTTTAGCTTGAACAAACAGTTGGCTTTAGCTTGAAAATTTCAGGTTTAGCTTGAATTTTGCTGAGGTTTAGCTTGAATCACAAGCTTTAGCTTGAAAAGGTCAGGTTTAGCTTGAACATGTCATCAGGTTTAGCTTGAACATTCCATCAGGTTTAGCTTGAACATGTCATCAGGTTTAGCTTGAACATTTCATCAGGTTTAGCTTGAACATTCCATCAGGTTTAGCTTGAAAGTGTTGTGTTTGAAAAACGTGTTGCCGAAACATGGATTCTGATTTCTTTAATATGACTAAAGAAACATTTGATAGAATAAATATATTAAAGAAAGAAATTGATTCATTTTCAGGTTATCCAGAAGAAAATACAAAGACTATCATTGAGAGATATAGACATCTTGTTCGTTCAATGTCCAAAATTGGTATAACCAAAAGACCAGAAGAATGGGTTGAAAAATTTGTCAGTGCTTTATCTCAAGAAGAATGGGAAAATTATATTTTGAACTTGAAGATTTCTGGAGAATTTTCCCAACTGACAATTTATCCACTCATTGAAAAGATTGAAGAACAGATGGTGATCAATGCTGAAAAGAAGAAAAGTCAAAGTGGAAAATCAATATTAAAGAATAGCAAGAGTAAAGGTGTCCGAGTGGGAGAGGAACAGACTGAAGAGATTTCAGTTATGAAGGATGAAAAGAAATCTGCTGATAAACAAATTCTTGTTTTGCAGGAAAATTGTGAGAGGTTGAAATCTGAAAATGATAAACTGTTAAGTAGTTTGAACAGTTTGACATTAGAAAACAAAAGTTTGAAAGAAAAGGAAAAAGAGTTTGAAAGCAAGAAGAAATCTTCAGAGGATGAAGATTTCTGGATAAAGCTTGAAAACAAGAAGTTGAAAGAAAATGCAAAAATTTTTGAAGATAAAATTGAGAGTTTTGAAAATGAAAAATTAAAACTTGAAAAAGAATTTCAAAGTCAAATAAAGATTCTTGAAGATGGGAGAAATGTTTTTAGTCAAAACAACATTGAAAAGCAAAAAATTATAAATTCTCATCTTCAGACGATTATTCGACTCGAAAAATAAGCTGAATGTGCTCGAAAGACAATCAAGGTTCATCTTGAACGAATATCTCAGCTTGAAATTGAAGCTGAGAATTCAAGGAACAAAATAGATGAGCTTGAAAAGAAATTGAAAGGTTTTGAGACTTCTTCTGAGTTTCCCTGTCCAAAACCGATCAATTCTATTCCAATAAGGGACAATGTCACAAACTTTGACAATGTCAAAGTTGAAGATTGTGATGAGAAAACTGATGATGATGAGAAAAAGAAAACATTTTTGAAATTAAAAGAAATGTTTCAAGAAACCGTTCTACATTCTACTGAAAAAGGTGAATGCTCAACGCAAAAACCTGTAAAGAAGAATGTGGAACAAAAACAAAAGGATAAAAAATCGAAAAATGTTCAAAAAGAAAATAAAAGCTCATCAGTTCAATCATCCAATCAAGATCAAAAATCACAAAAATTGAAAAATGAAAACTCAAAAAATGTTGGCAATAAGTGGTGCAGGTTGGACCACAGTGCTCAAAAGCCAAATCCAGCAAACATGAGGAAGGAATATCACCAAGCCAAACAATGCTATGATTTGAGCATTTGGGCTGACAATGGTGATTGGTACGATAACAGAGTGTGTTACCGATGTGGTTATCAAGGACATATTGCTGTTAACTGCCAAGGTTGGAGTTATGAGACGAGGAGATGCTTTAACTGTCAAATTAGAGGTCACATTGCCAAAGATTGCCCAAGGAGATCAAATGAAAGATTGAGGGCTAAGTCTAAAAAAATGGCAAAGATTCCAGTCAATGTCAAACCCAAAGAACAGAAGGTTCAAGAACCTAAAGTTCAAGAAACGAAAGTGAAGCTTTCTCAGGGGCAGAAAGACAGACTGAGGAAGAAAAGGAAGAAGGCGAGAGAGTATCTCGAAAAGATTTTGTCCTCGGGCTCATCTGTTAAAAATAAGAGTTCTGATGAATCGACTCCCTCGATGGCAAAGTCAAGCAAGACGAATTCATCGGATACAAATCTGAGGACGAAAGAAGAAAAGAAGAAGAAGAAAATGGTCGGCGATGAATCTGACATGTTAAAGTCAGACAAGCCACCCTCAGGCGATGAATCTGACATGTCGAAGTCAGACAAGCCATGTGCAGGCAATGATTCTGGTATGGTAAAACCAGAAGAGCCAGTTGTTGAGGTAAAAATTGAGAATTCTGGTCTAACAATGGATGATGCAAATTTTCCACCATTGTTGAACAAGAATTCAAAATCACCCAAGGACTGTCAGGCTTGGGTGAATCTGTTTAAATGAAAAACCTGACATGCCGGAGATCCCAAGTTTGTAATCGTGGATCAGGAATCGGCATTATTCTTGTTAAGATAGATTTTGTGAAAGATTTTTAAATGTGTTTAATTTTTATAGGATAAGTGTGAATTGCCGGAGCTTCCAGGTTGGTAAGTGTGAAGCAGGAATCGACATCTTGATTGGTAAAATGGTTTGTGTAGATGTTTTATTCCTACATGTGATTATATGATTTGGATATTTTTACAAGTGGTAAGAGGTTGAATCTTACAAAGTGATTCGTCAAGGTCATTAATTTGAACTTGATGTAATTCTCATATATGTGATTGAATGAACAAGATGATGAACCCGAACCTACAAGTGGTTAAAACAAAACTTATTTTCTGGAAAAATCATTTTGGTTAAAACAAACTTAAGTGTTTTGAAATCATAATGAGAAAATAGTTTTGTGAAAGGGGGAGTTCTGATTGTTTATGCCAAGTGGATGGCGATTTGAAGCAATTTGATATCGGTTGTCAAGTTATTGTACAGTTCATGTTATATTTCAAGTGGGTCAAGAGTCTAGTAGTTTTCAAATTTCTGTTAATGTGTTTGCATTTTAGGGGGAGTAGAAATTTTTCAGAAAATCCAAAAACATTAGAAAATTTGAAAAAGACAAAACATGATAAAATCAAAAATGAGTTTTTGTGTCAAAAAAGAGGAAATGATAGTACATCAGTAGACAGTCACAGTATGCTAAAGAATTGTATTGTTTAAATAGTGTTAAACGGTCTCACTGATGATATGCCGATAGGTTTTTACACATTTAGTAAGCTTTTTCGGGATATAAACTTAAATTCAAACTTGCTTATTTGTGGGGAACACTACTTGGATATATAGGTAACCCCTGAAATCTCGTTTGAAAAGTCTCTCTTTATGAGATACTAGGTCTTTATGCTCAGTGATATCTGGGGTATTATCCCGGGACTTCTGCTGAAAGAAATTTCTGACCTAGTCCCCGGAGAATACTTTCCACATGCTTGAAATATAGCGCAGCCCTCAGCAAATTGATGAAACAATAAAATTGATAGTCATTGCTGTTGTAATTCAAAAGATCCTCTAAAGGGGACACACCCAAAAGTCGAGTCACGATCTCTCTGCTGAACGGTAGTTCTGACCTGAGCTCTCATGATTCTTCATAATTTATTAACTCCTTACAGATATCATCTGTGGTATACTCACCGGTAAGACTGAATATTGGGATCTGGATACGGGAGTATATTCAAGAGGTGGGACACATGAATGAGTTTAAGTTCTTAATTCACCTAACTCATATCCTGAATCAGTTGAAATTTGTGTGAGAATTTAAGTGGATCAGTATATCGACAATCTAAGTGAATTGTTTAATTCTTAATGTGTAACTAAGCTCAACGGTACTTGAGACTTGTCATAAACTGATATGATCCTCTTACACAAACTCACAAAAATATTGTCTGTAAATATTTCTTTACTGCATTGCATTTCTTAATATCTCAAAATCCAAAAAGATTTTAGTGTGTTTTAGCATAAATTTTGAAAAATCCAAAAAGATTTTCGACAACTGGTATTGGAGAGCTGATTTTCAAAATTCCAAGTGCTAGACATGATGAACAAATGGTTTGGGAGAATGTGTTTTGAAAAGAAAAATGATTAATTTTTGCAAATGGTTCATCAGAATTTATCATTGATAAATCATTCTGGTTTAATTTGAGAAAGAATCTGGGTTTATAAATGTGTTAAATGTTAAATTTGTGAAATTTATTTATGGGTTAAGAATGTGCAGGTGTAGCCAGGTTTCGATCTTGAACCTGAAGATAGAGTGCCAGGTTCCGATACCTGAAGACTTTGTGATTTTAACAAGCCAGACTGCGATCCCAGCATATCGAAAGGGGGAGTCTGAAGACATCCGAGTAGAGATTGTCCGTGGAGAGTCTGTTGATGATGAAAAGAGAAGAGAGAAGATTTGAGGATTCTTACAACGTCAGACACTTCAAAGAGTTCGAGAGGACTGATAAAGACTGAAGATGCGAAGACTCGACACTTAAGACTCGTCAACATCTGAGGGGGAGTCTGTTGGTGCATTCATCTGTCGTCTTCTTCTTGTATCGAGTCTAGTGCGTAGAATGTTAGATTAGTGCACGTAGTTCAAGATATAGTGGTTTAGCTTGAATGAACAGGTTTAGCTTGAAAGAGAGTAGGTCAGTTTCAAGCTAAAGCAACCAAGGGGGTTTAGCTTGAACTGAATCTTGTCACTTTCAAGCTAAACCATAGGGCCTATATATAGTTCTTCAAGCTATCTCATTTGTAACTTTTGTGCTTTTGGATACCGAAGTGCTGCCGGTTTATCCAGTGATTGTACAAGCTGTAATATCAATCAGAAACGTGTTTAAAGTGAATTGCTAGCTGTTTCGAAGTCAGTTTCTTTGTTTCCGCCACTGAAACTGATAAAAACTTCTCTGAACGACTTGTTCGGGTCACAAAACGATCCTAAAATCTCTAGCATTGCTTGGTGGTTATCCTAGGACTTCTAAGCAATCTCAAGTGAGTACATAGTTCCCCTATTTTACTGTTTTCCAAACTGTTTTGGGGTGAAGCATGTGTACCTATCTGTTATTTTCATGATTTCAAAGTATAATTGATTATACATGTTATTACTTATCATTTGACAAACTAAATGACTATCTATGGTTTAAACACTGATTTCTCAAAGAACATAAAATAAAATGTTGAATTGCATTTATTTTATGTTCACCAGACCGATTGGTAGTATGATATAGCGCTATAGGATTTGACACCCCATTCCTGTTGTCATGGAATGTCTGAAACCAATTTGTTTCTCCATCCAAACATGGATTTCCTTTGTGGTATCCCTATAGTCTCAAAGGTGTATTTTGATGCACTAGGTCTGAATGAATTCTTAAATCACATTATTTTGGTATATTTAGTTATACTCTCAAAAGTATAGTTTGATATGCTCCCATGTGTGATATTGTACAAAACCAACATATATTTTGTTAATCATCCAAAGCATATTTTGATATGTTATTTACAAAACCAAAACATAGTTTAATATGTTATTTATCACATCCAAAGCATATTTTGATATGTTATTTATAAAACCAAAACATAGTTTAATATGTTATTTATAAATCCGAAGTATACTTGTAATATACTACTTAAAACTATTATTTTAAACAACGAAGGTATATTTAATGTACTATCTATCTATCGATTGGGTTTTGGTTAGTGTTTAGATAACGGGACGGGTGTAATGTGATGAAAACATGGTAGATACGCCGCTGATACTTCTTATATATAAGTGTTTTCATTGCATTACATACCGTGGCGTTATTTAGTACACTTGGGTTAACGATATTGGAACTGAAATATACTTTAATATATTACTCATTCGATTCTCTTAAAATCCAAAGTATATTTTCAAATATACTATAAGCCTTTTTATCAAAATATTGTTTTACGAGCAACTTATCTTATACAAACTCATTTTACATGGTTATTCATTTAACCTTACATTTATTTATACATATCATCTGATCTTATTGTTTTTCAAATGATTTACAAAACAAATCAATTTACAAAGTTCATGACTAAACTTTATTAAACAGTTTCTTAAACTTACAAGTCATGAATCCTATTTTCACAAAACCTATGTATCTCACAGGCATTTTTATGCTGACGTACCTATTTTTACACATGTTTCAGGTACTGCTTTGCAATGATTTGTTGATACATGCTACATTTAGGATGGACTCGTGCCTTAGCAACTTTAAAACTTGGAAGATCATAGTTGTACTTATTTGATTGTATTAAAACAATGAGTTCATTTATTCAATAAAACAGAATTTATTTATTCCATGGTTATGAAACAATGATTCTGTTACAACACTCCCCGACGTTTCCGCCACGTCTAGTTGCTTTACATGGTCGGGGTGTGACACTTTAGGGCATCCTAAGGATTTACAAGATCCTTCATTGACACCAAGGAGATTCCAGCCAATTACGTATAGTACCTGTCACTTAGTCTTTTGAAAATACGTCAGTTTACACTGGTAAATACAATTAACCGACTCATTTGAAAAGTGTTTATAAAATTGGTTTGGATGCACAAGGCATAAAATCTTTTATAACTTGGGACAATTATATGAAATAATCTTGTATACAGATTTACATGTTTGTCGTACGTTCAGAGCCCGGGTTAGAAGAGTCGGGTTAAGATTAATAGACACACCACTAATATAGTCCACAATGAGTTATCCTCACGTGTGTTATATCTTATATCTTAATTCCTTTTTTTTGGGAAAAGAATCCGTATCACAACTGTCAGGTGTATGCCTACACCCCGTGCTTAGGCCGTGGCCATTTGCATTTAAATGATGCCAAGGATATCCAGGACACGATCATTAACCCCCAAATGCTTTGTATCAAACAAGACAGATTAAAATGGGTTATCTCAATGATTTAACCACTAATTGATTAAATATTCAATACCTGACCAAGCGGTAATAATTTATCGTATCCCAAGCTCGTATAAGGAAAATAAGTTAAAAGTATTTACCTGAGCTAAAATGTAAATTATACTCAGCCGTATATTCTAATCAGCAAGTGTAGGTAGCTTTTACTGGGCTCCAAATCTGGAACAAAGGTTTTAATAACCTATTAGATTCCTAACGGGTCTTATTTAAGTTGAAACTTAGACCAGTTAGTTTTAAAGAAAAGTTTACGGTACGAAACGCGAGATTAAGCGATGACCGGATTGGAATGTGATTTAGACCCAACAAGTATGAAGACTTGTATAAAATGGGTAAACTAAATACATTCTGGATTTTGAAATAAAAATGATAAGGTTTGTCCCGTTTCGGCTAATTTATGCAAACTAGTTACATAAACCGTACCGAGCGCGTATAAACATAACGGGTGACCGGATGAGTCAAGTACAAGTTCCATGAGTTATTATGCTTAAAATATGTTGTGATATCAGTAGGATATCTACAATTATGCCCAAAACGAATTTAAAACTAATTTAAGCCCCGTAAGGTTATTTTGGTCATTTTAAAGTTTATAAAAGAGGTTAAATAGCAAACTGAGGTTCTGGTCTAAAATAATCATTAAAAATAATTATTTTATGTTGTTATATCAGCAAGATATCATACATATGTGTGTTTACTCATTTATGGCCAAACTATGCACCGAAGGGGCATTTTGGTCATTTCACATATGCTTTAAGGTTAAATTTGGAAATCTGAGTTCAAGACTTATACTTACTGTTAAAGTATAAAAATTTATTTATAAAATCAGTAGGTAACAAGTCTTAGGCGTTAAATATGGTTTTAAACCATGCTATGCGCCTAATTAGCGTAAAAGTCAGTAATTGACGGTTTTTAAGGTGTTTATAAAATTCTGAAGTTTTGATCAGTCTCTAATGCTTAAAATATTTTATTTTACATATGATATCAGTAGAAAAAGTTTTGGTATTCATATCATATGTTAAACTCATTTTATTAACAAAAAGGGCATTTTCGTAAATTACCGAATTTATGCTAGAACTCTATGCTATGGCTAGTATAAAATTTGACAAAAATTTCCAAAAATCCCCAAATATTATTTCATACAGTGGGTAGCAATTTTGGTGCCAAAAATTGGGTTTAAATATGATTTATGCCGAAAATGCAATTTAATTAACAAAACGCTTTTGTTTTACGATATTTTGTATAACTTTTATTTTAGACCAGGATGTGATGTCAGATTTTTTTAGGACATACTTATATATCAGTAACAAAACTTTTTGTCCTCTCACATTTTCAAAAATCTTGTTTTTTTATAATATAAGGGCATAATGGTCAATTTTTAAACATTTAACGGAAACATGCAAATGATCTCTGATTTCTAAAGGACCATGTAGTATGACCTCAGAGGGTTATACTAATATATAATATGGTCTCAAAGGAACCCTAAGGCATAACTAAGCTAAGTTAATTCGGGTCAGAACTGAAAGTCAAAGCAAAAGTCTACTTTTGCAACTTTCGGTTGCGAACCGATCCTAAACTCAGAACTGTCGGGTTGAACATGCCTAGACATGTTCAATTAATATTTACCAAGTTATTAAAGTGACAAAACTGATTTTATAGCTCTTATATTATCAGCTATGAATTTTATTTAAAAACTGACCCGTTTGACTTTTATTTAATTACTTTGACCCGACAATTAACTAAGTAAACGTGGTAATTAGGAGGTGCCCTTTTGAGGGTTTAACACCTACTTAATTACGATCACGTAGCCATGTTCGTTGCGAACGATGGCTTGACCGTTTATGGTGTGATAACCCGAACTTTACAGGTTAGTGTCGTTTATCTGAACAATTCTAAGATCCTCATTGTTTTTCCTTCATTGTGCATTATTTGATTTAGACACGTTAAATATGCATGTATAACTTTAAACGGAATTGATAATTGATTGCGTTACGGGCCACGAGTATATCGGGCCACCTCCTTAGTTACATGTTACCTTAGGCGCAAATCCACACAAGTCCAATTAAAGTTTTGTGGGCCGATTAGTTGGATGGTGTTACTTAAACACTTGGGGCCGGTTCTTAAACAGATGGGCCGATTGGTGGGTTTCACATATGAAGCTACACAACAATTATATGTAACATACATATGCAAACACATACACAGTTGGGCCGACACATACACACACTCGGACATGTGAGTAGTATGTTTGGGCATGTTTGGGCCACAACTGAATAATAATTTGGGCCAGTTCCTTTTATCAATGTATAGGCCGGTTCTCTTTTTTATCAATATATATATGGGCAAGTACGTGACTTATGTGTTAATAATTATCTCAAACCCTAAACAAACCCTACCCCCCCCCTCAAGACCGCATACGGCAACATGAGACCCCTTCATCGTGATATCATTCTAGTGGATCAAGTTTGATGGGTTAGTGAATTCCTTTGTATGTAACTCTTATTGATGATCCTTGTTTTTGGTGTGAATTCCTTTGAATGATAATTGGTTAATATTAGAATATGGAATCCTAATGTCATATGAATATATGTTGCACAATGCATCTCAAAAATAATAAGTGTGATTAAACAGTATGCATGAACCGAATCTGTTTAGGGGTTGTTTATAAATTGGATGAAGTGCTAGTATGATGATGATGATGATGATGATTTGGTAAGTAACAGTAGGGTTATTATGATGATGATATATCAAAGTCAACAAGCCTTTTGAATGTTAGCTAATTATTGGACCGATAACAAAACTGAATTGATCAAGGATTCACATGGGCCTGACACATATGTGTTGCATAAGTGGTTTCACGTGATTTGCTTTAAATGATATCCTTAAAACTTGAATCATATGCTGTGTTTGACTATAGACCTTTAGTAACATGCAAAAACAAATGAATCCAATACCTTGTCTGACAACAATGATACCTAATTGGACCAAATAATTGATAGTGGGCTGATGCTTTTAGTGGGCTGTTAGTCTTAAATTAATATCAGTTAACTGTTTGGGCTGTGATGTTTTGTGTAATCTGAATTGAATTTTCTTGCGGATAGTTACTTGATAACTCTTTGAAATGTTGAATCACTAGATCTACATTAAGCAGGAATTATGACTTGATATAATAAACTAAAGTATGAAAATTCACATGAAACTCGTGACTGTGATTATGTGACTAGGCATAATAGCGTGTGGAATGAGATCATGATCACATATTAGAAATCCAATAGGAATTATGATTGAGATCATTGCTAGTTTAATCGAATGGATTGGGTAATGGGTCAAGTTGGAACGGTTCGAACATGTTTGGAAACAAATTGTGATGGGCCGTATGTGAATAATAAACGGTGTAAATGAGAGGCCCATCAGGGCTTATGCGGGCTGTAAAAGGGGCCGGGTGTAACACCCTTAGTATTATTTAATGGTTTTCGTATGAATTACGAAAATAAACATGTAGTTAATATTTCGTATCCGTGGAAAATAAGGGTAATTTAAAACTTTTACAATTAAAAAAAAATAATACACGCAATGAAATAGAGTTCGTTGATTAAAATATCGACGAAACGATATGCGGAAGCTTGTATCTTTGATCGTGTTCGGTTCTTCCTTGAGCTTGATCTTCATCCGGGAAAACTTGGTATTTACCTGTGATCAAAACCAACCTAAAAGTTAGTTTTGATGCTTAAATAATAGGTTAAACAAGTTTTAGACATCAAACCACAAAATAATAATCAGTTTGCCAGTTCTGTAGTCTGTCGCCTTTGTTTTCTTTTTTGTAACATATTATAATATAATTATTTCCTATAGTACGAGGTTCAAATCATGAGTTTATACACATTCTTAACCCGTTTTTGTTTATACTCTCATTTTGACCCGTTAAGGGTACTTATGCACTTTTAAGCTTAAATTACACCCATCCTTTGCTTGCATCTTATTTCCACACTATGGTTTCTACTTGTTTTCCACCACAACAATATTTGTGGTGGATATAATGTGATAAACTACTTGTTCCGTGTTCTAATCTCTGGTTTAGAAATTTTGCAAAAGACAAGTTTCAAGTCTTTTGACGACGATGGACTTTTAATAACATGTTTGACCAAAAATCGTACTTAAAACTATAATCTTATTTGCACATATCTGGCTTGGGTCAAAGTTTTGACCCGTTTAAAATACCTTTCACTATTAACTTACTAATTAATAGCGTCGCGACCCTCATATTACTTTCCTGTAATCACCAAAACTTAACAAGCGATCGTCAAAAATTATCGTCAAATGGTGTTAACGCACCATTTGACCCGTTTAGTCAAAATGATCATTTATCATCATATGATGGTATTTTGATACCATTTCGCCCCTTGAACCCATTCCGGTTAGCACCATGAGTCCTTACTACTTAAAAGACATTTCTTGAATTATTTGACCCGTTATGACTTATACCAAATGGTGTCTTTTCACATCTTTTATTCTATCCGTCAACTCGTGTCCGGAGTATTACTAAACCACTTTTACACGTTACAATTCACCCCATAACGTATTGTTCAAAATTCGTTATTTATTAGTCTTCACCCGACTAATTTACCATTTTACCCCTTTTTACCATAAATTATGGTTTCTTACCTTGTTACATATTCCGACTTGCATTGTATCTTGCCGGAACATCATATTCCAATTACTTATCATTATTCACAATCAATATTCACAAGTGTATTGTAATTAAAAAGGGAGTGTAAGCATAACTTACCTCGCGTCCGCGCAAACATTCTTTGCATCCATGATCCGTTTGACCCGTTCCTTTCCAAGCTCCCACCTAGCTTGTTTAGAGTCAACTATATCATAACATCCATAAGATGGTTAGATTGGTCATTCTATATAATGGCCATCACCCTATGGAACCCTTTTTTTTTACACACTTATCAATCAAAGCATGCCATATATTCAACAACTAGTTTCATACCATAATTCTTTTCATTCACTAACCGTTTGACCCGTTAGTGAAGTTACTTATACAACTAGTTAGTAAGTGATTTTAAACACTTTAAGCATGTCACATAAAGTGCTATTTGTTCCCAACAATCAATAATTCATGCCTGAAACAAGTATGTACAATCCTATGCCTTTTTCTTGGTTAATAAGAACATTATTTATGTGCAGCGATTTTCTATTCAGCTGCTGTAATTGACCATTTTGACCCGTTTAAAGTCTGAATTAGATCAACATGTTCAAAGATGGATCGTAGAACGCTCCAATACCTTCGCAAGCATATAAGGTACACCTTCTAACGAATTTTCTATGATTTTTATAAAATCAGCTCAGCAACTATATTTTCATTTTTCAACATCTTTCAAGTTCTGAACAACAGTTTTAATTCGTCTATTTGGTCTATTTAACAACTACATTTGTTTCTTACGATTGAAAACAGTAAAAATTTACTTCATAAGCTTTCCGAAAAGGTATAGAACACCCAAATCGGATAAACGGTTGATTTTATATGATTTTTTTAAGATTAGTCAAAATACATATAAAAAGCTACGAAAATCATGTTTAGGGTCCTTTCAAATTCGACCCAAACCATCAATTGCAACCCATTTCCATGGCTAATAAACTAGTTTAAACGATTATCTTGACTAGTTTATTCATTTATTTTTTTGTAAGAACTAAGGGTTCCTCATACACGAGTGAAACCCGTTTCATCATATCACTAGCATTTATCCCAACACTTAATATAATCAAGTTCTACTTATCAATTGATAGACAATATGATTTCATACACCTAGTTCCATGAACAAATTTACCAAATTTCATCTTAACATTCAAAACCCATTTCAAGTCATTTATGATCATGTACCCAAATTCATGATTTAATCAAACACCTTCTTAACATCATCATGCATGATGATTCTAAACCTAGTTAGACCATCAATTTCATCATAACATTAAAACCCACTTATGTAAGTGTGGTAATTCATCTAAGTATTCAAATCATAGCAATATATGCAGAATTTTCACTTAGGGTTTTGCTCCTAAGCAAGTATACATCTCTAATCTAGCCATAACTTCTACAATTCATACCTAAATTGCATCTTGTAAAGTTAATCGACTTTTCACAACTTCATGAATGTCAAAAATTCGACATACCTTTCGATCCCCTTGACTTGGTGATCGTTTATGTATATTCCAATCCGAATTTGGCCTTCGTTTGATCCTCCAATTTGAAGGTTTTGTTGAGTTAGGGTTTCACCCCTTTCTCCCTGCTCCTCCTGTCGATCGAACACACATGTGTGTGTTTTTATTTCTTTTTTTTTTATATAAGTGTTTTAATTAAAACACTTTTCTAATTACCCACCTTTAGCCCCTCATGATTTGGTTTGTTCCAAGTAGGCCTTAACCTCTTTATTTCTAGAAATATTTTCCTTTAATTAACTAGGTTAATTACTCCTAGTTAACTTAGTGGGTTCCGGGAGATTACCACCCGTTTTGTTTTTAAGTCCCGTTAGCTCGGGTCTCTTATAAACATTATTTTATTAAACCCTTTTATTCTCTTTTTATTCGATATTAGGTTTATTTATTTACTTCCTAATATTCACCGGATTTATTTTCACCACTAACGGTATTTACCCGTTCATTATTATTTACATGGTTTAATTACCAAATCCCGATTTCGGGGTGTTACACCGGGATAGAGTACAGCCGCACACCGAGTTGGGCTGGGCACTTTGGTTGGGCGGCATGTACCTGAGCCCACTCGGGATTGGGTTTCATTTAGGACATACGCACTTGAACGAGTAATGTGGTAATGGTGATATGTTATAACAGGGTCTTATGAATAAAGCGCCATAGTGCTACATTGGTTTGTATTGGTTTCGGGCCGAGCCGCCCAGAACTTGCATGATTTGTTGGGCCTTGTATTTAGGTCTTGTTGGGACCTCGGGCCCAGTTTTAATGGGACAAGACTCGTGTCTTTTGGGCCGGTGGTTTTGTTGGGCTTTATGTGTATGGAATCTTACATGGCTAATGAAACGTTATGCTACATGCTTAACTGACTAGACTAGTGTACAGGGTGATGAATGCCACTATTTGTATTTTGTGCATTATCTGATGAATGAATGTGGTATGATATGTATTGGGCTTGTATGCAAACTGACTGTTATGTGCAACTATCATAGGGCTTGGTTGACCACTTTTGTTAAACGAGTAATTAAATCAACCGAGCAAACCAAAGGTGAGTTCATTACTTTTGAGCATGCGTCCCGGTGGTTTGGGACAGTCAGTGGGTATCCCGGGAAGGGATAAGTCTTTTGGGTAAAACTGGGATGTTGGATAATATTCTCACTCTCTATCTCTTAAGTCCCATCTTTTGCTATCGTGGGTGGTAGCGGGGTATTAGTTGGTAGCGCTACTTAGGTTTGGCACCCTCACCCTGTTCCTGAGAGAGGGCGGGTGTGAACTAATGACCCAGTCGGGCCCAGTGCTTTGATAGGAGCACTGGGAAACGGGCAAAACATACATCAGGAGCCGTCTTGTTTAGTATCGAGATATTATCAACATTACTTTCGGATTTAAATTCAATGGATTAACTAAACACTTGGTAACCAACGTTTTCGTAAAACTATGAACTCACCAGCGTTGTCTGATACACTTGTTGCATGCTCGCAGGTCGTTAGATATCTTGGATTTAGGAACTTGCTGGCTGGAGTAGTTGGAGTGGTCATGGGTCGGCTAGAGGGTTTCATGTGATTGACTTATTGATTTTATACATTCGATTTGAAACAGCTAAACTATGATTTCTTTTATTTGCTTCCGCTGAACATGTTGGTTTTCATTTAAACTTATTGAAGATGATTTTCAGTAATAATTGATGATTTTATTTAACAACTTGTGATTTGTTCAATATGATTAGTGGCTCGTTATTGGTTTGTCACATGCCTAGTAGGGTTTCCCATGGGTGGTATTTTGGGGGTGTGACAGTTTGGTATCAGAGCCACTGGTTATAGTGAACTTGGTTTAAAACGTTTTATAAAACCAGACTATAACCAAAGAAGTTCTGAATACGACCATGACACTCAGCTCCAGACTGCAAGGTTCGCCTCTCGTATGCTCATTGTACTGCATAACTAGTGAACACTTACATATGACATTGCATGTGATTGCACGTTTAGCACAATAGTATGAATTCTTGTATTACTTGCATGTGTTATGTGACTGATAGGGTGGTATTTCCGTAAACATTCACGACTTACATTTCATGATGCTCTTTGTTTGCTACTCGAGTTTGAGGAACCATTTGACATGAGTTAGGAGGAGCTGAGATGAGCATGCAAATCACAATATTATTGTGGGTGCACACATAATAATATGTGGGGTGCATGCGAGTCCCAGTGAGGCTTAACAAGTGAAAAAGGGGTTCTGCTCCGTTATTTGATCGATGTGAAATACAACAGTCTATAGGAGTCGTAGCAGTGATTGTCTCCTACTTGAACGTGATCTTTTCACTCATCTTTGAATCCTTTCGAATCTCGATGTTATCGAGTATTACCTGAACACCCATCTGAACGCCTAGCGAACTGTGTAGAATGTTAGGTGCTTGTACGAACGTCCCTGAGTTGGATGTTGCAACATCAATGATTGGTCTATACCTCTCACACTCCTCTCTGTTTGCTGGAGCTCAACGTTCTGACGCCTTAGATCCCGAAGTGCGATCACCTCTGCAGCACTCTAGCAGCGTACCGTGCATTACTCAATCGACTTGCTAGATCGATGGACAAGCGGACGAGCGTAGTAATTTACCGAGTTCAGTATTTGGACGACCCTGATTACTAGCAACGAACATTAGCAATTTGACCCCAACCGAATCTTTAACCCTAGTCAGCGACTTATTGGAGTCAACTCTTATGAGTTAATCGGGACATAAACGACGACGACTGACTGTGGGGTGGAATGTGTAACTGCCAGCACATTGAGGACGCGACTTGGACTGTGAAAAGATTGACCCTATTGGTGAAAGATCGTAGGGCTCCGTCTTAGGCAACGACATTAGAGGAAACAGTCATGGCAACAACAAGATACTCGTACTCGTAACCAACAGTATGGAAATGGAGGTGCCAACAACATGGATTGGCCGTTATTAAACCAAGACGACAACCAAGGAAACGACGGCAGTACTGGAAGTTCTCGCAACAGTAACAACACTGGTAGTGATGCTCGTGGGGGAGCATTTAGGATTGGCGTAGGCGACGCCAGGCATAATAACAACATGGTAGCTTGTAAGGGTAATTAATCGCTTCGCCTCTGTCCTGTTTAACCCTGTTACCCATTGAAACGAAACCTGTTGTGAAAACGGCTGATGGCAAGGCAATAGAAACCTCATATGTTCGTTGGGATGCATACTCGACCTTGTGGGACAAGTGTTCGACATCGACTTTCCTTCTGCTATTCTTGATGGTCTCGATGCAGTAGTTGCGTAAGCTGGCCGTCTAGATATCGCATAGATATACCCTGTGGGAAGAAAATTTTGCGTCGTTTCATACTCTGAAGTGTCAGAGTGGTGTAAAGGTTAGCATCATATCAACAATGAAGACCCAGGAGTATCTACGGAGGGATTACCCTGCTATGTAGCGGTTTTTAATAATGTGACGGTTAAGGAAAAGTGGATCGAGGATCCACCAACTGCCCGTGATTTCTCTCCATGTTCTACCCGTAGAATTTACCGGTCAACTTCCACAATTGTAGAGGAGAATCTCGGTTGATCTCGCGCCAGATGCAGCCTGATTACTTGTACTCTTACCGTCTTGCACCAGGACGGTTGCAAGGATTGTCTACTCAACTACAGGAACTATTGGACAGGAGTTTGTAGGACCTAGTTTTCGCTTTGGGGAACCCCAGTTATATCCGTAAAGATAAGCCTTTTCGTATGTGTACTGATTATCGAGAACTTAACAAGGTGACAGTTAAGAACCGCTTGTCTCGACCATGTATTGACTACCTGTCGACTAGTTACGAGGGACAAGCTTCCATTCGAGGATTGACTAACGAACGAACCATCATCAGATGGAAGTCCAAGGGGAGAATACTCTTAGAACGGCATATCGAACGCAATGCGGCCATTTCGACTTTGTACACCATGATCATTGAAGTTGATCAACACATCAGCAGCTTTATGGACCACAAGAATCGACCGTGTTTGTTGATGATGTTTTAAATCATTACCAGGAGAAAGGAACATCATGGTGGCATTTATATCTAATTTTAGGGCTCCGCGCGAAGTCTTGTTGAAGGTAACTTCTGGATTCGAGAGATACCTTTTTGGTCATATGATCAACGAAGTGGGAATACACGTGGATCTTGCTAAAGACCCATTTCGTTAGATATTGTTCGGCACCAAAGATCCCTTCGAGGATGCAGCAATTTCTTGGTCACACTAGACTCTATCGCAGATTCATCACGGGATTTTCGAAGATCGCGCAGCTTAAATCTCTTTAGCATAGTAGGGTGCTGTGTTCGTGAAGGACAAAATAGGAGGACGTCTTTTCAGCTTTCGAATCCCAACTCTGCAATGTTTACACGCCGACGCAACACGAGAAAGTGATGACTTACGTAATGGGGTTGGAGGCATTACTTGGACGGTACCGAATGCACTAGTTAGACCAATCACAAGGGCCCCCGTGTACCCTGGTTTCGAAAGAGGTAAATCAGTTAAGGGCATCGCTGGATGGAACTTTTGGATGTTTACGACTGTGAAACTTGAACGTGCACGAGCTTTGCAGCTCCCTATCGACTCTAACCTAACTGATCAAGACTTGCTCCGTTCAGACTGAAGTACTAAGGGAAGAGAATTTTCAAGCTAGGTCCATGCGGAGCATGGAGGAGCAACATCTAGTAAGTTGGACGATATTCACTACTTCATCGAACGACTACGGATCCCACTGTGCAGCAATCCAAGGGGACTTGTGTTGAGCGAGGCACACCAGCCTCGATATTCTAGTCATTTGGATGTTGATGGAATATATATTAAGATCTAAGGGTCTTGTACTAGCAACTGGGCTTGAAGGCCTACACAGCGAAGCATGTAAACGACGTGTCAGTGATCAGAAGCACCTATTTGGGGATTGGAACAGACTGCCATGGATTCTATCACCAACCTACTTACAACTCGAAACGGAAACAATATCACCTGGGTGATCGTTAATTGTCTCACGTTACCAGCACATTTTCTTGCAATCGAGGAAACTGAATAGTCTTCACAGCTGTGAATGTTCCTCTGAGAGAGGCGGCTATTAAGCACGAGGTGCCAACTCCTGTTATCTCTGATTTTGATCTATCCTTGATTCATGTCAGGCAATACACTACACCCTTGGCTCACGTCTAGACCTGGCCATTGCTTATCACTGAAGGGCAACCGGACAGAGTGACGAACCATCCTGGCACACGAAGACATGCTGCGAGCATGTGCATGACTGACTTAGTAATATTGGGAGGACACATACCTTTGGCTGAGGACTATCGTAGCTGTCATCATTCTAGTATTCAGACAGCTCTGTTTGAAACATTACTTGAGCAGTAACGTTAAACTCCTTGTTGGATTAGAGTAGGGTGACAACCTAATAACAGGTCTTGGATCTGTACTCAAAACCCCTGGAAAGATTGACCAGATCTGAAATCGTTTGGCGGCAACGCATGTCTGTCGGAAAAGCCGATAAGCTTAGGAAATACCGGGAGTTCGCTGTAGGCGATCGTTTCGTGTTGAAAATCTCGCCCTGGGAGGGTGCGGTACGCTTGGGAAGCGTGGCAAGCTTAATTCATGTTACGTTGAGTTATTCAGGATTCTGGAAAGAAGCGATCATATCGCTTACAAACTCGAGCTACCTAACGAATTGGGTAATGTACATGATATCCATTATGCCTCGAATCTAAGGCAGTGTTTGTTCGATGGAACGCTTGTGATACCTTTACTAGAATCTAAGGTTAACAACAAATTGCAGTTGTCGAGTAATCTACCTAAAACATGGACCGAGAGGTCAAGGTGCGTAAACATAGTCGTATTCCGATTGTGAGAGTTTGTTGGAACTCACGACGTGGACCAGAGTTCACGTGGGAGCGTGAAGATCAGATGAAACTCAACTATCCTCATCTCTTTCCAGTTGACCAATCTACTTCTGGTACTACTGGTAAATTTCGGGAAGAAATTCCATTTCAAGTTGGGGATGATGTGGCACTTGAGGAAAATCCGCAACAATCTTAATTTTCCTCTTCACTTCACTGTACTTACTTGTCAAATTTCGGGATAAAATTTCCTTCAAGTTGGGGATGATGTGATAACCCGAACTTTACAGGTTAGTGTCGTTTATCTGAACAATTCTAAGATCCTCATTGTTTTTCCTTCATTGTGCATTATTTGATTTAGACACGTTAAATGTGCATGTATTACTTTAAACGGAAGTGATAATTGATTGCGTTATGGGCCACGAGTATATCGGGCCACCTCCTTAGTTACATGTTACCTTAAGCGCAAATCCACACAAGTCCAATTAAAGCTTTGTGGGCCGATTAGTTGGATGGTGTTACTTAAACACTTGGGGCCGGTTCTTAAACAGATGGGCCGATTTGTGGGTTTCACATATGAAGCTACACAACAATTATATGTAACAAACATATGCAAACACATACACAGTTGGGCCCACACTTACACACACTCGGACATGTGAGTAGTATGTTTGGGCATGTTTGAGCCACAACTAAATAATAATTTGGGCCAGTTCCTTTTATCAATGTATAGGCCGGTTCTCTTTTTTATCAATATATATATGGGCAAGTACGTGACTTATGTGTTAATAATTATCTCAAACCCTAAACAACCCTACCCCCCTCAAGACCACATACGGCAACAGGAGACCCCTTCATCGTGATATCATTCTAGTGGATCAAGTTTGATGGGTTAGTGAATTCCTTTGTATGTAACTCTTATTAATGATCCTTGTTTTTGGTGTGAATTCCTTTGAATGATAATTGGTTAATATTAGAATATGGAATCCTAATGTCATATGAATATATGTTGCACAATGCATCTCAAAAATAATAAGTGTGATTAAACAGTATGCATGAACCGAATCTGTTTAGGGGTTGTTTATAAATTGGATGAAGTGCTAGTATGATGATGATGATGATTTGGTAAGTAATAGTAGGGTTATTATGATGATGATATATCAAAGTCAACAAGCCTTTTGAATGTTAGCTAATTATTGGACCGATAACAAAACTGAATTGATCAAGGATTCACATGGGCCTGACACATATGTGTTGCATAAGTGGTTTCACGTGATTTGCTTTAAATGATATCCTTAAAACTTGAATCATATGCTGTGTTTGACTATAGACCTTTAGTAACATGCAAAAACAAATGAATCCAATACCTTGTCTGACAACAATGATACCTAATTGGACCAAATAATTGATAGTGGGCTGATGCTTTTAGTGGGCTGTTAGTCTTATATTAATATAAGTTAACTGTTTGGGCTGTGATGTTTTGTGTAATCTGAATTGAATGTTCTTGCGGATAGTTACTTGATAACTCTTTGAAATGTTGAATCACTAGATCTACATTAAGCAGGAATTATGACTTGATATAATAAACTAAAGTATGAAAATTCACATGAAACTTGTGACTGTGATTATGTGACTAGGCATAATAGCGTGTGGAATGAGATCATGATCACACATTAGAAATCCAATAGGAATTATGATTGAGATCATTTCTAGTTTAATTGAATGGATTGGGTAACGGGTCAAGTTGGAACGGTTCGAACATGTTTGGAAATAAATTGAGATGGGCCGTATGTGAATAATAAACGGTGTAAATGAGAGGCCCATCAGGGCTTATGCGGGCTGTAAAAGGGGCCGGGATAGAGTACAGCCGCACACCGAGTTGGGCTGGGCACTTTGGTTGGGCCGCATGTACCTGAGCCCACTCGGGATTGGGTTTCATTTAGGACATACGCACTTGAACGAGTAATGTGGTAATGGTGATATGTTATAACAGGGTCTTATGAATAAAGCACCATAGTGCTACATTGGTTTGTATTGGTTTCAGGCCAAGCCGCCTAGAACTTGCATGATTTGTTGGGCATTGTATTTAGGTCTTGTTGGGACCTCGGACCCAGTTTTAATGGGACAAGACTCGTGTCTTTTTGGCCGGTGGTTTTGTTGGGCTTTATGTGTATGGAATCTTACATGGCTAATGAAACGTTATGCTACATGCTTAACTGACTAGACTAGTGTACATGGTGATGAATGCCACTATTTGTATTTTGTGCATTATCTGATGAATGAACGTGGTATGATATGTACTGGGCTTGTATGCAAACTGACTGTTATGTGCAACTATCATACGGCTTGGTTGACCACTTTTGTTAAACGAGTAATTAAATCAATCGAGCAAACCAAAGGTGAGTTCATTACTTTGGAGCATGCGTCCCGGTGGTTTGGGACAGTCAGTGGGTATCCCGGGAAGGGATAAGTCTTTTGGGTAAAACTGGGATGTTGGATAATATTCTCACTCTCTATCTCTTAAGTCCCATCTTTTGCTATCGTGGGTGGTAGCGGGGTATTAGTTGGTAGCGCTACTTAGGTTTGGCACCCTCACCTCGTTCCTGAGAGAGGGCGGGTGTGAACTAATGACCCAGTCGGGCCCAGTGCTTTAATAGGAGCACTGGGAAACGGGGAAAACATACATCAGGAGCCGTCTTGTTTAGTATCGAGATATTATCAACATTACTTTCGGATTTAAATTCAATGGATTAACTAAACACTTGGTAACCAACGTTTTCGTAAAACTATGAACTCACCAGCGTTGTCTGATACACTTGTTGCATGCTCGCAGGTCGTTAGATATCTTGGATTTGGGAACTTGCTGGCTGGAGTAGTTGGAGTGGTCATGGGTCGACTAGAGGGTTTCATGTGATTGACTTATTGATTTTATACATTCGATTTGAAACAGCTAAACTATGATTTCTTTTATTTGCTTCCGCTGAACATGTTGGTTTTCATTTAAACTTATTGAAGGTGCTTTTCAGTAATAATTTATGATTTTATTTAACAACTTGTGATTGGTTCAATATGATTAGTGGCTCGTTATTGGTTTGTCACATGCCTAGTAGGGTTTCCCATGGGTGGTATTTTTGGGGTGTGACATATGGTCTAGCTAAAATTCAAAGCGTTTATCGAAAACGCTTGACTTTTCGGCTTTAAAAGCCAAAAAAAAATAACTAGTCACGAAAGGACACTTACAAATGGTCCTATGGACTGAATAGAACTCAAGAGAGGTTCCAAAATAATCAGGATCCTCATTGAATTGAGAGAGATAGCAGATTGAATGAGATGCAAGTGATCAATGAGAAAAATGAGGGCCTATTTATAGTTTTTGGAATGAATTAAGATCATGACAAGTGTTCTTGGGATGTAATGAGATCATTATAGGTGTACACCAGACTTGTAATTCAGTTAGCAAGCCCCTAGAATGATCAAATGGTTTTAGAGATCAAGATTGGTGAACAAGGAAGAAGAACCCACAACTGGAAGTGAGATTCTGTCAAAATTTAGCCGTTGCCGCGCGTAACAGCAACAACAACAGGGGGGGGGGTCGTGCGACGCCACCACACCAAATTCCAGCAAACAAGTTTTAATCTTGCCACTTTCAGTCCCTGCACCTTCTAATGCAACGAATCTTTCATTTTAGGCACTTTTAACCCTTCTAGCTGGTTTGTAGATGATCTAGAGAGTATGACCAAACATCGATAGGTCTGGCTTCATTAAACGATTGCCGAAAACACTAGTTTCTGCTCGTTAACGCTTTTAACCCTTTAATTTGCGAACTTGTGCGTTTTAACGTGAAATGGCATAAAAGCCTTTCAAGATCATTAACAAGCATTACCAAGTGTATGATGGGATATTACTACACTCCAGTTTACTCCAGTTTGCTTAAATGGTCGCTCAAAGCTGTAGTTTTATAGTTTGACGCTTTTGGCCCCTTTAATGCACAACTTGCACGCATTATCATTTTATCGCGTCAAAGCCCTATGTTATCCATATTAGGCATTCTCGAGAGTATTATTGAACATTACGATGCTTCGGGTTTGTTAAAAGGTCATTCAGAGGTAAGAATTAACATGTTGACACTTTTAACCCCTGTGGTTTGTAATTTTTGGTTTTAAGCACAAACGGCTTCTTGTATCCGACAATTTATTCAATAAAGAATAAGAACATCATATGAGGTCAATCAGAGGCACAAGTTTGGCATGTTGACATATTTGGTCCTTCCACATTCATAGTTTTCGTTTTTGACGAAATTAGTCCTTCATAGTCAACGTTTGACTTTATTAGGGATTAGAACACGTGTTAGCACATTGTTGGACACGATTTTACGAGGTGTTACATTAGTGTTAGTTAAACATGTTAAACATCATGTTAAAATACCACAAGATTTTATAAAACTTCAAGTTCATACCATTTTGTAGAAGTTAAGAAATGGCTTATGGTAAGTTGTAGGATAATTGGTGATTGATGATCAATTTTTGAAAAGAAAATGATATGCTAATAAGCATGGAAACCTCCATTTTTAGGGGAAACTATGGTAATTTTTTTGTAAAAATTCAACACTTAGAAAATCTTTTTAAACAAGTGTTTACAAGTAAATTTCGATCTTGGTTTTGAATATAAAGTTTGCCATAATTTTTGTTATTAAAATTACAAGTATTGGAGGTTGATTTTTAATAATAAAAATGACTAAGTATATATTTAGGAAAATATATAATTAGAAGTCACAAAAATTATGTGCTACATGTATATTGCTTGTATTAGTTATACTAAAAATTAGGAACTTGAAAAAAACACACCACACCAAAATACTAAAAATTGTAATTTGAAATATTACAAAAATCACAAGAAAATAAATATATAACTTATACCCAAATATTGGACGATTCAGACAATGGACATTTGGACTATATATATATATAGGGAGAAGATCATGCGAGAACCACCTCTTATTGCGAGAACCGCGAGAACCAATGTGAACACACCAAAAATGCCTAAAAATAGCTAAAAATCACACAAAAATTTTTTTTTTGATTTTTTTAATATTTTTTAGGTTAAAATCGCTACTTTTCGAACCAAAAAAAAAAAAAAAAAATTTTTTTAAATTTTTTTTTTTTAAAAAAAAAAAAATTTTTTTTTTGCCTTCGAAAAGTAGCGATTTTAACCTAAAAAATATTTAAAAAATCAAAAAAAAATTTTTGGATTTTTTTTTGGATTTTTTTAGATTTTTTTTAGATTTTTTTAGGTTTTTTGGGGGTTTAGTTTTTAGCATTTTAGCTTGGGGGTGGGGGGGGTGGGGGGGGGGGGGGTTTAGGTTTTTGGGGGGGGTGGGGGAGGGGGGTTTAGGTTTTTTTTTTGGGGGGGGGGGTGGGGTTAGGTTTTTTTAGGTTTTTTTTAGCTTGGGGGGGGGGGGGGGGGTTAGGTTTTTTGGGGGCGGGGGGGGGGGGGGGGTTAGGTTTTTTTTGGGGGGTGGGGGGTTTAGGTTTTTGGGTGGGGGGGGGGGTGGGGGTTAGGTTTTTTTAGGTTTTTTTTAGGTTTTTTTAGCTATTTTAGGTTGTGTTCACATTGGTTCTCACAATAAGGGTGGTTCTCGCATGAGCCCCTCCCTATATATATATATATATATATATTACGGAAATAAATTCGTATCTTGACAAATGTGGTAAACGGTATTTTTGAAACCAAAGAAACGACAATATATGAATTTTTACAACTATTATGAAATATATCGTATTTTGTCAAAATAGAAAATATATTATTTTTGAAGTGGAAGAAAATATATATTTTCACAAACAACACAAAAATATATTATTTTGGTGAAAACTAAAAATATATATTTTTCTAAGTTTAATCTTAAAAATATATTATTTTTAAGATATATGTGGAAGTATACATATTTTTATCAAATAAAATTTATAGATATTTTTCTATAAAAATTCTCTTAAAATATGTATATTTCAAGAATATAAAGTTAGTGATTTTTAATTGTACAAAAATAATATTCCGGAAAATTATACATAAATTAAATATAAAATACTCAATAAATACAAGAAAATATGTATTCCTATACGTATAAATACATACATACCGGCATACACTACCAATACTTGGCAAAATACGCAAATACAAGTATACCTATACTTGGAAAATATATATATGAAAACCATATGATGAAACAAGTTAAAAATATATTATTTTTAACAATATTCCAAATAATTGGATGGAAATAATTTAAGTTTAAATATCCTTATTTTAACTAATATTTACATAATTTGGAATTTTATAAACAACATACACCAAGCGTGTAACTCAAAGTATATCAAAATTCCAAAATAAGGCATAATAAATAACTAAGGCTAAGAGTCGTTACACGACCTAAATGTCTAATAAAACATAGCACGTGTGTAGGTAGTGGTACGACCCGTGAAGAGGAACTTTGAGTATACGAGACTGCTAACGCAAACTAGTGAGTTCATGTCCCCCTTTTCTCATAACTGTTTTCGGATTTATAACTTTCGGGGGTGAAATACATGTTTCAAATGGTATGGTTTAGCTAAGGAATGAACTGTTAGATCATGAGGATGGCTAGTATCTCTCATATGTGCCATTAATCTAGTTAAGACCGAGGGGCAGGAGTGGTTGATCTATCGGGTGTAGCGAGCCCCACTCATGGGTCCTTGTATGGCCGCATGTGGTGACTATGCCGTTCCAGCCGGATGGACTGGAGGAAATTCGCTAGGTTTGAGCACTTCCTACGCACCACACATATTTATGTCCTTGCAAAACATTAATGATCTGTTCATAGACGCTTTACATACCGGTTATCAAAGGAATTATCTCAAATGTTTACAAGTTTATACGAGCTCACATACAAAACACATGAACTCGCTCAACTTTTGTTGATGTTTTCAACTTACATGTATTTCAGGAAACTAAATGGATCTTGAGGCGTTGGGAATGATTTCAAGAAGTAATTTCAAGATTAGATGTCATCCTATTTTGAAGGGTTTGATTTGTATATCTTATCCTGGATAAGATATATGAAGCAAAGCCTTGGTTTAAAAGTCTTTTGTTAACAAGTCCTTTTATGGAACTTATTACTTTTGGATGGTTTGTAAACTTAACATAAAGTATATTGGTTGAAACTTAACAACTTGTGTTTGTATTGTTTTTAAAACTTATGAATGGATGAACATCAATTTTAGTCTTATAGTTGTTTATTATAATTGAATGCAATGAAACTGATCGAGTCACACGTACACGCTTCCGCAAAAGTCAGGGTGTGACACTATGTGATCTTAATTTTACGACTCCCTTGTCCGCAACGCGGGGGTCAACATTGGTACTAGCACCATATTTGTTTTTATGATTTTTTCTCGACTTTGCGGTATGAAATTTCGCAGAGCACAAAGTTGTATCACAATCAAATATTTTTTTTGTATCATAAGCTATTCCGAGTCCAGGTATGTACCGTAACAAACCGAAACAATATCAACCGAACAACACCGGTATCGGTACAAATATTTTTCGTTATGGTTATCAATCGATGTAAAACACATGTTGACTGTTACGCTAAGTGTCAGTATCAAGCTGGTATTGTTATGAACCGAATCGATACAGACCGAAAACTCGCCGCGAAGCACGGGGGATCCAACTAGTATAATAACTAGGGTTGTAAACGAACTGAACGTTCAGCGAACAGTTCGTGAACCGTTCGGCAAGAAGTTCGTTTATGTTCGTTCGTTTAATAAACGAACGAACATGAGCAAGAAATTTCGTTCGATTAGTTTAATGAACGAACATGAACAAGGGTCTCGTTCATTCAATTGTGTTCGTGAACGTTCAGTAAGGTGTTCGTGAACATTCGTTCATTTGCATTTGTTTATGTTTGTATGTTTTTGTTTTAATTAAATATTTTTGTAATTTCATATATTTTATCTATACTTTTTATATTATTAAACTTATATTTATTTTATTACCCTAACAATTAAACTAGGAAACCTTATTTCACCTTGTTTATGCACCATTTCTCTTTGATTTCTCATTATTTACATCGACGAACACGATCGACCTCCGTTCCACAATAAGGGATTCAAGTTCCATGCTACTCTCTGGGCCATCCACCTTTATTCTTCGTTGCGTTTGCCAAATTTACTTGTGTTCGTTTGTGTTCGTGAACCATTCATGAACACGCTCATTTCCTTGATGAACGAACATGAACATAAAATCTTGTTTGGTAAGTGTTCATGAACTGTTCGTGAACACATTTATTCCCTTATCGAACGAACACGAACAAGGTCTTATTCGTGTTCGTGTTCGTTCAGTTCGTTTACAACCCTAATAATAACAATTGACGTAGAAGCTTATCTACAGTGCCAAGAGGGCAACTTAGTAAATTCGTTATGTAGACAACTGTTTATTTTGTACTCTGCAAACAACCCAACACCACAGGAATTACCGCACCACAACCAAGATTCTTTGCCGAAAAACCACCACCACCGCTAACCAAAGTTCTCTGCCAAAATATGGGTTTTTGTTTTTTCGATCGCCGATCAAAGTTCTAATCATGTCTCTAGCTTCGCCATTACCGGTAATGGTCTTTCTTTGACTAGATTGTCGGACAACTAGCTGACCTAGGATGCTTTCATCAAGTTTTAAAGAGAGAGAAGGTGGTTTAATTGTCACACCCAAACCGATGGAGGAATCATCAGAGTGAGACGAAATAGATTGCTCATCACCCATAACACTATCTTGCGACAACAATTAACTCAACCCATTTTCATTGATAATTCAAATTATCACATACAATAAAAGGAAAGTCAAATTACAACATCAAAATGGAACAAGTACAATAATTTAACATAACATAATAAACAAAACTAGTAATTCAGGTGCGTTTCTAAAGTCGTCCCTACTAGGTTCGTCATGCGCATCAATCCTCAACCTGTAACATATTTAAAGTGAAGTTTCAACGCAAAGCATTGGCGAGTACAAAAGGTTTGTATAAATATAACATAAGTATAAAAAGTATTTTCTCGAATCCACATGGCAATTGTATACAAGGTAACTAGCATGCATCACTATATGTCAAACCCAAAGTGTCCACAAGAATTAAGTGTCCCTCGCCACAAAAGTAACGAGACTAGTTTATGAATAAAAGACTTAACAAGACCCCGACAGGCGGCATGCTACTCCTATAGCACTATATATGTTAAGTTCGGGCTAGCAAAGTTAATAACATAAAACATCCATGATTCTAGCATGAACCTAAGTAAACAAGTAGCATGTATAAGGATTAAGATTACAAAGCATGTTTAAGTGTGTGTTGTGAATTTGATATATTAACATGTTACAACCTAAAGTGTTTTAAAAGTAAAATGGGTCAAGTGTACTCACGGTTTTGCAAGCTTCCACTTGTTAGTCCGTGAAGAGTTTGTTGGTTTAAAGGTAGAACACCGAGTCCTTCTACACGAGGAAACATAGTTGTGTGAGTAATTTGGATGATAACGGAGGATTAGGAATTTGGAATTAAAGTATATTGAAAGTAAGTATACCAGAAAATAATCATATAGCACTTAATACTTGTTTTTTGATACTATGAAACCCATAGGGGTTAGAATGTTTTCATGGGTTAAGTACACATTAGAATCGTAACAAGAAACTAAGTACCTAGATGATGTAACTTAATACCTTGATGAATAACCAGTTGATTATCATAAAGGGTTTGGTTTTTATATGTATTTTATATAATTTAAGTCAAACAAGTATATCAAGGATTATCATATAAGTCATGCATAGAGGTAGGAGGATAACCTTCCTTTTAAACCTCTTTCATAGATTCACCAATGCACAAGTTGTCACAAGGATAACAAGGATGGCCGTGAATGAATAATATGGAAATGAAACATACTTACTAACTAAGAGGAAATCATCAAGTGAGGTGTGGATTGTAAGTAGGATAGCCCAAGCTTTCCAAGTAATCACGCATAAATCAACACTTGTGATTTAAAACCCTTTAAAAAAACAGAAAGTTTGGAGTGACTAAACACCTCTGATTTGTATGTAACAACCTTGTTTTTAAGCATACTTAATCATAGACTTGATTAGTAGCATAAGGACATAGGTTTGTATGAAATAAACATGAGTTTAAGAAAGTTTAACAAAGTTTTCATTCAAAACAGAAAGTTCTTACACTTTTAACCTCAGTGTGGTGATGTTCCATCTTTGGTTTTCCATGGAAAACCTATGGAAACATTCCTAGAGGTGTTCCAAGTGTTAAGAAGCAAGAAGAAGTGAAGAAACATGGAAGAAAGGTGAGTATGAACTCACTTTTGCAACTTGATATATGAATCTGTCTTGAGTCTAATTTCCAGCTATTTTAGAGTGTTTTGAGAGCAAGATTTGTGTTTGTAAAGTGTAAAATGAGTGGAGGAAGTCGGGGTTTTATAGGTGAGGTTTATGGTGTATTAAAGAAGTGGTTGCAACTAAAACAACACACAAAGGGCCAATCCACGAGTTGGAAATACAAATATGCGGATTGTGCTATCTGGCGGGGAGCGAGAGAGGAAGCCCAGGCCGGTTGCGGGCCACGAGCCAGGCTATCCGTGGAATTTGTTTGCTTTTTGACAACTTTAGTCCATATAGTTTATCCTAGTTATGTTTTTGATGTGTTTTATGAATAAAAGACATATTATAAGGGGTTTTAAGCAATATTAACATAAGAACAAGTATGGATAAGTATGATTAAGTATACGTAAGTATCAAGGAAGTATAAACATGCATGGAAACGTAAAACTTGAGTATGTATGATAGGTATTTGTATATTTAACACGTATTTGCACGAATCACGAATAATGTAACATAAGTATGACGAATTCAAATGTATGATCATGTATGCATAAGTAAAGCATGGTTTGTATGAAATATGAATTTTATTTATGATCCAAGTCTCGGATTTTACAATGATACAATGAATAAGGGAAATACAAGATTTCAAAAAATAGAAATACTAAACAAGCTTTCTAATTATGAAAAGTACGAAAAAGCAGGGCATTACATTAATGATATTTCCATTGTGTGGTTGGTGTAAGTAATGAAGCACAACATACTGACGATGATGCACAACTTTTGTTTAATGTCACCGGAAAATAAGCGATGATGCATGATTCTAACATCAGATGTGGGTGGCAATGGTGGGTTGAGGATAGCATAAGGTTCCGTTTAACGCCGGTGGCATCTTTCGATGATCCAGGAATTCTGATCACTTGGTTGCATATGTGTGTCAGGATGGATATGTTGTGGTGTTGAAGACGGGTAGAGAGAGAGGGAGTAGAGATAATGGCCGCCGCCCACTGTCGGAAAACCATTGACTAAACGTACCCGGATGGCCGGAAACACCTTGAGAAGTCGCCGCTGTGGTGGTGGTTATGTTGGTTGTTATGAGAAAGAGATATCACATTGAGGTGCAGACAGAGAGAGTGAGAAAGAGTTTTAGACCATGTCACACCCCGACCACGTATAACATACAAAACGTGGCGGAAACATCGGGGAGTGTTGTAACATAATTAATTGTTTCATAACCATGGCATTCAAAGTTGTATTTTATTTATTAAACAAGAGTGTTACATTGTCTTGAACAGTAAACAAAAGAGTTTATAACATAATTAAACAAGTCTATCTTCGTTTTTAGTCTCTAAGGCACAGGTCCGCCCTAGTGTCATGATCAACATCCTACGGAAAAGCTCCTGAAAACACATGTGAAAATAGGTACGTCAGCATAAAAATTCCCGTGAGATACATAGGTTTGTGAAAATAGGATTCATGACTTATATTCGAGAAAATGTTTAGTCATGAACCTTGTAATTTGCTTTGTTTTGTAAATCATTTGGAAAACGATAAGATCAGTTGATAGGTATAAGTAATGTAAGGTTAAATGAATAAACATGTAAAACGAGTTTGTATAAGATAAGCTGGATGTAAAACAATGTCTTATGAAAAGTATGTTATTTGTATAAAATGTTATATGTATCCAACTGAAATGATTTAGATAACGTTACGCTATGTAATATTATACAAACACTTATATATAGGAAGTACCAACGGCGTATCCACCATGTTTGTATCATATTACACACGTATCGTTACTCAAATCACTTACCCAAACAACCACCAATGTAACTTGTTCATGTACAAACCAATTGTCAAGTGTTATTGTGTAAACCATATCAAAATGTCTATGTCCAATGTAAACCACCAAATGTGTATATCAATGTCAAAATGTTTATGTTCAATGTAGATCGTGTAATGTGTAACCAAGATGTCATGTATGGTAGTGAAATATATATATCAACTAAACCATATGTAAAATGCACAAAAACAAGGTATTGAAGTAAAACATAGCTTAAATCAAAGTTATGTTTGTGTAACAAATGCATGCTATACTGATACAAACATTTATGCGGTATTGTTATAATGCATACATCCAAGCCTTGAGACTGTGGCGATAAACCCTTAAACAGATTAAAGATTTATCTAAATTATGTATATCGAATTCGGTCATTCCTTCCATCCCCTTTCCCTGGGATGTTCGGAACGGGAGTTGTCAATTCCTATGGTACCACTACCTACTAACGAACGGCGTAATTAATGTTAATGAATGTATTGTTCCATGTTAAACAAACCAAATGTCATAACAAAATGTAAGCATGTGAAAACGATGCACTAAGTATGTAATCAAATGAACATACATAGCGTGAAATGTCATGTAAAACGATGTACTAAGTAATGCACACAATGGGCACACCTAGCATGAAAAGTAATGTAAAACAATGTACTAAGTAATGCACACAATGGGCACACCTAGCATGAAATGTAATGAAATCATGTACTATAATGTACTAACGAACATAGCATGTATATGATGTGAAAACAGGAAAGCATGAAAGTAACAAGTAGGCACATGTGTTCCACCCCAAAACGTTTGGAAAACAGTAAAAGAGGGGTCTATGTACTCACATAAACACCTTGAAAACATTTAAAAGAGGGGGTTCTATGTACTCACATAAACACCTTGAAAACATTTAAAAGAGGGGGTTCTATGTACTCACTTGAGATTGCTCAGAAGTCCTAAGATAACCACCAAGCAATGCTAGAGATCACGGAATATCAAACGGCACCTAATATAGGTAACTACATTAATAAACCGGACCTAAATCGGAAGATCGGATAGGATGAGGGCTCGTAAACCATACGAGTATGGGAACTCGTGTAGTATGGTTTACTAAAGCCTACATACTAAATGAAACCTAACCTAAGTGCTTGTGACCCATTACGACCCGTTTAGGTAGCTTATGCTACTTTAACGCGTCGTTCGCGTGAAACGCGTTCGGACCGCCTAACTAGTCCTATGACAAGTAATATATGCCTTAACATGTCTAATATGGTTGTCAAATCATTTTAGATGTCAAAAGTTGTGTTACATATGTTTAAAATGAATTTTGGCATCATAGGGGTATTTTGGTAATTAACCTAAGGCATATAAACTACCTATCATACAACTACTTAAACGAAGCGACCATAAGGTATAACCTCATAAGGTTATTCCCTATATACTATGGTCACCTAATGTGCTTGGTCGGATCCTAATGATCGACCAACCGGGTCGGGTTCGAAAGTATAAGCGATTGTTTAGATCGCTTACCTTACGACCCTATATAAGCACTAAACTAAAAGTGACGAGCTAAGCATGTTAAAACATGCTTAACTAAGTTTAGAAAACAGGTTTGGTGTCAAAACAAACGGTTTTGATACCCATAAGTAGTTTGGTTACAAAATACGCAAGAATACGTATTCTGACCGAAACTACGGCTCGTCACTGAGCCTAGATAACGTGGTAATCAGTAGGTATAGTCACTAGGGACTATAACCATCGTGATCACGCTCACGTTATGAAGTTCAAACGAACTTCGCATCGACCATAAATTGGTCAATGCAGAAAGTCAAACAAAGTTTGACTTTCGGACTCGAAAAGCAATAAAAGAACGAAAGAATACTTACGAAGGGTCCCCGAATGCTAATCTTGATCAAAATAGCTCAGGTATGAAACAAAGGTTTCAACTTAGAGCACAAATGATCAGATTCTTGTGAGAAATGAAGTGAAATGTGATGGGTATTTATAGATTTCGGTCCACCGTTAGGATCGTTTCTTGGAGAAGAGGGAATGATCACATCCCTACACTTGTTGTAATGTTGTGGTTACTGATTTTGGACACCATAAGAGTTTAACATGTGGCACTTGACCTTTGGGGGATGCTAGGGGATGTTAATCTTGTGTTTAAATGACCTTTCCTGATCAGAAGGGGCCTAGCGTGACGCTAGGGGGGCTAGGCGTCGCGCTAGGGGTCCCCTGATCAGCAAACAATTTCAAATGTCCACCTTTCAGTCCCCGTTGCGTATTAAGGCCATTTCCGACGTGTTTAAGGTTCATTAAATCATTTTCAAGGCTCCACAAGGATGCCTAAACATTGTGGGCATGAAACATATTCAAAAATATGCCGGATGTCAGTTCGTTTGGTCGTACGAACGCGATGTTCGCTTAATTACGACGGAATGCGCATAAGCGCGAAAAACGATCTAAATGATGCAACAAACGGATTTTTATCATGCCAAACACTAAAATAAAATATTATAGTGCTTACATAAATTTTTGGATGTCCGGATGTATTCAGAACGTGAGTTATGCGCAAAAGTGCAAACTTGTGCACTTTTTTGACACTTTTAGTCCCTGAATGACCCAAAAGTTTATTTTAGCGCACCGAACCCCTTAAAGCCTATTTCTAAGCTATGTAAAGGATATTTAAGGTGTGTTTAACTTATGGTCATGTTCCGGAATGTTCGTTACAGTTCAAATTGACATACTTTCGCAGTTTGTCATATTTAGTCCCTGTAGTCGAATTAACTTGTTTTTGCCATACCAAAGCCTTCAAAACTTATTTCTAAGTTATGTAAAGGTTATTTAAGGTATGTTGAGTATATGTTGATGTTCCGGAGTATTTCTCGCATTAAACTGAGTACGTTTACGCACTAGTTTGCGTATAACTCTCCAGAAAGCGATGTAGAGTTTGAAATTACATAAAAGTCAAAACATGAAAAATGTAAATCATAACAAAACAAACATTGGGATCAAATAACATTGTTTTATTTATAATAGAACTGTTCACAATGATTACAAGCACAGTTGTTACAGTCTCCCCTACTTGTGGAAATTTCGTCCCGAAATTTATTTAGAGGAAACTCGTGGAAAAAGATGTGGATATTTCGCCTTCATTTGATCTTCGCATTCCCAAGAAAACTCAGGTCCACGCTTAGCTTCCCAGCGAACTTTGACCAAAGGAATGCGCTTGCGTTTAAGCCACTTGACTTCACGTTCCATGATTTCCACTGGTTTCTCAACAAATTTCAGTGTTTTGCCAATACGAATTTCGTCAAGCGGTATGGAGAAGTTTTCATCAGCTGAACACCTCTTGAGATTGGACACGTGAAAAGTTGGATGAACATTTCCAAGTTCAGGAGGTAACTCAAGTCTGTAGGCTACCTTTCCGATTCTTTCGACGATCTTGAATGGTCCAACGTATCTAGGTGCAAGTTTTCCTTTCTTTCCAAATCTGATCACACCTTTCCAAGGTGAGACCTTAAGTAATACTCGATCACCGACTTGAAATTCCAAGGCTTTGCGTTTTGGGTCCGCGTAAATCTTCTGACGGCTTCTAGCTGCCTGAAGGTTATCACGAACTTTCTTGACCTTGTCAGTTGTCTCTAAAATGAGGGCAGGTCCAGTAAGTTGAGCCTCGCCAATCTCATTCCAGCAGACTGGTGAACGACATTTTCGACCATAGAGAGCCTCGAAAGGAGCCATTTTGATGCTAGTGTGATAACTGTTGTTGTAGGAGAATTCAATCAATTTAAGATGTGAATCCCAGCTACCATCAAAATCGATCACACAAGCTCTTAGCATATCCTCCAGAGTCTGGATTGTTCTCTCAGATTGACCATCCGTTTGCGGATGATAAGCTGTGCTCAGATTAAGTTGGGTCCCCATAGCAGATTGCATGGTTCTCCAAAAATGAGAAGTGAAACGAGCATCTCTGTCAGAAATGATGTTCAAAGGAACACCATGTCGAGCTACAATTTCATCCACATAGATTTGAGCAAGTCTGTCAGCAGGAAAATCCTCACGGATTGGCAAGAAATGTGCTGACTTTGTAAGATGATCAACAACTACCCAGATGGCATCATGACCTTTCTTAGTGCGTGGAAGTTTGGTAACAAGATCCATCGTAATGTTTTCCCATTTCCAAACTGGGATCTCTGGTTGCTCCAATAAACCCGAAGGACGCTGATGTTCAGCCTTAACCTTAAGACAAGTAAGGCATTTTGATACGTATAATGCAATGTCTTTCTTCATACCAGGCCACCAATAGTGAATACGAAGATCCTTATACATTTTATCTGAGCCCGGATGAATAGAATAACGCGACTTATGGGCTTCATCCATAAGCAAGGTACGAAGATCATCCTGGCTTGGGACCCACAAACGGTCCATGAAGTAATATGATCCATTGTCCTTCAGTTCCAGAGCAGGTGTTATGTGATAGGGAAATTCCTTATCCATCAAACCTTGTGCAACACAAGATTGTTGAGCCTGAGAAATGCGTGCTTGGATATCGGATCGAGCTTGAATAACAGACTGAACATGTACACAATGAAGCTTAGTACGTTCCTTACGACTCAATGCATCAGCTACGACATTCGCCTTACCAGGATGGTAGCGAATTTCGCAATCATAGTCGTTTAGAAGCTCAACCCAACGTCGCTGTCTCATGTTGAGTTCTTTCTGGTTGAAGATATGCTGAAGACTTTTGTGGTCAGTGAAAACCACACATTTTGTACCGTACAAATAATGTCTCCAGATCTTGAGAGCAAAGACAACTGCACCCAACTCAAGATCATGAGTGGTGTAGTTCTTCTCATGAATCTTCAACTGCCTCGATGCATAAGCTATGACTTTGTTCCTTTGCATAAGAACACAGCCAAGACCCAATTTCGATGCATCACAATACACAACAAAATCATCATCACCCTCAGGCAATGATAGAACAGGCGCATCGCAAAGCTTCTGCTTCTGGTGTTGAAAAGCTTCCTCTTGTTTGTACCCCCAATAAAAGGGCATTTTCTTCTGAGTTAGAGCAGTTAGAGGAACTGCAATCTTCGAGAAGTTTTCTATGAAGCGGCGATAATAACCCGCTAGACCAAGAAAAGAACGAACTTCAGTAGGAGTAGTAGGCGCATCCCAATCCTTAATCGCACTGATCTTGGAGGGATCTACATGAATACCTTGTTCGTTGATAATATGCCCCAAAAATTGAACTTCTTTAAGCCAAAATTCGCACTTGGAGAATTTGGCGAAAAGTTGCTCTTTCTTTAGGAGTTCCAGAGTAAGACGAAGATGTTGCTCGTGGTCAGCTTGCGTCTTAGAATATATCAAGATGTCATCAATAAAAACAATGACGAACTGATCCAAATAAGGTTTGCAGACCCTATTCATTAAGTCCATGAAAACAGCAGGAGCATTAGTCAAACTGAATGGCATGACTGTGAATTCATAATGCCCATAACGAGTGCGGAATGCTGTCTTCGGAATGTCTTCTTCTTGCACCCGAAGTTGATGATATCCAGATCGCAGATCAATCTTCGAAAAATAAGAAGCGCCTTGTAACTGATCAAAGAGATCATCGATGCGAGGTAGGGGATATCGATTCTTGATGGTAAGCTTGTTAAGCTCACGATAATCGATACACATCCTAAAGGATCCATCCTTCTTCTTGACAAAAAGAACGGGAGCACCCCAAGGTGAAAAACTAGGACGTATAAAACCTTTGTCAGAGAGCTCCTGAAGCTGTTTAGACAACTCTTGCATCTCAGATGGTGCAAGATGATATGGAGCTCTGGCAATGGGATTTGCACCAGGTACGAGATCAATACGGAACTCGACTTGGCGTGCTGGAGGTAGACCAGGTAAATCTTCAGGGAATACTTCAGAATAATCCCGAACGACAGGAATATCTGAAATAGACTTACCCTTGCCTTTATCTTCTGTAACATGTGCTAAGAAAGCCACATAGTTCTTCCGCAGATACTTCCGAGCTTTAAAACAAGACATGAGTTTGAGACCACCGATAGGCTTCTCACCTTGAACCTGCAGGATCTCGCCTGTCGAAAGTGGCACACGAACAATCTTCTCAGAACAAACTATCTCTGCGTGATGCTTGGATAACCAATCCATTCCCACAATAACGTCGAAGCTTCCAAGTTGCATAGGCGTGAGGTCGATAGGAAAAAGATGGTCGTTAAGATTCAACTGGCAGTTGCGAAGAACAGAATCAAGAATAATGGGTTCACCACTAGCAACTTCTACTGTCAAAGATTTACTTAGTTTTGTTCTAGACACTCGAAGCATTGGCTCAAAAGACAATGACACAAAACTCTTGTCGGCACCCGAATCAAAGAGAACATATGCAGGCTGGTTATTAATAAAGAACGTACCGTTCACCACGTTATCGTCTGCCTGCGCCTCTTGGGCATTCATGTTAAAGGCTCGGCCTCGAGCCGGAGCTTGATTCGGATTCTGGTTCTGATTCTGGTTAGCCAGCCTTGGGCACCGATTTCGGTAATGGGTCAGATCCCCACAATTATAACAAGCACCAGGTGGGTATTGTGGTCGTGCAGCTTGACCCTGTTGCTGAGCAGGAGGCTGAGCAACTTGTTGAGCTGGGTTCTGAACTGCACGATTCTGAGCAAACCGACAAACATCGGCAAGGTGACCTGACTTCCCATAGCTAGTACAGAAACGGCACTGATGTTGCGGCTGATGGTGACTGTTGCATCTATTGCACAAAGGTGCATTCCCTGAATAGGGTTTCTTTACCGGAGGCTGCGCGGGTTGGTTAGGAGTTGCCTGATTAGCTTGGGCAGTGATAGCAAAATTTTGGGAAGCCTTACGCTTCCTTGACCTCTTCGAAGAACCAGAGTCCTTTCCATTCCTGTTTTGACCCTTCTTGCTATCCCCCTTGTTAGCCGACTGTTTCTTGCCCTTGTCACCCTTCCTGTGCAACTTACCCTTCCGAATCTGCGACTCAGTCAACGTCGCTGATAACTCGATCGCCTGACGAAGTGTGGTAGGGTTGCTACCAGTAATGATGTCTTGTACAGAGTCAGGTAGGCCGTCGATATACCTTTCGATAGCCTTGTCGAGTGGGGTAACCATAGTTGGGCAAAGCAGACTCAACTCCTCAAACCTATCAGTATAAGCCCTGTGCTCACCACTATCCTGCTTCAAATCCTCAAATTCCTTCTCCAAAGCTCGCTGCTCATGATGAGGACAGAATTCCCTCATCATAAGAGCTCTTAGTTCAGCCCATGTCTGTGCGAAGGCAATCTCAGCACCCCTATCTCTCATAACCCCGTTCCACCATGTCAAAGCCCTCTTCTGAAATACGCTCGAAGCAAACTCGACTTTGCGATTGTCAAGACACTGCACGTGGCGGAAAGTATTCTCAGTGCTCTCAAACCACTGAAGAAGCCCAGTCGCTCCCTCAGAACCACTAAACTTGAGTGGTTTAGCCAAGTTAAAATCCTTGTATTTGCATGGAGCATTGTTGTTGTTGTTGGCTTGGTTCCATTGAGCAAAGAGATTTGGGAATTGGGCAGCCATCTGCTCCGCAATAATTTCTGCCAGTTCGGTAGTCGCAATCAGATTGTCGCGTCGAGGAGGCATTCTAAAAGAGGAAACATGAAAAGAAACGAGTGAGATGATTGGATGAAAAGAATGAGATGATAAAAACAAGAATTGAAAACAGCAAAGATGGTGGTCATTTGTCCGTATCACAAAGAAAACAAATGACACACAGTGACTAATCATAGTAAATGGATCAAAAATAATGTATTTCGAAGACATGCTCGCCTATAAGTGAACACTCATCCCAAGAATTCCCAGGTAAGCACAACTGGTCTCGCGTCTGGTTGAGATGTATACGAAGTGCTTGCCTAGAAAGAAAACCCAGAATACAGGCATTCACCCTTCCAGTTTGCACATGTTCACATTATTTAAAACCCAAAACGTTTGACGGGATTTTGAAAATTTGAAGGCACAAGGCCAAAAACCAATACTGAAAAGGGTTCAAAACCATATAACAGAGGGTTCAAAACCTTACAATTGAGGGTTCAAAACCTTGTAATAAAACATTCAAAAACAGATGATTGTTTTTCAAAAATCGTTTCGGAAAATTTTTGGCTTTTGTTCTGATAATCACCTAAGGATAGGTGATGTGCATGTTTTAAGATCTAAACACAAGATAACTTGTGTTAGGGTCCTAGAAAAGTTATAGTCTAGGTCAAAGCATTACTAATAACCTAATTCCCTATAACCATTGGCTCTGATACCAACTCTTCTGTCACACCCCGACCACGTATAACATACAAAACGTGGCGGAAACATCGGGGAGTGTTGTAACAGAATTAATTGTTTCATAACCATGGCATTCAAAGTTGTATTTTATTTATTAAACAAGAGTGTTACATTGTCTTGAACAGTAAACAAAAGAGTTTATAACATAATTAAACAAGTCTATCTTCGTTTTTAGTCTCTAAGGCACAGGTCCGCCCTAGTGTCATGATCAACATCCTACGGAAAAGCTCCTGAAAACACATGTGAAAATAGGTACGTCAGCATAAAAATGCCTGTGAGATACATAGGTTTGTGAAAATAGGATTCATGACTTATATTCGAGAAAATGTTTAGTCATGAACCTTGTAATTTGCTTTGTTTTGTAAATCATTTGGAAAACGATAAGATCAGTTGATAGGTATAAGTAATGTAAGGTTAAATGAATAAACATGTAAAACGAGTTTGTATAAGATAAGCTGGTTGTAAAACAATGTCTTATGAAAAGTATGTTATTTGTATGAAATGTTATATGTATCCAACTGAAATGATTTAGATAACGTTACGCTATGTAATATTATACAAACACTTATATATAGGAAGTACCAACGGCGTATCCACCATGTTTGTATCATATTACACACGTATCGTTACTCAAATCACTTACCCAAACAACCACCAATGTAACTTGTTCATGTACAAACCAATTGTCAAGTGTTATTGTGTAAACCATATCAAAATGTCTATGTCCAATGTAAACCACCAAATGTGTATATCAATGTCAAAATGTTTATGTTCAATGTAGATCGTGTAATGTGTAACCAAGATGTCATGTATGGTAGTGAAATATATATATCAACTAAACCATATGTAAAATGCACAAAAACAAGGTATTGAAGTAAAACATAGTTTAAATCAAAGTTATGTTTGTGTAACAAATGCATGCTATACTGATACAAACATTTATGCGGTATTGTTATAATGCATACATCCAAGCCTTGAGACTGTGGCGATAAACCCTTAAACAGATTAAAGATTTATCTAAATTATGTATATCGAATTCGGTCATTCCTTCCATCCCCTTTCCCTGGGATGTCCGGAACGGGAGTTGTCAATTCCTATGGTACCACTACCTACTAACGAACGACGTAATTAATGTTAATGAATGTATTGTTCCATGTTAAACAAACCAAATGTCATAACAAAATGTAAGCATGTGAAAACGATGCACTAAGTATGTAATCAAATGAACATACATAGCGTGAAATGTCATGTAAAACGATGTACTAAGTAATGCACACAATGGGCACACCTAGCATGAAATGTAATGTAAAACAATGTACTAAGTAATGCACACAATGGGCACACCTAGCATGAAAAGTAATGTAAAACAATGTACTAAGTAATGCACACAATGGGCACACCTAGCATGAAATGTAATGAAATCATGTACTATAATGTACTAACGAACATAGCATGTATATGATGTGAAAACAGGAAAGCATGAAAGTAACAAGTAGGCACATGTGTTCCACCCCAAAACGTTTGGAAAACAGTAAAAGAGGGGTCTATGTACTCACATAAACACCTTGAAAACATTTAAAAGAGGGGGGTTCTATGTACTCACATAAACACCTTGAAAACATTTAAAAGAAGGGGTTCTATGTACTCACTTGAGATTGCTCAGAAGTCCTAAGATAACCACCAAGCAATGCTAGAGATCACGGAATATCAAACGACACCTAATATAGGTAACTACATTAATAAACCGGACCTAAATCGGAAGATCGGATAGGATGAGGGCTCGTAAACCATACGAGTATGGGAACTCGTGTAGTATGGTTTACTAAAGCCTACATACTAAATGAAACCTAACCTAAGTGCTTGTGACCCATTACGACCCGTTTAGGTAGCTTATGCTACTTTAACGCGTCGTTCGCGTGAAACGCGTTCGGACCGCCTAACTAGTCCTATGACAAGTAATATATGCCTTAACATGTCTAATATGGTTGTCAAATCATTTTAGATGTCAAAAGTTGTGTTACATATGTTTAAAATGAATTTTGGCATCATAGGGGTATTTTGGTAATTAACCTAAGGCATATAAACTACCTATCATACAACTACTTAAACGAAGCGACCATAAGGTATAACCTCATAAGGTTATTCCCTATATACTATGGTCACCTAATGTGCTTGGTCGGATCCTAATGATCGACCAACCGGGTCGGGTTCGAAAGTATAAGCGATTGTTTAGATCGCTTACCTTACGACCCTATATAAGCACTAAACTAAAAGTGACGAGCTAAGCATGTTAAAACATGCTTAACTAAGTTTAGAAAACAGGTTTGGTGTCAAAACAAACGGTTTTGATACCCATAAGTAGTTTGGTTACAAAATACGCAAGAATACGTATTCTGACCGAAACTACGGCTCGTCACTGAGCCTAGATAACGTGGTAATCAGTAGGTATAGTCACTAGGGACTATAACCATCGTGATCACGCTCACGTTATGAAGTTCAAACGAACTTCGCATCGACCATAAATTGGTCAATGCAGAAAGTCAAACAAAGTTTGACTTTCGGACTCGAAAAGCAATAAAAGAACGAAAGAATACTTACGAAGGGTCCCCGAATGCTAATCTTGATCAAAATAGCTCAGGTATGAAACAAAGGTTTCAACTTAGAGCACAAATGATCAGATTCTTGTGAGAAATGAAGTGAAATGTGATGGGTATTTATAGATTTCGGTCCACCGTTAGGATCGTTTCTTGGAGAAGAGGGAATGATCACATCCCTACACTTGTTGTAATGTTGTGGTTACTGATTTTGGACACCATAAGAGTTTAACATGTGGCACTTGACCTTTGGGGGATGCTAGGGGATGTTAATCTTGTGTTTAAATGACCTTTCCTGATCAGAAGGGGCCTAGCGTGACGCTAGGGGGGCTAGGCGTCGCGCTAGGGGTCCCCTGATCAGCAAACAATTTCAAATGTCCACCTTTCAGTCCCCGTTGCGTATTAAGGCCATTTCCGACGTGTTTAAGGTTCATTAAATCATTTTCAAGGATCCACAAGGATGCCTAAACATTTTGGGCATGAAACATATTCAAAAATATGCCGGATGTCAGTTCGTTTGGTCGTACGAACGCGATGTTCGCTTAATTACGACGGAATGCGCATAAGCGCGAAAAACGATCTAAATGATGCAACAAACGGATTTTTATCATGCCAAACACTAAAATAAAATATTATAGTGCTTACATAAATTTTTGGATGTCCGGATGTATTCAGAACGTGAGTTATGCGCAAAAGTGCAAACTTGTGCACTTTTTTGACACTTTTAGTCCCTGAATGACCCAAAAGTTTATTTTAGCGCACCGAACCCCTTAAAGCCTATTTCTAAGCTATGTAAAGGATATTTAAGGTGTGTTTAACTTATGGTCATGTTCCGGAATGTTCGTTACAGTTCAAATTGACATACTTTCGCAGTTTGTCATATTTAGTCCCTGTAGTCGAATTAACTTGTTTTTGCCATACCAAAGCCTTCAAAACTTATTTCTAAGTTATGTAAAGGTTATTTAAGGTATGTTGAGTATATGTTGATGTTCCGGAGTATTTCTCGCATTAAACTGAGTACGTTTACGCACTAGTTTGCGTATAACTCTCCAGAAAGCGATGTAGAGTTTGAAATTACATAAAAGTCAAAACATGAAAAATGTAAATCATAACAAAACAAACATTGGGATCAAATAACATTGTTTTATTTATAATAGAACTGTTCACAATGATTACAAGCACAGTTGTTACAGTCTCCCCTACTTGTGGAAATTTCGTCCCGAAATTTATTTAGAGGAAACTCGTGGAAAAAGATGTGGATATTTCGCCTTCATTTGATCTTCGCGTTCCCAAGTAAACTCAGGTCCACGCTTAGCTTCCCAGCGAACTTTGACCAAAGGAATGCGCTTGCGTTTAAGCCACTTGACTTCACGTTCCATGATTTCCACTGGTTTCTCAACAAATTTCAGTGTTTTGCCAATACGAATTTCGTCAAGCGGTATGGAGAAGTTTTCATCAGCTGAACACCTCTTGAGATTGGACACGTGAAAAGTTGGATGAACATTTCCAAGTTCAGGAGGTAACTCAAGTCTGTAGGCTACCTTTCCGATTCTTTCGACGATCTTGAATGGTCCAACGTATCTAGGTGCAAGTTTTCCTTTCTTTCTAAATCTGATCACACCTTTCCAAGGTGAGACCTTAAGTAATACTCGATCACCGACTTGAAATTCCAAGGCTTTGCGTTTTGGGTCCGCGTAAATCTTCTGACGGCTTCTAGCTGCCTGAAGGTTATCACGAACTTTCTTGACCTTGTCAGTTGTCTCTAAAATGAGGGCAGGTCCAGTAAGTTGAGCCTCGCCAATCTCATTCCAGCAGACTGGTGAACGACATTTTCGACCATAGAGAGCCTCGAAAGGAGCCATTTTGATGCTAGTGTGATAACTGTTGTTGTAGGAGAATTCAATCAATTTAAGATGTGAATCCCAGCTACCATCAAAATCGATCACACAAGCTCTTAGCATATCCTCCAGAGTCTGGATTGTTCTCTCAGATTGACCATCCGTTTGCGGATGATAAGCTGTGCTCAGATTAAGTTGGGTCCCCATAGCAGATTGCATGGTTCTCCAAAAATGAGAAGTGAAACGAGCATCTCTGTCAGAAATGATGTTCAAAGGAACACCATGTCGAGCTACAATTTCATCCACATAGATTTGAGCAAGTCTGTCAGCAGGAAAATCCTCACGGATTGGCAAGAAATGTGCTGACTTTGTAAGACGATCAACAACTACCCAGATGGCATCATGACCTTTCTTAGTGCGTGGAAGTTTGGTAACAAGATCCATCGTAATGTTTTCCCATTTCCAAACTGGGATCTCTGGTTGCTCCAATAAACCCGAAGGACGCTGATGTTCAGCCTTAACCTTAAGACAAGTAAGGCATTTTGATACGTATAATGCAATGTCTTTCTTCATACCAGGCCACCAATAGTGAATACGAAGATCCTTATACATTTTATCTGAGCCCGGATGAATAGAATAACGCGACTTATGGGCTTCATCCATAAGCAAGGTACGAAGATCATCCTGGCTTGGGACCCACAAACGGTCCATGAAGTAATATGATCCATTGTCCTTCAGTTCCAGAGCAGGTGTTATGTGATAGGGAAATTCCTTATCCATCAAACCTTGTGCAACACAAGATTGTTGAGCCTGAGAAATGCGTGCTTGGATATCGGATCGAGCTTGAATAACAGACTGAACATGTACACAATGAAGCTTAGTACGTTCCTTACGACTCAATGCATCAGCTACGACATTCGCCTTACCAGGATGGTAGCGAATTTCGCAATCATAGTCGTTTAGAAGCTCAACCCAACGTCGCTGTCTCATGTTGAGTTCTTTCTGGTTGAAGATATGCTGAAGACTTTTGTGGTCAGTGAAAACCACACATTTTGTACCGTACAAATAATGTCTCCAGATCTTGAGAGCAAAGACAACTGCACCCAACTCAAGATCATGAGTGGTGTAGTTCTTCTCATGAATCTTCAACTGCCTCGATGCATAAGCTATGACTTTGTTCCTTTGCATAAGAACACAGCCAAGACCCAATTTCGATGCATCACAATACACAACAAAATCATCATCACCCTCAGGCAATGATAGAACAGGCGCATCGCAAAGCTTCTGCTTCTGGTGTTGAAAAGCTTCCTCTTGTTTGTACCCCCAATAAAAGGGCATTTTCTTCTGAGTTAGAGCAGTTAGAGGAACTGCAATCTTCGAGAAGTTTTCTATGAAGCGGCGATAATAACCCGCTAGACCAAGAAAAGAACGAACTTCAGTAGGAGTAGTAGGCGCATCCCAATCCTTAATCGCACTGATCTTGGAGGGATCTACATGAATACCTTGTTCGTTGATAATATGCCCCAAAAATTGAACTTCTTTAAGCCAAAATTCGCACTTGGAGAATTTGGCGAAAAGTTGCTCTTTCTTTAGGAGTTCCAGAGTAAGACGAAGATGTTGCTCGTGGTCAGCTTGCGTCTTAGAATATATCAAGATGTCATCAATAAAAACAATGACGAACTGATCCAAATAAGGTTTGCAGACCCTATTCATTAAGTCCATGAAAACAGCAGGAGCATTAGTCAAACCGAATGGCATGACTGTGAATTCATAATGCCCATAACGAGTGCGGAATGCTGTCTTCGGAATGTCTTCTTCTTGCACCCGAAGTTGATGATATCCAGATCGCAGATCAATCTTCGAAAAATAAGAAGCGCCTTGTAACTGATCAAAGAGATCATCGATGCGAGGTAGGGGATATCGATTCTTGATGGTAAGCTTGTTAAGCTCACGATAATCGATACACATCCTAAAGGATCCATCCTTCTTCTTGACAAAAAGAACGGGAGCACCCCAAGGTGAAAAACTAGGACGTATAAAACCTTTGTCAGAGAGCTCCTGAAGCTGTTTAGACAACTCTTGCATCTCAGATGGTGCAAGATGATATGGAGCTCTGGCAATGGGATTTGCACCAGGTACGAGATCAATACGGAACTCGACTTGGCGTGCTGGAGGTAGACCAGGTAAATCTTCAGGGAATACTTCAGAATAATCCCGAACGACAGGAATATCTGAAATAGACTTACCCTTGCCTTTATCTTCTGTAACATGTGCTAAGAAAGCCACATAGTTCTTCCGCAGATACTTCCGAGCTTTAAAACAAGACATGAGTTTGAGACCACCGATAGGCTTCTCACCTTGAACCTGCAGGATCTCGCCTGTCGAAAGTGGCACACGAACAATCTTCTCAGAACAAACTATCTCTGCGTGATGCTTGGATAACCAATCCATTCCCACAATAACGTCGAAGCTTCCAAGTTGCATAGGCGTGAGGTCGATAGGAAAAAGATGGTCGTTAAGATTCAACTGGCAGTTGCGAAGAACAGAATCAAGAATAATGGGTTCACCACTAGCAACTTCTACTGTCAAAGATTTACTTAGTTTTGTTCTAGACACTCGAAGCATTGGCTCAAAAGACAATGACACAAAACTCTTGTCGGCACCCGAATCAAAGAGAACATATGCAGGCTGGTTATTAATAAAGAACGTACCGTTCACCACGTTATCGTCTGCCTGCGCCTCTTGGGCATTCATGTTAAAGGCTCGGCCTCGAGCCGGAGCTTGATTCGGATTCTGGTTCTGATTCTGGTTAGCCAGCCTTGGGCACCGATTTCGGTAATGGGTCAGATCCCCACAATTATAACAAGCACCAGGTGGGTATTGTGGTCGTGCAGCTTGACCCTGTTGCTGAGCAGGAGGCTGAGCAACTTGTTGAGCTGGGTTCTGAACTGCACGATTCTGAGCAAACCGACAAACATCGGCAAGGTGACCTGACTTCCCATAGCTAGTACAGAAACGGCACTGATGTTGCGGCTGATGGTGACTGTTGCATCTATTGCACAAAGGTGCATTCCCTGAATAGGGTTTCTTTACCGGAGGCTGCGCGGGTTGGTTAGGAGTTGCCTGATTAGCTTGGGCAGTGATAGCAAAATTTTGGGAAGCCTTACGCTTCCTTGACCTCTTCGAAGAACCAGAGTCCTTTCCATTCCTGTTTTGACCCTTCTTGCTATCCCCCTTGTTAGCCGACTGTTTCTTGCCCTTGTCACCCTTCCTGTGCAACTTACCCTTCCGAATCTGCGACTCAGTCAACGTCGCTGATAACTCGATCGCCTGACGAAGTGTGGTAGGGTTGCTACCAGTAATGATGTCTTGTACAGAGTCAGGTAGGCCGTCGATATACCTTTCGATAGCCTTGTCGAGTGGGGTAACCATAGTTGGGCAAAGCAGACTCAACTCCTCAAACCTATCAGTATAAGCCCTGTGCTCACCACTATCCTGCTTCAAATCCTCAAATTCCTTCTCCAAAGCTCGCTGCTCATGATGAGGACAGAATTCCCTCATCATAAGAGCTCTTAGTTCAGCCCATGTCTGTGCGAAGGCAATCTCAGCACCCCTATCTCTCATAACCCCGTTCCACCATGTCAAAGCCCTCTTCTGAAATACGCTCGAAGCAAACTCGACTTTGCGATTGTCAAGACACTGCACGTGGCGGAAAGTATTCTCAGTGCTCTCAAACCACTGAAGAAGCCCAGTCGCTCCCTCAGAACCACTAAACTTGAGTGGTTTAGCCAAGTTAAAATCCTTGTATTTGCATGGAGCATTGTTGTTGTTGTTGGCTTGGTTCCATTGAGCAAAGAGATTTGGGAATTGGGCAGCCATCTGCTCCGCAATAATTTCTGCCAGTTCGGCAGTCGCAATCAGATTGTCGCGTCGAGGAGGCATTCTAAAAGAGGAAACATGAAAAGAAACGAGTGAGATGATTGGATGAAAAGAATGAGATGATAAAAACAAGAATTGAAAACAGCAAAGATGGTGGTCATTTGTCCGTATCACAAAGAAAACAAATGACACACAGTGACTAATCATAGTAAATGGATCAAAAATAATGTATTTCGAAGACATGCTCGCCTATAAGTGAACACTCATCCCAAGAATTCCCAGGTAAGCACAACTGGTCTCGCGTCTGGTTGAGATGTATACGAAGTGCTTGCCTAGAAAGAAAACCCAGAATACAGGCATTCACCCTTCCAGTTTGCACATGTTCACATTATTTAAAACCCAAAACGTTTGACGGGATTTTGAAAATTTGAAGGCACAAGGCCAAAAACCAATACTGAAAAGGGTTCAAAACCATATAACAGAGGGTTCAAAACCTTACAATTGAGGGTTCAAAACCTTGTAATAAAACATTCAAAAACAGATGATTGTTTTTCAAAAATCGTTTCGGAAAATTTTTGGCTTTTGTTCTGATAATCACCTAAGGATAGGTGATGTGCATGTTTTAAGATCTAAACACAAGATAACTTGTGTTAGGGTCCTAGAAAAGTTATAGTCTAGGTCAAAGCATTACTAATAACCTAATTCCCTATAACCATTGGCTCTGATACCAACTCTTCTGTCACACCCCGACCACGTATAACATACAAAACGTGGCGGAAACATCGGGGAGTGTTGTAACAGAATTAATTGTTTCATAACCATGGCATTCAAAGTTGTATTTTATTTATTAAACAAGAGTGTTACATTGTCTTGAACAGTAAACAAAAGAGTTTATAACATAATTAAACAAGTCTATCTTCGTTTTTAGTCTCTAAGGCACAGGTCCGCCCTAGTGTCATGATCAACATCCTACGGAAAAGCTCCTGAAAACACATGTGAAAATAGGTACGTCAGCATAAAAATGCCTGTGAGATACATAGGTTTGTGAAAATAGGATTCATGACTTATATTCGAGAAAATGTTTAGTCATGAACCTTGTAATTTGCTTTGTTTTGTAAATCATTTGGAAAACGATAAGATCAGTTGATAGGTATAAGTAATGTAAGGTTAAATGAATAAACATGTAAAACGAGTTTGTATAAGATAAGCTGGTTGTAAAACAATGTCTTATGAAAAGTATGTTATTTGTATGAAATGTTATATGTATCCAACTGAAATGATTTAGATAACGTTACGCTATGTAATATTATACAAACACTTATATATAGGAAGTACCAACGGCGTATCCACCATGTTTGTATCATATTACACACGTATCGTTACTCAAATCACTTACCCAAACAACCACCAATGTAACTTGTTCATGTACAAACCAATTGTCAAGTGTTATTGTGTAAACCATATCAAAATGTCTATGTCCAATGTAAACCACCAAATGTGTATATCAATGTCAAAATGTTTATGTTCAATGTAGATCGTGTAATGTGTAACCAAGATGTCATGTATGGTAGTGAAATATATATATCAACTAAACCATATGTAAAATGCACAAAAACAAGGTATTGAAGTAAAACATAGTTTAAATCAAAGTTATGTTTGTGTAACAAATGCATGCTATACTGATACAAACATTTATGCGGTATTGTTATAATGCATACATCCAAGCCTTGAGACTGTGGCGATAAACCCTTAAACAGATTAAAGATTTATCTAAATTATGTATATCGAATTCGGTCATTCCTTCCATCCCCTTTCCCTGGGATGTCCGGAACGGGAGTTGTCAATTCCTATGGTACCACTACCTACTAACGAACGACGTAATTAATGTTAATGAATGTATTGTTCCATGTTAAACAAACCAAATGTCATAACAAAATGTAAGCATGTGAAAACGATGCACTAAGTACGTAATCAAATGAACATACATAGCGTGAAATGTCATGTAAAACGATGTACTAAGTAATGCACACAATGGGCACACCTAGCATGAAATGTAATGTAAAACAATGTACTAAGTAATGCACACAATGGGCACACCTAGCATGAAAAGTAATGTAAAACAATGTACTAAGTAATGCACACAATGGGCACACCTAGCATGAAATGTAATGAAATCATGTACTATAATGTACTAACGAACATAGCATGTATATGATGTGAAAACAGGAAAGCATGAAAGTAACAAGTAGGCACATGTGTTCCACCCCAAAACGTTTGGAAAACAGTAAAAGAGGGGTCTATGTACTCACATAAACACCTTGAAAACATTTAAAAGAGGGGGTTCTATGTACTCACATAAACACCTTGAAAACATTTAAAAGAGGGGGTTCTATGTACTCACTTGAGATTGCTCAGAAGTCCTAAGATAACCACCAAGCAATGCTAGAGATCACGGAATATCAAACGACACCTAATATAGGTAACTACATTAATAAACCGGACCTAAATCGGAAGATCGGATAGGATGAGGGCTCGTAAACCATACGAGTATGGGAACTCGTGTAGTATGGTTTACTAAAGCCTACATACTAAATGAAACCTAACCTAAGTGCTTGTGACCCATTACGACCCGTTTAGGTAGCTTATGCTACTTTAACGCGTCGTTCGCGTGAAACGCGTTCGGACCGCCTAACTAGTCCTATGACAAGTAATATATGCCTTAACATGTCTAATATGGTTGTCAAATCATTTTAGATGTCAAAAGTTGTGTTACATATGTTTAAAATGAATTTTGGCATCATAGGGGTATTTTGGTAATTAACCTAAGGCATATAAACTACCTATCATACAACTACTTAAACGAAGCGACCATAAGGTATAACCTCATAAGGTTATTCCCTATATACTATGGTCACCTAATGTGCTTGGTCGGATCCTAATGATCGACCAACCGGGTCGGGTTCGAAAGTATAAGCGATTGTTTAGATCGCTTACCTTACGACCCTATATAAGCACTAAACTAAAAGTGACGAGCTAAGCATGTTAAAACATGCTTAACTAAGTTTAGAAAACAGGTTTGGTGTCAAAACAAACGGTTTTGATACCCATAAGTAGTTTGGTTACAAAATACGCAAGAATACGTATTCTGACCGAAACTACGGCTCGTCACTGAGCCTAGATAACGTGGTAATCAGTAGGTATAGTCACTAGGGACTATAACCATCGTGATCACGCTCACGTTATGAAGTTCAAACGAACTTCGCATCGACCATAAATTGGTCAATGCAGAAAGTCAAACAAAGTTTGACTTTCGGACTCGAAAAGCAATAAAAGAACGAAAGAATACTTACGAAGGGTCCCCGAATGCTAATCTTGATCAAAATAGCTCAGGTATGAAACAAAGGTTTCAACTTAGAGCACAAATGATCAGATTCTTGTGAGAAATGAAGTGAAATGTGATGGGTATTTATAGATTTCGGTCCACCGTTAGGATCGTTTCTTGGAGAAGAGGGAATGATCACATCCCTACACTTGTTGTAATGTTGTGGTTACTGATTTTGGACACCATAAGAGTTTAACATGTGGCACTTGACCTTTGGGGGATGCTAGGGGATGTTAATCTTGTGTTTAAATGACCTTTCCTTATCAGAAGGGGCCTAGCGTGACGCTAGGGGGGCTAGGCGTCGCGCTAGGGGTCCCCTGATCAGCAAACAATTTCAAATGTCCACCTTTCAGTCCCCGTTGCGTATTAAGGCCATTTATGTGACACTTCGGGTTTTCCCGAGCAAATATCTTATAATTAACATTTCGTGTACGTATATTATTAAAAGAAAGCTAAGGATTTTCTGTGTTACTATGTGTTGTATGTATGTGCGATATATATATATATATATATATATAAGTGTATAATACTAGTGGGCCGAGACCATGACTCGAGACCACCCTCAGTCTCGAGTGAGCCGTAGACGGTTGGGCCAGTTGGGCCGCGACCTCCCCCTTAGCCCACTCGACAAACCTTTAGGGTGCACCTTTATATATAAGCCCAAACCCTCACACTTCTTCCTTTTCACTCTCTCTCACATCACCCTCACTCACTCTCCCCCCTCACTAAAACCCAAAAACCCTAACATCACACCCTCTCCCCTCCTTCACTCTCTCGGATCGGACCGGCGACAACCAAAAAGCTCTCGGACTAGCTCGAGATCATCACTCGGAACTTGGTTCATCAATTTCTTGTACTCCTCCATCTAACCGGTTAGTATATTATAGTTGTTTGATTTAAAATGATGGTTCATGATGCACAAACTATTTTGATTAGTTGGATGTTTGATCGATTATGTGCTTGTTAGGTAATAGAATTGTTATCAAATTCAAATGAACAATGTGTTGCTTATGAGCCAAATGAATGACTTGAAATAACTAAAAGATATGAGCAAGCTAGTGTGCTTTGAACAAGTGATTCATGCTAGAAAAATGAAGGGAAATGTTGCTTTGGTATCTAGTCTATGTGCTATGATTTTTGCCCGAAAAATACAAGGTTATGTAGGATGAGGATATGATGAATATGTGTTAAATATGCATGAATATTTGATGAACTATTTGAATGTTGATATGAATATTTGAAAATAGTAGGTTTGATCCATTTTCTTTTGATATTAGACAAAGAAACATGTTATTGCAATATGGTTGGTTAGTACAAAATTACATGAAAACAGAATTCTATTCGTTAGTACATTCGCCCGGTTCTAGAAGATTTCTGTGCACGTAATCATGGTTGCGAGTCGGAACCCTTGGTTGCGAGTCGGAACCCTTGGTTGCGACTCGGAACCCTTGGTTGCGACTCGAAACCAAAGCATGATGAACCGAGACGGGCTTCAGGGACTCGAGACTGGGCTTGGGACTCCTGAGATTGCGACTCGCAAACAGCACACTCGAGACCAAAACGTGATTCTTCGAGATCGCCCAGTTGCGACTCGAAACTAAACCATGACAACCCGAGACCGCCCGGTTACGACTCGAGATTGGACTCGCAACCTCCAAGATTTGCGACTCGTACCGGCATTACTCGAAATCTCGTGGTTGCGACTCGAGACCGCACGTTCTCGGGTCGAGACCACCGTACCTCGAATGGGCTGCTTGTCTCCGTTATTGGGCCAAACTTGTGTGGACTATGCATACCGTTCCATTGAGAGTTCCGTGATTCTGTTAACTGTTAGTATGATCGGATAAGGCCCATTAACACTTATGACTTGTATGAAAGGTGTAGACGTTACTGTTTAACTGCTACGTTTTAGAATAGGCCCGATAACTTGCTGGATGATCATGTGTTGTGTATGCTATGTGTTAGCTATGTGTAGATTATGCGTGAATTCTTGTACCCCAACTTGACCTATATTGGTAACCATGCTAGGACGTGGTGACCAACGTGATTGACCAAGTAAATAATCTACCGAGCAACCCAAGGTGAGTTCACAACTAATAAAGCATGCATTCCCGGTGGTTGGGAAACAGAAACTTAAATCAACGCTATCCCCTCGTAAGGGATACAAACCTACTTCTCTCCCCTTAAATGGGACCTTTGGTTAATTACTGTTTATACTAGATGCAACAAGCACACTAAACAAAACTCTATCACTCAAGTCCTCACTCTTAATACCGATTAGTCGCCGGGGTCAGGCGAACGGGTTATTAGTTGATAGCGCTATTTAGGTCTCACCAACCTCACACCGTGCCCGCGTATGGGATCGGGCGTGAACTAATGTACTCTGGCAACCGTCAATGATGATAGAACATTGACAAACGGGGCACTCTACGGAAACGTACGGATGAATAGTATTCGGTATTGTAAAAACAGTTTAGTCGCTTACTTACGGGGTAGCTCCCCATCGCATGTATAAATGGATTAATTAACTGGTGAAACAAGTTTTTGGTAATTAAAACTGGACAACTCGTGGACTCGCCAGCATTTTTGTTGATACCCTACTGCATGCTTGCAGGTACCCAATGACTCAGGAGCTTGCAGCTTGGGAATGTGTAGTGGTCGTCTAAACCCCGTATTGGGTTCTAAATAATCTTGAACTATGAACTTTGTTTTGAAACTGTTTGGTTTATGCTTCCGTTGTTTGTCTAAACTATTATTTAAACTTAACTTTTAGGATTTTTAAAACATGGTACTTACTAACTACTGTGGTTGGTGAATACTTTCATTATTAATCAATGCTCAGTATAATTGGTGGCAGGATCCTGGTCAGTCACGCCTCCAAGCGGTAGTACTCCGCATGTGGATTTTGGGGGTGTGACAATTTCCGACGTGTTTAAGGTTCGTTAAATCATTTTCAAGGCTCCACAAGGATGCCTAAACATTGTGGGCATGAAACATATTCAAAAATATGCCGGATGTCAGTTCGTTTGGTCGTACGAACGCGATGTTCGCTTAATTACGACGGAATGCGCATAAGCGCGAAAAACGATCTAAATGATGCAACAAACAGATTTTTATCATGCCAAACACTAAAATAAAATATTATAGTGCTTACATAAATTTTTGGATGTCCGGATGTATTCAGAACGTGAGTTATGCGCAAAAGTGCAAACTTGTGCACTTTTTTGACACTTTTAGTCCCTGAATGACCCAAAAGTTTATTTTAGCGCACCGAACCCCTTAAAGCCTATTTCTAAGCTATGTAAAGGATATTTAAGGTGTGTTTAACTTATGGTCATGTTCCGGAATGTTCGTTACAGTTCAAATTGACATACTTTCGCAGTTTGTCATATTTAGTCCCTGTAGTCGAATTAACTTGTTTTTGCCATACCAAAGCCTTCAAAACTTATTTCTAAGTTATGTAAAGGTTATTTAAGGTATGTTGAGTATATGTTGATGTTCCGGAGTATTTCTCGCATTAAACTGAGTACGTTTACGCACTAGTTTGCGTATAACTCTCCAGAAAGCGATGTAGAGTTTGAAATTACATAAAAGTCAAAACATGAAAAATGTAAATCATAACAAAACAAACATTGGGATCAAATAAAATTGTTTTATTTATAATAGAACTGTTCACAATGATTACAAGCACAGTTGTTACAGACCACATGTAGTCATAAAGCATCTATGGGGGCGTTATGCGACTAGTGGCAAAATGCGTAAGAGAGGGGCTCTATGGAGCTTTATATCACAAGAGGGTGTAGTGGTAAGGGGGTTATACAACCCCTTCAATTATACATACATATGTATGTATATATATGTGTGTGAGTGGGGGAAACATTGTGTAGAGGATGACGGCGCGAAGAGGATAACGGGAGATGGAAAAACTCACCCCCATAGCGCCCACCGAAGTGGTGTTGGCGGCGCTATGGGGGTGCCATGCTTGGATTTGCCGGGAGGTCGTGCCCCACTACGGATGGCCTTAGAGAGAGAAATACTATGTACCAATGGTTTTCTATATCTTCACTATCATAATAATTTAAATTTACCTATTTAAAATTTATCAATAAAAGATAAACTGCTCTGAGTCTGTGCTAGCCTTGCTACAAGTTGGTCGAAAATACATGGATGACATGACATTGATTTGTGAATTATTTCTTTTTAAAGCGACACTATTAAATAAAATCCAGGCAACCTTGTAATCTTCCAGTATTACAAATTTCACTATATAAAGCAAAACACAATGTGTCGTGTGTGATGTGCCTACATCACTGGTATGAGAGAGTGAAAGCTTAAATTTTGCAATTATTATAACAAACTAATTAAGTATATGTGGAATTGCGTTTTTGGTATGAGAGAGTATAAGCTTATATTTTGCAATTATTATAACAAACTAATTAATTATATGTGGAATTACGTTTTAACAAAAATTCTTTTCATAAACAAGTCGGGTCAAATATAATACATTTTTCGAGTAATTTAGGTATCCTTTTGGCTACGGCACCAGACAACTATTGTGTCACGTGTCACTTACATGTTGATCCACGCCTCTTTTTTTCTTTCGATGATACATAAATCAGTTTGTTAGATATAAAATATAATCATTTTATTACACTTCAACCTCTTTTAATTTACAGTTTTGTCATTTGCCACATAATACCATTCATATCATATTTTATTTTATTTGAAACAATGGTAAGTACAAAATTTAAAAATGCAGATTGGATCTTCAGTAAAGGGTAGTTACTTTTTCATTGCTATTCGTTTGTTAACAAACAAAAAAAAAGAATGAAATGTTCGGTTGTTTTTAGATTTTTAGGTGTACGGTTGTTTTTAGTTTTTTTTTGTGTGAACGTATATTGCAGATTTGTTTAAAAACATAGTTGTATTCAAAATCGAGTTTTTTTTTTGCATCGTAGGCTATAACGGCAATGTTAGCGTGACGACACACAACCGCTTATGAGTAAACATCCTTGCCGGTATTTTGTCATAATAAAAATTATATCGGTGTTCGCCTTTACGTTTTTCGACAAAGCAAACCGATAATGACCAAACTCCACCCACTTGCGTGGAGAAAAATGATCACACACACTCCCGCCGCAAAGCGCGGGGGTAAACACCTAGGACATCTCATTAACTATTTTTAAAGTAAACTTCTATTTTGTTCCCTGTGGTTTGGTCGTTTTAAGGTTTTGCCCCAATCCTTTAAAAATAGTCATTTTCCTCCAATACAACATATAAATCATATCAAATGAGGTATAAGGGGAATGTAATTTTTTTTGGGATAAATGCAAGGACTTCGGGTTGGATCCGGATTTTTGGGTTGAAGTTGTGGGTGAGAATGATTGTGGGCTAGCTTAGTTTATCTCACAACTTGTAAAGGCGGGTAAGTATTTTGATCCTGTCGTTGCGAAACCCTCTAAACGCAAATAATTATGTTTTGGTCCATCTATTATTTTTGGTGTGCGTAGTGGTGCTTTGTTGGTGGGTTTCTTTCCTCCCGGGTTGTTTTTTGGTTGTCTCCGATTACAGGTCAGAAGCTGTTTTTGTAGGGCAATTTTAGTTTAATGTTATTCGACTTCTGGGTGCTGTTTTTATTAACGTCGGTGACCACCCGAATAATATTAAAATCCTAAAAATATTCCGTTATGATTAAAAATTTATTTTTAGTCATGTTCGTTTTGAAAAATAAATTAAAACGCTTAAAAAAGTTATTTTTCGAGTTTAAGCACGTACTGCTCGACACAGTGCGTATACTGCGAAACGCGGACAACGCAACCAGTCTAGGCAACTGATATTTATTTCAGTAATAATTTGGCGAGTTTAGTTTTATAGATTAATAAAAAGTAACTTAAAACGCCTTAAAATGGGATTAAAACGCTAGTTAAAATACCCGGTAATCAGTAAAATACAAGTTTAAAACATATGATATATATATATATATATGTATGTAAATTTGAATTTATGATAGAGAAGGACTATATGTCAGCCATGGAGTGTCTCAAACACTCTCTCTCTTGACAGTGTTGGACATGCAAATAGGTGATGATTAAAACCAATTTTACACTCCAAACTTAACCAATTAAAATCAATACTTTTCCAATCTTCCTCCTACACCCACACTCGGCCGAACACTTCTCCTCCAACCCCCATTTTTGACATTTCTAAGTGTTCTTGAGAGAACCAAGTTGAATCCAAGTTGTTTTCAAGTTCGGGTGAAGATCTAAGAAGGATTCCAAGGCGATTCCAAGAAGAAGCAAGCTCCAAACGTCAAAAATCTTGTCAAAACCCACTTGAATCTTGAAGGTATAAATTTTTTTTTTTTAAACATACTCTTGATTCTTGGTGTTCATCTTGATGTTGGAAGTTTCTCTTGAGTCTTGGAATATTTCACAAACTTGAATTTTTAAACATATGGGTTATATATAAAATTTAAAATGGAACTTGTGAGTGTACTATTATGGCCGAAAATATTGAAGTGTTTGTATTAAAGATTGAAATTTTGTTGTTAGTTGATTTTGATGATGTGTTATATGAAAAACTTGATGCATGCATGATCAAAGAATGATTTTATAAAAAGTTCTATGATTAAGGATGATTATTTAAAAGTGAGTTCTTGGATGTATATGTCACATGCATGTGGGTTTTGTTATATGTGCTTAAATATAAAAATGTCTTGCATTTATGTTAACATGTTTGGATGATGATTTGATGAATATGTTTTGGATTATATTAACACAAATTGAATATGATATTAGATGCATTTAAATTCATGAGAAATGATGATGATATGATAAGTGTGCTTTAGATACTTGTACTTAAGCATGCATGCTAATTTATGGTAATGAAATGATGAAAATGATAAGGTATGAAAAAAATGATTTTTGATCAGATTATAAACATTAAAAATAATGTTATTTGATGTGCTAAAATAGCATGGAACTTTGTCATAAGGTTTACTAGCTTTGCATGTTGTGTATGTAGCTTCAAAAGTGGTATAATATGTGAAATTTGCATGATTTACGTGGTTTACATGATACCTGAACTAACATGGTTATAAGCATCATTTTATTCAGTAAATAACATGGATTATGTTAAAATATCAAGTCGTTACGATTTGGGATGGTTATATTAACGTTTAATGCAAAACTATGCGGTAAAACGGTTAAAATTCGACTTTTCAAAGGATTTTTGTAAAACTGTTTTAGATCAGTAAGTGAACTGATATTTTTTATATAAATATAAGTATTGTAACATATATTAAGTTTACTTGGTGTTTGGTTAGTCAGACGTGACTTCCGACGCCCAAAAACGTTACCGGATCATTAAAATACGTGTTTTTTCAATGTACACTAGAATGGTTTGTTCATGGGTGAACTTTATGTGTTACAAAGTGTTATGTGATTTAGAATAAGTGTATGATGATATGTTAAGGTGTTGATATGATAGCGTGGATTAAGTCTATGCATGTACATTTATGTGTTTAAAGCGATAACATCGGTAAAATCGCGTTAAATGTGTAACTTATTTGTCGAGCATGAAAATGATACATAGATTAACTTAATAAGTTATTTCGTGTATAAATGCTTTAAAAATGATAAAGTGTATAAGTTGACGAGATTACGTGTATTACGATGTTGACTATATGTTCACATTTATGTATATATTACGACGCGCAAATCGTAGATACATTGCTTACTAAACGAGTGTGATAACGGGTATATCATAATGATGGTCACCAACAAAATCATTCAACTCACAAATTTCTTAAAATATATATACGAACGCATATATATATATATAGGCAAAGTGTAAAATACAAATGCGCTTATCGTACGATACGTACGCGATCATCCCAGCCGTTCGATCAGGTGCGGATCTGGTGCGAATTCAATACATATCACATGTGAAAAAATGGTTAGCATGGGGTAGTGTGAAAAATGGCATGGGGTGTGTAGATGGACAAAATCGCATGTGGAAGATTGAATATCGCATCTGAAAAAATGGCAGCATGGGGTAATGTGAAAAATGGCATGGGGTGTGTAGAATCGCATGTGGAAGATTGAATATCGCATGTGAAAAAATGGCTAGCATGGGGTAATGTGAAAAATGGCATGGGGTGTGTAGAATCGCATGTGGAAGATTGAATATCGCATGTGAAAAAATGGTTAGCATGGGGTAATGTGAAAATGGCATGGGGTGTGTAGATGGAGAAAATCGCATGTGGAAGATTGAATTCGCACAGTTCGTACAGTTCGCATGGAGGTATGAAATCGCATGGGAGATGAAGATCCGACGGCCGGGGTTATCGCGTACGTAATGTACGATAAGCCCTATTGTACGTTAACCGATATATATACTGAGGCCAGTTAACGTACAATAGGGCTTATCGTACATTACGTACGCGATAACCCCAGCCGTCAGATTTTCATCTCCCATGCGATTTCATACCTCCATGCGAACTGTACGAACTGTGTGAATTCAATCTTCCACATGCGATTTTCTCCATCTACACACCCCATGCCATTTTTCACATTACCCCATGCTAACCATTTTTTCACATGCGATATTCAATCTTCCACATTCGATTCTACACACCCCATGCCATTTTTCACATTACCCCATGCTAGCCATTTTTTCACATGCGATATTCAATCTTCCACATGCGATTCTACACACCCCATGCCATTTTTCACATTACCCCATGCTAGCCATTTTTCACATGCGATATTCAATCTTCCACATGAGATTCTACACACCCCATGCCATTTTTCACATTACCCCATACTGCCATTTTTTCACATGCGATATTCAATCTTCCACATGCGATTCCACACACCCTATGCCATTTTTCACATTACCCATGCTGCCATTTTTTCACATGCGATATTCAATCTTCCACATGCGATTTTGTCCATCTACACACCCCATGCCATTTTTCACACTACCCCATGCTAACCATTTTTTCACATGCGATATGTATTGAATTCGCACCAGATCCGCACCTGATCGAACGGTTGGGATGATCGCGTACGTATCGTACGATAAGCGCATTTGTATTTTACACTTTACCTATACCTATATATATATATATATATATACACCAACATAATAAAAAACAAAGACTTTTCAAGAAAATCTCAAGTTATGTGAAAATTCTAAGTATTTGAGAAATTTAGGTATTTTCTAAATTTTTTATTATTAAATCGTTCTTACCTAATTTAGGATGAGTAAACAATTTGAGGGATTTTGTTAACACATAAAACCGCACCCAAAGGTGAGTACATAGTTGCCCTCTTTTACTTTTTCAAATGTTTTGGGGTGATTCATATGTTTAACCGATTTATTTTCAATGTACGACATATATGTGTTTACCAAGTACTTTTTGTGTATTTATTCCGACTATGCAAACACGACAATTGAGAACACATCATTATAGGATCTATCTATCTTCATAGTTAGATTCTTATAGGATATTTGAAATACAGTCTTAGATCTTTCTATCTTCATAGTGAGATTTTTAAGAAGTACTTTACAAGACATTGGTTATTATGACATTATTACATATGGTTTGAGTAAAGACTTTTTATTCACCATACAAGACATTGGTTATTGTTTATGTGTAGAGGTTGTTGGTGATTTAGATAACGAAACTAGTGTAATACAATAAGGACATGGTGGATACGCCACTGGTACTTCCTATATATAAGTGTGCTTATTGTATTACCCTTCGTAGTGTTATCCCGAATCACCATTAGGATTTAGGATGTTATGATTCAATGATTCAATTTTTGTTTATCCAATCCTTGTAGTATCTATCTATCTTCATAGATTGATTCATATAGGATGTTTAAAGTGCTAATTTGGAGTCCTTGTTTGGATTCATTATGTACTTTAATGCGTATGTTATTATTCACTAAGACCAAAACCAAATCCTTGTAGTATCTATCTATATCTTCATAGATTGATTCTTATAGGATGTTTAAAGTGCTAATTTGGAGTCCTTGTATGGATTCATTATGTACTTTAATGCGTATATACAAGTTAATGACAAGTTGATGATTATGTGTTTATGTGGTTAGTAGTGATTTAGATAACGAAACAAGTGTAATACCATAAGAACATGGTGGATACACCGATGGTACTTCTCGTATATAAGTGTTCTTATTATATTACTCTTGTAGCGTTATCCGAATCACTTTAGGATTTTTTTTGTGTACAATTGATTCAATGTTCGATCATTTAAATCCTTGTAGAATCTTCCATATTTTATATGTTAGGTTCTTAGAAGGATACCCAAAGTATTATTTTAAATCATTGATTTGATTTAATTTCTAAATAATACTCAGACACGTTATGACAGATTTCAATAGTGTTATTATTAATCCTTGATTGGATTTTCTAATAACACACTTATAAGTTATTTGACAAATTTCAATGAGATTACAAAGATCAAAATATTATTTTACATTGGCATAAAAATTACTTCGTAATAATCATATTGCCTTGTACAAAACTCTTTTGACTCAAGATTTCACAATCAAGATTAAGTATTGCAATACTAAACCTTTTGCCATCCCTTGGCTTCAAAGATTTCATTTTCAATAGACGACTCTCGTAGTTGTCAAAGTATTGCAACACAAAACTTTTTGCCACCTTATTTGATTAAACAAAACCTATGTACTCGCCAACTTTTATGCTGACTCTCATTTTCACATATGTTTCAGGATTTGGTTATTCAACCATGCTACCCATAGGAACACATCCAGGCTTTAGACTTCCTAATCAAAAGACAATTACATGTATTCTTTGTATTGAAAAATAATGTTAACAATAATGAAACAATTTAGTACCAGTGGTTATTAGCAATTTGTAACGTGACTCCCTAATATTTCCGCCACGTGTTACGCGATTAGGGTGTTACTGATTGGTATCAGAGCACTGGTTATATGGAATTAGGTTATTAGAATGCCTTTAACCTAGTCTATAACCTTCTAGGGACCAAAAATGAGTAGACTTAGGATCTCTATCTTAATCCTCATCCTTGTTCTTGCCACAACTACTCTATGATTTACAAATCATCTAACCTTAGATGATTTATCTTAAACCCTTAGGCTTTGTGCCTGAAGGTATTCCTCAAAAATGTTTTCTTAAACATTTTCATCAAAATATTTATCAAGCTATTTCTTTCTCAAACAATTCATCATAAGGTTTCAATGTTTTCCTTAAACATTTCTCAATCGAAACCTTGGGTTTTAATAATGTGAACATATGCAATCTGGAAGGGTGGATGCCTGTACCCCGAGTTTTCTGTCTAAGGCTAGAGTGTTCGTACAAATCCGCATTATCGAACCAGTCACTCTTTCCTGGGAACTCTTAGGGTGAGTGTCCACTTATAGGCTAAAGCATGTCTTCTTGAAACATTTTGAAAACCTATCCACCTTGATCTTGTCGAGCGACTTTTGAACACTACAACCTTTATGACACTACTCATCCATATTACCCTCGGTAACATGTTTTATTCACAACCATCGAAGCAAATTTCTCTTTACGATACTGCTCCATTGTATTACCTTCAGTGATATATTCTTATCCAAAACATTTGAAACAAATTTCATTTTGTTTCACGATACTTTGTAATCCCATTTCATTTTCAAACGCTATCTTTTATCTTTCAAAATTTCAATTTTTTTTTTATCATTTAGATGAGAATTTTCAAAATTTTAAACACAGAGCTCCTGTACTTTAAAAATTCAATTAAAAGTATTTTTATCTAAACAATATATATATATATATATATATATATATATATATATATATATATATATAATTTTTTTAAAAGGGGAATTGGCCTGTAATAATCTCACCTAGATCTTGTTGGCCATTAATAATCCCACCTCAAAATATTTCCCCCACCAGTCCCACATTTCACCTATTTTCCTACAATGGTCCCCCGTTAAAAAAACTTAACGGAGTTAAGCTTTTTTCCAAATTACAAACATATTTTTAGGGCTTTTGATCAGAACGATGATACGAGTCCATTGATGTAAAACTTACTTCGAAATGGTGCTCCAAGTGACTTGATTTTGGTTAATTGGAAATTTAAACACCCGAATTGAAGCGTCGTTTTCGTCGTTTGGAGCACCGTTTCGTGGCAAGTTTTACATCAATGGTCTCGTGTCGTCGTCCTAATCAAAAGCCCTAGAAAATTTGTTTGTAATTTGGAAAAAAAGCTTAACTTTGTTAAGGTTTTTTAACGGGGTACCATTATAGGAAAAATAGGTGAAAGGTGGGACTAGTGGGGGGAATATTATGAGGTGGGTTTGTTAATGGCCAATAAGGTCTAGATGAGATTATTACAGACCAATTTCCCTTTTTAAAAAAGGTAAAGAATTTAAAACGCAAACCATTAACTTGGTTTGTACTTTCTCATCCAAAAAATATAACAAAAGTTTATTTTTAAAACATTCTTATTTCAAAATAAAATCCACAACACTATTCTTTTTTTCTAAATACAAGAACAAGACTTTTGAACAAGATATTTATTTTTACTAAGTCAAAGTTTTCACTACACGATGATGCTTCTAACTCATGACAATTTTAGGGATCTAACTTATTTGATTTCACTATAGTTGTATCTTCAAGATGCCTCCTCACCTTGATACCACTAGGAACGCTGAAATGGCAACACGGATTGCTCAGCATCTAGCTGCTGTACTCCCAGACATTATGACCCAAGCTAGTCAAATCTACAACAACAACAACAATGTTATCATGCCATGCAACTACAAATAATTCAACTCGGCTAAACCACTCAAGTTTAATGGATTTGAAGGAGCAACTGAGCTCCTACAATGGTTCGAGAGTATAGAAAGCACATTCCGCCATGTTCAGTGTCCCAGTGAACGCAAGGCGGAGTTCGCCTCGAGTGTCTTCCAAAGGAGAGCCCTCACTTGGTGGAACATAATCATGAGAGACCGAGGAGCCGATATAGCGATGGCACAAACGTGGGAAGAATTTAAGGATCTTATGAAGAAAGAATTCTACCCATGAAGCGAAATAAGGGCACTTGAAACCGAATTCTATTACCTAAAACAAGATAGTGGGGAAAAGTGTGCCTACATTAACCGGTTTGAACAGTTAAACCTGCTCTACCCCACAATGGTCACACCTTTGGATCGGGCCATTGAGAAATACATTGATGGCCTACCTGATCCAGTCCAAGACATTGTCACTGGCAGCAAACCTGCAACACTTAGGGAGGCTAAGGAATTAGCCGCTACCCTAACCGACTCCCAAGTTAGAAAAGGGAAACTATTTCGAAAGGGAGACAAGAAATGAAGTGCTAAAACTACTGAGGAGAACCCAAGGGAAACAGAGGCTAAATCTTCCAAAAATTCTAAGAAGCGTAAGGCGTCAAAGAATTATGCAATTCCCGCACCAATTCCACTAAACTCAGTACCCTTTAGGGGATTTTATTGTGGAAAACAACCTCGGTGCAATCATTGCAACTATCATCACTCAACAAATTCTCCTTGTTGCCAGTGTACAAGCTGTGGTCTTTTTGGACATCTAGCTGCGACCTGTTGCATCCAGAACCAAGCGGCCCCTACTCAGACTCACCCTCGAGCATGATTCAATTGTGGTGATTTAAATCATTTTAAGCGGAACTGCCCTAAGCTTGCCAATACTAATGGACGGGTGTTCAATGTCAATGAGGCTCAAGCTGATGATCAAGCCCTTATGATCATTTGAACCTCTACATTTCTTCTTTATTTTCGAAAACAATGGACGTATTTCAACTATATTTGTAATGATAATATAAAATTCAACAAGTTTTTCTTCATTCTTGTTATTCGTATTCCAATTACAAATTCCAATGTGATTACACTATGTATGATTACAACTACATGCCGACCTTGAGGATTCTGTTCTTTAGGAACTAAATCTCGTAATTTAGCTTATTATGATTGCACACTAGTGCATTCATACGAACTTGACAACACGATCGCTACAAATACTATATGATTACTACTACTTTTTTTTCATGACCTTACGTACATGATTCGTTTATCTAGTATAGTACATGATTACAAATGCACTTTGCTTCGTGTGTTTACTTAGCATATCTAGCACATTATTTCAAGGACATTTTGCTTCGTATGTTTACTTAGCATATCTAGCACATTATTTCAAGGACATTTCGCTTCGAATGTTTACCTAGCATACCTTGCACATGTTTTTCAAAACATCTTTACGACATGCTTACATTGTTTATGACAATCCATGCTTAGTATATGTTGCAATCTACCAGTTTGGTTAGTATGAAACATGTATTAACCTTTCTACTAAAATGAAATACCTGCTACTAATCTTGTTGTATGCAAAATAAGTAGTGCTGTCATTGTTAGTATGGAACCCGATTTGATTCGATAGATGTTGTGTTATAAAGATTTGATTTATATGTTAGTTCGACCTTATTATTTGTTTTCCCTCGCTTAACAAGAGGAGCTATGTGGACCTTGCGACGAAACAAATAATTATGGGTGCACACTTAATTATGAGGTTCGACGCATGAGAATCATAGTAAGCCTTGTTAAGTATGGTGGCATAAAATCTAGAGTGATTAGGTAACGGGAGGGGTATGATGCGATAAGAACATGGTGGATACGCCGATGGTACTTCCTATATATAAGTGTTCTTATTGTGTTATTCTTCAGAACGTTACTAGGATCACTTGGTGATTTTATGTTATCTTGGACCATTATGTGACTATGTGATTATTTGTTATGTGTTATTAAATGCAATATTCATGATAAGTACATTCATTAACTCTTTTCGAGCCGACCGGGAGTATATTATGGTATTAAAGATGACGATCTTGATGCCATAGGTATGTTGACCCGTCTCCTATGCATGGGATGCTCATGGTACATGGATGTACCTCGTGGTACGTTAGAAACCGTGTACGTATGGCCAGGCTTGAATGTACACCCATTTGTTTGCTAGGATTTATACTAAGAACTTAGTATAACATAGTGTCATACAAAACAATTCTTTTTATATACACTCGACAACATTTTTTTAAGGATACACAAGTTCTATAGGTTTAAATACCTTGAGATACTTTGAATATCCCAAATTACACTTTAAATCCCAAAAAAAAAAAAATGCAACACCAAACGATGCTCTGCATCTTTGGGATCTAACACTCTGCTTATCTTTCAATCATTTTGATTACACTCTACGATTTCCTTTGAATAAATTTCGGGACGAAATTTCCTAAAGTAGGGGAGACTGTAACTCTTGTGTAAAAATTCAGGCTATCAAAAAGCTTTTTCTTTAAAAGCAATTCGATAACCGATACTTAAACATAACCCATTTAACGTAACGTACACACTAGGACAAGGATATAAACTACACATACCCTAAATACCCTTTACATAACTTAGAAATAAGTTTTGAGGGGTTCGATATGACAAAAACATGTTTATTCAAACTCAGTGCGAAACGAACATCGGTGACCGCCCGGATAATATTAAAATCCTAAAAACATTCTGTTATGATTAAAATGTTATTTTTAGTCATGTTTGTTTTGAAAAATAAATTAAAACGCTTAAAAAAGTTATTTTTCGAGTTTAAGCGCGTACTGCGCGACACAGTGCGTATATTGCGAAACGCGTACAACGCAGCCAGTCTAGGCAACTGATATTTATTTCAGTAATAATTTGGCGAGTTTATTTTTATAGAGTAATAAAAAGTAACTTAAAACGCCTTAAAACGGGATTAAAACGCTAGTTAAAATATCCGGTAATAAGTAAAATACCAGTTTAAAGCATATGATATATATATATATATATATGTATGTAAATTTGAATTTATGAGAGAGAAGGAAAATATGGCAGCCATGGACTGTCTCAAACACTCTCTCTCTTGACAAGTGTTGGACATGCAAATAGGTGATGATTAAAACCAACTTTACACTCCAAACTTAACCAATTTAAATCAACACTTTTCCATTCTTCCTCCTACACCCACACTCTGCCCGACACTTCTCCTCCAACCCCCATTTTCAAAATTTCTAAGTGTTCTTGAGAGAACCAAGTTGAATCCAAGTTGTTTTCAAGTTCGGGTGAAGATCTAAGAAGGATTCTAAGGCGATTCCAAGAAGAAGCAAGCTCCAAACATCAAAAATCTTGTCAAAACCCACTTGAATCTTGAAGGTATAAAAATTATTTTTTTTTAAAACATACTCTTGATTCTTGGTGTTCTTCTTGATGTTGGAAGTTTCTCTTGAGTCTTGGAATATTTCACAAACTTGAATTTTTAAACATATGGGTTATATATAAAATTTAAACTGGAACTTGTGAGTGTACTATTATGGCCGAAAATATTGAAGTGTTTGGATTAAAGATTGAAATTTTGATGTTAGTTGATTTTGATGATGTGTTATATGAAAAACTTGATGCCTGCATGATCAAAGAATGATTTTATAAAAAGTTCTATGATTAAGGATGATCATTTAAAAGTGAGTTATTGGATGTATATGTACACATGCATGTGGGTTTTGTTATATGTGCTTAAATATAAGAATTACTTGCATTTATGTTAACATGTTTGGATGATGATTTGATGAATATGTTTTGGATTATATGAACACAAATTAAATATGATAATAGATGCATTTAAATTCATGAGAAATGATGATGATATGATAAGTGTGCTTTAGATACCTGTACTTAGTTATGCATGTTGATTTATGGTCATGAAATGATGAAAATGATAAGTTATGACAAAAATAATTTTTGATCAGACTATAAACATTAAAAATAATGTTATTTGATGTGCTAAAATAGCATGGAACTTTGTCATAAGGTTTACTAGCTTTGCATGTTGTGTATGTAGCTTCAAAAGTGGTAAAATATGTGAAATTTGCATGATTTATGTGGTTTACATGATATCTGCACTAACATGGTTTTAAGCATCATTTTATTCAGTAACTAACATGGATTATGTTAAAATATCAATTCGTTACGATTTGGGATGGTTATAGTAACGTTTGATGCAACACTATGTGGTAAAACGGTTAAAAATCGGGTTTTCAAAGGATTTTTATAAAACTGTTTTAGATCAGTAAGTAAACTGATATTTTTGATATAAATATAAGTATTCTAAAATATATTAAGTTTACTTGGTGTTTGCTTAGTCATACGTGACTTTCGACGCCCAAAAACATTACCGGATCATTAAAATACGCGTTTTTCAATGTACACTAGAATGGGTTGTTCATGGGTGAACTTTATGTGTTACAAAGTGTTATGTGTTTTGGAATAATTTTATGATGATATGTTAAGGTGTTGACATGATAACGGGATTAAGTCTATGCATGTACATTTGTGTGTTTAAAGCGATAACATCAGTAAAATCGCGTTAAATGTGTAACTTATTTGTCGAGCATGAAAATGATACATAGGTTAACTTAATAAGTTATTTCGTGTATAAATTCTTTAAAAATGATAAAGTGTATAAGTTGACGAGATAACGTGTATTACCATATTGACTATATGTTCACATTTATGTATATATTACGACGCGGAAATCGTAGATACATTGCTTACTAAACGAGTGCGATAACGGGTATATCATAATGATGGTCACCAACAAAATCGTTCAAGTCGCAAAGTTCTTAAAATATATATATGAATGCATATATATATATTTATATACACCAACATAATAAAAAACAAAGACTTTTCGAGAAAATCTCAAGTTATGTGAAAATTCTAAGTATTTGAGAAACTTAGGTATTTTCTAAATTGTTGATTATTAAATCGTGCTTACTTAATTTAGGATGAATAAACAATTTGAGGGATTGTGTTAACACATAAAAATGCACCTAAAGGTGAGTACATAGTTCCCCTCTTTTACTTTTTCAAATGTTTTGAGGTGATTCATATGTGTAACCGATTTATTTTCAATGTACGACATATATGTGTTTACCAAGTACTTTTTGTGTATTTATTCCGATTATGCAAACACGACAATTGAGAACACATCATTATAGGATCTATCTATCTTCATAGTTAGATTCTTATAGGATATTTTGAAGTACAGTCTTAGATCTTTCTATCTTCATAGTGAGATTTTTAAGAAGTACTTTACAAGACATTGGTTATTTTGACATTATTACATATGGTTTGAATAAAGACTTTTTATTCACCATACAAGACATTAGTTATTGTTTATGTGTAGAGATTGTTGGTGATTTAGATAACGAAACTAGTGTAATACAATAAGGACATGGTGGATACGCCGCTGGTACTTCCTATATATAAGTGTGCTTATTGTATTACCCTTCGTAGCGTTATCCCGAATCACTATTAGGATTTAGGATGTTATGATTCAATCATTCAATTTTCGTTTATCCAATCCTTGTAGTATCTATCTATCTTCATAGATTGATTCATATAGGATGTTTAAAGTGCTAATTTGGAGTCCTTGTTTGGATTCATTATGTACTTTAATGCGTATGTTATTATTCACTAAGACCAAAACCGAATCCTTGTAGTATCTATCTATCTTCATAGATTGATTCTTATAGGATGTTTAAAGTGCTAATTTGGAGTCCTTGTATGGATTCATTATGTACTTTAATGCGTATATACAAGTTAATGACAAGTTGATGATTATGTGTTTATGTGGTTATGCGGTTATTAGTGATTTAGATAACGAAACAAGTGTAATACCATAAGAACATGGTGGATATGCCGATGGTACTTCCTATATATAAGTGTTCTTATTGTATTACTCTTGTAGTGTTCAAATCTGCCTTTCCACCTGTTGTACTCTTCGATATGCATCAACTTAGGCGGTTTCTGATTTGTGTCGTACGCATTGTCAACGTTCAACGTCTCTGAAATAACGTTCGCCGCGTTTCTTGGATTTGAAGCGGATGATTCTGAAGTAGTAAAAGCATCATAAAACTCATTATAGAATTCGTCCCCTATGATCAACACCTAGAAAAGTCAAACACTTAGACAATTTAAGAGTGAAAATAACCAACACAATCTGTTCGTAGGAAGCTGGAATAGTGCCTTCGTATGAAGCTACAAAAATAAAACTGATCAGACAAACAACTGTGCATTCGTACGAAGCTAGATGTGGCTTCGTACGAAGTGACTCAAATTCTCAAAACCTAATTTGTTGGGTTCGAACGAAGCTACAACAGTAACTTCGTAAATATCAGATTTAGTAAAAATCACAACTAATGACAGTGGGTTTGTACGAAGCTGGTATATGGCTTTGTACGAAGCTAACCTGCGAAGAAACAAGTTGTGTTTTTCATGGTTTTTATTATATTTTTTTGAGATTTAAGTTGAATTTTGATGTGAAATTCTGGTGGATTGATTAAAAACAGTTTTCGCACACTATGTCAAAAATTCAGCCGAATTTGTCCATGAATTCGACGTGAATTTTGATTTTAAGTCTGAAAAAGTTCAAAAAGAAGAAGTAGGAGTAGAAATGAGATAAAAGCAGATTCGAATCGGCTCGAATCTGGTAGAAATCGCCGGTATCAGTTGATCTTCAGTCACGAATCCGGTCTCCATGCTCTAATACCACTTGTGAGGACCGTGTTCGTCTTCGTTGAATGCTCCGACCGAATCTAGAATCTACGTGCAAGTGCGAAATCCATGACATAGATTGACATAATGATCACACAGACACCGTTAAATGTTCTTCTCATTGATATTCAAAGATGTACAAAACCTGGAGAAGATTGGACAAAGCTTCACATCAATTGCCCAAAAGTTGTCTAAACTAAGAACCCAACACCCCTATATATAGAGAAGGTGCCTTCGTACGAAGGCACATCTCCCTTCGTACGAACCGGGGTGTGAGACACAACTTCGTACCAACTGACCTACTATGTCCCTTCGTACGAAGGGACTAATACATGACAAAACCTTTTCAGTTTAATATGACTAACATACAAATACTTACAATCAAGAGTAAACCTAGACTCGATACAAGACAGAAGCTACAGACATAGTGCATTCACAAGTAATAGCTGGGAAATATATTGGTTGCTGCATCCAAGCGGCCATGTGATGGTTCGAGCGCTTGATTCCCTGACTTCGAGCTAACCAGATCATGTTGATCCCTACTTCGTTGTTAGGGTTTTTTGTTGCTACGACGATTTTCTTACCTTTTTTACTTCTTTAACCATGTGCGAGAGCTTGCCGGATCGAACGACTTTCTCGATTTCCTACTTCGATGCCTAACATTCATCTGTTGTATGCCTCTTATCCCGATGGTATTCGCAATATTTCTTAGAGTGTTTGTCCGAAGTAGGTCACTACTTCGGCGGGGTTGGGAATTTGGTACCTTCGGTACTTAAAATTTCACTCGGGGATTTTGATAGTTCGGAGAAGGTGTTGAACCTGACATGCCCGTTCCTCGAATGGTTACGATTCGGCCGATGGTATGGTTGTGATCTGTGTTTGCCCCAATTACTAACTCGGTCCTTTGGTGGGAAAATGTTTCTTCTCCAGGACGAGCTTTGAGCCTTTGGGTTTTTGATGTTTGAGTCGTTCGGCTGTCCGCATGCGCTTTTTCCCCGGACGAAGGATCACGCTCACTCCATTAGAACCTCCATCGTTTTTGGCAAGTCTTCGTGCAACTTTTTGACCAACTGGTTGTTGGGAACTCTGTGACGGAAACCGGAAACCCGCAATTGGTCGACTGCCCCACTAACATGTATGTTCTCCTTATTAAACCAATCAAGGAAATCTTTAACTGTCTCGCCATCCCTTCTTTTGATGTGGTAGACCTCCGTGATGTCCTTAGAACAGTGCCTTTGTGGCAAAAGTTTTGAAGGATCAAACGATGAAAGTCTTCGAAGTTGCTAAACGATCCTTCGGTAGACCATCAAACCAGACCCTAGCAGATTCGGTGAGCATATGAGTGAACATATGGCACCAAGCTGGCATGGACCATAGTTAGACTTTAGCAGCTCTGGTGAAGGAGAACATGTGATCATCCGAGTCGGACCCATCATAAGTTTTTAGTATGGGAGGCATTTTTAACTTCGTTAGGAGTGGAACGTTGGAGATTCGTTGATAGAATTTTGATTGTCATGCCATGTAAGTCGGACGATATGGAGCTGTGAGTTATTCGTCACGTGGATCGAACCTAAAAGGTCCCTGGTGAAAGAAACCATGTGTACAACCACCAGAGTTAACGTATGAGTATACATGACCCTACGATGTATACAATGGACCTAAATAGTTAATGCGATAAAATATCGGATATTGATTATCGCGGTGGGATCTTGGTGGGATATCGGTGATTTTAATATCATGCTAAATTTATATATATAGCAATTTAACACTAATAATTCAGTACAATCTCCTACCATTAACAAATTAACCTTTAGCAATTTGCAAAACACTAACAGTTTTAGTAAGTAGGAATTGACTTAGACTTAAAACATTAACATTTAATAGCAATAACTAACAATTAAGACTTGAAACACTAATAACAACAATAAGAAGAAAGACAAATGGTAGAACTAAGAAGAAAGATACTGATGTCGGGAAAATTGGTGATATTTCGGTCCACTATCGGTCAAATATCGCTGATATTATCGGTACCGGTATTCTGACAGATATTTTGTACTGATATCTCGATAAGGGACCGATAACCGATATATAACTGATTTATCGGGATATTAACTACATAGCAACGGGGTGAAGGTGGTAACAGTGGATCTTACCAGGGGTCCTGAGGAGAAAGCTCAAGTGGAGAACGAGCTAAAACTCGAAGTGGTATTTCCGAACAAAGTTGCACGCAAAACCTGGAGGATTTAGTCCCTCTGCTGCTGCTGTTTGAGCTGTCGGAGAATTCAACATTCTTTTGCAGAAACGCATCATCGAATTCTTGCGTAGGGACTGGTGTTGTAAAGCCTGGATAAATTGGTGTTGACGTAATCAACACATTACTAACTGTGGAGAGTGCTATTTGCGGATTTTGGGAAGCTATGGTTCCACTAACGATGGTGGAAGATGTTATCGCAGAAGTAGAGGAGCCCGAAGTGAAATAAGAAAAAGATGGCGCAAAAGCTGCCATTAAAAATTAACTCTTTGACAGAATGGTAGTTCCAAATAGGTACGAGGGGATGACACCACTGAAGACTCAGAATCTTGCAACTATGATTGTAGCAGGAAAAGACCTCGGGAATACAATGTGATCTGCACAATTGGACAAGAAACAACGTCGTTAGCCTCGTCGCAGGGAGGTGGGCCTCTATGTGACTAAGCTCGGGCGTGAGAATAAGTATGGGCAAATACAAAATAGTCAGTAAGAGAGAGAGTAGGAAAGTTTAAGATAAGAAGTAGAGATTGCCCTTTTTGGAAAGCTAAGTGTGGTATTAATACTTGTGGGGTGGCTGACGTGGCCAAAGTGGTCCTAACCGGACATGTCATTTTCAGGTAGTTAGGGGAGTGGGTCCCGAGTTAGTTGCAAAAGATTCTCTAGGTCCGACTCGGAGGGGACAAATCAGACCTAGCAACGGAGGTAGAATGATCAGAGGTGATTAGAGGTTCGATCCTTTGAGGTGGTTTGGTTCGGTGACTTAGACGTCGCCTCTTCACTAAAACAGAAGCATAGTCATGTTAGAACAGAGGCATGACCATGTTGAAACAAAAATATTGCCTTGTTTTAGAACCCGAAGTACAAAGAACATCGAAGAACATGTTCATGCTAAAACAGAGGCATAACCAGGTTCAAACAGAAACATCACCATGTGAAACCCCATTAGAACCTAGTGTGTAAAGAACACGATGATGCTAAAACAGAAACACGATCATGTTGGAACAGAGACATGGCCATGTTAAAATAGAAACATGACCATGTGAAATCCCATTGCGTTTTTGAACATGGAGTGTGTGTTTTAGAACCTGAACCTTGAGTGCAAAAAACATGATCATGTTGGAACAGATGCATGACCATGTTAAAATGATAACATGACCATGTGAAACCCCATTGCTTTGATTTTGTGTTTCATTGCATTTTAGAATTGTGTTTTATTAACACACCCATATCATTTTGCTTTATAACACACCCAATTCATTGTGTTTTTCAACCTAGAGTGCTAAAATAGAACCTTGAAGAAAACAGTGACCGGAATTGACCAGAGTCAATCAGATCAGGGGTTGAGTCTCTACATAAAAGGGGCTAATCCTCTCGTTGATACGTGGGTTTGGCTGAATTCCTTCTTCGGTGATCACTGCAAAACAGAAAGCCATTAGACTTGCCATGGGGAGAATGGGGGTTCTCTCCTTGACCACCCTCCGGCGTGAGAATAAGTACAGTGATCTCGAGGAAGAAGAAGAAATAGTAAAAGTGAGAATGAAGTGAAAGTAACTTGTGAGATCATACCTGCAGTGCCTTATTTATAACCGGTTTTTGGCGGGAAAACAGTCTGAAGGAGGTAGTAACGGAAAGTACTTTTCCGTTGGCGGTTATTTCCCCTTTTCCGTCCACCACTAATGTCACATCTATGCACACGGATTGTGAATGATCAACGGCTGGGGATATGCCACGTAGAAAGTGGGTTCGTATAGATTATCCTTCAAGTGAGTGCCATCATCGTGATCTGGATGAGCGTCGACGATTGTGCCACGTCACAGTCAGTTGTAACTGAATGGCTATGCACGATGAGTATTTATGGCTTTCTAGAAGGTCTACAGCTGTAACCCATGGTGTCTTTGCCACGTGTCCATTCTGTTACAACAAAAAGATTCCTTTTATCCAAGTATTGTCTTCAGGTGTGTAGAGATGTAAAGGTTTTACTCTTTTAGCTTAATTGTGCCCTTACGCGAGTCCGCGCAAGGGTGTTAGTTGAATGTTCCTCTCTTTTCTTCCGGCGCATGGTTATCGAAAACTATTTTTCTTCCATCTCTGGTTGAGGACCTTTGCACAGCCGCACAAGGTTTCGTTTGAGATATTCTTTGAGATGAGTTTAGGGTATGGTCTTATATGCCTGCGCTGGGTTTTTGGGACCATACCCCTTCAAGTCCCCCAGTCCAGTGTTGCTCTTACGCGCCTATGGCAAGTAGGTGGAGCACTGGACTCTGAAGATGAAGTGTGTGCTTTTTGTTTGTCGTGAAGTACAAAGAATCTTCTTGTGGAAGATATTTTCTTGTTTCTTTCAGTTTATGCTTTCATGATTTCAAATTTTGAAAAATTTGACTCATGGTAGGTAGCAGGTAAAAGGTACTGTGTTGATCGTTGACACATGACGGTTTGGTGACAGGCTGTCACTTGTCAGTCGTTCATTAAATGTGCGTCGTCAAACGTGGTTTACACGCGCGCGTGAGGTTACTTTTTGTTCCCCACTCTCCCTTGTTGCTTTGGTATCCATGTTTTTCTGAAAAAGGGGGCTGTAGTTTTCGAGAGCATTTATGGCGATCCCTATATAAACCTTTGAGTGGCTTCTCTTCTTTCATTAGTTGTTGTTACATCCTTTCGTCTTCTCCCATTATCCTTTTAAGAGAAACCTGCAACTTGTGTGTTTTTCCCTTTATGTCTACCGGAGAACACCTCGATGATTCTTCAGAAGAGATGTCTGCTTTATTACCACCGTTGAAGTGGTCGAAGGAAATCTTTGATGGTTTGGTTCAGAACTTCAAGTTCCCCACGAGTTGGGGTGTGATGTATCCTGACGAGGGTCAGACGACGGCCGGTTATATTTCCCTTTTTTGGGACTACTTCACTGACGACAACTTCCGATTACCAACTACAAGATTTGTTCTTGATGTTCTTGGGTTCTACAAGTTCCACATTTCTCAGCTACATCCCATAGGAATGGTTCGGATTCGATACTTCGAATTCCTTTTTCGATCGATGCACATAGAACCGACAGTCAATCGTTTCCGGGTATTTTATCAACTTCATTGCTCGCAAGGTTTTTATTCCTTTGCCCAACGTTTATCGGCCAAGAAGATCCTGCTAACCCCCCCCCCCCCCCCCAAATCTTTTCATGACTGGAAACCCAAGTTTTTCTTTATTAAAGCTGGAGTGATTCCAATGAAGATGACCTTTAGGGGTGTAGAAGATATTGTGGTGGAGAATCTGAAGACTCTGGAGTCGGGGATTTGGTACCAAGACCTAAAGGATATTCCTTCTATTGAATTTCCTGAGAGGGCCCTGGTTGCTGCTGGCATGAATCTTCACTAGAAGATGGATCGTGAGGACAAGCCGGTGTACATGGAGGGTGACACAAGTAAGATTTGAGATCTTCCTATCTTTTTTCTCTTTTTTGTAAATAATATGAACTTGTCTTTGTTTTTGCCTTTGTAGTTGTTTCTTTGTATGTTGTTGCATACAAGAAAGAGAAAAGAAGAATGACAACCATCCCAAAGGGTGCTGATGAAGAACTTTGGTATCATCAGATAATAAGAATTTTGTACTTCCAAAGGATGAGGATCTTGTGGCGTAACCTTCTGCTGGTGCTGGTTAGTTTGTTTCAGTTTTTTAAACAATATTGCAATATTACTCTTTGTTATGTTGGCGCGTTGGGTAATATTTCAATATTTCCCTTGAATAGGCGAGTTGATTAATTTGGGCATAGGCCCTGAGAAGAAAAAGAAACGGGTGCCTGTTGCTGCTGCTGCTGCTGCGCTTAAGAAGGCTGATGCATCAAAGGCAAAAGTTGTTAAAGAAGAGAAGAAAGGTACGCGCGTTTTCCCAAAACCCCGGTGTGATTACGTAGTGGTGTCTGACACGTTAGAGGGTCTTGCACCTGTAGTTGTTAGGAAACCCAAGCCGGAGCCCCAAGATACTGCGGATATCCCTTCTTCAAATCCTGAAGTACCTATTGATCTGGATTCAAGCCCCGAGCCGCTGGTGAGGACCAAAGCGGTGAAGAGGAAACAAGTGGAGGTGGAGGCTGCGGAGTAGCTTGCGAAGAAGATGCCAAGAAGGAAAATTGGCAAGAAAGGCAATCTAGATGCTTTCGTTGCAAAGTTTTCTCCAGGTGAATGTTGTCTTTAATTGTTGTTTTCTCATATTTTATGTTAATATAATTTTTATTTTGCAGAAAAGCCTATTCCTTCTGTTCGCGTGGAATCATCATCTGTCTTTAATGATGATCTTCCGCCATCGCCACCTCGGGCATTCATTAGAGAACATCTGGAAGGTACTAGGGCTGCGGAGACAGAAGTAGAGAAGACTATTGAAGCTGAAGTTGAAAAGTCTGTTAAAGTTGAGCTGGAGGCGGAGAAGGCTGTGGGAGTGAAGACTGCTGATATTGGTGCTACCAAGCCCAAGTCCCCTGAAGTTGTGGCGCACGAGCCCAAGAAAGGGAAATCCATTCAGGAAGACCCAATGATAAGAATTCCTTTTTCTGCACTACTTCTGCTCCTCTAGATGTTGAGAAAAGCCCAGCTGGTGTTGACCAGGGATTTTTTACTCATGATGAGGAAGACTCACCTATCTGCCCAGAGGAAACTCTGGGGGATTATTATTATAGATCTTATTCAGAGAGGAGAGCTTCCGCAATTCATGCGCCTGTATGGAAGCTCAAGGGCGACACGTTTTCTGAGTGGCAGATCTGCCGAGATTGGTTACAAGGTGTTTTTCCTCCCGCTGAGGTGAAGTTTCAAGAAGAGTGTTCTCATGATCAAACTTATCATGCTTATCTTGAAGAAACTGCTAGCTCAACTTCCACCACCCACCGTATAGTATGCGAATGGCGTAGTATACACAAGGAGTGGGCTGCTTTTGAAGCGTCTAAGAAGGAGGATAGTGAAAAGAAGGCGAAGGTTGCCCTGTTGAGGGCTAAGTTGGAGGTTGATCAAGCCAAATTTGAGAGCGAGTAGAAGACAGAAGAGTGGTCTGCTGCGGGTTGGAAAACAAAAGCTGAATCTGAAGCTGCTCTTCTCTCAGAAGAGCGAAAACGTTGGAGAGAAATTTGTGAAAAAGGACAATAATGAGAAGATGGGTCTCTGGAACAACATTAACAATCTCAAGGCAGAGATTGAAAGGTTAAAGAAGGAGAAGACAAAGGCTACAGCAGCCCGTGATGAGGCTCGTTCCCATCGAGAGAGAAGCAAACAAAGAGAGGTATAAACTTGCGCGACTCTTGCCCTTAGAAATAAGGAGATTGAAGAACTCACTTCTTTATTATCTGATCAGGAACAAATCAAAGCGGAGCTTGAGTCTTCTAAGAAAGACTTGCAGCTTGAGAGGGTTGAAAAAGATGAGACCTCCTGCCGTCTGTTCGAAACTGAGGAGAAGTTAGAAAATTCTGAAACTGCTCGGGTGACGGCGGAGAGTCTGGTTGAACCGCTGAAGGATGATATGCTCTGGATGAAGCATCATGGGATTATAAATGTAAGTTTGTCAACTCCTTGTAATATATATTGATATACTTGCACATCTTCTGATTTATTGCATTGCGCAGGTTGCAAATTCTGTGTTAAATTATGTAGACTTGGATCAAACTGTCGCCCATTTAATGGATACTGCGCGGAATGACAGTTATGCACAGGGCTATGCTGAATGTGCTCATCATGTTACTAATGCACTGAAGGTTGATTGGGACACCAATAGGTCTGCTACTTGCGGGGTTGATATTGGTGCGGAGCATGCGGCGGCGAAAGAAGAATACGACAATCTGTGCCTCCCCGTGATGGATCTAGTAACCGCTGCTCTCCAGTCTGACAACTTCGTAGCGCAGCTGAAGGAGGTGTTTCCAGATGAAGCAGATGATGATGAAGACCTAGAATAGGTTTTCTTTGTACTTTTTGTCGTTGTTGAACACTTTTAGTTGAATAGGTTTGGGATGTAGATCCCGTTTGTAATGCTGTAATTGCACTGTTGCGCAAGTAACTTTTGTTGATGCGCTGCTGCGCATGTATATTCTGTTAATGCGCTTGCTGCGCAAGTAACTTTTTATGAATGGTATGTTTTTTAGTTACAATATTTGCATGGGTACAATTACTTTGTCTAGGTAAGAAAAATTAAGATGGTAGAAAGCTCATGTGTGAACGTAGGGCTGGACCTTACGCGATACCTGTGACCGCGGACCGTTCATGAGACTTTGTGTTATGTTACCATAGTGTTTTTGTGCTTACCAAAAGGAATTGCATGCATTTGTAATAAAACATAAGAGGAAATATAACGAACTTTGTAGTGGTTCGGATAGGGCGCATAGGCCATGCATTACAAAGTTGTTAGGATAAATAATGAAAATTAAGTTACTGCGCATGTAAATAGTCCTTGTACCATAAGTTGACAAGTTGAGGAACCTGCCAAATATGAAGGAACCATGGTTACATGCGTGCTGAACTGCCATGGGCCCATAGGCTTGTTTAGCTTTTTTGTTACTTGGCCCCTCGTCTCCACGTGTGATCTGCTTGATTTCTTTGCGCACGTTTTGAACTAGATGGGTAAGCTCTCTACTCTTGAGTGCTTTTTCTATTTCCGTGCGGAGACTGATGCAGTTGTTCGTGGTGTGGCCATTGTCTTTGTGGTACTCGCAGTAAAGGTTCGGATCTTGTCCTCGTTTTTTTTTCATTGGTGGTGGTGTTTTGAACTGGTAATCTTCAGTGCTAAGCACTTCCGCCTGTGTCTTGGTAAGAGGCGTCCACTGCCTTTCGCGGTTTTCTTGCTTGGCTTCTTTTTGCGTTGTGATCTTGTTGATTGTCGCGCGGGCGTCATCTGAAGAGTATGCGCCAGAATTCGAGTCTTTCCAGTTTTTCTTGAATTTCCTACCATTGTTTCCGCTCATGTCTATGTCTTGAGGGCGGTTCTGGGGTAGTGGTGGTCTGTTGGAACTTAAATTGCGCTCTGTTTGAGCGTAGACTTTGGCAACTGCCATCAACTTCTCCCAGCTTTTTGGCAAACCTTCAGTCCCTGACAATACTTTCATCATATCATCGCACCTCACCGCGTATTTGAACTGCGCGCGGATTAAGTGCTCATGCACATCACCGATTTCCAACATTTCCTTATTTTACCTTGTGATGAAATCTTCCAAACTTTCATCGTCCCTCCGCCAGATGTTCATAACATCCGCAGAGTCTCGAATAGATCGGCGCTGTTGACTGAAATGAACCAGAAAATTTTCCTTCAGATGGACCCAAGATGTTAGCTTACCTACTGGTAGATTGTCAAACCAGAGGCGCACGGCGTCTGTTAGGGTTTGGACAAACAAATGGTACCGCATAGGTAGTATCCATCCACCGACTAGGCCTGTGCTGGTGAACACATGTAGGTGATCATCAGGGTCTGACAATCCATTGAACTTTCCCACATTTGAAGGTAATTTTGCCCGCTAGAGGGGAGCCAGTGCAATCTCTCTGACAAACTTGGAGTTTTCAGCAGCTTCTGCTGGTCGATAAATCAGGTTGTAGTCGTACTCTGCTTCTGGTGTTGTAAACCACACGGGTTTTTGGTTTGTAACTTGCATGATCTCTCTGTAGTCGATTGAAAACGCTGGTGTTGTCGTCTTCATTATACGTCCTGTCATATTCATCGGTTTGGGTGTCCCGTTTCTGAGAGAAACGCGGGTCCAAACGTGAATGGACCGACTGACGTTTGTGAGAGTACTGTTCATCCCGGTGATCTCGTCGCCTGGATTCAGAGTGAGTGGATTCATATTTCGTGGTAGACTTGGAATAGGCTTCCGTATCATCATCTGGAAAATGTGACAGTGCATCGTAATGCAACACTCGAGGTGCAGATGGAGCTCGCACCTGAGCTGCAGATCTCCGCGTTTGTGGTGCGGGTTGAGCAGCCAACTATGTGTAGACTGCGTTCAACGCACCTTGGGATTTTACATACCACGAAATCGGAGTTTCTCCAGGAGGTAAAATTGAGCTGATCGGGATTTCAGGCTGTACTCCCGATGTAACAGGATCATGCTCATGATTAACGTTGTTTTGAACATCGTTATCATCGGATGTTTCTTCCACAATCCCTTCGACGCGGGACGCAGGAACAAAATTGCCCCTGTTTTCTGGTCGACGACCTGGTGAATGATTTGTCGGAGCATCTGCCATTGAAAATAGAAGGGAAGAAAATGAATCAAATGAGAAGATGAAAAAGAAATTGAAGAATCGGTGGGCGCCAATGAAGAAACAGTGACCGGAATTGACCGGAGTCAATCAGATCAGGGGTTGAGTCTCTACATAAAAAGGGTTAATCCTCTCGTTGATTCGTGGGTTTGGCTGAATTCCTACTCCGGTGATCACTGCAAAACAGAAAGCCGTTCACCACGGGGAGAATGGGGGTTCTCTCCGTGACCACCCTCCGGCGTGAGAATAAGTACAGTGATCTCGAGGAAGAAGAATAAGTAGTAAAAGTGAGAATGAAGTGAAAGTAACTTGTGAGATCATACCTGCAGTGCCTTATTTATTGTAACACCCCAACCCGGAAGGGCTGACGTGTCACAATAACAGTATCATAAACAAAAGTCATAATTCCATTTATTTATTTGGCAAGGATACAACCACACGACAACTAAACTTAAGGTTAATATACAAGCGGACACATTCGACTTGATTAACTAACATCTTCAGATTTAGTCCTAGGCTTTATTCTTCTCTCTTTTCCCCGCCCAAAGTAACATGCAGACCTGTATATACAAAAAGTTTACGGAATGAGCCAAATGCTCAGTACGGAATAATAGGCTCAAATACAAAATAACGCTTTATATGAAATGTTATCCGGATGGAACTTTATGCGAAAATGATACGATGCAAGAACATAATTTCATAATCATATCATACGGATGTACCCATGAGCCAAACTTAAAATGTGACAATACACAGGTAGCTACTCCTGCATAATTATCACATGAGATGGCGAGTTGGCATACCCGCTATCCACCTCCTTAACTTAAATCCTAGGATCGATCCATACGCCTCCTAGTAGCTTTGTACCATACTTGTACCTAGGGACGCCGTGAACTGATCTCTCCGTCACGGATGGAGCACATGATGTCGATGCCACAACAACATGCCCGTGGGACACTCCACGAGAAGCAATACTCAGGGTATCAGAATACAAATGGTCTTATTCATATAACTTGTAACATATATTGGAACATGCGATAATGAGTACAACTAACAGAATACTATCGCATGACATGAAAGCTAAATCCAAGGTTATGATTAGAATAGGAATCTAACGGACTGTCAAATGAATCGATAATCAAAGACGTGAGGAGTTTTAAAAGATATATGAATTTAATGGGTTTATAACAATTTGAATATGAAGCAATAAGGAGTAAGGGTAAGGATCAGTACCTTAATAATTCCAAAGTGATGCTACCTTGTGATAATATTTCAGATTTATACGGGTAGAGTTTAGACAACTGTTTAATCTTTTAACCTAAGTTAAATAACATGCACACAAACTAGGTTAGTAACTTAATACAACATTACGATAACTCACGAGATTAAAATCCTCACAACGAATGACAAAGTGCGATACTTAAACATCCATCGGATTCACAACTAATGACAAAGTGAAATCACTTAAACATCCATCGGATTCACAACGAATGACAAAGTGTAAACACTTAAACATCCATCGGAATCACAACTAATGACAAAGTGAAATTACTTAAACATCCATCGGAATCACGACTAATGACAAAGCATAACCCAAATTTGAGCAGCACTTAAACATCCATTGGATTGATTTCAATCAATCGGACAATGAATCGTAATAGTAATCGAGTTAATACCCTGATTGCAGCGTCGATTAGTGATCAGTGTGTTTTGATTGTGGTAAATAGAGCATAACTCGGTGTATTTTGTGAATTTTTACGTCGAACTGAAGCCAGGAATCAAGTCCCAGGCCCCTGTATTTATACCTGAAATTTGCATCTCCCGCGTGTCGCGACAGAATACATGGTCCCTGTCGCGACTCGCATGGGGTGTCAAAGTAGGGTAGGCCTGCTTCGTCACCTATCTAGCCCTGATGAGTCAACGTTGCGTGAATTTTTAATTTTGACAGCGTTTTATAAAGATAATCATTAATAGGGTTTTACCCCCCTTGAGTTTTAGGGGTCCTAATCCTGATTCTGATTGTTCTGGAAATCTTAGGGTTTCTGCAGAATCACTTGGGTGTCTTAATTAGGGTTTCCTATTGGATAATTTATGAATAATCATAATAGTTTTGGTTGATATACAGAAGGATGGATCATAAGATAAATGTTTAGTTTATTATAAATTATTATTATTCTTTTATTTCTAGAAGAATGATTTTAAATTTATGGTTATTACAACTATTACCCCTTAAAAGAAATTTCGTCCTCGAAATTTTTCAAATAAGAATATAACATATCGCATAAGTAACGGAAACAGAACTTTCATAGCAGAGTTACTAACTTATATAACAAGAATCTCCTAATAAATATGCTTAATCATAACTAAGATATATTCATATAAGGCAAAGCATGAATGACCACAAACAGAAACAAATGAATATAGATCAAAGAGCAAGGTTCACCTTTACTTCGACTAAAATTCTATTGCTAGAATAGATTAGGGTATAGAGAGCGAATTGATTCTTCAGATTCCCATGTTGCTTCGCGTTCAGAGTGATTTTTCCAGAGGATTTTAACAAACGAAATTACTTTCCTACGCAGAACCCTTTCTTGTCGATCTAAGATGGCTTCTGGTTCCTCTTCGTAGGACAAATCTTCGTGAATTTTAAGTAACGGATAACTAATGACATGGAATGGATGATAATTATATCCTCTTAATGAGGAGACATGAAAAACGTTATGAACGTGCCAGAGTTGAGGCAGTAAAGCTAGTCGATATGATACTTCTCCAATTCTTTCAAGGATTTCAAACGGACCGATGAAACGTGGACTAAGCTTCCCTTTAATTCCAAATCTATGAACGCCACGCCAAGGTGATACCTTTAAGAATACGTGGTCACCAATTTTAAATTCGAGTGGTCGTCTATCTTGATCTGCATAGCTCTTTTGTCTGTTCTGAGCTTCTTTCAGTTTTTCTCGTGCCATAGTGACTTTTTTGTTTGTAATCTGAACTAGTTCTGGCCCTTCAATAATCTTTTCTCCAACTTCATCCCAGCAGATCGGTGCGCGACATTTCCGACCGTATAAAAGCTCAAAAGGTGCCATGCCAATACTTGCTTGCCAACTATTGTTGTAAGCGAACTCAACAAGGCATAGATATTCATCCCAGTTTCCAGACCATTAAAGTGCACATGCTCGGAGCATGTCTTCCAAAGTCTGGATCGTGCGTTCTGACTGCCCATCTGTTTGTGGGTGGAAAGCCGTACTAAACTTCAGGCGTGTACCCCAAGCTGCCTGAAAACCTTTCCAAAATCGTGAGGTGAAACGTGGGTCTCTATCGGACACAATGGAAGATCGTGTGCCATGGAGTCGAATAATTTCTTGAAGAAATATTTCGGATAACTTACTAACCGAAAATCCTTGCTGAATTGGGAGAAAATGTGCTGACTTTGATAATCTATCAACAACAACCCATACAACATCATTCTTCTTGAATGTCTTAGGCAAACCGGTAACAAAATCCATTGTGATCTCATCCCACTTCCATATGGGAATATCCAATGGCTGCAACAGACCGCTTGCTCGTTTGTGTTCAATTTTCACTTGTTGGCAAGTGAGACATTTACTTACGTATCGAGCAACGTCTTCCTTCAAGCCATTCCACCAGAAGTTCTGTCTTAAGTCTCGATACATCTTGGTAGATCCTGGGTGTATTGAAAATGGTGAGCTGTGAGCTTCGGCTAACAATGACTCACGAAGGGTGGAGTCATCGGGTACACAAAGTCTTTTACCGCACCAAATCACCCCATGATGGTCTATACGAAATTCAGATTGCTTACCCACCTCAAGATTTTGCACAATTGCCCAAAGTTCTCCATCTTGCTTTTGTGCAACTTTGATCCGTGATATGAGGTCGGGTTCAATCTGCATTTTAGCTAGATATCCATCAGATTTACTAACCTGAAGCCAAATGTTCATCCTTTCGAGATCCCTCCTAATACGAGGCTGAATTTGTAAGCAAGATATAGTCCCGGAATTCTTTCGGCTCAACGCGTCAGCTACAACATTGGCTTTGCCTGGATGGTATTGAATATTTATGTCGTAATCTTTTAAAAGTTCTAACCACCTTCTTTGCCTCATATTTAGCTCCTTCTGCGTAAATATGTACTTGAGGCTCTTGTGGTCGGTAAAAATGTCACAACTCTCACCATACAGATAGTGTCGCCAAATCTTAAGTGCAAAAACGACTGCGGCTAGTTCTAAATCATGTGTAGGGTAGTTAACTTCATAAGGCTTTAACTGACGGGAGGCATAAGCGATAACCTTCCCATGTTGCATTAGCACACAACCTAATCCTTTCTTTGAGGCATCACTATAGACTTGGTAACCTCCTGATCCAGAAGGGAGAATGAGTATCAGAGAGGATACGAGTCGTTTCTTCAATTCTTCAAAACTTTTCTCTTGTTCCTCATTCCATGAGTACTTCACCCCTTTCCTTAGGAGTTTTGTGAGTGGTAAAGCAATTACCGAGAATTTTTCAACAAATCTTCGGTAATAGCCAGCAAGACCCAAAAAACTTCGTATTTCGGTAACAGAAGTGGGTCTTGGCCATTTTGTAATAGCTTCAACCTTTGTTGGGTCTACCATAATTCCCTCTGCTGATATGACATGACCTAGAAATACCACTTGGCTAAGCCAAAAGTCACATTTGGAAAACTTAGCGTATAACTTCTCATGCCGCAAGGTTCCAAGTACTACATGTAGATGTGCTTCATGCTCTTCGTGACTCTTAGAATACACTAGAATGTCATCGATAAAGACAATAACGAATTTGTCTAGGAATTTGTGAAATACGCGATTCATCAAATCCATGAAGACTGCGGGTGCATTAGTTAGCCCAAAGGGCATAACCAGAAATTCGTAATGACCATATCGAGTACGAAAGGCTGTCTTGGGAACATCATCATTCTTGACCTTTAGCTGATGATACCCAGACCTCAGGTCGATTTTTGAGAAGAACTGAGCCCCCTGAAGTTGATCAAAGAGATCATCAATACGAGGCAAAGGATACTGATTACGAATAGTAATCTTGTTCAACTCTCGGTAGTCAATACATAAACGCATACTACCGTCTTTCTTCTTCACAAATAAGACCGGAGCACCCCTAGGTGAAACACTGGGTCTTATGAATCCCAGATCTAACAATTCTTGCAATTGTTCCTTCTACTCCTTCAGTTCCATCGGGGCCATACGGTATGGAGCTTTAGAAATAGGTTCGGCACCAGGGATCAAGTCGATGGTGAATTCTACCTGACGGTCGGGTGGTAATCCTGGTAGTTCATCCGGAAATATATCAGGATATTCACGGACAACGGAGTGGGTATCGATATTCTTAACACTAGCAGAAGTATCCTTAATCGATGCTATGAATCCAGCACAGCCGTTTGATATGAATTTTCGAGCTTTGAATGCGGAAATAATTTTAAGAGATTTATGAGCTTGAGTTCCCTGATATATAATATCAGGATGATGAAGATCACCGAAAATAACACGGCGGGAATGACAATCTATAGTTACGTGATGTCGAGACAACCAATCTATCCCGAGAATAACATCAAAGTCACACATATGTATTGGAAATAGGTCTGCCTTACACACAATAGATTCAATACAGATCGGACAATCTTTATATACGTAAGTGATTACGGATGAATTTTCCATGGGAGTGGAAATGGTTAAGGTATGATTTAAGAGAGTTGGTCTTATCGGAAGGTACTTAGTAAACAAGTGGGATACTAAAGAATGGGTCGCTCCTGTATCGAATAACACATAGATACTACGTTCACCAAGCTGAAGGGTTCCAGATACAGTACCTGGGGCATTAGCAGCGTCAGTAGCAGAAAGTGCGAAAACTCTTCCTCCAACATTGGGTGGTGTAGCATTTGGTCGGTTATTCTTCTTAGTATCTTTCTTAGGACATTCCTTGATCATGTGTCCAGTTTGGCCACATCTAAAACATGCTCCTGTACCTCGGTGACATACGCCTTGATGTCTCTTACCACAAGTATTGCATAGAGGGTATGTAGTTTGATTCGGGCTTACATGCTGATTCAGTGGTTGAGCTCTAATAGGTTCCGCATACAACTGAATCTGGTTCTGAGCGGGCCTCGGGTTTTGTGGTCTAGGTTGCCATGGACGTGCCTGATTTCCAGAGTTTTGATTTCCTTGCACTTTGCGGTCTTGATGCTGTGGCGTAGTGGATGATTGGCCGATTGCCTGCTCAAATTGTCCTTCTATGTTTCTCTTCTTATTATCCTCAGCTCGAGATAAAAATTCTTTCCTCTCGAACTCAAAAGTTTTGACTGCATCGGCAACTTCGGTGATATCCTTAAATTTCATGTACATGATCGAATTTCGAATTCGATCATTGACTGCCCACTTGCATTTTTTTGCCTGGGCTTCTGCTGATCCTGCAACGTCTCCTACAATACTAGCCAACCTTGAAAATCTAGTAATGAACTCAGAGGCTGGTTCATCACTCCCCTTTCGAATCACTGCATACTCCCTGATATAAGCTTCTTTATCAGCAGTAGAAAAATACTTGTTGTAAAAGATGGTACGAAAGTCGATCCATGAAAGATTAGCGTCAAAATCATCCCCTCCTTTGACTTGCTTATATCCTTCCCACCAAGTTTGTGCGTCATCTTCGAGTTTGTAGGTAGCCAATCTAACTTTGTACTGCTCCGGAACTCCAAGAACTCCGAAGATCTTTTCAACATGAGCTATCCAGTTTCTTGCTTCGACTGGATTAGTAGCGTGACTAAAGGATTTCGGCTTTTGTTTTTGGAATTTAGCGATCCATATGTCTATACTATAGGTATGGTTCGTGGCATTCTCACGAATTTCTCCACCAGAGACTGGATTCGTGTTAGTACGTTCTGAATGACGAGTTTGTTGAATAACGGCCTCAGCTGTTTGAGCAACAAGGTTTGGAAGCAACCCGGCAACAGCCTGGTTGATAGCATTAATTACGTTTGGATCAACTGGAGTCTCATTCGAAGAAGTGTTGTTACGTACATGGTTAGTACGAGTACTCCTACGTAGCGGACGCCGAGGAGGCATCTATAAGAATAGACATAGGAGTTAAACAAAATAAGAGACCAAGTTGAATCCTATCATAGATATCTACCCATTCCTCACAGGTTTTAATTAGTATCTTCAAGTTTTCTACAGGAAAGAGCCTTTGCTCTGATACCATAGCTGTAACACCTCAACCCGGAAGGGCTGACGTGTCACAATAACAGTATCATAAACAAAAGTCATAATTCCATTTATTTCTTTGACAAGGATACAACCACACGACAACTAAACTTAAGGTTAATATACAAGCGGACACATTCTACTTGATTAACTAACATCTTCAGATTTAGTCCTAGGCTTTATTCTTCTCTCTTTTCCCCGCCCAAAGTAACATGCAGACCTGTATATACAAAAAGTTTACGGAATGAGCCAAATGCTCAGTACGGAATAATAGGCTCAAATAACAAAATAACGCTTTATATGAAATGTTATCCGGATGGAACTTTATGCGAAAATGATACGATGCAAGAACATAATTTCATAATCATATCATACGGATGTACCCATGAGCCAAACTTAAAATGTGACAATACACAGGTAGCTACTCCTGCATAATTATCACATGAGATGGCGAGTTGGCATACCCGCTATCCACCTCCTTAACTTAAATCCTAGGATCGATCCATACGCCTCCTAGTAACTTTGTACCATACTTGTACCTAGGGACGCCGTGAACTGATCTCTCTGTCACGGATGGAGCACATGATGTCGATGCCACAACAACATGCCCGTGGGACACTCCACGAGAAGCAATACTCAGGGCATCAGAATACAAATGGTCTTATTCATATAACTTGTAACATATATTGGAACATGCGATAATGAGTACAACTAACAGAATACTATCGCATGACATGAAAGCTAAATCCAAGGTTATGATTAGAATAGGAATCTAACGGACTGTCAAATGAATCGATAATTAAAGACGTGAGGAGTTTTAAAAGATATATGAATTTAATGGGTTTATAACAATTTGAATATGAAGCAATAAGGAGTGAGGGTAAGGATCCGTACCTTAATAATTCCAAAGTGATGCTACCTTGTGATAATATTTCAGATTTATACGGGTAGAGTTTAGACAACTGATTAATCTTTTAACCTAATTTAAATAACATGCACACAAACTAGGTTAGTAACTTAATACAACATTACGATAACTCACGAGATTAAAATCCTCACAACGAATGACAAAGTGCGATACTTAAACATCCATCGGATTCACAACTAATGACAAAGTGAAATCACTTAAACATCCATCGGATTCACAACGAATGACAAAGTGTAAACACTTAAACATCCATCGGAATCACAACTAATGACAAAGTGAAATTACTTAAACATCCATCGGAATCACGACTAATGACAAAGCATAACCCAAATTTGAGCAGCACTTAAACATCCATTGGATTGATTTCAATCAATCGGACAATGAATCGTAATAGTAATCGAGTTAATACCCTGATTGCAGCGTCGATTAGTGATCAGTGTGTTTTGATTGTGGTAAATAGAGCATAACTCGGTGTATTTTGTGAATTTTTACGTCGAACTGAAGCCAGGAATCAAGTCCCAGGCCCCTGTATTTATACCTGAAATTTTCATCTCCCGCGTGTCGCGACAGAATACATGGTCCCTGTCGCGACTCTCCTGGGGTGTCAAAGTAGGGTAGGCCTGCTTCGTCACCTATCTAGCCCTGATGAGTCGACGTTGCGTGAATTTTTAATTTTGACAGCGTTTTATAAAGATAATCATTAATAGGGTTTTACCCCCCTTGAGTTTTAGGGGTCCTAATCCTGATTCTGATTGTTCTGGAAATCTTAGGGTTTCTGCAGAATCACTTGGGTGTCTTAATTAGGGTTTCCTATTGGATAATTTATGAATAATCATAATAGTTTTGGTTGATATACAGAAGGATGGATCATAAGATAAATGTTTAGTTTATTATAAATTATTATTATTCTTTTATTTCTAGAAGAATGATTTTAAATTTATGGTTATTACATTTATAACCGGTTTTTGGCGGGAAAACAGTCTGATGGAGGTAGTAACGGAAAGTACTTTTCCGTTGGCAGTTATTTCCCCTTTTTCGTCCACCACTAACGTCACATCTATGCACACGGATTGTGAGTGATCAACGACTGGGGAGATGCCACGTGGAAAGTGGGTTTGTGTAGATTATCCTTCAAGTGAGTGCCATCATCGTGATCTGGATGAGCGTCCACGATTATGCCACATCACAGTCAGTTGTAACTGAATGGCTATGCACGATGAGTATTTAAGGCTTTCTAGAAGGTCTACAGTTGTAACCCATGGTGTCTTTGCCACGTGTCCATTTTGTTACAACTGAAAGATTCCTTTTATCCAAGTATTGTCTTCAAGCGCGAGAAGATGTGAAGGTTTTACTCTTTTAAGCTTAATTGTGCCCTTACGCGAGTCCGCGCAAGGGTGTTAGTTGAATGTTCCTCTATTTTCTTCCGGCGCATGGTTATCGAAGACTATTTTTCTTCCATCTCTGGTTGAGGACCTTTGCGCAGCCGCGCAAGGTTTCGTTTGAGATGTTCTTTGAGATGAGTTTAGGGTATGGTCTTATATTCCTGCGCATGGTTTTTGGGACCGTACCCCTTCAAACCTAGAGTTCATTGCGGTTTAGAATTGTTTTATCTATTATGTTTGACACATGTGTTTTCGATTTTTTTTTTCAAAATATGACACATGTATACTTGTTTTAAAGACAAAAAAACACTAGTTTTATGATGCAATTTTTTTTTTAAAGAATAAGGTCGTACGAAAAGGTTATCAAACTATTGTATTAGATGGACTAGAATACCCCATAGAAAGTCACGCGCCTCCAATTTTTGATCAATTATACCCACTTAATCCAAACTCATAATTACTCAATGGATGATTACATTAACACATCTTGCTATTATAACCTAACCCTATATTAACTCGACTTGGATGCAACTAAAACGTGGAAACTTTTGGTTAAAGATGAAGATTAAGTAAAAGGCTAGGGACTATTAATGCAAAAGAGTCTTTGAAAACTCAAAATAGAATAGAAGGAAATCGGTTGCGAACAAAGTTGGAGGGAAGGGGGTACGCCGGAAACTTGGCGATCCGTCATTTTCATTCTCTCCCCTCTCTCTCTCTCTCACATTCATTGCCGATGCAGAAACTTCAATCGATAAGACACCATTTGCCTTTGAAATTCACCGATTCAAAGACGCCAGGAGGCTGCTGGTTCCTCGCCACCGTGGCCGGAAATCAACAGTCTCTTCTTCACAAGACGTGTTTTCCGATTTTACGGTTGTTATCTTAATCCCTTCTGTTGTCATAAGTTATTCATTTGTTCCTGTTTGATGTTAATGTGAGATTTTTATTCGTTATCTCATATGATTATATCTATAACAACAACAGGACGTAACCTAGGGTTTAAGTTTTTCCTTTTATTGTGTTTGATGTGAGTTTTATGATATAATTATTTGTTGATGATCGCTGTAACAATAGGAGGATTAGGATTTGTTTTTCTATTTTTGTGGCAATTAATTTCATGTTTGGTAGAGCAATTGAGGGAGATTGAAAAGTGTTATAATTACGTTTTCTTTATGCATTAAAGATGTTTATATTTTCTAGTTTAATTTTGCAATTTTGATAACTTAATATAGAGATGTTTCATTGTCATTTTATTTCTTGTGCACATGCAATGATACAAGTAAAAAGTACTTCAACAACAACCGTACCCAGTATATCCCACCAATAGCAGAGCTAGTGGTAAGGTCAGGGGAGGGTGAGATGTAGGCAAACCTTACCTCTATCCCTTGGGGGTAGAGAGGCTGCTTCAGAAAGACCCTCGGCTAAAAAACAAAAGCATACGAACAAACAGACGTGATACAAGCAGAAAAGACGGGTACCATAGTGAAATAAAACTACCAAGTATCAACAGGAGTGAGCATATACTACATAAACATTTATAGCATCATAAAACTACCAATGCACATGTTACCTAAAGACAATCATATGCTAAATCCCCCCTTAACCAAAAACTAGGCTACCTATACGTCATCCCTTAATAGTCCTTTACCTTTATCCTATGTCTCCACGAATCCCTATTCTGGATCATGTCCTCAGAGAGATGCAACTCTATCAAATCATGTCTAATCCGCTCCTCCCAAGTTAATTTAGGCCTGCCTCTACTTCTTCTCCCCTCCATAATGAAGTAAAAAGTACTGAAACTTTGATTTTTTGAGATAATCACTCAATGTAGCCAGTATAGTCGCGTATTAGCCTTTATATTTGATAACAATACAAGAAATATACTAGAAAATGTAGGATACGCGAATTAGATTCTAGTATTTGCCATTTTTACCTCTCATATTACACGAATCCGATTCGAGTATGTGCTCTGTAATAAATGATACGCAAATCTGATTCAAGTATCTGTCTTTTCTATACATGTCTTTAAAAGCTGTCTTTTTGTTTTGCCCATATTAAATGTCAAATGGTATGCAAATTAGGTCCGGGTATCTATTTTTGCACTCACATACTCATGGGTTTTGGGGAACAAAAAAATTCTACACGAGTGAAAGTAGATACACAACTATAAAATCACATATCTCTTGGCTATAGGTGTGGAATTGTTTTGACATGATGATAGGAGTATAACATGCTCAAGAAAATGGTTACTTTGGTGATTTTCTCTTGTTTTTTTTTATCATTTAGTTTTCATGTTCTCAATATTCTTGAAGTTTTTGAATTTATTTCTGGATGTTATATCAATGTATCATGTCGTTTACAATGTGAATATTCATTATAATCCCTGAAGTCTTTGATTGACACTGTCTACTCGTAATACAGATATTTTAGTAATTGGATATGGGATCTTTAGATGTCAAATCAGACCAAAAATTCTCAGAACAAGAGCGTGAAGTCGCAAACAACGAGGGCGAATCAATGGTGGATTCTCCAACCACTTCGGATGAAAATGATCTATTAGAACTGATATCAGAGCACACAAGTGCAAGCGATAGCGAATCAATGATCTATTCTCCTGCTTTAAATGAAGAAATAGCCTCATCCTCTTCCTCTACATCATCAAGTGATTTTTTGTTAGAAGACCCGTTTCAACAATCAGATCTTTCGCATGGTGAAACGACGAATAAGGGTACTGATCATACTATTGAGAGCCCTCCTATCCAAACGATGGAGCGTTTAAGTTCAACGCCCCCAGAATATAAAATACCATCATCGATTTTTTCTAGAAAAGAATCTGGTATTGACGGTTGGGGAATGCCTTCAAATGAATCTTTATTCAGCATTAACATGGGAAGTATAAATCTTCGAAACCAAGATAGCATCAGTTGGAGATCTGGTGAGCTAGATTTAGGGTTCGGTATAGAACCGTCTCCATCTGACAAACGAATGATGGTGGGAATGATTCCCGAGTTGGATGAAACCTCCGAGTCAGATGGATCAGAAACGAATCTTGAGCAGGATGAAGGAGGTAGACATCACAGGTTAGGTGAGGAGGATAAGATTCAGAGTTTGAGTGAGATGGGTAATACTCATGGATCGCGTATTGCAGATCAAGAAGATCAAGGCGATAAAGCTGTTGTTGAAGAGCCTAATTCTCATTTTTCTGCAGAAAATGTTGGAAGTACAAGTTCTTTTGCATTTCCAATGTAAGTCGTTTCTCTATCTAGTATAGACTATCAATACACCGTTTACATATTGTATGAAGAAATCGTGCATGCATAATTTTATATGTATAAAATTTAAACGGGTAACTTTTGGTACAGGTCGGTTTGGTTTGGTTGGCTCGTAACGCATTTTGTCCAAAGTTTTTATAAATACATTGTCATATATGATTACAAAAGTTATTATATCGGTAACAATTAACTTGTTTTTGTTTTTATAGTTTTTATGCATTAAAAATACAACTTGGGCGACATCGACCCGTTTAACAATTTTTTTGTAAACCAGCCGACCTTTTTAGAGATGAAAGAAACATAATCTGACGACTTAACCCATTTGTAAGTAAATGGATCAAAATTGGCACCTCATGTGTATATGTACACACAAACATGTACAGTAACAAGGTCTCCATGTCAGCTGGACCAGCCAGTTTTTGTGCATTATTTTTTATGATGGATTCATTATTTTTGCAAATGACTGCAACACATACTAAAAACTGAAATATTTTTCTGTTCTTTTCTTTTTTCAAACATGAAGTTTAACTGCAGAGACAAATAAAAGTCCTTCAGCTAACGAAAAGTCAGAACCGCAGTTAGATACAACGCCACACTCAGAACCACAGCCTGAATCAGACAAACAGACCGAACCACCCAAGGCAGATCCACCAGCTACAACTTGGACAAACTGCTTCGGATGTTGCACTATTTGTTCTTAACTTTGAACAACAATGCGCAATTTCTAGGCTTCTTTATATGCTCCAACCAATTCGCTGTACAGTTTCAAGCATCACACATCTTCATTTACTAATATGCCCTTATACACCCTTCGGCGGAGGGCAAAAGGGGAACAAAATAAGAACTTGATGTGATCAAATCAAAGGAACTAATGTTCTTGATCTTAGCATCTTCTTGATAAACTAGGTTTTCATTGTAGCTGATTAGTTTTGTTTGCAGTCAAGTCTAAGCAATTGGTGTATGGACTTTTATAGAGTTAGATGTTTTTTTGTATGATATATATGTTTTATTAAAATAGGCTTTCAACATTATTCGTTTCTTTTAAATCATTAGCGATTAAATTTACATCAATATAAATGAGTAACCCTAAAAAGTAGGGGTTAGCATACATCGGGTTTACCCGAAAATACCTGAAAACCAAAACCGAATTGACATCCTATAATCAGGTCCATCTTCGGTTATTATTTTTGATATATTTCGGGTTCGGGTTTGGACCGAGGGTAACCGGCCATTCTAAAACCGGACTGAGGACTACATTTTAAAATCACGAGGATGACCACGAAGATTCTTTCCCCATCAAAACTGGTGTTAGTGGCGGACCCATGATATTTTTTCAGAGGGGGGGGGGGGGGGGGGAGCTCTTGGGGGTTGGTTGTCTATCGCTTTATAAATTTTTATTGGTCCGGTTCAAATCAAGTTGGGTCGGGGCACATAATAAAAAATAAACTAAATTAATTACGTCAACCACAAGACGAACCGAGGCAACAGGGCTCCGAGTCAAGACACAAGGCATAAAGCTCACCGGTCTATGTATGCGATAAAATATGTAAGTTTTATATACGATTTAAAAATTAATAACCAATATAAGGCCTTGTTTGGTGAATCAGAGCCTCTAACCGAATAAGAGCTTGAAATCCTCTTAATGGTTCAGCAACTCCACAAATCTGAATGGTTAAGAGCTTGAAATCCCCATTCAGATGCCATTCAGATGTCGAACCAAACACCAAAACCTTTGACCGAATCAGATGTTGGCTTTGATTGACTCTATTCAGATGTCATTCAAACTACATATTATTTAAACAAATAAATAAATATAGTTCTTAAATTGAGATAAAAGACGAAAAAAAAAAACACATCTTGTAAAAAATTAAATATTCAGTTTTATTATATCAAAAGAAAATCAAATTTCAACCCTTATATCAAAAGAAATTAAATAATTTACTAAAGTCTAAAATATACATATATCCCTCCGTTTTTACTGTACTTCTGAACACTTTTATATGATATTTTATGTTGAACCTTTAATTAAAGTAGGATTCCTCTATTTATCCCTCTCTTTACTAATTGCATCCCCTTACAAAAAATCACGTCCAGTAATAACTTTTATTTTGTTTTTAGTCTTTTAATTGTCTTTTTTTAATTATTACTTATTTATTGTTTGTTTATTGGTTATTATTATAAGTAAATAGTAAAAGAAGTATGCACTTTTTTATTTATTTACTAGTTTATAGTCCCGTGTCTTACACGTGTTGAATGATAAGATTGGTTGTATTCGAAGAACAGAATAATTACAAAATTTGAATTATTCTTGATATTGCACATGTTAAAAATAAGTTTTGATATAAACACATATTACCCTAACATGAACTATCCATACCAAGTTAAAGACAATATAACATTATTCACTATAAATGACGCGTTTAAGCAAATACTATTTATTTGTTACTTTAGTAATAATAATTAGATATACATAAAATATATATTTATGTAACAATTAAATTTCTAAATTATGTTATGATACGATACGTAAAGAATCTGAAGAAAATTCTTAAATCTCATACTTATCTTGGGGAATGAGACGAAATAGAAAAAAAAACTGATGAACACATAAAGGTTTCTTTAAAATTTTGGGATGATAATGAGAAGGCTCTTAAATCTTAATTGAGATAGAGTTGGTGGCTGAAAATGGTTGTGATGGGTAATGGTATATCTAATTCTAATAAAAAAATTCAGTTGATGTCATATAATATTCTCTCTTTCAATTCATTAATAATAATATTAATTAATTAATATTTGTTTGAATTAATAGATAAATTCATCACAAAATACTTAGTTGAAATAATTACTGCAATATATTATTTCTAATATATAAACTCAAATCCGAATGTTATTATTTTACATATTTTTTGCGGTGTTGATATGAAATATTGATGCATATAATTAAAGAAAATAACATTTTTAATAACGTAACACTATAAAAAATAATATTTTAATAGCGTAACACCATGCTTCTTAGATAATAGCAATTAATTTTAAACTTGATTTACGCAAAACAGATAACGTAAACCAAACCATATGCTTATCCATTTTAAGAAATAATAAAATCACAGATTTTAAAATTATAGATAATTTATATAATTTTTAATCATAAATTAGAATTAGATATTAATTAATAATATTATTAATATTAATGAATTGATGAAGAAAATGTCATGTGGAATTATGTTTATCCATTTTAAGAACTAATAAAATCAAAGGTTTTAAAATTTTAGATAATTTATATATTTTTTAATTATAAATTAGAATTAGATATTAATTAATTAATAATATTATTAATATTAATGAATTGATGGAGAAAATACCATGTGGCATTATTGAGAGTCTTTTATTAGAATTAGATGCCATGTGGCATTAAATGGACTCTTTTATTATTATTATTATTATTATTATTATTATTATTATTATTATTATTATTAGTAATAGTAGTAGTAATGATATATTATTTATTATTACTCTTTAGTTGTTATAATTTATCAAATTATACTTATAGCTGTAACAAAAACTATATAAAAATAAGTACTTTTTTTACAAAATTATTATCAGTTAATAATTTACATACCGATCTTTAATCTATAACAGAAAATGTAGCAGGTTGTGCTATCCAAGAATTATACATATTTTGACGCGATTCAAATATATTCTCCCAGCCAGCTGCATCATTTTCTCATTAATTTCCATAGGTTGTTTGTGCTGGCAATTGTATACTCTCCTTGCAATTCTACCATTATAAAATGGTTACCATTCACGTGTGCAATTGTAATTATTATTTTTTCTGGGAACTCGTGAGGGCCTCTCCAAAGCGAAAAAAAAAGTAGAACTGTTTCTTTTTTCTTGAGATAAAAAATGAACGATTACATTAAACTTGTTCGCAATCAAGAATCCTGCCTCTAGCATAATCATCCAGTGTTTTTCAGGTGCAACCCCCGATCCTGACCAAGCCAAGGACGTGAACACATCTTCGAATGAGCCTAAGAAAGCCATAGTGTACTTATTTCTAAACTCGAGTAGCTCTTCCATCAGTGATCTCTGGATAAATAACCATTCATCTTCACCGTACCCTAGAGCAGAAGCTGTCGCTCGAAACCCACAATTTCCATCACCTAATACGTTATGTATGCATGTAACATACACATGGAAGATTTTTGGAATTAGATGAATATATTTGTGTATCACTTGTGATGCTTGATATTGGTTGAACCCCATGAAGTCATAGCCCGACGCACTTGTAGCGTTGGCGAAAGAACTTTGTCTCACAATATCTGTGAGTGCACTAATGTTTATCACCTCCATCAATCGTATAACATAGCGGGAAATGGAACAAGACAAGACGTTAATGAATAAAGATTAAAGGGGAAGTCCATCCGGACGGATGGATAGTTGCCATCCGGATGGATGGAGGGTATCTTGTGAGGAGCCTTCATTTAACCCTTTCCTATAAATAGGCATTGTATTGTTTCATTTTAGGACTTTTGGCCATTTGTTACTTGGAGAGCTCTTGAATTCTAGAGAGAGAAAGTAGTAAAAGGTGGTGATTCAAGGTGTAATACTTTGTCATATCTTAATAGAATCATCATTATATTAGTTCTTGTGTTCGGTCCACACACGTGCACGAATTCTGCACGTCGTACGTGTCTTTCGCAATCGTTCGGGAGTCAAACACGATCCTACAACGCATTCATAAGTGGTATCAGAGCGAGAGATCGATTGCACGGATCAAATCTACAAGAATCTACGTGATTTCATCAGTTTCTGAGTCAAATTCGGATCAGGTTTGTCAAAATTCTTCTTCTACCCACTTCTTCACTTTTTGAAACAAAAACTCAAAATTAACAATGATTTCACGGTTAAAAATTGCTGAATTTTTGATATATTGCGCGAAAACCATAATTTTACAACCCTACAAAATTTCAAAACAAAATTCGAAGTTTTACTAGTCCAAATTGACAAAAATCTGTTCGAAAAATGATGATGTTCGTCACTGTTCAAGGTCCATCCGCCCGGATGGGTCTTTTTAGTCCATCCGTGTCACACCATGACTTTTACGGAAGCGTATATGTGTGACTTGATCAGTTTTCATTGCATTCGATCATAACAAACAACTACATGATTAAAATAAGAGATGTTCATCCATACACAAGTTTAAAACATTACAAACATAAGTTGTTTAAGTTTTCAACCAACGCAGTATTAAGTTTAAGTTACAACCCATCAAAAGATAATAAGTTCCGTAAAAGGACTTGTTTAACAAAAGACTAGATTCACGAGGCTTTGCACCATATATCTCATCAAAGATGAAATATACGAATCAAACCTTCCAAAAGTGGATGACATCTAAACTTGAAATTCACTTCTTGAAAACAACACCAGCGCCAAAGATCCATCTAGTTTCCTGAAATACATGTAAGTTTGAAAACAATCAACAAAAGTTGAGCGAGTTCATGCTTTTTATATGAGTTCCAAATAAACTTGTAAACATTTGAGAGATTCTTTTGATAGTAGGTATGTAAAGCGTCTATGAGCAGATCATTAATGTTTTGCAAGGACATTAATATGTGTGGTGACGTAGGAAGCACTCAAACCTAGCGGATTTCCTCCGGTCCATCCGGCTGGAACAACAAAAGCAGTACATGCGTCCACACAATGACCCATGAGTGGGGCTCGCTACACCCGATAGATCTATCACTTCTGCCCTTCGCTCTTAAACAAGATTAATGGCACTTAACAGAGATACTACCCATCCACATGATCTAACAGTTCATTCCCTAGCTAAACCATACCAATGAAACATGTATTTCACCCCCGAAAGTTGTAAATTTGAAAACAGTTAAGAGAAAAGGGGGGCATGAACTCACAAGTTTGCGTCCGAGATCGTGTATACTCAAAATCGATGTCCGCGGTTCGTGTCGCTACCTACAAATGTGCTAGGTTTTATTAGACACCTTGGTCGTGTAACGACTCCTAATCTTAATTATTTACTAGGACTTGTTTTGGAATTGTGTTTACTTTGAGTTACACTTTCAGTGTAGGGTGTATATATAATTTTCATAATTATATATAATTCCAAATTTAATATATTAGTTTAAATAATTAAGTTTAACTTATATTATTTGCAGGTATTTCATTTGGGGGTTTTGTTAAAAATGATATATTTTTAACTCGTTTTGTCATATGGTTCACATATATGCATGTTTGTAGTTTCCATAACCAACATACCGTTTATTGAGTATTATACATTTATACGTATTCCCAAGTATAGGTATACTAGTATTATGAGTATATTGATTATTTTCCCTTGTATTCTCATATTTATGTATAATACTTGTATATGGTATTTTACCAAGTGTTGGTGGTGTGTGTTGGTATGTATTTGTACGTATAGGAATAAGTATTTTCTTGTATTGATTAAGTATTTCATACTTAATATATATTTAACTTTTCGGAATATTGTTTTTGCACAATTAAAAATCACTATTCTTGTATCCTTAAAATACATATACTTTAAGATAAGTTTATAGAAAAATATCTATGTTTTGACTTGGTAAAATATATGTATATTCACATATATCTTAAAAATAATTCATTTTTAAGATCAAAGCTAGAAAAATATATATTTTTAGTTTCCACCAAAATAATGTATTTTTAAGTTGTTCATTAAAATATATATTTTCTTACACTCTAAATAATATATTTTCAAGTTTGACAAAATATAGTATATTATTTGTAAAAATATATTTTGTCACTTGTTCGGTTTTCAGAAAATATATTTTACCAAGCCTTGATATATTATTTTTAATCCGGAATATATGTATATATCTATAGAGTTCATTATGTCCGAAAAGTCCGTCTGTCCAAAATCCATTATTTGTCCAAGATATATATATATATATATATATATATATATATATATATTTGTATTCTTGTAATTTTTGTAATTATTTAATTACAATTTTTGGTATCTTTGTGTGGTATATTATTTTCAAGTTCCTAATTTTAGTATAACTAATACAAATAATATACACATAGCACATTATTTGTGTGATTTCTAAATATATATTTTCCTAAATACATATTTAGTCATTTTTTTTGGAAATCAACCTCCATTACTTGAAATTTTATACCAAAAATTATGGAAATTTTTGTTATAAATAAGTTATATTATGGTGACTATCTGTTGATGCATATTTTGTGGACACGACTCGGCTCGGTTCAACTTGGCTCAGTTCGACTTGGTTTCGACTTGAAGACACGAAGATCAAGACGAAGACTTGTGTTTGTACTTTGTCTGTATTCGGTCACGATGTAAACGATGTCCTTGTCAGTCCTGTAAGTTGACCAAGTCAACCGTCCTCCTGGTTTGACTTGGCCAATCTGTTAGAAATATGGTTGTCTATGTCGAAGGATAAGGCATCGAAGGATAGTGTAAATCCTTCGATGCCCACGAAAGATATGCTTCGATGGAAACTAATAGACCTCGAAGGATACACCATCCTTCGAGGTGCTTGTGAATCCTTCGATGGCTTTGATATCGATAGATGATCCTTCGACCATCTATCGAATCCTTCGGACAGACAACCAATGCTGGGTATATATATACCCATGTATTGTGTGTTCAAAGTATGACTGGAGAGACTTGGAAGACAGATACACACACACTCACTTGAGAGCATTCTGTCCAGGAACACACACACACTAGAGGGTTTGCAAAACTGATTTGTAAACATTGTGCTTGTAACCGAAACCTTTCATTCGCATTAATACAAGTGGTGTTAATCGGTGAATCTTTGTGTGTTTGTGTTTGTGCTTGTTTCATCCCGGTTTGCTCACTAGCTTGGATTCCGCACTTGCTAGTGGGTTAGTATAACAAGGTTTAGGTTTGTTCTCGATCCTCCGAGAGGGACCTACAAGTGGTATCAGAGCTAAGGCTCTTTACCTTGTTTAAAACCGGGTTTTGTTCAAGTCTTGGGTTAGTTTTCGTCAAATCTGCAAATTTTACACAGTAGCTGTGTTCTTGAAGTTCTTGATATCTTCATACTTCGAAGGACATCTTCATACTTCGAAGGATCAGTTATCTGTTCGAAAGGTCATCTGTTTAATCGAAGGGTCACCATTACCAAATCAACCATCTCGAAACATCAAAACAGTAATTCGAAAGATCAGTTCTGATATGATAGCAACTGATGTTTGTCAGATCCAGATCTGACATGTGCCCGAAAAGTCAACTAAACATCTTCGAAAGATCATTTTATTTCTCGAAGGGTCATCCCAAATACTTTGAAAGATCAAATACTTTGAAAGATCAAGCTGAGGAGAATCGAAAGATCAGCTTCAACAATATTCGAAAGATCAGTTCATCTCAACAAACTTCGATAGATCAAACAGGATCTCGAGGGGTCATCCTGACATTTTCGAAAGATCAAACAAAACTTCGAAAGATCATATGAGCTTTCGAAAGGTCAGATCTTCATTTCGATAGATCATCTTTCTCAAATCAGAACATTCTGTGGATCATCAAACGAAATCGAAGGATCAAGACAAATCTCGAAAGGTCGTTTTTATGTTTCAACGAATCAACTCAAGTTCGAAGGATCAGTGAGTTGTTCTACTTCGAAAGATATATAGGATCATCTTTCGAGACGGGTTTGGTGTTTGTCTTTCGTGTGATTCTTCGGTTGATCCTTCGATAAGTTAATCCTTCGTCTATCATCTTTCAAGCTATTGATATAGAATTTATTTTTCTTATCAAAGATTCGATCAAGGATCCTTCGGCTGTTTGATTATCATTCGAAATTTAATATAGTTTGTGAAAATTAAATTTTTTTTAAATCAATTTTCACTTAATATATTAATTTTTATAAAATGGGAACAAACGGTGAATGGTGGACTCAATTGACTTCGACTTCACAATCATCAGCTACACAACCTGAGCCAGAGTTCGACAAAAATGCATTCTTGCGAGCACTTGCCACACCTCAACCCAAATTTGATCCAACTGCCTATTTTTGGAAACCACCTCAATCCCAACCTCAACAAGGCAACCAAAATCCTTTCATAAATCAAACAAGTACATCCACGTCCAACTCAAATAAAGCCGATGATGGGTGTGACTGGTCTGTACAATGTGGAGGTGGAAATCAAGGAGGAACTGCGTTTTATGCTGAAATTGTCAAGAATGTCAATGATGGTGAATCTTCAGGAAAAGATGACAGTTCAGGATGTAGTGGCACTGATGAAGATAGCTCAGGTGTGAGTGATTACAGTTCAGAATCGGACGTGAAGGAGGGAGTGGATTCTGAAGGTGATAATTTGTCGAATGATGCTAATGAGAAATCTGACTTGATCAAGAAAGCTGATGCTACATCAGAAGAAATGGAGAAGATTCTCACTGAAGATGGATCTTTTTCTTTTCATACAGCCGTTATGGCTCACGTAGAAGGTCAAACTTCTCAGATATGTGATACTAATTCTGACTCTAATTTTGATCCTGTTGAATGTGCAAAGTGCTTAGAATATGCTGAAAAGGAAAGTCAGTTTGAAATCACAAACAAACACAATCAACAATTGATTGTTGATCTTTCTAAAGCAACCGAAGCTAACTTGTTTTTAACCAGAAATGAAAAGGAATTTAAGGCAACAATTGCGTCACTAAGACATGATGTTTCAGAATTACAAAAGGCTGTTTTGCGAAAACAACATGCTAACAATAATCTTATTGACACAATTGAAAAGCAAATGGTAGAGTTAGCAACAGCTCGATGTGAATGTGAGACAATTAAGCAGAAATTGGAAAGCTATTCCAATTCCCGCTATGTTTTGGATCACATTATTGATGTTCAAAAGAAAAAGGGGGATAGGAAGTGTAATGGATTCAAATCATGTCCTCCCCCTATGAATCACAATTACTCTAAATTGCCTGATGACGAGGATATGCCCCGTTTTGAACCTACTGTGCCACTCGGTCTAGATGACTTTGCAGCAGGCCTCAGGTTCACAACTGGTACATCATCCTCGGATCAATCAGAATCTGAGAATGTGACAAATTCATCGTGTGTTAAGGAACAGAGTCCTCCCATTGTTTTGGATACTGATTCTTCGGACGATGAATCTGAAGAAATTGTGAACCAACAGTCTAACTCGGTTACAACAGATATTCCAATCGAGAATCACATCTTGTGTGATCCTCCAGTGAAACCGAGTGAGACTGAAACGTCAAAAGCAATGGAGTCCCTTTTATCTAGCTGTGAAGGGAATAACTTGTTGTACACACTCAAAGGAGATGACAAAATCTACTCTAACAAAGATTTTCCAATTAAAAATGTAAATCAAGATTTAATTGAGCAAATTTTTGAAGGATGTATTGATAAGTTTTTGGGAAACAAAAGTGGCAAAGTCACAGTCACTCAATGTGATCCAATTCCGTGTGAACAAGTTAGAAAACAATACGGAAACCAAAAACAACCAATTGAGCGAAAACAACAAGTGAACTCCGGAAAGGGTAAGGCACAGGGAAGGAAGGCTCAGAACAAGAATGTTCAAGCACCTAAAGTTCAGCAGCCTAAGACTGAACAACCAAAGGTTCAACAACCTAAAGTTGAACAGTCTAAGGCTACTCAACCTAAGGCTGCACAACCTAAAGTTCAGCAATCAAAGGTTGAGCAATCTAAGGTTCAACAACGAAAGGTGCAACACAAAAGAGCTCCTGTTAAGAAACGAGAACCGAAAATGAACTTTGTTGGATCCACGGGTTCTGACAAACTTGAAACATTTCAGGATAAATCTAACATTGATTTTATAAAACAAGTTAGAATTTTAAAACGAAATGATCAGAATAATTACACCCAACACACCAAAGGATGTGATTTAGGTCCAAGCACGTCTACATCACAAAGTTCATGGTCTGGTTCTCAGTCTGGTCATCAACATGTTTCTCCGAAGTTTGTAGAGCGGAGAACATGTTTTGAATGTGGGACAGTTGGGCATATTGTAAGATACTGCCCATACCTGCAAAAGCTGAAGGCTCCCCAAGAAACCAATTACCAAAAACGATCAGTTTCCCCGAAACAAGACCCGCGTGTCTTGAAAGAAAGGGAAAAGAAATTGAAACAAAAGAATCAAAAGGTAATTGAAAAGGCCTTAAAGTTAGAGGTCAAAGAAGAAAAACCTGTTCAAACAAAACCTAAAATGGTAAAACCAGTAAATGCAAAAACAATTAATACAAATACTGGTAAAGGACAAACAGCTTGGAAACCAAAGCAGGTAATTCAATCAGGGGGAGCACCTGAGGTTCTGTTTCCTAATCATCAAGTGATTGAAATCACTTTTATTGATGATCAAGGACGACCCAAGTCCACAAAGGCTTGGGTCCCCCTCTCCGTCTAATCTTTGAATGAGTGTGTAGGATATTCCAGGAGGAACTATCGATAGTCATAAGATTGTTGATAGTGGAGTGTCCATGCACAAAATAGGCGACAGAAGAAATTGTTGCCTGTGATGGAGAGAAGAAAAGGAAAAAGAGAAACAGAAGTGCATGTTGAAAGAGTTTGAAAAGCTTCGACAAAATGAAAATCATTTCAAAAATGTGAATGTTCAAGGCCTTGATCGGGTCCCCGGGATAGATTCAAATCAAAATGTATGCATCTGCAGCACGTCTGAAGTTCACAATCGACAAGATGAACGTGCAGTGTACATTTCTTCGTGGTGTGATTGAAGAAAATGTGTTTGTTGAACAAACCAACCTGGTGTGCGGATGCCTTGGCTTGGGTTGAACAACCGCACACCACTTCTCAAGAGAAAGACAAAAACCTTCGCTGGTGAAATGTTGAAGACCAGCCGGACCCAAAGGTTTATGATCTTGTTGCTGTCAAGAGACTTCTCAGTAGCTACAAAGAATCGACTTTGAAATTCACACCGGGTGGATATCCAGTTTGGGAGAGCACTCAGTTTCCTGTCAATGCACGAAGCAGTTGAAGGATACGGTTTTAAAATTCTAATCTCTCCTTTTACTTGTCGATTATTAAGCTGCTTTGTGAATTATTATCTCGTACAGCACTCTTTGGCCAGACAATGCTGTCATGGTCCGCACCGCAAACCGACATGCCAACTGAATTTTCCAAAATTCGCTAAATCATTTCTGATTATAACTTAATTTTGGTAAACGGCATTGAGGTAAAACATGAGTTAACCAACATCGGAAAATCATTTTTGTAAATACCTTTGTGTTTTAAATTTATTTTAGTTTGTTGATTTTAGGGGGAGTAGTTCCATCTTTGAAAAATCCAAAAACATCGAAAAAAATTTCAAAAACACAAAAACAATAGAAAAACAAAAATGAGTTTCCTGGCGAGAAAAAGAGAAAATGATAGTACATCAGTGGTCTATTCAAACCTCTTTAAACCTTAAATGCAAAAGCGATAAGCAGCTCTATATAAGATGTATCGGTAGGCTCACAATCATTTTAAAGTGTGCAGGGTGATATAAACTTAAATCGACTGAAGACTGGGTGGGAACCATTCATTGGCATATGGTCTTAGTACCGAAATTTCGTTTGAGAGATTGCCGAGGTTCTGAGATATTCGGTCTTTATGCTGCTTATCATCTGGGTATCATGGTTGTTTCTATAAAAGACAAAGTCTAGATCTTCCATGATACTATTCATACGTGTACATACTGCATACGACCTCAATAAGTGATCAACAATCACATGTCCAAACAAATAAGTGATAATATATCACAAATTCTATCCGGGAGTCAAGTTCGTCTCTCTGCTGTACGAAAGTACTGACCTGTTCACGGACTTGCTCCTGTGCCCTCATGCATCTGAAAATCAAGTTCCTCATCAATAAGTGATTCTATCACATAGGGCTTGTTTTCAAATCAAAATAAGTGAGAATCTCACATCATATACGGTCAAACAGATGATAATCGGTATACTCACCGGTAAGATGAACCCTCGTGCATACCTTGATACGGGAATGTGTCGTGATGTGGATGAACACCGGTCGGTAAGTATAAATCATACCTTAACGTATCCCCTCGCCATGATTACAAATGATAAGTTGAGTTTATGTGGACAACAATACCGATAATCGTTATAGGATGCTTATCTTAATGTTAACTAAAAGAACAACAAGAGAGTTTTGACATGACCGTACACTGATATGATTCTCTTACCCTCGAAACTCGCAAAAAGATTGTCTGTAAATATTTATTTACTGCATTCGTTTCTTTATCTTTGTATATATTTATTTATTGTTTTCCGTCTTTACTTTTGAAAAATGAAAAATTTCAAAAAGATTTTAGGTGTGTTTTAATATAAACTTTATAAAATCCAAAAAGATTTTGCTTCTAGTTTATTTTTGATTGACTGATGTTGGAACTCGAGTCTATCCTACCCAAAATCCTGATCATAAGCCTGAAAACAATTGCATCTTCATAAACTGTCGAAGTTAACGAGTGTTGAAAGTTAAAGGATTAAAATTGAATATTTTTCTAAACTTTCAAAATATTGTCGGTTGGTGTTTGATTGAGATTTGATCTCATATGTGTCATTTGTTTAAATGTTATCTATATTCCAAGCGGTTGTTCTCATTATGCGTTTAGCTTTCTTGCATGTGCAGATGCTAAAGGCGAGGAGAACATGGTCGATGACAAAGCTTTGGAATGAAGACACGAAGTGGAGGCACTCAAAGGATAAAGTGATCGAGTTGCCGCTGACACTTCATCAACACCACAAGGATCTGAATAATTGACAAGTCAAAAGATTCACGAGCATGACTCAATGGAGAGCTCAATCTAAGGGGGAGTTTATTGACACACTTCCTAAACACAAAAGGGGAGTTTGTTGATACACTTTCTACTTACGACACGTGAAGACTTTGAAGATCCTCCGACGTGAAAGACATCGAAGTTGAATCTTACGAATAGCGTTGAACCTCACAAGAGTGTGAAAGGGGGAGTTGTTGATGCAAGTTGAACCTCACGAGTAGCGTCCAAGGGGGAGTTTGTTGATGCATATTTTGTGGACACGACTCGGCTCGGTTCAACTTGGCTCAGTTCGACTTGGTTTCGACTTGAAGACACGAAGATCAAGACGAAGACTTGTGTTTGTACTTTGTCTGTATTCGGTCACGATGTAAACGATGTCCTTGTCAGTCCTGTAAGTTGACCAAGTCAACCGTCCTCCTGGTTTGACTTGGCCAATCTGTTAGAAATATGGTTGTCTATGTCGAAGGATAAGGCATCGAAGGATAGTGTAAATCCTTCGATGCCCACGAAAGATATGCTTCGATGGAAACTAATAGACCTCGAAGGATACACCATCCTTCGAGGTGCTTGTGAATCCTTCGATGGCTTTGACATCGATAGATGATCCTTCGACCATCTATCGAATCCTTCGGACAGACAACCAATGCTGGGTATATATATACCCATGTATTGTGTGTTCAAAGTATGACTGGAGAGACTTGGAAGACAGATACACACACACTCACTTGAGAGCATTCTGTCCAGGAACACACACACACTAGAGGGTTTGCAAAACTGATTTGTAAACATTGTGCTTGTAACCGAAACCTTTCATTCGCATTAATACAAGTGGTGTTAATCGGTGAATCTTTGTGTGTTTGTGTTTGTGCTTGTTTCATCCCGGTTTGCTCACTAGCTTGGATTCCGCACTTGCTAGTGGGTTAGTATAACAAGGTTTAGGTTTGTTCTCGATCCTCCGAGAGGGACCTACACTATCCACATTCTAACTCCCGTCTTTTCATGTCCTTTGTATTAATGTAAGAACACTATATATATAGAGGTTCTTTGTATTGCATGTTCACATCTCAATGAATAATAATTCTTTATTCTATCTTTTTCTCTGTGTTCCTTTGATTATGTTCATATACTAGTCGCTAGTAGGCCGTTGTTTTACAACACGTTATCAGCACGAGTTGGTTTTGATGATGGATCACATTGTCATGAGGTATGTCATTAACTTATTATTGTTATCATCTTCAAAAGAATCCATATTGTAATTCATACAATTTTTGGATAGATTGAGATTTAGAATATAGAAACTGCTTCATATGAGTCGACCTAACCAAATTATATAGTGGTGTATGATATTCATTGTTTAGGTATATGCTGAAAATGTAGGTTAATTACTAATCTTTGTATAGTCTATTAATATTATGATATTTTTCTGGTTGTGTATGCGTATGCTGTTTATTTTTGGATTAAAGTATGAAACGATTGTACACATTCTTATTCTTAAGTGTGATTGCTCTAAAGTATTAGTTGTGTTAAGTTGGTTATGAGTGAATTTTAGCAATTTCAATTAAAAAAAATATTGTGATTTCTTGGTACTCTTTCTTAAAAATTAAACAATACCAAAATAATTGACAAATGCATAACTGAATTTTGTTATATATATATATATATATATATAATAATATTCTGATGAAAGTGTTAAACTATGTTTTAACGGCTATAAAATAATGTATTGTATAATGAGGTGATGAAATTAAATTGTTAATGATGGTGAACTATGTTTTATATTATATGACAATTTGTGATCATAAAAATATTTGCTAGAATTTGGTTGTGATGCAATGATTAGAAGACTTTGTGAGTAACAGTTTGTTGAAAATGCTTGGAAAATGTGATAATAATAATCAAAATGATACTTAATAATTCATAGGTAATGTAGTTTTATTTTATAATGATGTTGACTTATTTATAATGTTTTAATAATTGTACTTATTAATTATGAAGTATGTGTACCAGATCAAGTAAAAAAATTGTGCAAATAAAAATTGACAAAGAAGGAAATAGTTTGTATATTGATGATAAACTTATAATTATATGAATACCTTTGCATTGTTTTTTGTGTTTCTAGAGTTAGATTAAGGTTAATTGCATATCTATATCACTTTGCATTGTCTTTATTATTGTGTTATTTTGATCAGTGATATGATGTGGGTTTCTTTACAACCATGAATATTTATTGTTCGATCGGTTTAAAACCCACTCAAATTTCTTTTAAGTTTTCTCATTGGGAAATCTTGTGGGGCTAGGCAATCAATTTTTGGTTATCTTAGGTGGTTGTCTTTTGATCTAAAATATGGAAGATGAAAAGTTACCATTAATATTTATTAAATAGGATTTATCACACATATAAATGAATATTCATTATCTTAGTTTTTTTATTTAATTGTAGCATTAGTATGAAAAGTTTCGATGAAAGGTTTCAATTATTGAATTTTATTATATTATTAATATGAATGAATCTTGCTTTATGTAAATATAATTAAGTTATTTATGTATGGGATATAATTCGGTATTTTGTTTTCACTATATACTTTATCTTCAACTTAATTACTTTATACTTTTAATTGCGTGATAGGAACTCGCTATCAAGCTAAGCAACGTATTTATTTATTGTATACAAAATTAAATCAATATATTATTTTAAAGGTCTTTGCTTAGATAAACATGGAGTTGTATTCTCATACATATATTAGTTTCTATCATATGTTTAGACAAAAGATGTAATTTTAGAAAATTATCACATTTCTTAGGGAACACTTAGTCATTAAGGTTTCACCATATTCTTTTCTTACAATATTATAGAATATATAATTATGAAAAGGAAGAGAACCATCAGACCTAAAGAATTGTACGTTGGAGTTATAATATTTGCTTTTTATGGTTCTCTGATTCATTAAAGAACAATTTCATTCGTGGTAGTTTGATATGCATAAAAAGAATTAATTGAGATTTAAGTATGAAATCTATATGCATGCATATATAATTGCAATTTATAATTACAATTTATGATTCATGATTCATGTGACAACTGGCAAATAACTGGTAATTCCGTACAATCTAATCACTATTTATATTTCTAAATCTCATGCATTTAGCGTAATTTCATTACGTAACTGTGTCGTATACTGGATAACAGTGTTAGGACAAGAAAACAAAGCTAAAACATATGTTGGTGTTCGTCGTATTGCGAAACCAAACAAACAATGTACTAAAAGTATTGGTAGAAAGTGCTGCGTGCACTATTCACGGTTGCACTATTCATGCCAGCAAACTGTGAAATCAGGCCGAAACACTGAAAAACGACACTCGGATAACATAACTGAGTCCATTTATATAAGAAAACATTATTATGAAAACACATCTTGCAAAGAAACAAGACTTTCCGGTATAACGCCCTAATCTCAAAAATGTCCGTTTCGGCTTAAAATATAGCATTTTTAACGCGTCCGAACCTATAACAAAGCATTTTCGGGACTTCGGAATAATGTCAATTGATGAAAAACACACTAAAACCATAAGATGATATCAACGGCATGTTCATAATCACAAGTTTCCGGTATTACACTGCTTTGCGCTAAAATAATTCGTTAGCGAACTGACGAACTAGTAGGCGACATTTTTGTCATAAAACAAGCAAACGAAGAATCTGGCGAACTAGTTAAGCAAAATTTGGAACTCAGAATCACTCCATACATCTTTCGGATGCAATTTGACCACTCGCGGAAATGTTCGTAGGTGCGGCGCAAAAGCACCGTTATTGAACCGACGACCGAACGAAAGACATTTTAAGCGCCGGAATGCACTTTTTACTAGTTGGACAAACTATTTAGTATTAATTCAAGTCCTAATCCCTAATTACCCTTTTTATGGTGTAGTTTAAACCCTAATCACCTTACTTTAATTAATGGTCAAAATATCTTGATTTATTAACACTTTTTATAAGATATTTACATTTTTAAGCTTCATTTTACTAGTTAATCATAGAAGTACAAGTTGATGATCTTGAATTTAAAGCTTAACTTAATCAAAAACCCTAAACACAAAGCTAATAAACACTAAATATGAATATATTATGTGTTGATTTATGTTGTTTAGTGTTAATATGTTCATATGATCATGTTGATTATGTTATTTTTGTTGAGATTAGTAGCTTAAAGCTTATGTTTATGATGATCTCATGAATAGATTCATGTAGTATTTAAGACTTATGTTCATCTTATCATGATGAATATAAATATATGATTTAAACATGGATATATTTAAATCTTATAAGATCATCATACTCACTTTCATGAACTAAATATGTATTTTAAAGATCACATGAGGAAACAAGTGTTTAGAAGGATTTACAACCTAATCTTGGAAGATTAGTAGACTTTGATTTTACAAGACTAGTTAAAAGACTTGATTATTACAAAATATCCTCATGAAAAGTCTTGTAATCAAAGGGGTTAAAGTGGGAAAACTTGATTTGAACTTATGACAAAAATGATGTCTTCAAAAAGTCTAGTAAAAATGTGAAGATTATTTGTTAAACAAGTGGTTAAAATACCCTTATAAAGTTCATGGAAATGAGGGTTAAAATGTATGATATCATGCGTGTAAAGTTGGGATAATGAAACTTGATTTGGAAATTGATTATGATTATGGGTTTAAACATGGTTTAAACGCATTTTTATAACGTGGGAAACGTCATAGTTTTAGGGGAAACTATGGCGAATTTTTCTAAAAATCTAATCGCGATTAAAGAGGGGATTAAAGGGTGATTAACAATGTTAAACACGATTAGTGGTCATAAACGTCATTTTGGAAACCCTAATGAGAACATTTAAGTCTTAAATATTCAATAAGTTTTATGGACTAAAACTTATTCTTTTACAAAAATAAATGGTTAAAATGTAACCATATATGTATATATATTTTTGGTAAAAATTATATATTTTTTTGGAAACTTGTCAAGTGCATGTATTATGTGCTATATGTGTATGTATTAGATACCTATAGGGTGATCAAAATAAATACACATACACGTTCCTACATGGTCCAAGAAATGCTAGTAAATCGGACAATTAAATAAAATGTCCGAAATGGAAATATATAACACTTGACGACAACAATTTGGGCGTATCGACATCGTGAACAAGTTACTACAAAGTCGAGTCTAAAATAACATATTTTAGAAATTAAAACGAGCACATATCTAAACGATCGATAACAAGAATCCGGAAAGTCGAAAACAATACAAATTACCAAGTATTTTTCATAGGAAAATGAACTTATTTAAAGTTTACTACTTGGTAACATTTTGGTAAAAATTGCAAGATTATGTTAATGGACTCATAAAGTTAGGATTGGGCCTATCAAAGCTAGTAATGGGCTAGGCCCAAATTCCCTAATACATGGGCTAGGGCCCAATGACAATATAACATGGGCTCGGCCCAATAACAATAAAACATGGGTTAGGCCCAATAACATAGATAACATGGCTCGGCCCAATGACATGGGCTCGGCCAAATAACATTAAAACATGGTTTAGATACGATAACATAGATCACATGGGCTCGGCCCAATGGCATGAGCAAGGGCTCAATTACACGCGTGCGCAACACGAAGACATATGAAGGGTGAAGCCCGTCGTCACTTATAATTCAATACGTATAGAATACATGTATATACATAACAATCGAGCGAGTAAACTATCAACGCTCTAAAATACAAAGTTGTTCCAAAGATGACAAACGAGAACATAATAAAGAATTCAAGATGAACAACTTGTACGAGGTCCGAAAGACGTAGTGTTTAACGAGATTAGTACACATGTAGGTTATTGACACGTACGGACGCTCACTTCGATATCATAATACACGGAACGCAAACTTGTGAGTTCATGTCCCTCCTTTCACTGATTTCAATGTTTTGTTTTCAAAAACATCGAGGGGAAATACATGCTAAAACTATTGGTATGTTAGTTACGGAGTAGTAGATAACATGATCAATGTCCATAAGTAGGATGATAACATTAGTAACCATTAATCACTTAGTGACCAAGGTGCAAAAGGTGTAGATCTATTGGGCTTGAGGCACGCCCCACTCCTAGTTGTTAACCGTGGAGTGCTTTTGTGATCCTAAATGATAACAAAGTGTTCTCTGTGACACTCTAGGTTTTTCCGAGCGAACACCCTGTAATTGCTTTGTGCGTATATATATATATATATATATATGTTATTAAATGAAATTGGTGAATCACCTTAGTGTGCTATATGATTCTTGATCAAGTTGTATGTGTATGTAATATATATTTGTGCGTATAAGTGAACCAAGACCATGAACCCGACTCGAGAACACTCGGTCTCGAGTGGACAACTAGGCCGGTTGGGCCGTGCACCCTAAAAGCCCACTCGACTAACTTGGGTTGAGTATAAAACCTCATTAACCACCATTTGCACCAAACTTTTTCCTCACACACACTCCTCCTTTCTCTCCCACTAAAAACCCTAACAATCAAGCTCACCTCCTCATCTCTCTCTCGGATTCAATCGACAATAACAAGGAAGATCGGTCAAGCTCATCATCACCACTCGGACGCTTCTTTTCCTCACTTTCTTCCTTTAAATCGGTGCCTTTCCACAACCGGTTAGTACCTAGATATTCACTATGTGTTTATGTGTATAATAGTGTCATGTGCTTGGAATGATTAAAAAGATGGATAAAATATGTGAACTCTTGCATGATAATGAAGTGCTAAGATATTTATGAATGATTGTTAGTGTAGGGTGTTTAATGTTTAGAATAAATGTGTACATGATCCTTGTTGACCAAGTAGCATGATACGTATTGTCATTGAACCGATGATTGTATGTTTATGTTGTAAATATGTTTAGGTGAATGATAAAACATGAATATTAGCTATGAATTGGCTTGAATGATGGTGTACAAAATCACAAATATCGAGTGTATGTTGATGATGATTATGTGCTAGAGTTAGGGCCGAAGATGATGTCTAAATTATGTTTCGACTTAGGGTTGGGTATATGCAAACAAAGGATGAATATATGATTGAATGTGTGATGAATGTGCTTGATGAACAACACGAATGTCATGAAAATATTTGAAATATGCTTTGTTTGATCTATTTTGAATTACATTTAGACAAAGAAACATGTTTAATCGGATAGTACACAAATTGGCATGAAATGGCAATCCTATTGGATAGTACATCGGACACGTTCTAGAAGATCTGGTTCATCAGGAGTGCGAGTCGAGACCTCCTGTCTCGACCCGAGACCGCGTGATTTCGACTCGGAATCAACTCATGACAACTCGAGACCACGGCAGTCGCGACTCGAGATCATGTCCAAGTACTCAAAGCAGACTCCAAGGACTCGAGGCCATCTAGGTCTCGACTCGAGAACCCATGATCTCGACTCGAGACTAAATCTGTCACACCCCTTTCTGCGGCGGAAGCACGAGGTGTAATCATGAAAGGTTCTCATTGCATACGAAGAGTAAACATACTACATACTCAAAAATAACTTCGAATATTACATTACCAAAAACATATGTCAAGTGTTTACAACACTAGATAACACATTGTCTTAAAAGTCACGACTTTATTTAAAGATAAACAAAGCGACATCCACGAGCATGAGTAAGACCACGCGCACATCCATCCTAGTTACCTGAAATACATGTGAGTTTTGGAAAAACGTCAACATAAAGTTGGTGTGAATTCATGCAATTTTTGTATTTCACGTTTGTATACTTTGTATGAAAACATAATTTGTCTTTTGTATAAATCAAGTCTTTTGTGTACACCACGTACTCATATATAAGTCAAATATTTCTGTATGTATCATGTGTTAATGGGTTGCAAAGCCATTAACATGTGACACGACATAGGAAGTCACCAAACCATAGGCATTTTTCTGTAGTCGATTTACGACTGAGACACAAAAACACTGCTTGGTAAAAGAGTGGCCAACAGTGGGGCTGCCCGGAACCCATTAGATCCAACCTTTTGTTCTGCGGTCTAAGTATGTACACGATTAATGGTGCTTATGGTACCCTATTCGTGACACGATTTCTCGTATCATTCTTGTAACCATCATACCATTTGTAAACATTGTAATATTTGTAACATGTATTTCACCCCCGAAGTTATAAAACTGAAAACAGTTAAAAGAAAAGGGGGAGCATGAACTCACAACTTTGCGTTCCTGTGCGTCGTAAACTTCACCGGATTTGCTTACTTAACGTCGTAACCTATACGCGTTTTCTTAACGTTAGTCACTAGACTTGTATCGCACAAGTACAGTCACTCTCTTTTGTATTTGTATTGTTGTGTTAAAAATATTTCATATTTTTAACTACGTATCTTACTTATATTATTTCCTCTAAAATAAATATAAGTCTTTTGTGTTTTGCACTTCGCACCCGAATTATGTATCTTGTAATTTGTATGTGTATTTTTATGTTTATACTCCTCACGAGTATTTAGTGTATTTTTAAGTCTTAATACACTAGTACGTATAACACATACTATATACACTTAGCACATAAGTTGGTGATCAAATAATATATATTTTTATCTCAAAAACATACATACTTATATCCATTTTATTCTTGAAGAAATCCTCATTTCTTATCATCAAAAATTTGGGAAACCTTGGTAATACTTTTAAACACATTTTTAGGGAATAAGTTTCTCAAAAACTTATATTTTTCTAAGTGTCAAATTTTATAAAAATTTCGACAGAGTTTCCCCTAAAAATGGAGGTTTCTCATGTTTTCAAAACATGTGTTTATTTTCTTTTAAATCGTCAACAATTTCCTCATTCAACAACAAACAATATGCAACTAGTTAAAATAGATATAATCGCAGAAATACATGAACTTGTGGTTTTTCCCAAATAGATAGTATCTTTCCATTATTTTTAGTGGATCTTTGTATAGATCAACTTTGTTTCTTGAAAGTCTCATTTTTAAAGAAGTTACACCTTTACAACTTCCGGTCAATATTTACAAAAGTAGTTATTTTGTCGAAAATTTGTATTACACAAGTGTTTACACACTCGTGTGTTTGCTAAAATCATTCTTTTTCATGTAAGACTCGGCTTTAGAAAATGTGATTTCTTGGACACTTGGTCCTTTGAAAGTACCGCTTGTAGATACGTAGATCTACTAGTTTTAAACACTATTTCACAAGTTAAATCGCTTTTACAAAAGTTCATGATTTGGGTGTGGTAGAGTTTCATCTTCTAACCCTTCTTATACTTAAACAAGCTCTATGTCATAATCCAAGATCATGACTAAACCGGGTTAAATGATGATCCGAGCTACCACAACATAGATCGGGCCTAAATAACCACACACATCAAATACTACAAGGTTTACACAACATATGAGCTTTTAACCACCATTTTTAGTGTTTTAAGTAGACTTTAAAGCATCATCTTGCATGTTAACGAGTTTTATCCGATAAAAATCCTTTTAACCACTTTAGATTAGTTCAAATATGAGTTTTAAGCATTATACCTCTAGCTCGAGGCTAGGGAAGAATCTATGCGCAAAAGAGGTGGATAAAAGCTAGATAAAGAGGTCCTTCGAACTCCGTTTGCTCCAAGCTTCCTAATACGAGACCCTTAACACTTGTAGATGCTTGAAATATGAAGATCAAGATCGAAAATATGATGGATGGAATAGGGGTGTTTGGCCGTAAGCTTTGAGAGAGAAAGAGAGAGTTTTGAGTTGGAGTTGTGATGTGTGGGTGACCTTATGTTAATGCCTTGAACTTATAGATAATTATCAAGTGTATTACCCAATGGAAATTATGCCTACTAGATACTAAACATTAGGGATTTTAATAATCATATTAGTACAAGGTGTGTCCCCCATGGTTGGGGACGGTTAGGAAAAGGGGGGGGGGTCTAGTCCGATTTCAACTAGTTAATTAGGTAATAGTTAGGTTAAACCAAGTTAGTTAAGTGTTTAACCCGGTTACTAGTGTGTTGTGCACTACAGTGGGTGTTAGGGTATTCAGGGACTCTAACTAGTTCAGAAAAGGATAAATGATGTTATTAACAATATTTTCATGTTCCGGGTATAGTCCGGTTGTTCGGTTACATACCGATTCGTTAAAGTGCTAAATTGCACCTTTTAGTGTTTAATAAGTATCTTTTTGTAACACTATCGATTCCCAACACTTAGGGAAATATTCAGGATAATAAAACGACATTTCTGCAAAATATTCATGTGTCTAAATGCTGAATTATTGCTGAATTTTATAACTTCTGCACTTAAAGTGCGTTTCGGGTGCTTTTTAGTGCTTGTATTTGCTTTCGCATTGCTTATACATTAAACCCTTGTATGTACTCTTGGGTTTTAATGCATTCTTGCTGTCGGACCTACACCTAGGCTCCAATTTTATTGTCTGGCTGCTTTCTGCAGTTCCGTTGACACAGTGTGTCTTACCGATGAGTTTACTAGTATTTCTGACGCAACGCTCTCGTTTATGCATAAAGCAATATTTTGTAGTATACAACATGCATGAATTCACTTGTTTAGTATGTAATCAGATATTGCTGACAATTAAGCACTAATTGCAGTCATTAAGCAATAATTAATGTGTACGGAAATTACCGGTTTGGGCCAGTTGTCACAGTCTCCCCCCGTTAAAAGAATTTCGTCCCGAAATTCAGACTGAACTCACTCTCGCTGGAGTCTTCTTGAATAGGTGGGGATACTTTTTCTTGAACTGGTCTTCACGTTCCCATGTGTACTTGGGTCCGTGCTTAGAGCTCCAACGTACTTTGAAAAGTTTTACGCTGCTCCTCCTGGTCTTGTTGACTTTCCAGTCGGTAACCTCAACGGGTTTTTCTGTAAATCGGAGGGCTTCATCAATATGTATTTCATCCATCGGGATGATCACGTTTTCTTGCGTTGGACTCTTCTTCAGGTTGGATACATGAAACGTATCATGTACTCCGTTAAGTTCTTCCGGTAACTCCAACTTGTATGCCACGGTACCGATTCTCTTTAGTATTCTGAATGGTCCGATATATCGTGGATTCAGCTTTCCACGCTTTCCAAATCTGACTACGCCCTTCCATGGTGAGACTTTTAACAACACTTTGTCTCCCACCTTGAATTCTACCGATTTTCTATTCGGATCAGCGTAGCTCTTTTGTCGTTCTCGAGCCGCCTTAATGCGCTCTCGGATCTGCACAATCTTGTCGGTTGTCTCTTGTACAAGTTCAGGACCAACCATACGCTTATCTCCGGCATCTGCCCAACATAAGGGCGATCGGCATTTGCGGCCATACAGAGCTTCGAACGGTGCGGCTTTTATGCTCGTATGATAGCTGTTATTGTAGGAAAACTCAACTAAAGGTAGATGAGTATCCCAGCTGCCGCCTAGATCCATGACACATGCGCGAAGCATATCTTCTAACGTTTGTATAGTCCGTTCGCTCTGGCCGTCTGTTTGCGGATGGAATGCCGTGCTCAGATCTAACTGAGATCCAAAGGGTTCCTGAAATGATTGCCAGATTCTTGAGACAAAGCATCCATCTCTGTCTGAAATGATTGAGATTGGCACTCCATGACGTGCAACAATTTCTCTTAAGTATATCTCTGCAAGCTTTCCAGTGCTATCCTTCTCTCGGATTGGTAGGAAATGCGCAGACTTCGTCAATTGATCAACTATTACCCATATCATATCGTGCCCTCTCGGGGTCCTGGGTAATTTCGTTATGAAGTCCATCGAGATTTGTTCCCACTTCCACACGGGAATCTCTGGTTGTTGTAGTAGGCCGGACGGTTTCTGATATTCTGCCTTAACCTTAGCACAGGTTAGGCATTTTCCGACATAGACAGCAACGTCGCTTTTGAGTCTCGGCCACCAATAGTACTCCTTCAAGTCTTGATACATTTTGTCCGATCCTGGGTGGATCGAATATCTCGATTTGTGGGCTTCATTAAGGATGACTTCTCGTATGCCACCATAGAGTGGAACCCAAATACGCTTCTTGAAGTATAAGGCTCCCTCTTCGTTTGGCACCATGTACTTCAACATACCCCGTAGGTATTCAGCTTTACGGTTCTCTTCTTTAAGAGCTTCTTGTTGTGCATCTCGAATGCGTGTAGTGAGGTTCGTTCGAATCGTCATTTCCAATGCTCGAACCCTTAGGGTCTTAACCCTTTCTTTTCGGCTCAACGCGTCTGCTACAACGTTTGCCTTTCCAGGATGGTACTTAATCTCACAGTCATAATCATTTAGCAGCTCAACCCAACGTCGCTGGCGCATATTCAATTCCTTCTGATCAAATATGTGTTGTAAGCTTTTGTGATCTGTGAAGATTGTACATCGAGTACCATATAAGTAATGTCGCCAAATCTTCAAGGCGAATACCACTGCACCCAGCTCCAGGTCGTGAGTGGTATAATTTCTCTCGTGAACCTTCAGTTGTCTTGAAGCATAAGCGATGACTTTTTGGCGTTGCATGAGCACACAACCCAAGCCTTGTCGTGAGGCGTCGCAGTATACCACGAAGTCTTCAGTGCCTTCGGGTAACGATAGTATCGGTGCATCGCAGAGCTTGTTCTTAAGTAGCTGAAAGGCTTCTTCTTGTTTGTGACCCCAGTCGTATTTCCTGTCCTTCTGCGTAAGGGTCGTTAGCGGTTGAGCTATTTTTGAGAAATTCTCGATGAATCGCCGATAATAGCCCGCTAAGCCCAAAAATTGACGAACTTCAGTTAGGGTCTTGGGAGCTTCCCAATTCTTTATTGCTTCAATCTTGGTCGGGTCTACATGAATGCCCTTCTCATTCACCACGTGACCAAGAAATTGTACTTCGCGAATCCAGAATTCGCATTTCGAGAACTTTGCATAAAGTTTCTCTTTCTTCAGTAGTTCCAGAATAGTTCTGAGATGTTGCTCGTGCTCTTCTTTCGTTCGTGAGTAAATCAGGATATCATCGATAAATACGATCATTAATTTATCGAGATATGGTTTACATACGCGGTTCATCAGATCCATAAAGACCGCTGGCGCGTTCGTCAATCCAAACGGCATCACAAGAAATTCGTAGTGCCCATATCGCGTTCTGAATGCAGTCTTTGGCACGCTTTCATCTTGGTTTCTCAGCTGATGGTATCCAGATCGAAGGTCGATCTTGGAATAGTAGCTTGATCCTTGCAGTTGATCAAACAAGTCATCAATCCTCGGTAGCGGATACCGATTCTTGATTGTGAGCTTGTTCAGTTCCCTGTAATCGATACACATCCGCAGCGATCCATCCTTCTTCTTCACGAACAATACTGGAGCTCCCCAGGGTGAGAAGCTTGGCCTTATGAATCCTTTATCCAACAACTCCTGAAGCTGTGTAGATAATTCTTGCATTTCGGATGGCGCAAGTCGATATGGAGCCTTGGCTACAGGAGCGGCTCCTGGAACCAAGTCTATATGGAATTCGACTTGTCGTTGCGGAGGTAGTCCTGGCAGATCTTCGGGGAACACATCAGGAAATTCCTTCACCACAGGAATGTCTTCGAGTTTTGGCTCCACAGCCTTCTTATCTACAACGTGTGCTAGGAAAGCAACACATCCTTTCCTTAAGCACTTCTGTGCCTTCATACAATTGATGATTCGTAGAGGCGCGTTTCGTCTTTCTCCATGCACGATGAGGGTTTCATCATTCGCTAGGGGGATGCGAATGATTTTCTCATGACAAATAACTTCAGCTTTGTTCTTGGACAACCAGTCCATCCCGACTACTACATCGAAGCTACCCAATTGAATAGGTAGGAGGTCGATGCTAAATCTTCGTTCACCAAGTTCTAGCGTGCAGCCTCTAACAACTTCGCCCGATTCAACAAGTTTACCATTGGCTAGTTCTATGGAATAAGGAATTTCTAATCTACTAGATTCTATTCCAAGTATGCGTTTAAATTCCACAGACATGAAGCTATAATCGGCGCCAGTGTCGAATAATATGGATGCAAAGTGATTGTTAATGAGGAACGTACCGTTGACCACGTTAGGGTCCTCGCGTGCGTCCCTTGCTCCAATCACAAATGCTCGGGCCTGAGCATTGTTTCTCTCTGGGCAGTCCTTCATGAAATGATCTTTGCTTCCACATCTGAAGCATCCTTGGTTCCGCCCATTCTCGTTGCCAGCACCGTTTCCATTTCCACCATTGTTCCTATCATCAGCCCCATTACGATTTCCATTCCCGTTCCTCTTACTCCAGCAGTCTTCAGTGCGGTGACCCAACTTTCCACACTTGTCACACTTTGGGATGCGACAAGCTCCCTCGTGATGGGGTTTACACCGATGGCATTTGGGCAAGTTACCCCGGTATCCCCTTGCTGGTGCGTCGTTCATAGCTGCAAGAGCTTTCGCCCCTTGAGGCGGGTTAGGGTCACACTTCTTGTTGGAACCTTTGTTGTTACGAGTTGCTTGATTCAAGTTTGCATATTTCCTTTTCTTGTCGCCAGACGACTCAGCATGCGTCTCGGCATTTTCTGTTGGGTTCAGTGATAGCTTCTTCATCCGAACACAGTCTTCAGTAAGGCTGACAGCGAGAGTTACAACCTCGGTGATTGTTTGTGGTTTGGCCGACGTCACCATGCCACGAAACTCTGAGGCCAGTCCCCAAATGTAGCGTTCAACACGCTTGAATTCAGGAGTCACCATGTAGGGAAGCACTCTGGACATATCATGGAACCTTCGAGTATATCCATTGATGTCAGCACCTTCCATAGTCAAGTGCCAGAACTCTGTCTCCAGCCTTTGGAGTTCAGCACGAGAGCAGTACTTCTCTCTCATTCTTTCCTTCAGTTCCTCCCAAGTTAAGCCATAAGCGGCATCATCGCCCAAGGTTTGGACTTGCAGGTTCCACCAAGTCAGAGCTTCATCGACAAACAACCCAGTAGCAAAGGTGACTTGTTGATCCGCGGTACACTTGCTCATGCGGAAAGTAGCTTCAGTCTTCTCCGTCCAGCGCACAAATGTTACTGCACCTCCTATGCCATCATAGTTCATCGGCTTGCAGTCGAGGAACTGCTTGAAAGTGCAGCCTGGAATTGATTCAACCAATTCACATGTGATCAATCGAAGAAATAATGAAACAAAGACCGTTCATAAATTCCCTCATGCTTAGCACAGTGTCTTAAGGTTACCTTGGGCTGCATTGCCTCCAGACGAGTCTCCATTCCCATTACGCCTAGCGTTGCTTGGTCCTCCACTGTCTTGAGTTCGGTTCGCCTCGTACTGGGCGATAGCAGCGGAGATCCTTTCCTCCAGTAGAGCGTTCAGCTCATCAGCAGTTCTTGGCAGTGGGGGAGGAGGAGGTTGATCGTCATTGCGAGCATTCACAGCTTTCCTGGGTGCCATGTTCTGACAGAACATAACACAACAGGGTTAGGCATTTGTTTGATATCGTCCTACTAGGCAGTAGTAGTATATATATATTCACAGGTATATATCACATAAGTGACATCAAACAATTATTACTCTAGCAGAGTACTTAGTAGGCTTGCACTGAGGGAATCTATACGTGACAAGACTAGCTGTGATTTTTGTGCACTGAATTCCATAATTATGTATGCATCCATAATTACGTAACTCCTTGCACAGTCCGCACAGTTCGTTTCATCCTCGTATTTCTTCCTTCAGATAGGCCATCGCTTTCAGGTAAAGTCACATATACTTGTGACATTCTACTTCTAGTACATGCTAATTATCACACATAATTGCAAGTAATTTCTAGTCAACGACAAGTGCTACTCAAGTGCACTCTAAGTCTCGTAGTGTCTTTTCTAGACTCATGTAGACTGTTTCAGGCAGTGGATGTCGCGTGACGTTTTATGCAATGAAAACTCTTTGTAAATTGTTTTCGTGAAAGGATCCTAGAGATTGTAGACTAGACTCGAGAAGGAATCCTGGTTCACTACAATCGCAGCTCTGATACCAATCTGTCACACCCCTTTCTGCGGCGGAAGCACGAGGTGTGATCATGAAAGGTTCTCATTGCATACGAAGAGTAAACATACTACATGCTCAAAAATAACTTCGAATATTACATTACCAAAAACATATGTCAAGTGTTTACAACACTAGATAACACATTGTCTTAAAAGTCACGACTTTATTTAAAGATAAACAAAGCGACATCCACGAACATGAGTAAGACCACGCGCACATCCATCCTAGTTATCTGAAATACATGTGAGTTTTGGAAAAACGTCAACATAAAGTTGGTGTGAATTCATGCAATTTTTGTATTTCACGTTTGTATACTTTGTATGAAAACATAATTTGTCTTTTGTATAAATCAAGTCTTTTGTGTACACCACGTACTCATGTATAAGTCAAATATTTCTGTATGTATCATGTGTTAATGGGTTGCAAAGCCATTAACATGTGACACGACATAGGAAGTCACCAAACCATAGGCATTTTTCTGTAGTCGATTTACGACTGAGACACAAAAACACTGCTTGGTAAAAGAGTGGCCAACAGTGGGGCTGCCCGGAACCCATTAGATCTAACCTTTTGTTCTGCGGTCTAAGTATGTACACGATTAATGGTGCTTATGGTACCCTATTCGTGACACGATTTCTCGTATCATTCTTGTATCCATCATACCATTTGTAAACATTGTAATATTTGTAACATGTATTTCACCCCCGAAGTTATAAAACTGAAAACAGTTAAAAGAAAAGGGGGAGCATGAACTCACAACTTTGCGTTCCTGTGCGTCGTAAACTTCACCGGATTTGCTTACTTAACGTCGTAACCTATACGCGTTTTCTTAACGTTAGTCACTAGACTTGTATCGCACAAGTACAATCACTCTCTTTTGTATTTGTATTGTTGTGTTAAAAATATTTCATATTTTTAACTACGTATCTTACTTATATTATTTCCTCTAAAATAAATATAAGTCTTTTGTGTTTTGCACTTCGCACCCGAATTATGTATCTTGTAATTTGTATGTGTATTTTTATGTTTTTACTCCTCACGAGTATTTAGTGTATTTTTAAGTCTTAATACACTAGTACGTATAACACATACTATATACACTTAGCACATAAGTTGGTGATCAAATAATATATATTTTTCTCTCAAAAACATACATACTTATATCCATTTTATTCTTGAAGAAATCCTCATTTCTTATCATCAAAAATTAGGGAAACCTTGGTAATACTTTTAAACACATTTTTAGGGAATAAGTTTCTCAAAAACTTATATTTTTCTAAGTGTCAAATTTTATAAAAATTTCGACAGAGTTTCCCCTAAAAATGGAGGTTTCCCATGTTTTCAAAACATGTGTTTATTTTCTTTTAAATCGTCAACAATTTCCTCATTCAACAACAAACAATATGCAACTAGTTAAAATAGATATAATCGCAGAAATACATGAACTTGTGGTTTTTCCCAAATAGATAGTATCTTTCCATTATTTTTAGTGGATCTTTGTATAGATCAACTTTGTTTCTTGAAAGTCTCATTTTTAAAGAAGTTACACCTTTACAACTTCCGGTCAATATTTACAAAAGTAGTTATTTTGTCGAAACTTTGTATTACACAAGTGTTTACACACTCGTGTGTTTGCTAAAATCATTCTTTTTCATGTAAGACTCGGCTTTAGAAAATATGATTTCTTGGACACTTGGTCCTTTGAAAGTACCGCTTGTAGATACGTAGATCTACTAGTTTTAAACACTATTTCACAAGTTAAATCGCTTTTACACAAGTTCATGATTTGGGTGTGGTAGAGTTTCATCTTCTAACCCTTGTTATACTTAAACAAGCTCTATGTCATAATCCAAGATCATGACTAAACCAGGTTAAATGATGATCCGAGCTACCACAACATAGATCGGGCCTAAATAACCACACACATCAAATACTACAAGGTTTACACAACATATGAGCTTTTAACCACCATTTTTAGTGTTTTAAGTAGACTTTAAAGCATCATCTTGCATGTTAACGAGTTTTATCCGATAAAAATCCTTTTAACCACTTTAGATTAGTTCAAATATGAGTTTTAAGCATTATACCTCTAGCTCGAGGCTAGGGAAGAATCTATGCGCAAAAGAGGTGGATAAAAGCTAGATAAAGAGGTCCTTCGAACTCCGTTTGCTCCAAGCTTCCTAATACGAGACCCTTAACACTTGTAGATGCTTGAAATATGAAGATCAAGATCGAAAATATGATGGATGGAATAGGGGTGTTTGGCCGTAAGCTTTGAGAGAGAAAGAGAGAGTTTTGAGTTGGAGTTGTGATGTGTGGGTGACCTTATGTTAATGCCTTGAACTTATAGATAATTATCAAGTGTATTACCCAATGGAAATTATGCCTACTAGATACTAAACATTAGGGATTTTAATAATCATATTAGTACAAGGTGTGTCCCCCATGGTTGGGGACGGTTAGGAAAAGGGGGGGGGGGGTCTAGTCCGATTTCAACTAGTTAATTAGGTAATAGTTAGGTTAAACCAAGTTAGTTAAGTGTTTAACCCGGTTACTAGTGTGTTGTGCACTACAGTGGGTGTTAGGGTATTCAGGGACCCTAACTAGTTCAGAAAAGGATAAATGATGTTATTAACAATATTTTCATGTTCCGGGTATAGTCCGGTTGTTCGGTTACATACCGATTCGTTAAAGTGCTAAATTGCACCTTTTAGTGTTTAATAAGTATCTTTTTGTAACACCATCGATTCCCAACACTTAGGGAAATATTCTGGATAATAAAACGACATTTCTGCAAAATATTCATGTGTCTAAATGCTGAATTATTGCTGAATTTTATAACTTCTGAACTTAAAGTGCGTTTCGGGTGCTTTTTAGTGCTTGTATTTGCTTTCGCATTGCTTATACATTAAACCCTTGTATGTACTCTTGGGTTTTAATGCATTCTTGCTGTCGGACCTACACCTAGGCTCCAATTTTATTGTCTGGCTGCTTTCTGCAGTTCCGTTGACACAGTGTGTCTTACCGGTGAGTTTACTAGTATTTCTGACGCAACGCTCTCGTTTATGCATAAAGCAATATTTTGTAGTATACAACATGCATGAATTCACTTGTTTAGTATGTAATCAGATATTGCTGACAATTAAGCACTAATTGCAGTCATTAAGCAATAATTAATGTGTACGGAAATTACCGGTTTGGGCCAGTTGTCACAAAATCCGGGACAATTGAGATTGCGACTCAAGTTGGTGTGACTCGAAACCACTCCACTACAAACCGAGACCATCCGGTTACGACTCGAGACCTGTCGATCTCGACTCGAGATCAACTTGTCTCGAGTGGGCTGCTTGTCTCCGATATTGGGCCGAAAATGTGTGGGTTGTGCATACCATTCTATTTGGATTCTGTGATGATGATTAACTGTTAGTATGACCGGTTAGGCCCAATAACACTTATGATTTGTATGATAGGTGTTGACGTTTATTGTTTAACTGCTACGTATTAGAATAGGCTCGATAACTTGCTAGGTAATCATATGTTATGCATTCAATGTGTTAGCTATGTGTAGATATACGTGATTACTTGTGTCCGAACCTGACCTACACTGGTAACCATATAGGACGTGGTGACCAGCATACTTAACCAAGTAAACTAACCTGCCGAGCAACCCAAGGTGAGTTCACAACTAATAAAGCATGCGTTCCCGGTGGTTGGGAAACGGAAACTTAAACAACGCTATCCCCTCGTAAGGGATACAAACCTACTTCTCTCCCCTTAAATGGGACTTTTGGTTAGTTACTGTTAGTTACCTCTCGTACGAGTTCGTTGGAACTCGCGCCGTGGCCCAGAGTTTACCTGAGAGCGGGAAGACCAGATGAAGCGCAAGTATCCCCAGTTGTTCCCAAATGAAACTTCCAGCACTGAAGATACAACCGAATTTCGGGACGAAATTCCAAACTAACGGGGGGATGATGTGACACCCCGTTGAAACGTTCTCATTCACACTAGCTTGTCAGTGGCTGCCTGACACCCCGTTGAAACGTTCTCATTCACACTAGCTTGTCAGTGGCTGCCTTAACTTTCGGGACAAAAGTTCTTAAAACTTGGGGATAATGTGACACTCTAGGTTTTTCCGAGCGAACACCCTGTAATTGCTTTGTGCGTATATATATATATATATATATGTTATTAAATGAAATTGGTGAATCACCTTAGTGTGCTATATGATTCTTGATCAAGTTGTATGTGTATGTAATATATATTTGTGCGTATAAGTGAACCAAGACCATGAACCCGACTCGAGAACACTTGGTCTCGAGTGGACAACTGGGCCGGTTGGGCCGTGCACCCTAAAAGCCCACTCGACTAACTTGGGTTGAGTATAAAACCTCATTAACCACCATTTGCACCAAACTTTTTCCTCACACACACTCCTCCTTTCTCTCCCACTAAAAACCCTAACAATCAAGCTCACCTCCTCATCTCTCTCTCGGATTCAATCGACAACAACAAGGAAGATCGGTCAAGCTCATCATCACCACTCGGACGCTTCTTTTCCTCACTTTCTTCCTTTAAATCGGTGCCTTTCCACAACCGGTTAGTACCTAGATATTCACTATGTGTTTATGTGTATAATAGTGTCATGTGCTTGGAATGATTAAAAAGATGGATAAAATATGTGAACTCTTGCATGATAATGAAGTGCTAAGATATTTATGAATGATTGTTAGTGTAGGGTGTTTAATGTTTAGAATAAATGTGTACATGATCCTTGTTGACCAAGTAGCATGATACGTATTGTCATTGAACCGATGATTGTATGTTTATGTTGTAAATATGTTTAGGTGAATGATAAAACTTGAATATTAGCTATGAATTGGCTTGAATGATGGTGTACAAAATCACAAATATCGAGTGTATGTTGATGATGATTATGTGCTAGAGTTAGGGCCGAAGATGATGTCTAAATTATGTTTCGACTTAGGGTTGGGTATATGCAAACAAAGGATGAATATATGATTGAATGTGTGATGAATGTGCTTGATGAACAACATGAATGTCATGAAAATATTTGAAATATGCTTTGTTTGATCTATTTTGAATTACATTTAGACAAAGAAACATGTTTAATCGGATAGTACACAAATTGGCATGAAATGGCAATCCTATTGGATAGTACATCAGACACGTTCTAGAAGATCTGGTTCATCAGGAGTGCGAGTCGAGACCTCCTGTCTCGACCCGAGACCGCGTGATTTCGACTCGGAATCAACTCATGACAACTCGAGACCACGGCAGTCGCGACTCGAGATCATGTCCAAGTACTCAAAGCAGACTCCAAGGACTCGAGGCCATCTAGGTCTCGACTCGAGAACCCATGATCTCGACTCAAGACTAAATCCGGGACAATTGAGATTGTGACTCAAGTTGGTGTGACTCGAAACCACTCCACTACAAACCGAGACCATCCGGTTACGACTCGAGACCTGTCGATCTCGACTCGAGATCACCTTGTCTCAAGTGGGCTGCTTGTCTCCGATATTGGGCCGAAAACGTGTGGGTTGTGCATACCATTCTATTTGGATTCTGTGATGATGATTAACTGTTAGTATGACCGGTTAGGCCCAATAACACTTATGATTTGTATGATAGGTGTTGACGTTTAGTGTTTAACTGCTACGTATTAGAATAGGCTCGATAACTTGCTAGGTAATCATATGTTATGCATTCAATGTGTTAGCTATGTGTAGATATACGTGATTACTTGTGTCCGAACCTGACCTATACTGGTAACCATATAGGACGTGGTGACCAGCATACTTAACCAAGTAAACTAACCTGCCGAGCAACCCAAGGTGAGTTCACAACTAATAAAGCATGCGTTCCCGGTGGTTGGGAAACGAAAACTTAAACAACGCTATCCCCTCGTAAGGGATACAAACCTACTTCTCTCCCCTTAAATGGGACTTTTGGTTAGTTACTGTTTATACTGGATGCAACAAGCAACACTAAACAAAACTCTATCACTCAAGTCCTCACTTCTTAATACCGATTAGTCGCCGGGGTCAGGCAAACGGGTTATTAGTTGATAGCGCTATTTAGGTCTCACCAACCTCACACCGTGCCCGCGTATGGGATCGGGCGTGAACTAATGTACTCTGGCAACCGTCAATGATGATAGAACATTGAAAAACGGGGCACTCTACGGAAACGTACGGATGAATAGTATTCGGTATTGTAAAAACAGTTTAGTCGCTTACTTATGGGGTAGCTCCCCATCGCATGTATAAACGGATAAATTAACTGGTGAAACATGTTTTTGGTAATTAAAACTGGACAACTCGTGGACTCGCCAACATTTTTGTTGATACCCTACTGCATGCTTTGCAGGTACCCAGTGACTCAAGAGCTTGCAGCTTGGGGATGTGTAGTGGTCGTTCAGCCCGTGTGTGGGTTTTAAATAATCTGAATTATGAACCTCGTTTTGAGACTGTTTGGTTTATGCTTCCGCTATTTGTTTAAATTGTTATTCGAACTTAAACTTTTAGAACTTTAAAGTATGGTGTTTACTAACCATTGTGGTTGGTGAATACCTTTACTATTAATCAAAGCTCAGTATAATTGGTGGCTGGATCCTGGTCAGTCACGCCTCCAAGCGGTAGTACTCCGCATGTGGATTTTGGGGGTGTGACAGATTGGTATCAGAGCCATTAGTTATAGTGAACTTGGTTTTAAAAAGAAGAAAGTCTTTTTGAGAAAAACCAGACTATAACCCGTGACTCGCAACGACACTACACTCCAAGGGCAAGACTCAGCATATTAGACCTCATAGCTCGGACTTGTGTTTACTTGCTTGTTTACTTTATGTCGTTGTTCTCTATACATACTAGTATGCCTAATTAGATAGATACACATCCTTCTTCTATCTCATTCACGCTATGTTACGACATCACACTCATACTGTGTTTTCTGGTAATGAAGACAATGAGTGGACGCGGAAGAGGAAGCATTAACATGACTCAGGCTCAATTCGCCAACTTGCTCAACACGGTGGCTGCAGCTTTCGCAGCTCACCCTGGAGGTAAACACGTTACTTTAGGATGTTTAGATCCTACCCCCACATCATCTTTCCGCCTCTGAACCTATTCGCTTCACTTCTCACAACAGGTCAGCCTGCGCCTGCACAGCCACGTGTTTGTACTTTCAAAACCTTCATGGATGGCAAGCCTCTCCCTTTCAACGGCACTGAGGACGCCATAGGCCTTCTACACTGGATTGAAAAGGCCGAAGCTGTCTTTGCTGTCTGTGAGTGTCCCCCTGCTAACTGGGTAAAGTTCGCGACTGGTACGCTTGAAGGAAATGCGCTTTCATGGTGGAAAGCACAGATTCAGATGCTTGGTCTGGAAACTGCTAATGCTACTGCATGGGAAGATTTCAAGGACATGATCAAAGAGGAATACTGTCACAGGGATGACATCCACAAACTCGAGAACGAGTACTATGGGCTCAAGATGGTTGGGTCAGAGATTGAGACCTACACCAAGAAGTCCAACGACTATGCTGCACTTTGCCCAAACATGTCCCGACCTATGTATCGAAGGATCGAATTGTATATCAAAGGCTTGGTCCCAGAAATCCGGAGCCATGTGACCTCGGCCAACCTCAATACCATACAGCCCGTGGTTCGTCTTGCTCACAAACTCACTAATCAGGCTGTGGAGGAGGGCAAGTTGCCCAAGAGGATCAGTGCTACTGCTGGAACTTCTAGCGATAACAAACGAAAGTGGGATGGAAGTCAGGGAAAGGATGCTAACCCCACTCTGGCCCCATTTCAACAAAGGAAGACTGAAAGCAACAAGGGCCCTCAACAACAGGGTGGCTATCGAGGAAACCACCCCAAGTGTAACAAATGTAATCGACACCACAGTGGGCCATGTGGCAAAAGTCAGTGTCAGCGATGCAACAAGATGGGGCATGAAGCCAAAGACTGCAGGAGCCCGCTTCCAGCTAGGCAGAATCAACAACAACCGCAACAGCAACAAGGAAACAACCGTGGATGCTTCAAGCGTGGAGCAACGAGACACATGCGAAAGGATTGCCCTGAACTGAATCAAAACAACAACAATCAGGGTGCTGGGAACAATAACAACAATGCTGGGAATGGTGCAAGAGGAAGGGCTTTTGTGATTGGAGCTGGGGAAGCAAGGAATGACCCCAACGTTGTAGCGGGTAAGTTCCTACTTAATGATCGTTATGTTTCCATACTATTTGATTCCGGAGCAGATGCTAGTTATGTATCTCTACGTATTAGCAAGAAACTTAAGTCCACTCTTACGCCTCTAAGCTCTAAGCACATCGTTGAAATAGCTAATGGTAGAAACCTCGAGGCCTCACACGTAATACGTAACTGCAAACTAGAATTGTCTGGTCAGACCTTCCGTATCGATCTCTTCCCCATCATTCTTGGAAGCTTCGACGTCATCATTGGTATGGATTGGTTATCCAAACATCGAGCTGAAATCCTCTGCCAAGAGAAAGCTATTCGTATTCCTCGTCCCCCTGGCAAACCTCTTATAGTTCAAGGCGACAAGAGTAGAGAAGTCACAGGCATCATTTCATTCTTAAAGGCCCAGAAGTACCTACGAAAGGGGCACACCGCTATCTTAGCACTCGTTGCCGACACACAGAAAAAGGAAAACAGGATTGAAGATTTTCCAGTTGTACGCGACTATCCTGAGGTATTCCCGGAGGAACTACCTGGACTCCCTCCTCACCGTCAGGTCGAATTTCAAATCGAACTAGCTCCCGGAGCAGCACCTATAGCTCGTGCACCTTATCGACTAGCCCCCACGGAACTCAAGGAACTTTCTACTCAACTACAAGAGCTCTTGGACAAAGGTTTTATCCGTCCTAGCTCATCACCCTGGGGAGCCCCAGTACTCTTTGTCAAAAAGAAGGATGGCACATTCCGAATGTGCATTGATTACCGCGAACTGAACAAGGTTACCATCAAGAATCGTTACCCGCTTCCCCGTATCGACGATCTGTTCGACCAGCTGCAAGGGTCGAGCTACTATTCCAAGATCGATCTACGATCGGGCTATCACCAGCTGAGAGTCCGTGATGAGGACATCTCTAAGACTGCTTTCAGAACCCGCTATGGTCACTACGAATTCCTTGTTATGCCTTTCGGAATGACCAACGCACCTGCGATTTTCATGGATCTCATGAACCGAGTATGCAAACCCTACCTCGACAAGTTCGTAATTGTGTTTATCGACGATATCTTAATCTACTCGAAGAGTCAAGAGGAGCATGAACAACACCTGCGTCTTATTCTCGAACTCCTTCGCAATGAGCAACTGTACGCCAAATTCTCGAAATGTGATTTTTGGCTTAGAGAAGTCCATTTCCTTGGGCACATAGTCAATCAGAATGGGATTCATGTGGACCCCGCTAAGGTCGAGTCCATTAAGAATTGGCCCATACCTAAGACTCCGACCGAAGTTCGCCAATTCTTGGGATTGGCAGGATACTATCAAAGATTTATCAAGGGATTTTCTAAGATCGCTCAACCACTTACGACCCTCACTCAGAAGGGTGTTGCTTACAAATGGAGTGATGCTCAGGAATCTGCCTTCCAGGAACTAAAGAAGACCCTTTGCAGTGCTCCTATTCTTTCCTTGCCTGAGGGTACCGACGACTTTGTTGTTTACTGCGACGCTTCTATTCAAGGGCTTGGTTGCGTATTGATGCAACGCGAGAAGGTTATTGCTTACGCCTCGCGACAACTCAAGATCCACGAACGGAACTACACGACACATGACTTAGAATTTGGAGCTGTGGTCTTCGCACTCAAGATTTGGAGGCACTACTTGTACGGTACTAAATGCACGATTTACACTGATCACAAGAGTCTCCAACACATAATGGAACAAAAGGAGCTGAATATGCGGCAGCGCCGATGGGTCGAACTCCTAAACGACTATGAGTGTGCAATTAAATATCATCCAGGCAAGGCTAATGTGGTAGCCGATGCCCTCAGCAGAAAGGAGACCAAACCCAAGTGTGTTCGTGCCTTACAACTCACTATCCACTCGAACCTCCCTAATCAGATCCGAAACGCTCAGGCTGAAGCATTGAAAGCCGAGAACATCAAGGCTGAGTCCCTACGAGGATCGAGACAACGGCTAGAACAAAAAGAAGATGGTGCTTACTACGTAAACGGGCGTATATGGGTTCCACTTTATGGGGATTTGCGCGAGCTTGTAATGGATGAAGCCCATAAGTCCTGTTACTCAGTCCATCCTGGTTCGGATAAGATGTACCATGACTTAAAGACTACATACTGGTGGCCCGGCATGAAAGCCCACATAGCAACCTACGTCAGAAAATGTTTGACTTGTGCAAGAGTCAAGGCGGAGTATCAGAAACCATCAGGCCTGCTCCAACAACCAGAGATCCCACAGTGGAAATGGGAGCAAATTTCCATGGACTTTGTTACCGGCTTGCCTAGGTCTCAACGCGGAAATGACACCATTTGGGTGATAGTAGATCGATTAACTAAATCAGCCCACTTCTTGGCTATTAAAGAGACATACAAGTTCTCCACCTTAGCAGAGGTGTACTTAAAGGAAGTGGTTTCGAAGCACGGAGTGCCAACCTCTATTATTTCCGATCGAGATGCACGTTTCACTTCTGAGTTGTGGCAAGCTATGCACAAATCTTTTGGCTCACGCTTAGACATGAGCACCGCTTACCATCCGCAAACGGATGGGCAATCCGAACGCACCTTCCAAACCCTCGAAGACATGCTTAGGGCATGTGTGATCGATTTTGGCAAGAATTGGGAGAAGCACCTACCGTTAGTGGAATTCTCCTACAACAACAGCTACCACACCAGCATTCAGGCGGCACCCTTTGAGGCATTGTACGGTCGTAAATGCCGTTCGCCTCTCTGCTGGGCGGAGGTTGGCGACAGCCAGATCACAGGCCCAGAACATGTAGTTGACACCACATAAAAGATTGCCCAGATTAGGCAACGCATGGCGGCAGCTCGTGACCGTCAGAAGAGCTACGCTGATAAGGATAGGAAACCGCTAGAGTTCCAGGTTGGTGAACGGGCTCTACTTAAAGTCTCACCCTGGAAGGGTGTGGTTCGTTTTGGAAAACGGGGCAAGCTAAATCCGAGATATGTCGGACCCTTTGAAATTACCGAAAAGATCGGTAAGGTCGCTTACAGATTGAATCTGCCTGGAGAACTGAGTGCTGTGCACAACGTCTTCCACGTGTCTAATCTGAAGAAGTGTCTGTCAGATGAAACACTCATCATTCCTTTCAAGGAACTTACTATTGACGAACAGCTACACTTCACTGAGGAACCGATTGAGATCACGGATCGTGAGATCAAAACCCTCAAGCGTAGCCAGATACCTCTCGTACGAGTTCGTTGGAACTCGCGCCGTGGCCCAGAGTTTACCTGGGAGCGGGAAGACCAGATGAAGCGCAAGTATCCCCAGTTGTTCCCAAATGAAACTTCCAGCACTGAAGATACAACCGAATTTCGGGACGAAATTCCAAACTAACGGGGGGATGATGTGACACCCCGTTGAAACGTTCTCATTCACACTAGCTTGTCAGTGGCTGCCTGACACCCCGTTGAAACGTTCTCATTCACACTAGCTTGTCAGTGGCTGCCTTAACTTTCGGGACAAAAGTTCTTAAAACTTGGGGATAATGTGACACTCTAGGTTTTTCCGAGCGAACACCCTGTAATTGCTTTGTGCGTATATATATATATATATATATATATATATATATATATATATATATATATATATATATGTTATTAAATGAAATTGGTGAATCACCTTAGTGTGCTATATGATTCTTGATCAAGTTGTATGTGTATGTAATATATATTTGTGCGTATAAGTGAACCAAGACCATGAACCCGACTCGAGAACACTTGGTCTCGAGTGGACAACTGGGCCGGTTGGGCCGTGCACCCTAAAAGCCCACTCGACTAACTTGGGTTGAGTATAAAACCTCATTAACCACCATTTGCACCAAACTTTTTCCTCACACACACTCCTCCTTTCTCTCCCACTAAAAACCCTAACAATCAAGCTCACCTCCTCATCTCTCTCTCGGATTCAATCGACAACAACAAGGAAGATCGGTCAAGCTCATCATCACCACTCGGACGCTTCTTTTCCTCACTTTCTTCCTTTAAATCGGTGCCTTTCCACAACCGGTTAGTACCTAGATATTCACTATGTGTTTATGTGTATAATAGTGTCATGTGCTTGGAATGATTAAAAAGATGGATAAAATATGTGAACTCTTGCATGATAATGAAGTGCTAAGATATTTATGAATGATTGTTAGTGTAGGGTGTTTAATGTTTAGAATAAATGTGTACATGATCCTTGTTGACCAAGTAGCATGATACGTATTGTCATTGAACCGATGATTGTATGTTTATGTTGTAAATATGTTTAGGTGAATGATAAAACTTGAATATTAGCTATGAATTGGCTTGAATGATGGTGTACAAAATCACAAATATTGAGTGTATGTTGATGATGATTATGTGCTAGAGTTAGGGCCGAAGATGATGTCTAAATTATGTTTCGACTTAGGGTTGGGTATATGCAAACAAAGGATGAATATATGATTGAATGTGTGATGAATGTGCTTGATGAACAACATGAATGTCATGAAAATATTTGAAATATGCTTTGTTTGATCTATTTTGAATTACATTTAGACAAAGAAACATGTTTAATCGGATAGTACACAAATTGGCATGAAATGGCAATCCTATTGGATAGTACATCAGACACGTTCTAGAAGATCTGGTTCATCAGGAGTGCGAGTCGAGACCTCCTGTCTCGACCCGAGACCGCGTGATTTCGACTCGGAATCAACTCATGACAACTCGAGACCACGGCAGTCGCGACTCGAGATCATGTCCAAGTACTCAAAGCAGACTCCAAGGACTCGAGGCCATCTAGGTCTCGACTCGAGAACCCATGATCTCGACTCAAGACTAAATCCGGGACAATTGAGATTGTGACTCAAGTTGGTGTGACTCGAAACCACTCCACTACAAACCGAGACCATCCGGTTACGACTCGAGACCTGTCGATCTCGACTCGAGATCACCTTGTCTCGAGTGGGCTGCTTGTCTCCGATATTGGGCCGAAAACGTGTGGGTTGTGCATACCATTCTATTTGGATTCTGTGATGATGATTAACTGTTAGTATGACCGGTTAGGCCCAATAACACTTATGATTTGTATGATAGGTGTTGACGTTTAGTGTTTAACTGCTACGTATTAGAATAGGCTCGATAACTTGCTAGGTAATCATATGTTATGCATTCAATGTGTTAGCTATGTGTAGATATACGTGATTACTTGTGTCCGAACCTGACCTATACTGGTAACCATATAGGACGTGGTGACCAGCATACTTAACCAAGTAAACTAACCTGCCGAGCAACCCAAGGTGAGTTCACAACTAATAAAGCATGCGTTCCCGGTGGTTGGGAAACGGAAACTTAAACAACGCTATCCCCTCGTAAGGGATACAAACCTACTTCTCTCCCCTTAAATGGGACTTTTGGTTAGTTACTGTTTATACTGGATGCAACAAGCAACACTAAACAAAACTCTATCACTCAAGTCCTCACTTCTTAATACCGATTAGTCGCCGGGGTCAGGCAAACGGGTTATTAGTTGATAGCGCTATTTAGGTCTCACCAACCTCACACCGTGCCCGCGTATGGGATCGGGCGTGAACTAATGTACTCTGGCAACCGTCAATGATGATAGAACATTGAAAAACGGGGCACTCTACGGAAACGTACGGATGAATAGTATTCGGTATTGTAAAAACAGTTTAGTCGCTTACTTATGGGGTAGCTCCCCATCGCATGTATAAACGGATAAATTAACTGGTGAAACATGTTTTTGGTAATTAAAACTGGACAACTCGTGGACTCGCCAACATTTTTGTTGATACCCTACTGCATGCTTTGCAGGTACCCAGTGACTCAAGAGCTTGCAGCTTGGGGATGTGTAGTGGTCGTTCAGCCCGTGTGTGGGTTTTAAATAATCTGAATTATGAACCTCGTTTTGAGACTGTTTGGTTTATGCTTCCGCTATTTGTTTAAATTGTTATTCGAACTTAAACTTTTAGAACTTTAAAGTATGGTGTTTACTAACCATTGTGGTTGGTGAATACCTTTACTATTAATCAAAGCTCATTATAATTGGTGGCTGGATCCTGGTCAGTCACGCCTCCAAGCGGTAGTACTCCGCATGTGGATTTTGGGGGTGTGACATTCTCGGTTTTGTTATTTACTTATGGTACATTATGTCAGGGGCTTGCTACCCACTGATAGATCCTTAACAGACTCCATGAATGAATCAGAACATACCATGATTATAATATTTCATTTTCATGAATACTACGATTACAAGATTTCATTTTCATGAATACTACGATACCAAGATTTCATTATCATGAATACTACGATTATAGGATTTCATTTTCATGAATACTACGATTACAGGATTTCATTTTCAAGAATACTACGATTACAAGATCTCATTTTCATGAATACTATGATTACAAGATTTCATTTTCATGAATACTACGATTACATATGATAACAAAAACTGCATGAACTCGCTTAACTTTTGTTGAATTTTTAAAACTACATGTATTTCAGGAAACAAGTCTTGAGCCGGTGATACATGATTGGATGCAATGATTACCTTTCTTACATCACACGCAACACGCTTTCGCAACTAGCAGGGTGTGACAGATTGGTATCAGAGCTCCGATTGTAGTGAAACAGGGAAAAACTTTTATTAAAGTTTTGTCTACAATCACCGAAGGGCTCACACATGAAAACAAAGTCAATAACATTACAAAAGTGATTTCAAAAGTATGACAAAATGACAAAAAGGTTTTCATTGTGTCACGATAACATGAGGATCTATCACGCGGGCTTAATCATAAGTAACGGATAAGGATCAATACATGGTTAGTCTATAAGGATTAGACTTGAAACATTAGAAATTACATGTGAAACATGAGAACAAAAACAACATGAGATTTAGTGATTATATATAATGTATTTGTATATATGTTGTACGGAATATTTGCCAAGAACGAAAATACCTTCGACTATGAATTCTATTATTACCCATGACTCACGTGATGAGAATGACAACCTCGCGTCTGTTACGAAGCTTATGGCGGACGTGGTCCCTAAGAGAGATCCTAAAGCATTGATTCCGTGGAAGATGGTTGTTTTCCCTCAGATGGTATATGTCTGGCTTCGGTAGTGACGATGATGCGGAGGTGGCGGCCTTGGACAACGACTCTATTAATGGGATCAGGCCCCTGAGGCTCATACTAATAATGATTTATGACACTCTTGTCCAGACAAGGAAGATGAAGCACTCATCTTAAAGGTGCCCCTCCAGTAGCTATTGTTACGGATTCTCTATATTTCTATTCCGTCTAACGTTGTGTGTGACAACTCGTGTTTTAGAACTCTCTTTGTACTTTGATGTAACCATTAGGTGATTTTGTGAACCTTATTGATTAATTGAATGTTATGTTGTTATATTATGTGATAATGTGTAACGAGTGTATGTATATAAACGAACCGATCGCACAACTTTAACCCGATCGCACAAGCCCATTCGGGCCACACCCTTTGAATCCGAAACCAATGGGCAGCCCATGATGGGTTCGGCCCACTCCCTTGTGTCGCATAACCTCATTAGGAGAGTGTATACTCCTCATTAGTTGCAAACCTCTTCACACACACCAAACCCTAATTCTCTACTCTCTCCTTCTCCCTCTCGAACCCGACGGCAACAACACCCCTCTCCATCGAAGCTTTTGATTCGGATCACCCTCATCCATCTGTAATCGGTTAGTGTTTCATGATATGTGTTTGTAAATGATGTTATGATTCCATGATTTGATATAATGGTTAGGGTTATATGTATGATGAACGATGATGTTTATGTGAATCGGATTTCGTAATATTGAGCTAAGAACCGATTGAATGCATGATAACCAACTGTGATGTGTTATTTTTCGGATGATTAATGTATTGATATGTTGGTATGAATACTAATAATCAAGAACATGAATCATGTTAATAAGTTAAAGGGTTATGATTAGTGTTCATATGTTATTCATTAGGGTTCATAGAGAATCGATGATAAAACCTTTGTTTGATCGATTATGGTTGGGTTTGGAAACTGTTAGCATTGATTGATTGAATGGAAATTTGGAAATTATTTGAGTGATTGTAACTACTGCATGAATTAAGGGAGTTAGTTAACCGATCGTATAAGCCCTCTCGGTCGCACAAGATCAGGTCACACAAGACCTGATCTGATGGCACAAGATCCAAACGCACAAGCTAGGTACAACCATCTATGCTCAGGGTACTGTTTAGTTATGCATGATCACACAAGACTTGTGGATCGTACAAGACAGTGCCGATCGCACAAGGCTTGGGCCACACATGAATCACTTGGACTTTTATACAGTTGGGCCTCAAAGCCCAAACTCCGATCGCACAATTTTCTTCGGATCACACAAGACCAATGTTTATTTGTTTGGGCCGATTACATGCTGGACTGCTTATGTTTTATTGGGCCAGGTATCTTTGGGCTTCAATGGGTGAATCGCACAAGGCTGTTAGACTTGTGCGAGCCCAATCTTTTGAATTGTACAAGTATGAGTATGTTATGTACGTGACTATTAATGTGTTGCCATGATCAATACGTGTTCGTAATCTGTTAACTTATGTGTAAACATATGTGCACTACTTGAACCTAGACCTGACTTGTATGGTAACCATGTTAGGACGTGGTTGACCACATATAGCTCAAGTAACTTTTCTGTGTATCTGCCGAGCAAACCAAGGTGAGTTCACACTCTTTCCAAGGCATGGGATTCCCAAGGGTTGGGAATGGGTTAATGATTTAAACGGTAACTACAACCATCCTCCGTGGGTAGGATGCCAAGTTTACACACTGGACCAAACCTCTATCACTGAATTCCCTCATTTATATCGACTTAATCGCCGAGGCCTATGGCGAGCGGGTCATTAGTTAATAGCGCTATTAGGTTTAACGAACCTCACACCGTGCCAGTCGGACGGGCGTGTACTAATGGACTAAGGGCAAAGGGTCAATGCTGATAGACATTGACTTAGGGCACCACTTACATTTTCATAGTAGTCGATACGCAGGGTCTAGTAACACATGGGAAGCCCCCACTAATCTTCGCAAACATGTCTGGGAGACCGCGATACGAATTAATACGATACATGGTTTACAAAATGAACATATGATTTACGAAACGAATGTTACAACTAAACAACCACTGTGAACTCGCTCAACTTTGTTGTTGACTCGTTATTACATGCCTTGCAGGTCGTTAGGTATTCATGGAGCTTGCACAGGGAGGCGCGGTCGTTGTGGGACATGGCAATGTGTGCCATGCTAAAAACATTACCTTATTTCGTACTTAATATTGACATTGGGTTTTACAATTAGGCTCCTGCTAAACACTTAACTACGTTTTTGATTTTGAAACACCTTTCATATTGTGTGGTTGAATTTTACTTATTAGTTGTTATGTTCAATATGATTGGTGGCTTGATCCTGGTCAGTCACGCCTCCAAGCGGAGATACTCCGCGTGTGGATTTCGGGGGTGTGACAGATTGGTATCAGAGCCATTGGTTATAGTGAACTTGGTTTTAATAAGGGAAAAAGTTTTTGTAAAACCAGACTATAACCTGAACAGTGCTCAATGATCCACAACGACGCTTCGCTCCACGTGCAAGACTCGACATTCTAGGTGATATGATTTATGTTTACATTGCCTACTTGCTAGATTACCTAGAACTTTGCTCATGGTATGTTTAGATAAACGTAACAACTATTGTTTGAAAACACGTGTGTGCTTACTCTCTTCTGTCATCTCACTTTCGCGAACCTCTCTCACTCATGTATCCCTTGATATGAAGATCATGGCTGGACGCGTTAACATGAATCAAGCCCAGTTGACGGCTCTGATTAACCAACAAGTTGCTGCGGCACTTGCAGCCGCCCAAGCAGGAGGTATATCCTGCAGTCGCAACCCACTCTAGGTTCTTTGGATCCTACACTCCTAAGCCAACTCTTGTGTTTAACTTTGTCCTATACTTGTTACACAACAGGCCAGCATACTCAGCCACCTGCGTGCACATTCAAAACTTTCATGGACTGTCGTCCTAGTACTTTTAGTGGCACTGAAGGGGCAGTTGGACTCCTCCACTGGTTCGAGAAGCTCGAGTCAGTCTTCGAAATGTGTGAATGCCCTGAGGCTCGTAGGGTGAAATATGCCACTGGTACTCTCGAAGGCATTGCGTTGACTTGGTGGAACGCACAAGTCCAAATGTTGGGGCTGGTAGCTGCCAATGCCACCCCATGGAACGACTTTAAGGAACTGATCAAGCGGGAATATTGTAGTCGTGATGACATCCATAAGTTGGAAGTGGAGTTCTTTAACCTGAAGTTGACAGGGTCAGAGATAGAGGCGTATACGAAGCGATCAAATGAACTGGCAATTTTGTGTCCTACTATGGTGGACCCTCCCATCAAACGTATCGAGCTCTACCTCAAGGGCTTAGTACCAGAGATTCAAAGCCATGTGACTTCTGCTAATCTTGCTACCATCCAGGATGTTACTCGTCTTGCTCATCGTCTCACAGATCAGGCAGTGGAACAGAACAGGCTGCCTAAGCGTATCGGTGCTACTACTACTACTACTCCTGCTACTCCCAGTGATAACAAGCGAAAATGGGATGGAGCCTCCAGCAAAGGTTCGACTTCAGTTCAGTCCCAGGCACAGCAGCGAAGGACTGATGACTATCAGAGCCCTGGTCAGCAATCTTCTGGTAGTCAAGGGCAGGGTGGATATCGAGGAAACCTCCCAAAGTGCAACAAATGTAACAGACACCACAATGGTCAGTGCAACAAGGGTCGTTGTCAGTGGTGTTTCAAGATGGGCCATGAAGCTAAGGATTGCAGGAGCTCACGACCTGCGAATCAGAACCATCAACAACAACCACCAGCTCCACAAAACCAGCAGCAGCAACAGCGAGGCAATATGGGATGCTTTCAGTGTGGTGCTGAAGACCACTTCAAGCGGGACTGCCCCCAGTTAAATCAAAATCAGAATAACAACAACAACAATAATCAGGGCAATGGGAACAACAACGGGGGAAACAATGATGGCAACGGCGCCAGGGGTCGAGTGTTCGTGCTGGGTCAAGGTGATGCAAGGAATGATCCTAACGTGGTGATGGGTAAGTTCCTTCTCGACAACTTTTATGTTACTGTTTTATTTGATTCGGGTGCCGATACCAGTTATGTGTCTCTAAAAGTTAGTCAAATGCTCAAGCGCACACCAACACTTTTGAACACAAAGCATGTCATAGAATTAGCAAATGGTAAAAGTCTAGAGGCCACACACATAGTTCAGGGCTGTAATCTTATCCTCGCTGGTCAGACTTTCTCTATCGATCTCATTCCTATAGTTCTGGGTAGTTTCGACATCGTCATTGGGATGGATTGGTTATCCCAACAGCAAGAAGAGATCTTATGCAAAGAGAAGATTGTTCGTATTCCCCGTTCTGGCAAAGAACCTCTCGAAATTCAAGGCGACAAGAGTGGTGCTGTAGTGGGCATCATCTCCTTCCTTAAGGCCCAGAAGTGTTTGCGAAAGGGTCACACCGCTATCTTAGCACTTGTTACTGACGCATCAACGAAAGGGAAGAAGATTGAGGATATTCCAGTAGTACGCGACTTTCCTCAAGTGTTTCCTGAAGATTTACCTGGGCTACCGCCTCATCGCCAGGTCGAATTCCAAATCGAGCTAGCTCCTGGGGCAGCGCCCATAGCTCGAGCACCTTATCGCCTAGCTCCAACCGAACTAGAAGAATTGTCCAAGCAATTGCAAGAACTCCTGAATAAGGGTTTCATTCATCCTAGCTCTTCCCCCTGGGGAGCTCCAGTGTTGTTTGTGACGAAGAAAGACGGTACCTTCCGTATGTGCATAGATTACCGTGAACTCAACAAGGTGACCGTGAAGAATCGCTATCCTCTTCCACGCATTGATGACTTGTTCGACCAATTGCAAGGGTCGAGCTACTATTCAAAGATTGACTTAAGGTCAGGCTACCATCAGCTGAGAGTCCGAGACGAGGACATCTCTAAGACAACGTTCATGACTCATTATGGGCACTACGAGTTCCTGGTTATGCCTTTCGGACTAACAAACGCACCTGCGGTCTTCATGGACCTTATGAACAGAGTGTGCAAACCCTACCTGGATAAGTTCTTTATAGTTTTCATCGACGACATTCTGATCTATTCTAAGAGTCAGGAGGAACACGAGCAGCATCTACGACTTATTTTGGAACTCCTTCGAACCGAGCAACTGTATGCAAAGTTCTCGAAATGCGACTTCTGGCTTCGCGAAGTCCATTTCCAAGGCCACGTAGTGAACAGGGATGGGATACACGTTGATCCATCCAAGGTAGACTCGATTAAGAACTGGCCTGCACCCCGTACGCCAACAGAAATCCGCCAATTCTTGGGTTTGGCGGGCTACTATAGAAGGTTCATCAAGGACTTCTCCAAGATTGCACAGCCCCTCACCTCACTAACTCAGAAAGGCGTTGTCTATCGTTGGGGTACTACACAGGAATCAACATTTCAGCACTTAAAGGATATACTTTGTAGCGCACCTATCCTCTCATTGCCTGAAGGCATAGACGATTTTGTGGTTTATTGCGACGCATCCATTCAGGGACTTGGATGTGTGCTGATGCAACGTGACAAGGTCATTGCTTATGCGTCACGTCAACTGAAGATTCACGAAAGGAATTACACTACACACGATCTGGAGCTGGGAGCTGCCGTTTTCGCACTCAAGATATGGAGACATTACCTGTACGGTACCAGGTGCACCATTTACAACGATCACAGGTGTCTCGAGCATATCTTCAAACAGAAGGAGTTGAACATGCGACAACGTCGATGGGTCGAGCTATTGAATGATTACGAATGTGCCATCAAGTACCATCCGGGCAAAGCAAATGTCGTGGCCGACGCCCTCAGTCGAAAGGATACTACCCCTGGACGTGTGCGAGCATTACAACTTACCATTCAGTCTAGTCTTCCTACTCAGATATGAGATGCTCAGGCAGAAGCATTGAAACCAGAAAACTTCAGGGCTGAAGCCCTACGTGGCTCAAGGCAACGTTTAGAACAAAAGGAAGACGGCGCATACTACGTAACAGGAGGCATCTGGTTCCCACTCTATGGCAATTTACGAGAACTTGTAATGGATGAAGCACATAAGTCTCGCTACTCAGTACATCCTGGTTCAGATAAGATGTACCACGATCTCAGAACTACATATTGGTGGCCTATCATGAAAGCTCACATAGCAACTTACGTTAGCAAATGTTTGACTTGTGCGAGAGTCAAGACCGAATACCAGAAACCATCAGGCCTACTCCAACAACCAGAGATTCCACAATGGAAATGGGAGCAAATTTCCATGGATTTTGTTACTGGCCTGCCTAGATCTCAACGTGGAAATGATACTATTTGGGTGATCGTGGATCGACTCACAAAATCTGCACACTTTTTGGCTATTAAGGAAACGGATAAGTTCTCCACCTTAGCAGATGTTTACCTTAAGGAAGTTGTCTCGAGGCATGGGGTGCCAACCTCTATTATTTCCGATCGTGATGAACGTTTTACTTCTGAACTGTGGCAAGCAATGCACAAGTCCTTTGGCTCACAATTAGACATGAGTACAACTTACCACCCGCAAACGGATGGGCAGTCTGAGCGCACCATCCAAACCCTAGAAGACATGCTGGGGGCATGTGTAATCGATTTCGAAAACGGCTGGGAAAAACATCTCCCGTTAGTGGAATTTTCGTATAATAACAGTTACCACACCAGTATACAGGCCGCTCCATTTGAGGCATTATACGGGCGTAAATGCCGATCACCTCTTTGTTGGGCAGAGGTGGGTGATAGTCAGATCACGGGTCTAGAACTGGTGGTAGACGCAACGGAAAGAATTGCTCAGATACGACAACGAATGGCGGCAGCTCGTGACCGTCAGAAAGCCTACGCAAATAAGCACAGGAAACCACTCGAATTCCAGGTTGGGGATCGAGTTCTACTCAAAGTCTCACCTTGGAAAGGTGTTGTTCGTTTTGGCAAACGAGGCAAGCTTAATCCGCGATATGTCGGACCGTTCGAAATCATAGAGAAAATAGGCAAGCTGGCCTACAAACTAAACCTACCAGCAGAACTCAGTGCAGTTCACAACATTTTTCACGTGTCGAATCTGAAGAAGTGTCTGTCAGATGAGACCCTCATAGTTCCTTTGAAGGAGCTCACTATCGACGATCAGTTGCGATTCGTCGAGGAACCAGTTGAAATCTGTCACGGCCCCCGACACAGTTAGACCCGTTTCAGGAGCCGCGGGACAGAAAATACTGCGGTATTTATTTAATTGAGTTTTACAGCGGAAGTTTTCATCAGGATCTTTTAAAATGTAAATATTTCCCGATTATTTTATTTCATAACTCGGGATAAACCCGGTAATTTACAATAGTTTGATTTCATAAAGAAATCTTTTTATTTTCATAAAACATGTTTCTTTATTTTATACTGAGCCACTTCCTTGAGCTTGTAGTGCTATATGGCACTTTTCCTAGATTATATGTGATCACCTGAAACATGTTTGAAAAAGGTTTTGTCAGCGGGAAATACTGAGTGAATCATTCTATTTTGCATAATGATGCATAGTTATTAATTACAGCATAAGAGCGATTACAATGGCTTCTATCTTATTTTTATCTGGCATTCTGTCACAATGATGACAAGTCACAATGGTGACGATGGTCATACCACTATTTAGATCAATGAACCTAAATAGTGATGATTATCCCTGTAGGTTAATGAACCTAACAGTGATTATCCCGAGTAGGTCAATGAACCTAACTGGGAGAAATTAGTAATGTGCACAATACCCCACTAACCAGTAATTCAAGATATCCACGACTTAGTCCCTGTAATTATAACCTTGAAAATAATTTGAGGTATTGTAAAATAATTTGATAAAAAGAGAATAACTCACAAACTGTGAGAAAAGAAGAATGACTCACAAACTGTGAGAAAAGTTTTATAAAGCAATTTGATAAAAAGAGAGAATGACTCACATTGCAGATTTATACGGGCAGAGTTTGGCCTACTGATTTAGCCTTTTATCCTAAATTTAATAACAAACACACAATTTGGGGTCAGTAATCAATCCAGCATTTACGATAACTCACGAGATCAAATTCTCACAACGAACGACAAAGTGCAATACTTCATCCATCGAATTAACGATGATCCGTCGAATTAACAACGAACGACAAAGTATAATACTTTATCCATCGAATTAACGATGATCCGTCAAATTAATGATGAACGATAAAGTATAACCCTAATGTGGGCGGCACTTAAACATCCATTGGATATATTGATCGACCGGACAATGAATCGTAGTAGCGATTGTGCTAATACCCTGATTGCGGCTTCAATTAGGGACCTGTGTGTGTTAATTGAAGTATTTCTACGATATCTCAGCGCACAAAGTGAATTTGATCGTCGTTCTTTTTCCAGAAATCAAGTCCCAAGGTCCTCTATTTATAGCCAAAATTTGACCCTTACGCGGCCCGCTTTAGTTTTGGCTTATCCTCACGCGGGCCGCGTGAGACCTATTTTTTTTCTATAGGGTTGCCACGTGTGGGACTAGCTCAGCTGAGTCGACGAATTTCATTAATTCAACTTGGACAGCACGTAATTTAGATAATCGTTAACTAGGGTTTACCCCCCCTGAGTTTTAGGGGCCCTGATCCTGATTCTGAAAATTATGAAAATTTTAAGGGTTGCGCAGAATCACTTGGGTGTCTCAATTAGGGTTTCCTTTTGGTCAGATTAATTTAATAAATATGACTTTTGATGAGAGTTGTTACATTCTCCCCACCTTAAGAAAAATCTCGTCCTCGAGATTTACTGGAATAATTAAGGATACTTTCGCTTCAAATTCCAGTTTCCAAGTGTATTAAGGTCCTATCTTTGAATCCCACTTTACTTGAACTAACACTTATTGGTTTACCTTTATATCTTGCAGAGGTACTACCAGTGATTCATTTGATGAATATTTCTTGAGATTGGATACATGAAATACATCATGTATTCCAACTAACTTTCTTGGTAGTTTGTAAATGATAAGCAACTAGTCCTATATGTTGGATTACTGAAATGGTCCTATGTATCTTGGACTTAGCTTTCCTTTCTTCCCGAATCTAACAACTCCTTTCCAAAGGAGATACTTCCAATTATATTTTGTCTCCAACTCGAACTCCAACGGCTTTCATTTATTATCGGTATAACTTTTCTGACGATCTCTAGCCGTTTTCAGCTTTTCCCTCGTGATACTGAATATCACAGTCGTAATCACTTAGGATTTTCATTCATCTCCTTCGCCTTAAATTCTTTTTGTCCAAAAATATATATCTTAAATTCTTATAATCCATATAGATAGTACCCTTACTTCCATACAGATAATGTCTCTAAATCTTAAGGAAAAAAAAAAATTATGGTTCTAATTCTAACTCATGAGTGGTATAGTTCCTTCGTACCTTTTTCAATTGTCTTGAGGCATACGCAATTTCCTTTTCGCGTTGCATTAAGGAATATCCAAATTCTAGCTTTGAAGCATTACCATATACTTCAAAATCTTCTGTTCCTTCTGGTAAAGCTAGGATTTATGTTTTAATATCCTAAAAACTTCTTCTTGTTTAGATCTCTAATCAAACTTAATTATTTTACAGGTTAACTTAGTTAATGGTATAGCTATTTTGAAAATTCCTTAATGTCTATAATACTAAACCTACAAAATTCCTAATTTCCATTGCGGTTTACAGAATCTTCCATTTGGTAATCACTGCTATCTTAGCAGAATTTATGTGAATACCTTCATGATTCACCATATGACCTAAAATTGTACTTCTAACAGCCAAAATTCATTCTTTGAAAATTTGGCGTAAAGCTTTTCTTTTCTTAACAAAGTTAAGAGTACATGCAATTGCTGACAATATTCTTCCTGATTTTTGGAATAAATAAGTATATCGTCATTTGAAGACAATTACCAATTTATTCAAATATGGTTTACAGATCCTATTTATCATGTCTATGAATGCTGCAGGTGCCTTCTTTAATTCGAATAGCATGATTGAAAACTCGTAATGACTATTCCTAATTCTGAAAACAGTCTTAGGTACATCTTCCTCTGATATTTTTAATTGATAATATCCGGAACATAAGTTGATCTTAGAAAACTATCTATCTTCCTGGAATTGATCGAATAGATCATTAATGCTAAGTAATGAGTATTGATTCTTAATTATAACCTTATTCAATTTCCTTTAATCAATACACATTCTTATCGAACCATACTTTTTCTTAACAACCAATATTGTGCTAACCGATAAGGTTCCTTGGCTTATCGGTAAAATTCCTGGAATTTAGATGAATCTTAAATTCTATCTTTATATCTGGTGGTAATCCAGGTAAATCTTTCTGGAAATACATCTGGTTATTCTGAAACTACAGAAATTTCCTTAAATTCTGTATCTTTAGTATTAATGATTACTGAAATCATATATACTATTCCTTGCTTTCGTTCATAATTAGCAATTTCCATTACTGATATGAACTTCATAGGCTTACATGGTTTATCTCTTGTAATCATAATTACTTCTCCGATGGTTGATTGAATTTTTAAGAAATTCTGATCACAAATAATGATCATAACATCGAATTCAACTAATTTCATAAATAAGATTGTAGAAAACTTATAACTTATTTCTATGTTCTGCATAACCTTATTTATTTTAACTGAATTTCCATCTGCCGTTTCTAATATAGAAATTTATCTAATGCTGGTTAATGGTAAGTTAAGAGTTTGGCAGAATAAAGTATTTATAAAACTTTGGTTTGCACCAGAGTCAAATAATACTTTTAGGTAAATGTTGTAAACTAAGAACATACCGGCTATCACATCTGGAATCATCTCGGCTTCATGAGTAGTCAGCTGAAAGGTTCTCGCATTCCTTCTTGCTCCTTCTGCTGGTTTGACTTGATTGTCAAATGATTTATTCAGTTTTGGACAATCTGGCCTAAGATGTCCAGTTTCTCTACAGTTGTAGCAAACTGAAAATTTCTTCCTCCTACAGTCTTCTTCTTGATGCCCTGGAATCTTGCAAAAATTGCAATATCCTTTGCATCTTCCAAAATGCTTCCTTTTGCAAAAATTGCAAAATGGACTAATAGAAGATTGTCCATTCCCTCATTTCTTGAATTTGTTATGGTTACCCGAACTGAATTCTTGGGTAATCTTTTGGGCTACTTCCTTCCTTCTATTTTCTTCTCTTGTTCGTACTAGCTCATCAGTCATAGTATTAGCTAATTCTGCTGCATCATCAATCGTGCGAGGTTTCGCAGCTTTGACAATATTACGGATCTCGGAAATTAATCCCCAAATATAACGAGAAATAAGTACCGGTTCTGGCGAAGCCAGGGTTGGTACCACTCTAGCATATTCGAAGAATGTCGTAGTATACCCTCGACAATCTACATCCACCATCCGATGGGTTAGAAACTTATTTGCCATTTGATCTTTTTCATATTCGGGACAGAATTTTCTTTCTACAAGACTCTTAAATTCTTCCCAGTTCATAGCATACGCCATCCTTCTTCCTTTTGCCTGTAACATCGTATTCCACCATTCTAGCGCTACTTCTTTGAAAAGATTTGATGCATACATGACCTGATCATCCTGAGCACATTTACTTATGGCAATTACTGCCTCGGTTTTCTCTAACCAACGCAGTGCTGCAGTCGCTCCTTCATTGCCTGCAAACTCAGTGGGTTTACAAGCAAGAAATTCTTTGTAAGTGCAACCAGGCATTGCAATTTTTCTTTTCTTAGGGAGCGGAGCTTGCCGTGGTTCATTATCATGATTAACATGATTACCGCCTCCATTTACGCTATTACTGAAATTATCTTCAGAAATGCGTTTACTAGGAACAACTTGTTGCGGTTCGATTGGATTTTTAACAGCAGCAATGATTGCTGGAATAGCATTGGCTATCCCTTGAGCAACTATTCATGGAATAGTGTTGGCTATCTCTTGAGCAATGATATTTTCTATATCTTGCCTAGTCACATATTGGTTCCCCGATTGTTGCTCAGATTGATTATCCTCATTGACTGGTTCATTATTAACGTTTTCCATCTGATATCTATTTTATAGATACATAATTAGTATAAAGGAAATAATCCAATGTCATAATTTAATTGCACATAATCAAATAAACGAATATACAAACAAAAGTTGTAACTTTCTAAAATTTCCTTATATCTTGTTTCTATATACACCCGTTTTATTATTTATTTTACACATACTGATTTTACTGTTACTATTATACAACCATAGTTTCATAATCCCCTATCCTTTATCAGATGATGTTCTAGTAACGGCGTTTCTTCTCATCGTATTTCCAGGAGATCTGTCCCAAAGTCTCTTGGATCCTATTCCAAGCATCCATGTTGTCAAAATGATGGAGTTCAGTCCTATTCTCGTTACTTATTGGTAAATTTGGTAAAGGTTCTGGATTGTTCTTAGGAAAAAGCTTATAGGGATGGTTTTGTAACAGTATTTCATTATCCAACCATTCGTCTATATTCCAATGATTAGAAGAGTTTGGAATAGATGGTTCTAAGTTCATAAAATTATTTTCATTAACAGGCTCAATAGTATCATCGGTTGCCATTATAAAATCTAGTTCTTCTTGAGATGGTAGTCCCTCCATTTTCCTAGAATTTTCCCCAATTTCCATTTTCTTATGCTTAGGTTTTTCAAGAGGTAAAGCATTGAATTCTATAGGTTCTTCTATATCTGGTATATACCTATTGAAATCTCTGGAAACTTCTATTCTTACTGGATAGAGATTTAAATTCTGAAGGGCTTCCGACAGATTACTCATGCTGTTTTAGCAACATACACAATTACTAAGTCATAACAAAATTTTATAGAACAACTTGTTAAATAGTATTTCATACTACCACAACAACTAAAAATTAAAACATACAAGGTTTTATTTGTAAATTTTTTTTTTATAAATTTTCTTGACTGTAGATAATAAAAAAATACTAAAGTTTAAATCAGAATATTTAAAGATTTATATTTACTATTACAGTAGTTAACATATAAAAATCTATATACTAAATAAATATGATGACTTAATTTATATATATTAACTAGTCATTATCGCGGTGGATATTGGTTAATACTGCCTTGTTTAAGCATAGGTGATCAGTCCATGCCTAATTAAGGCTAGGCTATCCAATATTTGCCTTTGATAATAACCCTAGTATTTAAAAATAATCTTACTACTACTACTATTAATATATTATTACTAATAATAAAATTATTAATAATAAATAATTTAAACAATAATTTTAAATAAGAGTATACCTCAAACATAAAAATATAATTTCTTTACCGCAATATAGTAATACTATATTAGGTAATTCCATACATTAATCAAATAAATTTATATATAATGTTTTTCGATTAACGATGATAGAGCAATAAATATTATAATATTGTTAAAAAAATATAAAAATCTGCCCATACTATTCAAAATTAATCAGATAATAAACATATGATCACAAAATAGTAATTAATAAAAATTATTAAGTATTTTCTAAATACTTAATTGGCTTAAATCAGTGGCTTAAGAAGTGGCTCTGATACCACCTTTTTCTGTCACGGCCCCCGACACAGTTAGACCCGTTTCAGGAGCCGCGGGACAGAAAATACTGCGGTATTTATTTAATTGAGTTTTACAGCGGAAGTTTTCATCAGGATCTTTTAAAATGTAAATATTTCCCGATTATTTTATTTCATAACTCGGGATAAACCCGGTAATTTACAATAGTTTGATTTCATAAAGAAATCTTTTTATTTTCATAAAACATGTTTCTTTATTTTATACTGAGCCACTTCCTTGAGCTTGTAGTGCTATATGGCACTTTTCCTAGATTATATGTGATCACCTGAAACATGTTTGAAAAAGGTTTTGTCAGCGGGAAATACTGAGTGAATCATTCTATTTTGCATAATGATGCATAGTTATTAATTACAGCATAAGAGCGATTACAATGGCTTCTATCTTATTTTTATCTGGCATTCTGTCACAATGATGACAAGTCACAATGGTGACGATGGTCATACCACTATTTAGATCAATGAACCTAAATAGTGATGATTATCCCTGTAGGTTAATGAACCTAACAGTGATTATCCCGAGTAGGTCAATGAACCTAACTGGGAGAAATTAGTAATGTGCACAATACCCCACTAACCAGTAATTCAAGATATCCACGACTTAGTCCCTGTAATTATAACCTTGAAAATAATTTGAGGTATTGTAAAATAATTTGATAAAAAGAGAATAACTCACAAACTGTGAGAAAAGAAGAATGACTCACAAACTGTGAGAAAAGTTTTATAAAGCAATTTGATAAAAAGAGAGAATGACTCACATTGCAGATTTATACGGGCAGAGTTTGGCCTACTGATTTAGCCTTTTATCCTAAATTTAATAACAAACACACAATTTGGGGTCAGTAATCAATCCAGCATTTACGATAACTCACGAGATCAAATTCTCACAACGAACGACAAAGTGCAATACTTCATCCATCGAATTAATGATGATCCGTCGAATTAACAACGAACGACAAAGTATAATACTTTATCCATCGAATTAACGATGATCCGTCAAATTAATGACGAACGATAAAGTATAACCCTAATGTGGGCGGCACTTAAACATCCATTGGATATATTGATCGATCGGACAATGAATCGTAGTAGCGATTGTGCTAATACCCTGATTGCGGCTTCAATTAGGGACCTGTGTGTGTTAATTGAAGTATTTCTACGATATCTCAGCGCACAAAGTGAATTTGAGCGTCGTTCTTTTTCCAGAAATCAAGTCCCAAGGTCCTCTATTTATAGCCAAAATTTGACCCTTACGCGGCCCGCTTTAGTTTTGGCTTATCCTCACGCGGGCCGCGTGAGACCTATTTTTTTTCTATAGGGTTGCCACGTGTGGGACTAGCTCAGCTGAGTCGACGAATTTCATTAATTCAACTTGGACAGCACGTAATTTAGATAATCGTTAACTAGGGTTTACCCCCCCTGAGTTTTAGGGGCCCTGATCCTGATTCTGAAAATTATGAAAATTTTAAGGGTTGCGCAGAATCACTTGGGTGTCTCAATTAGGGTTTTCTTTTGGTCAGATTAATTTAATAAATATGACTTTTGATGAGAGTTGTTACAAAATCACAGACCGAGACGTTAAGGTCCACAAGTACACCGGAATACCTCTTGTACGAGTTCGTTGGAACTCCCACCGTGGCCCAGAGTTCACCTGGGAACGCGAAGACCAAATGAAACAAAAGTATCCCCAATTGTTCGAGAACACTACAACCACTACTGAGGCTGAAGCTACTGCGGAATTTCAGGATGAAACTCCAAACCAACAGGGGAAGGATGTGACACCCTAGGAAAACCATGCAACTTAACTAGCTTCCTCAGTGAGTACGTGCTAAATTTCGGGACGAAATTTCTTTCAACTTGGAGATAATGTGACAACTCGTGTTTTATAACTCTCTTTGTACTTTGATGTAACCATTAGGTGATTTTGTGAACCTTATTGATTAATTGAATGTTATGTTGTTATATTATGTGATAATGTGTAACGAGTGTATGTATATAAACGAACCGATCGTACAACTTTAACCCGATCGCACAAGCCCATTCGGGCCACACCCTTTGAATCCGAAACCAATGGGCAGCCCATGATGGGTTCGGCCCACTCCCTTGTGTCGCATAACCTCATTAGAAGAGTGTATACTCCTCATTAGTTGCAAACCTCTTCACACACACCAAACCCTAATTCTCTACTCTCTCCTTCTCCCTCTCGAACCCGACGGCAACAACACCCCTCTCCATCGAAGCTTTTGATTCGGATCACCCTCATCCATCTGTAATCGGTTAGTGTTTCATGATATGTGTTTGTAAATGATGTTATGATTCCATGATTTGATATAATGGTTAGGGTTATATGTATGATGAACGATGATGTTTATGTGATGATGTTTATGTGAATCGGATTTCGTAATATTGAGCTAAGAACCGATTGAATGCATGATAACCAGCTGTGATGTGTTATTTTTCGGATGATTAATGTATTGATATGTTGGTATGAATACTAATAATCAAGAACATGAATCATGTTAATAAGTTAAAGGGTTATGATTAGTGTTCATATGTTATTCATTAGGGTTCATAGAGAATTGATGATAAAACCTTTGTTTGATCGATTATGGTTGGGTGTGGAAACTGTTAGCATTGATTGATTGAATGGAAATTTGGAAACTATTTGAGTGATTGTAACTACTGCATGAATTAAGGGAGTTAGTTAACCGATCGCACAAGCCCTCTCGGTCGCACAAGATCCAAACGCACAAGCTAGGTACAACCATCTATGCTCAGGGTACTGTTTAGTTATGCATGATCGCACAAGACTTGTGGATCGCACAAGACAGTGCTGATCGCACAAGGCTTGGGCCACACATGAATCACTTGGACTTTTATACAGTTGGGCCTCAAAGCCCAAACTCCGATCGCACAATTTTATTCGGATCGCACAAGACCAATGTTTATTTGTTTGGGCCGATTACATGCTGGACTGCTTATGTTTTATTGGGCCAGGTATCTTTGGGCTTCAATGGGTGAATCGCACAAGGCTGTTAGACTTGTGCGAGCCCAATCTTTTGAATTGTACAAGTATGAGTATGTTATGTACGTGACTGTTAATGTGTTGCCATGATCAATACGTGTTCGTAATCTGTTAACTTATGTGTAAACATATGTGCACTACTTGAACCTAGACCTGACTTGTATGGTAACCATGTTAGGACGTGGTTGACCATATATAGCTCAAGTAACTTTTCTGTGTATCTGCCGAGCAAACCAAGGTGAGTTCACACTCTTTCCAAGGCATGGGATTCCGAAGGGTTGGGAATGGGTTAATGATTTAAACGGTAACTACAACTATCCTCCGTGGGTAGGATGCCAAGTTTACACACTGGACCAAACCTCTATCACTGAAGTCCCTCATTTATATCGACTTAATCGCCGAGGCCTATGGCGAGCGGGTCATTAGTTAATAGCGCTATTAGGTTTAACAAACCTCACACCATGCCAGTCGGACGGGCGTGTACTAATGGACTAAGGGCAAAGGGTCAATGCTGATAGACATTGACTTAGGGCACCACTTACATTTTCTTAGTAGTTGATACGCACGGTCTAGTAACACATGGGAAGCCCCCACTAATCTTCGCAAACATGTCTGGGAGACCACGATACGAATTAATACGATACATGGGTTACAAAACGAACATATGATTTACGAAACGAATGTTACAACTAAACAACCACTGTGAACTCGCTCAACTTTGTTGTTGACTCGTTGTTACATGCCTTGCAGGTCGTTAGGTATTCATGGAGCTTGCACAGGGAGGCGCGGTCGTTGTGGGACATGGCAGTGTGTGCCATGCTAAAAACATTACTTTATTTCGTACTTAATATTTACATTGGGTTTTACAATTATGCTTCCGCTAAACACTTAACTACGTTTTTGATTTTGAAACACCTTTCATATTGTGTGGTTGAATTTTACTTATTACTTGTTATGTTCAATATGATTGGTGGCTTGATCCTGGTCAGTCACGCCTCCAAGCGGAAATCCACATATCATACAGGAAGATCACACGTATTGTTCGCACCTATGATACAGGAATGGTTACTATAACACTCTATGATACAGGAAGATCACACGTATTGTTCGCACCTAACATTCGGTCTATAACACGAGTCGTTCGATACTAGTCATCAAAGAAAACAAAGCTTCTTAGCCACTCATAGAGAATTTTCCTCAACACTCTCGGAATTCTTGTACATGGGCTGGTTCTTTGGTGCCTATGACACCATACCTCATCTTAGTTATTGGGAAATGATTACAGTAAACTCCGTCGTTTGACATTTGTCTTATTCCAAGGGATGATATGGCATGGGCCATGCTACAACCCCTTCATTGCATTTTATTCGACATCTATGGAAATTATAACAATTTGTTGGAGCTCATGGAGCTCAAAGGATATCAATGTATTCATCGCACGGGTTAGTGCGGTAAAGGATTTTCCTACGTGGGACGGTCGAGGTCCACAAGTTAGGAAATACATACTGTAAGGATGGAGACGATTGTTTGGTTTCTCCTCCTCACCGAATTACCTCTTTTCCCATTTAGGCATATGGTCAATACATGCAAGAGGTACTGCGCATTTTGGGATGCGTTTATTCATGTTATCATTGTTCAAACATGCGTGAATAATGCGGTCTTGAGGTTTCCATGACCAATTACATTCTTACTTCTTAGGCGCATGGTAGGCTATATCTGTCCAAATACAAGTATAGACCCTTTTATACCATGTATCAAAAATAACATGGCACCGAAAAGGAAATCTACGTCAATAAGGGCCAGTTTATCAGCACCCTACTATTAAAGTTGAACTCAAGTTTTCATGGAAGGACACGAGGTTACGGAAGTTGCACAACATGAGGTTGCTGAGTCAACACTAGTGATGGTACTGATGGTACCGGTAGTTCAAGTGGTTCAATTTCCGATGGGACGAGAACGAGTAGCAATGCCACACTTGGAGATGCAATCACACCAGATTTTAATCCTAAGGCTTTTCCGGATTATAAGCCGCGAGACCTCATTGATACGAAAGGTGCGGTGAGTTCTATCCGCTAGATAAAGACAAGGAAGTCAGTTAACCTTGCTAATAAATGTACTCCTAAGTAAACGTTTTGGTAAACGAATAGCCTTCTGTTGAATGAGGCGTTAACTTGGTGGGATCTCCAAGTGCAAACTATAGGGAGTAACACAACAAAGAGGTTGTCGTGGGAAGAACTCAAGGATCTTACGCGAGAATAGTATTGCTCGCTAGTAGTAAATTCAAAGATTGGGAACCGGATTCTAGAACTAGTTTATGATTAGAGCGAATGTAGCTGGTTGACCCCGACGCCTCTACGATCTCTAAAAGATTGTTGCATACTAGATAACACCTGAATCCAAAACGCGCTGAGTGCTACATTTGGGGTTTAGCCTGAGATACGAAGCCGACATCATGGAGGATGCTAATAACTTGCCAAAATCTTGAATGAGATAAGTGAAGCTTTCATCATGAGGGCACTTGCAAAAGTGCCAAGTGTAGCAGTGTGGCGAGACGGGCACATAACGGAAACTAATGAGTTAGTTATATTCAAGAATGGATGAGGAGGTTTTAACTGTGGCAAAGAGATCACAACAAGTATGGGTGTCTAAGGACGAATCAAGCAAGTGAATAAGTAAGTGTATGGGTGGAACTATGAATACTCCCCAAAATCCCATTGTTGCCATGGGTATACTCTACTCTACAACCAATATGTATCAATTCTTTGGATATCAACGTCGGCTTAACTTAGTGTCTTTAGCTACTAAGCATATACATGAAATATAGTCATGTAGGTTATGCATGTCTTACTCTATCAAGTTAACTAACGGGGAATTAGCGGAGTCATGTGAAGTCATTAAGGGTCACTGATACATTTCCTCTTAACCGACTTGTTGCATTCATTTTGTTCGATACCAGTGTCGGTATTAGTTGCATCCCCATAGAATTCGAAATATACTTGGCCTAGAGTCAAGTGAACTAGACATCCCCTCATTCCATAGGATTGGCCGACGATAAATTAGTTGAGTCTAGAGAAGACATTAACGGATGCACACTCGAACTTAGAGCGTGAAAATTTAATATCGACCTTTCACTCATTCAATTGGGTTGTTATGACGAAGTTTTTGACATAGACTAGTTATCCGACAAACGATCCGAAATTACACATCATGAGAAGATCATTCGCATCCCCATGTCTGACGAGAGAACATCTTTTGGTGCACGGAGAGAAACATGACACACGACTGCTGACCAATAACTGTATGAAGGCTCGGAAGAGTCTAAGAACAGGATGCATCGCCTTTCTTGTCCATGTGGTCGACAAGAAGGCCGAGTAGTGCAAGGTGGAGGACATCCCTGTGGTAAGGGAATACCCTGAAGTCTTTCCAGAAGACTTGCCGGGACTACCTCCGCAGCGACAAGTCGAATTCAATATCGATCTTGTGCCAGGAGCTGCACCGGTGGCGAAAACTTCATATAGACTCGCACCCTCGGAGATGCAGGAATTATCTACTCAGCTTCAGGAATTGTTTGACAAAGGATTCAATAGACCGAGTTTCTCACCTTGGGGAGCTCCGGTGATATTTGTCAAGAAGAAAGACGGAACCTTTCGGATGTGTATAGATTACCGAGAACTAAACAAGTTAACCATAAAGAACCGGTATCCTTTACCAAGGATTGACGATTTGTTCGATCAGTTACAAGGTTCTAGCTTCTATTCCAAAATTGATCTAAGATCCGGACACCATCAGCTGAGGATCCAAGAGGAAAGCATTCCTATGACAGCGTTCAGGACTCACTATGGGCATTACGAGTTCCTTGTTATGCCTTTCGGCCTAACAAACGCTCCCGCTGTATTCATGGACTTGATGAACCGAGTATGTAAGCCATATCTCAACAAGTTCGTGATCGTATTCATTGATGACATTTTAATATACTAACGAACAGAGGCGGAACACGAACAACACTTGAGAATCATTTTGGAGTTGCTTAAGAAAGAACAATTGTACGCCAAGTTCTCAAAATGCGAAGTTTGGATTCGTGAAGTACATATTCTCGGTCATGTGGTGAATGAGAACGGAATACATGTTGATCCAGCTAAGATAGAGGCCATAAAGAACTGGAACACTCCAAAGACCCCAACAGAAGTAAGACAATTTCTGGGTTTAGCGGGATACTATCTGTAGGACCGTTTTCTGACCTGAACGAGTCGATCAGAAGAGTTTTTCTCAATACGAAAGGCGGAAACAGACGTATTAAGTTCAATTAAGCTAGAATATCACTTTAAACTGTCTTTTGATTGATTTGACAACGATTTACAGCGAGTAGACACTTCGGCAGCACTTCGGCTCTCAAACCGGAATCTGATTTCGTTACAAATGACACAGATCAACCTAGTATTTATAGGCATGGTAATTTCGCTTGAACCAGCCCAAGCAAAATCACTTTCAAGCGAAATCAGTGATTTCGTTTGGACTGACTTGAAGATTTCGTGCGGAATTACAATTTGTAATTTCGTGCGAAATTACCTCCCGACCTATTTTTGACATATTTCTCGTATTACGTACCCTGATCTATCTATATATATACAACACTCGATACAAGACGAAGTCGACAGACGCATGCACCAACAGACTCCCCCTCGAATGTTGACGAAGTCTTCAGTGTCGAGTCTTCAAACTTCAATCTTTATCAGTCTTCTTGACCTCTTCTAAAGTATCTAACAATGTAAAGCATCCTCAATCTCTATCTTCTCTTCTTCTCCAAGATCTCAATCTGGCTCTTATCTCTTTCTAATCATATTGATCAGATCTCTTGGTTCTTTAAGTTCATCAGCATCATCATCTTGCATGAACATCAGGATCTGAAATTGACTCTACAATCTTCTATACCAAGATCTGTAGCTAGCTCTTATATCATCAGACTCCCCCTTAAGTTATACTTGGGATCGCAGTCTGGCTTTTACAGGTTTAAGATCATGACCTGGCTCACATCCTACTCAAAATCAAAACCTGGTTAACCTGCACAATCTCTACCTCACAATAAATTTCACAAATTTAAAATTTTGACAAATTTATTCTCTGCTTACCACTTGAATACACAAATCAATAAATGATTTTACAATGTTAATCACTGATGAACCACTTGTAAAAATAAAATTTTCATTTTCAAAACACTTTTTCATCTCAAACAAATTCTCCCAAACCTTTTGTTCATCATGTTTAGCACTCGGAATTTTGAAAATCAGCTCTCCAACATCAGTTGTCGAAAATATTTTTGAATATTTCAAAATTTATGCTAAAACACACTAAACTCTTTTTGGATATTTAGATATAGAATGAAATGCAGAAAAGAAATATTTACAAACAATATTTTTGAGAGTTTGTGTAAGAGGATCATATCAGATTTTGAGACAAATCACCAACACCGTTAAACTTTAAACATTTTAAGTTCTAAACGATTCACTTAGATTGTCAGTATACTGGTCCACTTAAATTTTCACACAAAGTTCAACTGTTTCGAGATACGAGATTAGTGTTTTAGAGGCTTAAACTTATTCGCGTGTCCCACCTCAGAATATACTCCCGTATCTAGATCCCAATATTCAGTCTTACAGGTGAGTATACCACAGATGATATATGTAAAAGGTTAACTGTGAGGGCCGTGAGAGCTCAGGCTATTGCTTCTGCAAAATCAAAGAGATGGCGGCTTCGACTTTTGGTGTGTTCCCTTTAGAGAATCTTTTCTTCAACAACACATGATTAACATTTTTCAATGTTTCATCATTTTTTATGCTGGGGGGGGGGGCTATATTTCAAGCAAGCGTAAAGTATTCTCCGGGGACTAGGCCATTGCTTCCGCAAAATCAAAAGTCCCGGGATAATACCCCAGATATCACTGAGTATAAAGACCTAGTATCTCAGAAAGAGGGACCTTTCAAACAAGATTTCGGGGGTTACCCATATGTCCGAGAGACGTTCCCCACGATATAAGCAAGTTTGAAATTTAGGTTTATATCTTGTCACAATTTACTAAATGTGTAAAAACCTACTGGAATATCTTTAGTGAGACCGTTTATCACATTTAACTTTCCAATTCTTTAGCGTGCTATGATAGTCCACTGATGTACTATCATTTCCTCTTTTTCATAACAAAACTCGTTTTTAGATTTTATCATGTTTTTGGCTTTTTCAAATTTTCAAAATGTTTTTGGATTTTCTGAAATACTTACTCCCCCTAAAATTCAAAACCATTTAAAAGAAATTTGAAAACAAACTGTACAAGGTAAATTGACAACTATTGTGAATTGCTTCAAATCGCCATCCAGTTGGCATAAACAATCAGAACTCCCCCTCACAACAAACTATTTTCCCATTATGATTTCAAAACACTTAAGTTTGTTTTAATCAAATGGTTTTTCCGGAAAATAAATTTTGTTGATTTCATAAAACCTCTCGTAGGTTAGGGGTCAATTCATCACCTTGTTCTTTCAACCACTTGAAAAATTTAACAAGAGTAAATTGCCATTTTAGTCCCTGTGGTTTGGCCCATTTTGCCAGTATAGTCCAAAGGTTTCATTTTTAACATCTGGATCCAAAAAGGTTTCGTCGTTGCCATTATGGTCCAACTGACTTAACCCCATCCAATAAACTCTGTTACTCAGGGGGCAATGTTGTCATTTCATATATTATTTTTTAATTCCACTTTATTTTTTTCTTTTAATCATTATATAAGATTTATCTTATATATAATAATTATAATATAATTATAATAACATATATATAATAACATATATATATATATATATATACACAGATATTGTGCACCACCACCACTCATCTCTCACTCTCTCCTGTCTCTCTCTCTCATCCACCCTACCAGTCACCACCACCCCCTACCAGTCACCACCGCCCACCACTATCAGCCACCACCGCCCACCACTCATCTCTCACTCTCTCCTGTCCCTCTCTCTCCTGTCTCTCTCTCTCATCCACCAGATGATATCATCACCATCAACAACCTCACCACCGCTGTAAGCACCACCACTGCCGCCGCCAGCGACCCTCACCACCGCTGTAAGCACCACCACCGTCTCGTCTCAACTGTACACCACCGCCACTACTACTGCAAGTCCATCACAAGCCACCATCGTCCCTAACAGGTTTGACTTTCTGTCTCTCTAAAAATGGTGCTTCGACGGGTTTGATGGTGTGGATGTTTATTGTGATGACAGTGGAGGTGGGGTGTTGCTGGTGATGATGGCGGAGGAGGGTGTTGATGGTGATAAACGGCGGCGCTGGGTTGTGGGTTTTGTAGGTGGTGATTGCTTTGAAGATCTATGTGCGATTTGAACTTGGAGGTTGTGATTGATTGGGTTGGGGAGGTGTTTCAGTGAATTTGGGGGTTTTCAGTGAATTTGGGGGTTTTCTGTGAATTTGGTGGTGGGTGGCGGAGGTGGGTGGCGTGGTGGAGGTGGGGTGTTGCTGGTGATGATGGCGGAGGTGTATTGTTGCAGGTTGTATTTTGCGGTGGTGGGGGTGGTGGTGGTGTGGTGGTGGTGGTAGTAGAGAGAGAGAGCAGATCCCTCTGTGACTGAAAGACTTTATAATTTCGTTGATGTATACTGATTATAACCACCCATGTTCCCGACATGTTGTTAACAACCGAATACTGAGGTTGATGGAATTTATGTGCAATACATGGTCCAAAATGGCATGTGCATTGTACAGTTTGGTAATATTTTATACATCAACCTTATATACACATAACCTCAGTACATGGTTACAATGTTGATGTATATAAGGTTGATGTATATGATCAACCAGAATTTAAACATACAGCTTAGTATACATCAACCTCACTCAAGTTTTATATTCGTTCACCTCCTTCTGTGCAATACATGGTCTCAATAAAGCCTAGCCTAATTCGTGTACAGTAACTGGTGGTGGTGGTGGTGTGGTGGTGGTAGTCCAATTGAAACATTTTCTTGAAAACTCATCCATCACTGATGTGGTGTGGTCGGTGGCTGAAGTGTGGTGGTGGCTGAGGTGTGGCAGAGGTGGTGGCTGTGTGTGTGTTCTGTATGTATGTGTGGATTCCATGGTGGTCGGGTGGTGGTGATTGGTTGTGGTGGTCGGTTCCTGGTGATAGTGGTGGTGAGGCTGTGGTGGTGGTGAAGGCAGGGGTGGTGATGGTGGCAGTAGTGATGGTGAGGTGGGTGATGAAGGTGTGTGTATAATATATTCTTTAAATATTAATTAATTAAAACAAATAGATAAAATGACAAAATTGCCCTTGAGTTAACTGAGGTCCATGGATGGAGTTAAGTCAGTTGGACCAAAATGGCAACGATGAAACGTTTTTGGATCCAGATGTTAAAAATGAAACCTTTGGACTATACTGGCAAAATGGGTCAAACCACAGGGACTAAAATGGCAATTAACTCATTTAACAATTTTAAAATCATTCACCAAATACCACTTGTAGAAAATCAAGTACAACTTAATGTCCCTGATTTACCACTTGTAAGTTGAAATATCACAAACGTGAATTTCTCAAGAAAGATGCCGATACCTGCTCCTCACTTACTAACCTGGAAGCTCCGGCAAGTCATACTTTTCACTCATCATAATATGTTCCATCCCAGTCACAAACCTGGGATGACACGATTTTACCTGGTTTCTTTGTTTTCTTTTTATAAAATTCTTTCACCCCTTTGACTTTACCATCAATCATTTTACCAAAAATATGTTTCACTTTGGGGTTAAAAGCTTTTTCAATATCAAATTCTTTCTTTTTAGAGAAAAATTGATTTGAAATCTCAATTTTACCAACTTTTTGTTTAAAATTCTCAGCCCTCAATGGTGGAAAATTGACATCATCCATTGGAGGTACTGATGTTTCCAATTTCAACTCAACACGTGGCTCCTCTAACTTTATGGAATCAGATTCATCACCTGAAAATAACTCATCTGATTTTGACGAATCAGAATCATTGCTAGAACTATCATCAGATTTCTTAACAACCCACTTTTGGTTATCAAGATTCGCTATTCTCTTGTAAAACCTCTTTGAACATTCACCAACCTCAAACTTCGAATTTTTGAAAACTTTGAATTGTTCAGTTGGTGATTCATTCTCAACAATCTTTCCTTTCAATTTTTCAGAAACTCCCTGTTTTGTTTGAATTGCATTTGGACAATTCCTGGCAATATGGCCAACTGTTTTGCATTGAAAACAGGTTCTTGTCTCCTTCTTCTGAACAACATTTTTCTCTATTTCCTCTTGCTTCTTTGCAAGGAATTCTTTGTTCGATTGATTCCTGAACAACTGCTCCTTTTCCTCTTCAGTTGATGTTCCTAAAACAAAAACAATTTTTGGTTTATAAGTTTTTTTTCATTTTTATGATTTTTCGGTGGAATAAAACAAAAACATTTTCTTTTGAAATTACCGTTATGGTTTGATTTCTTTTGAAAACCTGAACCAGAACTGTAACCCTTTTTCTTGTTTAAACGTTGTTGAACTCTTGAGGTATAAGGTTTAGGTTTTTTAAAAAGATTTACATCTTTTATTTCAGAAATATTAATTTTTGTTAGTTTGAAAACCTTTTTGATCATGTCAGGTTTAACACTTCTTATTGGAAAATCTTCATCAGAATATAATTTTTCAGAATCATTCAAAGTATAAGCAACTTTGAATGTTTCGTCATTCAAATTAGACTTTGATAACAAGAAATCTTTATTGTAAACCCGTTTGTCCTTTTTGACTGTTGACTTTGACGTTTCAGATTTTGACTCCGACTTTGACTCCTCGGTTTCATCTTTATCCAACACCTGATCGACCACTTTCTTTATTAACTCGGACTCATGATCAGTATCATATGACGTAAAAGTGACATCAATGTTGTCGGGCAAATTATCTGATGGTTCAGATTCCCACACTAAGTTGGTTGCCTTTTTGACTCTTTCTGAATTTGGATTTCTAGGAGAATATCCATTTTCAAGCGGGGGTGGACACTTTGTATAACTGACACTTTGTTTCTTACCAGAAATCTTCACTTCAGTATCCTTTTTCTTTTCAGAACTCTTGTCTTCAGACATTTCATCTTCATCAAACGCCTTCATGCCTTCCACTGTTGGATAAATCCTGTCAATAACATAAGAAGTACATGAGTAACTTTTTAACAATCTATTTACTCTTTCTGTTTCAATTCTTTGAGTTTCCAATTTCTGTTCAAGCACAGCACACTTTTCGATATAATTGTTGACAACTTTCTGCTTCGTCATGAAAGCTCCTTGAAGTGTCTTCATTGCTGTTGCTTGTTCACTGCTTGATAGATTGTATTGATTCATGGCTTTATTCAAAACATCATAAGATTCTTTCAATCTGTTCATATTATGAATCAAAGTACTGTTTTGTTTCTTCACTGCTTCACAGTTTTCACATATCACCGGAATCTTTTGTGCATCGACTTCAGTTTCAACTTTGAAAACTGGAATATCTTTGACCTTTTTCCTTATCACTCGAACTTCTTCATCATCACTGCTGACAGGTTTTTTAACTTTCTTCTTTTTCTTTTTAGCTTTATCATCATCATTGTCACTCTCTTCCATCATTCTTAATTGCATTTCCATTCTCCTTGCATAATAATCATTATCATTATCACTATATTCAGCAACTCGAGCAACAAAAGCTTTATGATTTGGAGTTTTGTTAGGATCATAATCATCCCAACTAAAATTTGCCCAGCTAAACCCTTCTGGTAATTTTTCATCATCTTGATTTATCAGACATGCTTTATTGTCAGCTGAAACATATTTGTCCCAACTAAAACCACTTGTAGACTTTTTATTATCTTGATTCACCATGCAGGCTCTCTTTGATGATTCCTCAATTGCCTTCCTAGCATGTGCAGTTTGTGGCTCTTGTTGATGTGATTGTTGAGCAACTTGATGATAAATTGCTTTCTGATAGTAATCATTGTTGTTGAACGGATTTTGAGCTCCACTTGCTTCGCGATTTATGCACTCCCTCTTAAAGTGTCCTTTTTCCCTGCAATGAAAACAAGTAACTTTAGATTTATCAAAACCTAAAGTAGAAACATTTGCATCACGGAAATCATCTCTTCCCGTAATTTGTTTAAACTTTTCTGCTCTCCTCAACACACTCGCCAAACACCACTTTATATCCATCAATTCCATCTCCTCAACATCAATCTGATCGTAATCCTCTTTTGTCAACATTGGATTCCCGATCTTTCCTGTAACTAAACTTTCATATGATTCTAATACAGTTCCCAACAATGACATGTGACCTTTTGCAACCTCTTCCCAGAAATTTTCACCATTTTCAAGATTCAAAACAATGTTGCATTGTAATCTTTTGCCATTCTTGGTTGTTGAAATGTTCGGATCAAATGATGAATATGAAGAAAAACTTGTTTTGCTGTTTGATCCTTTAGAAGACCCTCCAGACGAACTCTTTGCATTGAATGCAGTCTCAACCTTTGGTGACATGTTTGTTTTATCACTAACACCTCCTTTGTAATAAAGACTGATATCTTGTTCACCATCAAAATCCTTCATTCTTGAGATTTTCCTTTGTTCCATCTCTTGAGCTTCAAGCTTTTCAATGAACTTATTCAGTGTTAAATTGCTAAAATCTTTCTTATTCCTCAACATCATGAGATACGTGCCCCAAGTTTCATGTGGCAAAGCATCAGCTAACTTCTCAATCAACTCTTCATTATCTTTATTGATGCTCAATCTCTTCATTTGAACTAACAAATTGCAATATCTTTCGATGATCTGCTTGGTGCTCTTAGTTCTCAAACCACGAAATAGATCGAATTCTTTCTTCAAAAGTGACTTTTTATTCTTAATCATCTCTTTACTACCGACAAACTTCGATTTTAACACTCTCCAAATTGAATATGCACTTCCATTGTGTTGCAGTAATACCAAGATATCTTCTTTAACTGCTTGATGTAATAGACTAATCATCATCTTTTCATTTTTGTATTTCTTTCTATCATCAACACTTAGATCTTTAATAGCAATCTCCTCTTCCTCATCATTCAAAGGTCTAACATATTTCGTTTCCACGCATTCCCAAGCATCCAAGTAATTTGCTTGTACCCAATTCTCAAACCTTTCTTCCCATCCTTTATACTCTTCAATGTTCATGAGCTTTGGCGGTTTTTGCATGGTACCTGTTTCATTTTCCATGTTCAAATTCTGAGTAACAGATGCTGGTGTAGTCGGGGTGGTAGCAAATGCGTTATAAAATTCCTCTTCCATGTTTCGGTAACAAGTTTCCTAAAACTTTGACACTTTCAAGCGAAATCAAATCTTTCACACGAAATAACACTCTCAAACGAAATACCTCTTCACACGGAATTACCGAGTTCGAACAAAATACCAATTTGAAGCGAAATAACTAATCTCGTGTGAAACTTTCAAACGGAATTACAATCTGGTGCGAAATTAGTGATTTCGCGCGAAATCACTCAAACGAAATAACAATTTGGAGTGGATTAGTAATTTTGAACGGAATCACTCAAGTGAAATACTGGTTTCGAGCGAAATTAAGGTCTTATTCCGGGCGAAATACCGCTGACGTCATCATTTCGATCTGTTTTTGCCAAAATTGATTAGGTTTTAAGTCGATTTTAGATCTGAAACTTTCAAGGGTTTGTTAAAACACTATTGCACGTATAATGTGAGAAAATTAGCCAATTTTAACCGTGAAAAGTTGTTAATTTTGAAAAAGTAGGTGTAGAAATCAGAAATTGCAGCTGAATTGATAAGACTCTTCCTCCTGAGCTCTGATACCACTAGTAGGATCGTTTTCTGACCCGAACGAGTCGATCAGAAGAGTTTTTCTCAATACGAAAGGCGGAAACAGACGTATTAAGTTCAATTCAGCTAGAATATCACTTTAAACTGTCTTTTGATTGATTTGACAATGATTTATAGCGAGTAGACACTTCGGCAACACTTCGGCTCTCAAACCGGAATTTGATTTTGTTACAAATGACACGGATCAACCTAGTATTTATAGGCATGGTAATTTCGCTTGAACCAGCCCAAGCGAAATCACTTTCAAGCGAAATCAGTGATTTCATTTGAACTGACTTGAAGATTTCGTGCGGAATTACAATCTGTAATTCCGTGCGAAATTACCTCCCGACCTATTTTTGACATATTTCTCGTATAACGTGCCCTGATCTATCTATATATATACAAGACTTGATACAAGACGAAGTCGACAGACGCATGCACCAACACTATCGAAGATTCATTGAGAATTTTTCTAAAATTTCTCAACCGCTAACCTCACTCACTCAAAATGATAGAAAGTTCGATTGGGGTGAAAAACAAGAATTGGCATTCCATACACTCAAAGATAAACTATTCCAAGCGCCAATCTTATCACTCCCTGACGGCACCGATGACTTTGTGGTGTATTGTGATGCATTGCACCAGGGCTTGGGTTGTGTATTAATACAACATGAAAAAGTCATCGCGTACGCGTCACGACAGTTGAAAGTTCATGAAAAGAATTATACCACTCACGACCTAGAGTTGGGCGCAGTAGTATTCGCTTTAAAGATTTGGCGTCATTATCTTTATGGTACTAAGTGTACCATATTCACAAATCACAGGAGTCTTCAACATATATTCGATCAAAAGGAATTAAACATGCGCCAACGGCGACGGGTAGAATTATTGAATGACTATGACTGTGAAATCAAGTACGATCTGGGCAAAGCAAACATCGTAGCGGATGCTTTGAGCCAGAAAGAACGAGTCAAAACATTGCGGGTACAAGCTTTAGAGTTGACAATTCAAACGAACTTTACTACATGAGTGCACAATGCACAACAAGAAACTTTAGAGCCGGAAGACATTTAAGCTACGAGGATTAGAGAAACAAGTGGAAGCAAACAAAAATGACACTTTATATTTCATGGGAAAGATCTGGATTCCATATTTTGGTGGTCTACGAGACTTGGTGCTGGACGAAGCACACAAGTCAAGATAACTTGTGCAAAGGTCAAGGCCGAGTATCAAAAGCCATCTGGTTTATTACAACAACCCGAGATTCCTGTTTGGAAATGGGAGCAGATATCAATGGACTTCATTACAGGACTCCCACGGACCTCTCGAGGTCATGACATGATATGGGTTATCGTTGATTGATTAACCAAGTCGGCTCACTTCTTACCTATTCATGAAAAAGAAAGTACCACGAAGTTAGCTGAAATATACCTCAACGAGATTGTGGCACGTCATGGAGTGCCTATTTCAATAATCTCGGATCGCGATGGTCGCTTTGTGTCAAGAATATAACAATCATTTCAAGAATCGCTTAGATCTCGTTTGGATCTAAGTACAACATTTCATCCGCAAACCGATGGACAAAGCTAGCGAACCATCCAAACGTTGGAAGACATGCTTCGTGCATGTGTGATGGATTTAGGCGGAAACTGGGATACTCATTTACCTCTGGTAGATTTCTCGTATAATAACAATTATCACACAAGCATCAAAGCTGCCCCATACGAAGCACTATACGGACGGAAGTGCCGATCACCGCTATGCTGGGCGGAAGTCGAAGACAAACAACTCATTGGCCCTGAACTAGTCCAAGAGACTACTGATAAGATAGCAAAGATACGAGACTCTATCAAAACGGCTCGTGACAGACAAAAGAGCTACGCGGACATAAGACGTAAACCATTATCCTTCGAGGTCGGAGACAAAGTCTTACTAAAAGTCTCGCCTTGGAAAGGCGTAGCTAGATTCGGGAAACGCATAAAACTAAACCCGAGATACATTGGGCCATTTGAAATTCTAGGAAAGATCGGTACCATCGCGTACAAGTTGAAACTGCCCGAAGAATTCAGTAACATACACGACACATTTCATGTGTCGAATCTCAAGAAAAGTCCGACTGTTGAGACAGTTATCATCCCAACGGATGAAATTCATGTAGACGCACACTCCAGTTTATCAAAGAACCCATTGAGGTTATGGACCGGAAGGTCCACAAGACAAGGAGAAGTCGTATTCGAACTAGTCAAGGTCCGCTGGAATTCACGTCACGGACCCGAGTATACATGGGAACGTGAAGATCAGATTAAGGCAAAATATCCCCACATGTTCAAGAAGACTCCTGCAAAGGATGGCTCAACTTGAATTTCGGGACGAAATTATTTTTAACAGGGGGAGAATGTGACAACTGGCAAATAACTGGTAATTCTGTACAATCTAATCACTATTTATATTTCTAAATCTCATGCATTTAGCGTAATTTAATTACGTAACTGTGTCGTATACTGGATAACAGTGTTAGGACAAGAAAACAAAGCTAAAGCATATGTTGGTGTTCGTCGTATTGTGAAACCAAACAAACAATGTCCTAAAAGTATTGGTAGAAAGTGCTGCGTGCACTATTCACGGTTGCACTATTCATGCCAGCAAACCGTGAAATCAGACCGAAACACTGAAAAACGACACTCGGATAACATAACTGAGTCCATTTATATAAGAAAACATTATTATGAAAACACATCTTGCAAAGAAACAAGACTTTCCGGTATAACGCCCTAATCTCAAAAATGTCTGTTTCGGCTTAAAATATAGCATTTTTAACGTGTTCGAACCTATAACAAAGCATTTTTGGGACTTCGGAATAATGTCAATTGATGAAAAACACACTAAAACCATAAGATGATATCAACGGAATGTTCATAATCACAAGTTTCCGGTATTACACCGCTTTGCGCTAAAATAATTCGTTAGCGAACCGACGAACTAGTAGGCGACATTTTTGTCACAAAACAAGCAAACGAAGAATCTGGCGAACTAGTTAAGCAAAATTTGGAACTCAGAATCACTCCATACATCTTTCGGATGCAGTTTGACCACTCGCGGAAATGTTCGTAGGTGCGGCGCAAAAGCACCGTTATTGAACCGACGACCGAACGAAAGACATTTTAAGCATCGGAATGCACTTTTTACTAGTTGGACAAACTATTTAGTATTAATTCAAGTCCTAATCCCTAATTACCCTTTTTATGGTGTACTTTAAACCCTAATCACCTTACTTTAATTAATGGTCAAAATATCTTGATTTATTAACACTTTTTATAAAATATTTACATTTTACCCCCCCCCCCTTGTCAAAATCGGTCAATATGTGGGTCCCCCAATGTTCAACCTACAACTTGAGATTATGGATAAATATGTATGGTGTGGGAAGACTTTTGTGCACTTGAAATCATAACAAATCCTAAACTAAATCTTCCTATCATATCTAACACCATAGCTCTCATTCTTATCATCTTTCAAACACCACAACATCTCTCAAACACCCCCTACCTTACGGCAGCCATAGTTCCCCCCACAAACCACCTTCAAACTTTCATTTACTTCTCTTTTGTTCACTAAAAATAACCTTTACAAAATCACTCACTTATGGAGTAAACATGGAGCATTATTAGGAGCATATTTGGAGCTTAATCATCTTCTAATTTTCTTATTTAGCTTATGCAATATTGTAAGTCTTCTAATCATCATTTTTAAGCTTCATTTTACTAGTTAATCATAGAAGTACAAGTTGATGATCTTGAATTTAAAGCTTAATTTAATCAAAAACCCTAAACACAAAGCTAATAAACACTAAATATGAATATATTATGTGTTGATTTATGTTGTTTAGTGTTAATATGTTCATATGATCATGTTGATTATGTTATTTTTGTTGAGATTAGTAGCTTAAAGCTTATGTTTATGATGATCTCATGAATAGATTCATGTAGTATTTAAGACTTATGTTCATCTTATCATGATGAATATTAATATATGATTTAAACATGGATATATTTAAATCTTATAAGATCATCATACTCACTTTCATGAACTAAATATGTATTTTAAAGATCACATGAGGAAACAATTGTTTAGAAGGATTTACAACCTAATCTTGGAAGATTAGTAGACTTTAATTTTACAAGACTAGTTAAAAGACTTTATTATTACAAAATATCCTCATGAAAAGTCTTGTAATAAAAGGGGTTAAAGTGGGAAAACTTGATTTGAACTTATGACAAAAATGATGTCTTCAAAAAGTCAAGTAAAAATGTGAAGATTATTTGTTAAACAAGTGGTTAAAATACCCTTATAAAGTTCATGGAAATGAGGGTTAAAATGTATGATATCATGCGTGTAAAGTTGGGATAATTAAACTTGATTTGGAAATTGATTATGATTATGGGTTTAAACATGGTTTAAACGCATTTTTATAACGTGGGAGACGTCATAGTTTTAGGGGAAACTATGGCGAATTTTTCTAAAAATCTAATCGCGATTAAAGAGGGGATTAAAGGGTGATTAAGAATGTTAAACACGATTAGTGGTCATAAACGTCATTTTGGAAACCCTAATGAGAACATTTAAGTCTTAAATATTCAATAAGTTTTATGGACTAAAACTTATTCTTTTACAAAAACAAATGGTTAAAAATGTAACCATATCTGTATATATAATTTTTGGCAAAAATTATATATTTTTTTGGAAACTTGTCAAGTACATGTATTATGTGCTATATGTGTATGTATTAGATACCTATAGGGTGATCAAAATAAATACACATACACGTTCCTACATGGTCCAAGAAATGCTAGTAAATCGGACAATTAAATAAAATGGCCGAAATGGAAATATATAACACTTGACGACAACAATTTAGGCGTATCGACATCATGAACAAGTTACTACAAAGTCGAGTCTAAAATAACATATTTTAGACATTAAAACGAGAACATATCTAAACGATCGATAACAAGAATCCGGAAAGTCGAAAACGATACAAATTACCAAGTATTTTTCATAGGAAAAATGAACTTATTTAAAGTTTACTACTTGGTAACATTTTGGTAAAAATTGCAAGATTATGTTAATGGACTCATAAAGTTAGGATTGGGCCTATCAAAGCTAGCAATGGGCTAGGCCCAAATTCCCTAATACATGGGCTAGGGCCCAATGGCAATATAACATGGGCTCGGCCCAATAACAATAAAACATGGGTTAGGCCCAATAACATAGATAACATGGGCTCGGCCCAATGACATGGGCTCGGTCCAATAACATTAAAACATGGTTTAGATACGATAACATAGATCACATGGGCTCGGCCCAATGGCATGATGTAACACCCCGAAAAAAATGTAAAACCTTAAACTGGAATTAGTAAGGTTTAAATAAACGAGAATTTACTAACTAGGAAATTTAACCTAATTAGTTAAGAATCTAGAAATAACCATAAAGTAGAGTTAAAGCTCACTAAAATCAATAATGATCAAAGTGAAGGGGTTAAAGTTGTTAAAACTGAAACTTTAAATCTAATAAACAAACAAAACACAAACTTAACCCCCACTTCAATTCCCTGGTCGACCAGAGACATCAGGGGCGACACCCACCATGAATCAACCCTAGAATTCTACTAAAATCCACAATTGAAGGAGCAAATCTGGTCCAAACGAAAATCCGAGCATAAAATCGTGATCCTCATCACAAGAGGATTACAAGGTATGTAAAATTTAAGGATTTCTCGCAACTAGAAATTCTCATGAATTGGAAAAAAAATCTGAAATTGAGCTTGCATGTATGTGTTATGTTGATCATGGAACAACTATAGTGTTTAGGGACAAACCCTAGATCAAAATAAGTTGAAATCATAAGATAATTTTGTGAAACATAAGAACACCATTGTAGGTGGTTTGTAAATTATGTGTACTTGAATAAACTCTAGGAAATAGATTGTTGATTTCGTGTAAATTAGCAATCTGGAAGTGATTTCAGCAAATAGAAGCTAATATTCATGTAAATTGGTTGATTTGTATGAAAATAGGGTTAAATGAATAAACTAAAGATGTGATGTTTAATCATCTAAAAATCTGCCTATGAAGTGCTTGTTGAAATGCCTCTATGAAGGCTTTAAAACTGAAATTCGGAGCATAAACGCATAATCATAATGTTTTGGTGTATTATGCGAATTATGATTTAAAGAGAGTTCTAAAACGCATCATAAATGGACTCTATAGGAACGGACGCAGGAACGTCAAGCGGACAAACGGGTGGCGAATCACGTTTAAAGGGCAAACTTTGAAGGTATGTAACTTGACCCGTTACATTTATTAAGCTTGATGATTTTATTGTGTATTTGAATCCTTGAATAAGAGTTATTGAAGTAAGCGATGAAATCGTCTAAATTGATTGATTGATTAAATTTGTTTAGTACTCGTTGGTAGTCGTCATGGAGGTGGATTCCGTAGACGAGCCAAACGGGTCAATTAATCAAGTAAAGTTTGATTAAAGTTCGGAATATGATGGATTGCTCTTTGATATAGCTCAACATATAACATGTTAGAATTTCTAGAATTTAATGTGGTATATGTTAGAAAAGTAAATTCCAAGAGCTGGATTTGAGTGAAATGATCAAAACAAACAAAACTTGAAATCTCCAGGTACCACCGTAAATTACGGTAATACCGTAATTTACGGTGAAGAAAATATAAGTTACGGTACAGACCCCCTGATTTACGGTGATCAAATCAATCCAAGACTCACCGTAAATTACGGTGATACCGTAATTTACGGTGGACAACAATATAAGCTTTATATTTTGTTATTTCAAATTTGATGTTAAATCTTTGGAATTTTATTATATAATAACATCAAAGCTAATGTTTTCAATGGTTTAAAATCATAGGTGAATTGGTGGTTCATACGGGTGGCGATCAAGCGATTAATGAAGAACTGAACACTCCATTTTGAAGCTTCCGCAATGATTTAAGTCTTTTGTAGTCTTGATGTATGGGTTGTAAACACATGTTAACAAAATTTTTGAAATGATGTAACTTAGTCATAGTTGATTAAGATCTTGGTAACTAATGAACTTCTTTTATGAAAGTCATGTACTTAAACTATATTTTGTTTAAATTTAAGGGTAAAAATTTTAGGGTGTTACAAGTTGGTAATCAGAGCTCAAGGTTGTCAATAAGTGTTCGGTTCAAGCTTGATCGATCGTCCGGTAAGAATTAATTTGTTTTGTTAATAAATTATGTACTATGTATAGAATGAGAAATGAAAAATATGCATGAAAAGAGTGTGTAAGCTCACTCAAAAACAAGAAATACATGAAACAAGAATGATCAAATCAAGTTACGGACTTGATTGAATAGAAACAAGAATTATTAAATCAAGTTACGGACTTGATTGAATAGAAACAAGAATTATTAAATCAAGTTACAAACTTGATTGAATTAAAACAAGAATGATTAAATCAAGTTATGAACTTGATTAAATCAAAACAAGTAAAGCATGTGTTATAAATGGAATGTTTAACAATCTATGTAAACATTTCAGAAATCGAGATGGCTGATGGAGGCAATGATAATGCGGTGCCAAGAGTCACCGAACAAGTGAGGGAAGTGATTGCCGAAGAGGTTGGAAAGGCGATCGAAAACAGTTTGTCGGGCTTTATTGATAAAATCCAAAACACGGTTTTATCGATAGTAGAAGATAGAATCAAGAAACTAGAAGAAGATTCAAATGTAGCAAAGGAAAAGCGTGGAGGACGAAAGCCTTGTTCATACAAGGAATTCATGGCTTGTAAACCACCAACATATAATGGGGAGGTTGACCCGATAGTGTGCCAACGATGGCTAAGTGACATCGAAGGGGTATTCGAGAGAACCCATTGTGACGAAGAAGACTACGTAGCTTATGGTACGGGTCAACTAAGGAGTCAAGCGAAAGATTGGTGGGATAACAAAAAGAAGGAGATTGGAAGTGAAGCGGTTAAGGCCATGACTTGGGAGGAGTTTAAGACGCCGTTTCTTAAACACCATAGTCCCAAGGCGGTCGTAAATAAAATCAAGGAAGAGTTCATGCAACTCAGACACAAAGGTGAATCCATAGACAAGATCACGGGGATGTTTATGGACAAGATGAAGTTCTGTGATGAATTGATAACGAATGAAGAGCAAAAGGTCTATTATTATCATAACATGCTAAGCGCGGAATATAGAGAGTTCATAACCCCTTCAAAGTACGAGACCCTTACCGAGATTGTCAATGCTGCTCGGGAAAGGGAGATCGAATTGAAAAAGAGTATAGAACGGGGTGAACGAAGGGCACTAGATGTGAATCCAAGCCCTACCAAGAAAGCAAGAGTGAATGAAACAGCAAAGAGATCAGATGCTAAAGGTAGTACACCAGGTTGCAAAATTTGTGGGAAAAATCATAAGGGTGAATGGCGTTACAAGGATAAGCCTTGTCCTATATGCAAGAAAACGGGACATATGGCTATGTCATGCCCGGAGAAAGTGACGGTTTGTTACAACTGTTATCGAACGGGTCACAAGAAGTCGGAATGCCCGGAACTGGTTGGAAAGAAGGATGGGCAAGAACCGAAAGGTGAAGCCCCGAAAGCAAAGGCAAGATCTTTCCAACTAACTGCTGCAGAAGCGAAGATTGAACCTAACGTGGTCTCAGGTATATTTGCTGTAAATTCAATTCCCGCACACGTGTTATTTGATACGGGTGCGAATAAATCCTTTGTTTCATATGGGTTTATTCGACATCCTTCATTTATTCTAACAAAATTACCTGTGCCTTTAGAAGTAGAGATAGGTAATAACAAAAGCTTTATTGTTTGTGATGTATGTGAAAATTGTAAACTGAGCATCGATGATGAAGAATATTTGATAAATCTAATCCCGATGTCGATGGGAGAATTCCAAGTAGTCGTGGGGATGGATTGGTTATCTCAATACCATGCAAAGGTCGTGTGTTTTCGCAAAGAGATAAAACTAACATCTCCGAGCGGAAAACACGTCACCATTTATGGCGAAAAACGAGGCAACCCCATAGTATGTTCGATGTTGAAAGCTCACAAGCTCATGAAGCGAGGATGCAAGGCATTCATAATTTATGCAAATGAGACCGAGAAAGAATCACGGAAGATTGGAGATGTACCGGTAGTACGAGATTATGAAGATGTTTTTCCGGAAGATTTACCGGGGATACCGCCTGAACGGGAAGTAGAGTTCGGGATCGAATTGATTCCGGGCGCGAAACCTGTGGCAAAAACCCCGTACCGACTTGCACCGTCGGAATTACAAGAGCTAATGTCCCAAATTCAAGATTTGCTTGACAAGGGGTTTATAAGGCCGAGTGTGTCTCCTTGGGGCGCGCCGGTGTTGTTTGTGAGAAAGAAGGACGGGAGCATGCGCATGTGTATCGATTATCGGGAGTTAAATAAACTCACGGTAAAGAACCGATACCCGCTCCCGAGGATAGATGACTTATTTGACCAACTACAAGGCGCGAGTTGGTTTTCAAAAATTGACCTTTGGTCGGGGTATCACCAACTAAAGGTCAAAGAGGAAGATGTGCCGAAGACGGCTTTTCGCACAAGATACGGACATTACGAATTTCTCGTGATGTCGTTTGGGCTGACAAATGCGCCCGCGGCTTTCATGGACCTTATGAACCGGGTTTGCAAGCCAATGTTAGATAAGTCGGTCATCGTGTTTATCGATGATATCTTGGTGTACTCGAAAAATGAAGTTGAACACACACACCATTTACAAGAAGTGTTAGAGACACTTAGGCGAGAGAAGTTATATGCGAAATTCTCTAAATGTGCCTTTTGGTTACGAGAGGTTCAATTTTTAGGCCATGTCATAAATGCCGATGGAGTATTGGTGGATCCGTCAAAGATAGAAGCAGTGTCAAAATGGAATTCCCCTAAGAACCCTTCGGAAATTAGAAGCTTTCTGGGGCTTGCTGGATATTATAGGAGATTCATTCAAGATTTCTCCAAGATTGCATCGCCGCTAACAAAGTTAACCCAAAAGAAAGCAAAGTTTATTTGGGGAGTCGATCAAGAAAAAAACGTTTCGGACGCTAAAAGAAAGGGTAACTCAAGCTCCGGTACTGACATTGCCGGACGGAGTCGAAGACATGGTGGTTTATTCAGATGCTTCATTAACGGGGCTCGGTTGCGTGTTGATGCAACGGGGCAAGGTAATAGCCTATGCCTCGAGACAATTGAAGATACACGAGAAGAAATACCCCACGCACGATCTCGAGTTGGCAGCGGTGGTATTTGCATTAAAAATATGGAGGCATTACTTGTATGGGGTAAAGTGCACCATATTCACCGACCACAAGAGTTTGAAATACTTCTTCGATCAGAAGGAGTTAAAGATGTGACAAAGGCGGTGGCTGGAAACGGTGAAGGACTATAATTGTGAGATACACTATCACCCCGGAAAGGAAAATGTGGTAGCGGATGCTCTAAGCAGAAAAGCGGATTATGTCCCAATACGAGTGAGGTCGATGCAATTCGTGGTAACCTCGGGTATACTTGAACGTATTCGAGAAGCGCAATTAGAAGCAGTAAAAGAAGAGAATTGGAAGAAGGAAAGAATAATTGGACAGTTGAAAGACTTGTCGGATGGGAATCACGGGTTAAAGACTCGATCCGGAAGGATATGGGTCCCACATACCTGTGGAGTAAAGGCGCTTCTACTTGATGAAGCTCATAAATCCCGTTATTCAATTCATCCGGGTGCGACCAAGATGTACAATGATTTGAAACAAAATTATTGGTGGCCCGGAATGAAGAGGGATGTGGCGAAGTATGTGGAAAGATGCTTGACATGTTTACAAGTCAAGGCGGAGCATCAGAAACCCTATGGCAAACTCCAACCGTTAGAAATTCCGGTTTGGAAATGGGAACATATTACAATGGACCTGTTAACCAAGTTGCCTAAGACGAATCGTGGTTTTGATGCAATATGGGTAGTGGTGGATAGATTGACAAAAAGTGCTCACTTCATTCCGATTCGTGAGACTTATACGTCAGAAAAGATGTCAGAAGTCTATACCAATGAAATCATAGCACGTCATGGAGTGCCGGTGTCCATCGTGTCTGATAGGGATACCCGGTTTACTTCGAATTTCTGGCGTGATTTCCAAGAACAAATGGGGACCAAATTGTTCATAAGCACTGCATACCATCCTCAAACGGATGGACAAAGTGAAAGAACGGTACAAATATTGGGAGACATGCTACGGGCGTGTATAATCGACTTTGGAGGCAGTTGGGATGTTCACCTACCGTTAGTCGAGTTTTCGTATAACAACAGTTACCAATCTAGTATTAAAATGGCACCATACGAACTGCTTTACGGTAGGAAGTGTCGAACCCCGGTTTGTTGGGGTGAAGTGGGTCCACGCGAACTCGCCCATCAAGACATAGTAAGAGCAACGAACGAAAAGATCGATAAAGTTCGGGCACACTTGAAAGCGGCTCAAGACAGGCAAAAGGCGTATGTAGATAAAAGGAAAAGGCCAATTGAATTTCAAGTGGGTGACATGGTCATGCTAAAAGTGTCCCCATGGAAAGGCGTTATTAGATTTAGAAAGAAGGGGAAGTTAAGCCCAAGGTTTATCGGGCCATTTAAAATTATCGGGAGAGTTGGCAAGGTAGCTTACCGTCTTGAACTACCGGAGGAGCTAAGTGGGATCCATGGCACGTTTCACGTATCTCAATTAAGAAAGTGCCTAGCTGACGAAACGACCTATATCCATTACGATGATATCGAAGTGGATAATAGTCTAAATTATGTGGTGAGACCGGTTGAAATTTTAGACAGAAAGGTCAAACGTTTACGAAATAAACAAATCGATCAAGTCAAAGTCAAATGGGAGCATAGGAAGGGTTCGGACACTACATGGGAGTCCGAAGATGAGATGCGACGTCTTCACCCTACTTTATTTGGTACGTATTGCGGTTTCGAGGACGAAACCCTTTTTAAGGGGGGTGGACTTGTAACACCCCGAAAAAAATGTAAAACCTTAAACTGGAATTAGTAAGGTTTAAATAAACGAGAATTTACTAACTAGGAAATTTAACCTAATTAGTTAAGAATCTAGAAATAACCATAAAGTAGAGTTAAAGCTCACTAAAATCAATAATGATCAAAGTGAAGGGGTTAAAGTTGTTAAAACTGGAACTTTAAATCTAATAAACAAACAAAACACAAACTTAACCCCCACTTCAATTCCCTGGTCGACCAGAGACATCAGGGGCGACACCCACCATGAATCAACCCTAGAATTCTACTAAAATCCACAATTGAAGGAGAAAATCTGGTCCAAACGAAAATCCGAGCATAAAATCATGATCCTCATCACAAGAGGATTACAAGGTATGTAAAATTTAAGGATTTCTCGCAACTAGAAATTCTCATGAATTGGAAAAAAAATTCTGAAATTGAGCTTGCATGTATGTGTTATGTTGATCATGGAACAACTATAGTGTTTAGGGACAAACCCTAGATCAAAATAAGTTGAAATCATAAGATAATTTTGTCACACCCCTTTCTACGGCGGAAGCACGAGGTGTGATCATGAAAGGTTCTCATTGCATACGAAGAGTAAACATGCTACATGCTCGTAAAAAATAACATTCAAATACCATAATTTGAAAACATTCGTTAGCGTTTACATCGCTAAGTCGCATAAAGCATTGTCTTAAAAGTTTACAACTTTATTCAAAGTTAAACACAAGCGACATCCACGAGCATAAGCTAGACCACGCGCACATCCATCCTAGTTACCTGAAATACATGTGAGTTTTTGGAAAAACGTCAACATAAAGTTGGTGTGAATTCATGCGGTTTTGTATTTCATGTTTGTATACTTTGTATGAAAACATAGTTTGTGAGTAAATCAAGTTTTCATATATAAATCCAGTTTCATGTGTACACCACGTACCCATTTATAATTCAATCTTTTCTTGAGTACCCCACGTACTTCAAGTTATATCTCAATCCTCTTGAGTACCCCACGTACTTCAAGTTATATATCAATCTTCTTGAGTACCCCACGTACTTCAAGTTATATATCAATCTTCTTGAGTACCCCACGTACTTCAAGTTATATATCAATTTTGTATGGTATGAATTTTATGTACATACAGTATTTCTGTAATTATCAGATTGTTAATGGGTTGCAAAGCCATTAACCTGTGGCACGTCATAGGAAGTCACCAAACCTAAGGCATTTAATTGGTATATTCTGAGACACAAAAGCACTTCCTCGGTTCTCGCCCCGACCGGGAGTGTGGCTGAGAGGCACCCGTTAGATCTAACCTTTTGTTCTGCGGTCTGAATGTATATGTTGATTAATGGTGCTTCTGTACCCTATTCGTGACACTATTTCTCATAACGCATCCTACTTGGTTCTCGTCCTCACCAAGCGCGTTTCTTGTTATCATTTCTCATAGCGCCTTATACTTGGTTCTCGTCTCACCAAATGCGCTTCTCATATTCATATATTTCGTCACACTTGGTTCTCGTTCTCACCAAGTGTACTTCTTGTATTTATATCATACCATTTATAAATATTGTACTTTTGTACATGTATTTCACCCCCGAAGTTATAAAAACTGAAAACAGTTAAAGAGAAAAGGGGGAGCATGAACTCACAACTTTGCGTTCCTAGCGTCGTAAACTCCACCGGATTTGCTTAAATAACGTCGTAACCTATACGCGTTTTCTTAACGTTAGTCACTAGACTTGTGTCGCACAAGTACAGTCACTCTCTTTTGTGTATATTCTTGTGTTAAAAATATTCCATATTTTTAACTACGTATCTTACTTATATTATTTTCTCCAAAAATAAATATAAGTCTTTTATGTTTTGCACTTTGCACCCGAATTATGTTTCTTGTATGTTGTATGTGTATTTTTATATTTCTACTCCTCATGAGTATTTAGTGTATTTTTAAGTCTTAATACACTAGCACGTATAACACATACTATATACACTTAACACACAAGTTGGTGATCAAATAATGTATATTTTTCTCTCAAAAATATATACTTACTATCCATTTTTATTCTTGAAGAAATCCTCATTTCTTATCATCAAAAATCAGGGAAACCTTAGTACTACTCTTAAACACATTTTTAGGGAATAAGTTTCTCAAAAACTTATATTTTTCTAAGTGTCAAAATTTATAAAAATTTTGACAGAGTTTCCCCTAAAAATGGAGGTTTCCCACGTTTTCAAAACGTGTGTTTATTTTCTTTTAAATCATCATCAATCATCAATAATCAGCAACAACAATTATCAACAATAATCACTACTTTTCCCCACTTCATGAACTTGGATATTTACCAAGGTTGTGTAGTATCTTACTAGCACATTTAGTAAGTCTTGTTATCTTTAAAAATAAGTTTAATTTCTTAAAAATCTTATTTTTAAAGAATATGAAGTTTCACAACTTCTAGTCGGTTTTTATGAAAATTATTTCTTTGTTAAAACTTTTGTTACACAAGTGTCCACACACTTGTTTGTTCACAAAAACCACTTTTGTTAGTGTAAGATCCGGTTTAGAACATGTGATTTCTTTTGATGCTTGGTCTTTTGAAAATACCACTTGTAGATACATAGATCTACTAGTTTTAAACACTTTTGTACAAGTTAAAACATGTTTACACAAGTTCATGGTTTATGTGTGGTAGGGTTTCACCTTTTAACCCTTGTTACTTCTAAAATAGCTTTATGTTAAGATCCATGATCTTACCAAACCGGGTTAAACGATGATCCGAGCTACCACATCATAGATCGGGTCTAGATAACCATATATTTCAAATACTACAACTTTTACACAACTTATGTGCTATTAACCACCATTTTTCATGCTTTTAGTAGACTTTTGTGCATCTTTTCGCATTTTAACGAGATTTAACCAACACAAATCCTTTTAACCACTTTAGATAAGTTCAAATATGAGTTTTAAGCATTATACCTCTAGCTCGAGGCTAGGGAAGAATCTATGCGCAAAAGAGGTGGATAAAAGCAAAGTAGAGAGGTCCTTCGCCTTCCGTTTGCTCCAAGGTTCCTAATATGCGACCCTTAACACTTGTGTGATGTTGGAAAGTGATGAAGGAAGCTCGAAAAATTGATGGATATGGGGATGCTTGGCCGAAACTTAGAGCAAGAGAGAGAGAGGTGTATTGTGAAGTGGTGTTGTGATGGATGATTATGTTGTGCTATCTTAGCATCTTATAGACAAATAGAAGGGTTATTATCCAAAGGAAATTGTGCTCTCTAGATATTAGACAACAATTCAAAAAGGATGGAAGTGTGTCCCCATATGGGGAACTCGGTCAAGAGGGGGGGGGGGGGGGTCTTGGTTACAATTCAACTCCAAGTTACACCATCTAGTTACATAAACTAGTTTCATTTCAAGTATTATTTCTAGTGTTAAGTGTGTTAAGTAATATACAGTGTGTTAGGGTGTTCGGGGACCCTAACTAGCTTAGAAAATAAAAACAATGCTTCTAGCATTATTTTGGTGTTCCGGGTATTGTCCGGTTGTTCGGTTACATACCGATTCGTTAAAGTGCTAAATTACACTTTTTAGTGTCGTTTAAGTACCTTTCTTGTACTCTTTCAATTCCCAACACTTAGGGAAATATTCTGGATAATAAAACGACATTTCTGCATAATATTTATATGTCTAAATGCTGATTTATTGCTGAATTGTATAAATTCTGCACTTAAAGTGCGTTTCAGGTGCTTTTTAGTGCTTATTTTTGCTTTCGTATTGCATATACATTAACCCTTGTATGTACTCTTGGGTTTTAATGCATTCTTGTTGTCGGACCTACACCTAGGTTCCAATTTTATTGTCTGGCTGCTTTCTGCAGTTCCGTTGACACATAGTGTCTTACCGGTGAGTTTACTATTATTCTGACGCAACGCTCTCGTTTATGCATAAAGCAATATTTTGTAGTATACAACGTGCATGAATTCACTTGTTTAATCATGTGTTCAGACATTGCTGACACTTAAACTCATAATTGCAGTCATTAAGCAATAATTATAGTGTACGGAAATTACCGGTTTGTGCCAGTTGTCACAGTCTCCCCCCGTTAAAAGAATTTCGTCCCGAAATTCAGACTGAACTTACTCTCGCTGGAGTCTCCTTGAATAGGTGGGGATACTTTTTCTTGAACTGGTCTTCACGTTCCCATGTGTACTCGGGTCCGTGTTTAGAGCTCCAACGTACTTTGACAAGTTTCACACTGCTCCTCCTGGTCTTGTTGACTTTCCAGTCAGTAACCTCAACGGGTTTTTCTGTAAATCGGAGGGCTTCATCAATATGCACTTCATCCATCGGGATGATCACGTTTTCTTGCGTTGGACTCTTCTTCAGGTTGGATACATGAAACGTATCATGTACTCCATTAAGTTCTTCCGGTAACTCCAACTTGTATGCCACGGTACCAATTCTCTTCAGTATTCTGAATGGTCCGATATATCGTGGATTCAGCTTTCCACGTTTTCCAAATCTGACTACGCCCTTCCATGGTGAGACTTTTAACAACACTTTGTCTCCCACCTTGAAATCTACCGATTTTCTATTTGGATCCGCGTAGCTCTTTTGTCGCTCTCGAGCCGCCCTAATGCGCTCTCGGATCTGCGCAATCTTATCGGTTGTCTCTTGTACAAGTTCAGGACCAACCATACGTTTATCTCCGGCATCTGCCCAACATAAGGGCGATCGGCATTTGCGGCTATACAGAGCTTCGAACGGCGCGGCTTTTATGCTTGTATGATAGCTGTTATTGTAGGAAAACTCAACTAAAGGTAGATGAGTATCCCAGCTGCCGCCTAGGTCCATGACACATGCGCGAAGCATATCTTCTAACGTTTGTATAGTCCGTTCGCTCTGGCCGTCTGTTTGTGGATGGAATGCCGTGCTTAGATCTAACTGAGATCCAAAGGCTTCCTGAAATGATTACCAGATTCTTGAGACAAAGCGTCCATCTCTGTCTGAAATGATTGAGATTGGCACTCCATGACGTGCCACAATTTCTCTTAAGTATATCTCCGCAAGCTTTCCAGTGCTGTCTTTTTCTCGGATCGGTAGGAAGTGCGCAGACTTCGTCAATCGATCAACTATTACCCATATCATATCGTGCCCTCTCGGGGTCCTGGGTAATTTCGTTATGAAGTCCATCGAGATTTGTTCCCACTTCCATACGGGAATCTCTGGTTGTTGTAGTAGGCCGGACGGTTTCTGATATTCCGCCTTAACCTTAGCACAGGTTAGGCATTTTCCAACATAGACAGCAACGTCGCTTTTGAGTCTCGGCCACCAATAGTATTCTTTCAAATCTTGATACATTTTGTCCGATCCTGGGTGGATCGAATATCTCGATTTGTGGGCTTCATTAAGGATGACTTCTCGTATGCCACCATAGAGTGGAACCCAAATACGCTTCTTAAAGTATAAGGCTCCCTCTTCGTTTGGCACCATGTACTTCAATGCACCCCGGAGGTATTCAGCTTTACGATTCTCTTCTTTAAGAGCTTCTTGTTGTGCATCTCGAATGCGTGCAGTGAGGTTCGTTCGAATGGTCATTTCTAACGCTCGAACCCTTAGGGTCTTAATCCTTTCTTTTCGGCTCAACGCGTCCGCTACAACGTTCGCCTTTCCAGGATGGTACTTAATCTCACAGTCATAATCATTCAGCAGCTCGACCCAACGTCGCTGGCGCATATTCAATTCCTTCTGATCAAATATGTGTTGTAAGCTTTTGTGATCTGTGAAGATTGTACATCGAGTACCATATAAGTAATGTCGCCAAATCTTCAAGGCGAATACCACTGCACCCAGCTCCAGGTCGTGAGTGGTATAATTTCTCTCATGAACCTTCAGTTGTCTTGAAGCATAAGCGATGACTTTTTGGCGTTGCATGAGCACGCAACCCAAGCCTTGTCGTGAGGCGTCGCAGTATACCACGAAGTCTTCAGTGCCTTCGGGTAACGATAGTATCGGTGCATCGCATAGCTTGCTCTTCAGTAACTGGAAGGCTTCTTCTTGTTTGTGACCCCAGTCGTACTTCTTGTCTTTCTGAGTAAGGGTCGTTAGCGGTTGAGCTATCTTCGATAAATTCTCAATGAATCGCCGATAGTAGCCCGCTAAGCCCAAAAATTGACGGACTTCGGTCGGGGTCTTGGGAGCTTCCCAATTCTTTATTGCTTCAATCTTGGATGGGTCTACATGAATGCCCTTCTCATTCACCACGTGACCAAGAAATTGTACTTCGCGAATCCAGAATTCGCATTTCGAGAACTTTGCATAAAGCTTCTCTTTCTTCAGTAGTTCCAAGATGGTTCTGAGATGTTGCTCGTGCTCTTCTTTCGTTCGCGAGTAAATTAGGATATCATCGATAAATACAATCACGAATTTATCGAGATATGGTTTGCACACGCGGTTCATTAGGTCCATAAAGACCGCTGGCGCGTTCGTCAATCCAAACGGCATCACAAGAAATTCGTAGTGCCCATATCGCGTTCTGAATGCAGTATTTGGCACGCTTTCATCTTGGATTCTCAGCTGATGGTATCCAGATCGAAGGTCGATCTTGGAATAGTAGCTTGATCCTTGCAATTGATCAAATAAGTCATCAATCCTTGGTAGCGGATACCGATTCTTGATTGTGAGCTTGTTCAGTTCCCTGTAATCGATACACATCCGCAGTGTTCCATCCTTCTTCTTCACGAATAATACTGGAGCTCCCCAGGGTGAGAAGCTTGGCCTTATGAATCCTTTATCCAACAACTCCTGGAGCTGTGTAGATAATTCTTGCATTTCGGATGGTGCAAGTCGATAGGGTGCCTTGGCTACAGGAGCAGCTCCTGGAACCAAGTCTATACGGAATTCGACTTGTCGTTGCGGAGGCAGTCCTGGCAGATCTTCAGGGAACACATCAGGAAATTCCTTCACCACAGGAATGTCTTCGAGTTTCGGCTCCACAGCCTTCTTGTCTATAACGTGTGCTAGGAAAGCGACACATCCTTTCCTCAAGCACTTCTGTGCCTTCATACAACTGATGATTCGAAGAGGCGCGTCTCGTTTTTCTCCATGCACGATGAGAGTTTCACCATTCGCTAAAGGGATGCGAATGATTTTCTCATGGCAAACAACTTCAGCTTTGTTCTTGGACAACCAGTCCATCCCGACTACTACATCGAAGCTACCCAATTGAATAGGTAGGAGGTCGATGTTAAATCTTCGTTCACCAAGTTCTAGTGTGCAGCCTTTAACAACTTCGCCCGATTCAACAAGTTTACCATTGGCTAATTCTATGGAATAAGGAACTTCTAATCTACTAGATTCTATTCCGAGTATGCGTTTAAATTCCATAGACATGAAGCTATAATCGGCGCCAGTGTCGAATAATATGGATGCAAAGTGATTGTTAATGAGAAACGTACCGGTGACCACGTTAGGGTCCTCGCGTGCGTCTCTTGCTCCAATCACAAATGCTCGAGCCGGAGCGTTGTTTCTCTCTGGGCAGTTCTTCATGAAATGCTCATTGCTTCCACACTTGAAGCATCCTTGCCCTTTCCCGTTACCATTCTTGTTACCAGCACCGTTCCCATTTCGGTTCTTTCCTTTTCCCCAACAGTCTTCTGTTTGATGACCCAATTTACCACATTTGTCGCACCTTGGAATGCGACAAGCTCCATCATGATGATACTTACATTTTTGGCATCTAGGCATGGAGCCTTGGTATGCTTTGGTTGCATGGGTTTTCGTCTCCTGAGGCGGATTAGTGTCGCGCTTCTTGTTGAAACCCTTGTTGTTGCGAGTGGCTTGGTTCAAACTTGTATGCTTTCTCTTTCTGTCACCGGAGGACTCAGCATGTGTCTCGGTCTTTTCTGTTGGGTTCAGTGATAGCTTCTTCATACGAACACAATCTTCAGTCAGGCTGACAGCCAGAGTTACAGCCTCGGTGATTGTTTGTGGTTTGGCCGACGTCACCATGCCACGAAACTCTGAGGCCAGTCCCCAAATGTAGCGTTCCACACGCTTGAATTCGGGAGTCACCATGTAGGGAAGCACTCTCGACAGGTCGTGGAACCTTCGAGTGTAACCATTGATGTCAGCACCTTCCATAGTCAAGTGCCAGAACTCTGTTTCCAGCCTTTGGAGTTCCGCACGAGAGCAGTACTTCTCTCTCATCCTTTCCTTCAGTTCCTCCCAAGTGAGGCCATAAGCGGCGTCATCACCCAAAGTTTGGGCTTGCAGGTTCCACCAAGTCAGAGCTTCATCGACAAATAACCCAGTAGCAAAAGTGACTTGCTGATCCGCGGTACACTTGCTCATGCGGAAAGTAGCTTCAGTCTTCTCCGTCCAGCGCACAAATGCTACTGCACCTCCTGTGCCATCATAGTTCATCGGCTTGCAGTCGAGGAACTGCTTGAAAGTGCAGCCTTGAGCTGCGTCGCCTCCAGATGAATCTCCATGCCCGCTACGTCTAGTGTTGGTTGGTCCTCCACTGTCTTGAGTATGGTTCGCCTCTTACTGGGCGATAGCAGCAGAGATTCTTTCTTCCAGTAGAGCTTCCAGCTCTTCGGCAATACTTGGCAGTGGGGGAGGAGGAGGTTGGTCACGAGCGTTCACAGCTCTTCTGGGTGCCATGTTCTCACGAACGCAACCCAATAGGTTTAGGCACTTGTTTGATATCGTTACAGTAGTATCATATATATTCACAGGTATATATACCACATAAGTGACATCAAACAATTATTACTCTAGCAGAGTACTTAATAGGCTTGCAATGAGGGAATCTATACGTGACAAGACTTGCTGTGGTTTCTGTGCACTGAATTCCATAATTATGTATGCATCCATAATTACGTAACTCCTTGCACAGTCCGCACAGTTCGTTTCATCCTCGTATTTCTTCCTTCAGATGGGCCATCGCTTTCAGATAAAGTCACGTATACTTGTGACATTCTATTTCTAGTACATGCTAATTATCACACATAATTGCAAGTAATTTCTAGTCAACGACAAGTGCTACTCAAGTGCACTCTAAGTCTCGTAGTGTCTTTTTCTAGACTCATGTAAACAGTTTCAGGCAGTGGATGTCGCGGGATGTTTTATGCAATGAAAACTCTTTGAAAATTGTTTTCGTGAATGGATCCTAGAGATTGTAGACTAGACTCGAGAAGGAATCCTGGTTCACTACAATCACAGCTCTGATACCAATCTGTCACACCCCTTTCTACGGCGGAAGCACGAGGTGTGATCATGAAAGGTTCTCATTGCATACGAAGAGTAAACATGCTACATGCTCGTAAAAAATAACATTCAAATACCATAATTTGAAAACATTCGTTAGCGTTTACATCGCTAAGTCGCATAAAGCATTGTCTTAAAAGTTTACAACTTTATTCAAAGTTAAACACAAGCGACATCCACGAGCATAAGCTAGACCACGCGCACATCCATCCTAGTTACCTGAAATACATGTGAGTTTTTGGAAAAACGTCAACATAAAGTTGGTGTGAATTCATGCGGTTTTGTATTTCATGTTTGTATACTTTGTATGAAAACATAGTTTGTGAGTAAATCAAGTTTTCATATATAAATCCAGTTTCATGTGTACACCACGTACCCATTTATAATTCAATCTTTTCTTGAGTACCCCACGTACTTCAAGTTATATCTCAATCCTCTTGAGTACCCCACGTACTTCAAGTTATATATCAATCTTCTTGAGTACCCCACGTACTTCAAGTTATATATCAATCTTCTTGAGTACCCCACGTACTTCAAGTTATATATCAATTTTGTATGGTATGAATTTTATGTACATACAGTATTTCTGTAATTATCAGATTGTTAATGGGTTGCAAAGCCATTAACCTGTGGCACGTCATAGGAAGTCACCAAACCTAAGGCATTTAATTGGTATATTCTGAGACACAAAAGCACTTCCTCGGTTCTCGCCCCGACCGGGAGTGTGGCTGCCAGGCACCTGTTAGATCTAACCTTTTGTTCTGCGGTCTGAATGTATACGTTGATTAATGGTGCTTCTGTACCCTATTCGTGACACTATTTCTCATAACGCATCCTACTTGGTTCTCGTCCTCACCAAGCGCGTTTCTTGTTATCATTTCTCATAGCGCCTTATACTTGGTTCTCGTCTCACCAAATGCGCTTCTCATATTCATATATTTCGTCACACTTGGTTCTCGTTCTCACCAAGTGTACTTCTTGTATTTATATCATACCATTTATAAATATTGTACTTTTGTACATGTATTTCACCCCCGAAGTTATAAAAACTGAAAACAGTTAAAGAGAAAAGGGGGAGCATGAACTCACAACTTTGCGTTCCTAGCGTCGTAAACTCCACCGGATTTGCTTAAATAACGTCGTAACCTATACGCGTTTTCTTAACGTTAGTCACTAGACTTGTGTCGCACAAGTACAGTCACTCTCTTTTGTGTATATTCTTGTGTTAAAAATATTCCATATTTTTAACTACGTATCTTACTTATATTATTTTCTCCAAAAATAAATATAAGTCTTTTATGTTTTGCACTTTGCACCCGAATTATGTTTCTTGTATGTTGTATGTGTATTTTTATATTTCTACTCCTCATGAGTATTTAGTGTATTTTTAAGTCTTAATACACTAGCACGTATAACACATACTATATACACTTAACACACAAGTTGGTGATCAAATAATGTATATTTTTCTCTCAAAAATATATACTTACTATCCATTTTTATTCTTGAAGAAATCCTCATTTCTTATCATCAAAAATCAGGGAAACCTTAGTACTACTCTTAAACACATTTTTAGGGAATAAGTTTCTCAAAAACTTATATTTTTCTAAGTGTCAAAATTTATAAAAATTTTGACAGAGTTTCCCCTAAAAATGGAGGTTTCCCACGTTTTCAAAACGTGTGTTTATTTTCTTTTAAATCATCATCAATCATCAATAATCAGCAACAACAATTATCAACAATAATCACTACTTTTCCCCACTTCATGAACTTGGATATTTACCAAGGTTGTGTAGTATCTTACTAGCACATTTAGTAAGTCTTGTTATCTTTAAAAATAAGTTTAATTTCTTAAAAATCTTATTTTTAAAGAATATGAAGTTTCACAACTTCTAGTCGGTTTTTATGAAAATTATTTCTTTGTTAAAACTTTTGTTACACAAGTGTCCACACACTTGTTTGTTCACAAAAACCACTTTTGTTAGTGTAAGATCCGGTTTAGAACATGTGATTTCTTTTGATGCTTGGTCTTTTGAAAATACCACTTGTAGATACATAGATCTACTAGTTTTAAACACTTTTGTACAAGTTAAAACATGTTTACACAAGTTCATGGTTTATGTGTGGTAGGGTTTCACCTTTTAACCCTTGTTACTTCTAAAATAGCTTTATGTTAAGATCCATGATCTTACCAAACCGGGTTAAACGATGATCCGAGCTACCACATCATAGATCGGGTCTAGATAACAATATATTTCAAATACTACAACTTTTACACAACTTATGTGCTATTAACCACCATTTTTCATGCTTTTAGTAGACTTTTGTGCATCTTTTCGCATTTTAACGAGATTTAACCAACACAAATCCTTTTAACCACTTTAGATAAGTTCAAATATGAGTTTTAAGCATTATACCTCTAGTTCGAGGCTAGGGAAGAATCTATGCGCAAAAGAGGTGGATAAAAGCAAAGTAGAGAGGTCCTTCGCCTTCCGTTTGCTCCAAGGTTCCTAATATGCGACCCTTAACACTTGTGTGATGTTGGAAAGTGATGAAGGAAGCTCGAAAAATTGATGGATATGGGGATGCTTGGCCGAAACTTAGAGCAAGAGAGAGAGGTGTATTGTGAAGTGGTGTTGTGATGGATGATTATGTTGTGCTATCTTAGCATCTTATAGACAAATAGAAGGGTTATTATCCAAAGGAAATTGTGCTCTCTAGATATTAGACAACAATTCAAAAAGGATGGAAGTGTGTCCCCATATGGGGAACTCGGTCAAGAGGGGGGGGGGGGGGTCTTGGTTACAATTCAACTCCAAGTTACACCATCTAGTTACATAAACTAGTTTCATTTCAAGTATTATTTCTAGTGTTAAGTGTGTTAAGTAATATACAGTGTGTTAGGGTGTTCGGGGACCCTAACTAGCTTAGAAAATAAAAACAATGCTTCTAGCATTATTTTGGTGTTCCGGGTATTGTCCGGTTGTTCGGTTACATACCGATTCGTTAAAGTGCTAAATTACACTTTTTAGTGTCGTTTAAGTACCTTTCTTGTACTCTTTCAATTCCCAACACTTAGGGAAATATTCTGGATAATAAAACGACATTTCTGCATAATATTTATATGTCTAAATGCTGATTTATTGCTGAATTGTATAAATTCTGCACTTAAAGTGCGTTTCGGGTGCTTTTTAGTGCTTATTTTTGCTTTCGTATTGCATATACATTAACCCTTGTATGTACTCTTGGGTTTTAATGCATTCTTGTTGTCGGACCTACACCTAGGTTCCAATTTTATTGTCTGGCTGCTTTCTGCAGTTCCGTTGACACATAGTGTCTTACCGGTGAGTTTACTATTATTCTGACGCAACGCTCTCGTTTATGCATAAAGCAATATTTTGTAGTATACAACGTGCATGAATTCACTTGTTTAATCATGTGTTCAGACATTGCTGACACTTAAACTCATAATTGCAGTCATTAAGCAATAATTATAGTGTACGGAAATTACCGGTTTGTGCCAGTTGTCACAAATTTTGTGAAACATAAGAACACCATTGTAGGTGGTTTGTAAATTATGTGTACTTGAATAAACTCTAGGAAATAGATTGTTGATTTCGTGTAAATTAGCAATCTGGAAGTGATTTCAGCAAATAGAAGCTAACATTCATGTAAATTGGTTGATTTGTATGAAAATAGGGTTAAATGAATAAACTAAAGATGTGATGTTTAATCATGTAAAAATCTGCCTATGAAGTGTTTGTTGAAATGCCTCTATGAAGGCTTTAAAACTGAAATTCGGAGCATAAACGCATAATCATAATGTTTTGGTGTATTATGCGAATTATGATTTAAAGAGAGTTCTAAAACGCATCATAAATGGACTCTATAGGAACGGACGCAGGAACGTCAAGCGGACAAACGGGTGGCGAATCACGTTTAAAGGGCAAACTTTGAAGGTATGTAACTTGACCCGTTACATTTATTAAGCTTGATGATTTTATTGTGTATTTGAATCCTTGAATAAGAGTTATTGAAGTAAGCGATGAAATCGTCTAAATTGATTGATTGATTAAATTTGTTTAGTACTCGTTGGTAGTCGTCATGGAGGTGGATTCCGTAGACGAGCCAAACGGGTCAATTAATCAAGTAAAGTTTGATTAAAGTTCGGAATATGATGGATTGCTCTTTGATATAGCTCAACATATAACATGTTAGAATTTCTAGAATTTAATGTGGTATATGTTAGAAAAGTAAATTCCAAGAGCTGGATTTGAGTGAAATGATCAAAACAAACAAAACTTGAAATCTCCAGGTACCACCGTAAATTACGGTAATACCGTAATTTACGGTGAAGAAAATATAAGTTACGGTACAGACCCCCTGATTTACGGTGATCAAATCAATCCAAGACTCACCGTAAATTACGGTGATACCGTAATTTACGGTGGACAACAATATAAGCTTTATATTTTGTTATTTCAAATTTGATGTTAAATCTTTGGAATTTTATTATATAATAACATCAAAGCTAATGTTTTCAATGGTTTAAAATCATAGGTGAATTGGTGGTTCATACGGGTGGCGATCAAACGATTAATGAAGAACCGAACACTCCATTTTGAAGCTTCCGCAATGATTTAAGTCTTTTGTAGTCTTGATGTATGGGTTGTAAACACATGTTAACAAAATTTTTGAAATGATGTAACTTAGTCGTAGTTGATTAAGATCTTGGTAACTAATGAACTTCTTTTATGAAAGTCATGTACTTAAACTATATTTTGTTTAAATTTAAGGGTAAAAATTTTAGGGTGTTACACATGAGCAAGGGCTCAATTACACGCGTGCGCAACACGAAGACATATGAAGGGTGAAGCCCGTCACCTATAATTCAATACGTATAGAATACATGTATATACATAACAATCGAGCGAGTAAACTATCAACGCTCTAAAATACAAAGTTGTTTCAAAGATGACAAACGAGAACATAATAAAGAATTCAAGATGAACAACTTGTACGAGGTCCGAAAGACGTAGTGTCTAACGAGATTAATACACATGTAGGTTATTGACACGTATGGACGCTCACTTCGATATCATAATACACGGAACGCAAACTTGTGAGTTCATGTCCCTCCTTTCACTGATTTCAATGTTTTGTTTTCAAAAACATCGAGGGGAAATACATGCTAAAACTATTGGTATGTTAGTTACGGAGTAGTAGATAACATGATCAATGTCCATAAGTAGGATGATAACATTAGTAACCATTAATCACTTAGTGACCAAGGTGCAAAAGGTGTAGATCTATTGGGCTTGAGGCACGCCCCACTCCTAGTTGTTATCCGTGGAGTGCTTTTGTGATCCCAAATGATAACAAAGTGTTCTCGGTTTGGTTATTTACTTAAGGTACATTATGTCAGGGGCTCGCTACCCACTGATAGATCCTTAACAGACTCCATGAATGAATCAGAACATACCATGATTACAATATTTCATTTTCATGAATACTACGATTACAAGATTTCATTTTCATTAATACTACGATACCAAGATTTCATTTTCATGAATACTACGATTACAGGATTTCATTTTCATGAATACTACGATTACAAGATTTCATTTTCATGAATACTACGATTACAAGATCTCATTTTCATGAATACTATGATTACAAGATTTCATTTTCATGAATACTACGATTACATATGATAACAAAAACTGCATGAACTCGCTCAACTTTTGTTGACTTTTTAAAACTACATGTATTTCAGGAAACAAGTCTTGAGCCGGTGATACATGATTGGATGCAATGATTACCTTTCTTACGTCACACGTAACACGCTTCCGCAACTAGCAAGGTGTGACACATAATTATTTAAAGATTGGCATGACCGGCCAGACCATACCGAGTCATTAATGATGATGTGAAAAGTATTAAAGATCCAAAATATTCGTCTTGATAATTATACATGTCATATTTGCTCTCAAGTGAAGTTAAGTATTGATAAAAAAGTAGGGTGTGAAACCCCAAATATTCTGGAAATGATAATGAAAATAATTATACAAACATGATACCATTTAGTAATTTAAAATCGATGCATCGTCTAAATGGTTATCAAATCCACAACCTGAAGCTTGTGTGATTGTGGCTTAGCTAATGTGACAGCAAGCATATTAATCCAGATTACTATTGGTTACAAAGCCAATGATCATGAGAGGAGCAAAAGTTCATTTAGGTACATGTAATTTTATATATAGTACCATCAATTCACATCAAGCTAATATGTTATAGTTCTCCCCATACAACTGGTTTTTTGGTCAGAAACCAAAGATGTCTCATCAAAGATTTTGGTTGTGCGACATATATTGAAACTTATCCACCACACCGTACAAAGATGTGACTTCTAAAAAGTTTGAGAATATGTTGGGTATAAATAATCGTCTATGATTAAATACTTAAAGCCATTAGTAAGAAATTCGTTTATGGCTCACTGGTTTTCACTTTAGTGAATGAATGTTCCCAACATTAGGGGGAGATGACAAGCAGTTGGAAAGTGAAAAGTGAAATGAATTATCATGTCATCTTGATCCTCAGACTATAAACTATGAACTAGAAGTTCAAAGTATAATTCATTTACAAATATTAAAGAACAAATTACTAGACAAGTTCACTGACCTAAATAGAGTGACTAAGTAAGTCACATAATCAACTGCTTATGCTCCAGTCATATTTGTATCCCAAGAGGGCAACCATATTTTTGTAATGAGTCTATTGCACGCCTAAAGCGTGGTAGACTAGTTGATTCCAATAATAAAATTCCTCGAAAATTGAAGCAAGTAATTAAGATGGTCAAGTTGAGGTTATAGTAATAAGATCTCCTGAAGAGACAATAGACATGATGGTTCAAGAAGAACCTCAGGTACCTGAAAATAAAGAGATCTCGATAAGTTGTATCATGTCTAAGATATGTATGGAATCGAAATAAAAATCGACGTCGTTATACTTTTGTATATAATGTAGCGCTTAAAATGATTAAATGATGAGGATCAAGATTTAAGATCTGCCTATGAATGAATATTAAGAAATGATTGGCCAAAATAAAAAAGATGCAAACAAGGCAGAGTTTAGTTCTCTAATGAAATGAAAGTTTCTGAACCAACAGTCCATACAACTGAAGTTGTAAAATATGATGGATACAAGTGTGTCTTTTATGTATATCATGTGAAAATCAAATTAAGTGATATAAGTCAAAATTGGTGGCACAAGAATTTTCACAAAGACCTATGATTGATTATGAGGAAACGTATTCTCCAGTGGTGGATGCATTGACTTTCCAATATTTTATTAGTCTGGTAATATAGAGAGAGAATTGATGCGCGTCTATGAATGTTATGTATCACTTGATACTAAAAGTGTACATTAAGGTTCCTAAAGGATTTGAATGATCAAAATCATGTAAGTTAAGTTCTGAAGAACAATATGATCATTGTATATAGATTCATTTTTGTTTACGATTGAACTCCTAATGAGTTTTCTAAAGCAATTGAGTTCCCTAAAGGTAAATCAAAACATCTTAATGATGTAATTCTTGTGCACCAATAAACATACATAGAAACTTATACCCAGTGATTGTGATATCTCAATACATAGTGTACACACATGGTACAATATGGATTTTGAAGATAAAAGCAAGTGCTCATGACATTTTTGCATATGATATAGATATCTATGTGTTATATGGGTAAGTTTATGTAGCAAAACTCATGAAGAGTGAATGCACATGCATATTTGGATAAGATGTAAAGAATTCCCTCATGGATTGATAATGCTAGAAGCATTAATGATGTCAAAACCTCAAGAACGTACTATATCAAGTTCATAGAATATGTATTGACTAAAATAGTTAGATCGAGTGTTATACAACTAGAGATATTTGCATACAGAGGGATATAAGTTTGATTAAATTAGCCAAGTTTTATCGACGTTCTACTTTTAAAAGTTCACTATAATCACAGTTTACAGTGATGATGTCTAGGCATCATCGAGAGAAATTGTCGAACTTTTAGAGAAAGAATTTTTGAATGACCTTGGCACGGTCTAATTATTACTCGAACTGCATTTCGAGTATATATGTAATTATATTTTACTAATCCCTCAAGTACATCAAGTAGATGATGTTTGGATATTTTAGTATGGACATAGTTGAACCTTAAAGTATGTTAAAGGTTGTTAAGTCATTTGTTATACGAAATGCCTATTATCATCTCCTACCAAAGTAGAGATTCTCATTCTAGAAGTACCATCGTTAAATGCATAAGTGCATTACTATGTTTTGCTAGCTATGTATGGTTATAATATCTTTCACTTGAGCTTATTGTCATGATATAACCTTTGTCAAGCGAAGAGACATTGGAATGAGTTCAAAGAAATATTTTAGGTACAAACGATATTTGATTATATTTTACTAACCCATCAAAACAAGTTTGGTTAGTCTTGTAGATGCAGGAATGTAACGAAACACAGTCATGAATATGATAATTTTTGAAAGGAGCCACCTAAAGTCTCGTTAGAAGATTATACAACATTGCTCAACATAAAGGATTGCACAATAAGGGATCAAGTGACAAATCATTCGCTACAAAGGCTTTATTCGACTTTCAAGGAAAATGAACACCCGTCACTTAAAGGATACATGTTAAAATGTGGTGGAGACTTATTCAAGTTGCACTCTTTTCCCTTGACTAAGTTTTGTCCCATTGGGTTTTCTTAGTAAGGTTTTTAATGAGTCAACATACCTGCTCCAAAAGTATCAGGGGGAGAAAATGCGCGCTGCACTCTTTTTCCCTTAGCTGAGGTTTTGTCCCACTGGGTTTTCCTAGCAAGGTTTTTAACGAGGCAGCATCACCAAGCGTATAATACATTGTTTTCTTTTATCACGTGGATAGTCAAGGGGGAGTGTTATAAATAAGTTATATTATGGTGACTATCCACATTCTAACTCCCGTCTCTTCATGTCCTTTGTATTAATGTAAGAACACTATATATAGAGGTTCTTTGTATTGCATGTTCACATCTCAATGAATAATAATTCTTTATTTTATCTTTCTCTCTGTGTTCCTTTGATTATGTTCATATACTATTCGCTAGTACGCCGTTGTTTTACAACAATTTTTATATTTAAAACCATAATCATTACTTATAAACACTTGTTTAAAACATATTTTTCTAAGTGTTTAAATTCTACAAAAAAATTGTCATAGTTTCCTTTGAAAATTGGAGGTTTCCATGCTTTAAGCATATCTTTTTCTTTTCAAAAATCATCAACAATCATCCACAACAATATTACATCCTATCATATGCATAAAATGCATTTCTTTGATGAAGTTATGAACTTGAAATTTCATAAAAACTTGTAGTCTTTTAACATAGTGATTAACAAGTCTCATAGGCTTCAAAAACATGGTTTTTATTCCATAAGAACCATCCTTGTAAAAATTTCATCTTTACAACTTATGACTCATTTTTGTAGAAATTCATTTTCCACAACTTTTTATGTTTTAAACACATCAAGTATTCCATTTTTACACATGTAATAGGTTCACTTACTTTCAAAAATGAAACCATGCTAAACATGAAGTAAATTTTGTTTCTTGGAAACTTTAATGTTTGTAATCCTTCATTTTTATGTTCTACACTTTGTAAGAATCATAATCTACACAAAATCATACTCATTCTTCAAGTTTATACTTCACATAATGTAAGTTCAACATGGATCTTTCAAGATCCATCATCATACTTGCTAGATCATGTGTTTAATCATCATCTAGCAAGCACTTATGTGGTGTTTAACACCATACACACAAGAAATCATCAAGCAACCTCATCACATAACATAAACAACTTATATTCTTATGATTTTTAGTTTTATTCTTAAGTTCATCTTCTTGGTTTTGTAAGATCTTGAGATTTTTAGTTACACATAACTTTTAACTACTAAATCAAGATGTAAAAATGTGTTCAAGAGACACTACTAGCACAAGGCTAGGGTAGAAACTAGAAGATGATGATGAAGAAAAATGGTGGATAAAAGCTCCAATGAAAGTTCCTTCAATATCTAACACTTGACACCTTCTTGAATAGCCTTGTTACACCTTAGATGAGCCTTGGAATGGTTGGAAATTGAATGATGAAGATGATGGGGGTGGGAGTGGTTCTCGGCCGAACACAAGGGAAGAGAGGGAGATAGTTGTGTGATTTTTGTGTTATGTTGATAATGATAATGTTGGTGGTCTTTAAGGTGTAGATAAGGTTCTTAACTCATTGGATAAAACTTTCCCTCCATTCTTTTATCTAATGGTCATCTATGAAACATCTTTGACTAATCAATGGATTAGTCAACAAGATTAGTGAGTGGGGTCCCAGAGGGGACTGTCACATAAGGGGGGGGGGTATGGATTTGTTAAAAAGTGTTAAGTGTAATAAGGTGTGAAGTAAGGTTATTTAGTTTAGGGTGTTATGTGTGTTAGTGCTTCTTATGTGTAGGAAAGTGTTTGATGTCGTTAACTAGTATTATGATGCCAAATTTTGGTTAACTAGTTCATAGGATGTGTCTAGTGGTGTTCGAATGTCCGTTTGGTTATCGGATCGCTTAAAAGTTAACATTAGTGTCTTGTATAGTGTAGTATGTAATTATGTCATGTTAATGTTTTCAACGCTTTTTAAGCTATTCTGAGCGCTCTGGCGTTATTTCAGATTTCTACATAAGCTATAAGTTGCTGGATTTTACTGAATTTTTGCTGAATTTTGTGTTTTAGCTAGTTTCGGCCAGTTTCTAGTGTTCACTTATCACTCAGAAAGTAGTATTATAAACCCTTACTTTCCTACATAGAGTTCTAGTATAACTTTGGTTCTGGGACTCAATCTATGTCCTAAACATGCTGTCTGTCTGAGTACTGAAATCCTGTCAGTACTACTAGTTTATCTGATAAGTGTGCTAGTTTCGTTCTGTGCACTGTTTAAACTGTTTCGAGTCGCATTCATGTCACACCCTGATATTTCCACGTATTACCGGTGGGCTCGGTGGGGATTATCGTGACGTTGTTGATATCATCATAGTCAATTAACCAGAGTTTAATGCACAGCGGAAGTCTAAAATAATATATTACAAACCGAATCGAAAGTATAATAAAATATTGCACAACAATTGTAAATGGATCCACAGGCGGATCTAAAACAGAAAGTAAACATTGTTCAACAGACTTAAAGTATTAAAAGCTTGCAAGACTCTTTAATAATACTCAGGAGTTTCCAGTCCATTTCGTATAGTAACTGCACTTAATCTTTTTGAAAAAATACGTCAGTTTCCACTGGTAAATACAATTAACTGACACTTTTGAAAAATATTTAAGAAAATTGGTTTAAATGCACAAGGCACAAATATTCTTTTATAACTTGGGACAATTATTTAAAATAATCTTGTATACAGATTTATATGTTTGTCATACGTTCAGGACTGGAATAGAAGAGCCGGTACAAGATTAATAGACACACCACTAGTATAAGCCCACAAGAAGTTTCCTCACGAGTGAGATACCGTTTTACATACGCAACTGCCAGGTGTATGCCTACACCCCGTGCTTAAGTCGTGGCCATTTCAAATGAATGAGCCGAGGATATCCAGGACACGGTCATATTAACCCCCAAATGCTTTGTATCAAACAAAACAGATTAAAAGGGGCTATCTCAATGATTTAACCACTAATCGATTAAATATTCAATACCCGACCAAGCGGTAATAATTTACCGTATCCCAAGCCCGTATAAGGGAAAATAAGTTAAAAGTATTTACCTGAGCTAAATGAAATTTATTCTCAGTCGTATTTTCTAATCAGCAAGTACAGGGAGCTTTTACTGGGCTCCTAATCTGGAACAAAGGTTTTAATAACCTATTAGATTTCTAACGGGTCTTATTTGAGTTGTAACTTTGACCGGTTAGTTTTAAAGGAAAGTTTACGGTACAAATGCAAGATTAAGTGGTGACTGGATTGGAATGTGATTTAGACCCGACAAGTATGAAGACTTGCATATAATGGGTAAACTAAACATATTCTGGATTTTGAAGTAAAAATGATAAGGTTTGACCCGTTTCGGCTAATTTATGCAAACTAGTTACATAAACCGTACCGAACGCGTATATGCATAACGGGTAACCGGATGAGTCATATACATGTTCCAATAGTTATTATGCTTAAAATATGTTGTGATATCAGTAAGATATCAACAATTATGCCCCAAATGTATTTAAGACCAATTTAAGTCCCGAAAGGGTATTTTGGTCATTTTAAGGTTTATAAAAGAGGTTTAAATGTAAACTGAGGTTCTGGTCCAAAACACACTGTAAAAATATTTATTTTATGTTGTTATATCAGCAAGATATCATATATATGTGTGTTTAATCCTTTATGGCCAAACTATGTACCGTAGTGGTATTTTGGTCATTTCACATATGCTTTTAAGTTTAAATTTGGAAATATGAGTTCAAGACTTATACTTACTGTTAAAGTATACAAATTTATTTTTAAAATCAGTAGGTAACAAGTCTTGGGTGCTAAATATGGTTTTAAACCATACTATGCGCCTAATTCGCATAAAAGTCGGTATTTGACGATATTTGATATGTTTAAGGAAATATGAGATTTTGATCAGTCTCAACTTCTTAAAATATTTTATTTAACATATAAAATCATTAGAAAAAGGTTTGACATGTAAATGATGTGTAAAACTTATTTTATTAGCGAAAAGGGCATTATCGTCAATTACCGAGTCCATGCAAGAACTCTATGTTATGGTCAGTATAAAATTTGACAAAAATTTCCAAAAATACCTAAATATTGTATCACAACAGTGGGTAGTAAGTTTGGTTCCAAAAATTGGGTTTAAATACGATTTATACCAAAAATGCAATTTAATTAACAAAAAGCTTTCATTTTACGATATCTTGCATAACTTTTATTTTAGACCATAAACTGATGTCAAATTTTTAGGACATACTTATATATCAGTAATAAAACTTTTTGTCCTTTCACATTTTCAAAAATCTTGTTTTAATGATAAAAGGGCATAATGGTTAATTTTAAGCAAATAACGGAACATGCATGTAATATCTGATTTCTAAGGGACCATGTAGTATAACTTCAGAGAGTTATACTAACATACAATATGGTCACAAAGGAATCCTAAGGCATAGCTAAACTAAGCTAAATCGGGTCAGAACTGAAAGTCAAAGTAAAAGTCTACTTTTACGACTTTCGGTTGCGAACCGAGCCTAAACTCAGAATTGTCGGGTTGAATATGCCTAAACATGTTCTTATATTATTTACCAAGTTGTTTAAGTGATAAAATGTATTTTATAACTTCCACATTATCAGTTATGATTTATTTTGCAGAAACTGACTCGTTTGACTTTTCTGTTAAGTAGTTCGACCCGACAATTGACTGAGACAACGTGATAATTAGAAGGTGCCCTTTTAAGGGTTTATCACCTATTTAATTACCAACACATAGCAATTTTTAATTCGAATAATGACTGGACCGTTAGTGATTAATCACAAAGTCAAAGCGTAATTACGATATTTGTGACTTTCGGTCATTACACTAATGAAAACTTAACTACAGAGGCTAAGAACACTTACAATGGTCCTTAGCATGAAAATATTCACTAAGAGAGCTTCCTTCTAAGTCAGGATGCTCCAGAGAAGTTTGCAAGTTGAGAAAATTGAATTGTGAGTTCAATTGAAGCAAAGTTAGGGCCTTTATATAGTATCTTGGATTGCCTAGGATCAATGCAGGTGTTTCCCAGGTGAAATCTGTTGGTGCACTGAATGTATGTTGATTACATCATTATCAAGTCTTGTATCTAGGATTGTTTGAATGATCACACATTAGGGTTTAAGTTAGAGTTTTTATGTATTAAACACAAGATTTCGCTTGAAAGGTTATGTGAATGCTTGAAGCGAAATCAAGAGGTGATGATTTCGCTTCAGACTTCCTCAAGCGAAATCATGTGATCTATAAATAGGTGTGTTGGTCATTTGAGTTGTAACAGTTGTCATTGTACGTGTGACAAAGTGCTGACGGATTTGTATCAGAAAACCTTGTACAAGCACTCAAATCAATCAGAAAAGAAAGATTAAAAGGATTAGAGTTGTTATGACTTAGTTTACTTTGTTTCCGCCTCTGTAAATTGAGATGAACTGCCTTGACTGACATTTTAGGGTCATACAACGGTCCAACAAGTGGTATCAGAGCTCAGGACGAGGAGTTCATACCATAGCAGCAGATTATCTTCTTTCTACTCACTTCTTTTTACATTTTTCAGATCTGAACTATTTCCAACGGTTAAAATGGACTGATTTTCAAGTATAACGTGTAAAACATAGTTTTAACAAAGCCTACAAAGTTTCGGATTAAAATTCAGCTTAAAACATGTTAAAATTGACCTATAACAAGATTTCGCTTGAAAGTAATTTGAAGACTACAAGTTGATTTCGCTTCAAATCAGATTTCCTGAAGCGAACTAGTTGGTTTCGCTTGAAATTCTAAAGCGAAATTGATTTCTTGAAGCGAAATAGTTGGTTCACTTGAACAGTTGAAGCGACACTGTTGTTGAGTTTCGCTTGAAGATTGAAGCGAAATAGTGCATATCAGATTTCGTTTGAATCAGTCTTGTTGACTGATTTCGCTTGAACAGTATTAGTTTACTGATTTCGCTTGAAGCTGTTTACTTCAAGTATTTTGCTTGAACTGTTAATTTTTCAAAACTTAAATTTTTTCTAAGTGTTTGATAATCTTGCAGATACGATCAAGATGGATGATATTTTCATGAATCCTTTCAGCGACATGTACACATTTGCGGGAGATTCCGGAAACAACGAAACGTCTTCTAGTGATGCAAACAAAAGTCCACCGAAAGAAAGAAAGAAGGAAGCTTGGGAGTCCGAAAGCGCATTTGGAACATTTAACAAACCTCCTAAGCTGATGGCTATTGAAGATTATAGCAGGTGGGCAACAAAATTTGAAGACTGGTTGATGGCATTTGCTTTTCCTAGCTGGAAGAGTATGAAAAATGGTTATGCTCAAGGAAAGAAGAATGGTGAAGGATTAAGATCAGCTGAAGAAATTGATTCATTCGTAGCTGAACAAAAATGTGTGGCATTATTGTTTCAGTCGGTGCGTGAAGACATCATTTCACTGATTGATTACTCAAATTCTAAAGACTTATGGGCAAAGTTAGAAAAGAAATGTGTCGGTAGTCAAGAGATTAAGAAAAACAAAAAGAAACTTCTTAGAAAAGAATTTGATCTGTTTGGTTGTATAAAGAACGAGTCAGTGTGTAAAATGATAGAACGGTTCGGTCATCTAAAGCTGGAATTAGTAAGGCATGAGATTGACATTCCTGAAGAAGATCTTATCGACAAATTGTTCGATTCGTTACCAGACGAGATGGATTGGAGATATTATGCAATGATGCTGAAGAATACCATCAAAGAACCAGAAAAGCTGACATTAGATTTGCTGATTGAAAAACTTGAGAGTCATGAGCTAGAGTTGAAGAAGACGTACAAGATTAATCATTCATCTTATCAGCAGAATCTGGATCTTTACTATCCAAAGAGCATGATGCAGAAAGCTACTTCTCCAAAGACTGCATTTTCTGCTGAGAATGTTTCTACAGCTGGAAAAGAAAGTCAAAATGGTCAAAGCAGTGGAAGTCATAGTGGTTATCACAGTGGATCTACGTCTTCTGCAAATCATTCTGATGCGAAGTTTTCTTTCAATATTGCTATAGATCTGAAGAACGCACAGAATTTTGATGCAGAGTCGGCCAAGCAACAAATGGTCTTTCTAGCGTCTGTTTTGGAATCCTACGAAGGATTGGTGGCTGGAAAAATCGGGAATACTAATCTGACGAAAGAAGACTATGATCAGATAGACTCTGAAGAAATGGAGCTGATCGACATTCGTTGGGCAATGGCAAGTGCAGTTCGACGTGCACAACGCTTCATGGAGATTACAGGGAGAAAAACGATTGGTGGTCCGTCTACAAAACTGGGGTTCGATAAGACAAAAGTGACTTGCTTCAAGTGTAAGCAGAAGGGTCATTTTAAGAGAGAATGCCGAAACACGTATGCTGATGAGTCGGAAAATCCATTTCGAGATGATTATTACAAAAAGGCAATCTACCATCAGAATAAATCTGAGCCGCCTAGATTGAAGCAGTCTGAAGATAACAGAGACAAATCAAGGGCTCTTGCTGTGATTTATGATGATGAGGGGTATGATTGGAGTAAGGAAGTTCTACCGGAAGAAGATGCGGTGGGTTACGCATTTATGGCAAGCAATGATGAACCTAAGCCATGGAAAGATGATCGTACTGAGGAACAGAAGTATCAATACCGAAAGATGATTGCTGAAAACAAGATTATCAGAATTTCTCGTATCTATCTGAATGCAAGAAGAGCCAATAGATGGGATCCAGATAGAGAGTGCTATCTTGATGAGTATGGAAATATTGCAATTGATGATAGTACACTTGATATCGAAGCCATCATCAAGGAGTACAAAGAAGAAGATGAATATTGGCAGCACAAGTGGTGGGGAACACCAACTTCGAAAATGATTGAAGAAGAGAAAGAGAAAGAGAGAAAAGAGAAAGAAGAGAAAGAGAAGAAAGAAAAGCAGGTTGATATAGGCATAATTGATACTACGCAAGAGTTGACAGCTGAGAACCTGAGAGTGATGGCTGACAAAGTGCTAGCTGCAAAAGCACTTGAGGTAGATCCTAATTCTGTTACTAAGTCAAAGGGATCGGTCAGTCAAAGTGTGTCAACAAACGCGTCAGGTAATACAATTGAGTCAGAGAACAAAATTGATGGAAATGCTGACTGCAAAAATTGCACCAAACAATGCAATTTTTGTAGCACTGTCACGTATCTTAACAATGAGAAAATTCAGAATCTGACAACAAAGGTTAGAAATGTTGAAAATCAGATTCTCGATCGTGACAAAAGTGTAAGAGCTTCAACTGAACGGAACAAAGAATTAACGGCTCAAATTGAAAATGATAAAAAGGAACATGAGAAACTAAAATCTGAAAATGAAAAATTAATTCTTGAAAACCGTCAGATTTCCGAAAAGTTTGAGAAATTGAAAAGCATTGTCAAAGATAGTGATGATCGAAATGGCAAAACTTTTAAAGAAAATGAACATCTAAGAGCTGTTTTGAGATTAAAAGAAGAATCGATTAATGAACAACTGGATCAAATTGCTAAATTGAAACTTAAAGTTCAAGAAGCTGAAATTGAGAATGAACGAATCCAGTTGAAGCTTAACAGCTATAAATCGGCAAGCTTTGTTTTGCAGCATATTGTTCCTAAACCTATAGGGAAAAACAAAGATGGCGAGGATGTGTTTTCTGATGGAACGGGTATAGGGTTTCACAAAGTTCCACCGCCAATTTTAGACAACTACACGAAAAAGCAGTCTAGTTTGGTGGAAATTGAGGAAGAAAGTGAAGTTAAACTTCCTGAAAACATTGATGTCACGTTTACATCTTCCAATGAAGAGGGTGTCCAAAGTGATGTGGTGAAAAGTGTGGTAGACAAAGTGCTTAAACCGGATTGTGACACTTCTGAGGAGGATGGGTGTTTCTTTGACAGATATATTCCGAAACAAAAGTCCAAAAACAACTTAAGTGATGAACCGGGTCTTGTGATGTACAAGATGGCTGGATCTGATAAGTTGTTTTCGGATTTAGAGTTTCCAATAGAGAATGTTAACATGAACAAATTGACAAATGTTTTCAAACTTGTTGAAGTAGAGTTGTCAGCAGTGAATAATCTGAGTCGAAAGAAAGACAGGGTTTATAACAAGAAAACTGTTTATTCACCACGTTTTTACAATAACAATCGAAACAATTGGTCGGGTGATTATCGGGGTGGTAATAGTTATCGGAAGAATAATTTTCAAAACAAGAGGTTTACTGAAAAGAAGGTGTTTGTGAATGGTTCACGGTTACTTTCTGATGAAAAAAATGAAATTTTTTCAAAATCGAATGAAGAGTTCTTTGAGAAAAGAGCTTCACAGGCTCAGTCTGAAGGCACGAGTCGAGTAGCTGATACTCGTACTTGTTTTAGATGTGAACAAGTTGGTCATATTGCACGAAAGTGTACATATGTGAAGCCTAGGACTGAAGCTGTGAAGGCTCAACAAAAGAAGGTTGATGTGAAGGGTAAATCACCAATGTATGTTGAGATGAAAGTGGTTGAGAAGCAAAACGTTAAAATCAACAATGTAAAAACAAAAAATGAACCTGTAAAGAAATTGGTAACTCAAAATGACAAGTTTTATAAACGGGTTGCATTAACTGAACAAATCTGGAAACCAAAAGGTGAAATGAAAAGTTCAACTTCTGAAGTGAAAAAGGCTGAAGAATCAATTTCGGTTGATTATGATGCAAGTTTTCCACCTTTGAAGGCTGAAAATTTCAAAATTCAAATTGCGAGAGTCAAGGCTACACCTAAGGCTGATGAGGCCTGGGTGGACACCATGTTCGAATGAGCAGTTTGAATTGCCGGAGCTTCCTGGTTCGCGAAGCATGAATCGGCATCTTTCTTGAAGTTGTTTAAGTCGTAGTTTGTTTTGTGCAGGATCTTCCAAGAGCCATTTCAAGATGGATCATGGATAGTGGGGCATCTCGACATATGACAGGAAAAACTGCGTTGCTGTATGATGTAAAGAACATTAATGGTGGTTATGTGGGATTTGCTGGTCATGAAGGTGGTAGAATTGTTGGTGAAGGAACGTTATCTAACGGAATTGTGACGTTTGAGAGAGTTAACTACATCACTGAGCTGGAGAACAATCTGCTTAGTATCTCGCAGATTTGTGACAATCAGTATACTACCCACTTCACTGATAAGGAATGTTTGATCTTGAAACCTGGTTTTGTTGTTCCTGAAGAATGGATTATTATGAGGGCACCTAGAGTGAACGATTTATATGTGTTAGATATGTCGGTAGCAACTACAACTACTGGTCAAGCACATTGTTTCGTGTCTAGAGCAACTGAGAAAGAATCCAGATTGTGGCACCGAAAGATGGGGCATATACATCTTAGAAAAATGAATCACTTGGTGCACAATGATTTGGTATTAGGTGTTAATATCAAAGGTTTTCATCTGGAAGGGGAGTGCATTAGCTGTGTCAAAGGCAAGCAGAAGAAAAAGTCACACCCTACAAAGCAAGTCAATTCAGTTTCGAGACCTTTGGAAAGACTTCATATGGATTTGTTTGGTCCGGTGAATGTCAAGAGCATTACAGGAGATTACTATTGTTTGGTCGTTACTGATGATTATTCCAGATTTTCGTGGGTTTCTTTCTTGAAGACGAAAGATGAAACATTTGACAGTTTGATGGGTCTGTTCAGGAAGATTGAGAATTTGTACCAAAGGCGTATCAAGAGAATTAGAAGTGATAATGGTACTGAATTCAAGAACAGCAAGATGGAAGAATTTTGTGATGAAAGAGGTATTTTGCATGAGTTTAGTGCTCCGTACACTCCGCAGCAGAATGGAGTCACAGAACGCAAAAACCGGACGCTAATCGAGACGGCTAGAACGATGCTCGCAGATTCAAAGTTACCGATTAATTTTTGGGCTGAAGCTGTTTCCGCCGCATGCTATACGCTCAACAGAGTTCTTACTGTCAAGAAGTTCAACAAAACATGCTTTGAGCTAATCAATAACCGCAAACCGAATTTGAAGTATCTAGAACCGTTTGGGTCACCTTGTACGGTTATAGAGCCTTTTGGAAAGTTTGGTCCGAAGTGCATTGAGGGTATATTTGTTGGTTATTCAAATCCATTGCGACGTGTCTTCGTTCCAAGTGAGAAGCGGATTATTGAAGCTGCAAATGTTGAATGTCAAGGTTATACTATGCCGCCGCAGAATCCTGGTGATTCATGGCGTTATCATTATGACAAACTGTGGGATTCGTTTGACATGAGAGAAGAATCAGAGGATGATGAAGATTTCTTTGATGAGTTGGATATTTTGCGTGAATATGAGTCACAGTTAAGATTCCCAGCTGAGTATTCGTGGAGACCACGGGAAACTTCAAATGATGATGAAGCAGGTCCAAGTCATGCTGGTGAACATGATGATGTCCAACATAATGAAGTTGCTCAGGATAATCAGTTGGCTCAGAATGATAATCTAGAAGCTGAAAACATGCCAGTATTTGATCATGGTGATTCAGATTCAGATTCTGAGGGGGAGCAAATTCAGATTTTAAGTCAAACAAACCAAGTTGGTGAACAAGATGCAGAGCAGAATGTTATTAATCTGGAGGGAAATGTAGATGTTCAGAGTGAAGTGATGCCGCAAACTTTTTCATATCATCCAGAGGAGTTGATCATAGGAGAATTGCAAGCTGGAGTTCGCACTCGAAATCAGATTGATAAAGGGCTTACATGTTTTTATACAAAAGTTGCTCCTTTGCAAACTGAATTCTCATTGAGTTGTTTTATCTCGCAGGTTGAGCCAAGAACTTACAAAGAGGCGCTTACTGAAGACTCTTGGGTCAATGCTATGCAGGAGGAACTCGGTCAATTCGAGAAATTGGGAGTGTGGAAGTTAGTTGATTTGCCGGATGGTCATAGGAAAATTAACACTAAGTGGGTGTTTAAGTGCAAGAGGGACGATAGAGGAGTTGTCGTAAGGAACAAAGCTCGACTCGTTGTTCAGGGATTTAGTCAACAGGAGGGAATTGATTTTACCGAAGTTTATGCTCCTGTAGCACGACTAGAGGCGATCAGAATTTTTCTAGCATTTGCGTCTTGGAAGAACTTCAAAGTTTATCAGTTGGATGTTAAATCGGCGTTTCTTTATGGGAAGGTTAAAGAGGAGGTTTATGTCGGTCAGCCGCCGGGCTTTACTGACCCAATCCACAAAAACAAAGTCTACCTATTGGACAAAGCATTGTATGGTCTACATCAGGCACCGAGAGCCTGGTACGAGACTTTGTCTCAACACCTACTCGCTAACAAGTTCATACGTGGAACTGTGGATGCCACTCTCTTCACGAAAGTCGTTGATGGTCATTTGCTGATAGTACAGATTTATGTGGACGATATAATCTTTGGGTCGACAAATGAAAATCTATGCAAAGATTTTGAATCAGTGATGAAGCAGAAGTTTGAAATGTCATCAATGGGGGAAATGAAATTCTTTCTGGGATTACAAGTTGAACAACTTCCTGAAGGAATTTTCATTCATCAGTCAAAGTACGTTCATGATATTCTAGAGAAATTTGGGATGTCAAGTTCTACTCCAGCTGCTACCCCACTTGCAACAAATCATGGGATTCACCCAGATCTCACCGGAGACAGGGCTGATGAAACGTTTTACCGATCCATGATAGGTTCTCTAATGTACCTAACTGCTTCACGTCCTGATATTATGTACCCAACGTGCCTCGCAGCAAGATTTCAGTCTAACCCAAGAGCATCACATATGATCATTGTGAAGAGGATATTGCGCTACCTGAAAGGAACTCCTTCATTGGGGTTGTGGTATCCTAGGAAAGGTGATTTTACGCTCGAAGGGTATTCCGATTCGGATTTCGGATGCTGCAAAGTCAATTCAAAATCAACAACTGCAGGATGCCAGTTCTTTGGTCCTAGATTGGTTACCTGGCAGTGTAAGAAACAAACGTCTGTGGCGTTATCTACATGTGAAGCGGAGTATGTTTCTGCTAGCAGTTGCTGCTCTCAGATCCTGTGGATACAGCAACAGATGCGCGACTACGGTTTGCAGTTTCTTAACACACCTCTTTTTGTTGATAATGCGCGAGTATGTTTCTGCTAGCAGTTGCTGCTCTCAGATCCTGTGGATACAGCAACAGATGCGCGACTACGGTTTGCAGTTTCTTAACACACCTCTTTTTGTTGATAATGAGGCCGCAATAAATATAACTAAAAATCCAGTACATCACGCTAAAACGAAACACATAGAAATTCATCATCACTTTATTCGTGATTGTTTTGAGAAAAAGTTGATACGAATTGAGAAAATCCACACAGACGAACAGAAAGCTGATTTACATACCAAAGCTTTTGATAAAAATCGGTTTAAATATTTGTTAAAACTAAATGGTATGAAGCTTCTGTCGGTGTCGGACGGCATTATTGGCGTAGATGAGGGTACTGTTGCGGATGAAGACGAGAAACAATCTGCAATGGTTTGTCGAATTTTTACTTGTTTTGGTATTTAGGGGGAGTAGATGTTTGTATATAGTTTATTTTCAGAAAATACAAAAACAGTAAAAAAAATGCAAAAATACAAAAACATGATAAAATCTGAAAAAGAGCTTGTGTATATGGGAAAATGATAGTACATTAGCTAGACGATCACGGTATGCTAAAGATTTGTAAAGTATAAAAGAGTTAAACAATCTTACTGATGATGTGTCGATAGGTTTTCGTACATTTAGTAAATTTATTCGGGATATAAACCTAAATTCAAACAACTTGTGAATTCGTGGGGAACACTACTTGGATATATAGGTAACCCCTGAAATCTCGTTTGAAAGGTCTCTTAATCTGATATACTAGGTCTTTATACTCTATGATATCTGGGGTATTATTCCGGGACTTCTGCTGAACGGTAGTTCTGACCTAGTCCTTGGCTAATACTTGCTTAAATGCTTGAAACACAGCATTACACCCTCAGCATGCTAAAAAAAATTAATTAAAATTGATATATGCTGCTGTTGTAAGCAAAAAGATCCTCTAAAGGGGACAAACCGAAAAGTCGAAGCTGATATCTCTCTGCGTATACGGAAGTATCGATCTGAGATCCCTCGGCCCTCGCATACCTAAATTATATACAGATATCATTGTAGTATTCTCACCTGTAAGACTGATTATTGAGATTCTGGATACGGGAGTATATTCAAGAGGTGGGACACATGAATGATCTAAGTTCTTAATTCACCTTAATCGTATCCTGAATAAGTTGAAATTTGTATGAGAATTTAAGATGGATCAGTATATCGACAATCGAGGTAAATTGTTTAAGTCTGAGTATGAAATGTAGCTTAACGGTACTTGTGATTTGTCTGAAAAGCTGATATGATTCCCTGACACGCTTACCAAAAAATATGTTTGTAAATAGTTTACTTTGTTTACTTTCTGCAATTTAAGTTTTCTGTATTTCATTTCTTAGTTTAGAATACTTTGATAAAATTCAAAAAGATTTTATTTCTGCTTTATTTTCTGACAAACCAAAGTGGAAAGTTGATTGTTGGATTCTCAGTTGATTGAAGCAGATGCAGGAAATTCTAGACTGAAGAATGAGGAGAGCTTACTTTGAAGAAGTTTGATTTGTTTGAAAAGTCAAAAACAAGTTTATTAATTTGATACTTGTTATTTTCAGAAAAAGTTTGAAAATGTTGTTTTTAAAATCAGTTTTGATTCGTCAAATGATCAACCAAGGTCATTAAATTGAACTTGGTAGATTAATCGAGTAATCAGGGTCATTAATTTGGACCTGAATACTTGAGTGGATTTCTAAAGCTGATTGAGTTTGTGTTTTATTGTTGAAAAGATAGAATGGTTATGTTTGTTGGTTGAGTAACAGGTTTGATCTTCATTATTTCCCACGGAAGCTAATTGACAAAGCTTGAACCAGATATCTCAGATTCTAGCATATTGAGAGGGGGAGTCTGTGAAAGGGGGAGTCTGGATCAACAGTCAAAGGGAAGATTGAAGTTTAAAGTTTAAAGATTGAAGTTAAAGATTGATGAGAGTTTTTACAATGTTTGAAGATTGTGAAAGACAAAGACTTGAAGCCAAAGACTTCATCAACATCCAAGGGGGAGTCTGTTGGTGCACTGAATGTCTGTTGATTACATCATTATCAAGTCTTGTATCTAGGATTGTTTGAATGATCACACATTAGGGTTTAAGTTAGAGTTTTTATGTATTAAACACAAGATTTCGCTTGAAAGGTTATGTGAATGCTTGAAGCGAAATCAAGAGGTGATGATTTCGCTTCAGACTTCCTCAAGCGAAATCATGTGATCTATAAATAGGTGTGTTGGTCATTTGAGTTGTAACAGTTGTCATTGTACGTGTGACAAAGTGCTGACGGATTTGTATCAGAAAACCTTGTACAAGCACTCAAATCAATCAGAAAAGAAAGATTAAAAGGATTAGAGTTGTTATGACTTAGTTTACTTTGTTTCCGCCTCTGTAAATTGAGATGAACTGCCTTGACTGACATTTTAGGGTCATACAACGGTCCAACAAAATCTGATGCATACATGTGTCTAGAGGTTTTATAATACCATTAACATGCAACTGGTTTCGAGAAAAGGGGTGTAGAAGGAGACAACCCGCAGCTGTCCATTTTCACTGCCCAGACACAGTTTTTACGGACCGTAAGCCTTGGCCCTTACAGCCCGTAACCAATATTCAAATTGTATCGCCCAGTTAAGCCACCTTACGGTCCGTAAGGTGGATGCTTTGCGGTCCGTAAGCCTTTGATCAGAAGACAAAACTTTGAGAACTTTAACATTTGACCATGCAACTTTCTTAACTCGAATATAAGGTCACTTTCAGCAGAAGGGGACCACATGATCAGGCCTGAATGCTCTTGAAAGTAATGCCATGCATTATAAAGGTCTTGGAATCTTTGAAAAGGCCATGTGAAAGGAGAATTATCGTTTTTACACATATGACCCTAATTCTTGAAATTTGAATTATTCAACACAAGATTGAATCAGAACATTTATAAATCACTATCTGATTTTTATGAGGATGTAATAATATTTTATAAAGCTTTAGGAATGTTAGAAGGTCACTCAGAGGTAAGAGTTAACATGTTGACACTTTTAACCCCTGTGTTTTGTAACTTTTGATTTTTAAGCACAAACGACTTCTTGTGTCTGCCAAATTATTCAATTACTAATACTAACATTATATGAGGTCATTCAGAGGCACATGTTTGGCATGTTGACGCTTTTGGTCCTTCTATTTACATCTTTACACTGTTTAACAATTTTAGTCCCTTAAGTTATCTTTTAACATGATCAGGGTTTATGACACGTGTCACCACTGTATTGGATCTGATTTTACGGGGTGTTACAATTCAAAATTAGTAATCATCATGCATCATAAAATATTTTGTGAGTTCTTTAAACGTAATCCATGAATTCATGCACATCATATGTTTCAAAATACACAACCATTAAATATAAAATACTGTTCACATTGTACAGAAATCACATGAAAAATGCCAATTGTCATAATCCGAACTATATATCAGTCCCCATCCGGATGAATGAGATATCAAAAGTCCATCCGGAGGGTGTAGGAGTCCATCCGTAAGCACTGTTTTCTTCATCCAGACATTATTAAGTTTGCACATCCGAGCGGATGTGCAAATTTTGGTCCATCCGGACAGTATCATTCAGCTCATCCGGACGTGTGTGTTATGCCCATTCGGAAGAAGTTTATTAATTGGTTCATCCGTAGTTGTAAGTTTGAAGGTCCAATAGAATTGAAAGAATGTGGAGTTTGTGGGCAATTTCTGATCAAATATAGTTGGTGGTCCAATTAAATAAAAAGGGGTTCTGATTCCTAAGTCAGATTCAACGTCATTCATTAAAAAATACAGTGTATCGATCACTATCTTGAAACAGTGTGAGGTCCATTCGGTCCAATAGTTTCCTGCATCATTTAAAGAAAAAAGGTGTCGGCCATATATAAAATACTTGATATCAGTGATGTTTAGCGACCCAATATAATAAAAAGCTTTGTGAGATCAGTTTAGTGGAAGCTAAGGTCCAATCAGATTATCATAAGTGTTCGACCCAAATTTAGACAACATTTAATCTGATTGTTGCGGCCCATGTGTTTGTAGTGTTGGTCCAATCAACATTCAATAGAAATTAATGAAGAATTAAAATCAATTGCATGTGTTGACAAGGTGTTATTCATTTCTTTTGATAGAAGATCAAGTGTACATTAGAGAAATATTATTGGTTATCTGTTTGGTCCAATACAAAAACTTAGCCGAATCCATTTAAAGTTCTGCTTAAAGCCCATGTGCTGAAGAATCTTCGGTCCAATCACATTTGATATTTTTGGTCCGATAATCATTAATATCAGTGATTTGAAGAAAGTTGTCAGATTTTATTAATTGTTTGTTTTTGAATTTGGTCCACCCATTTATGTGAATTGTTATTGTCCATTTGCTACATAGGCTCATCCGGAGCAATTACTTCATCCGAACAAACGACAAAAAAGGTCCATCCGGACTGTTAAAGATATTGGGCCCAATCAGAATTTTGAGTCCATTCGAGTCCAAAACTCATATAGGTCCATCCAGACGTTGACTTAATTGTTCACTTGATCATTTAGTTCATCCGTGTGAATTTCTAATCATCTGAAGATTTATATTATCCATCTGAAAGTATTTTGTTTGGTTCATTCGGAGAATTTTAAAGGGACATCCAGTTCAAAGTTCAAGTTACGGATCAATATTAATTTTCGACATCATATTCATACGAATCTGTAGGGTAATTGTTACGGAACAGGTTCAAGTTTTTCATTTGAGCGGATCCACATCCATCCGTTGGTCGAGCTACAGTTTAAGGTTCACTTGTTGAAGTTTGATTATCCGCACGAATCCCGAAAGCCGAACTTTGTTCATCCGCGTTTAAATCAGATTCAGTTATATGTGTCTAATATCAGAATCAGTCTGCATATTTACGGATTAACACATTTTTTTGAATAATCATTTCTTTAAAACTGATCGAGTGTTGGTCTGTTTGCAGGTGATATAAAACATGAAAACTTTTACAAAACACATTCTAAACCACCGAAACTAGATAACATTGAAGACTACACTTGGTGGAAAGAAAGGTTTTTGAACTGGGCAAAAGTGTCCTCTCATGAGAGATGATTTTGTTTGGAGTTTGGATATTTTAGACCAAAAAATGATAAAGGTGAAGATATTCCACTTGCAGTCTTAGAGGATAAAGATAAAAGAAAATTTTCATACGAACAAAAAATGATTGCATTAATTCAACAGTCTATCAGGGATGATATTTTTGCGTTGCTTAATCATGATGGTTCGTCAAAATCTGCCTGGGAACCTTTGAAAGTTAAAGCTGAGAGAGGAAAACAAATTAAAAAGAACAAAATTTCATTACTTAAAAAAGAATTTGATTTGTTTGACAGTCTAAAAGGTGAATCTGTGAGGCAAATGATTGAGAGGTTTTGCCATTTACAAATTGAACTTAACAGGTTTGGAATAACTAAAACTAGAGAAGAAATTATTGTTAAAGTTATCGAGGCATTACCAAGAGCTGATCTGTGACAACCCGCACTAAACCAGGTATCCGTACAACTTAATTAATGATTAATTACTACTTGATTACTGTGCTTGTTTGAACTAGCTGATGAACTGCTACTTGAATACTGATACATGAACTTACTTGCATCATACTTTACTTGCCGTCACACTATATTCTGCTATTAGCACCTTCGTGACAAACATGATGCACAAAAAGCACAGTAGCACTAAACGGATACACGGCGAACATGCTGATATGACCAGCATCAGGCAGACACTGCCTCTAAGGCCTGTTAAGAGCCTCATATATTTTGGCTACACTGGTAGTGAGTGTAGGGATATAAGGGTTGTGTTACCGCGTCTCTAGGGATAAGATACACTGATTCGGATGTGCCAAAAACGTACTTTAAGTACCAAACACAGCACTTTAATAATTAATCCAGCTTCTAGCTGACTAGTAAAGTGCCAGAAAATGAGAAAATAACACTAGACACTTTCTAAAGTGTCGGGAAAACAAGTGGTGTCACTAAAAATAACAATAACGACACTTTAAAGCTTTTATAACGCTTTAACGGATTACTATGCAACCGGACACCCGGACTTTACCCGGAACATGAAAATATTACTATTTTCACTATTTATATTTTTCTGAGCCAGTTAGGGTCCCTGATTACCCTAACACCCGCCATAACGTGTAACATATTAGTGACGGGGTAAATTACTTAACTTAGCTTGGTTTAACATAACCATTCCCTAATTACTACTTAAAATCGAACAAGAGGCCCCCCCCTAACCGAATCGGTTACCTAGGGGGCACCACCTTTGTACTTGTGATCTTGATAAATCTTGGGTGTCTAGTATCTTGAAGACACCTTAACCATTGGGTAATAACACCTAAGATTGGCCTATAAATACAAGAGTTTACACTTAATCATTTCCACTAAACCACAACACAAGATCAACTCTCTCTTGCTCTCTCCCATTCTCGGCCGAACACCCCACCACCCGCCACCATACTTTCGGTTCTTGCTCTCAACATTCCATCATCATTCAAGCTTCACGGGTCACGTATTTGGAGCTCTTGTGCACTCGGAACATGAAGGACCTCTACCGTTAGCTTTTATCCACCTCTTTTTCGCCAAAGATCTTCCCTAGCCTTGAGCTAGAGGTATATCATTTAAAACTTGTTTTTACACTCATCTAAAGTGGTTAAAAGAAGTTATGTCGGTTGAATCTTGTTAAAATGAAAGATGATGATCAAAAGTCTACTAAAAATACTTAAAATGGTGGTTAAAGACATATAACTTGTGTAAAAGTCGTAGGACTTGAAATATGTGTTTATTGAGACCCGATCTATGATGTGGTAGCTCGGAACATCGTTTAACCCGACTTTGTAAGATCATGTATCTTCACATAAGCTCGTTTTTGACTAAATACAAGGGTTAAAGGTGAAACTCTACCACACAAGATACATGAACTTGTGTGAAAATATTTTACTTGTGTAAAAGTGATTTAACCGGTAAAATGGTGTTTAAAACTAGCGGATCTACGTATCCGCAAGGGGTATTTTTGAAGAACCACACAATAAAGAAATCATGAACTTTAAAAAGTGGATCTTACACTAGTAAACATGATTTTATGAACCACAAGTGCGTAGACACTTGTGAAATGAAAAGATCCGACAAATAACTATTTTTGGGAAAAATGACTAGAAGTTGTAAAGACGGATTTCGCTAGTCACAAGGTTTTTACGAGATTAAAGTTACCTTATATAAAGATCTACAAGAAATAAGGGGATTTACACTATAGAATCGGAAAAACTACAAGTTCATGCGATTATGCAAATTTACATACTTGACGACTAGTTTGTTGTGTTGGAAATTGTTTGATTGAATAAAGAAGATTGTTGAATTGATTTGTTAAAAGAAAATGATACGCTTGAAAGCGTGGCCACCTCCAGTTACAGAGGAAACTCTGGCGAAATTTTCTAAAAACCTAACACTTAGGCTTATTTACACAACAAGTGTTAGAACTATTTTTGGACATACTTTCGAAACATAAATTTCGCCAGCACTATATTTTACTAAATATTCGGAGGTGGAATTTCCACAAAGATTAACGTGATAAGTATATTTGTCACAACACTGTTTATGATTATTTTGTGAAAATACATAAATATTATTTTAGAGTAAAAATAATATTTACAAGCGTTAATGATTCCAAAACTGTACGAACGCTTCCACATTAACATATAAGTTACACCGGTAATTACATTACCACAAGATTGATAAAACGTAACTTACGCACATGTATTGTATCCCCCATCCTTGGGAAGAAGTATAACTACCAAGTGTATACGGAATAGAAACACGAAATAGTTGTCTAACTATTTCCCAAAGACATAAACTATAAAGCTAAGGCACGGCCGTCCGTCTAATAGAATTAGCACTTGTAGGTCGTTGCACAGCTTACTGTATTGGAGACACTTGGTAGAGACGCGCATTCACTGTGAGTTCATGTCCCCCTTTTCTCTAACTGTTTTCAGTTTACTTAACTGCGGGGGTGAAATACATGTTACTATGATTTACGAGTGCTTTACAACGGTATGTTTAACGTAAGGAGGTGTTATACGATCATGTGAGTGGATAGGAACAACATGGGGCCATTAGTCCTCATGGAGGGACCGAGGGACAGGAGCGGTAGATCTATCTGGGTGTAGCGAGCCCAGCCCCCGGCCAAACTAGAAACGGACCGTGGGGTGACTTTGTCCACATACTTTGCCGTGGCGAAATCTGCTAGGTTTGAGTCTCCCTATTTGCACTTCACATATGTCAGTGGCCTTGCAAACCATTGGTGATCACAAGTCCTCTTACACTGCTACATACCAGGAAACTTTTATACTTACAAGTGTTTTTACTTACTCACTTGCACATGAACTCGCTCAACATTATTGTTGATTTTTCAACTCACATGTATTTCAGGAAATTAAACGGATCTGGCACGGTATGGAACGTTTTCCGCTGCACTTGTCATGAAGTCATCAGGGTTTAGGGGATGTGTCTCTTTCCTGGACAAGACACAGTCCTTAAACCACGTTTATGTTATGTTATAAGTTGTAATGTCTACTGAACAAGGTTATGGTTGTACGTTAAAACAATGGTATGGTGTTTGATTTTCAAAACTTAATGGATGACTTGCATGGTTTTTAAATTCATATAGCTTGTTATGGTTAAGCTATGGTATTAAGAAGTCACACCAAAATTAACCACGCTTCCGCAAAGCCAGGGTGTGACATGATCATTGGCAAACATTCTTGAACAATGATGCATTGTTTGATGAGATTACTTTGGATGCTTTGATAGAAAAGATTGAGAGTCATGAGCTGGAATTGCAAAAGCAGAATAAAATGAGCAGTTCTACTTATCAACAAAACGTGGGTCTTTACTACAAAGGAAGCTTACAATCAATCAGTGAGTCACCAACGACTGCCTTCAGTGTCGAAAAGTCAAAAGATTCACAGAAAAGCACATCTTGCTACAATCTATGGTATCATTCGTCTTCAACAGCCTCAAACTCAGAAGAACCCGATGAGATTCTCTGCAACATTGCTTTAAAGTTGAAAAATTCTCCAGCAATGAGTATCAATGCAGCTAAACAACAAATGAGTTTTCTAGTGTCGATTATGGAATCACACGAGAGTCTGGTAGCAGGGAGAATCGGAAATCCTGAGCTGACAAAGGAAGATTACGACTAGATTGATCTAGAAGAGATGGAGCTCATTGATATTCGATGGTGTTTGATAGTGTAACACCTCGTAAAATCACGTCCAATGATGTGTTGACACGTGTACTAAACCCTAATAAAGTCAAACGTTGACTATTAGGGACTAATTTTGTGAAAAATCAAAAACTTTTAATGTGAAAGGACTGAAAGTGTCAACATGCTTAAACTGAGCCTCTGAATGACCTTACACAGTATTCGTATTCTCAAACGAGCCACTTGTTGGTCGAGAGGATCCGTTTGCATAATTATTTGAAAGTTTGCGCGTCGAAGGGTTAAAAGCGTCAGCATGTTTAATTATACCTCTGAGTGAACTTTTAACAAACCCGAAGCATCATGATGTTTGATAATACTCATGGGAATGTCTAATATGGGCTACATAGGGCTTTGATGCCATTAAACAATAATACGCGCAAGTTTGTGCGTTAAAGGGACCAAAAGCGTCAACATTTAAAACTACACCTTTGAGTGACCATATAAGCGAATTGGAGTGTCGTAATGTTCGGTCATACTCTAGGAAATGCTTAATTGGGCCATGAAAGGCTTTGATATCGTTAAACGATATTACGCACAACTTTGTGCGTTAAAAGGACTAAAAGCGTCAATGTGTGAAACTTCGCCTTTGAGAGGCCTTTTATACAAACCGGAAACTCCATGATGCTCGGTCGTACTAACGGATGCGCCTAAGGTTGGCCATCACAGATTTTTATACCTTAATCTAACATAACATATTAAACATACAAAGCATTGTGCCAAAAATGTAATTTTTGAAAGTTTAGAAGTGCTTAAAACTTAACAGGGACGTGAATTGCAAATCTGCCAAACATTTTAAGCTGGTCCGGATTAGCTCGCGGGCCGCGAAGCCCAGCAGGCCATTCTTCGCGGGCCACCAGCGAGTACACAGCAACAACAACTTGTTTTTTTGTTGTGGTTTTTATGTTTTGCTTGATCCCCACTCCAATTAAAACCATTTTTATAAAACCTTGCACTTGTATACTGATTCTAACATCTGGTTTTACACTTGTAACAATCCTAAGGACTCCCTAAACACATGGTATCATCCTAACAATTCTCAAAATCTATAAATAGGCCTTGAATTTTCACTTGAACACTTGCATCATTCCATTCCTTCCTTCTATCTTCTCAATTTTGGAGGGTCCTGAGCAATTGGGAACCACCTTTGAGTTTTCTTCAGTCCACAGGACCACTTGTAAGTGTTCCTTTTGTGGCTAGTTCTTTTATTTGGCTTAAAAAGCCGAAAAGTCAAGCGTTTACTATAAACGCTTTGACTTTTAGTTAGACCGTAAACGGTCAAGCCATTATTCGCAACGAACATGGATACGTGATCGTAATTAGGTAGGTGTTAAACCCTCAAAAGGGCACCTCCTAAGAATCACGTTTGTTAGTCTATTGACGAGTCAACGTAATATTGTTTTAAAATGTCAACGGGGCAGTTTTTGAAATAATTGCGATATGTGTTTAGAAGTATTCTAAAATACGTTTTATCATTTAAAAAACTTGGTAATAATTATTAGAACATGTGTAAACATGTTTGGCTCGTCAATTCCAGTTTTAGGGTCGGTTCACAACCGAAAGTCGCAAAGTTTGACTTTTGCGTTGACTTTCGATTATGAATCGAATTAGATTAGTTTACTACTGATTTTAGGTTCTATTATGATCATAATAAAATGTAGCATAACCCTATAAGGTTATATTACATGATCATACTAGTAATCTGAGTTTTTGCACATGTTCCAATAATATGCGTACTTTGACTATTATGCCCTTTTTAGCGAAAATAAGGTTTTAGACACCAATAAGCTTTCAAACAAGTTAGGTACTGATATGTTAACATGTTTAACATATTTCGATGTTACGAACCTGATCATAAACTGATTTTGCGTGAAATAACGTAATTTATGCTTTAAATTGACCAAAATGCCCTTTAGGCGCATAGATCGGTTTTAAGCATAATTTGTGACACCTGTGTCACTTCAACCATCAAACAAATGCCAAACCAATGAAATATTGTATTTCATACTTGGGATTTGTAAACATATGTGTATCGTTTGCACATTTCAACTCTTGTTCGATTTTAAGCTTTAAATCGCTTTCTGGAGGGTTACGCGCTCTGATGCGTAAATATAACCGGTTTAATCCAACGAACACTCCGGAATAGTGAAATAGGCTTAACATACCTTAAATCTTTACATAACTTAGAAATAAGTTTTGAAGGCTTTGGTATGCCAAAATCAAGTTTAATCGCTTACAGGGACTTAATTCGACAACCTGCGAAAGTATGCCAATTTGAACTGTAACGAACATTCTGGAACATGACCATAAGTTAAACACACCTTAAATATCCTTTAGATAGCTTAGAAATAGGCTTTGAGGGGTTCGGTATGCTAAAATAAACTTTTGGGTTATTCAGGGACTAAAAGCGTCAAAAAGTGCACAAGTTTGCACTTTCGTGCATAACTCACGTTCTGAATACATCCGGACATCCAAAAATTTATGTAAGCACTAAAATATTTTATTTTAGTGTTTGGCTTGAGAAAAATCCATTCGTCGCGCAATTTGGATCGTTTTTCACGCTTATGCGCATTCCGTCGTAATTAAACGAACATCGCGATCGTACGACCAAACGAACCAACATTCGGCGTATTTTCGAGCATGTTTCATGTCCACAATGTTTAGGAATCATTTTAGGGCCTTAACGTTGGTTAAACGGGCCTTAAACATGTCGGAAATCGCTTTAATACTAAACAGGGACCAAAACTGTCATTTTTGAAACTTGGTTTCTGATCAGAAGGCCCAGGCGGCCCGCGTAAGCCCAGGGTGATCTCTTACGCGGCCCACGTCAGGCTCCCAGACCAGATTCAATGTTTTAACAGGCTGTTAACAGCTGTATTACCCACAAAACCCACTTGCACATGGTATTTCTCAATACTAGGGGCTCAAATGGTTTTGTAAAACCATGTTCTTGAGGTGTATGGCCAAGATCAAAGCACAGTTTCCAAGAAGCGATCTTAACGGCTCTTCGAACATTATAAATACCCAACCCCATCCATTGCAAAACCCACAAGAATCTGATTTGAGAAGCTCTAAGTTTAAACCATTGTTTCATACCTGAGCTACTTGGATCAAGATTAGCTTTCGGGGACCCTTTGTAAGTATTCCTTCGTTCTTTTATTGCTTTTCGAGTCCGAAAGTCAAACTTTGTTTGACTTTCTACGTTGACCAGTTTATGGTCAATGTGAAGTTCGTTTGAACTTCGCAACGTGATTGTAATCACGATGGTTATAGTCCTTTGTGACTATGCCTACTGATTACCACGTTGTCTAGGGTCGTAAGGGTAAGCGATCTAATAAATCGCTTATACCTTCGAACCCGACCCATTTGGTCGATCATTAGGATCTGACCAAATACCTTAGGTGACCATAGTATATAGGGAATAACCTTCCGAGGTTATACCTTATGGTCGCTTCGTTTAAGTAGTTGTATGATAGGTAGTTTATATGCCTTAGGTAAATTACCAAAATACCCCTTTGATGCCAAAATTCATTTTAAACATATGTAACATAACCTATGACCTCTAAACTGATTTATCAACAATATTAAACATGTTAAGGCATATTCTACTTGTCATAGGACTAGTTAGGCGATCCGAACGCGTTTCACGCAAACGACGCGTTAAAGTAGCATAAGCTACCTAAACGGGTCGTAATGGGTCGTAAGCACTTAGGTTAGGTTTCCTTTAGTATGTAGGCTTTGTTAAACCATATGACACGAGTCTCCATACTCGTTTGGTTTACGAACCCTCATTCTATCTAAATCCACCGATTTAGGTCCGGTATATTAACATAGTTACCTATATTAGGTGCCGTTTGATTTCCGTGATCTCTAGCATTGCTTGGTGGTTATCCTAGGACTTCTAAGCAATCTCAAGTGAGTACATAGTCCCATCTTTTACTGTTTTCAAACTGTTTTGGGGTGAAGTATGTGTACCTATCTGTTATTTTCATGTTTTCCAAAAGTATAATTGATTACACATGTTAGTACTTATCTGTTGACAAACTGAATGACTATCTATGGTTTAAACACTGATTTTTCAAAGACTATAACATTAATTGTTGAATTGTACTTATTTTGTTCACCAGACCGGTTGGTAGTATGATATAGCGCTATAGGATTTGACACCCCATTCCTGTTGTCATGGAATGTCTGAAACCAATTTGTTTCTCCATCCAAATAGGGATTTCCTTTGTGGTATCCCTATAGTCTCAAAGGTGTATTTTGATGCACTAGGTCTGAATGAATTCTTAAATCACATTATTTTTGTATATTTAGTTATACTCCCAAAAGTATAGTTTGATATGCTCCCATGTGTGATATTGTACAAAACCAACATATATTTTGTTAATCATCCAAAGCATATTTTGATATGTTATTTACAAAACCAAAACATAGTTTAATATGTTATTGTTTAATATGTTATTTATCACATCCAAAGCATATTTTGATATGTTATTTACAAAACCAAAACATAGTTTAATATGTTATTTATCACATCCAAAGCATATTTTGATATGTTATTTATAAAACCAAAACATAGTTTAATATGTTATTTATAAATCCGAAGTATACTTGTAATATACTACTTAAAACTATTATTTTAAACGACGAAGGTATATTTAATGTACTATCTATCTATCGATTGGGTTTTGGTTAGTGTTTAGATAACGGGACGGGTGTAATGTGATGAAAACATGGTAGATACGCCGCTGGTACTTCTTATATATAAGTGTTTTCATTGCATTACATACCGTGGCGTTATTTAGTACACTTGGGTTAACGATATTGGAACCGAAATATACTTTAATATGTTACTCATTCGATTCTCTTAAAATCCAAAGTATATTTTCAAATATACTATAAGCCTTTTTATCAAAATATTGTTTTACAAGCAACTTATCTTATACAAACTCATTTTACATGGTTATTCATTTAACCTTACATTTATTTATACATATCATCTGATCTTATTGTTTTTCAAACGATTTACAAAACAAATCAATTTACAAGGTTCATGACTAAACTTTATTAAACATTTTCTTAAACTTACAAGTCATGAATCCTATTTTCACAAAACCTATGTATCTCACAGGCATTTTTATGCTAACGTACCTATTTTTACACATGTTTCAGGTACTGCTTTGCAATGATTGTTGATACATGCTACTTTTAGGATGGACTCGTGCCTTAGCAACTTTAAAACTTGGAAGATCATAGTTGTACTTATTTGATTGTATTAAAACAATGAGTTCATTTATTCAATAAAACAGAATTTATTTATTCCATGGTTATGAAACAATGATTCTGTTATAACACTCCCCGACGTTTCCGCCACGTCTAGTTGCTTTATGTGGTCGGGGTGTGACAGAAAAGTTGGTATCAGGGCCAATGGTTATAGGGAATTAGGTTATTAGTAATGCTTTGACCTAGACTATAACCTTCCTAGGACCCTAACACAAGTTTTCTTGTGTTTAGTTTTAAAACAATACCGTCACTTATTCTTAGGTGACAACCACAATAAGAACATAAATTTCTATCCCGCTTTGAAAACTAATCATCTGTTCTAGGATGATTTATTATATGGTTTTGAACCCTTTAAGTTTTCAAAATCCCGTCAAAGTTGGTCTAAATAATGTGAACACATGCAAACTGGAAGGGTAGGTGCCTGTACCCTGAGTTTTCTGTCTAAGGCTAGAGTGTTCGTACAAATCCACATAATCGGACCAGTCACTCTTACCTGGGAACTCTTGGGGTGAGTGTCCACTTATAGGCGAGCATGTCTTCGCGATACATTATTTTTTGACCAATTTACTTTTATTAATCACCGGGGTCGTTTGTTGCTTTGTAGTAACAAACAAATGACCACTATCCTTGCTTATCAGATTTGTTTCATCTCATTCTTTTCACTCGTTTCCTTTCATGTTTCCTCTTTTAGAATGCCTCCTTGATGCGACAATCAGATGGCGAATGCCGAACTGGCGGAAATCATCGCGCAGCAAATGGCTGCTGCCTTCCCAAATCTTTATGCTCAAATGATTCAAGCCATCAATAACAACAATGCTCCATGCAATTTCAAGAATTTTAACTCGGCTAAACCGCTCAAGTTTAGTGGTTCTGAGGGAGCAACTGGGCTTCTTCAATGGTTCGAGAGCATTGAGAATACTTTCCGTCACGTTAAGTGTCTTGAAAATCGCAAGGTCGAGTTTTCTTCGAGTGTGCTTCAGAAGAGGGCTCTTACGTGGTGGAACGGGGTTATGAGAGACCGCGGTGCTGAGGTTGCATTAGCACAGACTTGGGCCGAGCTTAGGGCCTTATGATGAAGGAATTCTGTCCTCGTCATGAGCTAAGGGCTCTAGAAAGGGAATTTGATGATTTGAAGCAAGACAGTGGGGAACATCGAGCCTATACTGACCGCTATGAGGAATTGAGCTTGTTATGCCCTACTATGGTTACACCTCTGGATAAGGCGATTGAGAAATACATTGATGGTCTTCTTGACGTAATTCAGGATATTGTTACTCGCAGCAACCCTACTACTGTCAGACAAGCCATTGAATTGTCTGCCACTCTGACTGAATCCCATATCAGGAAGCGCAAGCTGTTTCGGAAGGGCGACTTAAGACCATCTGACAAGACTGCTCATGTGGAACCAAAGGAAGAAAATGCTGAGGTGTCCAAGATGAAGAAGCGCAAAGCCTCTCAAAACTACGCTGTAACTGCTCAAGACAAACAGGTTGCACCAAACCAGCCAGCACAACCTCGCAAAAGGCAAAACTATGTTGGTACCGCACCTTTGTGCAACAAGTGCAACCGTCATCAACTAGAGCAAGAGCAGTGCCACAAATGTACCCACTGTGGGCGGTTGGGACATTTGATCAATGTTTGTCGTTATGCAAATCAAGCTGCTGCAAAACCTGCTGCTGTTCAAGCACGATTCCCTCCGGGGTCATGTTATAACTATGGTGACCTTACCCACTACAGGAACAATTGCCCAAGACTTGTTAACATACCTCCAGCACGTGGACGAGTGTTTAACATCAATGAGGCAAACATGAACAATGATGCAGCAGTGAACAATTAGTGTTTTGTAATTCCTTGGTTGTTATCTTTTGACACTTCAAGACAATTCGGTTGTTACATAAATAAAGATTTGTTATTTTTATTTCTGCAAAATTTATGCGTTTGTGTGAATGATTGATGCAACCTTATGATGTCAACCCAAAGACAAACTACTCGTGTGGTTCTGTCATTTTATGATCACTTGTGATCTCCCCAAGAACCTTAAACACTCGTTTCTTTTAAGAAACAAAGCCAAACTCTTATTGAAAATCCTTCTATCTTTATAGATGGATCCTTGAAAATGATTAAAGTGCCAAATGAAATCCATGGATTGGATTCCTAGTGTGCTTTAAATGTCCATGCCCAAAGATAACGAATTAAAGAATCAAGTTAACTAAATTTGTGCTTATGTGTTTTTCTTACATGTTTTGTGGTTGTATGTGATCCATCCAAATCCTCATAGAATCTTCCATATCTCATACGAGAGATTCATAATAGGATATCCAAAGATACTATCTTAAATCCTTAATGGACTTCAACATTGTAGTTAAGTCCATTGGGCTATAAAGTACTATTCTATAATTGGACCTCTTGAATGGTCTGGTTAAACAGATTGAATTTGAAAATCTGATTAGAAATATCATGTGATGATATAATTAAAAAGATCCCTTAAGTGGTCTATTTAAGGAGATCGTACGACGGTCTAGTTAAGAAGATCATGTGTTGATCTAGTTAAAAAGATTGTTCGTTGATCTAGTTGAAAAGATCCTTTGGTGGTCTAGTCAGGTCGCTTCATGTTTATTCAATTGACTTTTCCTCTACGCATCATGAAATGAACTGTACGGACTGTGCAAGGAATTTCGTAATTATGGAGGCCTACATAATTATGGAATTCAGTGCACAGAAACCACAGGAAGCTTTGTCAGGTGTTAAGACCTATAGTGACAAGAATAATGATACGGGAGAAGTCTTGGACCTTGACCGATGGCATTTTATCTTACACTCCCCAATTCTGATTTCAAGCACACACAAGTTTCCTATGATAAGTCTTCATAAGAAACGTTCTTCTGTCCGTAGTTCAAAATTCCATGTTTTACTACTTCAAGGAATTCACTTTGAGGGTTAACAAATTCGCTAAGAGTCCTAACATGGCCCAGAGTTTCACTTAAGGGTTCAATGGATTTATTAGAAGGCGAAACCGTCATGGCTGTCTTCACAAGTTTCCTCTAGAATTAAATTTCGGGACGAAATTTCCTAAAGTAGGGGAGACTGTGACACCTGTGTCACTTCAACCATAAAAAAAATGCCAAACCAATGAAATATTGTATTTCATACTTGGGATTTGTAAAAATATGTGTATCGTTTGCACATATCAACTCTTGTTCGATTTTAAGCTTTAAATCGCTTTCTGGAGGGTTATACGCGCTCTGATGTGTAAATATAACCAGTTTAATCCAACGAACACTCCGGAATAGTGAAATAGGCTTAACATACCTTAAATCTTTACATAACTTAGAAATAAGTTTTGAAGGCTTTGGTATGCCAAAATCAAGTTTAATCGCTTACAGGGACTTAATTCGACAAACTGCGAAAGTATGCCAATTTGAACTGTAACGAACATTCCGGAACATGACCATAAGTTAAACACACCTTTAATATCCTTTAGATAGCTTAGAAATAGGCTTTGAGGGGTTTGGTATGCTAAAATAAACTTTTGGGTTATTCAGGGACTAAAAGCGTCAAAAAGTGCACAAGTTTGCACTTTCGCGCATAACTCACGTTCTGAATACATCCGGACATCCAAAAATTTATGTAAGCACTAAAATATTTTATTTTAGTGTTTGGCTTGAGAAAAATCCATTCGTCGCGCAATTTGGATCGTTTTTCGCGCTTATGCGCATTCCGTCGTAATTAAACGAACATCGTGATCGTACGACCAAACGAACCAACATCCGGCATATTTTCGAGCATGTTTCATGTACACAATGTTTAGGAATCATTTTAGGGCCTTAACGTTGGTTAAACGGGCCTTAAACATTTTGGAAATGGCTTTAATACACAACAGGGACCAAAACTGTCATTTTTGAAACTTGGTTTCTGATCAGAAGGCCCAGGCGGCCCGCGTAAGCCTAGGGTGATCTCTTACGCGGCCCGCGTCAGGCTCCCAGACCAGATTCAATGTTTTAACAGGCTGTTAACAGCTGTATTACCCACAAAACCCACTTGCACATGGTATTTCTCAATACTAGGGGCTCAAATGGTTTTGTAAAACCATGTTCTTGAGGTGTATGGCCAAGATCAAAGCACGGTTTCCAAGAAGCGATCTTAACGGCTCTCCGAACATTATAAGTACCCAACCCCATCCATTGCAAAACCCACAAGAATCTGATTTGAGAAGCTCTAAGTTGAAACCATTGTTTCATACCTGAGCTACTTGGATCAAGATTAGCTTTCGGGGACCCTTTGTAAGTATTCCTTCTTTCTTTTATTGCTTTTCAAGTCCGAAAGTCAAACTTTGTTTGACTTTCTACGTTGACCAGTTTATGGTCAATGCGAAGTTCATTTGAACTTCGCAACGTGATTGTAATCACGATGGTTATAGTCCTTTGTGACTATGCCTACTGATTACCACGTTGTCTAGGGTCGTAAGGGTAAGCGATCTAATAAATCGCTTATACCTTCGAACACGACCCATTTGGTCGATCATTAGGATCCGACCAAATACCTTAGGTGACCATAGTATATAGGGAATAACCTTCCGAAGTTATACCTTATGGTCGCTTCGTTTAAGTAGTTGTATGATAGGTAGTTTATATGCCTTAGGTAAATTACCAAAATACCCCTTTAATGCCAAAATTCATTTTAAACATATGTAACATAACCTATGACCTCTAAACTGATTTATCAACAATATTAAACATGTTAAGGCATATTCTACTTGTCATAGGACTAGTTAGGCGGTCCGAACGCGTTTCACGCGAACAACGCGTTAAAGTAGCATAAGCTACCTAAACGGGTCGTAAGCACTTAGGTTAGGTTTCCTTTAGTATGTAGGCTTTGTTAAACCATATGACACGAGTCTCCATACTTGTTTGGTTTACGAACCCTCATTCTATCTAAATCCTCCGATTTAGGTCCGGTATATTAACATAGTTACCTATATTAGGTGCCGTTTGATTTCCGTGATCTCTAGCATTGCTTGGTGGTTATCCTAGGACTTCTAAGCAATCTCAAGTGAGTACATAGCCCCCTCTTTTACTGTTTTCAAACTGTTTTGGGGTGAAGCATGTGTACCTATCTGTTATTTTCATGTTTTCCAAAAGTATAATTGATTAGACATGTTAGTACTTATCTGTTGACAAACTGAATGACTATCTATGGTTTAAATACTGATTTTTCAAAGACTATAACATTAATTGTTGAATTGTACTTATTTTGTTCACCAGACCGGTTGGTAGTATGATATAGCGCTATAGGATTTGACACCCCATTCCTGTTGTCATGGAATGTCTGAAACCAATTTGTTTCTCCATCCAAATAGGGATTTCCTTTGTGGTATCCCTATAGTCTCAAAGGTGTATTTTGATGCACTAGGTCTGAATGAATTCTTAAATCATATTATTTTTGTATATTTAGTTATACTCCCAAAAGTATAGTTTGATATGCTCCCATGTGTGATATTGTACAAAACCAACATATATTTTCTTAATCATCCAAAGCATATTTTGATATGTTATTTACAAAACCAAAACATAGTTTAATATGTTATTTATCACATCCAAAAGCATATTTTGGTATGTTATTTACAAAACCAAAACATAGTTTAATATGTTATTTATCACATCCAAAGCATATTTTGATATGTTATTTATAAAACCAAAACATAGTTTAATATGTTATTTACAAATCCGAAGTATACTTGTAATATACTACTTAAAACTATTATTTTAAACAACGAATGTATATTTAATGTACTATCTATCTATCGATTGGGTTTTGGTTAGTGTTTAGATAACGGGACGGGTTGTGACAACTCGAAATTTAGAACCTTTCGTTGTATTCTTGAACGATTAGTGACTAATTGATTTGATGAATTAATGAATGATTTATGTGAACTTATATGGCTATGTTTGTGATCGTATGTATGCGAGTATGTCTAGGAACCGAAACAACAAGGACCCGACTCGAGACCATGTGGTCTCGAGTAAACATCACACCACTCATGGGCCGGTTGGGCCACACATACACACTTAGCCTATTTCGAAACCCATTAGGGTGCACTAAGTGAATCAAGTATAAAACCCTTAGTGATGCTAGTCTTGACATCCTTTAGGCATATAGCACACATACTCTTCTAACACACACACACTCTCCATTCTCCCTCACAAAAACTCTAAACCACAACATTTCTCTCCTCCATTCTCGGATTCAAACCGGTGACCACTAAGGAGCTCTCGGATCAACTCGTACACACTCACCTTTGGAACCCATCAACCGGTTAGTGATTCATGATTAGATGTTGTGTTTCGGTTTGAAGATAATGTGTGATATTCGGTTTGATAATGGTGTGTGACGAAAAATTATGTGATAATATGTCTACTTGTTAAGTGTTATACATGAGAAATACACCCTTCTTGAGTAATCGGTTCATAAATGTTTCATGTAGTATGTTTATATTCGGTTAAAGATGATAGGTTAATGTATTGGTTATGTTGGAGTGAATAATGTATGCTTGACTATGATTGAATGTTGAATGATAAATGTCTTGCTTAATGATCTTAGTATCTAGTCTAGGTATTATGGTGCTTGACCGAAAATACAAGAGCTATGAACACATGTTGAATATGAATATTTGAATATGTGTTGAATATGTTTGGAATGTGATATGAACATGATGAACACATGAAGAACTTGTTGAATATCTTATGAACATGTTGAATATTTGAAATCTGATATGTTTGATCCATTTTTAGTAATTTGCTAGACAAGAAACATGTTTAAGGAATTTGGTTGGATAGTACGAACTGTTACAAGAAATCAGAATGTTAGTGGGTAGTACACTGTACCAAATCAGCTCCTGTCCAACCGAAACCATCGGTTGCGACTCGAAACCAAGCACAACGAGTCGAGATCCCCGATTGCGACACCGGTTGCGAGTCGCAAACACCTGGTTGCGACTCGAAACCACAAGTGATCAGCATATAAACCGTTTGACTCGAAACCCCGGTTGCGAGTCCAGTTGCGACTCGTAACCAAAACAGCATGAACCGAGACCGTAGTTGCGACTCAGGTTGCGAGTCGCAAACGCCTAGTTGCGACTCGGGATTATACACAGATACACGCTGTTTGGGCTTACATCTCATTTCGGACTTAATTGTTTGGGCCGAACTCTTGGGCCCGAATGCACAGACCTTATATGTTAACTGTTGAACGTGAATCTGCCATGATTAAACATGAATGCCATGAACGTTACTTGAGTACATTATGCTAGAAACATACGTGCACTACTTGAATACGAACCTGATGGTATGATACAATTATGGTAGGACGTGAGTAGCCACAACATTGCTTGTTTGACTTTTCTGTGTTTCTACCGAGCAAACCAAGGTGAGTTCACACCCTCTACAAAGCATGGGATTCCCAGGGGTCGGGAATTGGGGTTAAGGAACTGGGTTCCTCGTCCTCCTTGGGTAGGACAGCAAAGGTTCAGGAATGTAATTCCTCGTCCTCACGGACAGATAACTCGTACTAGACCAAAACTCTATCACGAAGTCCCTCATTTTTATATCGACTTAATCGCCGGGCCAATGGCGAGCGGGTCATTAGTTAGATAGCGCTATTTAGGTCTGACAAACCTCACACCGTGCCGCAGAGGACGGGCGTGAACTAATGGATCTGGGGCACGTCAATGATGATAGACATTGACAGTTTCAGGGCACATAAACATGACTACAGTCAGCAGTCGATATGGTAACGAGTCTAGTGTATACATGGGGTAGCCCCCACGGCCGAAATGCCAGATAACTAACACGGGGTAGCCCCCACGGCAGGATTGCCAGAGTAACCGGGAATAAACAAGTCACGTTTTTAACTATAGGGTAACCCCCACGGCAGGATGCCAGCTAAAGGAAACTGTTTTCGAAACAACTTAAAACGAACACCCAACCGTGAACTCACTCAACTTGTTGTTGACTCGTTACTACATGCTTTGCAGGTCCTTAGGTTCTTAAGCTGGAGCTTGCATGGAGGAGGATCGTTGTGGGACATGGACGACTGTGTGTCCACGTTAAACTATGAAACAGTTAAACTTATGTTTTGATTTAAGACTTATGCTTCCGCTTGCAACTTAACTATGTTTTGTTTGAACACCAATTGTATTGGGTGGATTTTTTATAACTACTTATATGCTTGTTCAATATGATTGGTGGCTGGATCCTGGTCAGTCACGCCTCCAAGCGGTAGTACTCCGCAGGTGGATTTTGGGGGTGTGACAGATTGGTATCAGAGCCATTGGTTATAGAGAACTTGGTTTTAATAAGGGGAAAAACGTTTTTGTTAAAACCAGACTATAACCTGTACAGTGCTCAACGGTCCACAACGATGCTTCACTCCACATGCAAGGCTCGACATTCTAGGTAATATGATCTGTGTATATTGCCTACTTGTTAGTTACATAGTACATTGCTTATGGTATGCTTGGTTAGTATAACTACTGTTGCATGAACACGTGCGTGCTTACTCCATTTTATCGTCGTACTATCGCGAACCCCTCTCACTCACGTTCTTCTTGGTATGAAGATCATGTCTGGACGCGTTAACATGACACAAGCCCAGTTGACGGCTCTGATCAACGAACGAGTTGCCGCAGCACTCGCAGCTGCACACGCAGGAGGTATATCCTGCAGTCCGAACTCATTCTAGGATCTTTAGGATCCTACTCTCGTGAACCAACCTTTGTGTTAAACTCTGTCTTTTCTTTCACGTACGATAGGTCATCATGTTCAGCCACCCGTGTGCACTTTTAAGACTTTCATGGACTGCCGACCAACTACTTTTAGCGGCACTGAAGGAGCAGTAGGTCTCCTACACTGGTTTGAGAAACTAGAATCCGTCTTCGAAATGTGTGAATGCCCTGAGGCGCGCAGGGTGAAGTACGCTACTGGTACTCTCGAGGGTTTAGCCCTCACATGGTGGAACGCTCAAGTTCAGATGCTAGGGTTGGTTGCTGCCAACGCCACCCCAAGGGAAACTTTTAAGGAAATGATCAAAGAGGAATACTGCAGTCGTGATGAGATTCACAAACTGGAAGTGGAGTTCTTCAACCTCAAGATGACGGGGTCGGAAATTGAAGCTTATGTGAAAAGGTCGAACGAACTGGCAATTCTGTGCCCTACTATGGTGGATCCTCCCATCAAACGCATCGAACTATTTCTTCAGGGCTTAGTGCCAGAAATCCAAAGTCATGTGACTTCAGCGAACCTTGCTACCTACCAACAAACTGTACAGTTGGCTCACCGTCTCACGGATCAGGCGGTGGAGCAGAACAAGTTACCAAAACGCATAGGTGCTGCAACTACTTCTGGTACCTCAAGCGACAACAAACGGAAATGGGATGGAACTTCGAGTAAGGGTTCGGCTTCTGTTCAGTCCCAGTCTCAGCAGAGAAAGACTGAGGACTACAAGAGCCCTAATCAGCAATCGTCTGGTGGCGGATACAAAGGAAATCACCCCAAATGCAATCGCTGCAGCCTGCACCACAGCGGACCATGCACCAGGGGCAACTGTCATCGGTGCAACAAGCCTGGTCACGCTGCAAAGGATTGTAGGAGCTTATACCCCGCCAACCAGAATCGTCAGCAAGCTCAATAGAACCAGCGCCAGCAACAGCAACAGGGTGATAACAAAGGGTGCTTTCAGTGTGGAGCTGAGGGCCACTTCAAGAGAGATTGTCCCCAACTGAACAGGAACCAGAACAACAACAACAACAATAACAACAATCAGGGGAATGGTAACAATGGGAACAACAACAACAATGGCGCCAGGGGGCGAATGTTTGTGATTGGCCAAGGTGAAGCAAGGAATGACCCCAATGTTGTGGCGGGTAAGTTCCTTCTCGACGACTTTTATGTTTCAGTTTTATTTGATTCGGGTGCCGATACTAGCTACGTGTCACTAGAAGTTAGTCGAATGCTTAAGCGTATTCCAACACTTTTGAACAACAAGCACACAGTAGAGCTAGCAAATGGTAAGAGCTTAGAAGCCACACACGTAGTCAAGGGTTGTAAACTTATTCTCGCTGACCAAACCTTCTCTATCGACCTCATTCCTATTGTCTTGGGTAGTTTCGACGTTGTCATTGGGATGGATTGGTTATCCCAACACCGCGCAGAGATTCTTTGCAACGAGAAGGTTGTCCGTATTCCAGGTCCCGGTGCTGAACCTCTCATGATTCATGGCGACAAGAGGAGTGCTGTTGAGAACGTCATTTCTCTCCTTAAGGCCCAAAAGTGCTTGCGAAAGGGCCACACTGCTATTTTGGCTCTCGTTACTGACACCTCAGAAAAAGAGAAGAAGATAGAAGATTTTCCAGTTGTACGCGATTATCCAGAGGTATTTCCTGAGGAATTACCTGGTCTTCCACCTCATCGCCAAGTCGAGTTTCAGATCGAACTAGCTCCTGGAGCTGCACCCATAGCCCGTGCACCTTACCGTTTGGCCCCATCAGAGTTGAAGGAACTCTCCACGCAACTACAAGAACTCTTAGATAAGGGCTTTATCCGCCCAAGCTCATCGCCCTGGGGAGCTCCAGTATTATTTGTGAAGAAGAAAGACGGTACCTTCAGAATGTGCATCGACTACCGAGAACTCAACAAGGTGACGGTGAAGAATCGTTATCCTCTACCGCGTATCGACGACTTGTTCGACCAGTTGCAAGGGTCGAGCTACTATTCGAAGATTGATTTGAGATCGGGTTATCACCAGCTGAGAGTCCGGGAAGAGGACGTCTCCAAAACAGCCTTCAGAACTCGATACGGGCACTATGAGTTTTTGGTCATGCCTTTTGGGATGACAAACGCACCTGCGGTTTTCATGGACTTGATGAACCGAGTGTGCAAACCTTACCTGGACAAGTTTGTTATAGTCTTCATCGACGACATCCTGATCTACTCTAAAAGTCGGGAAGAACACGAGCAGCATCTGCGACTTATTCTGGAACTCCTTCGAGCAGAACAGCTTTATGCAAAGTTCTCGAAATGCGACTTCTGGCTTCGAGAAGTCCATTTCCTAGGCCATGTGGTGAACAAGGATGGGATTCACGTTGATCCATCCAAGATAGACTCGATTAAGAACTGGCCTGCACCTCGTACACCAAAGGAAATTCGCCAATTCTTGGGTTTGGCTGGATACTACCGGAGATTCATAAAGGATTTTTCTAAGATTGCACAGCCTCTCACCTCACTAACGCAGAAGGGCGTTGTTTATCGCTGGGGAAACGCACAGGAGTTGGCATTTCAACACCTAAAGGATAGACTTTGTAGCGCACCTATCCTTTCCTTGCCGGAAGGAACAGACGACTTCGTGGTCTACTGCGACGCATCAATTCAAGGTCTTGGTTGCGTGTTGATGCAACGAGATAAAGTTATAGCTTACGCCTCACGCCAACTCAAGGTTCATGAAAAGAACTACACTACGCACGATTTAGAGCTGGGAGCTGTTGTTTTTGCACTTAAGTTATGGCGGCATTACCTGTATGGTACCAAGTGAGCGATCTACACCGACCACAGGAGCCTCGAGCACATCTTCAAGCAGAAAGAACTGAATATGCGACAACGACGATGGGTCGAGCTACTGAATGACTACGAGTGCTCAATCAGGTATCACCCGGGCAAGGCCAATGTTGTGGCCGACGCCCTCAGTCGAAAGGACACTGCGCCTAAGCGCGTACGAGCTCTACAACTCACGATCCATTCTAGCCTTCCTTCCCAGATACGAGCAGCTCAGATAAAAGCACTGAAACCAGAAAACGTCAGGGCTGAAGCCCTACGCGGATCAAGGCAACGATTGGAACAGAAGGAAGACGGTGCTTACTACGTAACGGGGCGCGTTTGGGTCCCACTTTATGGCAACCTACGAGAGCTTGTGATGGATGAAGCACACAAGTCTCGCTACTCGGTACATCCTGGATCAGATAAGATGTATCACGACATCAAAACTACGTATTGGTGGCCTAGCATGAAGGCCCACATAGCAACCTACGTCAGCAAGTGTTTGACTTGTGCGAGAGTCAAGTCGGAATACCAGAAACCATCAGGCCTGCTCCAACAACCAGAGATACCTCAATGGAAATGGGAGCAAATTTCCATGGATTTTGTTACTGGCCTACCCAGATCCCAGCGCGGGAACGATACTATTTGGGTGATCGTGGATCGACTCACAAAGTCTGCACACTTCTTGGCTATCAAGGAGACGGATAAGTTCTCCACTCTCGCAGAAATTTACCTCAAGGAAGTTGTTTCGAGGCACGGGGTGCCCACCTCTATTATCTCGGATCGAGATGCACGTTTTACTTTAGAGCTGTGGCAAGCAATGCACAAATCGTTCGGCTCACGATTAGACATGAGCACGGCGTACCATCCTCAGACGGACGGGCAGTCCGAGCGCACTATTCAAACCTTAGAAGACATGCTTCGTGCATGTGTAATCGACTTTGGCAACCGCTGGGAAAAGCATCTGCCACTTGTGGAATTCTCGTACAATAACAGCTACCACACCAGCATTGGAGCTGCTCCGTTTGAGGCATTGTACGGACGTAAATGCCGGTCTCCTCTTTGCTGGGCAGAGGTGGGAGAAAGTCAGATCACTGGCCCAGAATATGTGGTAGATACAACCGAGCAAATCGCTCAGATACGAAAACGCATGACGGCCGCTCGCGAACGTCAGAAAGTTTACGCCGACATGGGCAGGAAACCACTTGAGCTCCAGGTTGGGGAGCGGGTACTACTCAAAGTTTCACCCTGGAAGGGTGTGGTTCGTTTTGGTAAACGCGGTAAACTTAACCCACGATACGTTGGACCTTTCGAGGTCATTGAGAAAATAGGCAGGGTGGCCTACAGACTCAACTTACCAGCGGAACTCGGTGCAGTTCACAACGTTTTTCACGTGTCGAATCTGAAGAAGTGCCCGTCAGATGAGACCCACGTAGTTCCTTTGAAGGAACTCACGATCGACGAACAGTTACGATTCGTCGAGGAACCAGTTGAAATCACGGACCGGGATGTTAAGGTCCTCAAGAGCACTAGAATACCTCTCGTTCGAGTTCGTTGGAACTCACGTCGCGGCCCAGAGTTCACCTGGGAGCGCGAAGATCAGATGAAACAAAAGTATCCCCAACTGTTCGCAAACAGTACACCCACTACTGAGGCCGAAGCTACGGAATTTCGGGATGAAATTCCAGATCAACGGGGGGTGGATGTGACACCCCAGGAAAACCGGGAAAACCATACAACTTAACTAGCTTCCTCAGTGAGTGCCTACCAAATTTCGGGACGAAATTTCTTTCAACTTGGGGATAATGTGACAACTCGAAATTTAGAACCTTTCGTTGTATTCTTGAACGATTAGTGACTAATTGATTTGATGAATTAATGAATGATTTATGTGAACTTATATGGCTATGTTTGTGATCGTATGTATGCGAGTATGTCTAGGAACCGAAACAACAAGGACCCGACTCGAGACCATGTGGTCTCGAGTAAACATCACACCACTCATGGGCCGGTTGGGCCACACATACACACTTAGCCTATTTCGAAACCCATTAGGGTGCACTAAGTGAATCAAGTATAAAACCCTTAGTGATGCTAGTCTTGACATCCTTTAGGCATATAGCACACATACTCTTCTAACACACACACACTCTCCATTCTCCCTCACAAAAACTCTAAACCACAACATTTCTCTCCTCCATTCTCGGATTCAAACCGGTGACCACTAAGGAGCTCTCGGATCAACTCGTACACACTCACCTTTGGAACCCATCAACCGGTTAGTGATTCATGATTAGATGTTGTGTTTCGGTTTGAAGATAATGTGTGATATTCGGTTTGATAATGGTGTGTGACGAAAAATTATGTGATAATATGTCTACTTGTTAAGTGTTATACATGAGAAATACACCCTTCTTGAGTAATCGGTTCATAAATGTTTCATGTAGTATGTTTATATTCGGTTAAAGATGATAGGTTAATGTATTGGTTATGTTGGAGTGAATAATGTATGCTTGACTATGATTGAATGTTGAATGATAAATGTCTTGCTTAATGATCTTAGTATCTAGTCTAGGTATTATGGTGCTTGACCGAAAATACAAGAGCTATGAACACATGTTGAATATGAATATTTGAATATGTGTTGAATATGTTTGGAATGTGATATGAACATGATGAACACATGAAGAACTTGTTGAATATCTTATGAACATGTTGAATATTTGAAATCTGATATGTTTGATCCATTTTTAGTAATTTGCTAGACAAGAAACATGTTTAAGGAATTTGGTTGGATAGTACGAACTGTTACAAGAAATCAGAATGTTAGTGGGTAGTACACTGTACCAAATCAGCTCCTGTCCAACCGAAACCATCGGTTGCGACTCGAAACCAAGCACAACGAGTCGAGATCCCCGATTGCGACACCAGTTGCGAGTCGCAAACACCTGGTTGCGACTCGAAACCACAAGTGATCAGCATATAAACCGTTTGACTCGAAACCCCGGTTGCGAGTCCAGTTGCGACTCGTAACCAAAACAGCATGAACCGAGACCGTAGTTGCGACTCAGGTTGCGAGTCGCAAACGCCTAGTTGCGACTCGGGATTATACACAGATACACGCTGTTTGGGCTTACATCTCATTTCGAACTTAATTGTTTGGGCCGAACTCTTGGGCCCGAATGCACAGACCTTATATGTTAACTGTTGAACGTGAATCTGCCATGATTAAACATGAATGCCATGAACGTTACTTGAGTACATTATGCTAGAAACATACGTGCACTACTTGAATACGAACCTGATGGTATGATACAATTATGGTAGGACGTGAGTAGCCACAACATTGCTTGTTTGACTTTTCTGTGTTTCTACTGAGCAAACCAAGGTGAGTTCACACCCTCTACAAAGCATGGGATTCCCAGGGGTCGGGAATTGGGGTTAAGGAACTGGGTTCCTCGTCCTCCTTGGGTAGGACAGCAAAGGTTCAGGAATGTAATTCCTCGTCCTCACGGACAGATAACTCGTACTAGACCAAAACTCTATCACGAAGTCCCTCATTTTTATATCGACTTAATCGCCGGGCCAATGGCGAGCGGGTCATTAGTTAGATAGCGCTATTTAGGTCTGACAAACCTCACACCGTGCCGCAGAGGACGGGCGTGAACTAATGGATCTGGGGCACGTCAATGATGATAGACATTGACAGTTTCAGGGCACATAAACATGACTACAGTCAGCAGTCGATATGGTAACGAGTCTAGTGTATACATGGGGTAGCCCCCACGGCCGAAATGCCAGATAACTAACACGGGGTAGCCCCCACGGCAGGATTGCCAGAGTAACCGGGAATAAACAAGTCACGTTTTTAACTATGGGGTAACCCCCACGGCAGGATGCCAGCTAAAGGAAACTGTTTTCGAAACAACTTAAAACGAACACCCAACCGTGAACTCACTCAACTTGTTGTTGACTCGTTACTACATGCTTTGCAGGTCCTTAGGTTCTTAAGCTGGAGCTTACATGGAGGAGGATCGTTGTGGGACATGGACGACTGTGTGTCCACGTTAAACTATGAAACAGTTAAACTTATGTTTTGATTTAAGACTTATGCTTCCGCTTGCAACTTAACTATGTTTTGTTTGAACACCAATTGTATTGGGTGGATTTTTTATAACTACTTATATGCTTGTTCAATATGATTGGTGGCTGGATCCTGGTCAGTCACGCCTCCAAGCGGTAGTACTCCGCAGGTGGATTTTGGGGGTGTGACACGGGTGTAATGTGATGAAAACATGGTAGATACGCCACTGATACTTCTTATATATAAGTGTTTTCATTGCATGACATACCGTGGCGTTATTTAGTACACTTGGGTTAACGATATTGGAACTGAAATATACTTTAATATATTACTCATTCGATTCTCTTAAAATCCAAAGTATATTTTCAAATATACTATAAGCCTTTTTATCAAAATATTGTTTTACAAGCAATTTATCTTATACAAACTCATTTTACATGGTTATTCATTTAACCTTACATTTATTTATACATATCATCTGATCGTATTGTTTTTCAAACGATTTACAAAACAAATCAATTTACAAGGTTCATGACTAAACTTTATTGTGACACCTGTGTCACTGCGACCATCAAACAAATGCCAAACCAATGAAATATTGTATTTCATACTTGGGATTTTTAAAAATATGTGTATCGTTTACACATATCAATTCTTGTTCGATTTCAAGCTCTAAATCGCTTTCTAGAAGGTTATACGTGCACTGATGCGTAAATATAACCAGTTTAATGCAACGAACACTCCGGAATAGTGAAATAGGCTTAACATACCTTAAATAACCTTTACATAACTTAGATATAAGTTTTGGTGTGGTGAAATCAAAGTTTATTCGCTTATAGGGACTGAATTTGACAAACTGCGAAAGTATGCCAATTTGAACAGTAACAGACATTCCGGAACATGACCATAAGTTAAACACACCTTAAATATCCTTTACATAGCTTAGAAATAGGCTTGGAGAGGTTCGGTGCGCTAAAATATACTTTTGGGACATTCAGGGACTAAAAGTGTCAAAAAGTGCACAAGTTTGCATTTTCGCGCATAACTCACGTTCTGAATACATCCGGACATCCAAAAATTTATGTAAGCACTAAAATATTTTATTTTAGTGTTTGGCATAAGAAAAATCCATTCGTTTCGTCATTTGGATCGTTTTTCGCGCTTATGCGCATTCCGTCGTAATTAAGCTTACATCGCGTTCGTACGGCCAAACGAACCAACCTCTGGCATATTTTTGAGCATGTTTCATGTCCAAAATGTTTAGAAATCATGTTAGGGCCTTAAAGTTGGCTTAACGGGCCTTAAACATGTCGGAAATGGCTTAAACACATAACAGGGACTGAAACTGCAACATTTGAAACTTTTTTTCTGATCTGAAGAGCTAGGCGGCCCGCCTCAGCCAAGCTTAAATATTAGGCGGCCCGCCTCAGCCTTCCTGATCAGATAAGAACGCTTAGTCAGCTGATTCCAGCTGTTTAAACCTCATCCACATACTCACAACTACACATTCAGCTCATTAGGACCATTTTTAAGTTACCACAACTTTGTGACAAGTGTACGCACAAGATTCGAGCACGGTTTCCATGAAACGATCCTAACGGTTAGGGTATTCCTATAAATACCCATCCACCCCAACCTCATTTCTCACAAGAATCTGGATTTGAGAGCTCTAAGTTGAAACCATTGTTTCATACCTGAGTTCTTGGATCGAGATTAGCATTCGGGGACCCTTCGTAAGTATTCTTTCGTTCTTTTATTGCTTTTCGAGTCTTTCGAGTCTGAAAGTCAAACTTTGTTTGACTTTCTGCGTTGACCAGTTATGGTCAATGCGAAGTTCGTTTGAACTTCGCAACGTGAGTGTAATCACGTTGGTTATAGTCCCTTGGGACTATGCCTACTGATTACCACGTTGTCTAGGGTCGTAGGGTAAGCGATCTAATAAATCGCTTATACCTCGAACCCGACCCAGTTTGGTCGATCATTAGGATCCGACCAAATACATTAGGTGACCATAGTAGGTAGGGAATAACCTTCCGAGGTTATACCCTATGGTCACATCGTTGAGTAGTTGTATGATAGGTAGTCTATATGCCTTAGGTAAATTACCAGAATACCCTTTTCATGTATAAATGGTAATTAAGCATATGTAACCTAAACTTTTGTCACATAACTGATTATGTAACATGTTTAGGCATATAACACTTGTCATAAGACTAGTTAGATGGTCCGAACGCGTTTCACGCGAACGACGCGTTAAAGTAGCATAAGCTACCTAAACGGGTCGTCATGGGTCGAAAGCACTTAGATTAAGGTTTCATTTAGTATGTAGGCTTTGTTAAACCATATGACACGAGTCTCTATACTCGTTTGGTTTACGAACCCTCATTCTATCAGATCTTCCGATTTAGGTCCGGTTTATTAACATAGTTACCTATATTAGGTGCCGTTTGATATCCGTGATCTCTAGCATTGTTTGGTTGTTACTCAAGGACTACTAAGCAATCTCAAGTGAGTACATAGACCCCTCTTTTACTGTTTTCCAAACTGTTTTGGGGTGAAACACATGTGCCTACTTGTTACTTTCATGCTTTCCTGTTTTCACATCATATACCTGCTATGTTCGTTAGTACATTATAGTACATGATTTTATTACATCTTATGCTAGGTATGCCCATTGTGTGCATTACTTAGTACATCGTTTTACATTACATTACATGCTACGTATGTCTACTGTTGTATACGTAGTACAGGTCACATGCTACGTATGTCTATTGTTGTATACGTAGTACAGGTTACATGCTACGTATGTCTATTGTTGTATACGTAGTACAGGTCACATGCTACGTATGTCTATTATTGTATACGTAGTACAGGTCACATGCTACGTATGTCTATTGTTGTATACCCAGTACAGGTCACATGCTACGTATGTCTATGGTTGTATACATAGTACAGGTCACATGCTACGTATGTCTATTGTTGCATACTTAGTACAGGTCACATGCTACGTATGTCTATTGTTGCATACTTAGTACATTTGTTATTCATCACATGATTACATTTTGGATACATATTACATGATTTACATTAGACATGAACATTTTACTTTGATAGTTTGGTTTGAGTAAGTGATTAAGTAACGAGGCGTGTGTAATATGATACAAGCATGGTGGATACGCCGCAGGTACTTCCTATATATAAGTGTTTGTATGGTATTACATGTCGTAGCGTTATTTGAATCATTTCAGTTTGATACATATAACATTTTATACAAATAACATACTTTTCACAATACATTGTTTTACAAGCAACTTATCTTATACAAACTCAGTTTACATGGTTATTCATTTAACCATACATTATTCACTTATTTATACATATCATCTGAACTCATTGTTTTTCAAATGATTTACAAGACAAAGCAAATTACAAGGTTCATGACTAAACATTTTCTCAAACATAAGTCATGAAACCTATTTTCACAAAACCTATGTATCTCACAGGCATTTTTATGCTGACGTACCTATTTTCACATGTGTTTTTCAGGAGCTGTTGCATAAGATGATCAAGATACACATAGGCAGACTTGGGCTTTAGTGACAATAAAAGATGCAAGACTAGTTAATTATGTTGTATTTATTTGTTTGTTAAGACATTGTAACACTTGTAATCAATAAAACGAAACTTAAATTACCATGGATTTGAAACAATTAATTCTGTTACAACACTCCCTGACATTTTCGCCACGTTTTGTATGTTCTACGTGGTCGGGGTGTGACATTTATTAAACATTTTCTTAAACTTACAAGTCATGAATCCTATTTTCACAAAACCTATGTATCTCACAGGCATTTTTATGCTGACGTACCTATTTTTACACATGTTTCAGGTACTGCTTTGCAATGATTGTTGATACATGCTACATTTAGGATGGACTCGTGCCTTAGCAACTTTAAAACTTGGAAGATCATAGTTGTACTAATTTGATTGTATTAAAACAATGAGTTCATTTATTCAATAAAACAGAATTTATTTATTCCATGGTTACGAAACAATGATTCTGTTACAACACTCCCCGACGTTTCCGCCACGTCTAGTTGCTTTACGTGGTCGGGGTGTGACATAATTTTCATAACAAACTCATTGCCTACTGATTTTATAAATCATTTTAAATATTTTTACAGTAGTTATATGGTATAAACTCAGATTCCCAAATTAGCGTTCAAAACTATGTGTGAAATTACCAAAATGCCCCTACGGAGCATAGTTTGGTTTTAAACTAGAAAACACACATATGTTTGATATCATACTGACATTATATCATAAATAACGTGTTTTCAAAGAATGTTTATGATCGTAACATCAGATTGTACTCAAATTCCTTTTATACGTCGTAAAATGACCAAAACGCCCTTACGAGGCATAGTTTGATTTTAAAACCTAAACGAGCATACAAGTTGATATCCTACTGATATTATAACTTTTTAACGTATATTGGCATATGGATCTTATTCATGACTCGTCTGGTTACTCGTTATCGCTTATACGCGTACGGTTAGACTTACGTAACTAGTTTACGTAAGTTTACCGAAACGAGTTAAACCTTATCATTTTTACTTCAAAATCCAGAATGTATTTAGTTTACCCATATTATACAAGTGTTCATACTTGTTGGGTCTAAATTACATTCTATTCCGGTCATCACTTAATCTAGCGTATCGTACCGCTTCTAATACTTTAAGTTAGCCGGTCTAGGTCTATGACCTAAATAAGACCCGTTAGCATTCTAAATTGGTTATATATTACCATCATTCCAGACTAGAGCGTCCTGGTAAAAGCTATCTGCATTTAATTATATTGGATACGACTGAGTTATATAAATCTTGCTGTAACTCGAGTAGTAGCTCAGGTAAATACTTTTAACTTATTTTCCCTTATACAGGCTTGGGATACGGTAAATTATTACCGCTTGGTCGGGTATGAAATCATTTATTTGGATTGTGATTAATAAATTACATAACCCGTTTTAATCTGTTTTACTTGATAACATAAACATTGTGTGACATCTGTGCTTGTAATCATTGTATAAAACCTTTCAGTTCAGTTATCATTAAAACAATGTTTTTTGATCCCAATATTTTTTTGTTTATGTTTGACATTTTTCATGTTTTGATTTTTATTCAATTTCAAACTCTATATCGCTTTCTGGAGAGTTATACGCAAACCGATGCGTAAACGTAATCAGTTTAACATGACAAACACTCTGGAACATCAACATATGCTTAACATAGCTTAAATAACCTCCACATAACTTAGAAATAAGTTTTGAAGGCTTTGGTATGCTTAACATAGCTTAAATAACCTCCGCAAACCGATTCGTATTGTAACGGACATTCCGGAACTTGATCATAAGTTAAACATACCCTAAATATCCTTTACATAGCTTAGAAATAGGTTTTGAGGGGTTCGGTGTGCTAAAATAAACTTTTAGATCAAACAGGAACTAAAAGCGTCAAAAAGTGCATAAGTTTGCATTTTCGCGCATATCTTACGTTCTGAATATATCCGGACATCCAAAAATTTATTTAATCATAAAAATATTTTATTTTAGTGATTGGCATGATAAAATTCCATTCGTCGCGTAATTTGGATCGTTTTTCGCGTCCGTTCGTGTTTCGTTGTAATTAACCGAATATCGTGATCATACAACCAAACGAACCGACATCCGTCATATTTTTGAGCATGTTTCATGTCCCCTATACTTAGGCATCATTGTAGAGCCTTGAAAATGGCTTAACGGGCCTTAAACGCATCGAAAATGGCCTTAAAAGCATGCAGGGACTGAAACTGCATTTTCTGAAACTTGTTGTTGTCATCACTAGCTCTGGCGGGCCGCGTAAGCCAGCCTTGGCTCTTACGTGGGGTGCGAGCGACCCCCAGATCAGCTGTTTGTTGTTTACAGCTTGTTCCAGCTGTTTCCCTCACTTGCAAACGGATTTTAAGCATTCTATGGGCTATTTTGGGGCACCCATGGTATACTAAAACCATGGGCACACTTGTATGGCTCAGATCGAAGCTCGGTTTTCGATGAACGATCCTAATGGTGACCCGAAAACTATAAATACGCAACCCCATTTCCTCCCAAACTCACACTTTGATCTGATTTTCTCTAAGTTGAAGGATAAAACCTTCATACCTGAGAAATTTTAAGATCAAATCTCCATTTCTTTGACCTCTTGTATGTATTCTTTCGTTCTTTTACGCGTTTTAAGCATGAAAGACAAACTGTGTTTGACTTTCAGCTTTGACCAGTTTATGGTCAACACGAAGTTCGTTTGAACTTCGCAACGTGAGCGTAATCACGATGGTCATAGTCCTTAGTGACTATACCTACTGATTACCGCGTTATTTAGGCAAAGTGACGAGTTATAGTTTTGGTCAAAATGCGTATTCTTGCGTATTTTGCAACCAAACTATTCTTGGGTAACCAAACCCTTTGTTTTGATACCAAACCTGTTTTCGAACTTCGTTAAACATGTTTTAGCATGTTTAACTCGTCACTTTAGGTTTAGTGCTTATATAGGGTCGTAAAGATAAGCGGTCTAAACAACCGCTTAGACTTTCGTAATGTGACAACCCTCACAAAACCAGGTATCCGTACAATTAATTAATATTTAATTAATGCTTAATTACTGTGCTTGCTTACAATTGTGGTTAAACTGCTTCTTGATTTCTGATACATACAAACTCATGCATCACATCTTATACTGTCACTCTATTATTTATACACAAACATTAGTGACAACCTTGATGCACGAAAGTACAGTTAGCACACTAAACAGATAACCCAGTAAACATGCTGAAATTGCCAGCACCAAAACAGACATTGTTCTGAGGCCAGTATGAGCCGGGAGTAGATTACTACACTAGTAGGGAGTGTAGGGAGGTGAGAATAATTAAACTGCGTCACTAGGTGATAGTTATAGTGACCGGAAGTGCCTAAAACATACTTTAATTACAAAATTCTGCACTTTAAACAGAAATTCAGCATTTAACATAACTAGTAAAGTGCAAGAACTGGGTAAAATAATACTAGACACTTTCCAAAGTGTTGGTAATTTATTGTGTCACTAAAAACACTATAAAAGACACTTTAAAGCTTTGTTTGATGCTTTAACGGGTCAATATCCAACCGAACAACCGGACTTTACCCGGAACATGAAAATTTTGTCAAAGACATTGTTTATACTTTTCTGAGCTAGTTAGGGTCCCCGAATACCCTAATACCCTTTATATGTCATAACACACATATATATTCTAATTAAACATTTAGAACCTAACTATATCTTAACCATCTCATTACAAACTAACCCTTACCCCCCCTCTCTTTGACGGTTCCAAGGGTGGGACACACCCTTGTCCTACTTTGATTATTTTAATCACTCTTGTTTAGTATCTAGTAGGCACATTATATGGAGGATAATAGGAGAATTGGACTATAAGTAAACTCAAGAGGTTATAACCTTCATTTCATCCAACACACACCAATTAGCTCTCTCTCTTTCTCTTCTTTGTGTCTTTGGCCGAACACCATAACCACCATACTCACACCATCAAGTTCCATTCTAGCCATTTCTTCAAACATACAAGGTGCAAGGTGACACACAAACAAGCCCGGTGCACTCGGAAGCTTAAGGACCTCTCTAGATTTCTTTTATCCACCTTGTTTACGTCTTGTTTCTTCCCTAGCCTTGAGCTAGTAGTAAGTGCCTGTAAACATCATCTTGATCTTATTTAAAGTGGTTAATAGTAGATGTAATGGGTAAAAATCAAAAGCACACAAGAACATGACATAAAGTCTTGATCATATGAGGAATAAGATGGATAAAGAGAAACTAGTTGTGTAAATCTTGTGAAACTTGTCTAGTTGTGATTATTTGATGTTGTTTGTTACTAGAAGTGGGATGGATCATCATCTAACCATACTAGATCATGTTCAAGAACATGAACTAGTAGTATGTTAGTGCTAGAGTTATAAAAGATGATAAACCCTTCCACTCATAAAACATGAACTTGAGTAAATGTAATTTTTCTTGTAAAATAAGGTTCTAAATTAGTAGATCTAAAGATCTACAAGTGGTTTTTCGGAAGAACCAAGTGAAAGATGCAAGATTTGTTAAAACCCGGACCTTACATAAACTAAAAGCATTTTAGTGAATAAACAAGTGTGTAAACACTTGTGTCACAAGAAAAATTTAACAAGAAATATTTTTGGTAAATCATGACTAGAAGTTGTAAAACTTCAAGTTCTTTAAAAGTAAAGTTTTTAAGAAACTAATTTTATTTTTAAAGATAACAAAACCTACTAAATGTGTTAGAAAGTTACTACATATTTTTACAAAACATTCAAGTTCATGAGTTTATGATTTAGGGTTGTTTTTGTCAAGATAGTGATTAAAGATTTCATATTGTTGATTGATGATCGTTGATTGAAATTCTGAAAAGAAAATGATACGCTTGTAAGCATGGACACCTCCAGTTACAGAGGAAACTCTAGCGAAATTTTTCCAGAAATATAACACTTAGAAATATTTTTCTAAACAAATGTTTACAAAATATATTTTTAACTTTGTTTTCAAAATAAACTTCGCCATGATTTTTATTTCAAAAATTACCAAGTATCGGAGGTGGATTTTTGTAAATAAAACTTGTTAAATATATATTTCATAATAAAACGCTTGTGTGATTATGTGATTATTTTGTGAACTGCATATATTATTTTTAGGGCAAAAATAATATAACGGGAGTATATTATGAAATCGCGACTCCAAAATAATAACAACGCTATCACAAATTAATATTTAAGTTACACCGGTTTTATTATTACAACGCGAACTTTAAAATGTAAATTATGTATTTTCGGAAAATACTCTTAAATGTGTATTTTGATAAAGTATTATTTTGGAAATGGTATGAAGTAAAATATAATATTTTTGGGAAAAATAAGTATATTTTGGAGTTAGAATATTTTAGACAAGTGATTAAAATATATTTTTCAAGTGAGACTTAAAATATATTTTCGGAAATATAACGTATACATGTGTTAAAACCCCCATCCTTGGGAAGGAATATATTTATTAAATAATTAAGAAGTGTAAACACGAAATAGTTGTCTAACTATTTCCCAAAAACGTTAAACCTTAAGCCAAGGCACGGCCGTCCGTCTAATAGAAGTTAGTACGTGTAGGTCGTCACACAGCAGGTTGATTGGGATTGACTATTTCGAGACGCACTTCAGTGAGTTCATGTCCCCCTTTTCTCTTAACTGTTTTCAGTTTTTATACCTCGGGGGTGGAATACATGTTACAATTATTACAGACTTTTATACATGGTATGGTTAGCTTAAGGAGGGTTTACTACTTAGATCATGTGAGTGGGTAGGCGTGGAACTAGAGGCCATTAATCCTCATTGCAGGACCGAGGGTCATTAGCGGTAGATCTATCTGGGTGTAGCGAGCCCAACTCCAGGCCCACTGTACGGACCTCGGGGTGACTTTGAGCCCGACGCATAAATCTGCTAGGTTTGAGTCTTCCTACAGCACTTCACACATATCATTGGATTTGTAACCCAATGGTGATCTCTTTTTCCTTATTCGCTACATACCAGGGATTTTTCATACTTACAAACATATTACAAAGGTTTACATACTCACTTTTACATGAACTCGCTCAACTTTATGTTGATTTTTCAACTTACATGTATTTCAGGAAATTAAAGGATCTGGCCAAGTATGCAAGGGTGTTAAGCTGCGTAAGAATAATGGTGTCATCCGAGTTTAGGAAGTGTGATCTTTGCCTGGACGGGTCACAAGTCTTAAACTGTGTTTTTATTCATGTCTTTTGGTTATGTCTTGTGAACAAGTTTTAATTATGTCATGGTTGTAAGTGTCGACTTTCTAAAAACAATGTTGTCGTGTAACTTTTAAAACTTACCTAATGGATGAACATCATGGTTTTATTTTCATATAGCATGGTTATGATATGTGCTATGGTATTAAGAAGTCACACCAAAATAAACCCACGCTTCCGCAAAGCCAGGGTGTGACAGCTTGGTATCAGAGCATAGATTATAGCGAACTAGGATTCCTTCTCGAGTCTAGACTATGATCACTAGGGCTCTCACGAAAACATTTTTACATTGCATACACTAAACGTCCAGATCCAGGGCACGAACATATTTGTTTAACAAAAGGGCACAATACACTTTTTCAAGATTTATATAATTCAGTCGGAGAGACTGAGGGAGTTCAGTCGGGGAGAGTAAGGGAGTTCAGTTGGGGAGACTGAGGGAATTTGGTCCTAGAGATCAGGGAATTTAGTCGGAGAGACTAGGTAGGATAGTCTAAGGAAGACTAGGATGATTACTTGTTGCTTATTGGTAACTAACATATTTATTTGATTATATGTTGATTTTCCGTGCATATGTGTGATTGTGTTAGAGATATCATGCCATCCTCATCAGACACGGGAGTTTCAGATATCTTAGATCCTATGGCAGTTGTTTCAGATGACGAGGTTCCATCTGAGCGAGATGTGACAACTCGAGTTTCCAAGATTTCCATCTTCGCATTAATTGCACGTTAATTGTTTACGTTGTTTGTTAACACGACTTGTTTGTTTGTTTCACAACTGTACACGTTCGTAATTTGTTAAATCGTATTGTGATTGTTATGTTATATATGGTGTGCCTTATAAGTGCGTATGTTGGTAACATGTTTATTTCATATAAAACAAAATGAAATTATGTTGATATAGGTTCTGTGTATTATTATATGTTTGGGTGTAATGTGGAGTGAATGTGTAACTTTTGCCAAACAACCTCCCACTTGAAATCACCCCACCCGAAAACACCCTCCCCACGAAAACAACCCACGAAAACAACCAAGTGTTTTCGTCCACCATGGGTCCAACGAAAATAGAAATGGGCCTTGGCCCAGTGTCGATCTTATATATGTTTTGATTTTGAGCGTGAAAGTTAATCCGAGAACCCTAAAAACCCCTCTAGTGTGACGGCAGTGGTCAAGGACACCCCCTCTCTCGTAACATTATCTTAGCAGGATCTTTGGCTGGTTAGTGATTTCTCTTATTTGTTTTGTTTTGATAATCATGTATGTGTGTATTTGTGACATTGATATACATGAACTATTTTGTGCCATTAATTATTGATTGGATAACTATTAATGTTATTGAAAAATCTATGTCAATATTGAGATGATGGGACAAATCGGTGGACCATGGTTGGGAATTGTGAACTGCTGATTAAATGATGATGTTGGTATGTGAGTTGATAATTTCAATATCATGACAATATTAGCCAAAGATTATAACCAACTGTTTGTGCACATGATTGAGAGGCAACATATTATAATTGGTGGAAATTGTTGCTAGTTACATGTAGGTATATTTAATTAGGATCTATATGAAACATCATGAGAATTACACATACATAGCAATGGATAGAATTGTCAGCCCACTATACATAAATCGGTCCAATCATATTAATTCTCTGAATGCATTATCAAGTTGTCGGCCATTGTTTGTTTGATAATGATAATGCTTGATTATTGTTTGTTTTTTTATGGTCCAATAATACTTAATTGTCGATGGTTAGGGACCAAGTGAATTCTAGAATAATGATTATAGTAATGATATGCCCAATGCGATTATGAATAACGTTAAGGTTAATATTATGAATCCATGACTAGGGTGAATCACTATAGATTTCTAATGGGTTTTGATGGGCCGTTCATGATTTTCTGTTGATTGTTAGTGTGCACCCATGGGAATATTAGGAAGTTCACTTTGATTATATGAACAACTGTTGTGCGATTGATTAGAATAGTAGGGTGAGTATATGCGAATCAAGAATTAACTCTTGATGTCAAGGTTACTTGATATTAATTATGCGAACAAGATTAAACTGAGTATTGATTAAGAATAGTTATGCTTAAAGAGGAAATTGAAACAATTTCTCACAATCTGTTTTGGGCCGCATAACAAAAGATCCATTTAACTTCAATTGGGCCGTTGGATTGTGACATATGTTAATTGGATTGTTAGAGTATTGGATTGGTTTGTTAGTTGGGCCGCATACAAACTGTTAAACACACACTTAATTGGGCCATGCGAGTTGGGCTACACACTATCTATTGCACACTTGGAATGTGGATCACACACTTACATGACTTATGAATATTAGACGTGTACATGTAATGAGCTGATAGGAGGCCAGACATCTTTTATGAACTAATACAATGTATGTTATGGATTGTGGATTTCCTGAACAACTGTTACAACTTGTACGATGATGCGTGTATGTTGTTTGTGTAATGCGTGTTACAACTTGCATAAGTGTTTAAGAAACTGACAGTCATTGGTAACCACGTTAGGATCTGGTTGACTAATTTGGACGGATAACATAACAAACCGAGCAAACCAAGGTGAGTTCACACTCTTACCAAGGCATGGGATTCCCCGGTGGGTTGGGAATGGGATTGAATGATTACTTGTACTTACATCACTACTAGACTACTTACCACGGTCCTCGGATTGGGAAGGATGCCTGTGCCAAACTCTACGTAAAGCCTACGTACTGTCCTCGGTTTGGGAAGGACACTAGTGTTTAAACCTACGTAAATCCTACGTACTACTGTCCTCGGATTGGGAAGGACACCAGCACTAAACCTACGTAAAACCTACGTACTACCGTCCTCGGATTGGGAAGGACGCCAGCGCTAAATCTATGTACTCACTACGTACCACTGTCCTCGGTTGGGAAGGGCACTTACGTAAAACCTATGTAAACTTATGCTTACTACTATCCTCGGATTGGGAAGGATACTTATGGATACAACTAGTCTAGTAACTTACAGTATGGGAAGCCCCCACTTATTGAACTTATAACATGGGAAACCCCCACTAGATGAACATACAAATGGCCTAGTAATACACGGCATGGTTATAAACGAACTTACGATTTATTAATCGAACTTATTACTGAACAACCAACTGTGAACTCGCTCAACTTTGTTGTTGACTCTCTGCTACATGCCTTGCAGGTCGTTAGGTATCTAAGGAGCTTGCATGGGAGTGGAGAGGATTCGTTGTGGGACATGGACAGCGGTGTGCCATGCTAAACATCTGAAACATTTAAACTTATGTTGGGTTTACATATTTATTCTTCCGCTAAACGCTTAACTATGTTATGGTTTTAAACACCTTTCGTATTGATGGATGACTTTTATTTATTACTTACAATGTTCAATATGATTGGTGGCTTGATCCTGGTCATGTCACGCCTCCAAGCGGTGATACTCCGTGTGTGGATTTTGGGGGTGTGACAGATTGGTATCAGAGCCATTGGTTATAGTGAACTTGGTTTTAATAAGGGAAAAAGTTTTGTTAAAACCAGACTATAACCCGAACAGTGCTCAACGATCCACAACGACGCTTCGCTCCACGTGCAAGACTCAACACTATTGGTAATACTGTTCATGTTTACATTGCCTACTTGCTAGATTACATAGAACTTTGCTCATGGTATGCTTAGATAAACGTAACAACTGTTGATTGAAACACATGTGTGCTTACTCTCTTCTGTCATCGCACTTTCGCGAACCTCTCTCCCTCATGTTCCCTTTGATATCAAGATCATGAGTGGACGCGTTAACATGACTCAAGCCCAGTTGGCGGCTTTGATCACTGAACAAGTTACTGCAGCACTCGCAGCTGCCCAGGCAGGAGGTATAACCTACCATCACCACTTTCTCTAGGATCTTTAGATCCTACTCTCGTAAACCAACACTCGTGCTTAAGTATGTTTACTCTTACGCACACAACAAGATCAGAACGCTCAACCACCTGTGTGCACGTTCAAAACTTTCATGGACTGTCGTCCTAGTACTTTTGGTGGCACTGAAGGGGCCGTTGGACTCCTCCAATGGTTCGAGAAGCTCGAATCGGTCTTCGAAATGTGTGAATGCCCTGAGGCTCGTAGGATGAAGTACGCCACTAGTACACTCGAAGGCACTGCGCTAACTTGGTGGAACGCGCAAGTTCAGATGCTGGGGCTGGCGGCTGCTAATGCCACCCCATGGAATGATTTTAAGGAACTGTTCAAGCGAGAATACTGTAACCGTGATGACATCCACAAGATGGAAGCGGAGTTCTTTAACCTGAAGATGACGGGGTCAGAGATTGAAGCGTACACGAAACGATCCAACGGACTAGCAGTATTGTGTCCAACTATGGTGGATCCTCCTATCAAGCGCATTGAGCTGTACCTCAAAGGCTTAGTTCTAGAGATTCAAAAGCCATGTGACTGCTGCTAACCTTGCAACTATCCAGGATGTTACTCGTCTTGCTCATCGTCCCACAGACCAGGCAGTGGAACAGAACAAACTGCCTAAGCGTATAGGTGCTACTGCTACTACTACTTCTGCTACTCCCAGTGATAACAAGAGAAAATGGGATGGAACCTCCAGCAAGGGTCCGACTTCGTGATTGGTCAGGATGATGCTAGGAATGACCCCAACGTTGTGATGGTTTCAACATCGTTATTGGTATGGATTGGTTACCTCAACATCGAGCAGAGATTCTTTGCAAAGAAAGGATCGTCCGCATTCCTCGTGCTGGTTAAGATCCTTTGGTAATTCATGATGACAAGCTCCTGGAGCAGCACCTATAGCTCGAGCACCTTATTGCTTAGCTCCAACCGAACTGGAAGAACTGTCCAAACAATTGCAAGAACTCTTGAATAAGGGTTTCATTCGTCCTAGCTCTTCACCCTGGGGGAGCTCTAGTTTTGTTTGTAAAGAAGAAAGACGGTACCTTCCGTATGTGCATAGATTACCGCGAACTGAACAAGGTGACTGTGAAGAATCGCTATCCTCTTCCACGCATCGATGACTTATTCGACCAGTTGCAAGGGTTGAGCTATTACTCGAAGATTGACCTGAGGTCAGGCTACCATCAACTAAGAGTCCGGGATGAGGACGTCTCCAAAACAGCATTCAGAGCACGCTACGGCCATTACGAGTTTCTGGTCATGCCATTCGGGCTAACAAACGCGCCTGCAGTCTTCATGGATCTTATGAACAGAGTGGGCAGGCCTTATGTTGGATCTGAGTTTGTTTTTGATTGTATTTTCGTTTGAGCTTAAGATGGAAATGAAAGAGTTGTGCAGCGGAATTAATTATGGAAACAAACTTTGCATACAATCAAACGAGAGTATTGCTTTGATCAAGACATTTTTAACAAGAAACCGAATGATTGAATTATCTTTCAACAACGATTACAAGTAATGCTTGAATACAAACTCCCCCTCAGCCAGAGCTCAGCGTTTGTTCGTGCAAATAAGACGGTATTGCAAGAGCTAATAGAACAGTACAAAGTACTGAACTATTTATAGGCACTAGCAAACCACTGAGCATCTTTAGCTGACATCACCATGAAAGTGACATCTAACCTCCTAACAAACTCTAACCTCTGATCAATACAAACACTGATGTACTAACTACTGCTATTACATTTCATTACACAAAAGACTTAAACAGCTGCTGTATCCTTCCACTGCTGTGAACCCAGCAATGCTTGTCCGGATCAGCAGTACCAGACTTCAAGGCAGTAGATTGAATCAACAGGGCTTTGGTCTTCCATCAGTCTTTTACATTTGGCAGTAGATGCAAGGCAGCAATTGTAGGTCAGCACTTAGTAAGATCAGCAGATAGGAGGTCAGCAGATTGAAACCACTTTCAAGGAGAGAGATTTGTATGTAAACATCTGCTTATTCTGGATCCACTGCTCTGATCCAGTTTTGGCTTTAATTATTTGTTCCCCTGATAGGGTTCAATCCCAACAATCTCCCCCTGGAACAGATAATGCCAAAACTCTTCATTATTGTGGATATCTTTATTGCCTCATCAACAGTTCCCATATCTGGCCTTTAAATTGTAATTCAAAGTCTAGGGCATCTGTATCTTCATCATCCCTGCTAAGTGGAAGATCAAGGAGATCCTGCAAATCATCAAGTCTCAGGCCAAGAGCTTGTTCCCTTGATATTTTCTCCACTTCTCCACCAGACCTGAGCAAAGTCAATACGCAGGTTTGTTTGTCAGTTTCCCACTTTTGTATTTTTGAGCCTGGTGGGTTTCTTGGGAGATGTTTATTTGCAGAAGTATTTGGTGAGGCTGGCCTATTTATAGCTGGCTGAGCAGCACTTGCAGATTGTTCCAATTCAAGATCTTCTTTTATCATTACTTTCGTGCCTGCTTTTACAATAGCATCTCCAGCTAATAGATCTTGAATTGTTTCCATACTCAACTGGTTTTTGCTCCTTCTTTTGTAGATGGCAGCACCAGCTGGAGCAGTGGTTCTTTTAGCTTGCAGCTTTGGTGGTCTTTTTGAGACCTCTGCTTTGGAGTAGTCAGTCTTTTGTGGAACTCTTGGATCTTTCTTTCTAAGTTCCTCTAATCTTTTATAGGTTGCCCTGACTCTATCTTCTCCCCACTTTGTCACAGAGTTCTTTGACCCATAATCAGCTGCAATCAGCTCCTCTTTCATTCTCCTCAACTCTAACATCTTCTCAGCTTCAAATTGTTTGAATTTTTCAGGAGGAGTCTGCTTGACCTTATTTTTGATCATGTCTTGAATCCTGGCTGCTTCTTTTTCAAGCTCAGGAATGGTCCAGTTCTTGTACATGTGTTTCTCCCCCTTGTATTTCTTGTAGGTCATGATACTCTCAATGTAGTCTTTTCTCAAGGACTTATCTGCCCTTTCTGAAATTTGCTGACATACATTTTTAGCAAATCGCTCCATAGCATTGACCTGTGAGAGTAGAAACTGATAGTTTTGTTGAAATTCTCTATCAGATTTCCCTCTTCTGTTTTTGAGTGCAATATCCTCTGCTTGGTTGGCCTTGAGTTTCAAGTATTCTTCAATATTGTTAGGCCTGGGATATTCTGCAACTGATGGCAAGCTCCTTTTAGCTGGGTCGTCCTCATAGTAGAAGGATTTGATTTCTTCCCTGACTGCAATGAGTTCTAGAGGAAATGAGACACCAGCAGGAGGTAATGGTTTTAAAGTTTGAGCTGAAGAGAGAGGTATGGGTTTGGGAATTGTGACAAGTGATAGGGATTTTGAAGATGTTGGTGGTGGTGAAGGTGAATCATCATCTGATATATAAATCCTTCTCCTTTTTGTTTTAGAACAAGCAGATGATGTTTTGGGTGGATCAGTGGTAGTAGATTGTATGGCAGTGCTTAGTGATTGACTAACAGCTGTTGAAACAACTGGTGTTTCAACCACTGTTGTCATTACATCAGATGTTATAACATCTGTTGTCTTCTACTTTTTGTCAGCAGGTGGAGATGATGGTGAAGCAGTGGATTTGGTGTATTTTGAAGTGGTGTGTGTTGAAGTGGGAGCAGATGTTGAAACCACTGAAGTACCAGCAGTAGTTGATACAACAGGAGTTACAACAGCTGTTTGGATGGAGGTTTGATGCAGATGGCTTTTGGATGGTGGTTTTGGAGGCTTTGGAAATCTGGATGGGATGGTCTTAGGTTTCCTTTTTATCTTTGGATTTTTGGAATCCTTTGATCCAGAACAACCTTGCTCATACAATTCCATGAAAGCTCTTTTCTCCTCATTCCACCTTGAAACATCCTTTGCCATTCTATCTCTTTTTACACTTGCTACTCCTTCATCAAGTGCTTCTTGAGTAGCATCAACCTTTTTACTACCATCTGGCACAGGAATTTTTCTGGTCATGGCATCCTTTTCAGGTTCAATGTAGAGACCATCATCTATTCCTTTCTTCTTCCACTCCTGAATTTTCTCCCCCTTTTTGGCATTATCGTCTGGGAGTTGATCAATGAAAAGTACTGTTGGAGGAGCTGTGCCAGTGGTGTGCAGGATCTGAGTTTTGAGAACTTTGAGATCAGCCTGAGTGTTCTTGAACCTTGACTCCATTGCATTTCTCAGCTGTTGGACATGTTTTTCATGTTGCTGATTTGCTAATTGTGCTTGTTGATGGAGGAAAGGTTGAAACAAATTCCAGAGCTCATTTGTAGCAGATGCCATTTGTGGAGCAGGTGCTTGAGATGGAATAGCAGTTGATTGTACCTTTTGAACTTGTAACACCTGTTGTAGCATATCTTTGAGTTCTGCAACAGAGTTATCAAGCTTTTCAATACGATCCGTCAATTTCTGGTACTTTAAACCATCACCCAAGTTAATGGGATCATCTGATTTCCCACTAGCAGTGGTTTTATCAGTGGTAGATGTAGGGAGTATACTCCAAACATTAACCACTGATGACCCTTTGTCTTGGTACTGGGGTCTTCTTCCTTCAACACTTGACAACCTTTTGAAGTTGCCAGTAGGATAAATAAATCCACTGGTGGTTGGCAGAGGTGCTATGTAAGGAATTGCCTCCAAGGAAGTCTTATTAATGTAACCACTGTCCAACTGTAAACCAGTGGGTTCAACAGTTGTAGTGGCTGCTTCACTTGGACTACCACCAAGAGTTACTTGTAACTCAAGGGGTGTAACCTCCTCAGGTTGTGTTGGTGGGTTAACAAAGATTGATACATTAGGCCCAGTCAGTTGTTGAGGTATATTCTCATTGATAGGTGATTGAGAAGGACTGGTTAATTCCTAGTTCAAATCAATTGCATCCAACAGCAGTTTAGTTGGTGAGGGAATTGTGGATGTGATGGGTGGTGTAGAAAATGGATTTGCCCCGGGTATTGAGCTGTGGATGATAGAAACAAGTGTTTCTAGAGCATCATGATGTGGAGACCCTATTTGTACAACCTGTTCTTTTTGTGAAGAAGCAGGAGGAGTTGTGGTTATGGGTTGAGATATTTGTACCAACTGCTGTGAGGAAGTAGCAGCAGTGGTTTCTTGTGACCTTTGTGTTGTCACAGGCAGGAGCTCTGGTATCTCATCTTCCAGAGTTGCCTTTTTGATTGGTTTGGGGGGTTTTTGATTTTTCTTTTTGTGTGGCTTTTTGTGGATTGTAGGTGTGGGTTTCAAAACAGTTGGTCTGCTGCTTTGATCACCTTGAGCAGTGGGCTCAGCAGCAGATACCTGAGGAGCAGTTGTAACTGCTAAAATCTGCTCAGGCACCTCTGCTTGTGTTTTGCAAGGTGCTAACATTCTTGAAAAGGTTTCAGTTGTTAAACTGTTTATTTGAATGGAATCACCTTGGTTTATTACAGCTAAATCATCCTTACTGAATTTCTTTTCAAAATAGTAACTTAAAAACCTTGGAAATAGTAAGAATGATTTTGTTTCAACATTATTAACCAAATCTTTAAAAATTTCCCGAGAATAGTTAAAATTTTCTCCTTGAAGAATTGCATATCCCAGATTTTGAATCTTTAAAGGGATTTCATTGAAAGAAGTGGTTTTGTTTGAAACACATAGTAGGAGGGTATGAAATAAAAACCTGGTTGCAGAAGGAAAATATCCTTTTTCTAAGGTAATTTTCTTCATCATTGTGGCTTCATACCCTCTTTCAATGAAGTCAGTTTGCAACTCGTTTTTAGTGAAAGAAATTTTACCTTCTTGATCATCGAGTTGAAAGACCTCTGAAATGGATTGTGGCGTGATTTGGACAGCTTTACCCTTTATAGAAGAGTTTATGGTGGTTGCAGTGTCTCCTTGTTTTTCAAGGGTTGCATTCTTGCAAAACTCCCTTTGGGTCGCCAAATAGATTGGGGCATCGACGGTGAACAAAGTTTTGTACTTTGATTTTGCCATGATGTCAATGATGGAATCGAAAACATTTGTGGTTCCTGGTTTTGTGAGAAGACCCAGGAGATTGTGAGATGGTTTATGTGGAATTTCAGTTGAGATTGCCTTTTGAGAGGCTGTTTTCGATGAAGATTTGGATGAGGGTTTTGAAGATGACTTCGATTTTGTCATTTTGAAGATGATGATCGAAGAAATTTGTGAAGAAATGAGATGAAAAACCGCTTTGAGAAGAGAATTTTTTAGAATTCAATTCGACAGTAAAACCCTGTTTTGGTAGTGAATGGGGGATTTTATAGAGAAGAAAGTGAATGCTGAGGTGGCAGCCGTTACAAAAGGTCTGACCAATATGTACTGCCCACGTGACAACCCCTGGTGAAAGTGAAGGACAGTACTTTTGTGAAAGTGACTGATGAAGGCAGTGGTATGAAAGCAGTGGATGATTTTCACTATCAGTGGAAAGCATATCAGTGGATAAGATACTGCTTTTGATCAACAGAGTTTATCAAAGGAATGAGAGAACAGGGGATGACTTTCAGCAGTGGACAGACTTTTGAAGTAGAGCAGACTTTTGAACAATCAGTGGTTATGACAGACTTTTAAGGATTTTAATGAAAAATTTCATTTTTAGCTATTTTTAAGGATGGAGTTTTAATTTTCTAAAAACATTTTGTTGCTTTTATTTATAGAAAAACAAGATGTTGCTTGTTATTCCATGTTCAGCATCCCAATCCTAGAGACTAAGCTTTCAAAAGTGGCTGTATCAAGTGCTTTTGTGAGCACATCAGCCAGCTGGTCTTTAGTTGGGACATGATGCAGAGAAATCAAACCTTTTTCATAGCAATCCCTCACAAAGTGATGTCTGATGTCGATGTGTTTGGTGGTTGAATGGGAAACTGGATTTTTGATGATATTTTCTGCTGCCTGACTGTCCAACATGAGTGGTGTCTTTAAGGCAGTGATACCAAAATCCAGCAACTGATTTTGAAGCCACAGGAGTTGGGCTGTACAGCTTGCAGCAGCAATGTATTCAGCTTCAGCAGTGGATGTTGAAACAGCTGCTTGCTTTGCCATGAAACTAAGCAATCACCTAGAAACTGGCACCCTCCTGATGTGGACTTCCTTGTGGTGTGACATCCAGCAAAGTCACTGTCTGAAAAACCTGAAAGCTTGATGTTCCCATTAGCTGGATACCAGATACCAAGTGTGGGAGCACCTTTTATGTATCTGAAGATCCTTTTTACAGCAATGAGATTTGATTTTCTGGGAGCTGATTGACTTCTTGCACAGACACATGTTGCAAACATGATGTCTGGTCTAGATGCAGTTAGGTACAATAAAGACCCAATCATGCTTCTATAAAGTGTTTGGTCAATCAGCTCATCCTTTTCATCAGACATGACCAGCTTATTTGTTGCCATGGGTGTGCTGCATGGTTTACAATCATTCATATCAAATTTGGTTAAAAGTTCTTTAGCATATTTGCTTTGATGAATGAAAGTTCCATTTTGCAATTGGTGTACTTGGAGACCAAGAAAGCATTGCAGCTCACCCATTGCACTCATTTCAAACTCAGCTGTCATGAGTTCTCTAAACTCTTCACACATTGAGTTACATATGCTTCCAAAAATAATGTCATCCACATAAATCTGGACAATCATTAAATCCTTCTAGTGCTTGTTTCAGGCCATACAAGGCTTTGTTTAGCCTGTAGACATGATCTGGATAAAATGGATCCTCAAAACCTGGAGGTTGACAAACATACACCTCTTCTTGAATTGTACCATAGAGGAAGGCACTTTTGATATCCATTTGAAACACCTTCATATTGTGGTTGACAGCAAAGGCCAGGAACAGTCTAATGGCTTCCAATCTAGCAACAGGGGCAAATGTTTCATCATAATCAATCCCCTCTTCCTGTCTGTAACCTTGAACCACAAGCCTGGCTTTATTTTTGACAACAATACCCCTTTCATCAGTTTTGTTCTTGAAGACCCACTTTGTGCCAATGGGACTAACCTCTTCTGGCAGTGGTACAAGCTCCCATACTTGTTGTCTTTTAAACTGTTGGAGCTCCTCTTGCATGGCCTCTACCCAGCTGTTGTCTTTCAGTGCCTCTTGGTACTTGACTGGCTGATGGAGTGATAGAAAACCAGCAAAAAGACAAATGTTTTGGGTTTGGCTTCTTGTGAGCACCCCTTCATTTATGTTGCCAATGATTTGATCAGGTGGATGAGATCTCAAGAAGATTAAATCTCCTTGGTATGGTATGATGGAATTAGTTGGTGAAGGCTGCAAATGTGTATCATCTGAGCTAACCACTGCTGGGGACTTTGATGATCCAACAGTGACTTCAAAAGGTGGTGGAATATGAGGTAATGAAGTGGACAACTGCTGACTTTTATCTACTGTTTGAGGACTTTTGTCAGCAGTGTTGGAGGATGTGGAAGCAGTGGTTGATGGGCTACTTTGGTCAACAACTGTTGAGGTAGCAGTGGTTGAGCTTTGACAACTGTTTTGAACAGCTGGTGCTTTTCCCTTTGTGGCAGACCTTTGAGGAATGATGATTTCATACCCATAGTCTGGTGTTGTATCCTTTGATGGACCTGCACTGTTAGTCTTGACAGCAGTATTTTCAAAAGTAAATTTTTCAAGATCAAACAGATCTGCAGGGTTTGCTGGGATTTTCATTGATGAAAGTTCATTGAACTTTACATTCAAAGTCTCCTCCACTGCCTTGGTCCGTGTATTGAACACTTTGTAGGCCTTGGCAGTGGTTGAGTATCCCAAATGATAACCACAATCAATTTTGGCTGCAAATTTTGAAATGGAATCTTTTAAATTCAAAATAAAGCATGGGCAGCCAAACACCTTGAAATATGAGATCAGTGGTTTGATTTTATACAGAATTTTATAAGCAGTCTTTTTGTGCCTAGGGTTTATTAAAACTCTGTTCTGGACATAGCAAGCAGTGTTTACTGCCTCTGCCCAGAAAGTTAGTGGCAAACCTGAATCTGCAAGCATGGTTCTGGCAGCCTCAATCAGAGTTCTGTTCTTCCTTTCCACTACCCCATTCTGCTCTGGTGATCTAGGGATGCTGTACTACCTTACAATCCCTTTCTTCACACAGAAGGCATCCAACTCCTTATTTTTAAAATTTGTGCCATTTTCACTCCTAAAGCTTTTCACTGGAAGGTTAAATTGCTTTTCAACCTGTGTTACAAAGTCTTGCAAAATGCCTGCAGTCTCATCTTTTGAGTGTAAAAAGAAAGTCCATGTAAACCTAGAAAAGTCATCAACAATAACCAAACAATATCTTTTCTTCTTGAGGCTCATGACTTGAACTGGGCCAAACAAATCCATGTGTAGCATTTGCAAACACTGGGTTGTTTTGGACTCTTCAATGGACTTGTAAGAACTTTTATGCTGTTTTCCTTTTAAACAGGAAATGCAATGTTCAGGACATGAAAACAATTTTTGTGGTATGCCTCTCACCAAACCATTTTTTGAAATTTCTGTGATTGTTTTAAGATTTGTGTGCCCCAGCCTTCTGTGCCAAAGTTCTGTCTCTTTGTTAGAGGCAGCTGAGAACAGATAGACATCAGCTCTGGGACACTCTTTTGACATGTCAACAACATAAACATTGCCACTTCTTTAAGCAACAGGTTTAGTTTGACCAGTTTTGATTATTGCTTCAATCTTTTTGACCATTTCTGGTCCAACAATCCTACAACAGTCTTTTGTGAAGAATGAGCCAAATCCCTTGTCACTCATTTGGGACACACTCGGAAGGTTGAATTTTAGATTGTCTATCAGATTGACATTTTCAAATTTTACATTTCCAGATTGCACTGTACCAGACCCCAGAACTTTCCCTTTACTATTATTCCCAAAGGATATATCACCCCCTCCATGGATTTTAAAGTCTTTGAGGAGGGCTTTACATCCTGTCATGTGCCTGGAGCCTCCACTATCTACATACCAAAGACTATCAAAGCATGCAGAAGATCCCTGCACATGAAGTGAAAGGATTAGTTCATTAAGGTCTCCAAAGCCAACAAGGCTTTGGAGGGGGTCTCAACAGTGTCTAGGATGGATGCAGAATGATGGACAGTGGTTAGGTCAGGGGTTTGGACTGTTTTAGGACAGTGTTTTTCTAACCACTGTTGTGGGTCCTGACCTATCACCTGCTGGTAACCAAAAGGATGCCTGTTCACTCTGGGTTTAGAGGGCCTTTTATAGGCCTCATAAACGTGTGGAATCCTTTGGTTAGACTGTTTTTCCTTGCCTTTTCTGAACTGATTGGCAGGGGGTGCATCAGTATCCTGAACATCTCTTTTGACAGATGTTTGGTTCAGCTATTTTGTGACAGCTGTTTCAACTGGCACAAACAGTGGTTGTTTCTTGGTGAACTTGACAGATGATGATGATGATGATGAACTCAAGGATGTTTTAGCCATGTACTCATTCTTTTTCACATCAAAGTTTTTGAGATACACACATGCTTGAGTTTTGTGGTTTGTTTTACCACAAACAATGCAACTTTCCGCTGAAACAATGACACTTGTTCTGTTTAAATCATAAGCTTTCAAGTGGAAACAGTCTTTTGTTAGATGATTCCTTTTCTCACAAAATTCACAAAACAAGTTGTCAATTTTTTCTTTCTTCTTTCTCTTTTCAGACTCCTTTGCAGCAGAGGTTTTAACCACTGCTGGGATGTCCTTGAGAGGTATGACTTTAGCTTTTGGAGCTTTAACACCATCAGTTGATGTAAAGTCCATTGGCTTGAAATTTTCAAAAATATCACACTCATCAGACCAAGTGGGTTTAAACTGATATTTTTCAAGTTCTTCAAAAGTAGAGGAACTCCTTGTTCTGCCAAGTGTGATTTTGTTACCAAGTTTGTCAGTGATTTTCACTTCTTGGCCATTCTTGTTTGTGGGGATGAACTTAGTGGTTACATCAGGGTTTTCAACAGTGTTTTGAACAGATTTTTCACAAGTAATGCATTCATCATCATATTTTCTATACCCAACCCCAAATTTCACATTACTTTCAATCTATTTAGCAAGCATCACCTCATATCCTCTGCAGGATTCCACCCATCTTTCACAAGTAATTTGGGTGGATTCCAACTCCTTTTTGCAAACTTGGTATTTTTCTACCATAGTTTGAAGTTGGGTTTTGGTTATGCTTTGCTGTTCTTTTAGATAGCTAATCTCTTTTTCCTTTTCAGTCAATTTGTTTTTAAGTTCTTTTAAAGACTTTTCAAATTTAACCTCATCAGTCAAGATTTTATCCCGAAGGTTTTCATTCACCTCTTTGATGTTAGCAAAAGCAATTATGCAATTGTCAGAACACAGTTTTTCAAGAACTTGAGGAGATACCTTGGTAGCTGCCATCATTGCACAATCACATTGATGATCTTCCTCATCATCAGCTTTTACCTTCTTTTCACCAGCCTTTTCTTCCTTCTCTTCTTCTTTGTCCTCTTCGGACCATGGATCTGTCATTGGTTCAGTCAGGGTACCTGAACTTTCTCCCAACAGTAGTTCACCAGCCACAGCAGTAACAACTGCTTCAGTCACCTTATCCACTGTTTCAATACTTAGCTGTTCCTCCTCAGTTTCAACCCGCTCCTGTATTGACTCTAATGCCATAAAAAAAAAATTCATTATGAGAAGAATCATTAGAAGCATAGAGAGCAAAATTTTCATCACTAAGGTCTTCAGGCATACTGCTCCAGTCAACAAACCCTTGAGTGAAAAAAACTTTGTTGATCTGGTTGTACTGCTGCTGGAGCAATGGTTTGAGGTGCAGGCTGCACCTGTGCCTGGGGAACAGGGGTTTGAACATATTGGATCCGTGGAACAGTAGTTTGGACATAATGCACTGGCACAGGGGCAACAGCATAGTGAGTAGTGTTCACTTGAGCTGCTGGGGCATACTGGGCATAGTGCACAGTGCTTTGGTTTTGAGGTCTAGGATTTGAGCTAGGATGAGTAATTATGGGACCAGTAGTTTGACTCCTACATTCCCTAGCGAAATGTCCCAACCTATTACACTTGTAGCACTTGATTTTCGATTTATCCAACCCAACCCTTAGATTCCCATGCAACCCTGGGAATTTTCGCCCAGTTCTTTTGTAAAATTTGCTAGTTCTAACACTTAGCAAAGCCAGTTGGTGCAGGATGTCCATTTCCTCTAAGTCAGTGGGATCGAAATGTTGTAAATCATTGAGTTCAAAGCTTAGATTATCTGACATCTGGTTTTCGTTAGCAGTGAATGCATAACTTGCAGAGTGAGGATCAGGGTTGTTAAAATTTTCACCAACAGTTATGTCAATGAAGTGATCATAACCCTGATCCTTACCACTGCTCCCAGATTCTTCTTGACCCAGAAGAGCAGTGTTACCGAAAGTGTAATCATCAGTAACTTTTCCTGACTCTTGCAACCTCCTTTTCTAGTTCAACTCCCTTTCATAGGTCAGGAGTCGACCATGGAGTTGGGTTAAGGTCAGATCCTTGAATTTAGGTGAGTTTCGGGTGACAAAAGCTATGGTGTCCCATTTTTCTGGCAGTGATCTGAGGAACCTGCTATTTTGAGTTGAGTTTGTAAAAGTGGTGTTAACAAGCCTCAGTTCACTGATGAGACAACTGAAATGCTTAAATTGTTGCGTTAGTGATTCACCTTTAACATAACAAAATGTTTCATACTGTTGGTTCAGGATTTCCCTATTGTTTTCTATGACTTCCTCGGTTCCTCCAAACTGTTCCTTAAGTGCGTCCCATAACTCTTTGGCACTGTTACAGTGTAACAGTCCAGCATATATCTCATTGGGCAGTGCTGATGCTATGATGCTAAACGCTTTAGCATCTAGTTCGATCTTTTGAAAGTCGGTTTCGGTATAATTCTCAACTGGTTTTGGAACAAACTTTTTAGCATCTTCAGCGCTTGGCACTGAAGGAACATGGGGACCATAAATGACAGACCTCCAACAACCTGTGCTTTGTTGAGTAAGGATGTGACCCATCCTTCTCTGCCAGATGTTGTACTCATTTATTTTTAGCATAGGTGGTTTAAAAAGTGAGCCGATGTTGTTTTTATCATCTTGACATTGTGACGTCATTCTTGTTGTTTTACGGACACTGAGAAATCAACTTTAATGGTGATTAATCCTTGCTCTGTTTTTCAACGGACGAACAAACGATCAGTATTAATTATTATGAGCCGAACTATTTATGTCAAAATGATTGTTAAATCAAATTTGACTGTCCAGGCTCTGATACCAATTGTTGGATCTGAGTTTGTTTTTTATTGTATTTTCGTTTGAGCTTAAGATGGAAATGAAAGAGTTGTGCAGCGGAATTAATTATTGAAACAAACTTTGCATACAATCAAACGAGAGTATTGCTTTGATCAAGACATTTTTAACAAGAAACCGAATGATTGAATTATCTTTCAACAACGATTACAAGTAATGCTTGAATACAAACTCCCCCTCAGCCAGAGCTCAGCGTTTGTTCGTGCAAAGAAGACGGTATTGCAAGAGCTAATAGAACAGTACAAAGTACTGAACTATTTATAGGCACTAGCAAACCACTGAGCATCTTTAGCTGACATCACCATGAAAGTGACATCTAACCTCCTAACAAACTCTAACCTCTGATCAATACAAACACTGATGTACTAACTACTGCTATTACATTTCATTACACAAAAGACTTAAACAGCTGCTGTATCCTTCCACTGCTGTGAACCCAACAGTGCTTGTCCGGATCAGCAGTACCAGACTTCAAGGCAGTAGATTGAATCAGCAGGGCTTTGGTCTTCCATCAGTCTTTGACATTTGGCAGTAGATGCAAGGCAGCAGTTGTAGGTCAGCACTTAGTAAGATCAGCAGATAGGAGGTCAGCAGATTGAAACCACTTTCAAGGAGAGAGATTTGTATGTAAACATCTGCTTATTCTGGATCCACTGCTCTGATCCAGTTTTGGCTTTAATTATCTGTTCCTCTGATAGGGTTCAATCCCAACACCTTATCTTGACAAGTTCGTTATTGTTTTCATTGACGACATCCTGATCTATTCGAAGAGTCAGGAGGAACACGAGCAGAATCTGCGGCTTATTTTGGAACTACTTCGAGCAGAACAGCTGTACGCCAAGTTTTCAAAATGCGACTTCTGGCTTCGTGAAGTCCACCTTCTAGGCCACGTGGTAAACAAGGATGGGATTCATGTTGATCCATCCAAGGTAGACTCGATCAAGAACTGGCCTGCACCTCGTACACCAACCGAAATCCGTCAATTCTTGGGTTTGGCGGGCTACTATAGAAGGTTCATCAAGGACTTCTCCAAGATTGCACAACCCCTCACCTCACTAACTCAGAAAGGCGTTATCTATCGTTGGGGTAATACACAGGAAACAACATTTCAGCACTTAAAGGATAGACGTTGTAGCGCACCTATTCTTTCATTGCCGGAGGGCATAGACGATTTTGTGGTTTACTGTGACGCATCAATTCAGGGTCTGGGATGTGTATTGACGCAATGGAATAAAGTCATTGCTTACGCCTCGCGCCAACTTAAGATTCACGAACGGAATTACACTACACACGATTTAGAGCTGGGAGCTGTTGTTTTTGCGCTCAAGATATGGCGACATTACCTGTACGGTACCAAGTGCGCCATCTACACCGATCACAGGAGTCTCGAGCATATCTTCAAGCAGAAAGAGTTGAACATGCGTCAGCATCGATGGGTCGAGCTTTTAAATGATTACGAATGTGCCATCAAGTACCATCCGGGCAAGGCAAATGTTGTGGCTGACGCCCTCAGTCTAAAGGATACTACACCTAGGCGTGTACGGGCGTTGCAACTCACTATTCAGTCTAGTCTTCCTTCTCAGATATGAGATGCTCAGGTAGAAGCATTGAAACCAGAAAACGTCAGGGCTGAAGCCCTACGCGGTTCAAGGCAACGGTTGGAACAAAAGGCAGACGGCGCCTACTATGTAACGGGACGCATCTGGGTCCCACTCTATGGCAACTTACGCGAGCTTGTAATGGATGAAGCTCATAAGTCTCGCTACTCAGTACATCCTGGTTCGGATAAGATGTACCATGACTTGAAAACTACGTATTGGTGGCCTAGCATGAAAGCTCATATAGCAACTTACGTTAGCAAGTGTTTGACTTGTGCGAGAGTCAAGACTGGATATCAGAAACCATCGGGCCTACTCCAACAACCAGAGATACCACAATGGAAATGGGAGAAAATTTCCATGGATTTTGTTACTGGCCTGCCTAGATCTCAACGTGGGAATGATACTATTTGGGTGATCGTGGATCGACTCACTAAGTCTGCACACTTTTTGGCTATTAAGGAAATGGATAAGTTCTCCACTCTAGTAGACGTCTATCTTAAGGAAGTGGTTTCGAGGCACGGGGTGCCAACCGCTATTATTTTCCGATCGTGATGCACGATTTACTTCAGAACTGTGGCAGGCAATGCACAAATTTTTTTGGCTCTCGATTAGACATGAGCACAGCTTATCACCCTCAGACGGATGGGCAGTCTGAGCGCACTAATCAAACTCTAGAAGACATGCTTCGGGCAAGTGTAATCGATTTCGGCAACGGCTGGGAAAAACATCTCCCGTTAGTGGAGTTTTCGTATAACAACAGTTACCACACCAGCATACAAGCCGCTCCATTTGAGGCATTATACGGGCGTAAATGCCGATCACCTCTTTGTTGGGCAGAGGTGGGTGATAGTCAGATCACAGGACCAGAACTAGTAGTAGACGCAACGGAAAGGATTGCACAGATACGACAACGCATGGTGGCAGCTCGCGACCGTCAGAAAGCCTACGCTGATAAGCATAGGAAACCTCTAGAATTCCAGGTCGGGGACCGGGTTCTACTCAAAGTCTCACCCTGGAAGGGTGTGGTTCATTTTGGCAAACGGGGCAAGCTCAATCCGCGATATGTCGGACCGTTCGAAATCATTGAGAAGATAGGCAAAGTAGCCTACAAACTAAACCTTCCCGCAGAACTCAGTGCAGTTCACAACGTTTTTTTCACGTGTCGAATCTGAAGAAGTGTCTGTCAGATGAGACCCTCATAGTTCCTCTAAAGGAGCTCACTATTGACGATCAGTTGCGATTCGTCGAGGAACCAGTTGAAATCACGGACCGGGACGTTAAGGTCCTCAAGCACACCAGGATACCTCTTGTTCGAGTTCGTTGGAACTCCCGTCGTGGCCCAGAGTTTACCTGGGAATGAGAAGATCAAATGAAACTCAAATATCCCCAGTTCTTCGGAAACAGTGCAACCACTACTGAGGCTGAAGCTACTACAGAATTTCGGGACGAAATTCCAAATCAACGGGGGGATGATGTGACACCCCAGGAAAACCAGTAACCAGTAACCAGTAACCGCGTGCTAAATTTCGGGACGAAATTTCTTTCAAGTTGGGGATAATGTGACAACTCGAGTTTCCAAGATTTCCATCTTCGCATTAATTGCACGTTAATTGTTTAAGTTGTTTGTTAACACGACTTGTTTGTTTGTTTCACAACTGTACACGTTCGTAATTTGTTAAATCGTATTGTGATTGTTATGTTATATATGGTGTGCCTTATAAGTGCGTATGTTGGTAACATGTTTATTTCATATAAAAAAAAATGAAATTATGTTGATATAGGTTCTGTGTATTATTATATGTTTGGGTGTAATGTGGAGTGAATGTGTAACTTTTGCCAAACAACCTCCCACTTGAAATCACCCCACCCGAAAACACCCTCCCCACGAAAACAACCCACGAAAACAACCAAGTGTTTTCGTCCACCATGGGTCCAACGAAAATAGAAATGGGCCTTGGCCCAGTGTCGATCTTCTATATGTTTTGATTTTGAGCGTGAAAGTTAATCCGAGAACCCTAAAAACCCCTCTAGTGCGACGGCAGTGGTCAAGGACACCCCCTCTCTCGTAACATTATCTTAGCAGGATCTTTGGCTGGTTAGTGATTTCTCTTATTTGTTTTGTTTTGATAATCATGTATGTGTGTATTTGTGACCTTGATATACATGAACTATTTTGTGCCATTAATTATTGATTGGATAACTATTAATGTGATTGAAAAATCTATGTCAATATTGAGATGATGGGACAAATCGGTGGACCATGGTTGGGAATTGTGAACTGCTGATTAAATGATGATGTTGGTATGTGAGTTGATAATTTCAATATCATGACAATATTAGCCAAAGATTATAACCAATTGTTTGTGCACATGATTGAGAGGCAACATATTATAATTGGTGGAAATTGTTGCTAGTTACATGTAGGTATATTTAATTAGGATCTATATGAAACATCATGATAATTACACATACATAGCAATGGATAGAATTGTCAGCCCACTATACATAAATCGGTCCAATCATATTAATTCTCTGAATGCATTATCAAGTTGTCGGCCATTGTTTGTTTGATAATGATAATGCTTGATTATTGTTTGTTTTTTTATGGTCCAATAATACTTAATTGTCGATGGTTAGGGACCAAGTGAATTCTAGAATAATGATTAGAGTAATCATATGCCCAATGCGATTATGAATAACGTTAAGGTTAATATTATGAATCCAAGACTAGGGTGAATCACTATAGATTTCTAATGGGTTTTGATGGGCCGTTCATGATTTTCTGTTGATTGTTAGTGTGCACCCATGGGAATATTAGGAAGTTCACTTTGATTATATGAACAACTGTTATGCGATTGATTAGAATAGTAGGGTGAGTATATGTGAATCAAGAATTAACTCTTGATGTCAAGGTTACTCGATATTAATTATGCGGACAAGATTAAACTGAGTATTGATTAAGAATAGTTATGCTTAAAGACAAAATTGAAACAATTTCACACAATCTGTTTTGGGCCGCATAACAAAAGATCCATTTAACTTCAATTGGGCCGTTGGATTGTGACATATGTTAATTGGATTGTTAGAGTATTGGATTGGTTTGTTAGTTGGGCCGCATACAAACTGTTAAACACACACTTAATTGGGCCATGCGAGTTGGGCTGCACACTATCTATTGCACACTTGGAATGTGGATCACACACTTACATGACTTATGAATATTAGACGTGTACATGTAATGAGCTGATAGGAGGCCAGACATCTTTTATGAACTAATACAATGTATGTTATGGATTGTGGATTTCCTGAACAACTGTTACAACTTGTACGATGATATGTGTATGTTGTTTGTGTAATAGGTGTTACAACTTGCATAAGTGTTTAAGAAACTGACTGTCATTGGTTACCACGTTAGGATTTGGTTGACTAATTTGGACGGATAACATAACAAACCGAGCAAACCAAGGTGAGTTCACACTCTTACCAAGGCATGGGATTCCCCGGTGGGTTGGGAATGGGATTGGATGATTACTTGTGCTTACATCACTACTAGACTACTTACCACGGTCCTCAGATTGGGAAGGATGCCTGTGCCAAACTCTACGTAAAGCCTACGTACTGTCCTCGGTTTGGGAAGGACACTAGTGTTTAAACCTACGTAAATCCTACGTACTACTGTCCTCGGATTGGGAAGGACACCAGCACTAAACCTACGTAAAACCTACGTACTACCGTCCTCGGATTGGGAAGGACGCCAGCGCTAAATCTACGTACTCGCTACGTACCACTGTCCTCGGTTGGGAAGGGCACTTACGTAAAACCTACGTAAACTTATGCTTACTACTATCCTCGGATTGGGAAGGATACTTATGGATACAACTAGTCTAGTAACTTACAGTATGGGAAGCCCCCACTAATTGAACTTATAACATGGGAAGCCCCCACTAGATGAACATACAAATGGCCTAGTAATACACGGCATGGTTATAAACGAACTTACGATTTATTAATCGAACTTATTACTGAACAACCAACTGTGAACTCACTCAACTTTGTTGTTGACTCTCTGCTACATGCCTTGCAGGTCGTTAGGTATCTAAGGAGCTTGCATGGGAGTGGAGAGGATTCGTTGTGGGACATGGACACCTGTGTGCCATGCTAAACATCTGAAACATTTAAACTTATGTTGGGTTTACATATTTATGCTTCCGCTAAACGCTTAACTATGTTATGGTTTTGAACACCTTTCGTATTGATGAATGACTTTTATTTATTACTTACAATGTTCAATATGATTGGTGGCTTGATCCTGGTCATGTCACGCCTCCAAGCGGTGATACTCCGCGTGTGGATTTTGGGGGTGTGACACGAGAGGTGTATACCTCAGATACCACCAGCACCGATGACGACAATTTCCAGTCCTTCGCGCTACTGGACGTTGGAGTAGAGCCTGCTGATGGCCTTCCTGACGGGGACTTACCACTTGCGGTGATCCCTGCTCCTATACCACTTGCTGTTTATCCAGTCGTTGATATACCCCTCGATGTCGTTTCTGACGACGACATCGACCTGTTTGAGGAGGTTCTGCCGGAGGCTGACTATGTGGGTGGGGCCCCTATTGTTGCTGATGTCATTCTACCCATTGCCGATGCCCCTGCAGAGGAGGCACCTGCTGATTCACCTGTCCCAGATTCCTTTGAGTCTGTGGCGTCTGCATCTTTGCACACTCAGGGAGTGCAGCATCACTCTCATGAAGCCGACCCAGACATGGCGTTATCAGTTGCACCTGCTCCCACACACAACTTTGAGTTTGATCACGATATTGACGATGATTTAGACCCCATTTTTCCCCTTGGTGTTGATCCCGACCAGGATATTGAGTTCATTCACTTAGACCAGCCCTTAGAGGAGCCTGTAGCCCCTATCGATCCTTTGTTTGATGATCCCGTTGACTTCGATATGGATTTGGTTGACCCTGAGCCTGTCGTGGCCCCTGAGCCAGCCGTCGCTCCTGATCCTGCATTAGAGCATGACCCTATTCATGATGATGCACCCGCTGTTGCCCTTTTGTTGATGACATACCTATTGCCGATCATCCTATTGTTGCTCCACCGTTGGAGGATGATCATGTTGCAGACGCTGCGGTTGACGCTCCACTCTTGATAGAGGATCCTGTTGTTGCACCCTTTCCTGATCCTATGCCGATACTGCCTGACCGTGCACCTTTTGCTGCTTATATGGATCCACGTTATGCCGACACCCACAATGGGTGGATTGATGACGATGACGATTACCCACCACACGTGGTACCCGTCACACCTGTTTCGACACACACTGATATTCCCCTGATTCCCCCACATACCACAGACGCACACCGCACAGATCTCCCGATCACCTATCTCCAGGACATCCCTCCACCACGTCCTGGGGAGGGTTCACCACGACTTCCGTTTGGTCATACATCTTTCATGGTAGGAGGCAGCCATTTCAAACCCCAGATTTCTCATCCTACTTTTGTTCCTCCTGTGCTGCCATCATCCTTACCATTCACGTCACAATGTTTTTGAAAGATCCCATATGAATTTTAGAAGTTGAAGATATTTTGAAACCTTATATATAATACTTTTGAAATCATAAAGTAGGTGTATTAGATAGATATATTTAAAAATGTTTTAAAATCATGCGAGATGAATTTTGAAATTATGTATAAGGTTTTTGAATGACATGAATGATGCTTTTCAAAATCATGCACTTGATAAGAAAATGTATTGTGTTAATATTGTCTTCAGACTATATGAAATATTTTGAAATTAGAAAGGTTGGTTTTGATAACATGGCCAATGTTTTTGAAATAACATAGACAATGTATCTAGAAAAATTGTTTTCAAACTATATGAAATGTTTTGAGATCATGAAGATTGTGTTGAAATACTTGTACTGTGTATGTTGAAAAATCAAAATGTAATGGGTATGAGATTTGAAAATACCCTTAGTTATCTAACCAAGGATTTAAAGGTAAAGATGTGCTGAAGCATGATTACTCATAATGTCACTTTATTTTCTGTACTTCGCATCTTAGAATGAAACGAGTACTTAAAATTTTCGAGGGACTCATGAGCGATCATTTGAAAGAGAGAATCACAAGAGTAGTTTGTAAGGAACATAGTTCCTTAATGCAGGTATTATAGGGAAATGCCATAAACACTTGTTATTATACTTGTATATCAGAATTGTGATCAACAACTTTTATTTATGAACAAGACATATTGTTTCACAATACACGAAAACAAAAGAAACAAAGGCATAAGACAGCAACATCCTTTGTTCAGCCGAATGCTCATCCAAGGGTTGGATTTGCACTGACTATCTTCGGGCAGTTGTTCCTGAAATGGCTCGTCTCGCCACAGTTGTAGTAAGTACCAGGCGGAAAACGAGCTTGAGTAGGGTTGACTTGGAGTTGGGTAGCAGCAAGATTTGCAACAGCTTTGTTTTGGATAGCAAAGCGGCATGTGTTAATCAAATGTCCCAACCGTCCACAGTAGGTGCATTTGGAGCAGGGTATGAGGTTTGAATGATGACCGTTGCATCGCTTGCACCTAGGAGCAGTTCCTAAGTACGGCTTCCTAGCTGGTGGCCTTGCCACTTGGCTAGGTCCCGCTTGATTAGGTGTAACCGCTGCGGGTTTCCTTGAAGCCTTACGCTTCCTTGGTGTTGGTGCAAGCCTGACTTCTGCTTCCTTTGGTGGCTCTTGAGTGGCTTCATTGTCGAGACGAGAGGCTTCATTGTTGAGACGAGCCATGGCAATGCCTAAATCCACAGTCTTCAGAATCACTTCGCCTATTTGCTGGACAAATTTGGCTGTTCGCTCGGACGTTTGACCAGTGCTGAGAGGAATAGACATTCTAGAAGGAAATGAAAGACATTGGAAGGAACAAGTGAAAGGTTATTGGATAATCAATACCGAATGGTAACGAATGAAAATTGTGATCATTTGTTTGTTACCTAAGGCAAACAAATGAGACGGTGACAAATCAAAGTAAATGGGTCAAAAATAATGTATCGCGAAGACATGCTCGCCTATAAGTGAACACTCATCCCAAGAATTCCCAGGTAAGCACAACTGGTCTCGCGTCTGATGAGATGTATACGAAGTGCTTGCCTAGACAGAAAACCCAGAATACAGGCATTCACCCTTCCAGTTTGCACGTGTTCACATTATTTAAAACCCAAAACCTTGACGAGATTTTGAAAACTCAAAGGGGTCCAAAACCATATAATAGGGAGTTCAAAACCTTACAATAGAGGGTTCAAAACCTAGTAATCAATCATCCTAGAACAGATGATTAGTTTTCAAAGCGGTTTGGAAATTTATGTTCTTGTTGTGGTTGTCGCCTAAGGATAGGTGACAGTATTGTTTTATGACTAAACGCAAGTAAACTCGCGTTAGGGTCCTAGAAAGGTTATAGTCTAGGTCAAAACATTACAAATAACCTATAACCATTGGCTCTGATACCAACTTTTCTGTCACACCCCGACCACGTAGAACATACAAAACGTGGCGGAAATGTCGGGGAGTGTTGTAACAGAATTAATTGTTTCAAATCCATGGCAATTGAAGTCTCGTTTTATTGATTAGAAGTGTTACAATGTCTTAACAAACAAAGATATACAACATAATTAACTAGTCTTGCATCTTTTATTGTCACTAAAGCCCAAGTCTGCCTATGTGTATCTTGATCATCTTATGCAACAGCTCCTGAAAACACATGTGAAAATAGGTACGTCAGCATAAAAATGCCTGTGAGATACATAGGTTTTGTGAAAATAGGTTTCATGACTTATGTTTGAGAAAATGTTTAGTCATGAACCTTGTAATTTGCTTTGTTTTGTAAATCATTTGAAAAACGATAAGATCAGATGATATGTATAAATAAATGTAAGGTTAAATGAATAACCATGTAAAAGGAGTTTGTATAAGATAAGTTGTTTGTAAAACAATGTCTTGTGAAAAGTATATTATTTGTATAAAATGTTATATGTCTCAAACTGAAATAATTCAAATAACGCTACGACATGTAATACCATACAAACACTTATATATAGGAAGTACCAGCGGCGTATCCACCATGCTTGTATCATATTACACACGCCCCGTTACTTAATCACTTACTCAAACCAAACACCAAAGTAAAATGTTCATGTCTAATGTAAATCATGTAATATGTATCCAAAATGTAAGCATATGATGAATAACAAATGTACTAAGTACGCAACAATAGACATACGTATCATGTGACCTGTACTACGTATACAACAATAGACATACGTAGCATGTGACCTGTACTACGTATACAACAATAGACATACGTAGCATGTGACCTGTACTACGTATACAACAATAGACCTACGTAGCATGTGACCTGTACTACGTATACAACAATAGACATACGTAGCATGTGACCTGTACTAAGTATGCAACAATAGACATACGTAGCATATGACTTGTACTACGTATACAACAATAGACATACGTAGCATATAATGTAATGTAAAACGATGTACTAAGTAATGCACACAATGGGCATACCTAGCATAAGATGTAATAAAATCATGTACTATAATGTACTAACAAACATAGCCGGTATATGATGTGAAAACAGGAAAGCAGGAAAGTAACAAGTAGGCACATGTGTTTCACCCCAAAACAGTTTGGAAAACAGTAAAAGAGGGGTCTATGTACTCACTTGAGATTGCTCAGTAGTCCTTGAATAACAACCAAACAATGCTAGAGATCGCGGATATCAAACGGCACCTAATTTAGGTAACTATGTTAATAAACCGGACCTAAATCGGAAGATCTGATAGAATGAGGGATCGTAAACCAAACGAGTATAGAGACTCGTGTCATATGGTTTAACAAAGCCTACATACTAAATGAAACCTTAATCTAAGTGCTTTCGACCCATTATGACCCGTTTAGGTAGCTTATGCTACTTTAACGCGTCGTTCGCGTGAAACGCGTTCGGACCGCCTAACTAGCCCTATGACAAGTGTTATATGCCTAAACATGTTACATAATCAGTTATGTGACAAAGGTTTAGGTTACATATGATTAATTACCAATTATACATGAAAAGGGTATTCTGGTAATTTACCTAAGGCATATAAACTAACTATCATACAACTACTTAAACGTCGTGACCATAAGGTATAACCTCGGAAGGTTATTCCCTACCTACTATGGTCACCTAATGTATTTGGTCGGATCCTAATGATCGACCAAAAAGGGTCGGGTTCGAAGGTATAAGCGATTTATTAGATCGCTTACCCTACGACCCTAGACAACGTGGTAATCAGTAGGCATAGTCCCAAGGGACTATAACTAACGTGATTACAATCACGTTGCGAAGTTCAAACGAACTTCGCATTGACCATAAGCTGGTCAACGCTGAAAGTCAAACAAAGTTTGACTTTCTGACTCTAAAAGCAATAAAATAAAGAAAAGAACGAAAGAATACTTACGAAGGGTCTCCGAATGCTAATCCCGATTCAAGTAGCTCAGGTATGAAACAATGGTTTCAACTTAGAGCTCCTCAAATCAGAATTCTAGTGATTAAAGCAATGGGGGTGGATGGGTATTTATAGGAATACCCGAACCGTTAGGATCGTTTCATGGAAACCGTGCTTTAATCACATCCGTACAAGTGTCGGAACCTTATGGTGGCTAAAATTGATCCTTATCAGCTGACTAAGCAATTGGGAATGTGTGGGTGAGGATTAAACAGCTGCAAACTGCTGTTAAATGCAGTTAACCTGGTCAGAAGGGGCCATGCGGCCCGCTTCAGGATATGTAGAAACTCAGGCGGGCCGCCTGAGGGTCACAGATCAGCAACAACTTTCAAAAATGACAGTTTAGGTCCCTGCACGTGTTTAAGGCCATTTCCGACACTTCTAAGGCACGTAAAGCCAACCTTAAGGCCCTAAAATGATGCCTAAACATTGTGGACATGAAACATGCCCAAAAATATGCCGGATGATGGTTCGTTTGGTCGTACGAACGCGATGTTCGCTTAATTACGACGGAATGCGCACAAGCGCGAAAAACGATCCTAATGACGTGACGAATGGATTTTTCTTATGCCGAACACTAAAATAAAATATTTTAGTGCTTACATAAATTTTTGGATGTCCGGATGTATTCAGAACGTAAGTTATTCGCGAAAATGCAAACTTGTGCACTTTTTGACACTTTTAGTCCCTGAATGACACAAAAGTTTATTTTAGCACACCGAACCCCTCAAAGCCTATTTCTAAGCTATGTAAAGGATATTTATGGTATGTTTAACTTATGGTCATGTTCCGGAATGCCTGTTACAGTTCAAATTGGCATACTTTCGCAGTTTGTCAACTTTAGTCCCTGTAAGCGATTTAACTTTGATTTCACCACACCAAACCTTCCAAAACTTATATCTAAGTTATGTATAGGTTATTTAAGGAATGTTAAGCCTATTTCACTATTCCGGAGTGTTCATTGCATTAAACTGGTTATATTTACGCATCAGTGCGCGTATAACCTTCCAGAAAGCGATTTAGAGCTTGACATCGAACAAGACTTGATATGTGCAAAAGATACACATATTTATACAAGTCCAAAGTATGAAATACAATATTTCATTGGTTTGGTATTTGTTTGATGGTTTAAGTGACACAGGTGTCACAGTCTCCCCTACTTTAGGAAATTTCGTCCCGAATTTTAATTTTAGGAGAAACTTGTGGGGGTGACGGTGATGTTTTCGCTTTGAATGAACCCCTTGAACCCTAAGTAGAACTCCGGGCCATGTTAGGATTCTTAGCGAAAATGTCAACCCTCAAAGTGAAGTAATTGTAGTAACAAAACATGGAGTTTTGAACTACGGACGGAAGAACGTTTCTTATGAAGACTCATCATAGGAAATTGTGTGTGTGATTGAGATCAGAATAGGGGAGTGTGAGAATAAATGACATTGGTCAAAGTCCAAGACTTCTCCCGTATCATTACTCTTGCCACTGTTAGTCTTAACACATGACAAAACTTCCTGTGGTTTCTATGCACTGAATTCCATAATTATGTAGGCCTCCATAATTACGTAGTTCCTTGCACAGTCCGCACAGTTCATTTCATAACAATCTCTTGATTTAGACCACCCGAGGGCCTATTTAACTACATAAACACATGATATATTTAACTAGATTGTCGAACCAATCTATTTAACTTAGATCGACGTAGGATCTCTTTAACTAACTACCTACGGGGAATATTTAACTACATCGACGTAGGATGTATTTAACTAGATTGTCGGACCAATCTATTTAACTTAGATCGACGTAGGATCTCTTTAACTAACTACCTACGGGGAATATTTAACTACATCGACGTAGGATGTATTTAACTAACTACCTACGGGGAATATTTAACTACATCGACGTAGGATGTATTTAACTAGATTGTTGGACCAATCTATTTAACTTAGATCGACGTAGGATCTCTTTAACTAACTACCTACGGGGAATATTTAACTACATCGACGTAGGATGTATTTAACTAACTACCTACGGGGAATATTTAACTACATCGACGTAGGATGTATTTAACTAGATTGTCGGACCAATCTATTTAACTTATCAACACATGTAGCCCTTAAACTTTGGAATAGTACTTTATAATCCAAGGGACTTAACTACAACGTAGAAGTCCATTAAGGATTTAAGATAGTACCTTTTTTTGAATATCCTACTACGAATCCTTCATATGAAGATAAGAAAGATTCTATGAGGATTTGGATAGCGAATATCCAGAGTATACAAAAACACAAAATGCTTAAAAGGAAAGACAAGATGCATAAACACATAGTCACATAACCACAAAATTGTTTATCTAAATCTTTAATTTGTAAGTTTTGTTTTGTTAATTATGTACATGCATTTAAAGCACACTAGGAATCCATTTCATGGATTTCACTTGGTACTTTAAACGTTATCAAGAATCTAACTATAAAGATAGAAAGATTTTTAAAAGAAAAATTCGATTTCGATTTTAAGGAACCGAAATGTTCGAATTTAGGTACACAAGGAATCCAATTAAGGACTCTGATTGGAATGATGATCATCCACAAGGGTCTAAATGTGAAGATAAAAAGATCCCATATGAATTTTAGAAGTTGAAGATATTTTGAAACCTTATATATAATACTTTTGAAATCATAAAGTAGGTGTATTAGATAGATATATTTAAAAATGTTTTAAAATCATGCGAGATGAATTTTGAAATTATGTATAAGGTTTTTGAAAGACATGAATGATGCTTTTCGAAATCATGCACTTAATAAGAAAATGTATTGTGTTAATATTGTCTTCAGACTATATGAAATATTTTGAAATTAGAAAGGTTGGTTTTGATAACATGGCCAATGTTTTTGAAATAACATAGACAATGTATCTAGAAAAATTGTTTTCAAACTATATGAAATGTTTTGAGATCATGAAGATTGTGTTGAAATACTTGTACTGTGTATGTTGAAAAATCAAAATGTAATGGGTATGAGATTTGAAAATACCCTTAGTTATCTAACCAAGGATTTAAAGGTAAAGATGTGCTGAAGCATGATTACTCATAATGTCACTTTATTTTATGTACTTCGCATCTTAGAATGAAACGAGTACTTAAAATTTTCGAGGGACTCATGAGCGATCATTTGAAAGAGAGAATCACAAGAGTAGTTTGTAAGGAACATAGTTCCTTAATGCAAGTATTATAGGGAAATGCCATAAACACTTGTTATTATACTTGTATATCAGAATTGTGATCAACAACTTTTATTTATGAACAAGACATATTGTTTCACAATACACGAAAACAAAAGAAACAAAGGCATAACACAGCAACATCCTTTGTTCAGCCGAATGCTCATCCAAGGGTTGGATTTGCACTGACTATCTTCGGGCAGTTGTTCCTGAAATGGCTCGTCTCACCACAGTTGTAGCAAGTACCAGGCGGAAAACGAGCTTGAGTAGGGTTGACTTGGAGTTGGGTAGCAGCAAGATTTGCAACAGCTTTGTTTTGAATAGCAAAGCGGCATGTGTTAATCAAATGTCCCAACCGTCCACAGTAGGTGCATTTGGAGCAGGGTATGAGGTTTGAATGATGACCGTTGCATCGCTTGCACCTAGGAGCAGTTCCTAAGTACGGCTTCCTAGCTGGTGGCCTTGCCACTTGGCTAGGTCCCGCTTGATTAGGTGTAACCGCTGCGGGTTTCCTTGAAGCCTTACGCTTCCTTGGTGTTGGTGCAAGCCTGACTTCTACTTCCTTTGGTGGCTCTTGAGTGGCTTCATTGTCGAGACGAGAGGCTTCATTGTTGAGACGAGCCATGGCAATGCCTAAATCCACAGTCTTCTGAATCACTTCGCGTATTTGCTGGACAAATTTGGCTGTTCGCTCGGACGTTTGACCAGTGCTGAGAGGAATAGACATTCTAGAAGGAAATGAAAGACATTGGAAGGAACAAGTGAAAGGTTATTGGATAATCAATACCGAATGGTAACGAATGAAAATTGTGATCATTTGTTTGTTACCTAAGGCAAACAAATGAGACGGTGACAAATCAAAGTAAATGGGTCAAAAATAATGTATTGCGAAGACATGCTCGCCTATAAGTGAACACTCATCCCAAGAATTCCCAGGTAAGCACAACTGGTCTCACGTCTGATGAGATGTATACGAAGTGCTTGCCTAGACAGAAAACCCAGAATACAGGCATTCACCCTTCCAGTTTGCACGTGCTCACATTATTTAAAACCCAAAACCTTGACGAGATTTTGAAAACTCAAAGGGGTCCAAAACCATATAATAGGGAGTTCAAAACCTTACAATAGAGGGTTCAAAACCTAGTAATCAATCATCCTAGAACAGATGATTAGTTTTCAAAGCGGTTTGGAAATTTATGTTCTTGTTGTGGTTGTCGCCTAAGGATAGGTGACAGTATTGTTTTATGACTAAACGCAAGTAAACTCGCGTTAGGGTCCTAGAAAGGTTATAGTCTAGGTCAAAACATTACTAATAACATATAACCATTGGCTCTGATACCAACTTTTCTGTCACACCCCGACCACGTAGAACATACAAAACGTGGCGGAAATGTCGGGGAGTGTTGTAACAGAATTAATTGTTTCAAATCCATGGCAATTGAAGTCTCGTTTTATTGATTAGAAGTGTTACAATGTCTTAACAAACAAAGATATACAACATAATTAACTAGTCTTGCATCTTTTATTGTCACTAAAGCCCAAGTCTGCCTATGTGTATCTTGATCATCTTATGCAACAGCTCCTGAAAACACATGTGAAAATAGGTACGTCAGCATAAAAATGCCTGTGAGATACATAGGTTTTGTGAAAATAGGTTTCATGACTTATGTTTGAGAAAATGTTTAGTCATGAACCTTGTAATTTGCTTTGTTTTGTAAATCATTTGAAAAACGATAAGATCAGATGATATGTATAAATAAATGTAAGGTTAAATGAATAACCATGTAAAAGGAGTTTGTATAAGATAAGTTGTTTGTAAAACAATGTCTTGTGAAAAGCATATTATTTGTATAAAATGTTATATGTCTCAAACTGAAATAATTCAAATAATGCTACGACATGTAATACCATACAAACACTTATATATAGGAAGTACCAGCGGCGTATCCACCATGCTTGTATCATATTACACACGCCTCGTTAGTTAATCACTTACTCAAACCAAACACCAAAGTAAAATGTTCATGTCTAATGTAAATCATGTAATATGTATCCAAAATGTAAGCATATGATGAATAACAAATGTACTAAGTACGCAACAATAGACATACGTATCTTGTGACCTGTACTACGTATACAACAATAGACATACGTAGCATGTGACCTGTACTACGTATACAACAATAGACATACGTAGCATGTGACCTGTACTACGTATACAACAATAGACCTACGTAGCATGTGACCTGTACTACGTATACAACAATAGACATACGTAGCATGTGACCTGTACTACGTATACAATATTAGACATACGTAGCATGTGACCTGTACTAAGTATGCAACAATAGACATACGTAGCATATGACCTGTACTACGTATACAACAATAGACATACGTAGCATATAATGTAATGTAAAACGATGTACTAAGGAATGCACACAATGGGCATACCTAGCATAAGATGTAATAAAATCATGTACTATAATGTACTAACAAACATAGCCGGTATATGATGTGAAAACAGGAAAGCAGGAAAGTAACAAGTAGGCACATGTGTTTCACCCCAAAACAGTTTGGAAAACAGTAAAAGAGGGGTCTATGTACTCACTTGAGATTTCTCAGTAGTCCTTGAATAACAACCAAACAATGCTAGAGATCGCGGATATCAAACGACACCTAATTTAGGTAACTATGTTAATAAACCGGACCTAAATCGGAAGATCTGATAGAATGAGGGATCATAAACCAAACGAGTATAGAGACTCGTGTCATATGGTTTAACAAAGCCTACATACTAAATGAAACCTTAATCTAAGTGCTTTCGACCCATTATGACCCGTTTAGGTAGCTTATGCTACTTTAACGCGTCGTTCGCGTGAAACGCGTTCGGACCGCCTAACTAGCCCTATGACAAGTGTTATATGCCTAAACATGTTACATAATCAGTTATGTGACAAAGGTTTAGGTTACATATGATTAATTACCAATTATACATGAAAAGGGTATTCTGGTAATTTACCTAAGGCATATAAACTACCTATCATACAACTACTTAAACGTCGTGACCATAAGGTATAACCTCGGAAGGTTATTCCCTACCTACTATGGTCACCTAATGTATTTGGTCGGATCCTAATGATCGACCAAAAAGGGTCGGGTTCGAAGGTATAAGCGATTTATTAGATCGCTTACCCTACGACCCTAGACAACGTGGTAATCAGTAGGCATAGTCCCAAGGGACTATAACTAACGTGATTACAATCACGTTGCGAAGTTCAAACGAACTTCGCATTGACCATAAGCTGGTCAACGCTGAAAGTCAAACAAAGTTTGACTTTCTGACTCTAAAAGCAATAAAATAAAGAAAAGAACGAAAGAATACTTACGAAGGGTCCCCGAATGCTAATCCCGATTCAAGTAGCTCAGGTATGAAACAATGGTTTCAACTTAGAGCTCCTCAAATCAGAATTCTAGTGATTAAAGCAATGGGGGTGGATGGGTATTTATAGGAATACCCGAACCGTTAGGATCGTTTCATGGAAACCGTGCTTTAATCGCATCCGTATAAGTGTCAGAACCTTATGGTGGCTAAAATTGATCCTTATCAGCTGACTAAGCAATTGGGAATGTGTGGGTGAGGATTAAACAGCTGCAAACTGCTGTTAAATGCAGTTAACCTGGTCAGAAGGGGCCATGCGGCCCGCTTCAGGATATGTAGAAACTCAGGCGGGCCGCCTGAGGGTCACAGATCAGCAACAACTTTCAAAAATGACAGTTTAGGTCCCTGCACGTGTTTAAGGCCATTTCCGACACTTCTAAGGCCCGTAAAGCCAACTTTAAGGCCCTAAAATGATGCCTAAACATTGTGGACATGAAACATGCCCAAAAATATGCCGGATGATGGTTCGTTTGGTCGTACGAACGCGATGTTCGCTTAATTACGACGGAATGCGCACAAGCGCGAAAAACGATCCTAATGACGTGACGAATGGATTTTTCTTATGCCGAACACTAAAATAAAATATTTTAGTGCTTACATAAATTTTTGGATGTCCGGATGTATTCAGAACGTAAGTTATGCGCGAAAATGCAAACTTGTGCACTTTTTGACACTTTTAGTCCCTGAATGACACAAAAGTTTATTTTAGCACACCGAACCCCTCAAAGCCTATTTCTAAGCTATGTAAAGGATATTTATGGTATGTTTAACTTATGGTCATGTTCCGGAATGCCTGTTACAGTTCAAATTGGCATACTTTCGCAGTTTGTCAACTTTAGTCCCTGTAAGCGATTTAACTTTGATTTCACCACACCAAACCTTCCAAAACTTATATCTAAGTTATGTATAGGTTATTTAAGGTATGTTAAGCCTATTTCACTATTCCGGAGTGTCCGTTGCATTAAAATGGTTATATTTACGCATCAGTGCCCGTATAACCTTCCAGAAAGCGATTTAGAGCTTGAAATCGAACAAGACTTGATATGTGCAAAAGATACACATATTTATACAAGTCCAAAGTATGAAATACAATATTTCATTGGTTTGGTATTTGTTTGTTGGTTGAAGTGACACAGGTGTCACAAGCAGGACGCATTGACGCGTCGCATTCAGGTTTTGGAGTCAGCTCCACACCCACCTTGTCATTGTCGATCACCTTTTGCAGCACCGCACCCTCCACGCCCACTGTCCCCCGATTTTGCCGCTCGCTTTTGGACTCCTGAGCAGCAGATAGCATACTTGTTACGCGCCTATCACGCTATGGAGGAGGACTGGTTACATATGCGTTGCTTACTCTATTCTCATTTTCCTCCTCCTCCTCCGCCGCCATCAGCATAGGCATATTTTTGGTTTTACGTAGGTAGACTTTTGATGAGAGGACCGCGATTTTGCAGACTATACAACTTTTTGGAAGACCGCATTTTGATGACATGATTTTTGATGTTTAGCTTTTGCTTGTTGTAGTTGATTAGCCAGATTGGGTAAGGGCGATGTGACCCTTAGCCATTTGTGATGTACGATATAGATACAAAACTTGTAAACATTATTGTGGTCTCAATTTATGATAGCGCAATCGTAGTATTCTCATTATATGTGATGTTGGATTGATTGAATACATTTTATAACATGTGATGCTATATGCTTGGTTAAATTGTAACATGCGATGTTATGTGTTTGAATGATATTATGTACGTATGTTGTTTATTTACTATGACCTGACCAACACGATCATCTTTTAGAAGATGCCTCCAAGACGCGAGATACGTATGCCTACCAGCGAGGCAGAACTCCAAGGAATCATTCCTGCCGCCATAGCGCAGTATGCAGCCTCACAAGGAGGAACCAGCGGGAGCAATTCGAACAATAACAATCCACCACATGGTAATGTTAATTCGTTTGAGACATATTACAATACATTTGGATATTTATAGCACGTCCGCTAATACCATTTGTAAATACTAACGTATGTGCAAGGTGCACCTACAAGCAGTTTCTCGACTGCAAGCCTGTGAATTTCGACGGCACCGGAGGGGGTGTTGCGTTCGTGAGGTGGGCTGAGAAGACAGACTCTGTCTTAAGGATGAGCAAATGCGCTCCTGATCAACAAGTGACCTACATCTCAGGGCTGTTTCTGGATGGAGCCCTATCATGGTGGAACTTACAAGTACAAACTTTAGGAGAAGCTGCTGCTTACGCGTTAACATGGGTTGAGTTAAAGGAGTTAATGCGAAGGAAGTATTGCTCGCGTGCTGAGATACAAAGGTTAGAGACTGAGTTCTGGCATTTAAAGATGGATGGTCCCAAGATCGCAGAATACGTTCAAAGATTTCATGATTTATCTCACGTAGTACCGTACATGGTCACACCAGAGTTTAAACATGTTGAAAGGTTCATCTGGGGATTGGCTCCCCAAATAATGAGTATGGTTACCACGTCCAAGCCCGCGACGATCACAGAAGCCATCGACCCAAGTGTGGCGCTCACTGAAGAGGCCATTAGGTTGAACAAATTCTCCATCTCTGAACCAAAGAAAAAGGAAACCCATGCTGAGTCGTTGGGAGAAAACAAGCGAAAGTTTTCCAATTTCAAGCAAGGTACCTCGAGTGTGAGCAAGAAGGGTGAATCGAGCACACCGGCTAGAGCTGCAACCGGTGCTGAAAACAAAGGAAAAGGTTATATGGGCACACTGCCCAAGTGTAACACATGCCAGCGCCATCATACTGGCCGGTGCGGACCAAAGACATGTGAAGTTTGTGGGAAAATTGGCTACCTGAAGGATACTTGTTGGGTTAGTGCTAGCCAGGGTGGCCAAAGGGGTTTCAATAACAACAACCGTGGTGGTAATAGGAACCGTCCGCAAGGAAATAATGGAGGAAACGGAAACCGTGGGAATTTCGCAAATCAAGCTGGGAGTGGCAATCGCAACCAAAACAACACTCAAGCTGGGAATGGAAATGGCCAAGGGCCAGGATGCTTTAATTATGGAGAAGTTGGGCACTTTAAGAAGTAATGCCCGAAACTGAATCAAGCCCGTGGGAGAGTGTTTAACATCGGCGCAAGGGAAGCGCGCCAAGATCCAAACATTGTCACTGGTACGTTCCCGATAAACCAACGTTTTGCATCTGTTCTTTTCGATACTGGTGCCGATTATAGTTTTTTGTCGTTAGAATTTAAGAATATACTTGGTTTGGCCACTAGTAAGTTAGACGTTCCATACTCGATTGAATTGGCGAATGGGAAAGTAGTTGAAACAGGTGAAGTTATAAGAGGATGCGTGATAGAATTGGGAGGACACGAATTTACGCTAGACCTGCTACCTGTCTAGTTGGGAAGCTTTGATGTGGTAGTGGGAATGGATTGGTTGTCCAGCACCAAGGCCGAGATTGTTTGCCACGAGAAGACCATCCGTATCCCTGTGATGGATGAAGAAACAATCGTAGTGCACGGAGAGAAGCATGATACGCCGCTAAAAATCATTAGCTGCCCGAAAGCTAGAAAGTGTTTGCAGAAGGGATGTGTTGCATTCTTAGCACACATCGTGGACAAGGAAGCTGCTGAACCGAAGATCGAAGACATTCCAGTCGTCAAGGAATATCCAGAAGTCTTTCCAAAGGACTTGCCAGGGTTACTGCCTCAAAGGCAAGTTGAGTTCCACATTGACTTGGTTCCAGGCGCCGTGCCTGTAGCCAAGGCACCTTATAGACTTGCGCCATCGGAGATGCAGGAGTTGTCGACACAACTCCAAGAGCTTTTGGACAAAGGATTCATCAGACCAAGCTTCTCACCTTGGGGAGCTCCGGTTCTGTTTGTTAAAAAGAAGGACGCTAGTTTCCGTATGTGCATAGACTACCGCGAGCTTAATAAGTTGACTATCAAGAATAGGTATCCTTTGCCGAGAATCGATGATCTATTTGATCAATTGCAAGGATCCAGCTTTTATTCAAAGATCGATCTTTGATCTGGATATCATCAACTAAGGATACAAGAGGAAAGTATCCCGAAGACGGCCTTTAGGACTCGTTATGGACACTACGAGTTCCTAGTTATGCCGTTTAGGCTGACAAACGCACCCGTAGTTTTCATGGATCTAATGAACAGAGTATGCAAGCCGTACTTGGACAAGTTTGTGATTGTATTCATCGACGACATTCTGATTTACTCGAAGACAAAGGACGAGCATGAACAACACTTAAGAGCTATTCTAGAGCTACTTAAGAAGGAGAAGTTGTACGCCAAGTTCTCAAAGTGTGAGTTTTGGCTACGCGAAGTCCAATTTCTTGGACATGTGGTTAACGGAAATGGAATCCATGTTGATCCCACAAAGATCGAGGTGATAAAGAGTTGGGAGACTCCAAAGACGCCAACCGAGATTCGACAGTTCTTAGGTTTGGCTGGTTATTATCGAAGATTCATTGAGGATTTCTCCAAAATCGCTCAACCCCTGACAGCGCTCACGCAGAAAGACAAGAAGTTCGATTTGGGTGACAAACAAGAAGAAGCATTTCAGTTGTTGAAGAACAAGCTTTGTGATGCACCAATCTTATCACTACCCGAAGGAACGGACGACTTCGTGGTATATTGTGACGCCTCGCGTCAAGGTTTGGGTTGCGTGCTGATGCAACGCCAGAAGGTTATAGCATATGCGTCACGCCAGCTGAAGGTACATGAGAAGAATTACACCACGCACGATTTGGAGTTAGGCGCGGTGGTATTTGCATTGAAGATTTGGCGACACTACTTGTATGGCACACGCTGCACGATCTTTACTGATCACAAAAGCCTGCAACACATATTTAACCAAAAGGAGCTAAACATGAGGCGAAGACGCTGGGTAGAGCTGTTAAACGATTATGATTGCGAGATCAAATATCACCCAGGGAAAGCAAATGTGGTCGCTGATGCCCTGAGTCGAAAAGAAAGGATCAAGCCCATAAGGGTTAGGGCTTTGGAGATGATTGTTCAGACAGACCTCTCTTTGCGCATTCGTGCCGCACAAAGAGAAGCTTTGAAAGAAAGGAATATTGAAGATGAATATCTCCGTGGGATGGAGAAGCAGTTGGTACCAAACGAGGAAGGGACTTTATGCTTCATGAGACGAATTTGGGTTACTATGTTTGGTGGATTAAGGAAGGTTATTTTTTATGAAGCCCACATGTCGCGGTACTCAATTCGTCGCGGTACTCAATTCATCCCGGTGCGGATAAGATGTACCAAGATCTTAAGGATTATTATTCGTGGCCTAGGATGAAAGGCGATGTTGCTGTTTATGTTAGCAAGTGTTTAACGTGCGCCAAGGTGAAAGCTGAATACCAGAAGCCTTCAGGACTTCTGCAACAACCTGAGATTCCTAAGTGGAAATGGGAACAGATTTCAATGGATTTCATAACGAAGTTGCCGAGAACGCCAAAGGGTCATGATACTATTTGGGTAATAGTAGACCATCTAACCAAGTCTGCGCACTTCCTGCCAATCAAAGAGAAGGACAACACAAGTAAACTTGCGGAAATATACATGCGAGAGATTGTTGCAAGTCATGGAGTGCCTCTCTCGATTATCTCGGACAGAGATGGGAGATTTGTATCAAGGATTTGGCAATCCTTCCAAGAAGCTTTTGGCTCACAGTTAAATCTGAGCACAGCATTTCATCCGCAAACTGATGGCCAAAGTGAACGAACTATTCAGACATTGGAGGATATGCTGAGAGCATGTGTAATGGACCTAGGTGGTAGCTGGGATAATCATTTACCGTTGGTCGAATTTTCATACAACAACAGCTACCACACAAGTATTGGAGCCGCGCCATTTGAGGCACTTTATGGACGCAAATGTCGATCACCCTTAGGCTGGGCTGATGCAGGTGATAGACAGCTTGTTGGTCCCGAGATAGTCCAAGAGACGACAGACAAGATTGCACAAATTCAAAAGCGCATCGAGGCAGCTCGCGACAGACAGAAAGCCTATGCAAATCCAAAGAGGAAGCCTTTGGAATTTCAAGTTGGGGATATGGTTTTATTAAAAGTTTCACCCTGGAAGGGTGTGGCACGCTTCGGAAAGCGTGGGAAGCTGAATCCGCGTTACATTGGCCCTTTCAGAATCCTGCAAAGGATTGGGCTTGTAGCCTACAAGTTGGACCTACCTGCTGAACTCAATGGTGTTCACGATACATTCCATGTATCGAATTTGAGAAAGAGTCCAACACAAGAGACAGTGATCATTCCTGCTGACGAAGTTCTTATCGACGACACGCTCCACTTTACCGAAGAACCCGTCGAGGTCACGGATTGGAAAGTTAACAAAACACGCAGGAGTAGTGTCAAGCTCGTCAAAGTACGATGGAATGCAAGACATGGCCTGAATTGACGTGGAAACGTGAGGATCGTATGAAAGATAAATACCCCCATTTATTTCCTAAGACCCCTGCAACTAGAAGCATAGCTTAAATTTCGGGACGAAATTTATTTAACGGGGGGAGAATGTGACAACCCTCACAAAACCAGGTATCCGTACAATTAATTAATATTTAATTAATGCTTAATTACTATGCTTGCTTACAATTGTGGTTAAACTGCTTCTTGATTTCTGATACATACATACTCATGCATCACATCTTATACTGTCACTCTATTATTTATACACAAACATTAGTGACAACCTTGATGCACGAAAGCACAGTTAGCACACTAAACGGATAACCCAGTAAACATGCTGACATTGCCAGCACCAAAACAGACATTGTTCTGAGGCCAGTATGAGCCGGGAGTAGATTACTACACTAGTAGGGAGTGTAGGGAGGTGAGAATCATTAAACTGCGTCACTAGGTGATAGTTATAGTGACTAGAAGTGCCTAAAACATACTTTAATTACAAAATTCTGCACTTTAAACAGAAATTCAGCATTTAACATAACTAGTAAAGTGCAAAAACTTGGTAAAATAATACTAGACACTTTCCAAAGTGTTGGTAATTTATTGTGTCACTAAAAACACTATAAAAAACACTTTAAAGATTTGTTTGACGCTTTAACGGGTCAATATCCAACCGAACAACCGGACTTTACCCGGAACATGAAAATTTTGTCAAAGACATTATTTATACTTTTCTGAGCTAGTTAGGGTCCCCGAATACCCTAATACCCTTTATATGTCATAACACACATATATATTCTAACTAAACATTTAGAACCTAACTATATCCTAACCATCTCATTACAAACCAACCCTTACCCCCCCCCCCCCCTCTCTTTGACGGTTCCAAGGGTGGGACACACCCTTGTCCTACTTTGATTATTTTAATCACTCTTGTTTAGTATCTAGTAGGCACATTATATGGAGGATAATAGGAGAATTGGACTATAAGTAAACTCAAGAGGTTATAACCTTCATTTCATCCAACACACACCAACTAGCTCTCTCTCTTTCTCTTCTTTGTGTCTTCGGCTGAACACCATAACCACCATACTCACACCATCAAGTTCCATTCTAGCCATTTCTTCATACATACAAGGTGCAAGGTGACACACAAACAAGCCCGGTGAACTCGGAAGCTTAAGGACCTCTCTAGATTTCTTTTATCCACCTTGTTTACGTCTTGTTTCTTCCCTAGCCTTGAGCTAGTAGTAAGTGCCTCTAAACATCATCTTGATCTTATTTAAAGTGGTTAGTAGTAGATGTAATGGGTAATGTCACACCCCCAAAATCCACATGCGGAGTACCACCGCTTGGAGGCGTGACTGACCAGGATCAAGCCACCAATCATATCAAACATAATATGTGATAAATGTAATTTAAACCATACGATATGAAAGGTGTTCAGTCAAACATATTAAGTGTCAAGCGGAAGCATAATTGTAAACCCAATGCAAGTAATAAGTTCAAATGTCTAAATGTTTTAACGTAACATCCTCGATCCATGTTCCACAACGACTGCGCCTCCCGTGCAAGCTCCAAGAGTACCTATGGTCCTGCAAGGCATGTAACAGAGAGTCAACAACTAGTTGAGCGAGTTCACAGTTGGTTATTCAGTTATAGTGTTTGTATCGTAAATCGTAAGCTCGTTTAGTAATCATGTATCGTATGTAATGGTATCGCGGCCCTCTAGGCATGTTTGCGAAGTTTAGTGGGGGTTTCCCATGTTTTCTAGACTAGGTATATTTGTATCGCGGCCCACCCGGCATGTGTGCGAAGATTAAAGTATGGTTCGCGGCCATTCCAGGCATGTATGCGAAGATTGTTCTATTATCGCGGCCAATCCCGGCGTGTGTGCGAAGAGAAGTATATGTATCACTAGTCTAGCAGTATCTACAAATTCCCTTCCTCTCCCGAGGAATAATCCCATTAATCATGTAAGTACAAGTATCATTCAACCCATTTCCACCCCGGGAATCCCATGCCTTGGTAAGAGTGTGAACTCACCTTGGTTTGCTTGGTATGCTAAAAGAATACACACGCTCACAATTAATCAATCACGACCTATAATACGCACGTGTATATAATCAGTTCAAGTTCGTATGTCATTTATGTCACGAAGTGTGTGTTTAAGCAGTTATCACATTTCATGTATACAGTTAGACAAAACCGTACAATTCATGCTTGATAGGAAGAACATTCAGTTAACATACTTCACCAAGTTAAACACACTTAACAGGATCCACACACTAGCAATGTTACATGTCTAACTGGGTTAACATGTTTACTGAATTAACAATTAACGAAGTTGATGACTAACAGGAGTTAACAACCATTAGGGTTACCCACTTAACTGAGTTATCATGATTAACTGAAATAACAACTAACAGACTTTTATACACTAACTGAGTTTGCTAGCATAACAGAGTTAATACTTAACAGTTTTACCTACAAGTTACAGACACTTGGGCCGAAATCACATGAGTAGCCGAAATCCATTTGTGCCGAATTCCTTTTGTTGGCGAAAACACTTGGGCCGAAATCCCTAAGTGTTTTCGTGGGGCTCATAATAATTCGATTTATTCATATCAGTTTATAAATCAATTTGCAATCATTAAAACATTCAACTTACCAAACCAATACGTGATCAGACCATCACTAACAAGCATGCATAATCGATCATATCATCACATGATACTGACAACCCACATGCAAACATTAGCCTAGTAATAGATCATAGATCATATGATTCTTATTTTTTTTGTTGACTGCACATGCCTAACCTCAATAGTCAAAAGGAAGTTTACATAAAGTGGCCGACATTTACTAAACTTTTATGGTATATGATTGGGCTGATTCATATCATGCACATGTACTCCAATCATCATCAATAAAATATATATATGCACAACCATCTTGTTGTCATGCATTTATAATCAGATTAGATCGATCATGATAGACATAACTCGAACCATCGTAACATCAGATTATCATTATAAAAATCCCTAATCATACAGGTCGAATAAACCCCTAAACATCACATCACAACAGATCATCTTACATGCACATCAATTAATACACATACCAATTTGCAGAAATTATATAACAATCCATCATCAAAATAACATACTAACCAGTTATGACCAGAGACTAGCAAGAGTTCTCACAGCGCTTAGAGATTGCCGTCCACAGAGAAAAGGAGCTCTAGGGTTTCCTTGTTTTGTTAACAATGTGAAATAAGAAGTCGGTTACGTTATAAAACACACTAATTGACGTACTGGGCCCGAACTGGGCTTTATGGCGAAACTGGGCTCGGCGAAACACTTGTTTCGTCGAGATGATGATGATGAAACCGATCCCTGTTTCGTCAGTTAGATCATGGCGAAACACACTTGTTTGGTCGGGTCCTTTCATGTGTTAAGCAGTTTAAGTGTTTTTCTAATATAATAAATCTCATGTTGTAATATCAATCACATACATGCAACAATCACAATACGTTTCATGATAACACATACATGTAAGTTACAAGTCAAACAAGTCAAACAACCAAACAGTCAAAGTCAACGTGCAATAAATACGAAAGTGAAAGTCGAAAACTCGAGTTGTCACATTATCCTCAACTTGAAAGAAATTTCGTCCTGAAATTTAGTATGTGGTTACTGAGGAAGCTAATTGTGTGACGTTGTTTACCTGTTTCGTATCGCGGCTCCCCAAGCAGGTTTGCGAAGATTACTGGTTTTCCTGGGGTGTCACATCATCCCCCCGTTGATTTGGAATTTCGTCCCGAAATTCTATAGTAGCTTCGGACTCAGTAGTGGTTGCTTGGTTTCCGAATAACTGGGGATATTTGAGTTTCATTTGATCTTCTCGTTCCCATGTGAACTCTGGCCCATGACGGGAGTTCCAACGAACTCGAACAAGAGGTATTCTAGTGTTCTTGAGGACCTTAACATCTCGGTCCGTGGTTTCAACTGGTTCCTTGACAAATCGTAACTGATCGTCGATAGTGAGCTCCTTCAAAGGAACTATGAGGGTCTCATCTGACAGACACTTCTTCAGATTTGACACGTGAAAAACGTTGTGAACCACACTAAGTTCTGCTGGTAGGTTTAGTCTGTAGGCCACTATGCCTATTCTTTCTGTGATTTCGAACGGTCCGACATACCGCGGATTGAGTTTGCCCTGTTTTCCAAAACAAACCACACCCTTCCAGGGTGAGACTTTAAGTAAAACCCGGTCCCAGACCTGAAATTCCAAAGGTTTCCTACGCTTGTCAGCGTAACTTTTCTAACGGTCGCGAGCTGCCGCCATGCGTTGTCGTATCTGTGCAATTCGTTCGGTAGCATCGACTACAAGTTCTGGACCTGTGATTTGACTATCCCCCACCTCTGCCCAACAGAGAGGTGACCGGCATTTACGTCCGTACAATGCCTCGAATGGAGCGGCTTGGATGCTGGTGTGGTAACTGTTGTTATACGAAAACTCCACTAAAGGGAGATGTTTTTCCCAGCTGTTGCCGAAGTCGATGACACATGCCCGAAGCATGTCTTCTAGGGTCTGGATCGTGCGCTCAGACTACCCATCCGTCTGAGGGTGATAGGCTGTGCTCATGTCTAATCGTGAGCCAAAAGATTTGTGCATTGCTTGCCACAGTTCTGAAGTGAATCGTGCATCACGATCCGAAATGATAGAAGTGGGCACCCCGTGCCTCGAGACCACTTCCTTCAAGTAGATGTCTGCTAATGTGGAGAACTTGTCCGTTTCTTTGATAGCCAAGAAGTGAGCAGACTTGGTGGGTCGATCCACGATCACCCAAATAGTATCGTTCCCACGCTGGGATCTAGGTAGGCCAGTAACAAAATCCATGGAAATTTCCTCCCATTTCCATTGTGGTATCTTTGGTTGCTGAAGTAGGCCTGATGGTTTCTGATATTCCGTCTTGACTCTCGCACAAGTCAAGCACTTGCTAACGTAAGTGGCTATGTGAGCTTTCATTCTAGGCCACCAGTATGTAGTTCTGAGGTCGTGGTACATCTTATCCGAACCAGGATGTACTGAATAGCGAGACTTATGAGCTTCATCCATTACAAGCTCGCGTAAGTTGCCGTAGAGTGGGACCCAAATGCGTCCTGTTACATAGTAGGCACCGTCAACCTTTTGTTCTAACCATTGCCTTGAGCCGCGTAGGGCTTCAGCCCTGACGTTTTCTGGTTTCAATGCTTCTACCTGAGCATCTCGTATCTGAGAAGGAAGACTAGACTGAATAGTGAGTTGCAACGCTCGTACACGCCTAGGTGTAGTATCCTTTTGACTAAGGGCGTCGGCCACCACATTGGCTTTGCCCGGATGGTACTTTATAGCACATTTGTAATCGTTCAGTAATTCGACCCATCGTCGTTGTCGCATGTTCAACTCTTTCTGCTTGAAGATATGCTCAAGACTCCTGTGATCGGTGTAGATGGTGCACTTGGTACCGTACAAGTAATGTCGCCATATCTTGAGCGCAAAAACAACAGCTCCCAGCTCTAAATCATGTGTAGTGTAATTCCGTTCGTGAATCTTAAGTTGGCGCGAAGCATAAGCAATGACTTTATCCCGTTGCATTAACACACATCCAAGACCTTGGATGGATGCGTCGCAGTAGACTACAAAATCGTCTGTGCCTTCAGGCAATGAAAGTATAGGTGCACTGCATAGTCTATCCTTTATGTCACACCCCGACCACGTAGAACATACAAAACGTGGCGGAAACATCAGGGAGTGTTGTAACAGAATTAATGTTTCATAACCATGGAAATTTAAGTTTCGTTTTATTCATCAAACAAGCGAGTTACATTGTCTTTAAACAAGAAATAAAGAGTACATAACAAAATTAACTAGTCTGCATCTTTTATTGTCACTAAGGCCCATGTCCGCCTAAGTGTATCTTGATCAATCCTATGCTTCATTTCCTGAAACACATGTGAAAATAGGTACATCAGCATAAAAATGCCGGCGAGTACATAGGTTTTGTGAAAATAAGATTCATGACTTCTGTTTAAGAAAATGTTTAGTCATGAACCTTGTAATTTGCTTTTTCTTTGTAAATCATTTGAAAAACAATAAGTTCAGATGATACGTATAAATAAGAGAATAATGCATGGTTAAATGAATAACCATGTAAAAATGAGTTTGTATAAGTTAAGTTGTTTGTAAATCAATGTCTTGTGAAAAATATGTTATTTGTATAAAATGTTCTATGTCTCAAATTGAAATGATTCAAATAACGCTACAATATGTAATATCATACAACCACTTATATATAGGAAGTACCAGCGGCGTATCCACCATGCTTGTATCATATTACACATGCCTCGTTACTTAAATCACTTACCCAAACAAACCACCAATGTAAATTGTCCATGTATAAATGAATTTGTCAAATGTATTGAATAATATGTCAAAATGTTTATGTGTCAAATGTAAACCTATGTAAAATGCATGATCAATGTAAATCATGTAATGTGTAACCAAAATGATATGTATGGCTAGTGAAAACGCATCAACTAAACCATAGGTGAAATGCATAAAAACAAAGTATTGAAGTAAAACTTGGTTTAAATCAAAGCTATGTTTTGTGTAAATGCATGATCAATGTAAATCATGTAATGTGTAAATGCATGATCAATGTAAATCATGTAATGTGTAACCAAACTGATCTGTATGGCTAGTGATAAATATCACTAAACCATATGCACAAGAACATAGTATTGAAGTAAAACTTGGTTTAAATCAAAGCTATGTTTTGTGTAAATGCATGATCAATGTAAATCATGTAATGTGTAACCAAACTGATCTGTATGGCTAGTGATAAATATCACTAAACCATATGCACAAGAACATAGTATTGAAGTAAAACTTGGTTTAAATCAAAGCTATGTTTTGTGTAAATGCATGATCAATGAAAATCATGTAATGTGTAAATGCATGATCAATGTAAATCATGTAATGTGTAACCAAACTGATCTGTATGGCTAGTGATAAATATCACTAAACCATATGCACAAGAACATAGTATTGAAGTAAAACTTGGTTTAAATCAAATCTATGTTTTGTGTAAATACATGCTATACATCAACGAACATCTATACGGTATTGTTATAATGCATACATCCAAGCCTTGAGACTGTGGCGATAAACCCTTAAACGACTTAAAGGATTATCTGTGTTTATGTATATCGAATTCGGTCATTCCTTTCATCCCCTTTCCCTGGGATGTCCGGAACGGGAGTTGTCAATTCCTATGGTACCACTACCTACTAACGAACGGCGTAGCTAATGTTAATGAATGTATTGTTCCATTGTAAATAACCCAAATGTCATAACAAAATGTAAGCATGTGATGAAAATGATGTACTAAGTATGCACGCAATGGACATACATACCATAAAATGTAAATGTAAAACGATGTACTAAGTATGCACGCAATGGACATACATAGCATAAAAACAATGAAATCATGTAAAACAATGTACTATAAGTGTACTATTGAACATAGCATGTATATGATGTGAAAACATGAAAGCATGAAAGTAACAAGTAGGCACATGTGTTTCACCCCAAAACAGTTTGGAAAACAGTAAAAGAGGGGTCTATGTACTCACTTGAGATTGCTCAGAAGTCCTAAGATAACCACCAAGCAACGCTAGAGATCACGGAAATCAAACGGCACCTAAATAGGTAACTATGTTAATAAACCGGACCTAAATCGGAAGATCGGGTAGCATGAGGGTTCGTAAACCAAACGAGTATGGGGACTCGTGTAATATGGTTTAACAAAGCCTACATACTAATTGAAACCTTAATCTAATAGCTTACGACCCATTACGACCCGTTTAGGTAGCTTATGCTACTTTAACGCGTCGTTCGCGTGAAACGCGTTCAGACCGTCCAACTAGTCCTATGATAAGTGTTATATGCCTAAACATGTTACATAATCAGTTATGTGACAAAATTTTAGGTTACATATGCTTAATTACCAATTATACATGAAAAGGGTATTCTGGTAATTTACCTAAGGCATATAAACTACCTATCATACAACTACTCAAACGATGTGACCATAGGGTATAACCTGTAACACCTGTGTCATTTCAACCATCAAACAAATTCCAAACCAATGAAATAATGTATTTCATACTTTGGACTTGTGTAAATATGTGTATCTTTTGCACATATCGACTCATGTTCGATTTCAAGCTCTAAATCGCTTTCTGGAAGGTTATACGCGCACTAATGCGTAAATATAACCAGTTTAATGCAACGAACACTCCGGAATAGTGAAATAGGCTTAACATACCTTAAATAACCTATACATAACTTAGATACAAGTTTTGGAAGGTTTGGTGTGGTGAAATCAAAGTTAAATCGCTTACAGGGACTAAAATTGACAAACTGCGAAAGTATGCCAATTTGAACTGTAACAGACATTCCGGAACATGACCATAAGTTAAACATACCATAAATATCCTTTATATAGCTTAGAAATAGGCTTTGAGGGGTTCGGTGTGCTAAAATAAACTTTTGGGTCATTCAGGGACTAAAAGTGTCAAAAAGTGCACAAGTTTGCATTTTCGCGCATAACTTACGTTCTGAATACATCCGGACATCCAAAAATTTATGTAAGCATGACTACATTATATTTTAGTGTTCGCCTTAAGAAAAATCCATTCGTCGCGTCATTTGGTTCGTTTTTCGCGCTTATGCGCATTCCGTCGTAATTAAGCGAACATCGCGTTCGTACGACCAAACGAACCATCCTCCGGCATATTTTTGAACATGTTTGGAGTTCCCTATACTTTAACTTCATTTTAGAGCCTTGAAATGAGGTTAACGGGGTTCAAACGCATCGAAAAAGGCCTTAAACACGTGCAGGGACCATTTTTGTAAATTCTGAAACATTTCTGGATCAGATAAGTGCTAGCGTAGCGCGAGCCCTATAGGCTTATCCGTCGCGCTACGCGAGTGACTGATCTGACCAGATTCAATGTTTCTTTAGCAAGTTGCAGCTGATCGATTCGTGTCCACACATTTTAAACGGGTCTAGTCAGCAGATAAGAACAAGTTTCTAGCCACCACAACTTTGTGACAAGTGTTCGGCTCGGATCGTGGCACGATATTCAAGAAACGATCCTAACGGCTCTACCTTTTCTATAAATACCCACCCCCCATTTGTTCAAAAACCCACAAATCTGATTAAGAAAGCTCTAAGTTGGAACCTTCGTTTCATACCTGAGCTATTTTGATCTGGGTTAGCATTCGGGGACCCTTCGTAAGTATTCTTTCGTTCTTTTCCTTATTTTACTGCTTTTCGAGTCAGAAAGTCAAACTTTGTTTGACTTTCAGCGTTGACCAGTAATGGTCAATGCGAAGTTCGTTTGAACTTCGCAACGTGAGTGTAATCACGTTGGTCATAGTCCCTTGGGACTATGCCCACTGACTACCACGTTGTCTAGGGTCGTAGGGTAGGCGATCTAATAAATCGCCTATACCTTCGAACCCGACCCAGTTTGGTCGATCATTAGGATCCGACCAAACACATTAGGTGACCATAGTAGGTAGGGAATAACCTTCCGAGGTTATACCCTATGGTCACATCGTCTAAGTAGTTGTATGATAGGTAGTTTATATGCCTTAGGTAAATTACCAGAATACCCTTTTCATGTATAATTGGTAATTAAGCATATGTAACCTAAACCTTTGTCACATAACTGATTATGTAATATGTTTAGGCATATAACACTTGTCATAGGGCTAGTTAGGCGGTCCGAACGCGTTTCACGCGAACGACGCGTTAAAGTAGCATAAGCTACCTAAACGGGTCGTAATGGGTCGTAGACACTTAGGTTAAGTTTCATTTAGTATGTAGGCTTTGTTAAACCAAAAGACACGAGTCTCTACACTCGTTTGGTTTACAAACCCTAATGCTACCCGATCTTCCGATTTAGGTCCGGTTTATTAATGTAGCTACCTATATTAGGTGCCGTTTGATTCCGAGATCTATAGCATTACTCGGTGGTTATCTTTTGACAACTGAGCAATCTCAGGTGAGTACATAGACCCCTCTTTTACTGTTTTCCAAACTGTTTTGGGGTGGAACACATGTGCCTACTTGTTACTTTCCTGCTTTCCTGTTTTCACATCATATACTGCTATGTTCGTTAGTACATTATAGTACATGATTTCATTACATTTCATGCTATGTATTGCCATTGTGTGCATTACTTAGTACATCGTTTTACATGACATTTCGACATAGACATTTTAACATGATTGACATTGATCATGTATTTCCCACAAAACATAACTTTGATTTAAACCAAGTTTTACTTCAATACTTTGTTGTTGTGCATATGGTTTAGTTGAGACATTTCACTTGCCATACATGGATATTTGACATAGACATTTGACATGGATATTTGACATAGACATTTGACATGGATATTTGACATAGACATTTGACATGGATATTTGACATAGACATTTTGACATGATTTACATCTTGACATGAATACTTTGACATATTATTCAATACATTTGACAATTGATTTAAACATAGACATTTTACATTGTTTGGTTTGGTTTGATTAAATGATTAAGTAACGATGCGTGTGTAATATGATACAAACATGGTGGATACGCCGCTGGTACTTCCTATATATAAGTGTTTGTATGGTATTACATATTGTAGCGTTATTTGAATCATTTCAGTTTGATACATAGAACATTTTATACAAATAACATACTTTTCACAAGACATTGTTTTACAAACAACTTATCTTATACAAATCCATTTTACTATGGTTATCCATTTAACCATACATTATTCACTTATTTATACATATCATCTGAACTCATTGTTTTTCAAATGATTTACAAAACAAAGCAAATTACAAGGTTCATGACTAAACATTTTCTCAAACATAAGTCATGGAACCTATTTTCACAAAACCTATGTATCTCACAGGCATTTTTATGCTGACGTACCTATTTTCACATGTGTTTTTCAGGAACTGTTGCATAAGATGATCAAGATACACATAGGCAGACTTGGGCTTTAGTGACAATAAAAGATGCAAGACTAGTTAATTATGTTGTATTTCTTTGTTTGTTAAGACATTGTAACACCTTTAATCAATAAAACGAAACTTCAATTGCCATGGATTTGAAACAATTAATTCTGTTACAACACTCCCCGACATTTCCGCCACGTTTTGTATGTTCCACGTGGTCGGGGTGTGACAGAAAAGATGGTATCAGAGCCAATGGTTATAGGGAATTAGGTTATTAGTAATGCTTTGACCTAGTCTATAACTTTCTTAGGACCCTAACGCGAGTTTACTTGCGTTTAGTCATAAAACAATACCGTCACCTATCCTTAGGCGACTACCACAACAAGAACATAAATTTTTGAAACCGCTTTGAAAACTAATCATCTGTTCTAGGATGATTAATTACTAGGTTTTGAACCCTCTGTTATAAGGTTTTGAACCCCTTTGAGTTTTCAAAACTCTCGTCAAGGTTTTGGGTTTTTAATAATGTGAACACGTGCAAACTGGAAGGGTGAATGCCTGTATTCTGGGTTTTCTGTCTAGGCAAGCACTTCGTATACATCTCATCAGACGCGAGACCAGTTGTGCTTACCTGGGGATTCTTGGGATGAGTGTTCACTTATAGGCGAGCATGTCTTCGCGATACATTATTTTTGACCTATTTACTTTGATTAATCACCAGGGTCGTTTGTTGCTTTGTAGTAACAAACAAATGACCAATATCCTTGCTTTCATCAGATTTGTTTCATCTCATTCATTTCGTCTAATTCTCTCACTCGTTTCCTTTCATGTTCTCCTCTTTTAGAATGCCTCCACGACGCGAAAATCCGGTATCTGTTGACGAGCTGGCAGCTGTCATTACACAGCAAATAACTGTTGCAATCCCAAACCTCGTTGCCCAATGTCACCAAGCTATCAACAACAATAATGCTCTCTGCAGCTTCAAGACGTTCAACTCGGCCAAGCCATCAAAGTTTTCTGGGTCTCAAGGAGCGACTGCACTTCTGCAATGGTTCGAGAGTCTAGAGAGCACTTTCAGGCATGTTCAATGCCCAAACGATCGAAAGGTAGATTTCGCATCCAGTGTCTTTGAGAAACGAGCTTTGACATGGTGGAACGGGGTGGTGAGAGATAGGGGTGCCGATGTGGCACTGGCCCAAACTTGGGAAGAACTTCGAACACTGATGATGAAGGAATTCTGTCCTCGTCACGAGATCAGGGCATTGGAAAGGGAATTCGACGATCTTAAGCAAGACAGCGGTGAACATCGAGCATACACTGATCGATATGAGGAGCTGAGCCTGTTGTGTCCTACCATGGTTACGCCTTTGGATAAGGCGATCGAAAAATACATTGATGGTCTCCCTGACTTAGTTCAGGACATTGTTACCGGTAGTAACCCCACTACGGTTAGGCAGGCCATTGAGCTATCTGCAACGTTGACTGAATCTCAGATCAGGAAACGTAAGCTTTTTCGAAAGGGTGACAAGAAACCAGTTGAGGAATCAAAGACCATGGATGTACAGACTGAATTCCCTGAGAAGTCAAAGAAGCAAAAGGCTTCTCAGAACTTCGCCATGGTTACTTACAGTGATCAAGCTATCCCCAACCAACCAGCTCAACCCCGTACTAGGAAGCCATACAATGGAACTTCACCCTTGTGTAACCGATGTGGCCTACATCATCATGCTAATGTGAAGTGCCGCGAATGCCAAATTTGTGGACTTAAAGGTCATGTGGCAAAAGTTTGCGTTGCAGCAGTTGCACCGAATCAAGCCGACAACAAACCCGCTCGAGCTCGCTTTCCACCAGGTTCTTGCAACAAGTGTGGTGAGATGGGACATTTCCGAAGAAATTGCCCAAAGCTTGCTAATGCTAATCCAGCACAGAGATGAGCATCTGATCGACTAGGAGACAACACTCTTTAGAAATAATCATATCTTATGTATTATTTTCTTTTGTTGTCAAGGTTCATGAAACAGTTGTTATCATTGTTAATAAATAAATCTTTTATTTACATTACAATGTATTTATGTGGTTGTATGCATAAACAACATATCCCCTATAATACCGACAATCGAGGAATCGTATTCCTTGAAAAGCAAACTATCCCCAAAATTCTTCCATGTTACAATCTCTTGCGTTTTCCACAAAGATCCTAAGTACCCGTCTCTTGCAAAGAAACGAAGTACAAGGTACAAGTTATAATTCTGTACGAATACCCCAAGTACCACTATAAATTCTTAATAGGGTACCCAAGGGTATTTCCGTATGTCCTAAATTATTGTGTACCTTAATTCGAATATTGCGTTTTTCCTGAAAAACGGAAATCGAATTTTTGGTAGATCATCCTATCTTCATGGATGAATTCTTGAAAGGATTAAAGTGCCAAATGAAATCCACGAATTGGATTCCTGGTGTGCTTTAAGTATCCGCGTCCGAAGATAACAAATTAATAAACAAATTAAACAACTATGTGATTATGTGCTTATGTGTTTTCTTTTATGTTTTTGTGTAAATCCAAGTTTTGTTATCCAAATCCTCGTAGAATCTTCCATATCTTTGTATAAGGAAATTCATAGTAGGATATCCAAAGGTACTATATTAAATCCTCAATGGGATTTTACGTAATAGTAAAGACCCTCGGATTATATTGTACTATTCCATAATTAGACCCCTGAGTGGTCTAGTTAAACAGATTGATCCAAAAATCTGGTTAGGAATATCATGTGATGATATAGCTGAAAGGACTCCTTGGTGGTCTAATTAAAAGGATCCTTTGTTGATCTAATTAAAAGGACCCTATGGTAGTCTAGTCACACTCATCACAGGTTTGATTATCCTCCCCACAAACATTTCAAGACAAGTTGTGCGGACTATGCAAGGAATTGCATAATTATGGATGCATACATAATTATGGAATTCAGTGCACAGAAACCACAGCGAATTTTGTCATGTGTCTAGAGTCTATTCCGTTCATTTTTGTTTCTGAAGATGTAAAATGACTATTCCGTTCATTTTTGTTTCTGAAGATGTAAAATGACTATTCCGTTCATTTTTGTTTCTGAAGATGTAAAATGACTATTCTGTTCATTTTTGTTTCTGAAGATGTAAAATGACTATTCCGTTCATTTTTGTTTCTGAAGATGTAAAATGACTATTCCGTTCATTTTTGTTTCTGAAGATGTAAAATGACTATTCCGTTCATTTTTGTTTCTGAAGATGTAAAATGACTATTCTGTTCATTTTTGTTTCTGAAGATGTAAAATGACTATTCCGTTCATTTTTGTTTCTGAAGATGTAAAATGACTATTCCGATTCATTTTTGGTTTCTGAAGATGTAAAATGACTATTCTGTTCATTTTTGTTTCTGAAGATGTAAAATGACTATCCTGTTCATTTTTGTTTCTAAAGAATGCCTGTTGAAAATAACTCGGTTCATTTTTCATTTCTGAAAAATGTTCGTTAAAGAGAAATTACAGGATTTCTTCTTGTTCATCTTTGATGGTTATTTGACACAAAGCCACAGATAGACTCCTACGAATGAATTTCGGGACGAAATTTCCTAAAGTAGGGGAGACTGTAACACCTGTGTCATTTCAACCATCAAACAAATGCCAAACCAATGAAATAATGTATTTCATACTTTGGACTTGTGTAAATATGTGTATCTTTTGCACATATCGACTCATGTTCGATTTCAAGCTCTAAATCGCTTTCTGGAAGGTTATACGCGCACTAACGCGTAAATATAACCAGTTTAATGCAACGAACACTCCAGAATAGTGAAATAGGCTTAACATACCTTAAATAACCTATACATAACTTAGATACAAGTTTTGGAAGGTTTGGTGTGGTGAAATCAAAGTTAAATCGCTTACAGGGACTAAAATTGACAAACTGCGAAAGTATGCCAATTTGAACTGTAACAGACATTCCGGAACATGACCATAAGTTAAACATACCATAAATATCCTTTATATAGCTTAGAAATAGGCTTTGAGGGGTTCGGTGTGCTAAAATAAACTTTTGGGTCATTCAGGGACTAAAAGTGTCAAAAAGTGCACAAGTTTGCATTTTCGCGCATAACTTACGTTCTGAATACATCCGGACATCCAAAAATTTATGTAAGCATGACTACATTATATTTTAGTGTTCGCCTTAAGAAAAATCCATTCGTCGCGTCATTTGGTTCGTTTTTCGCGCTTATGCGCATTCCGTCGTAATTAAGCGAACATCGCGTTCGTACGACCAAACGAACCATCCTCCGGCATATTTTTGAACATGTTTGGAGTTCCCTATACTTTAACTTCATTTTAGATCCTTGAAATGAGGTTAACGGGGTTCAAACGCATCGAAAAAGGCCTTAAACACGTGCAGGGACCATTTCTGTAAATTCTGAAACATTTCTGGATCAGATAAGTGCTAGCGTAGCGCGAGCCCTATAGGCTTATCCGTCGCGCTACGCGAGTGACTGATCTGACCAGATTCAATGTTTCTTTAGCAAGTTGCAGCTGATCGATTCGTGTCCACACATTTTAAACGGGTCTAGTCAGCAGATAAGAACAAGTTTCTAGCCACCACAACTTTGTGACAAGTGTTCGGCTCGGATCGTGGCACGATATTCAAGAAACGATCCTAACGGCTCTACCTTTTCTATAAATACCCACCCCCCATTTGTTCAAAAACCCACAAATCTGATTAAGAAAGCTCTAAGTTGGAACCTTCGTTTCATACCTGAGCTATTTTGATCTAGGTTAGCATTCGGGGACCCTTCGTAAGTATTCTTTCGTTCTTTTCCTTATTTTACTGCTTTTCGAGTCAGAAAGTCAAACTTTGTTTGACTTTCAGCGTTGACCAGTAATGGTCAATGCGAAGTTCGTTTGAACTTCGCAACGTGAGTGTAATCACGTTGGTCATAGTCCCTTGGGACTATGCCCACTGACTACCACGTTGTCTAAGGTCGTAGGGTAGGCGATCTAATAAATCGCCTATACCTTTGAACCCGACCCAGTTTGGTCGATCATTAGGATCCGACCAAACACATTAGGTGACCATAGTAGGTAGGGAATAACCTTCCGAGGTTATACCCTATGGTCACATCGTCTAAGTAGTTGTATGATAGGTAGTTTATATGCCTTAGGTAAATTACCAGAATACCCTTTTCATGTATAATTGGTAATTAAGCATATGTAACCTAAACCTTTGTCACATAACTGATTATGTAATATGTTTAGGCATATAACACTTGTCATAGGGCTAGTTAGGCGGTCCGAACGCGTTTCACGCGAATGACGCGTTAAAGTAGCATAAGCTACCTAAACGGGTCGTAATGGGTCGTAGACACTTAGGTTAAGTTTCATTTAGTATGTAGGCTTTGTTAAACCAAAAGACACGAGTCTCTACACTCGTTTGGTTTACAAACCCTAATGCTACCCGATCTTCCGATTTAGGTCCGGTTTATTAATGTAGCTACCTATATTAGGTGCCGTTTGATTCCGAGATCTATAGCATTACTCGGTGGTTATCTTTTGACAACTGAGCAATCTCAGGTGAGTACATAGACCCCTCTTTTACTGTTTTCCAAACTGTTTTGGGGTGGAACACATGTGCCTACTTGTTACTTTCCTGCTTTCCTGTTTTCACATCATATACTGCTATGTTCGTTAGTACATTATAGTACATGATTTCATTACATTTCATGCTATGTATTGCCATTGTGTGCATTACTTAGTACATCGTTTTACATGACATTTCGACATAGACATTTTAACATGATTGACATTGATCATGTATTTCCCACAAAACATAACTTTGATTTAAACCAAGTTTTACTTCAATACTTTGTTGTTGTGCATATGGTTTAGTTGAGACATTTCACTTGCCATACATGGATATTTGACATAGACATTTGACATGGATATTTGACATAGACATTTGACATGGATATTTGACATAGACATTTTGACATGATTTACATCTTGACATGAATACTTTGACATATTATTCAATACATTTGACAATTGATTTAAACATAGACATTTTACATTGTTTGGTTTGGTTTGATTAAATGATTAAGTAACGATGCGTGTGTAATATGATACAAACATGGTGGATACGCCGCTGGTACTTCCTATATATAAGTGTTTGTATGGTATTACATATTGTAGCGTTATTTGAATCATTTCAGTTTGAGACATAGAACATTTTATACAAATAACATACTTTTCACAAGACATTGTTTTACAAACAACTTATCTTATACAAATCCATTTTACTATGGTTATCCATTTAACCATACATTATTCACTTATTTATACATATCATCTGAACTCATTGTTTTTCAAATGATTTATAAAACAAAGCAAATTACAAGGTTCATGACTAAACATTTTCTCAAACATAAGTCATGGAACCTATTTTCACAAAACCTATGTATCTCACAGGCATTTTTATGCTGACGTACCTATTTTCACATGTGTTTTTCAGGAACTGTTGCATAAGATGATCAAGATACACATAGGCAGACTTGGGCTTTAGTGACAATAAAAGATGCAAGACTAGTTAATTATGTTGTATTTCTTTGTTTGTTAAGACATTGTAACACCTTTAATCAATAAAACGAAACTTCAATTGCCATGGATTTGAAACAATTAATTCTGTTACAACACTCCCCGACATTTCCGCCACGTTTTGTATGTTCCACGTGGTCGGGGTGTGACATAACCTCGGAAGGTTATTCCCTACACTAAGGTCACCTAATGTGTTTGGTCGGATCCTAATGATCGACCAAATGGGTCGGGTTCGAGGTATAAGCGATTTATTAGATCGCTTACCCTACGACCCTAGACAACGTGGTAATCAGTAGGCATAGTCCCAAGGGACTATAACCAACGTGATTACTCTCACGTTGCGAAGTTCAAACGAACTTCGCATTGACCATTACTGGTCAACGCTGAAAGTCAAACAAAGTTTGACTTTCTGACTCGAAAAGCAATAAATTAAGGAAAAGAGCGAAAGAATACTTACGAAGGGTCCCCGAATGCTAACCTCGATTCAAAAATCTCAGGTATGAAACAATAGTTTCAACTTAGAGTTTCTCAAATCAAAGTTCTTGTAATTTGGAAGCATGGGGGGTGGGGTATTTATAGTAAAAGGTCCACCGTTGAGATCGTTTCATGGAAACCAGGCTTTAATCGTAACCGTACAAGTGTTGGAACCTTATGGTGACTAAAAGATGACCCTTATCAGCTGACTAGACAATTTAGAACATGTGGTGGTGGATCAAACAGCTGCAATCTGCTGTTAGAAACATTTAACCTGGTCAGAAGGACTGACGCGGGCCGCCTAAGGATGTTAAGATCCTGAGGCGGGCCGCCTAGGAGTCACAGATCAGAACAAAGTTTCAGAAATGTCAGTTTCAGTCCCTGCACGTGTTTAAGGCCATTTCCGACACTTCTAAGGCCCGTAAAGCCAACTTTAAGGCCCTAAAATGTTGCCTAAACATTGAGGACATGAAACATGCTCAAAAATATGCCGGGTGTTGGTTCGTTTGGTCGTACGAACGCGATGTTCGCTTAATTACGATGGAATGCGCACAAGCGCGAAAACGATCCAAATGACGCAACGAATGGATTTTTCGCAAGCCAAACACTAAAGCATAATATAGTCATGCTTACATAAATTTTTGGATGTCCGGATGTATTCAAAACGTGAGTTATGCGCGAAAATGCAAACTTGTGCACTTTTTGACACTTTTAGTCCCTGAATGAGCCAAAAGTTTATTTTAGCACACCGAACCCCTCAAAGCCTATTTCTAAGCTATATAAAGGATATTTAGGGTGTGTTTAACTTATGGTCATGTTCCGGAATGTCTGTTACAGTTCAAATTGGCATACTTTCGCAGTTTGTCATATTTAGTCCCTGTAGACGAATTAACTTGATTTTGGCATACCAAACCTTCCAAATCTTATTTCTAAGTTATGTAAAGGTTATTTAAGGTATGTTTAGCCTATTTCACTATTCCGGAGTGTTCGTTGTATTAAACTGGTTATATTTACGCATCGGTGCGCGTATAACCTTCCAGAAAGCGATTTAGAGTTTGAAATCGAACAAGAGTTGATATGTGTAAATGATACACATATTTTTACAAATCCCAAGTATGAAATACAATATTTCATTGGTTTGGCATTTGTTTGATGGCCGTGGAGGCACAGGTGTTACAGTCTCCCCTACTTTAGGAAATTTCGTCCCGAAATTTATTTAGAGGAAACTCGTGAGAGCTTGAAAACATGAAGTTGAAAAGATCAAACAACATTGGTTAGGGTTCTGAACTTCTAGTAACTTTAATAACATCATGTTTGCAATGTAAGAGGGATACTTATATACAAGTATATGAAGCGTCATTGGTGCGTCCACCGTACCTCCATTGCATCGTTCTCATTTTGTTATTGTTGTCACTATCGGTTCTTACACATAATAAACCTTACTGGGTTTCTGTGCACTAAATTTCATAATTATGTACGCGTCCATAATTAGACAATTCCTTGCATAGTTTACTCAGTCTATTTTATAATGTGTAGGGTAAACCAAATGAACAATCCTGTGATGAGTGTGACTAGACCGCCATAGAGTCCTTTTAATTAAATCAATAAATGATCTAAATAGACTATCAAGGAGTCTGTTCAGCTACATCACTAGATGTCATTCTTTAACCAAATTGTGAATCAATCTTTTTTTATTAGACCACTAAAGGGTCTCTTATGAATTCATGGAGTGGTACTATATAATCCAAGGGTCTTAACAATTACATAGAAGCCCATTAAGGATTTAAGGTAGTACCTTTTGAATATCCATTCTACGAACCCCTCATATGAAGATACGAAAGATTCTACGAGGATTTGGATAACGAATATCCAGAGTATACAAAACACAAAAATGCATAAAAGAAAACATAAGATGCATAAACACATAGTCACATAACCACAAATTTGTTTGTTAATTTGTTCTGCTAACAGAGCACATGTATTTAAAGCACACTAGGAATCCATTTCTTGGATTTCATTTGGTACTTTAAACATTATGAAGAATCTGACTATAAAGATAGAAAGATTTTTGAAGAGAGAAATCGACTTTGATTATAAGAAACCGAAATGTTCGAATTTAGGTACGCAAGGAATCCAATTAAGGATTCTAATTTGTATGATGATCATCCACAAGGATCTAATTGTGAAGATAAAAAGATCCCATGTGGATTTTTTTTTTTTTTAGAAGTTGAAGATGTTTTGAAACCTTGCACGGGATGTGCTTATGTCAAAACATAAAGTAAAATGTTTATGAAGTTGAGATGCTTGATATGTCAAGGCGACATATGAAGCAGAATTTGAAGGTTAAGTCAATGTATGTGGAAAATATTTTTGAAAACTATGCATGGGGTTCTTTTAAGAAAAATGTGTTTATCGTTTTTGAAACCTTATATATAATACTTTTGAAATCATAAAGTAGGTGTATTAGATAGATATATTTACAAAAATGTTTTAAAATCATGCAAGATGAATTTTGAAATTATGTATAAGGTTTTTGAAGGACATGAATGATGCTTTTCGAAATCATGCACTTGATAAGAAAATGTATTGTGTTAATATTGTCTTCAGACTATATGAAATATTTTGAAATTAGGAAGGTTGGTTTTGATAACATGGCCAATGTTTTTGAAATAACATAGACAATGTATCTAGAAAAATTGTTTTCAAACTATATGAAATGTTTTGAGATCATGAAGATTGTGTTGAAATACTTGTACTGTTGGTGCATTACGTCTGTTGATTACGTCTTGTATCGAGTCTAGAAGTGAGATAGTTTAGTCATGACACAAAACCCTAGAAAGTGTGTTATTCAGGGTTTCGCTTATATGGTTTAAATAGGTTTCGCTTATGTGTCAGTCTTATGTAAAGTTTCGCTTATGTGTCAAGGGGTATCGCTTATGTGTCAAGTGGACACATAAGCGAAATCAGTCATCTATATATATGTACATCAGAGCGAAATCAGACAGAAGTTCTAGGTGTTTTCTTCCGGTGAGCCACGAAGTGCTGCCGAAGTGCTGTCAGAGTCTGTAATAGTAACAGTGATCAATACAACAGCAGTTTATAGTGTATGTGACTGAAATTGCACCAAATCTTTAGTTTCCGCCTCTAGATTTGGATACGAAGTCTTCTGAACGTCTCAAACAGGACAGAACACGATCCTACAAGTGGTATCAGAGCTCAGGAGGAAGAGTTCTTGCCATTTCAGCCACATTTCATCTCATTTTCTACACTTTCTTACATTTTTCAAAATTTTTCACGGTAAACTTGGCTCAAAATCACACATTGCACTCGGAATCATACATTAACAAACCCTTGAAAGTTTCAGAATTAAAATCAACCTAGAAATCAAGTTTTTAGGGGTATCGCTTTTATGACAATGATCAAAGATGACATCAGCATGTGATTTCGCTCCAACGACACATATATGATTTCGCTTATATGGACAATTTATGAGTTGATTTCGCTTTAGTGGCAACTTGTGATTTCGCTCTAAGGGATCGAATAGATTTCGCTCCAATGTCATTTAGGGTATCGCTCCAGTGAACAGTTTAAGGTTTCGCTCCAACGTACAAAGTGGTCTCGCTTTTGTGGTTATATTAGATTTCGCTTTAAAGGTCTGCTGGGAAAATTTTTGAAATTTGAAACATGGAAGAGGATTTCTTCAATGCATTTGCTACTCCAACTAGTTCGATGAGTATTTCTCAAAACACAATGTTGGAAAATGAAACTGGAACAATGCAGAAACCGCCCAAACTTCTGAACATCGAGGAATATAAAGGTTGGGAAGGTCGTTTCGAGAATTGGGTGCAAGCAAACTACTTGGATGCGTGGGAATGTGTCGAGACAAAGTACATTCGACCGACGAATGATGATGAAGAAGTGGTTCCGATTAAAGATCTAACTGCCGATGCTAGAAAGAAATACAAAGATGAGAAAATGATGCTGAGTCTTCTACAACAAGCTGTGAAAGAAGACATCTTGGTGTTATTACAACATAATGGAACTTCCTACTCGATTTGGAAAGCTTTAAGATCAAAATTTGTTGGTAGTCAAGAAATGATAAAGAACAAGAAGTCACTTCTGAAGAAAGAGTTCGATTTGTTTCGCGGGTTGAAGAATGAAAGTACAAGACAAATCATTGAAAGATACTGCAATCTGCTAGCAAACATGAAGAGATTGAGTATTGAGAAAGACAACGAAGAGTTGATAGAAAAACTTGCTGATGCATTACCACATGAGACTTGGGGCACATATCTCATGATGCTTAGAAACAAGAAAGGCTTTAGCAGTTTGACACTCAGCAAATTCATTGAGAAGCTGGAAGCTCAAGAAATGGAACAACGAAAGATTATTCGAATGAAAGACTTTGATGGTGAACAGGATATTGGGTTGTATTATAAAGCAGGGGTGAATGAGAAGTCTACAAATTTATCTCCAAAAATAGAAACTGCTTACAATGCCAAGAATTCTTCTGGAAGTTCATCATCAGGATCAAACAGCAAATCAAGTTTCACATCATTTCCGTCTTTCGATCCAAACATTTCAGCAACAAAGAATGGCAAAAAGATTCAATGCAACATTGTACTGAATTTGGAGAATGATGAAGACTATTCAGTAGAAATTGCTAAAAGCCATATGTCTTTATTGGGAACTGTTCTTGAATCTTATGGTAGTTTTGTTGCAGGTCGAATCGGGAATCCAATGCTGACAAAGGAAGATTACGACCAGATTGATGCTGAAGAGATGGAACTGATGGACATAAAATGGTGCTTGGCCAGCGTGTTGAGGAGAGCTGAGAAATTCAAGCAAATCACTGGAAGAGATGATCTTCGTGAGGCTGGTACTTCTACTTTAGGTTTTGACAAATCTAAAGTCACTTGTTTTCGTTGCAGGGAAAAAGGACACTTCAAGAGGGAGTGCAAAAACCGCGAAGCAAGTGGAGCTCAAAATCCGTTTAACAACAACAATGATTACTATCGAAAGGCCATCTACCATCAAGTTGCTCAGCAACCATCTCAACAACGTCAACATCAAGCACAAACTGCACATGGAAGGGATGTGATTGAAGATTCTGGAAAAAGAGCTTGTGCGGTTAATGAAAATTCTTCAAAGAGAGCTGATGGTAGTGCATTGATAATAGATCAAGATGATGAAAAACTACCTGAGGGTTTTAGCTGGAAGAATTTTAATTGGGATAACTATATTCCTGATCAAACCAAAGCTTATACAGCTTTTGTAGCTCGAGTTGAAGAGGACAGTGATGATGATACTGAATATTGGAAGAGAAAATTCGAAGCTGATATGAAACTGATTGCTGAAAGTGACAGTGAAGATGAAAAGGTTAAAAAGAAGAAGAAAAAGGTCAAGACTCCAGTGAGTAGTGATGACGAAGAATTTCCGGTGACCAAAAGGAAAGTAAAGGTTGAAGTTGCAAAGTTCAAAGTTGAAGATGAAGTTGATGCAAAGAAGATTCCAGTGAAGTGTGAAAACTGTGAAGCTGTGAAGAAGCAGAACAGTACATTGATCTATAACTTGAACAGTTTGAAGGAATCTTATGATGTGTTGAACAAAGCAATGAACCAGTATAATCAAACAAGTGAAGAACAAGCAACTGCAATGAAGACGCTTCAGGGTGCTTTTATGACAAAGCAAAAAGTGGTGAACAACTACATCGAGAAGTGTGCTGCTTTAGAACAAAAGCTAGAATTGCAAAGAATTGAGACTGAAAGAGTAAACCGTTTGTTGAAAAGTTACTCATGTACTTCTTATGTCATTGACAGGATTTATCCGACTGTTGAAGGCATGAAGGCATTTGAAAAGGATGAAGTAACTGAAGAAAAGAATGCTGAAAAAGTGGCTGAAGAAAAGACTCCAGAAAAGAAGAACAAGAAGAAGAATGAATCAAAGAAAAAGACTGATAAAAAGGATTCTGGTAAGAAACAAGATGCCGGTTATAACAAATGTCCACCCCCGCTAGAAAATGGATATTTGCCCAGAAATCCAAATCAGGAAAGAGTCGAAAAAGCAACAAATTTACAGTGGGAGTCGGAGTCATCAGTCAATTTGCCAGAAAATATTGATGTCGTGTTTACATCATCTGACACTGATCATGAGTCCGAGTTAATTAAGAAAGTCGTCGATCAGGTGTTGGATAAAGATGAAACTGAGGAGTCAAAGTCAGAGTCAGAGTCAAAGTCCGGTTCTGAAAGTTCGAGTTCGACGGTCAATAGTCAAAATTCTTCAGTTAAAAGGGTTTACAACAAAGAATTCCTGTTATCAAAATCTAATTTGAGTGACGAAACATTCAAAGTTGCATATACATTGAATGATTCTGACAAATTATATTCTGATGAGGAATTTCCACTAAGAGGTGTAAAAACTGAAATGATCAAAAAGATTTTCAAACTAACAGAAATCAATATTTCTGAATTAAAAGATGTAAACCTTATTGATAAACCTAAAAAATACACCTCAAGAGTACAACAAATACTAAACAAGAAAAAAGGTTACAGTTCTGGTTTTGGATTTCATAAGAAACCAAACCCTAACCGTAATTTCAAAAAGAAAGGTCTTGGTTTTACTCCAACAGAAAAACAGAAAAATGAAACATATGTTCGTGATTTTAAAGCAAAGATGACATTTGTTTCAGGAACATCAAGAGATGAAGAGGAAAAGAAAGAATTCTGGAAACAATCAAACAAAGAATTTCTTGCGAAGAAGCAAGAAGAGATGAAAGATACGAGAACCTGTTTTCAATGCAACACAGTTGGACACATTGCCAGAGATTGTTTTAAGGAAATATTATCAAAACAGGGAGTGTCTCGTAAACTCAAGGAGAAAGTGTTTGAGTTTGAACCACCAATTGACAGAACAAAACTTTTCAAAAACTCAAAATTTGAAATTGGTGAAAGTTCAAACAGATTTTACAAAAAGAAAGCTAAATCTGACAACCAGAAATGGGTTGTTAAGAAAGTTGTTGAAAGCTCTGGCGATGATTCTGATAGGTCAAAATCAGAGGAGCTATCTTCTGGTGATGAATCTGATTTCACAAAATCAGAGGAGCCACAGGTCGAGCTAAAATTGAAAAATCCAATTTCTTCAATGGATGAGGTCAATTTTCAACCATTAAAGGGTGAAAATTTTAAGAAGAAAATTGGTAAAGTTGAGATATCAAATCAATTTTATGATGACAAAAAGGATTTCGATGTTGAGAAAGTCTTTAACTCTAAAGTTCATCATATTTTTGGTAAAATGATTGACAGGAAGGTCAAAGGAACGAAGGAGTTTTATGAGAAGAAGACGATGAAGGAGAAAGTTGAACCATCTCTAGTTCGTGACTGGGATGGTTCATACTATGAACAATGAGTCTGTGGACTTGCCGGAGATCCCAAGTTAGTAATCGTGGATCATGAATCGGCATCATTCTTTATCATGTTTGTATAAAATGTTTGAAAGTTTTGCAGGACTTGCCGGAGATCCCAAGTTGGTAATCGTGGATCAGGAATCGGCATCATTCTGTGTATTTGTTTGTGTTTTTCATATAAGTGGTAAATCAGGGACATTAATTTGTACTTGATTTTCTACAAATGGTTGAAGACAAAGTGATGAACCACATCCCCAAATTTACAAGTGGTAAAATCAAACTTATTTTCCGGAAAAACCATTTGATTAAAACAAACTTAAGTGTTTTGAAATCTAAATGGGAAAATAGTTTGAGGGGGAATTCTGATTGTTTATGCCAAGTGAATGGCGAATTGAGGTGATTCGATATTAGTTGTCATTTTATTGTACAGTTTATTTTCAAATTTCCTAAAATGTGTTTGCATTTTAGGGGGAGTAAGATTTTTTAGAAAATCCAAAAACATTTGAAAATTTGAAAAAGACAAAAACATGATAAAAATGAAAATGAGTGTTGTTGCATAAAAGAGGAAATGATAGTACATCAGTGGACTGTCACAACATGCTAAAGATTTGGTAAGATAAAAAGGTGATAAACGGTCTTACTGATGATGTGCCAGTAGATTTTTGCACATTTAGTAGATTGTGAAGAGATATAAACCTAAATTTCAAACTTGCTTGTTCTGTGGGTTAACACAAACTTGGATATATAGGTAACCCCTGAAATCTTGTTTGAAAGGTCCCTTATTCTGAGATACTAGGTCTTTATGCTCAGTGATATCTGGGGTATTATCCCGGGACTTCTGATTTTGCGGAAGCAATGGCCTAGTCCCTGGAGAATACTTTCTGCTTGCTTGAAATATAGCACCACCCTCAGCTAAAAAATGATGAAACATTGAAAAATGCTATTCATTGCTGTTGTAATCAAAAGATCCTCTAAAGGGGACACACCAAAAGTCGAAGCTGTCATCTCTCTGCGTATCGAAAGATCGACCTGAGCTCTCACGGCCCTCGTACTATAATTTATTCCCCTGACAGATATCATCTGTGGTATACTCACCTGTAAGACTGAATATTGGGATCTGGATACGGGAGTATATTCAAGTAGTGGGACACACGGATAAGTTTAAGTACTTAAAACATTAATCCGTATCTCGAAGCAGTTGAACTTTGTGTGAAAATTTAAGTGGACAAACATACTGACAATCTAAGTGAATCGTTTAGAACTTAAAATGAAATGAAGCTTAACGGTGTTGGTGATTTGTCTCAGAAACTGATATGATCCTCTTACACAAACTCACAAAAATATTGTCTGTAAATATTTCTTTACTGCATTTCTTTATATTCAAAATCCAAAAATATTTTCAGTGTGTTTTAGCTTAAAATTTTGAAAAATACAAAAAGATTTTCGACAACTGGTGTTGGAGAACTGATTTTCAAAATTCCAAGTGCTAAACATGATGAACAAATGGTTTGGGAGAGTGTGTTGTTTTGAAAATGAATATGATATTTCTGCAAGTGATTCATCAGAGACTATAAATGTTAGATCATTTTTGTGATATTTTCGAGTGATGTCTAATTATGTTCAAGTTATCATCAGAAAATTTATTTTTGGGTAGAGCATGTGCAGGTTAGCCAGGTTCCGAAACCTGAGTTTGTTGGAATACCAGGTTACGATCTAAGAACCTGTGGAAAGTGAATTTCAGGCTACGATCCTAGTTGATTGAGAGGGGGAGCCTGAAAATAGAAAAGAAGAGAAGATAGAGATAATGGATTCTTACAGTGTGAAATACTTCAAATTGAAGATTGAAGACTGATAAAGATAGTAGATTAGAGACTCGACACTGCAACTCCATCAACATTCGAGGGGGAGTTTGTTGGTGCATTACGTCTGTTGATTACGTCTTGTATCGAGTCTAGAAGTGAGATAGTTTAGTCATGACACAAAACCCTAGAAAGTGTGTTATTCAGGGTTTCGCTTATATGGTTTAAATAGGTTTCGCTTATGTGTCAGTCTTATGTAAAGTTTCGCTTATGTGTCAAGGGGTATCGCTTATGTGTCAAGTGGACACATAAGCGAAATCAGTCATCTATATATATGTACATCAGAGCGAAATCAGACAGAAGTTCTAGGTGTTTTCTTCCGGTGAGCCACGAAGTGCTGCCGAAGTGCTGTCAGAGTCTGTAATAGTAACAGTGATCAATACAACAGCAGTTTATAGTGTATGTGACTGAAATTGCACCAAATCTTTAGTTTTCGCCTCTAGATTTGGATACGAAGTCTTCTGAACGTCTCAAACAGGACAGAACACGATCCTACATGTACTGTGTATGTTGAAAAAAAATCAAAACGTAATGGGTATGAGATTTGAAAATACCCTTAGTTATCTAACCAAGGATCCAAAGGCACAGATGTGCAGAAGCATGATCACTCATAATGTCACTTTATTTTCTGTACTTCGTATCTTAGAATGAAACGAGTACTTAAAACTTTCGAGGGACTCATGAGCGATCATTTGAAAGAGAGAATCACAAGAGTAGTTTGTAAGGAACATAGTTCCTTGATGTAGGTAACATAGGAAAAGTCATACACACATGTAACTACACTTGTATATCAGAATTGTGAGCAACAATTTATTTATGAACAAAACAGATTGTTTCACATTACAAGGAAACAAAAGAACAAAAGCATAAGACAGCAACATCTTCTAGTCAGCCAACTGCTCATCCGTGGGTTGGATTTGCATTAGCAAGCTTTGGGCAATCCCTTAGGAAATGGCCCATCTCGCCACAGTTATAGCAAGACCCTGGTGAGAAACGAGCTTGAGCAGGAGTGTCGCCAGCTTGATTTGGTACAGCTGCAGTTGGGCAAACCCTTGCTGTATGACCTATAAGTCCACAAATTTGGCATTTGCGGCACTTCACACTAGGGTGATGATGGAGGCTACATTGGTTGCACAAGGGTGCAGTTCCATTGTATGGCTTCCTAGCAGGGGGTTGAACTGGTTGGTTGGGGAAGGCTTGACCATTGTGAGCGACCATGGCGAAGTTCTGAGAAGCCTTTCGCTTCTTTGACTTCTTAGGGGATCGTTCATCCATGGTCTTTGATTCCTCGATTGGTTTATTGGCTGATGGTGTTGTCGCCTGACTAGGTCCTGCCTGTCTTGGTGACTCTAGAGTGGCTTCATCCTGGAGATGATACATGGCAGTAGCTAATTCAACAGTCTTAAGGACTACTTCGCCTATTCGCTGAGCGAATTTAGCAGTCTGCTTGGATATCTGGTCGTCATCGTGATGAAGAGACATTTTAAAAGAAAGTGAAAGACATAGGAAGAAACAAGTGAAAGTTTATTGGATAATCAATACCGAATGGTAACGAATGAAAATTGTGATCATTTGTTTGTTACCTAAGGCAAACAAATGAGATGGTGACAAATCAAAGTAAATGGGTAAAAAATAATGTATCGCGAAGACATGCTCGCCTATAAGTGAACACTCATCCCAAGAATTCCCAGGTAAGCACAACTGGTCTCGCGTCTGATGAGATGTATACGAAGTGCTTGCCTAGACAGAAAACCCAGAATACAGGCATTCACCCTTCCAGTTTGCATGTGTTCACATTATTTAAAACCCAAAACATTGACGAGGTTTTGAAAACTCAAAGGGGTTCAAAACCGTATAATAGAGAGTTCAAAACCTAGAAATAAATCATCCTACAACAGATGATTGGTTTTTAAAGCGGTTTTGAAATTTATGTTCTTGTTATGGTTGTCGCCTAAGGATAGGTGACAGTATTGTTTTATGACTAAACGCAAGTAAACTCGTGTTAGGGTCCTAAGAAGGTTATAGACTAGGTCAAAGCATTACTAATAACCTAATTCCATATAACCATTAGCTCTGATACCATCTTTTCTGTCACACCCCGACCACGTAGAACATACAAAACGTGGCGGAAACATCGGGGAGTGTTGTAACAGAATTAATGTTTCATAACCATGGAAATTTAAGTTTCGTTTTATTCATCAAACAAGCGAGTTACATTGTCTTTAAACAAGAAATAAAGAGTACATAACAAAATTAACTAGTCTGCATCTTTTATTGTCACTAAGGCCCATGTCCGCCTAAGTGTATCTTGATCAATCCTATGCTTCATTTCCGGAAACACATGTGAAAATAGGTACATCAGCATAAAAATGCCGGCGAGTACATAGGTTTTGTGAAAATAAGATTCATGACTTCTGTTTAAGAAAATGCTTAGTCATGAACCTTGTAATTTGCTTTGTCTTTGTAAATCATTTGAAAAACAATAAGTTCAGATGATACGTATAAATAAGAGAATAATGCATGGTTAAATGAATAACCATGTAAAAATGAGTTTGTATAAGTTAAGTTGTTTGTAAATCAATGTCTTGTGAAAAATATGTTATTTGTATAAAATGTTCTATGTCTCAAATTGAAATGATTCAAATAACGCTACAATATGTAATATCATACAACCACTTATATATAGGAAGTACCAGCGGCGTATCCACCATGCTTGTATCATATTACACATGCCTCGTTACTTAAATCACTTACCCAAACAAACCACCAATGTAAATTGTCCATGTATAAATGAATTTGTCAAATGTATTGAATAATATGTCAAAATGTTTATGTGTCAAATGTAAACCTATGTAAAATGCATGATCAATGTAAATCATGTAATGTGTAACCAAAATGATATGTATGGCTAGTGAAAACGCATCAACTAAACCATAGGTGAAATGCACAAAAACAAAGTATTGAAGTAAAACTTGGTTTAAATCAAAGCTATGTTTTGTGTAAATGCATGATCAATGTAAATCATGTAATGTGTAAATGCATGATCAATGTAAATCATGTAATGTGTAACCAAACTGATCTGTATGGCTAGTGATAAATATCACTAAACCATATGCACAAGAACATAGTATTGAAGTAAAACTTGGTTTAAATCAAAGCTATGTTTTGTGTAAATGCATGATCAATGTAAATCATGTAATGTGTAACCAAACTGATCTGTATGGCTAGTGATAAATATCACTAAACCATATGCACAAGAACATAGTATTGAAGTAAAACTTGGTTTAAATCAAAGCTATGTTTTGTGTAAATGCATGATCAATGAAAATCATGTAATGTGTAAATGCATGATCAATGTAAATCATGTAATGTGTAACCAAACTGATCTGTATGGCTAGTGATAAATATCACTAAACCATATGCACAAGAACATAGTATTGAAGTAAAACTTGGTTTAAATCAAAGCTATGTTTTGTGTAAATACATGCTATACTGATACGAACATCTATACGGTATTGTTATAATGCATACATCCAAGCCTTGAGACTGTGGCGATAAACCCTTAAACGACTTAAAGGATTATCTGTGCTTATGTATATCGAATTCGGTCATTCCTTTTATCCCCTTTCCCTGGGATGTCCGGAACGGGAGTTGTCAATTCCTATGGTACCACTACCTACTAACGAACGGCGTAGCTAATGTTAATGAATGTATTGTTCCATTGTAAACAACCCAAATGTCATAACAAAATGTAAGCATGTGATGAAAATGATGTACTAAGTATGCACGCAATGGACATACATAGCATAAAATGTAAATGTAAAACGATGTACTAAGTATGCACGCAATGGACATACATAGCATAAAAACAATGAAATCATGTAAAACAATGTACTATAAGTGTACTATTGAACATAGCATGTATATGATGTGAAAACATGAAAGCATGAAAGTAACAAGTAGGCACATGTGTTTCACCCCAAAACAGTTTGGAAAACAGTAAAAGAGGGGTCTATGTACTCACTTGAGATTGCTCAGAAGTCCTAAGATAACCACCAAGCAACGCTAGAGATCACGGAAATCAAACGGCACCTAAATAGGTAACTATGTTAATAAACCGGACCTAAATCGGGAGATCGGGTAGCATGAGGGTTCGTAAACCAAACGAGTATGGGGACTCCTGTAATATGGTTTAACAAAGCCTACATACCAATTGAAACCTTAATCTAATAGCTTATGACCCATTACGACCCGTTTAGGTAGCTTATGCTACTTTAACGCGTCGTTCGCGTGAAACGCGTTCGGACCGTCCAACTAGTCCTATGATAAGTGTTATATGCCTAAACATGTTACATAATCAGTTATGTGACAAAAGTTTAGGTTACATATGCTTAATTACCAATTATACATGAAAAGGGTATTCTGGTAATTTACCTAAGGCATATAAACTACCTATCATACAACTACTCAAACGATGTGACCATAGGGTATAACCTCGGAAGGTTATTCCCTACACTAAGGTCACCTAATGTGTTTGGTCGGATCCTAATGATCGACCAAATGGGTCGGGTTCGAGGTATAAGCGATTTATTAGATCGCTTACCCTACGACCCTAGACAACGTGGTAATCAGTAGGCATAGTCCCAAGGGACTATAACCAACGTGATTACTCTCACGTTGCGAAGTTCAAACGAACTTCGCATTGACCATTACTGGTCAACGCTGAAAGTCAAACAAAGTTTGACTTTCTGACTCGAAAAGCAATAAAATAAGGAAAAGAGCGAAAGAATACTTACGAAGGGTCCCCGAATGCTAACCTCGATTCAAAAATCTCAGGTATGAAACAATAGTTTCAACTTAGAGTTTCTCAAATCAAAGTTCTTGTAATTTGGAAGCATGGGGGGTGGGGTATTTATAGTAAAAGGTCCACCGTTGAGATCGTTTCATGGAAACCGGGCTTTAATCGTAACCGTACAAGTGTTGGAACCTTATGGTGACTAAAAGATGATCCTTATCAGCTGACTAGACAATTTAGAACATGTGGTGGTGGATCAAACAGCTGCAATCTGCTGTTAGAAACATTTAACCTTGTCAGAAGGACTGACGCGGGCCGCCTAAGGATGTTAAGATCCTGAGGCGGGCCGCCTAGGAGTCACAGATCAGAACAAAGTTTCAGAAATGTCAGTTTCAGTCCCTGCACGTGTTTAAGGCCATTTCCGACACTTCTAAGGCCCGTAAAGCCAACTTTAAGGCCCTAAAATGTTGTCTAAACATTGAGGACATGAAACATGCTCAAAAATATGCCGGGTGTTGGTTCGTTTGGTCGTACGAACGCGATGTTCGCTTAATTACGACGGAATGCGCACAAGCGCGAAAAACGATCCAAATGACGCAACGAATGGATTTTTGGCAAGCCAAACACTAAAGCATAATATAGTCATGCTTACATAAATTTTTGGATGTCCGGATGTATTCAAAACGTGAGTTATGCGCGAAAATGCAAACTTGTGCACTTTTTGACACTTTTAGTCCCTGAATGAGCCAAAAGTTTATTTTAGCACACCGAACCCCTCAAAGCCTATTTCTAAGCTATATAAAGGATATTTAGGGTGTGTTTAACTTATGGTCATGTTCCGGAATGTCTGTTACAGTTCAAATTGGCATACTTTCGCAGTTTGTCATATTTAGTCCCTGTAGACGAATTAACTTGATTTTGGCATACCAAACCTTCCAAATCTTATTTCTAAGTTATGTAAAGGTTATTTAAGGTATGTTTAGCCTATTTCACTATTCCGGAGTGTTCGTTGTATTAAACTGGTTATATTTACGCATCGGTGCGCGTATAACCTTCCAGAAAGCGATTTAGAGTTTGAAATCGAACAAGAGTTGATATGTGTAAATGATACACATATTTTTACAAATCCCAAGTATGAAATACAATATTTAATTGGTTTGGCATTTGTTTGATGGCCGTGGAGGCACAGGTGTTACACTTTAAGTGCTGAAAAGCGGTTTCCTGGGGATTACCCCAACGATAGATGCCACCCTTCTGTGTCAGTAGTGTAAGCGGCTGTGCAATCTTTGAGAAGTCTTTGATGAACCGTCTGTAATAACCCGCCAAACCCAAGAATTGACGTATTTCGGTTGGTGTGCGAGGTGCAGGCCAGTTCTTGATCGAATCTACCTTGGATGGATCAACATGAATCCCATCCTTGTTTACCACGTGGCCTAGAAAGTGGACTTCATGAAGCCAGAAGTCGCACTTTGAAAACTTGGCATACAGCTGTTCAGTTCGAAGAAGTTCCAAAATAAGTCGTAAATGATGCTCGTGTTCCTCCTGACTCTTCGAGTAGATCAGGATGTCATCGACGAAAACAATAACAAACTTGTCAAGATAAGGTTTGCACACCCTGTTCATAAGATCCGTGAAAACCGCAGGCGCGTTTGTTAGCCCAAATGGCATGACCAAAATCTCGTAGTGGCCGTAGCGAGTTCTAAATGTTGTTTTGGAGACGTCCTCATCCCGGACTCTCAGTTGATGATAGCCTGACCTCAGGTAAATCTTCGAGTAATAGCTCGACCCTTGCAACTGGTCGAATAAGTCGTCGATGCGTGGAAGAGGATAGCGATTCTTCATGGTCACCTTGTTCAGTTCGTGGTAATCTATGCACATGTGGAAGGTACCGTCTTTCTTCATCACAAATAATACTGGAACTCCCCAGGGCGAAGAGCTAGGACGTATGAAACCCTTTTCCAAGAGTTCTTGCAATTGCTTAGATAGTTCTTCCAGTTCGGTTGGAGCTAAGCGATAAGGTGCTCGAGCTATGGGTGCTGCTCCTGGAGCTAGCTCGATCTGAAATTCGACCTGGCGATGAGGCGGTAGACCAGGTAACTCTTCAGGAAACACTTGAGGAAAGTCGCGTACGACTGGAATATCCTCTAACTTCTTCTCTTTCGTCGATGTATCTGTAACAAGTGCTAGTATTGCAGTGTGGCCCTTTCGCAAACACTTCTGAGCCTTCAAGAAGGAGATGATGCCACTCACGACACCACTCTTGTTGCCTTGAACTTCGAGAGGTTCTTTGCCAGAACGGGGAATGCGAATGATATTTTCTTTGCATAGTATCTCTGCTCGATGTTGAGGTAGCTAATCCATACCAATAACGATGTCGGGACTATCACAACGTTGGGGTCATTCCTAGCATCACCCTGACCAATCACGAACACTCGACCCCTGGCACCATTGCCGTCGTTATTACCCCCGTTTGTTATTCCCGTTGCCCTGATTATTGTTGTTGTTGGTTCTAATTTGCAGGTCGTGAGCTCCTGCAATCCTTAGCTTCATGACCCATCTTGAGGCAACTCTGGCAACGACCCCTGTTGCACTGACCCCTGTGGTGTCTGTTGCATCTATTGCACTTTGGGTGGTTTCCTCGATATCCACCCTGCCCTTGACTACCAGACGACTGCTGACTGGGGCTCTGGTAGTTATCTGTCTTTCACTGCTGTGCCTGGGACTGAACCGAAGTTGAACCCTTACTGGAGGTTCCATCCCATTTTCGCTTGTTATCACTGGGAATAGCAGAGGTCGTAGTAGTAGTGGTAGCACCGATACATTTAGGCAGCCTGTTCTGTTCCACTGCCTGGCCTGTGAGGCGATGAGCAAGACGAGTAACGTCCTGGATGGTAGCAAGGTTAGTAGAAGTCACATGTCTTTGGAATCTCTGGTACTAAGCCTTTGAGGTACAGCTCAATGCGCTTGATGGGATGGTCCATCATAGTTGGACATAACACTGCCAGGTCATTGGATCGTTTCGCGTACGCTTCTATCTCTGACCCCGTCATCTTCAAGTTAAAGAACTCCACTTCCAGCTTGTGGATGTCATCACGACTACAGTATTCACGTTTGATTCAGTTCCTTAGTATCACTTCATGGGGTGGCATTAGCAGCCGCCAGCCCCAGCATCTGAACTTGCACGTTCCACCAAGTTAGCGCAGTGCCTTTGAGAGTACTAGTGGCATATTGCTCCCTACGAGCCTCGGGGCATTCACACATTTCAAAGATCGATTCGAGCTTCTCGAACCAGTGGAGGAGTCCAACAGCTCCTTCAGTGCCGCTGAAAGTAGTAGATCGGCAGTCCATAAAAGTTTTGAATGTGCACTCAGGTGGCTGAGCGTGTTGACCTGTCGTGTGCGTAAGAGTAAACATACTTGAGCACGAGTGTTGGTTTACGAGTGTAGGATCTAAAGATCATAGAGTAAGTGGTGATGGCAGGTTACACCTCCTGCCTGGGCAGCTGCGAGTGCTGTAGTAACTTGTTCAGTGATCGAAGCCGCCAACTGGGCTTGAGTCATGTTAACGCGTCCACTCATGATCGTCTCAAGTAAGAGAACACAAGTGAGGAGTGCGTCGTATTAATACGCAGGTGTGAAATGACAGAAGAGTGTGAGCATGCAAGGTTTCAAACAGTGGTTGTTACGTTATCTAAGCATACCATGAGCAATGTAATATGTATCTAGCAAGTAGGCAATAAAACATATACCATATTACCTATAATGTTGAGTCTTGCACGTGGAGCGAAGCGTCGTTGTGGATCGTTGAGCACTGTACAGGTTATAGTCTGGTTTTAATAAAAACGTTTTCCCCATATTAAAACCAAGTTCACTATAATCAAATGGCTCTGATACCAATCTGTCACACCCCCAAAATCCACATGCGGAGTACCACCGCTTGGAGGCGTGACTGACCAGGATCAAGCCACCAATCATATCAAACATAATATGTGATAAATGTAATTTAAACCATACGATATGAAAGGTGTTCAGTCAAACATATTAAGTGTCAAGCGGAAGCATAATTGTAAACCCAATGCAAGTAATAAGTTCAAATGTCTAAATGTTTTAACGTAACATCCTCGATCCATGTTCCACAACGACTGCGCCTCCCGTGCAAGCTCCAAGAGTACCTATGGTCCTGCAAGGCATGTAACAGAGAGTCAACAACTAGTTGAGCGAGTTCACAGTTGGTTATTCAGTTATAGTGTTTGTATCGTAAATCGTAAGCTCGTTTAGTAATCATGTATCGTATGTAATGGTATCGCGGCCCTCTAGGCATGTTTGCGAAGTTTAGTGGGGGTTTCCCATGTTTTCTAGACTAGGTATATTTGTATCGCGGCCCACCCGGCATGTGTGCGAAGATTAAAGTATGGTTTGCGGCCATTCCAGGCATGTATGCGAAGATTGTTCTATTATCGCGACCAATCCCGGTGTGTGTGCGAAGAGAAGTATATGTATCACTAGTCTAGCAGTATCTACAAATTCCCTTCCTCTCCCGAGGAATAATCCCATTAATCATGTAAGTACAAGTATCATTCAACCCATTTCCACCCCGGGAATCCCACGCCTTGGTAAGAGTGTGAACTCACCTTGGTTTGCTTGGTATGCTAAAAGAATACACACGCTCACAATTAATCAATCACGACCTATAGTACGCACGTGTATATAATCAGTTCAAGTTCGTATGTCATTTATGTCACGAAGTGTGTGTTTAGGCAGTTATCATATTTCATGTATACAGTTAGACAAAACCGTACAATTCATGCTTGATAGGAAGAACAGTTAGTTAACATACTTCACCAAGTTAACACACTTAACAGGATCCACACACTAGCAATGTTACATGTCTAACTGGGTTAACATGTTTACTGAATTAACAATTAACGGAGTTGATGACTAACATGAGTTAACAACCATTAGGGTTACCCACTTAACTGAGTTATCATGATTAACTGAAATAACAACTAACAGACTTTTATACACTAACTGAGTTTGCTAGCATAACAGAGTTAATACTTAATAGTTTTACCTACAAGTTACAGACACTTGGGCCGAAATCACATGAGTAGCCGAAATCCCTTTGTGCCGAATTCCTTTTGTTGGCGAAAACACTTGGGCCGAAATCCCTAGGTGTTTTCGTGGGGCTCATAATAATTCAATTTATTCATATCAGTTTATAAATCAATTTGCAATCATTAAAACATTCAACTTACCAAACCAATACGTGATCAGACCATCACTAACAAGCATGCATAATCGATTATATCATCACATGATACTGACAACCCACATGCAAACATTAGCCTAGTAATAGATCATAGATCATATGATTCTTATTTTTTTTGTTGACTGCACATGCCTAACCTCAATAGTCAAAAGGAAGTTTACATAAAGTGGCCGACATTTACTAAACTTTTATGGTATATGATTGGGCCGATTCATATCATGCACATGTACTCCAATCATCATCAATAAAATATATATATGCACAGCCATCTTGTTGTCATGCATTTATAATCAGATTAGATCGATCATGACAGACATAACTCGAACCATCGTAACATCAGATTATCATTATAAAAATCCCTAATCATACAGTTCGAATAAACCCCTAAACATCACATCACAACAGATCATCTTACATGCACATCAATTAATACACATAGCAATTTGCAGAAATTATATAACAATCCATCATCAAAATAACATACTAACCAGTTATGACCAGAGACTAGCAAGAGTTCTCACAGATCTTAGAGATTGCCGTCCACAGAGAAAAGGAGCTCTAGGGTTTCCTTGTTTTGTTAACAATGTGAAATAAGAAGTCGGTTACGTTATAAAACACACTAATTGACGTACTGGCCCGAACTGGGCTTTATGGCGAAACTGGGCTCGGCGAAACACTTGTTTCGTCGAGATGATGATGATGAAACCGATCCCTGTTTCGTCAGTTAGATCATGGCGAAACACACTTGTTTGGTCGGGTCCTTTCATGTGTTAAGCAGTTTAAGTGTTTTTCTAATATAATAAATCTCATGTTGTAATATCAATCACATACATGCAACAATCACAATACGTTTCATGATAACACATACATGTAAGTTACAAGTCAAACAAGTCAAACAACCAAACAGTCAAAGTCAACGTGCAATAAATACGAAAGTGAAAGTTGGAAACTCGAGTTGTCACATTATCCTCAACTTGAAAGAAATTTCGTCCTGAAATTTAGTATGTGGTTACTGAGGAAGCTAATTGTGTGACGTTGTTTACATGTTTCGTATCGCGGCTCCCCGAGCAGGTTTGTGAAGATTACTGGTTTTCCTGGGGTGTCACAGGTAAAAATCAAAAGCACACAAGAACATGACATAAAGTCTTGATCATATGAGGAATAAGTTGTATAAAGAGAAACTAGTTGTGTAAATCTTGTGAAACTTGTCTAGTTGTGATTATTTGATGTTGTTTGTTACTAGAAGTGGGATGGATCATCATCTAACCATACTAGATCATGTTCAAGAACATGAACTAGTAGTATGTTAGTGCAAGAGTTATAAAAGATGATGAACCCTTCCACTCATGAAACATGAACTTGAGTAAATGTATCTTACTTGTAAAATAAGGTTCTAAATTAGTAGATCTAAAGATCTACAAGTGGTTTTTTGGAAGAACCAAGTGAAAGATGCAAGATTTGTTAAAACCCGGACCTTACATAAACTAAAAGCATTTTAGTGAATAAACAAGTGTGTAAACACTTGTGTCACAAGAAAAATTTAACAAGAAATATTTTTGGTAAATCATGACTAGAAGTTGTAAAACTTCAAGTTCTTTAAAAGTAAAGTTTTTAAGAAACTAATTTTATTTTTAAAGATAACAAAACCTACTAAATGTGTTAGAAAGTTACTACATATTTTTACAAAACATTCAAGTTCATGAGTTTATGATTTAGGGTTGTTTTTTGTCAAGATAGTGATTAAAGATTTCATATTGTTGATTGATGATCGTTGATTGAAATTCTGAAAAGAAAATGATACGCTTGTAAGCGTGGACACCTCCAGTTACAGAGGAAACTCTGGCGAAATTTTTCCAGAAATATAACACTTAAAAATATTTTTCTAAACAAATGTTTACAAAATATATTTTTAACTTTGTTTTCAAAATAAACTTCGCCATGATTTTTATTTCAAAAATTACCAAGTATCGGAGGTGGATTTTTGTAAATAAAACTTGTTAAATATATATTTAGAATATGTGTAGGATCGTATTCGGACCTGAACGAGTCTATCAGAAGAGCTTTTCTCAGTTTGAGCGGCGGAAACAAACAAACTGAGTTCAATTCAGCGATAATACACTTTAAACTGTCGATTTATATTGATAGAATGACGTTTACAACCTGATGACACTTCGGCAGCACTTCGTGGCTCACCGGAAGACAACACCTAGACCTATCATATGATTTCGCTCCTAGACAATCCTATATATAGTACTTGTGATTTCGCTCCTAGCTACCATTCAACATCAGGAGCGGAATTAACATTTATCGTCAAGAGCGAAATCAGCATCTAACTTTATGAGCGAAATTAGCATCTAAGGTCATGAGCGAAATCAGTATCTAAGTAACATAAATGCTTTTGTCTTCTTGTGATGTGTAGACTTTCGAGAACTAAATATCATCATCTCAAATGTTGTGATGTCATCATTGATGTCACATGATGACATTTTTGATGATGTCACACTTGATCAAAACCGCAACGAACTCGAGACTCGTTAAAAGACGAAGTCGACAGATGTATGCACCAACAATATATATTTCATAATAAAACGCTTGTGTGATTATGTGATTATTTTGTGAACTACATATATTATTTTTAGGGAAAAAATAATATAACGGGAGTATATTATGAAATCACGACTCCAAAATAATAACAACGCTATCACAAATTAATATTTAAGTTACACCGGTTTTATTATTACAACGCGAACTTTAAAATGTAACTTCTGTATTTTCGGAAAATACTCTTAAATGTGTATTTTGATAAAGTATTATTTTGGAAATGGTATGAAGTAAAATATAATATTTTTGGGAAAAATATGTATATTTTGGAGTTAGAATAATTTAGACAAGTGATTAAAATATATTTTTCAAGTGAGACTTAAAATATATTTTCGGAAATATAACGTATAAATGTGTTAAAACCCCCATCCTTGGGAAGGAATATATTTATTAAATAATTAAGAAGTGTAAACACGAAATAGTTGTCTAACTATTTCCCAAAAATGTTAAACCTTAAGCCAAGGCACGGCCGTCCGTCTAATAGAAGTTAGTACGTTTAGGTCGTCACGCAGCAGGTTGATTGGGATTGACTATTTCGAGACGCACTTCAGTGAGTTCATGTCCCCCTTTTCTCTTAACTGTTTTGAGTTTTTATACCTCGGGGGTGGAATACATGTTACAATTATTACAGACTTTTATACATGGTATGGTTAGCTTAAGGAGGGTTTACTACTTAGATCATGTGAGTGGGTAGGCGTGGAACTAGAGGCCATTAATCCTTATTGTAGGACCGAGGGTCATTAGCGGTAGATCTATCTGGGTGTAGCGAGCCCAACTCCAGGCCCACTGTACGGACCTCGGGGTGACTTTGAGCCCGACACATAAATCTGCTAGGTTTGAGTCTTCCTACAGCACTTCACACATATCATTGGATTTGCAACCCAATGATGATCTCTTTTTCCTTATTTGCTACATACCAGGGATTTTTCATACTTACAAACATATTACAAAGGTTTACATACTCACTTTTACATGAACTCGCTCAACTTTATGTTGATTTTTCAACTTACATGTATTTCAGGAAATTAATGGATCTGGCCAAGTATGCAAGGGTGTTAAGCTGCGTAAGAATAATGGTGTCATCCGAGTTTAGGAAGTGTGATCTTTGCCTGGACGGGTCACAAGTCTTAAACTGTGTTTTTATTCATGTCTTTTGGTTATGTCTTGTGAACAAGTTTTAATTATGTCATGGTTGTAAGTGTCGACTTTCTAAAAACAATGTTGTCGTGTAACTTTTAAAACTTACCTAATGGATGAACATCATGGTTTTATTTTCATATAGCATGGTTATGATATGTGCTATGGTATTAAGAAGTCACACCAAAATAAACCCACGCTTCCGCAAAGCGAGGGTGTGACACGTAAGCACTTAGATTAGGTTTCGTTTTAGAATGTTGGCTTTGTTAAACCATATTACATGAGTTCCTTTACTCATTTGGTTTACAAAACCACATTTTATCCGATCTTCCAATTTAGGTCTGGTTTATTAACGTAGTTACCTATATTAGGTGCCGTTTGATTCCGTGATTCTCTAGCTTTGCTTGGTTGTTATCTAAGGACTTCTAAGCAATCTCAAGTGAGTACATAGTCCCCTCTTTTACTGTTTTTCAAATATTTTGGGGTCAAACACATGTGCCTACTTGTTACTTTCGTGCTTTTCATGCTTTCATAACAAATACTTGCTATGTTCAATAGTACACGTATAGTACATGATTTTATCCATGTTTTTGCTATGTATGTTCATTTATTGCATACTTAGTACATTATTTTACATCACATGCTACGTATGTTCATTTATTGCATCCTTAGTATGTCACACCCTGACCACGTAAAACAACAAAACGCGGAAACGTAGGGGAGTGTTGTAACAGAATCATTGTTTCAAAACCATGGATTAAATAATTTTGTTTTATTGAATTATTGAACTCATTGTTTATTACAATTCAAACACATACAATTATTATCTTTCAAGTTTTAAAGTCGCTAAGGCACGAGTCCATCCTATGTATAGCATGTATCAACAATCATCGTAAAGCAGTACCTGAAACATGTGTAAAAATAGGTACGTCAGTATAAAAATGCCTGTGAGATACATAGGTTTTGTTTATGCATGATTCATGACTTGTAAGTTTAAAAGAATGTTTTAAAAATAGTCATGAATCCTTAAAAATGTTTTCTTTTATAAACAAGTGATAAGAAAACAGATGATGTAAAAGAAAGATGCATAAATAAATAATTAAGTAAAATGAGTTTATAAAATAATGTTTTGGATAAAATGTTTGAAGTATATATAAGAATATACTTTTTAAGAAAGTCAATTAGGTAATATATCAAAATATATTTTGGTTCCAAAATTGTTAAACAGATAGTATATTAAATATACTTTAGTAGTCAAAATAATCGTTTTCGGTAGTATATCAAAAGTATACTTTGGATTTACAAATAACATATTAAACTATGTTTTGGTTGAATAAATAACATATTTAAATTATGTTTTGGTAGTTTAATAAAATATATGTTGTACAATATCACACATGAGAGTATATCAAACTATACTTTTGGGAGTATAATAAAATATACAAATAAAATGTGATTTAAGAATTCAGCCAGACCTAGTGCATCAAAATACACATTTGAGACTATAGGGATACCACAAAGGCAATCCCTATTTGGATGGAGAAACAAATTGGTTTCAGACATTCCATGACAACATGAATGGGGTGTCAAATCCTATAGCGCTATATCATACTACCAATCGGCCTGGTGAACAATAAATAAGTACAATTCAACAAATAAATTTTATCTGTGAAAAATCAGTGTTTAGATCATAAATAATCATTCGGTTTGTCATAAGATAAGTACTAATATGTATAATCAATTATACTTTGAAATCATAAACATAACAGATAAGTACACATGCTTCACCCCAAAACATTGAAAACAGTAAAAGAGGGGACTATGCACTCACTTGAGAGTGCTTAGATGTCTTGAATAACAACCAAGCGAAGCTAGAGGGTGTACGGAATCAAACGGCACCTAATATAGGTAACTATGTTAATAATCAGATCCTAAATCGGGAGATAGGATAGAATGATGTTCTATAAATCAAATGAGTAATTGAACTCATATGGTATGATTTAATAGAGCTAACATTCTGATTTGGAAGTCTACCTAAGTGCTTTTGACCCGTTTCGACCCATTATGGTAGTATAAGCTACTATAATGCGTCGTTTGTGCAAAACTATGTTCGGATGGTTAACTATGTGCTATGTTAGGTCTTACATGCCCAATTATACCTATACATGTTACTAAATCAGATTTGATGTCAAAAATATGTTCACATATACACACATTATGGATTTATGCTTCCAAAGGGCATTTTGGTCATTTCCTATGGGCATGTAAACCAATTAACGAATAGCTAACCAATCCTATGTGATCATAAGGTATAACCTCAGGGGTTATTCCCTATGCAACTATGATCACTAAGCAAGCTTGGTTGGATCCTAATGATCGACCCAACGGGTCGGGTTCGAGAGTCTAAGCGGTTGTCTAGACCGCTTAACTTACGACCCTAAACAAGCACTAAACTAATAGTGACGAGTTAAACATATCAAAACATGTTCAACCTACTTAGAAAACTGATTTGGTATCAAAACAATGGGTTTTGATACCCGAAAATAGTTTCGTTGCAAAATGCGTGCTTAAACGCATTTTGACCGAAACTTTGACTCGTCACTACACCTAGCTAACGTGGAAATCAGTAGGCATAATCACTAAGAATTATAACCATCGTGATTACAATCACGTTACAAAGTTCAATTGAACTTTGACTTGACTAATTGACGGTCAAAACCGAAAGTCAAACTGTTGGCCAAACTGTTTGACTTTCTGCACCAATATAAATAAAAGAATGAAAGAATACTCACAAAAGGTCCTTGCTATCTTTTCTACAAAGAACAAGTTCCTTATCAGATGAGAGAGCTCCCAATTCAGATGAGAAGAAAGAAATGAGAAGAATGTGCAAAGAAACAAGTGAATGGCCTTGCTATTTATAGTGATCATGGGATCACAAGATTATTCCAAGTGTTTGTGTGGCCAACAAGGATTAAATCCCGCCTGGGCTCCCCAGATCAACACAAGTTTGATATAATTACATCTTTGGTCCCTGCATGATTTTAAGTCCATTTCAGGCCCTTTTGACCCCCGTTAAGCCATTTTCAAGGCTTTATAAGGTCAATAAAGTTTAGAGGACTCAAAATATGCTCGGAAAACTCTCGGATGTCGGCTCGTTTGGTCGTACGGTCGCGTTATTCGTTAAATTACGACGGAGCTCAAACGGACGCGAAAACGAACCAAATTAAGCGTCGAATGGAATTTTTGCATGTCGATCATTATAATAAAAATATTTTAGTGTGTACAAAAAGTTTGGATGTCCAGATGTGGTCAGAACGTAAGATATGCGCGAAAATGCAAACTTACGCCGTTTTTGACACTTTTAGTCCCTGTAAGATCAAATAAGCATATTTTCACACACCGAACCACTCAAAGCTTATTTCTAAGCTATGCTTAGGTTATTTATGGTATGTTTAGCTTATGATCATGTTCCGGACTGTACGTTGCCTTATGAAACGGCAGACTTTTGCAAGTTGACGCAAATAGTCCATGTGAGTGAATAAACTTGATTTCGCCACACAAAACCTTCCAAAACTTATTTCTAAGTTATGTAAAGGTTATTTTAAGGTATGTTAAGCCTATTTCACTTTTTCGGAGTGTTTGTTGCATTAAACTGGTTGTATTTACGCATTAGATTGCGTATAACCTTCCAGAAAGCGATTTAAAGCTCGAAATCGAACAAGAATTGATATGTGCAAACGATACACATATTTATACAAATCCCAAGTATGAAACAAAATATTTAATTGGTTTGGTATTTGTATGATGGTTGAAGTGACACAGGTGTCACAGTCTCCCCTACTTTAGGAAATTTCGTCCCGAAATTTAATTTTAGAGGAAACGTGTGAAGACAACCGTGATTGTTTCGCTTTCGAATGAATCCCTCGAACCCTAAGTAAAACTCTGGGTCATGTTTGGATTCTTAGCGAAATTGTCAACTATCAACGTGAAGTCCTTGTAGTAACAAAACATGGAGTTTCGAACTACGGACAGAAGAACGTTTCTTATGAAGACTATCATAGGAAACTTGTGTGCTTGAAATCTGTGTCGGAGAGTGTAAGATAACACAACATTGGTCAAGGTCAAGGACTTCTAGTAACTTAAATAATGCTACGTTCGCAATGTAATAAGGAACACTTATATATAGGAAGTACCAACGGCGTATCCACCATGCTCCTTTCTACATCGTTCCCGTTTCGTTATTCTTATCACTATAGGTCTTAACACATGACAAAATTTGCTGTGGTTTCTGTGCACTGAATTCCATAATTATGTATGCATCCATAATTACGTAATTCCTTGCATAGTCCGCACAGTTCATTTCATAATGCGTAGGGGAAAAATCAATCGAATAAACATGAAGTGACTTGACTAGACCACCAAAGGATCTTTTTAAGTAGATCAACGAACGATCTTTTTAATTAGATCAACACATGATCTTCTTAACTAGATCGTCGTACGATCTCTTTAAATTGATCACTTAAGGGATCTTTTCAATTATATCATCACATGATATTTCTAACCAGATTTTCGAATCAATCTGTTTAACCAGACCACTAAAGGGGTCCATTTATGGAATAGTACTTTATAATCCAAGGGACTTAACTACGACGTAGAAGTCCATTAAGGATTTAAGATAATACCTTTTGATATCCTACTATGAATCCCTCATATAGAGATATGGAAGATTCTATGAGGATTTGGTTGAATCACATAAAAACATGAAACATATAACAAAACACATAAGCACATAATCGCATAATCGTTTATCTTGATCTTCATTTTGTTAAATTTTCTTGTTAATTGAGCACACGAGTATTTAAAGTATATCAGGAATTCAATCCGTGAATTCCATTTGGTACTTTAAATATCTTCAAGAATCTAACTATGAAGATATGAAGATCTTAATAGAGATTTGTCTTTGTTTCTTAAAAAGAAACGTGTATTTAAGATTTTCGAGGTGATCACAAGTGATCATAAAATACAAGTGATCATAAAATGACAGAACCAAACGAGTAGTTTGTCTTTGTGTCGGCAGCGAAGGGTTGGATCAAACATTCACACAATCGTATCAGTTTTGTAAAATAAAATTGAAACATCAAATTTTATTTATATAACAACTGAATTGTTCCAACGTCAAAAGATAACAGATAAAGAAATACAAAAGACTAATTGTTCACTGCTGCATCGTTGTTCGCATTTGCCTCATTTATGTTAAACACTCGTCCACGCGCTGGATTTGCGTTAACAAGTCTTGGGCAATTGTTTCTGTAGTGAGTAAGGTCACCACAATTATAACACGACCCAGGTGGGAACCGTGCTTGAACAACAGCAGGATTTGCATAACGGCAGTTATCGACCAAATGTCCCAATCTTCCACAGTGGGTACACTTGTGACACTGCTCTTGCTCCAAATGATGACGGTTGCATTTGTTGCACAAAGGTGCAGTACCAACATAATTTTTCCTCTTACGAGGTTGTGCTGGTTGATTTGGTGCAACCTGATTGTTCTGAGCAGTTATGGCGCAGTTTTGAGAAGCCTTACGCTTCTTCTTCTTGGATACCTCGGCCTGTTTTTCCTTTGGTTCAACTTGAGCAGTCTTGTCAGATGGTCTTGGTTCGCCTTTTCAAAAAAGCTTACCCTTCCTGATATGGGATTCAGTCAGGGTGACAGACAATTCAATGGCCTGTCTAACAGTAGTAGGGTTGCTGCCAGTAACGATATCCTGAACTAAATTAGGAAGACCATCAATATACTTCTCAATCGCCTTTTCCACAGGCGTGACCATGGCATAACATAACAGGCTCAATTCCTCATAACGGTCAGTATAGGCTCGATGTTCACCGCTGTCTTGTTTAAGATCATCAAATTCCCTTTCTAATGCTCTAAGCTCATGATGATAACAGAACTCCTTCATCATTAGAGCTCGAAGCTCTTCCCAAGTTTGTGCCATTGCCACATCGGCACCTCTATCACGCATCACATCATTCCCCCATGTAAGAGCACGCTTCTCGAACGCACTAGATGCAAACTCAACCTTACGCTCATTCGGGCATTGCACGTGCCTGAATGTGCTCTCCAAAATTTTAAACCATTGAAGGAGCGTGGTTGCTCCTTGAGATCCAGAAAACTTCGAAGGTTTGGCAGAATTTAAGGTCTTGAAATTACACGGGGTGTTGTTGTTATTATATAACTCATGAATCTGAGTTACTATGCCTGGAAGCACTGCAGCCATTTGTTGAGCAACAAGGGCTGCGACCTCCTCAGCAGTAAAAGATTGAGCATCACGTCGAGGATGCATTGTCTAAAAGGAACAAGGGAAAATGAGAAATGAGTGAGGTCGATGATTGGAAAAACAAAAGAGGTATTGAAAACATCGACAAAACATAAGGAAGGCGATCATTCATTCGTTACCTCGAACAAACAAACGACACGCAATGACTAATCAAAGTAAATGGATCATTATAATGTATCATCGAAGACATGCTCGCCTATAAGTGAACACTCACCCCAAGAGTTCCCAGGTAAGAGTGACTGGTCCGATATTTCGGATTTGTACGAACACTCTAGCCTTAGACAGAAAACTCAGGGTACATGCATTCACTCTTCCAGTTTGCACGTGTTCACATTATTTAGACCCAAACTTTGACGAGATTTTGAAAACTAAGAGGGTTCAAAACCTTATAACAGAGGGTTCAAAACCTAGTAGTCAATCATCCTAGAACAGATGATTGGTTTTCAAAGCGGATTCGGAATTTGTATTCTTATTATGGTTGTCACCTAAGGATAGACGACAGTATTGTTTTAAAACTAAACACAAGATAACTTGTGTTAGGGTCCTAGGAAGGTTATAGTCTAGGTCAAAGCATTACTAATAACCTAATTCCCTATAACCATTGGCTCTGATACCAAATTTTCTGTCACACCCCGACCACGTAAAACAACAAAACGTGGCGGAAACGTCGGGGAGTGTTGTAACAGAATCATTGTTTCACAACCATTGATTAAATAATTTCGTTTTATTGAATTATTGAACTCATTGTTTATTACAATTCAAACAAATACAATTATTATCTTTCAAGTTTTAAAGTCGCTAAGGCACGAGTCCATCCTATGTATAGCATGTATCAACAATCATCATAAAGCAGTACCTGAAACATGTGTAAAAATAGGTACGTCAGCATAAAAATGCCTGTGAGATACATAGGTTTTGTTTATGCATGATTCATGACTTGTAAGTTTAAAAGAATGTTTTAAAAATAGTCATGAATCCTTAAAAATGTTTTCTTTTATAAACAAGTGATAAGAAAACAGATGATGTAAAAGAAAGATGCATAAATAAATAATTAAGTAAAATGAGTTTATAAAATAATGTTTTGGATAAAATGTTTGAAGTATATATAAGAATATACTTTTTAAGAAAGTCAATTAGGTAATATATCAAAATATATTTTGGTTCCAAAATTGTTAAACAGATAGTATATTAAATATACTTTAGTAGTCAAAATAATCGTTTTCGGTAGTATATCAAAAGTATACTTTGGATTTACAAATAACATATTAAACTATGTTTTGGTTGAATAAATAACATATTTAAATTATGTTTTGGTAGTTTAATAAAATATATGTTGTTTTGTACAATATCACACATGAGAGTATATCAAACTATACTTTTGGGAGTATAATAAAATATACAAATAAAATGTGATTTAAGAATTCAGTCAGACCTAGTGCATCAAAATACACCTTTGAGACTATAGGGATACCACAAAGGCAATCCCTATTTGGATGGAGAAACAAATTGGTTTCAGACATTCCATGATAACAGGAATGGGGTGTCAAATCCTATAGCGCTATATCATACTACCAATCGGTCTGGTGAACAATAAATAAGTACAATTCAACAAATAAAATTTATCTGTGAAAAATCAGTGTTTAGATCATAAATAATCATTCGGTTTGTCATAAGATAAGTATTAATATGTATAATCAATTATACTTTGAAATCATAAACATAACAGATAGGTACACATGCTTCACCCCAAAACATTAAAAACAGTAAAAGAGGGGACTATGTACTCACTTGAGAGTGCTTAGATGTCTTGAAAAACAACCAAGCAAAGCTAGAGGGAGTACGGAATCAAACGGCACCTAATATAGGTAACTATGTTAATAATCGGATCCTAAATCAGGAGATAGGATTGAATGATGTTCTATAAATCAAATGAGTAATTGAACTCATATGGTATGATTTAATAGAGCTAACATTCTGATTTGGAAGTCTACCTAAGTGCTTTTGACCCGTTTCGACCCATTATGGTAGTCTAAGCTACTATAATGCGTCGTTTGCGCAAAACTATGTTCGGATGGTTAACTATGTGCTATGTTAAGTCTTACATGCCAAATTATACCTAAACATGTTACTAAATCAGATTAGATGTCAAAAATATGTTCACATATACACATTATGGATTTATGCTTCAAAAGGGCATTTTCGTCATTTCCTATGGGCATGTAAACCAATTAACGAATAGCTAACCAATCCTATGTGATCATAAGGTATAACCTCAGGGATTATTCCCTTTGCAACTATGATGACTAAGCAAGCTTGGTCGGATCCTAATGATTGACCCAACGGGTCGGGTTCGAAAGTCTAAGCGGTTGTCTAGACCGCTTAACTTACGACCCTAAACAAGCACTAAACTAATAGTGACGAGTTAAACATGTCAAAACATGTTCAACCTACTTAAAAAACTGATTTGGTATCAAAACAATGGGTTTTGATACCCGAAAATACTTCCGTTGCAAAATGCGTGCTTAAACGCATTTTGACCGAAACTTTGACTCGTCACTATACCTAGTTAACGTGGAAATCAGTAGCCATAATCACTAAGGATTATAACCATCGTGATTACAATCACGTTACAAAGTTCAATTGAACTTTGACTTGACCAATTGATGGCAAAACCGAAAGTAAAACTATTGGCCAAACTATTTGACTTTCTGCACTAACATAAATAAAAGAATCAAAGAATACTCACAAAAGGTCCTTGCTATCTTTTCTACAAAGAACAAGTTCCTTATCAGATGAGAGAGCTCCCAATTCAGATGAGAAGAGAGAAATGTGAAGAATGAGCAAAGAAACAAGTGAATGGCCTTGCTATTTATAGTGATCATGGGATCACAAGATTATTCCAAGTGTTTGTGTGGCCAACAAGGATTAAATCCTAGCCACACATGTGTTAGGAACTGATTAGAGACCTTGGAGAACACTTAAACTTGCTCAACACTCCAAGAAATTGCATAAACAGCCCCTGATTTAGCAACAGACTGCTGAAAACACATTTCTGGTCGCTGGGCACTTCACACGGCCTGCGTAAGTAATGGGGAGGGGGTTACGCGGCCCGCCTGGGCTCCCCAGATCATCACAAGTTTGATATAATTACAACTTTGGTCCCTACATGATTTTAAGTCCATTTCAAGTCCTTTTGACCCCCGTTATGCCATTTTCAAGGCTTTATAAGGTCAATAAAGTTTAGAGGACTCAAAATATGCTTGGAAAACTCTCAGATGTCGGCTCGTTTGGTCGTACGGTCGCGTTATTCGTTAAATTACGACGGAGCTCAAACGGACGCGAAAACGAACCAAATTAAGTGACGAATGGAATTTTTGCATGTTGATCATTAAAATAAAAATATTTAATTGTGTACAAAAATTTTGGATGTCCAGATTTGGTCAGAACGTAAGATATGCGCGAAAATGCAAACTTACACCGTTTTGACACTTTTAGTCCCTGTAAGATCAAATAAGCATATTTTCACACACCGAACCACTCAAAGCTTATTTCTAAGTTATGCTTTGGTTATTTATGGTATGTTTAGCTTATGATCATGTTCCGGACTGTACATTGCCTTACGAAACGGCAGACTTTTGCAAGTTGACGCAAATAGTCCCTGTGAGTAAATAAACTTGATTTCGCCACACCAAACCTTCCAAAACTTATTTCTAAGTTATGTAAAGGTTATTTTAAGGTATGTTAAGCCTATTTCACTTTTCCGGAGTGTTTGTTGCATTAAACTGGTTGTATTTACGCATTAGATTGCGTATAACCTTCTAGAAAGCGATTTAAAGCTCGAAATCGAACAAGAATTGATATGTGCAAACGATACACATATTTATACAAATCCCAAGTATGAAACAAAATATTTCATTGGTTTGGTATTTGTATGATGGTTGAAGTGACACAGGTGTCACATAGTACATTGTTTTACATCACATGCTATGTATGTTCATTTATTACATACTTAGTACATTGTTTTACATCACATGCTATGTATGTTCATTTATTGCATACTTAGTACATTGTTTTACATCACATGCTATGTATGTTCATTTATTGCATACTTAGTACATTGTTTTCACATAACATGCTTACATTTTGGTATGACATTTGGTTTGTTTAAATGGGACAAAAATATGTCCATTAACATTAGCTACGCCGCTTGGTAGTAAGTAATGGTACCATAGGAATTGACAACTCCCGTTCCTGAAATCCTAGGTTTGTTTGGGTGGAAGGAATGACTGAATCCAATTTACATAATTCAGATAAACCTTTAATTTGTTTAAGGGTTTGTCGCCACAGTCGCAAGGCTTGAATGTATGCATTTTCACAATACCGCATAAATGTTTGTATCAGTAAAGCATGCAGTTATTTTACAAAACATTACTTTGATTTATTTCAATACCTTGTTTTGTGCATTTTACCTATGGCTTTAGTTGACATATTTCACTTGCCATACATAACATTTGGTTACACATTACATGATTTACATTTGACAATAGACATTGTTTACACATAAACATTTTGACATTGGTTTACACATCACATGATTTACATTTGACAATAGACATGATTTACACATAAACATTTTTGACAATGACAAGACATTTGGTGGTTTGTTTGGGTAAGTGATTTAAATAACGAGGCATGTGTAATATGATAAAAGCATGGTGGATACGTCGCTGGTACTTCCTATATATAAGTGCTTTTATAATATTACATATCATAGCGTTATTTAAATCATTTCAATTTAGACATATTTCATTTTATAAAAATAACATATCTTCACAAGACATTGTTTTACAAACAGTTTAATTTATACAAACTCATTTTACTTGGTTATTTATTTAACCATACATATTTTATTTTATATAATCTGATTTCTTATCAAATTTTTCGTATGATTTATAAAAGAAAACACCAAACAAGATTCATGACTAACTTTTATTAAACATTTCTTTAAACTTAAATCATGAATCCTCTTTTAACAAAACCTATGTATCTCACAGGCATTTTTATGCTGACGTACCTATTTTCACATGTGTTTTCAGGAGCTGATGCGTAGGAATGATCGAGATACACTTAGGCAGACATGTGCCTTAGTGACATAAAATGAAGCTAGACTAGTTAAATCATGTTATGTACTCTCGTTTCCTTGTTTGTTTTAAGACATTGTAGCCGATGTTTATAAATAAAACTTAACTTTAAATACCATGGTTGTGAAACAATAATTTTATCGCTACACTCCCTGACGTTTCTGTCGCGGTTTGTTGTTTTATGCGGTCGGCGTGTGACAGAAGAGTTGGTATCAGAGCCAATGGTTATAGGGAATTAGGTTATTAGTAATGCTTTGACCTAGACTATAACTTTTATAGGACCCTAACACAAGTTATCTTGTGTTTAGATCTTAAAACATGCATTTCATCTATCCTTAGGTGATTACCAAAACAAGAACATCATTTTTTCAAAAAGATTTTTGAAAATCAATCATCTGTTTTTAAATAAATTATTATAAGGTTTTGAACCCTCCAATTTTCCAAAATGATTTTGAAAATAATCACCCACCCTTTCGGATGATTCTTTTGGCCTTGTGCCTTCTAAGTTTTCAAAATCTCGTCAAAGTTTTGGGTCTAAATAATGTGAACACGTGCAATCTGGAAGAGTGGATGCCTGTATCTCGAGTTTTCTGTCTAGGCTAGAGTGTTCGTACAAATCCACATAATCGGACCAGTCACTCTTACCTAGGAACTCTTGGGGTGAGTGTCCACTTATAGGCTAAAGCATGTCTTCGCGATACGTTATTTTGACCAATTTACTTTGATTAGTCACTGTGTGTCGTTTGTTTGCTTTTTACGAACAAATGACCGCGATCCATGCTTTTTGTCTATTTTTGTATCATTTCATTTTTCATCTAATCACCTCACTCGTTTTCTCTCATGTTTCATCTTTTAGAATGCCTCCTCGACGCGAAAATCCGATACCTAATGCCGAAATGGCAGCAATCATTACGCAGCAAATGGTTGCTGTACTCCCAGACATTGTTGCTCAAGTTAACCAAGCCAACAACAACAATAATGTCACACCCCCAAAATCCACCCTGCGGAGTATCACCGCTTGGAGGCGTGACGTGACCAGGATCGAGCCACCAATCGTACTGAACATCGTAATTAAGTAAATAAGACCAACCACAATACGATTGGTGACCTAAAGAAGGTAACCGATTTTAAGATAACAGCGGAAGCATAAAACGTAAGTTCAAAACATAAGTTCAAAACATAAGTTCACAGTTCATAAGTTTAAAGTCTCAAACATAAGTTCCATAGGTTTATAAAATTCAATTATTAAGTATGGGATATAACAACCCATATTCCACAACAACCTTCTCCTCATGCAAGCTCCAAGCGTTTAGTGACCTGTAAGGCATGTAACAACGAGTCAACAACAAAGTTGAGTGAGTTCACGTTTGGTTGTTTAGTTTTAAGTTGTTTCTGAAAAACGTGGTTTGACTTTCGTTGGCTTAATTGCCGTGGGGGTTACCCCGTAGTTGAAAGTATGTTTAACCAGTTCCTTTTTTCATTACCCAAACCATAACCATAATCAGTGGGGGCTTTCCCCATGTGAACTACTAGACCATACATATCGACAACTGACGAACAATAGTTGTGCCCTACATCAGTGTCTATCATCACTGACAGTTTGCCATAGTCCATTAGTACACGCCCGTCCGAACGGCACGGTGTGAGGTTTGTTAAACCTAATAGCGCTATTAACTAATGACCCGCTCGCCATTGGCCTCGGTGATTAAGTCGATATAAATTGAGGGACTTCATGATAGAGTTTTGTCTAGCTAGTTTTAAGGTTGTTGTCCTGCAGCAGGAGGACGAACGTACGTATTCTGCACCAGGAGAATTCGTAGGATTAATAATGGCATCCTATCTATGGAGGATGGCCGTACATATCTTCCCAAGGGGATATGTAGATTTAGTTTTAAATTCCGTAACCCATTCCCAAATCACCGGGAATCTCATGCCTTGTAGAAAGTGTGAACTCACCTCGGTTTGCTCGGTTAGATTCTCAAATATAGCTAACAGTCAAGGTTGTTCAATCACGTCCTAATATGATTACCAGTTAGTCATTTAGTGATTTACAAATAGAGCACAAAGTTCCTACACGTATATATCACATAGCATGCATTACATTAACTGTTTATGCCCATATATATACTTCCCATCCATTCCCCACTCATAAGCAAACATACGATAGTGCACGTAACACATATAACATGTTAGATCATTCATAGATACCATACTCGACATTTAGACACGCAAGTCACAACTTATGTCATTTCAGCATTAATATTCAAAACCGGCTTGTTTCGGACATTTTAATAAAATAGTTAAATTATTCCAAAAATTCCCAAACTTTTACAGAATGTCTTAAACGTTCCAAATTTTATGGTGTAAAAATATCGGGGTCCAGTTCATTACCAATATTTTATAAAAATTCATTTTCCGGACTGATCTCAAACTTATCTATTTCTGACCACAGTCCACGGAACAATTTATTTAAAATTCATCGAGTGTCCGATTTATGAAATTACAGTGGGGTAATTACAAATACATCGGTGGTCATCTACAGTACAAGTTTCATGATCCAACTCTTCACAGAAACCAAGTTATGACAAAAAACAATACACATATTTTCAGCAGAAAAATGCAGCTCTAGCTGCTGTTACGAAATGACGCTTTAAAAATAGTAAACGAAGTCCAAAAATTACGATTTCGGTGCCATTAGAACCGTATTTCATAATAACACGTTTTAGACTCAAAATATCAGTTTTTCGTTGAGTTTATAACCTGTTTACAGCCAACTGAAGTTGGCTGTAAAACTTGGACAGATTCTGTTTTCATTCTTTAATCTTCTAAGACGCGTTCGATTGATTCCGTTAGCATGTTTAGTGATCATAACAACATCAAACATCAATATTAACCAGTAAATCATCAAGAAATCAATCAAGAATCATAACAATACAAGATCTATATGATTTACACACATAACTTCTCTTTATCCATCTTTCATTCTTATGTTCAAGATTAATGTAAGTTCTTTTAGAGTTTCTTAAGTTTTTAACCATTTAGTCAACTATTAACCACCAAGTACATGAACAAGATGAAGATTTAAGAAACTTACTACTAGCACAAGGCTAGGGGAGTTCAAGAGTATAAAAGTGGTGGATAAAAGAAAATGAGAGCGGTCCTTGAAGTTCTAGCACTTGTAGTCTTCTTAGATAGCCTCAATACACCTTAGAACACCCTTGTATAGTCTTGTAATGGATTAATAATGGGGTTGTATGTATGATGGATGGTGGCCGTGAGTTTGAAGGTGGGAGAGGAGGTGTTGGTGTTAGGTAACTATGAGAATGAGAATGGTTTTAGTTTTGTGGTTTATATAAACTTCCATCCAACCAAGCCTTACCCAAGAGTCATTATGTTCCCACTTTACTAAACAAATCACATAAAATATTGAATAAAATCAAAATGTGGCCCCATGTAGTAACCGTCCTCCATGGGGGTCTTGGTTACATTTCAATGAGAAGTAAATGTTATAGTTAGTAATATAGTTAGAAATCAAATGTTTAGTTAGTGGGTTTTGGTGTGTTATTAATTATATAGTGTGTTAGGGTGTTCGGGGTCCCTAACTAGCTCAGAAAAATAAAGATAAAGTGTTTGGCAATATTTTTGTGTTTCGGGTAAAGTCCGGTTGTTCGGTTCGGTGTTGTTCCGTTAAAGTGCTTAATTAATCCGTAACGTGTCCTATATATATATATATATATATATTTGTAATGTTTTTAATTTTCAACACTCAGGAAAACACCAAGGACTATTTAATAACTTTTCTGTATACTACTAGTATGTTAACAAGCACATGTAAGTATAACACAGATATCAGAAAGCAGTTAAATGATTCAGCACAGTCATCAAGTACTTTAATTAACATTAATAGATTGTACGGTTACATGTAAATTTGAGGGTTGTGATTACCAAAATCGATTACACATGCCCTAAGCATGTCTTCAAGGGTTTGGATGGTGCGTTCAGATTGCCCATCCGTCTGTGGGTGATACGCGGTGCTCATATCTAAACGTGAGCCAAAAGACTTGTGCATTGCTTGCCACAGTTCTGAAGTAAAACGCGCGTCACGATCAGATATAATAGAGGTTGGCACTCCTTGCCTTGATACCACTTCCTTTAGGTAAATGTCTGCAAGAGTAGAAAACTTATCCGTTTCTTTGATAACCAGAAAATGTGCAGACTTGGTCAGTCGATCTACGATCACCCAAATGGTATCGTTTCCGCGTTGAGATCTAGGTAGGCCGGTAACGAAATCCATGGAAATTTGCTCCCATTTCCATTTCGGGATCTCTGGTTGTTGAAGTAGGCCTGATGGTTTCTGATATTCAGCCTTGACTCTCGCACAAGTCAAGCACTTACTGACGTAGGTTGCTATGTGGGCTTTCATTCTAGGCCACCAATACGTAGTCTTGAGGTCGTGGTACATTTTATCCGAACCAGGGTGTACCGAATAACGAGACTTATGTGCTTCATCCATCACAAGCTCACGTAGGCCTCCATACAGTGGAACCCAGATGCGTCCGTTAAAATAGTAGGCGCCGTCTTCCTTTTGTTCCAGCCGTTGCCTCGATCCTCGTAGGGACTAAGCCCTGATGTTTTCTGCTTTCAATGCTTCAACCTGAGCATCGCGAATCTGGGCGGGAAGGTTGGATTGGATGGTAAGCTGTAACGCACGTACACGCTTAGGTATAGCATCCTTTCGACTGAGGGCGTCGGCCACAACATTGGCCTTGCCTGGATGATATTTGATAGCGCATTCGTAATCATTCAAGAGTTTGACCCATCGGCGTTGTCGCATATTTAATTCCTTTTGCTTGAAGATATGCTCGAGACTCCTGTGATCGGTGTAAATGGTGCACTTGGTACCGTACAGGTAATGTCTCCATATCTTTAGTGCAAAAACAACTGCTCCCAGCTCCAGATCGTGAGTAGTGTAGTTCCTTTCGTGAACTTTAAGTTGGCGCGATATGTAGGAAATGACCTTGTCGCCTTGCATCAACACGCAACCAAGTCCTTGGATGGAAGCATCGCAGTAAACCACAAAATCATATGTGCCTTCAGGCAATGAGAGGATAGGCGCGCTACAAAGTCTATCCTTCAAGTGCTGAAATGCGGACTCCTGTGCATCACCCTAACGATAGGTGACGCCCTTCTGAGTCAGTAAAGTGAGAGGTTGCGCAATCTTGGAGAAATCTTTGATAAATCTTCTGTAATATCCCGCCAAACCCAAGAATTGGCGGATTTCTGTTGGTGTACGGGGTGCAGGCCAGTTCTTGATCGATTCAACCTTAGATAGGTCCACATGAATTCCATCCTTGTTTACCACATGGCCTAGAAAGTGGACCTCGCGAAGCCAGAAGTCACATTTCGAAAACTTGGCATACAACTGCTCTTTTCGAAGAAGTTCCAGCATGAGTCGTAGATGCTGCTCGTGTTCCTCCTGACTCTTAGAATAGATCAGGATATCGTCGATGAACACAATAACGAACTTAGCCAGGTAAGGTTTGCATACTCGTAATGGCCGTAACGAGTTCTGAATGCTGTTTTGGAGAAGTCCTCATCTCGGACTCTCAGCTGATGGTATCCAGATCTCAAATCAATCTTAGAATAATAACTCGACCCTTGCAACTGGTCGAACAAGTCATCAATGCGTGGAAGTGGATAACGATTCTTCACGGTCACCTTGTTAAGTTCGCGGTAGTCAATACACATTCTGAAAGTACCGTCTTTCTTCTTTACGAATAACACTGGAGCTCCCCAGGGCGAAGAGCTAGGACGTATGAAACCCTTTTCCAAGAGTTCTTGTAGTTGTGTGGACAGTTCTTCGAGTTCTGATGGAGCTAGACGATATGGTGCTCGAGCTACTGGTGCTGCCCCAGGAGCTAGCTCGATTTGAAACTCAACTTGGCGAGGAGGCGGAAGACCAGGTAATTCCTCAGGAAATACCTCAGGAAAATCACGTACAATAGGTATGTCTTAAATTCTCTTCTCTTCCGTTGATGTGTCAGTAACGAGTGCTAAAATGGCAGTGTGGCCCTTTCGCAAACACTTCTGGTCCTTAAGGAAAGAGATGATGCCTTCGACAGCACCACTCTTGTCGTCACGAATCACGAGAGGTTCTTCACCAGAACGAGGAATGCGGATGATTTTCTCCTTGCAAACAATCTCCGCTTGATGATGAGATAGCCAATCCATCCCAATAACGACGTCGAAACTACCCAGTGTGATAGGAATAAGATCGATAGAGAAAGTCTGACCAGCTAAGACGAGGTTACAACCTTTAACTATGTGCGTGGCCTCAAGGCTTTTACCGTTTGCTAGTTCTATCGTGTGTTTGGTGTTCAGAAGTGTTGGAGTGCGCTTAAGCATTTGGCTAACTTTTAAGGACACATAACTAGTATCGGCACCTGAATCAAATAAAACAGTAACAAAGAAGTCATCCAGAAGAAACTTACCCATCACAACGTTGGGATCGTTCCTTGCATCACCTTGACCAATCATGAACACACGACCCCTTCCTCCATTACCATTGTTGTTACCCCCGTTGTTGCCTCCATTGTTGCCTCCATTGTTGTTCCCGTTTCCTTGATTGTTGTTGTTCTGATTCTGGTTCAGTTGGGGGCAGTTCCTCTTAAAGTGACCTTCAGCGCCACACTGAAAGCATCCTTTATTTCCCTGCTGATGAAGCTGCTGGTGGTTCTGTGGGGCTTGTTGTTGTTGTTGGCTATTCTGATTTGCTGGTCGGGCGCTCCTGCAATCCTTTGCTTCATGACCAAACTTGTTACACCTCAGGCAACGACCTTTGTTGCACTGCCCGTTGTGATGTTTGTTGAACCAGTTGCACTTGGGGTGGTTCCCTCGGTATCCACCCTGTCCTTGGTTACCAGAAGATTGCTGACCAGGACTCTGGTAGTCATCAGTCTTTCGCTGCTGAGACTGAACTGAAGTAGAACCCTTTCCGGAGTTCCCATCCCATTTTCGCTTGTTGTCGGTAGGTGCATCAGAAGTAGCTGTGGCACTGATACGTTTGGGTAGCCTGTTTTGCTCCACCGCCTGGTTGGTGAGATGATGAGCCAACTTGATAATTTAATGAATGGTACCCAGGTTGGCTGAAGTTTCGTGACTTTGAATCTCTGGTACAAGGCCCTTGAGGTACAGCTCAATACGTTTGATGGGAGGGTCCACCATGGTTGGACACAAGATGGCCAGCTCGTTTGACCTCTTAGTATACGCCTCAATCTCAGACCCCGTCATCTTCAGATTGTAAAATTCCATCTCTAGCTTGTGGATGTCATCCCGACTACAGTACTCCTCCTTGATCAGCTCTTTGAAACCATTCCAGGGGGTGGCATTAGCAACTGCCAGTCCTAGTACTTGAACCTGTGCCTTCCACCAGGTTAACGTAGCTCCTTCAAGTGTTCCGGTAGCATATTTCACCCTACGGTCTTCGGGGCATTCGCACATCTCGAAAACTGACTCAAGCTTTTCAAACCAGTGAAGAAGGCCCACTGCTCCTTCGGTGCCACTGAAAGTAGTAGGTCGGCAGTCCATGAACGTTTTGAATGTGCACACAGGAGGTTGAGCATGTTGACCTGTTGCGCGAGAATAAAAGACAAGATTGAGCATGAGGGTTGGTTTGCAAAGGTAGGATCTGAACGTCCTAAGGTGTGTTCGTATGGCAGGTTATACCTCCTGCAGGGTTAGCTGCGAGTGCCTCAGCGACTCGTTCGTTGATCAAAGCCATCAACTGGGCTTGAGTAAGGTTGATACGTCCTCCGCGTCCGCTCATGATCTTCATAATGAAGCAACGTAAGTGAGAAAAGTGTCGCGAAAGTGCGTGAGTGTGGGACGATAGTAGAGAGTAAGCACACAAGGTTCAAGTAAGAATTATCACGTTAATTAATGCACGGTGTGAGCTATCAATCCGACAATTATAAAATAAATCATACCACCTATTGTGTCGAGTCTTGCACGTGGAGCGAAGCGTCGTTGTGGATCGTTGAGCACTGTACAGGTTATAGTCTGGTTTTATAAAAAAAAATTCCCTTTTTAAAACCAAGTTCACTATAACCAATGGCTCTGATACCAATCTGTCACACCCCCAAAATCCACCCTGCGGAGTATCACCGCTTGGAGGCGTGACGTGACCAGGATCGAGCCACCAATCATATTGAACATCGTAATTAAGTAAATAAGACCAACCACAATACGATTGGTGACCAAAAGAAGGTAACCGATTTTAAGATAACAACGGAAGCATAAAACGTAAGTTCAAAACATAAGTTCACAGTTCATAAGTTTAAAGTCTCAAACATAAGTTCCATAGGTTTATAAAATTCAATTATTAAGTATGGGATATAACAACCCATATTCCACAACAACCTTCTCCTCATGCAAGCTCCAAGCGTTTAGTGACCTGTAAGGCATCTAACAACGAGTCAACAACAAAGTTGAGTGAGTTCACGTTTGGTTGTTTAGTTTTAAGTTGTTTCTGAAAAACATGGTTTGACTTTCGTTGCCTTAATTGCCATGGGGGTTACCCCGTAGTTGAAAGTATGTTTAACCAGTTCCTTTTTTCATTACCCAAACCATAACCATAATCAGCGGGGGCTTTCCCCGTGTGAACTACTAGACCATACATATCGACAACTGACGAACAATAGTTGTGCCCTACATCAGTGTCTATCATCACTGACAGTTTGCCATAGTCCATTAGTACACGCCCGTCCAAACGGCACGGCACGGTGTGAGGTTTGTTAAACCTAATAGCGCTATTAACTAATGACCCGCTCGCCATTGGCCTCGGCGATTAAGTCGATATAAATTGAGGGACTTCATGATAGAGTTTTGTCTAGCTAGTTTTAAGGTTGTTGTCCTGCACCAGGAGGACGAACGTACGTATTCTGCACCAGGAGAATTCGTAGGATTAATAATGGCATCCTATCTATGGAGGATGGCCGTACATATCTTCCCAAGGGGATATGTAGATTTAGTTTTAAATTCCTTAACCCATTCCCAAACCACCAGGAATCCCATGCCTTGTAGAAAGTGTGAACTCACCTCGGTTTGCTCGGTTAGATTCTCAAATATAGCTAACAGTCAAGGTTGGTCAATCACGTCCTAATATGATTACCAGTTAGTCATTTAGTGATTTACAAATAGAGCACAAAGTTCCTACACGTATCTATCACCTAGCATGCATTACTTTAACTGTTTATGCTCATATATATACTTCCCATCCATTCCCCACTCATAAGCAAACATACGATAGTGCACGTAACACATATAACATGTTAGATCATTCACAGATAGCATATTCGACATTTAGACACGCAAGTCACAACTTATGTCATTTCAGCATTACTATTCAAAACCAGCTGTTTTCAGACATTTTAATAAAATAGTTAAATTATTCCAAAACTTCCTAAATTTTTACAGAATGTCTTAAACGTTCGAAATTTTATTGTGTAAAAATATCGGGGTCCAGTTCATTACCAATATTTTTATAAAAATTCATTTTCCGGACTGATCTCAGACTTATCTATTTCTGACCACAGTCCACTGAACAATTTATTTAAAATTCATCGAGCGTCCGATTTATGAAATTCCAGTGGGGTAATTACAAATACATCGGTGGTCATCTACAGTACAAGTTTCATGATCCAACTCTTCACAGAACCCAAGTTATGACAGAAAACAATACACATATTTTCAGCAGAAAAATGCAGCTCTAGCTGCTGTTACGAAATGACGCTTTAAAAATAGTAAACGAAGTCCAAAAATTACGATTTCGGTGCCATTAGAACCATATTTCATAATAACACGTTTTAGACTCAAAATATCAGTTTTTCGTTGAGTTTATGACCTGTTTACAGCCAACTGAATTTGGCTGTAAAACTTGGACAGATTCTGTTTTCATTCTTTAATCTTCTAAGACGCGTTCGATTGATTCCGTTAGCATGTTTAGTGATCATAACAACATCAAACATCAATATTAACCAGTAAATCATCAAGAAATCAATCAAGAATCATAACAATACAAGATCTACATGATTTACACACATAACTTCTCTTTATCCATCTTTCATTCTTATGTTCAAGATTAATGTAAGTTCTTTTAGAGTTTCTTAAGTTTTTAACCATTTAATCAACTATTAACCACCAAGTACATGAACAAGATGAAGATTTAAGAAACTTACTACTAGCACAAGGCTAGGGGAGTTCAAGAGTATAAAAGTGGTGGATAAAAGAAAATGAGAGCGGTCCTTGAAGTTCTAGCACTTGTAGTCTTCTTAGATAGCCTCAATACACCTTAGAACACCCTTGAATAGTCTTGTAATGGATTAATAATGGGGTTGTATGTATGATGGATGGTGGCCGTGAGTTTGAAGGTGGGAGAGGAGGTGTTGGTGTTAGGTAACTATGAGAATGAGAATGGTTTTAGTTTTGTGGTTTATATAAACTTCCATCCAACCAAGCCTTACCCAAGAGTCATTATGTTCCCACTTTACTAAACAAATCACATAAAATATTGAATAAAATCAAAATGTGGCCCCATGTAGTAACCGTCCTCCATGGGGGTCTTGGTTACATTTCAATGAGAAGTAAATGTTATAGTTAGTAACATAGTTAGAAATCAAATGTTTAGTTAGTGGGTTTTGGTGTGTTATTAATTATATAGTGTGTTAGGGTGTTCGAGGTCCCTAACTAGCTCAGAAAAATAAAGATAAAGTGTTTGGCAATATTTTTGTGTTCCGGGTAAAGTCCGGTTGTTCGGTTCGGTGTTGTTCCGTTAATGTGCTTAATTAATCCGTAACGTGTCCTATATATATATATTTTTGTAATGTTTTTAATTTTCAACACTCAGGAAAACACCAAGGACTATTTAATAACTTTTCTGTATACTACTAGTATGTTAACAAGCACATGTAAGTATAACACAGATATCAGAAAGCAGTTAAATGATTCAGCACGGTCATCAAGTATTTTAATTAAAATTAATAGATTGTACGGTTACATGTAAATTTGAGGGTTGTCACAAATAATGCTCCATGCAACTTCAAGAGTTTCAATTCGGCTAAACCACTCAAGTTTAGTGGTTCTAAAGGAGCTACTAGGCTCCTACAGTGGTTTGAGAGCATCGAGAGTACTTTTCGTCATGTTCAGTATCCTGATAATCGCAAAGTCAAGTTTGCATCTAGTGTGTTTCAGAAGAGGGCTCTTACTTGGTGGAACGGGGTTATGAGAGACCGTGGTGCTAAGGTTGCTTTAGCACAGACTTGGGCCGAGCTTAGGGCTCTTATGATGAGGGAATTCTGTCCTCGTCATGAACTAAGGGCTTTAGAAAGGGAGTTTAATAACTTGAAGCAGGATAGTGGTGAGCACTGGGCTTACACTGACATGTATGAGGAGTTGAGTTTGCTATGCCCAACAATGGTTACCCCACTCGAGAAAGCTATCGAGAGGTATGTAGATGGTTTACCTGACTCTGTACAAGACATCGTCACTGGTAGTAACCCTACCACAGTTCGTCAGGCAATCGAGTTAGCTGCGACTTTGACTGAGTCACAAATTAGAAAGGGGAAGCTTCACAGGAAGGGTGACAAGGATAAGAAACAGTTGTCTAGTAAGGGTGAAAACAAGAAAGGGAAGAAACCTGGTTCTTCGAAAGGTTCTAGGAAGCGCAAGGCTTCTCAGAATTTCACCGTTACTACTCAAGTCAACCAGGCAGCTCCCAACCAACCCGCACAACCACCAGCAAAGAAACGGTATGCGGGGAATGCACCGTTGTGCAACAGATGCAATAGCCACCATCAACCGCAAGTTCAAAAAATCGGGTCATCTTGCAGATGTTTGTCGTTTTTCCCAGAATCAGGCCGCACCTAACCCAGCTTTGCAAGCCGCTCAACCGCCTGCTCCACAACAGGCTCAAGTTACACGACCTCATTATCCTCCCGGTTTGTGCCACAACTGTGGGGATCTGACCCACTATAGAAATCAGTGCCCAAGATTAGTAAACGTAAATCAGGCTCAGGCTCGTGGTTGAGTCTTCAACATGAATGCTAAAGAGGCGCAAGCAGAAAATGAAGTGGTCAACGGTACGTTCTTTGTTAATAATCAATCTGCATCTGCATCTGTTCTTTTTTATTCAGGTGCCGATAAGAGTTTTGTTTCATTATCTTTCGAGCCTTTGCTTCACATGTCTAGAACAAGACTAGGAAAGCCCTTGACATAGAGGCAGCTAGTGGTGATCACGTTGTTCTCAATTCTGTTATTTGCAACTGCCAGTTGAACCTTAACAACCATCTTTTTCCTATCGACCTCACACCGATGCAACTTGGAAGCTTCGACATTATAGTGGGAATGGATTGGTTAGCCAAAAATCACGCAGAGGTAGTTTGTTTTGAGAAGATTGTTCGTGTGTCGCTTTCGACTGGTAAGATCTTAGAGGTTTGTGGTGAGAAACCTGCTAGTAGTCTCAAGCTCTTGTCTTGTACTCAAGCTCGGAAGTATCTGTGAAAGAACTATGTGGCCTTCTTAGCACATGTTGTAGCAGATAAAGGCAAAGGTAAGTCTATTCAAGATATCCCTGTTGTTCGGGATTATCCTGAAGTTTTTCCTGAAGAATTACCTAGTTTACCCTTAGCACGCCAAGTCGAGTTTGATCTTGTACCTGGTGCAAATCCCATTGCCAGATCTCCATATCGTCTTGCATCGTCTGAGATGCAAGAGTTATCTAAGCAGCTTCAGGAGCTTTCTGACAAAGGTTTTATTCGTCCTAGCTTTTCACCTGGGTGCTCCCATTCTTTTTGTCAAGAAGAAGGATGGATCTTTCAGGATGTGTATCGATTATCATGAGCTTAACAAGCTTACCGTCAAGAATCGATATCCCCTACCTCGCATTCATGATCTCTTTGATCAATTACAGGGTGCTTATTTTTCAAAGATTGATCTACGTTCTGGGTATCATCAACTTCGTGTGCATGAAGAAGATATTCCCAAGACTGCTTTCCGCACAAGATATGGGCATTATTAGTTCACAGTTATGCCTTTCAGTTTGACTAATGCTTCTGCTGTTTTCATGGACTTGATGAATAGGGTCTGCAAGCCCTATTTGGATAAGTTCATCATCGTTTTCATTGATGACATCTTGATTTATTCTAAGACTCGAGCCGATCATGAGCAGCATCTTCATCTTACTCTGGAGCTCCTGAAGAAAGAGCAACTTTTTTGCCAAATTCTCCAAGTGCGAATTTTGGCTTAAGGAAGTTCATTTTTTGGGACATATCGTCAACGAACAAGGTATTCACGTAGATCTCTCCAAGATCAGTGCAATTAAGGATTGGGATACGCCTACTACTCCCACTGAAGTTCATTCTTTCCTTGGTCTTGCAGGTTATTACTGCCGCTTCATTGAAAACTTCTCGAAGATTCGCAGTTCCTCTAACTGCTCTAACCCAGAAGAATAAACCCTTTGATTGGGGATCCAAACAAGAAGAAGAGTTTCTGACCTTGAAGCAGAAGCTTTGTGATGCGCCTATTCTATCTTTGCCTGAGGGTAACGATGATTTCGTCATGTACTGTGATGCATCCAATTTGGGTCTTGGCTGTGTTCTTATGCAAAGGAACAAATTCATAGCATATGCATCCAGACAGTTGAAGATACACGAGAAGAACTACACCACTCATGATCTTGAGTTAGGTGCAGTGGTATTCGCTCTCAAAATCTGGAGGAACTATTTGTTTGGTACAAAATGTGTGGTTTTCACTGACCACAAAAGTCTTCAGCACATATTCAATCAGAAAGAACTCAACATGAGGCAACGACGTTGGGTTGAACTTCTAAACGACTATGACTGCGAAATTCGCTACCATCCTGGTAAGGCGAATGTCATGGCTGACGCATTAAGTCGTAAGGAACGTGTCAAGCTTCATTGTGTCAAAGTTCGATCTGATATCCAAACCCGCATTTCTCAGGATCAACATACTTGTGTTTCACAAGGTTTGATGGGTAAGGAATTACCCTGTCACATTAAGCCTGATCTTGAACTTAAAGACAATGGATTGTATTATTTCATGGACCGCTTGTGGGTCCCAAGTCAAGACAATCTTAGCACCTTGCTTATGGATGAAGCTCATAAGTCTCGTTATTCTATTCATCCTAGTGCAGACAAAATGTATAAGGATCTTCGTGTTCAGTATTGGTGGCCTGGTATGAAGAAAGACATTGCCTTATACGTATCAAAATGCCTTACTTGCCTTAAGGTTAAGGCTGAACATCAACATCCTTATTTTTTATTAGAGCAACCAGAGATTCCAGTTTGGAAATGGGAAAACATTGCTATGGATCTTATTACCAAACTTCCACGCACTAAGAGAGGTCATGATGCCATCTGGGTAGTTGTTGATCGTCTTACAAAGTCAGCACATTTCTTGCCGATCCCTGAGGATCTATCTGCTGACAAGCTTGCTAAAATTTATGTGGATGAAATTGTATCTAGACATGGTGTTCCTTTGAACATTATTTCTGACAGAAATGCTCGATTCTCATCTTGTTTTTGGAGAACCATGCAATCTGCTATGGGAACCCAACTTAATTTGAGCACAGCTTATCATCCGCAATCTGATGGTCAATCTGAAAGAACAATCCAGACTTTGGAGGATATGCTTAGAGCTTGTGTGATCGATTTAGGTGGTAGTTGGGATTCGTATCTTCCGTTGATTGAATTCTCCTACAACAACAGTTATCACTCCAGCATCAATATGGCTCCTTTCGAGGCTTTATATGGTCGAAAATATCATTCACCAGTCTGCTGGAATGAGATCGATGAGGCTCAGCTTACTAGACCTGACCTCATTCTAGAGACAACAGATAAGGTTAAGAAAGTTCGCGATAACCTTCAGACAGCTCGAAGTCGTCAAAAGAGTTACGCGGACTGACGATGCAAGCCCTTGGAATTTCAAGTCGGTGAATGCGTATTACTTAAGGTCTCACCTTGGAAAGGTGTGATCAGATTTGGAAAGACTGGAAAACTTACACCTAGATATGTTGGACCATTCAAGATCGTTGAAAGAATCGGTAAGGTAGCCTACAGACTTGAGTTACCTACTGAACTTGGAAATGTTCATCCAACCTCTCACGTGTCTAATCTCAAGAAGTGTTTAGCTGATGAGAACCTCCACATACCACTTGATGAAATATGTGTGGATAACACGATGCATTTTGTTGAGAAACCAGTGGAAATCATGGAACGTGAAGTCAAGTGGCTCAAACGCAAGCGCATTCCACTTGTCAAAGTTCGCTGGGAATCTAAACGTGGACCAAAATTTACTTGGGAATGTGAAGATCAAATGAAGGAGAAATATCCTCATCTTTTCTCACAAGTTTCCTCCAAATAAATTTCGGGACGAAATTTCCACAAGTAGGGGAGACTGTGACATATGTGCTTGTAATCATTGTATAAAACCTTAATCAGTTTAGTTATCATTAAAACAATGTTATTTGATCCCAATATTTTTTTGTTTATGTTTGACATTTTTCATGTTTTGATTTTTATTCCATTCGTCACGTAATTTGGATCGTTTTTCGCGTCCGTTCGTGTTTCGTCGTAATTAACCGAATATCGTGATCGTACGACCAAACGAACCGACATCTGTCATATTTTTGAGCATGTTTCATGTCCCCTATACTTAGGCATCATTGTAGAGCCTTGAAAATGGCTTAACGGGACTTAAACACATCGAAAATGGCCTTAAAAGTATGCAGGGACTAAAACGGTATTTTTTTAAACTCGTTGCTGTCATCACCAGCTCTGGCGGGCCGCGTAAGCCAGCCTTGGCTCTTACGCGGGGCGCAAATGACCCCCAGATCAGCTGTTTGTTGTTTACAGCTTGTTCCAGCTATTTCCCTCACTTGCAAACGGTTTTTAAGCATTCTATGGGCTATTTTGGGGCTCCCATGGTATTCTAAAACCATGGGCACACTTGTATGGCTCAGATCGAAGTTCATTTGAACTTCGCAACGTGAGTGTAATCACGATGGTCATAGTCCTTAGTGACTATACTTTACTAATTACCACGTTATTTAGGCATAGTGACGAGTTATAGTTTCGGTCAAAATTCGTATTCTTGCCTATTTTGCAACCAAACTATTCTTGGGTATTAAAACCCGTTGTTTTGATACCAAACCTGTTTTCAAACTTCGTTAAACATGTTTTAACATGTTTAACTCGTCACTTTAGGTTTAGTGCTTATATAGGGTCGTAAAGATAAGCGGTCTAAACAACTGCTTAGACTTTCAAACCCGACCCATTTGGTCGATCATTAGGATCCGACCAAACAGATTTAGGTGACCATAGTTTTATAGGGAATAACCTTCCGAGGTTATACCTTATGGTCACAAGATTTAGTTAGTTGTATGATAGGTAGTTTATATGCCTTAGGAAAATGACCAAAATGCCCTTTTTGCGCATAAATTCATTTCAACCATATGAAACCTAAATTTTGGTATCTAAACTGATTAGGCAACATTATTAGACATGTTAAGGAATATATTACTTGTCATAGGACTAGTTAGGCGGTCCAAACGCATTTTACGCGAACGACGCGTTAAAGTAGTGTAAGCTACCTAAACGAGTCGTAATGGGTCGTAAGCACTTAGATTAGGTTTCGTTTTAGAATGTTGTCTTTGTTAAACCATATTACATGAGTTCCTTTACTCATTTGGTTTACAAAACCACATTTTATCCGATCTTCCGATTTAGGTCTGGTTTATTAACGTAGTTACCTATATTAGGTGTCGTTTGATTCCGTGATCCTCTAGCTTTGCTTGGTTGTTATATAAGGACTTCTAAGAAATCTCAAGTGAGTACATAGTCCCCTCTTTTACTGTTTTTCAAACATTTTGGGGTCAAATACATGTGCCTACTTGTTACTTTCGTGCTTTTTATGCTTTCATAACAAATACTTGCTATGTTCATTAGTACACGTATAGTACATGATTTTATCCATGTTTTTGCTATGTATATTCATTTATTGCATACTTAGCACTTTATTTTACATCACATGCTACGTATGTTCATTTATTGCATACTTAGTACATTGTTTTACATCACATGCTATGTATGTTCAGTTATTACATACTTAGTACATTGTTTTACATCACATGCTATGTATGTTCATTTATTGCATACTTAGTACATTGTTTTACATCACATGCTATGTATGTTCATTTATTGCATACTTAGTAAATTGTTTTACATCACATGCTATGTATGTTCATTTATTGCGTACTTAGTACATTGTTTTCACATAACATGCTTACATTTTGGTATGACATTTGGTTTGTTTAAATGGGACAAAAATACGGTCATTAACATTAGCTACGCCGCTTGGTACCATAGGAATTGACAACTCCTAATTTCCTGAAATCCTAGGTTTGTTTGGGTGTAAGGAATGACTGAATCCAATATACATAATTCAGATAAACCTTTAATTTGTTTAAGGGTTTGTCGCCACAGTCGCAAGGCTTGAATGTATGCATTTTCACAATACCGCATAAATGTTTGTATCTGTAAAGCATGCAGTTATTTTACAAAACATTACTTTGATTTATTTCAATACCTTGTTTTGTGCATTTTACCTATGGCTTTAGTTGACATATTTCACTTGCCATACATAACATTTGGTTACACATTACATGATTTACATTTGACAATAGACATTGTTTACACATAAACATTTTGACATTGGTTTACACATCACATGATTTACAATTGACAATAGACATGGTTTACACATAAACATTTTTGACAATGACAGGACATTTGGTGGTTTGTTTGGGTAAGTGATTTAAATAACGAGGCATGTGTAATATGATAAAAGCATGGTGGATACGCCGCTGGTACTTCCTATATATAAGTGCTTTTATAATATTACATATCGTAGCGTTATTTAAACCATTTTAATTTAGACATATTTCATTTTATACAAATAACATATCTTCACAAGACATTGTTTTACAAACAGTTTAATTTATACAAACTCATTTTACTTGGTTATTTATTTAACCATATATATTTCTTTTATATAATCTGATTTCTTATCAATTTTTTCGTATGATTTATAAAAGAAAACACCAAACAAGATTCATGACTAACTTTTATTAAACATTTCTTTAAACTTAAGTCATGAATCCTATTTTAATAAAACCTATGTATCTCACAGGCATTTTTATGCTGACATACCTATGTCACATATGTTTTCAGGAGCTGATGCGTAGGAATGATCGAGATACAAAAATGAAGCTAGACTAGTTAAATCGTGTTATGTACTCTCGTTTCCTTGTTTGTTTTAAGACAATGTAGCCGATGTTTATAAATAAAACTTAACTTTAACTACCATGGTTATGAAACAATAATTCTGTTGCTACACTCCCCGACGTTTCCGCCGCGGTTTGTTGTTTTACGCGGTCGGGGTGTGACACATTGGGGGTTAATGCGACCGTGTCCTAGATATCCTTGGCTCATTTAATTGCAAATGGCCATGACCTAAGCCCGGGGTGTAGGCATACACCTGTCAGATGCGATATGGTTTCTATTCCCCAAAAAGGGAATAAGATATACATAAACTCCTCTGTGGGTTTCCCGAGAAGGGATAAGTGGTGTATCGGTTAATCATGTCTCGGCTTCTATACCGGGCCCTAAATGTATGATAACATGTAAATCTGTATACAAGATTATAAATATAATTGTCCCAAGTTATAAAAGAATTTTCGTGCCTTGTGCACTTAAATCAATTTTCATAAACATTTTCAAATGATTCAGTTAATTGTATTTACCAGTGTAAACTGACGTATTTTCAAAAGACTAAGTGACATGTACTATACGCAGATAGGCTGGGAGATGCTTGGTGTCAATAAAGGATCATGCAAATCCTTAGGATGCCCTAAAGTCTGCTAAACTTCATTTTTTACATTTTATAATGAACCGCCTGTGGATTTAATATCACAAGCTCGTATGTAATTATCATTTCAGAATTTTCAGACAACTGGGTTTGTAATAATATTTTTATATTCCAAGACTTCCGCTGTGCTATTCTGTGTATGTTTGACTATGACGATACCAATCTTACGTCACGATACTCCCCATCGGGCCCACTGGACTGAGCTGTAAATATCAGGATGTGACAGCTAGCGGCATTCGTAGGGCTCAGCGGTGATGCGTGTGTAGCGTTATATAATTTTTACGTATATTTTTAGCCCTTTTTAACACTTTAGTCAAGTTTTAAATTTATAAAACACAATATTTTACTAACACTAAACACACATATGGGCAAGTGCACCCATCGTGAGCGTAGTATAGCGTTGGTAAGATACCGAGGTCGTCCAAGGACACAAGAGCTTTTAGTACCGGTTTATCCTCAACGTCTAATCAAATAAAAATTTTAGAAAAAGGTTTTAAACATGAAAATAAAAACTAAAAATGCTGAAAATAAAAATAAAAACAGATAGACCACTTGGATCCGACTCGCCTTTAGTGTAACCTTTGATGTTTTCTGCACTTTTGCACTTTTTAAGAGATTATCTTAGTTATAGTAGTAGGCCACTCTTTTGAAGGTGACGTTACCCTCAACCCAGTAGTTTGAGTCAGCAAGGATACAATCCTAAAGGGTTGGATTATTGAAAGATAATTAATTAAGTTATTAATGCGTAATGTGGTAGGCCTTCTTTTGAAGGTGACATTACCCTCGGCTAAGTGGTTTGAGTCAGCAGGGATACAATCCTAAGTAGCCGGGTTAATGTATTAATAGTAGTTTACATATGAGGGGATCAAGCCATTCGCACCCCGCCATCCAATACCAGTGGGTATTGAAGGAGGTCCTAGTAGGCTTGACCCAGGTCCTTGCAGGATCTATACACTGAACAAGGCAAGAACCTTACCAAACCATTCCCTTAACCCCCGACCAGGTAGCCAACATATCTCTTTATAGACCGTAGAGATAGGAATGGTGTAAATCTTTTATTTTATATAGACAGTAAAATAACGCCAAGACACCACGGACAAATGATAAGGAAGTTTCACCTTCAACATAAGAAACTAGTTATTAAAGTCATTAATACAAAACCAAATAAAAAGTGCGAAAAGATTAAAGAACAAAAGTATTACACTAAATGCTTGTCTTTACCAAGTGATGTAAGAGACTTACGCAAACATGACCTTTGATTGTCAAGAACTCTTACTATCAATCTTGGATCCCGAGACTACTACACACACTCTATGATGGATGATGGATGATGGTGGTGGATGTGGGTGTTGTGATGGTGGTGGAGTGTGGGTGAAGTGTGAGAGAGGTGGTTTGCCAAGGGATGCCTTTGAAGTGAACCAAGCACCTCTATTTATAGCCTGCACAGAAGCCCGGACACGGCCCCGTGTCCATCCACTTTCTCTTTCTTCATTAAATGCAGTTTGTCTGCATTAGTTGACCATGCCCCCGTGTCCGCTGGGCATGGCCCCGTGTGCAGAAGCGTACCTGTATTATCAAGATTTGCTTGGATTCTGCGAATCTTAGCATTGACCATGGCCGTGTTGAGCTGGGCACGCCCTCGTGTTGGGAAATAGAAGCTTCTATAACTTTGTCTTTTCTGCAGACACTTGAGCACGCTGGGCACGGGGCGTGTTAAGCCTTCTAATATCTTGTTTTTGCTTGGGAATATGTTGTCGAGGGGTCGGGCATGCCACGTTTATTCCTTTTCTTGTATTTATGTTAGATTTAGCTGTATTTTTGCTTCTTTTGTCCATTTGCGCTCATTTAATCCTGAAAATACAAAAGGAAGACAAAAGCACACTTTTTCCAACATTAGTACTAAAAAGGGTTAGTTTTATGCCTCATTTGATGTAATTTATATGTTGCATTTTACACACATCAAATACCCCCACATTTGAATCTTTGCTTGTCCTCGAGAAAAACTCTTTTTAATGTGGCTTACACACCCAAATGGAATGGGTAGAAGTGTTGGGATTGAACCCTACCAGAGGAACAGATAATGTAAAGCCAAAACCTGATCACAACAGTGGATTCACAATAAGCAGCTGTTTACACTAAGTCTTCTCCCTTGAAAGTGATTACAGCAGCTGATGGTCTAATATCCCCTGCTCGGATACAACTGCTGCTCCAAATAACTACTGATGAAGCCTAGAAGACTGCTGGATACTAAGCACTACTGGTACAAACTCCTGATGACAAAGCACTGCCCAATCAAGGACTGATCAACCTTGAGGAAAGCACTGATGAATGGGATAAGCAGTAGTTTAGTATATCATCTGATTCTTGTATTGTAACACCTGTGCCTCCACGGCCATCAAACAAATACCAAACCAATGAAATATTGTATTTCATACTTGGGATTTGTAAAAATATGTGTATCGTTTGCACATATCGACTCATGTTCGATTTCAAGCTTTAAATCGCTTTCTGGAGGGTTATACGCGCTCTGATGTGTAGATATAACCAGTTTAATCCAACGAACACTCTGGAAAAGTGAAATAGGCTTAACATACCTTAAATAACCTTTACATAACTTAGTTATAAGTTTTGGAAGGTTTGGTGTGGTGAAATCAAAGTTTAATCGCTTACAGGGACTAAAGTTGACAAACTGCGAAAGTATGCCAATTTGAACTGTAACAGACCTTCCGGAACATGAACATAAGTTAAACATACCATAAATATCCTTTACATAGCTTAGAAATAGGCTTTGAGGTGTTCGGTATGCTAAAATAAACTTTTGTGTCATTCAGGGACTAAAAGCGCCAAAAAGTGCACAAGTTTGCATTTTTACGCGTAACTTACGTTCTGAATACATCCGGACATCCAAAAATTTATGTAAGCACTAAAATATTTTATTTTAGTGTTCGGCATAAGAAAAATCCATTCGTTTCGTCATTTGGATCGTTTTTCGCGCTTATGCGCATTCCGTCGTAATTAAGCGAACATCGCGTTCGTACGGCTAAACGAACCGACATCCGAGATATTTTTGAACACATTTTAAGTTCCCTATACTTTAACTTCATTTTAGAGCTTTGAAATGGGGTTAACGGGCCTTAAACGTGTCAAAAAATGGGCTGAATGCATGACAGGGACCAAAAGTGTAAATCTGCCAAACTTGGGCCTAGCGGTGCGCTACACTTATAGCGTAGCGGTGCGCTAGGGGTCTGCTGACCAGATTCAGAGTTTTTAAACAGCAGGCTGCAGCTGTTTGATCCTTCACCACATGTTCCCAATTGCCTAGTCATGATGATAAGAACCATTTTAAGCTTCCATAAGGTTCCGACAAGTGTACGGGCAAGATCATGGCACGTTTTCCTTGAAACGATCTTAACGGTGGACCGAATACTATAAATACCCCACCCCCATTGCTTCTAAACCCACAAGAATTCTGATTTGAGAGCTCTAAGTTGAAACCATTGTTTCATACCTGAGTTCTTAGATCGGGATTAGCATTCGGGGACCCTGGGTAAGTATTCTTTCGTTCTTTTCCTTATTTTATTGCTTTTCGAGTCAGAAAGTCAAACTTTGTTTGACTTTCAGCGTTGACCAGTAATGGTCAATGCGAAGTTCGTAGGAACTTCGCAACGTGATTGTAATCACGTTGGTCATAGTCCCTTGGGACTATGCCCACTGATTACCACGTTGTCTAGGGTCGTAGGGTAGGCGATCTAATAAATCGCCTATACCTTCGAACCCGACCCAGTTTGGTCGATCATTAGGATCCGACCAAATACATTAGGTGACCCTAGTATAGGGCATAACCTTCCGAGGTTATACCCTATGGTCACATCGTTTAAGTAGTTGTATGATAGGTAGTTTATATGCCTTAGGTAAATTACCAGAATACCCTTTTCATTTATAATTGGTAATTAAGCATATGTAACCTAAACTTTTGTCACATAACTGATTATGTAACATATTTAGGCATATAACACTTGTCATAGGACTAGTTAGACGGTCCGAACGCGTTTCACGCGCACGACGCGTTAAAGTAGCATAAGTTACCTTAATGGGTCGCGATGGGTCGAAAGCACTTAGGTTTGGTTTCATTGTAGTATGTAGGCCTTGTTAAACCATATCATACGAGTTCCAATACTCATTTGGTTTACCAAGCCTCATTCTATCCGATCTCCCGATTTAAGTCCGGTTTATTTATATAGTTTTAGTTTGCCGACTGATTCCGTGCTCCCTCTAGCTTTGTTTGGTTGTTGTTCAAGACCTCCAAGCATTATCAGGCGAGTACATTATTCCCCTCTTTTACTGTTTTCAACTGTTTTGGGGTGACTCATATGTGCTAAATGTTTTCGATGTTATAACGATGGTTTCAAAAACAATTAAAACGATTTATACAAAACTAATAACGATTTCAATAAAGTGAACAAACTTGTTGGTTGTAGTTACATAACAAATGACATTCATTAGCAATGATCAAGCCGACCAGTATTAGGTTATGGTACCATAGGATCTGACAAATCCCGTTATTTACTACACCCGTGGTTATGTGTGGGTATGGTAGGTAGCGACTGAATCTGTAATTATTAACTTACCCTATGGAGGTTTGTTAATACGAAAACGAGAAGCGACGAAAACGAGAAGCGACGAAAACGAGAAGCGATGAAAGTCACGAAGGTTTGAATGTTATTAGCGAGACGACCTTATAAGTAGTTTCACGACCTAAAACGAATTAAACGATTTACGATTGGTTTTCACACGATGTTTTAACGATTGGGTAACGATTAGGTTTCACACGATGTTTTATCGATTGGGTAAACGATTGGCTTCAAAGCGATATACGATATTATTTTGGTTATACATATTACATGATTTACATTTGGGCATGAACATTACTTTGGTGGTTTGGTTTGGATTAAGTGATTAAGTAACAATGCGTGTGGAATATGATACAAGCATGGTGGATACGCCGCTGGTACTTCCTATATATAAGTGTTTGTATGGTATTACATATTGTAGCGTTATTTGAATCATTTCAGTTTGAGACATAGAACATTTTATACAAGTAACATACTTTTCACAAGACATTTATTTACAAACAACTTATCTTATACAAACTCATTTTACATGGTTATTCATTTAATCATGCATTATTCTCTTATTTATACATATCACCTGAACTTATCATTGTTTTTCAAATAATTTACTAAAACAAATGTTTTTGGGTTAAGAGTCATGGCTACGAGGTTTTACAAATTATAACCCGCTTGATTTGAGTTGGTTAATTAAGTTGCAATATTATACTCTTTTCAAAACAAGGTTTTTAAATAAAGTATTGCAACGTCTAAACTAGCCATGATTTCGACACTCCTACAAAACCTATGTACTCGCCAGCATTTCTTTGCTGACCTCGTTTTCACATATGTTTCAGGTATTGTTGAATGATATCGATTGATAAGATGCATGCTCACATAGGACTGGACAAGGCCTTAGTGACTCAATAACAATGATAGACTATGTTTAAATAGTGTATTTAGATTTCAAGACGATGTAATTATTCAATGTTTAATAAAACGAAACACTTTTTGGTATCCATGGTTATGAAACATTAATTCTGTTGCAACACGCCCCGATGTTTCCGCCGCGATTTGTTGTTTTACGCGGTCGGGGTGTGACAGAAAAGATGGTATCAGAGCCAATGGTTATAGGGAATTAGGTTATTAGTAATTAGTAATGCTTTGACCTAGTCTATAACCTTCTTAGGACCCTAACGCGAGTTTACTTGCGTTTAGTCATAAAACAATACTGTCACCTATCCTTAGGTGACAACCACAACAAGAACATAAATTTCAAAACCGCTTTGAAAACTAATCATCTGTTCTAGGATGATTGATTACTAGGTTTTGAACTCTCTATTGTAAGGTTTTGAACTCTCTATTATATGGTTTTGAACCTCTTTGAGTTTTCAAAACTTCGTCAAGGTTTTGGGTTTTAAATAATGTGAACACGTGCAAACTGGAAGGGTGAATGCCTGTATTCTGGGTTTTCTGTCTAGGCAAGCACTTCGTATACATCTCATCAGACGCGAGACCAGTTGTGCTTACCTGGGAATTCTTGGGATGAGTGTTCACTTATAGGCAAGCATGTCTTCGCGATACATTATTTTTGACCCATTTACTTTGATCAGTCACCGTCTCATTTGTTTGCCTTAGGTAACAAACAAATGATCGCAATCTTCATGCGTTATCATTCTGTTTTGATTGTCCAATAATCTTTCACCTGTTTCTCCCTATGCCTTTCTTTTTCTTCAAGAATGTCTCTTCATCACGATGACGCCCAGATATCTGAGCAAGCAGCCAAAATTCGCTCAGCGAATAGGCGAAGTAGTCCTGAAGACTGTTGAATTAGCTACTGCCATGTATCATCTCCAGGATGAAGCCACACAAGAGTCACCAAGTCAGGCAGGACCTAGTCAGGCGACAACACCATCAGCCAATAAACCAATCGAGGAATCAAAGACCATGGATGAACGATCCCCTAAGAAGTCAAAGAAGCAAAAGGCTTCTCAGAACTTCGCCATGGTCGCTCACAATGGTAAAGCAGTCCCCAACCAACCAGCTCAACCCCCTGCTAGGTGTGTATGGCTTTTCCTATGATACCTACATCAAGGAACTATGTACCTTACAAACTACTCTTGTGATTACTCTCTTTCAAATGATTGCTCATGATTCCCTCGAAAATTTTAAGTACTCGTTTCACTCTAAGAAACAAAGTACAGTAAATTAAGTGACATTATGAGTAATCGTGCTTTTCGCACATCTGTGCCTTTAAATCCTTGGTTAGATAACTAAGGGTATTTTCAAATCTCATACCCATTCCGTTTTAAATTTTTTTACATATACAGTACAAGTATTTCAAAACAATCTTCATGATCTCAAAACATTTCATATAGTTTGAAAACAATTTTTCTAGATGCATTGTCTATGTTATTTCAAAAACATTGGCCATGTTATCAAAACCAACCTTTCTAATTTCAAAATATTTCATATAGTCTGAAGACAATATTAACACAATACATTTTCTGATCAAGTGCATGATTTCGAAAAGCATCATTCATGTCTTTCAAAAACCTTATACATAATTTCAAAATTCATCTCGCATGATTTTAAAACATTTTTGTAAATATATCTACCTAATACACCTACTATATGATTTCAAAAAAAAATATTATATATAAGGTTTCAAAAACGTTAAACACATTTTTCTTAAAAGAACCCCATGCATAGTTTTCAAAAATATTTTCCTCATACATTGACTTAACCTTCAAAATTCTGCTTCATATGTCGCCTTGACATATCAAGCATCTCAACTTCATAAGCATTTTACATCATGTTTTGACCTAAGCACATCCAGTGCAAGGTTTCAAAACATCTTCAACTTCTAAAATTCATATGGGATCTTTTTATCTTTACAATTAGATCCTTGTGGATGATTATCATTCAAATCAGAGTCCTTAATTGGATTCCTTATGTACCTTAATTCGAACACTTCGGTTCCTAATAATCGAAATCGAATTTTCTTTTTGAATCTTTCTATCTTTATAGTTTGATTCTTGGTAATGTTTAAAGTACCAAATGAAATCCACGGAATGGATTCCTAGTATGCTTTAAATACCCATGTCCAAAGATAACAAATTAAACGATTATACAATTATGCGATTATGTGTTTATGTGTTATGTGTTCTCCTCTATTTTTTTTTTGTGTGATCCAATTTTCAAATCCTCATAGAATCTTTCGTATCTTTATATGAGGGATTCATAGTAGGATATTCAAAAGGTACTACTTTAAATCCTTAATGGGCTTCTACGTTGTAGTTAAAGACCCTTGGGATTATATGGTACCACTCCATGATTCTTAAGAAACCTTAAGTGGTCTAGTCAAAAAGATTGATTCACAATCTGGTTAAAGAATGACATCTAGTGATGTAGCTGAACAGACTCCTTGATAGTCTATTTAGATCATTTATTGATTTAATTAAAAGGACTCTATGGCGGTCTAGTTACACTCATCACAGGTTTGTTCATTTGGTTTTCCCCTACACACTATAAAATAGACTGTGTGTACTGTGCAAGGAATTGTCTGATTATGGACGCGTACATAATTATGAAATTTAGTGCATAGGAACCCAGTAAGATTTATTATGTGTAAGAACCGATAGTGACAAAAATAACGAAATGAGAACGATGTAATGGAGGTACGGTGGACGCACCAATGACACTTCATATACTTGTATATAAGTATCCCTCTTACATTGCAATCATGATGTTATTAAAGATTACTAGAAGTTCAGAACCCTAACCAATATTGTTCGATCTTTTCAACCTCATGTTTTCAAGCTCTCACAAGTTTCCTCTAAATAAATTTCGGGACGAAATTTCCTAAAGTAGGGGAGACTGTAACACCTGTGCCTCCACGGCCATCAAACAAATACCAAACCAATGAAATATTGTATTTCATACTTGGGATTTGTAAAAATATGTGTATCGTTTGCACATATCGACTCATGTTCGATTTCAAGCTTTAAATCGCTTTCTGGAGGGTTATACGCGCTCTGATGTGTAGATATAACCAGTTTAATCCAACGAACACTCTGGAAAAGTGAAATAGGCTTAACATACCTTAAATAACCTTTACATAACTTAGTTATAAGTTTTGGAAGGTTTGGTGTGGTGAAATCAAAGTTTAATCGCTTACAGGGACTAAAGTTGACAAACTGCGAAAGTATGCCAATTTGAACTGTAACAGACCTTCCGGAACATGAACATAAGTTAAACATACCATAAATATCCTTTACATAGCTTAGAAATAGGCTTTGAGGTGTTCGGTATGCTAAAATAAACTTTTGTGTCATTCAGGGACTAAAAGCGCCAAAAAGTGCACAAGTTTGCATTTTTACGCGTAACTTACGTTCTGAATACATCCGGACATCCAAAAATTTATGTAAGCACTAAAATATTTTATTTTAGTGTTCGGCATAAGAAAAATCCATTCGTTTCGTCATTTGGATCGTTTTTCGCGCTTATGCGCATTCCGTCGTAATTAAGCGAACATCGCGTTCGTACGGCTAAACGAACCGACATCCGAGATATTTTTGAACACATTTTAAGTTCCCTATACTTTAACTTCATTTTAGAGCTTTGAAATGGGGTTAACGGGCCTTAAACGTGTCAAAAAATGGGCTGAATGCATGACAGGGACCAAAAGTGTAAATCTGCCAAACTTGGGCCTAGCGGTGCGCTACACTTATAGCGTAGCGGTGCGCTAGGGGTCTGCTGACCAGATTCAGAGTTTTTAAACAGCAGGCTGCAGCTGTTTGATCCTTCACCACATGTTCCCAATTGCCTAGTCATGATGATAAAAACCATTTTAAGCTTCCATAAGGTTCCGACAAGTGTACGGGCAAGATCATGGCACGTTTTCCTTGAAACGATCTTAACGGTGGACCGAATACTATAAATACCCCACCCCCATTGCTTCTAAACCCACAAGAATTCTGATTTGAGAGCTCTAAGTTGAAACCATTGTTTCATACCTGAGTTCTTAGATCGGGATTAGCATTCGGGGACCCTGGGTAAGTATTCTTTCGTTCTTTTCCTTATTTTATTGCTTTTCGAGTCAGAAAGTCAAACTTTGTTTGACTTTCAGCGTTGACCAGTAATGGTCAATGCGAAGTTCGTAGGAACTTCGCAACGTGATTGTAATCACGTTGGTCATAGTCCCTTGGGACTATGCCCACTGATTACCACGTTGTCTAGGGTCGTAGGGTAGGCGATCTAATAAATCGCCTATACCTTCGAACCCGACCCAGTTTGGTCGATCATTAGGATCCGACCAAATACATTAGGTGACCCTAGTATAGGGCATAACCTTCCGAGGTTATACCCTATGGTCACATCGTTTAAGTAGTTGTATGATAGGTAGTTTATATGCCTTAGGTAAATTACCAGAATACCCTTTTCATTTATAATTGGTAATTAAGCATATGTAACCTAAACTTTTGTCACATAACTGATTATGTAACATATTTAGGCATATAACACTTGTCATAGGACTAGTTAGACGGTCCGAACGCGTTTCACGCGCACGACGCGTTAAAGTAGCATAAGTTACCTTAATGGGTCGCGATGGGTCGAAAGCACTTAGGTTTGGTTTCATTGTAGTATGTAGGCCTTGTTAAACCATATCATACGAGTTCCAATACTCATTTGGTTTACCAAGCCTCATTCTATCCGATCTCCCGATTTAAGTCCGGTTTATTTATATAGTTTTAGTTTGCCGACTGATTCCGTGCTCCCTCTAGCTTTGTTTGGTTGTTGTTCAAGACCTCCAAGCATTATCAGGCGAGTACATTATTCCCCTCTTTTACTGTTTTCAACTGTTTTGGGGTGACTCATATGTGCTAAATGTTTTCGATGTTATAACGATGGTTTCAAAAACAATTAAAACGATTTATACAAAACTAATAACGATTTCAATAAAGTGAACAAACTTGTTGGTTGTAGTTACATAACAAATGACATTCATTAGCAATGATCAAGCCGACCAGTATTAGGTTATGGTACCATAGGATCTGACAAATCCCGTTATTTACTACACCCGTGGTTATGTGTGGGTATGGTAGGTAGCGACTGAATCTGTAATTATTAACTTACCCTATGGAGGTTTGTTAATACGAAAACGAGAAGCGACGAAAACGAGAAGCGACGAAAACGAGAAGCGATGAAAGTCACGAAGGTTTGAATGTTATTAGCGAGACGACCTTATAAGTAGTTTCACGACCTAAAACGAATTAAACGATTTACGATTGGTTTTCACACGATGTTTTAACGATTGGGTAACGATTAGGTTTCACACGATGTTTTATCGATTGGGTAAACGATTGGCTTCAAAGCGATATACGATATTATTTTGGTTATACATATTACATGATTTACATTTGGGCATGAACATTACTTTGGTGGTTTGGTTTGGATTAAGTGATTAAGTAACAATGCGTGTGGAATATGATACAAGCATGGTGGATACGCCGCTGGTACTTCCTATATATAAGTGTTTGTATGGTATTACATATTGTAGCGTTATTTGAATCATTTCAGTTTGAGACATAGAACATTTTATACAAGTAACATACTTTTCACAAGACATTTATTTACAAACAACTTATCTTATACAAACTCATTTTACATGGTTATTCATTTAATCATGCATTATTCTCTTATTTATACATATCACCTGAACTTATCATTGTTTTTCAAATAATTTACTAAAACAAATGTTTTTGGGTTAAGAGTCATGGCTACGAGGTTTTACAAATTATAACCCGCTTGATTTGAGTTGGTTAATTAAGTTGCAATATTATACTCTTTTCAAAACAAGGTTTTTAAATAAAGTATTGCAACGTCTAAACTAGCCATGATTTCGACACTCCTACAAAACCTATGTACTCGCCAGCATTTCTTTGCTGACCTCGTTTTCACATATGTTTCAGGTATTGTTGAATGATATCGATTGATAAGATGCATGCTCACATAGGACTGGACAAGGCCTTAGTGACTCAATAACAATGATAGACTATGTTTAAATAGTGTATTTAGATTTCAAGACGATGTAATTATTCAATGTTTAATAAAACGAAACACTTTTTGGTATCCATGGTTATGAAACATTAATTCTGTTGCAACACGCCCCGATGTTTCCGCCGCGATTTGTTGTTTTACGCGGTCGGGGTGTGACATGTATAGTCAGTTGTTAGGTTCAGCAGTGTTTGTATAAGAACAGTAGATACAGGTTGTTAGACTGTTAGACGTCGCTTTCATGGTGACGTCAGCTGAGATGCATCAGCGGTTTGGTTTGTCTATAAATGGAGCAGTACTCTGTACTGTTACATTTGATTCGTTTTGAGAGAGTTCTTCTCCTCAATTCAATCCTTTCATCTTGTGCAACCAACTCTGGAGTATCTGGCTGAGGGGGAGTTTAGTCTGTAATCTTGCATTGTAACCTTTTGCTTTTGATGCAATCTTTCGACTCTATGAAAAGGCAATTGTTTATCAAACTATATTCTCCCTTGATTGTGTTTACAAAGTTTGTTATTCATTTCCGCTGCACTTAAAACTGCTCATATCTATTTGATTTATTCAAATCTCACAAACAAGCACAATCAGTAGATCCCCAGATCCTAACAATTGGTATCAGAGCCTGGACAGTCAAATTCGATCTAACAATCAATTTGACATAACAGTTCGGCTTAAAATTCATTGATACTAAGGTTGGTTGTATTTAGTTGAAAAACAGAGTATCGAGTAAATCATGTTCAAAGTGGTTATTCAAAAACTCTGTATATCAACCAAGATGTCATATGACACACAAATTTCACACAACAAGTGAATTCATGAACAAGACACTATTGGTTTCTAGATCTGAAAACATATCTGTTAAACTGTGGGATTATTTCATATTTTCAAAAATTGATTTCAATTGCTGTTATGAAAATTGTGATGTCACCTTGTTAAAATGCTAAAGTATGAACCTCAGATTAACAAAAACCTATGCTCATAAAACATTAGTGTTTTTGATAACATAAAAAGAGGGAAACTAAAACTTTAGTCATTCAGATCTTATGTGTTGTAAAGAGGTTGAGTTCCTCAAAAGGACTAAATCAACTATGTTAAAACACATTAAGAAAATTCACAAAAACTCAGAAGTGTGTTTATCGCAAAACTTTTGAAGTCAAAAGAAAAGAGTATAAACATAAAACACTTATGAGTCAAAGTTTAGGGTAATAATGGTTATTAAGCAACTATGTGCATTCATCTGTTCAGGAAAAGGTTTTGATTCCCGTGAATGAACTCCAAAGAGGACTAGACAAATGTTCAAAAATTTATCCATGAGTCCTCATGATTGCAATCAACTGACGAAGAAAATGGTACCAAACAGTGGTCAAAATGTATTTAGAATGTTCTACCAACTCCTGTCAAACCACTGACCATTTTTCATAAACTTGAGAATGTTATGATGACGTGTTCTTTTGAAAATATACCAGATCCTTTTTGATGCTGTTCTCAGAAAATCCTTTAATTTTTTTTATATAAAGGATTTTCTCGAATAACCAGGATATATTATTCATTTTTTTGAATAATATATTTTGAACTCTTGCTTGTTTTTGTTGGCAATAGTTTCAGTTCCTGTCAGGATAAAGTACCGTATTTTTGTTGGTATTATTGTCCTCATAAATAGGTCAGAAGGAAATGGTTCATATGTCGAAATCATATCTTACTCAGGTTTGTTTTTAAACATTTATCAAGGATTGATTGTCAAACTATACTTAAATTACTAGGGCACTCATGTTTTAATTGGATATTAAATGAAAGTGAGGTGCCTTAGTAAAAAGTTCTCATCATCTGGGGTACTAAACCACTGTCCCTCAAAATTGACATGTGGCAAAAACCTTGAATGAAAATTCTCAAAACAGTTGCTGAAATACTTGTCCTTCAAATCTATACTATTTACCCTAATCACTGTTTGATCAAACATCTGATCACTAAATACTATCCACTACTGAAAGTCATCCACTGATTCTTCATTTTGCTAAGACAAGCACTGATGCTCAAAATCAGTGTCTTATCCACTGATATGCTATCTACTGATAGTAAAAATCTTCCACTGTTTTCACTTTATTACCGTTGTAACTACTGATGCTTGGTACATCAGTGGCTCCTAAAACAACTGTTCTTCACCCTTCATCCATTTCATCAGTGTTTGACACGTGGTCAGTTTTTAGCCTTCAGATCAAAATAACCGCTGCCACATCAGCGATCACTTTTTCCCTACATAAAACCCTGATCAAAACCCCAAACAGGGTTTTACACTGTCGAATTGAATTCCAAAGTTCTCTTCACAAAGCAGTTTCCAACCTTTTCTTCCTAAATTTCTCTCTGATTCTTCTTCATCAAAATGACGAAGTCAAAATCAAAATCAAAATCTAAACCAAAATCACCATCATCTTCAAAAGAGGTCGCTCAAACGGCCGAAGAACCCATCGAGATCCCATACAAATCACCGCACAACTACTTGGGTCTCCTCACAAAACCTACCGATAACCACACTTTCGACTCCATCATTGATATACTAATCTGCATCAAAGTACAAAACTTTGTTGACAGCAGATGCTCCCATCTACTTGAAAACGCAGAGAGAGTTATGGAAAAAGGCGACGCTTGAAAAACAAGACGATAAAGCCACAACCATTAACTCTTCGATACAGGGTAAAGTGATTCAAATCACTCCACAATCAATCTCCGAAGTTTTTAAACTCGATGATCTAAAAGGTAAAATTTCTTTTGATAAAGCCGAGATGAAAATTGATTTCACAAAAAGGGGATATGCAGAACAATCAAAGGTAGATACCTTACAAAAAGGTTATTTTCCATCTGCACCCAGATTTTTATTTCACACACTTTTAAGTTGTGTTTCAAACAAAACAACAGCGTTTAAAGAAATACCATTGAAGATTCAATGCCTGGGCTATGCTATTTTAAACAATAAAGATTACAACTACTCCCAGGAGATCTTCAATGACATGGTAAAGAATGTTGATAGCAAATCATTTCTTTTTTTTTTTCCAAGATTTCTAAGCTACTACTTTAAACAAAAATTTGAAAAAGAGGATGAAAATTTGCCCAAACAAGGTGTCCATTTTCAAATAAAAGGCTTAACAAAAGAAACATTTTCAAGAATGATGGCACCAATAAAAAAAAGCAGAGATGTCTGAGAAGATTTCAGTAGTTACCCCTGCTCCTCAGACATCTGCTGCTGAGCCCACTGCTCCAGGTGATCAAGGCAGCACAACCACTACTTTGAAAACCACACCTGATATCACCAAAAAGACCAAAAGAAAATCTTCCAAAAAGCCCACCAAACCCAAGAAAAAGGCAACTCTGGAAGATGAGATCCCAGAGCAACTGCCTGTGACAACACAAATGTCACCACAAACCACTGCTGCTACTTCCTCACAGCAGTTGGAAGAAAGATCTCAACCATTACCTAAAACTCCTCCTGCATCCTCACAAAAGGATCAGGTTGTAATCAAAGGGACACCAAATTATGAAGCTCTGGATCCACTTGGATTCATCTTCCACAGTCCTGATCCCAAGGACATGTCTCTTTCAACTCCCATACCCTCACCAATCATACTACCACAATCAATAATACCCCTGTTGCATGCAGTTGATATTGCACAGACACAAACCAGTTCCTCTCTATCACCTATCACTGAGAGTATACCCCCACAAGTGACTGGGTCTGATGCTTATACCTATGCTATCCCAGCGACAGTTGAGGAGGTTACACTGCAGGAGTTACAAGTAACTCTTGTCAGTAGCTCAAGTGGAGCAGCAACTACAACTGATGGATTAACAGATCTTCAGTTGGACAGTTGTTTCATCAGTAAGACTCCCTTGAAGGCAATTTCTTCAATAGCACCATCGGTAACCACCAGTGAGTTAGTTCTAACCACTGGTACCATTAAAGGTCTATCAAGTGCTGAAGAAAGAAGTCCCCAGTACCAAGAACAAGGGGCATCAATGGGTGATTTTTGGGACTCAGTTCCTAAGTCACACATTGATACAACCACTGCTGGTGGGGATTCAGATGATCCTACTAAAGTAGGTGATGATTCAAAATATCAGGAATTGACGGACAGAGTTGACAAACTTGAAGAGTCAGTTGCTGAAATAAAAGATATGGTGCAAGAGATTTTGAAAGCTCAAAAAGCACAAGCCACTGCTGTTCCACCTCAAGCACCTGCTCCACCACAAGCATATGCTGCAAATGAGCTCTGGAATATCTTTCAACCCTTACTTGAACAACAAAAGCAGATGGCTGATCAGCAACATGAAACATATGTAAAAATGCTGACGAACATGGTAGAGTCGAGGTTTAAAGATACTCAGGCATATATTATAAAGCTATTAAGGCTCATATACAATGCACGACTCATGGTGGAAAAGTTCCCTCAACTATCCTTTTCATGGATAACCCCCTGGCAGATAATGCCAAAAAGGGGGAGAATGTCAAGAAGATGAAGAAAAGGGGAATTGAAGATGGTCTGTATGTTGAACCAGAACAAGCAAAACAACCATCCAAACCACCTCAAACCACAAAATCAAAAACTCTCATTCAAACAGCTGATACAATAGTGGTTATAAAAACTGCTATCAGTAGCCAAACAGCTGCCATTTCATCAACACACACACCTTCAACACACACCACTCTATCACACACCATCACAACCACTGTTCCACCACCATCATCGACTACAATCATATCACCACCACTGCCTCCTGCCATAAAGCAGAAGACAGCAGATGTTACAACATCTGCTGTAATGACAACAGTGATTGAGACACCAGTTGTTTCAACCACTGCCAGTCAATGACAATCACAAACTACTGTCACTCATATCACTACCACTAATCCACTCACTACATCATCAGCCTCTCCTACAATAAAGAGGAGAAGGATTCTCATTTCTGATGATTCACCACCACCATCACCACCATCAAAAACTACCTCACCACCTCCATCCCCTGCTCAAAAGCAGAAGACATCTGCTGACATATCAGCAGTTGTAATGACAACAGATGTTGAGACACCAGTTGTTTCAACAACTGTTAGTCAAACATCCACCACTGATCTCATCATTCTTACATCACAGCCTCCAAAGCCTCACAAAAGAAAAAGAGAAACAACACAGGCGACTGATGAAAAGTATGATCCTGTTGCTGCTAAATATCCATTGGAATTAGAAGCTGTGAAAAATGAGATGAAACAATTTTACACTGAAGATGATCCTTCAAAAAGGAAATTTCCTTCTCTCATAAGTTTCATAATTCCAGAAAACATGGATGAATATCTCGAAATAAAAGCAAGACAAGCAAGGATAAGAGCCAAAGTTGAATGCAAGGATCAAGGTGATGAAGCCATTTTGGAAAGAAGGGAATTCCTGCTCAACAAAGTCAAACAATTAGAAGAATATGCAAGTGATCTGAACAAAGAAATGTCAAGCCTATCCCCTGAAGCAGATCAACGAAATGAATTGAGAAAAGAATACCTTGCATACATAATGAAAGAAAAGTTTTATCCTGCTGAAGAGACAGAATTCAAAGACTGGCCAATAGTTGCACTAAAGCATGAGGCTAACAGAATTGAAAAGATTAAACTTGATCCACGGAAGAAAAAGACAGCTCCAAATTGGAACAAATACAAGAAATTCATAGCTGATCTTATTTCCGAGCATAAAAGAAAGAAGCAGGAGTTGGTGGATGGAAAGGTGGATACTGCGGATGCCATAGCAAAATGGTCAAAGCAGCAAACTGATGAAGCTTATGAAAGGCTTGAGAATCAGAGGATGAAAGTCTCCAACACTCCTAAAAAGTCTGACTACAAAAAGCTAAAGGAGCAGGTCAAGACTTTTGAAACACAAATCAGTACATCAGAAGCTTTTGTTACAAATTTGAGAAAAGAAAGGAAGGAAATGCTGACTGTTGGTGAAGAAAAGCATAAAGAAGATGATCTGATTGAAGTAGCTATCAAGAAATTGGCTTCTGATAAAGAAAAATTAGCAAAACTACAAGACCTTACCAAAAGGGTCAAAGTAGTAAACCAAACATCATCAGCAGATGTCACAAACAGTGAGCTGACTGACAAAGAAGTTGAAGCAGACATAGCTGCAGCTAATGAGATTATTGAAAAAGCATTCACACGAGTGTCTGAAGCTCATGATACTGCTCTACACTTCTTCTCTAGGCCAAACACTTTAAGTTCATCAGACAATAAAGCTCTCCCAAGAAACCCATTTGGTTTAAAAATACTAAAGTGGCTCTCTGATCAAAAGACCCACGTATTGACTCTGATCAGAACCAATGGAGAAGTGAGGCATATATCAAGGAATCAAGCACTAGGCCTAAGTGTTGAAGATCTACAAGATCTCCTTGAGCTTTCACTGTGCAGGGATGAGGCTGATTCAAGTTCCAAAGATTTTGAGGAAGAATTTAAAAGAAAAGCAAAGGAACTTCTGATGAAGAATAAAAATCCAGAATAACGAAGGGTTTTGGCATTATCTGTTCCAGGGGGGAGATTGTTGGGATTGAACCCTACCAGAGGAACAGATAATGTAAAGCCAAAACCTGATCACAACAGTGGATTCACAATAAGCAGCTGTTTACACTAAGTCTTCTCCCTTGAAAGTGATTACAACAGCTGATGGTCTTATATCCCCTGCTCGGATACAACTGCTGCTCCAAATAACTACTGATGAAGCCTAGAAGACTGCTGGATACTAAGCACTGCTGGTACAAACTCCTGATGACAAAGCACTGCCCAATCAAGGACTGATCAACCTTGAGGAAAGCACTGATGAATAGGATAAGCAGTAGTTTAGTATATCATCTGATTCTTGTATAGTCAGTTGTTAGGTTCAGCAGTGTTTGTATAAGAACAGTAGATACAGGTTGTTAGACTGTTAGACGTCGCTTTCATGGTGACGTCAGCTGAGATGCATCAGCGGTTTGGTTTGTCTATAAATGGAGCAGTACTCTGTACTGTTACATTTGATTCGTTTTGAGAGAGTTCTTCTCCTCAATTCAATCCTTTCATCTTGTGCAACCAACTCTGGAGTATCTAGCTGAGGGGGAGTTTAGTCTGTAATCTTGCATTGTAACCTTTTGCTTTTGATGTAATCTTTCGACTCTATGAAATGGCAATTGTTTATCAAACTATATTCTCCCTTGATTGTGTTTACAAAGTTTGTTATTCATTTCCGTTGCACTTAAAACTGCTCATATCTATTTGATTTGTTCAAATCTCACAAACAAGCACAATCAGTAGATCCCCAGATCCTAACAAGAAGAGAAGTTTTCGGCTTGTCCTCAAGCAAAACGTTTTTTAATCTTTGCTTTATTTTTATGTTATTTACAATCCTATTCATTATGATTTATTTGGAATGTTTCATAAGATAAATTACTTATTTGGGCATAACATGCCTCTTTAAAATTCCATTTATATACAAGTTCACGTACCTCACGGGAGATCACTCAACACTCGGCCGAAGATGTATTTTTGTGAAACACTCGAGACCGACATGGAACTTACTTTTACGATATGCTTGCCAAGCAATCAATCCTCCTCCTTTTTAACTATACACCTTTGTAAATATCAAGAGGACTTGGGGAAGGGTTAGGCTTGGGTTAAAGGTTGGTGGTTTTGGGGTAGTGGTTAGTAGAAAAGGGAGAAAGGCGTAAAAAGCGTCGGTTTTCGTAAAACTTTTTGTTTTTGTGACTTTTTATTCAAAAGAAGCATTTTTCAAACAAAGTTTCTTTTGAGGAACTTGTTTGTTTATTTCTAGAATTCATCATTTTTTTATAAGGAATGACACATGAAGACCGAGCTTTTTACTAAAATAAAGGGTTTAAAATGAAAAAAAGGTTTTTTTTTTGGTGGGTAAAGGGTGTTTGTTTTGTGGGTTAGAAATGAAAAGGTTTAGGCTCAAAGGGGTTAACTCGGGGGATTTTGGGTAGGTGGTAAAAAAAGAAAAATAATGGTGTTGAAAGAAAAAGGGGTTAGTCCTAATGCCTCCATCATTTACTTACTTGGGTTTAAGTTGATAAGGACCGGGAATGCATCGTCATGGCAAGTTCTAGAGTCGTAAGAAACCAAGCGGCTATTCACACAAGAAACGAAAGATGAGCATTTAGTTTAAAGATGTGTATTTATATGCTCAATTAAAGGATCAAAACTCACTTTTTGTGGGAATGTGTTTTTTATGTGATTAAGTATATATAATCAAATTTTAACTAGATTTGCCATGCCGTTTCATAATTTTCTTATGTTGGTTCTTTTTATCACGACGCTATCGGTAGTAAATTCGCAAAAATATAACCTTTTTAGAACTTGTTTTCCCAAATTAAACCAAGACAAGTGAAAAAAAATGAAAAGTTTTTGAAAAAATTTGGGGTGTTTAGCGGTTCCAATAGAGTAAGTAAGGCTTGTAATTAGGACTTGCAAAATTCAAGGTTTTAGCATCCACCCACACTTAAATTACACATTGTTCTCAATGTGTCCCAAAAATAAGTTTTTAGATTGATTGAATATGTAAAAGGTGTGTTAAAATAAAAAAATTTATGTTACTGGGTATCTGGACACTGCCCCGTGTTGGATGAGCACGACCCCATGGTCAGGTTGCCAGTAACGAGAACTTACAGAAGGTGGACACGGGGGCGTGTCTGGTGAACACGACCCCGTGTTGGGCAAAAATCTGCATAAATTAGACAAATAACAGGTCTGGGCGGTGGGCGCGGGGGCATGTCGGCTGGGCACGACCCCGTGTGGACAATCTGCAAACATTTAAAACAGGTTTCTGCTTTCGGTTCTGCTGTCCCGGCTTTAGTAGCACTAATGTTTAGTGCTCTAAGCCTCGTAGGTACCTGTTTTACTAATAAATATCACACCAAACAATAACAAACATCCTAATTTACCAAAGTTTCATCATCCACATCACAACAAAAAAAAAAAAAAAAAAGAAACACAGAAAATTTAAAAGTGTTAAGAGAAGTAAATTGTTCAACAAATGGCACGCATGCCATGCAATTGTTCATGAGAGATATGGGTTAACCTGTTAGACCTTCAACCATGTGATGATACCTCCAACTCCTCCCGATCAATCCATGTCCTCATCTTCATCATCATCATCCCCCCCGTGGCCCGCCATATACTCCCGGATGTTTCCAATATCATCCTGCATGTCGGAGATATTTCTTTCTATCACTCTGACATGGGCTTATGTGTTGCTGGCCATGTTGTAGGTGTTCCTGGTGCACATAATATTTTCCTGCAATAAATCATGTAAGCTCTGAAAGTTAGGAAAACCACCTCCTTGAGAGGAGGATTGACCCGGATCACCATGGGGCTGGTAGTTTGATTCCGTGATCCTCTAGCTTTGCTTGGTTGTTATCTAAGGACTTCTAAGAAATCTCAAGTGAGTACATAGTCCCCTCTTTTACTGTTTTTCAAACATTTTGGGATGAAATACATGTGCCTACTTGTTACTTTCGTGCTTTTTATGCTTTCATAACAAATACTTGCTATGTTCATTAGTACACGTATAGTACATGATTTTATCCATGTTTTTGCTATGTATGTTCATTTATTGCATACTTAGTACATTATTTTACATCACATGCTACGTATGTTAATTTATTGCATACTTAGTACATTGTTTTACATCACATGCTATGTATGTTCATTTATTACATACTTAGTACATTGTTTTACATCACATGCTATGTATGTTCATTTATTGCATACTTAGTAAATTGTTTTACATCACATGCTATGTATGTTCATTTATTGCGTACTTAGTACATTGTTTACACATAACATGCTTACATTTTGGTATGACATTTAGTTTGTTTAAATGGGACAAAAATACGTTCATTAACATTAGCTACGCCGCTTGGTACCATAGAAATTGACAACTCCCGTTCCTGAAATCCTAGGTTTTTTTGGGTGTAAGGAATGACTGAATCCAATATACATAATTCAGATAAACCTTTAATTTGTTTAAGGGTTTGTCGCCACAGTCGCAAGGCTTGAATGTATGCATTTTCACAATACCGCATAAATGTTTGTATCAGTAAAGCATGCAGTTATTTTACAAAACATTACTTTGGTTTATTTCAATACCTTGTTTTGTGCATTTTACCTATGGCTTTAGTTGACATATTTCACTTGCCATACATAACATTTGGTTACACATTACATGATTTACATTTGACAATAGACATTGTTTACACATAAACATTTTGACATTGGTTTACACATCACATGATTTACATTTGACAATAGACATGGTTTACACATAAACATTTTTGACAATGACAGGACATTTGGTGGTTTGTTTGGGTAAGTGATTTAAATAACGAGGCATGTGTAATATGATAAAAGCATGGTGGATACGCCGCTGGTACTTCCTATATATAAGTTCTTTTATAATATTACATATCGTAGCGTTATTTAAACCATTTCAATTTTGACATATTTCATTTTATACAAATAACATATCTTCACAAGACATTGTTTTACAAACAGTTTAATTTATACAAACTCATTTTACTTGGTTATTTATTTAACCATACATATTTCTTTTATATAATCTGATTTCTTATCAAATTTTTCGTATGATTTATAAAAGAAAACACCAAACAAGATTCATGACTAACTTTTATTAAACATTTCTTTAAACTTAAGTCATGAATCCTATTTTAACAAAACCTATGTATCTCACAGGCATTTTTATGCTGACATACCTATTTCATATATGTTTTCAGGAGCTGATGCGTAGGAATGATCGAGATACACTTACGCGGACTTGTGCCTTAGTGACAAAAAATGAAGCTAGACTAGTTAAATCGTGTTATGTACTCTCGTTTCCTTGTTTGTTTTAAGACAATGTAGCCGATGTTTATAAATAAAACTTAACTTTAAATACCATGGTTGTGAAACAATAATTCTGTTGCTACACTCCCCGACGTTTCCGCCGCGGTTTGTTGTTTTACGCGGTCGGGGTGTGACACATTGGGGGTTAATGCGACCGTGTCCTAGATATCCTTGGCTCATTTAATTGCAAATGGCCACGACCTAAGCACGGGGTGTAGGCATACACCTGTCAGATGCGATATGGTTTCTATTCCCCAAAAAGGGAATAAGATACACATAAACTCCTCTGTGGGTTTCCCGAGAAGGGATAAGTGGTGTGTCGGTTAATCATGTCTCGGCTTCTATACCGGGCCCTAAATGTATGACAACATGTAAATCTGTATACAAGATTATAAATATAATTGTCCCAAGTTATAAAAGAATTTCCGTGCCTTGTGCACTTAAATCAATTTTCATAAACATTTTCAAATGAGTCAGTTAATTGTATTTACCAGTGTAAACTGACGTATTTTCAAAAGACTAAGTGACAGGTACTATACGCAGATAGGCTGGGAGCTGCTTGGTGTCAATAAAGGATCATGCAAATCCTTAGGATGCCCTAAAGTCTGCTAAACTTCATTTTTTACATTTTATAATGAACCGCCTGTGGATTTAATATCACAAGCTCGTATGTAATTATCATTTCAGTATTTTCAGACAACTGGGTTTGTAATAATATTTTTATATTCCAAGACTTCCGCTGTGCTATTCTGTGTATGTTTGACTATGACGATACCAATCTTACGTCACAATACTCCCCATCGGGCCCACTGGACTGAGCTATAAATATTGGGATGTGACAGCTAGCGGCATTCGTAGGGCTCAGCGGTGATGCGTGTGTAGCGTTATATAATTTTTATGTATATTTTTAGCCCTTTTTAACACTTTAGTCAAGTTTTAAATTTATAAAACACGATATTTTACTAACACTAAACACACATATAGGCAAGTGCACCCATCGTGAGCGTAGTATAGCGTTGGTAAGATACCGAGGTCGTCCAAGGACACAAGAGCTTTTAGTACTGGTTTATCCTCAACGTCTAATCAAATAAAAATTTTAGAAAAAGGTTTTAAACATGAAAATAAAAACTAAAAATGCTGAAAATAAAAATAAAAATAAAAACAGATAGACAAGATGAATCACTTGGATCCGACTCGCCTTTAGTGTAACCTTTGATGTTTTCCGCACTTTTGCACTTTTTAAGAGATTATCTTAGTTATAGTAGTAGGCCACTCTTTTGAAGGTGGCGTTACCCTCAACCCAGTAGTTTGAGTCAGCAAGGATACAATTCTAAAGGGTTCGATTATTGAAAGATAATTAATTAAGTTATTAATGCGTAATGTGGTAGGCCCCTCTTTTGAAGGTGACATTACCCTCGGCTAAGTGGTTTGAGTCAGCAGGGGTACAATCCCAAGTAGCCGAGTTAATGTATTAATAGTAGTTTACAAATGAGGGGATCAAGCCATTCGCACCCCCGCCATCCAATACCAGTGGGTATTGAAGGAGGTCCTAGTAGGCTTGACCCAGGTCCTTGCAGGATCTATACACTGAACAAGGCAAGAACCTTACCAAACCATTCCCTTAACCCCCGACCAGGTAGCCAACATATCTCTATATAGACCGTAGAGATAGGAATGGTGTAAATCTTTTATTTTATATAGACAGTAAAATAACGCCAAGACACCACGGACAAATGATAAGGAAGTTTCACCTTCAACATAAGAAACTAGTTATTAAAGTCATTAATACAAAACCAAATAAAAAGTGCGAAAAGATTAAAGAACAAAAGTATTACACTAAATGCTTGTCTTTACCAAGTGATGTAAGAGACTTAGGCAAACATGACCTTTGATTGTCAAGAACTCTTACTATCAATCTTGGAACCCGAGACTACTACACACACTATATGATGGATGATGGTGGTGGATGTGGGTGTTGTGATGGTGGTGGAGTGTGGGTGAAGTGTGAGAGAGGTGGTTTGCCAAGGGATGCCTTTGAAGTGAACCAAGCAACTCTATTTATAGCCTGCACAGAAGCCCGGACACGGCCCCGTGTCCATCCACTTTCTCTTTCTTCATTAAATACAGTTTGTTTGCATTAGTTGACCACGCCCCCGTGTCCGCTGGGCATGGCCCCGTGTGCAGAAGCGTACCTGTATTATCAAGATTTGCTTGGATTCTGCGAATCTTAGCGTTGACCACGGCCGTGTTGAGCTGGGCACGCCCTCGTGTTGGGAAATAGAAGCTTCTATAACTTTGTCTTTTCTGCAGACACTTGAGCACGCCCCCGTGTCCGCTGGGCACGGGGCGTGTTCAGCCTTCTAATATCTTGTTTTTGCTTGGGAATATGCTGTCGAGGGGTCGGGCATGCCACGTTTATTCATTTTCTTGTATTTATGTTAGGTTTAGCTGTATTTTTGCTTCTTTTGTTCATTTGCGCTCATTTAATCCTGAAAATACAAAAGGAAGACAAAAGCATACTTTTTCCAACATTAGTACTAAAAAGGGTTAGTTTTATGCCTCATTTGATGTAATTTATATGTTGCATTTTACACACATCAAATACCCCCACACTTGAATCTTTGCTTGTCCTCAAGAAAAACTCTTTTTAATGTGGCTTACACACCCAAATGGAATGGGTAGAAGAGAAGTTTTGGGCTTGTCCTTAAGCAAAACTTTTTTTAATCTTTTCTTTATTTTTATGTTATTTACAATCCTATTCATTATGATTTATTTGGAATGTTTCATAAGATAAATTACTTATTTGGGCATAACAAGCCTCTTTAAAATTCCATTTATATACAAGTTCACATACCTCACGGGAGATCACTCAACACTCGGCCGAAGATGTATTTTTGTGAAACACTCGAGACCGACATGGAACTTACTTTTACCATATGCTTGACAAGCAATCAATCCTCCTCCTTTTTAACTATACACCTTTGTAAATATCAAGAGGACTTGGGGAAGGGTTAGGCTTGGGTTAAAGGTAGGTGGTTTTGGGTTAGTGGTTAGTAGAAAAGGGAGAAAGGCGTAAAAAGCGTCGGTTTTCGTAAAACTTTTTGTTTTTGTGACTTTTTATTCAAAAGAAGCATTTTTCAAACAAAGTTTCTTTTGAGGAACTTGTTTGTTTATTTCTAGAATTCATCATTTTTTTTATAAGGAATGTCACATGAAGAACGAGCTTTTTACTAAAATAAAGGGTTTAAAATGAAAAAAAGGTTTTTTTTTGTGGGTAAAGGGTGTTTGTTTTGTGGGTTAGAAATGAAAAGGTTTAGGCTCAAAGGGGTTAACTAGGGGCATTTTGGGTAGGTGGTAAAAAAAGAAAAATAATGGTGTTGAAAGAAAAAGGGGTTAGTCCTAATGCCTCCATCATTTACTTACTTGGGTTTAAGTTGATAAGGACCGGGAATGCATCGTCATGGCAAGTTCTAGAGTTGTGGGAATGAGTTTTTTTATGTGATCAAGTATATATAATCAAATTTTAACTAGATTTGCCATGCCGTTTCATAATTTTCTTATGTTGGTTCTTTTTATCACGACGCTATCGGTTGTAAATTCGTAAAAATATAACCTTTTTAGAACTTGTTTTCCCAAATTAAACCAAGACAAGTGAAAAAAATGAAAAGTTTTTGAAAAAATTTGGGGTGTTTAGCGGTTCCAATAGAGTAAGTAAGGCTTGTAATTAGGACGTGTAAAATTCAAGGTTTTAGCATCCACTCACACTTAAATTACACATTGTCCTCAATGTGTCCCAAAAATAAGTTTTTAGATTGATTGAATGTGTAAAAGGTGTGTTAAAATCAAAAATTTATGTTACTGGGTATCTGGACACTGCCCCGTGTCGGATGAGCACGACCCCATGTTGGGCAAAAATCTGCATAAGGTGGACACGGGGGCGTGTCTGGTGAACACGACCCCGTGTTGGGCAAAAATCTGCATAAATTAGACAAACAACAGGTCTGGGAGATGGGCGCGGGGGCATGTCGGCTGGGCACGACCCCGTGTGCACAATCTGCAAACATTTAAAACAGGTTTCTGCTTTCGGTTCTGCTGTCCCGATTTTAGTAGCACTAATGTTTAGTGCTCTAAGCCTCGTAGGTACCTGTTTTACTAATAAATATCACACCAAACAATAACAAACATCCTAATTTACAAAAGTTTCATCATCCACATCACAACAAAAAAAAAAAAAGAAACACAGAAAATTAAAAAGTGTTAAGAGAAGTAAATTGTTCAACAAATGGCACGCATGCCATGCAATTGTTCATAGAGATATGGGTTAACCTGTTAGACCTTCAACCGTGTGATGATACCTCCAACTCCTCCCGATCAATCCATGTCCTCATCTTCATCATCATCATCCCCTCCGTGGCCCGCCATATACTCCCAGATGTTTCCAATATCATCCTGCATGTCGGAGATATTTCTTTCTATCACTCTGACCCGGGCTTATGTGTTGCTGGCCATGTTGTAGGTGTTCCTGGTGCACATAAGATTTTCCTGCAATAAATCATGTAAGCTCGGAAAGTTAGGAAAACCACCTCCTTGAGAGGAGGATTGACCCGGATCATCATGGGGCTGGTAGTGGTACTGGGGTGGAGGACGGATGTGTGGAGCATGTAGGATGAGAGCTTCTTGAGAGTTCCATGCATGTCCTTGAACTATTTGAAATCTGATCGTCCAGTAATCCGCTTCGATGATTAAGTTAATGGAGCGGCAAATGACCATGTCCACTTTTCCTGACCACGGTCCCTTTTGAAAGGACCTCGGCATCCTTGGCACAAAGTGTTTGAAAAGGCAGTAGATCCACCCTCCAAATAGGATAGGAGTCGGGGGGGGGGGGGTAGCAAGTTGGTTCAAGTGCATGTTACGGAGTAGCAGGTATGGAACATCAAGGTTGACACGGTTGTGAATGCAATGGAGAACTTGCACATCACGCAACCGTACAACACCACCACTGTCGTGTTTCTGGAAGAGAGAGTAGGTGAGGACCCTATGGATGTAGCGGTAGAGAGGGTCCCTCAACATTGTGCTCTTAGTTCGGCTCGGGTTATAGTTCCCCTCCCTGATCTGAGCCCAAGCAGCTTGTCGTTGATTGTCTGGAATCTCGCGGAGACCGTTTGTGTTCTCTTCATCTCCAGCGTCCTCTTCCGAGTACAACCCGACAATTGCCCCAAATTATGCGATTGAGATCGAGTACGTGGTTCCTCCACAACGGAATTCTACCCCCTCATTGTCAAACGGACCCGCTCTTGTCTTGAAGACAAACGTGCTGTAAAATTCCATGTTGTATTCATGCACTGAGTGAAGCCGAGTGCAAAGAGCCGCTCGTAGTGGGCCGGTAACAATGTTGTTGAAGCGGTCTATTTGGTTCATTGCTTCAAGAGTGTCCATGCACACCTGTCGGGGATTTTCCTCGGGCCTAGTTCTTAGCACCTCATACCGCTCCTGAGCAGCCAACTCACTTGCGTTGAATCTGGTAAATTTTTTGGCCATCTGAAAGAAAACACCAAACAATTTGCACGAAATAGTGAAATTTTCAAAGAAAACTGAAAACAGTCAGCTGAACACGGCCCCGTGTTCAGCGGACACGCCCCATGTTTGCCTGAAATAAGCTGGACACGCCCCCGTGCTCGCTGAGCACGACCCCGTGTCCAGGCGTCTGTTTCGCAAAATTCCCATTTTTCGACCCGGTCCCAAAAACTTGAAAATTTTTGGTCGAGTAAGGGCGGTTTTCCCCGAAAATGAAACCCCAAGTGCTGTTTTTCCCAAAACAAACCGTTTACCCCTTCAATTTCATCTTTTTTGGTTCAAAATCAAGGGTTTGAGGTTTTTGTGAGAAATCGGGCAAATCTACAAACAATACAAGTTGATTTACTTCCTATAACATGTATCTATACTAATACTAACAGATCTAAGCAAAAATTTGGGGTTTCATCCGGTTCAAGTTGAAGAACCCTAGAGTTTTCCCCAAATTTTGATGTTAAACTACATGCAAGTACTTAAACTAACTAATTTTAAGGATAGAATCATACCTTAACGTTGTTAGAAGAAGGGGAAACATTGAAATCTGCAGAAAATTTCGCCGGAACCAGAGAGTTCTTGGGGAAACGGGGCGTGTTGAAATGAAAAAGTGAAGGAAAAAGGGGTTTTATCCCCGACAGTCGCGCGGACATGGCCCCGTGGGCGGGCAAAAATTTATATATATATATATTTTAGTGCTCATGTGAGTGCCCTGTTTCCCGAAACTTGGTATCTTACCGATTTAGATGTTTTCCCGATGTCCGTAACTTACAGGGTATGATGTTGATGCTTGAACCTTCGTTTCATCCTTCGGTCGCTTGAAGCGAGATTTCCTCCTCTTCATCCTCAATAAATCCTTGATAGAGCTTTAGCTGTTGGCCATTGACTTTGAATGGAATTCCATTCCGAGATTTAATTTCGACTGCACCGTGTGGGAAAATATGGGTGATGGAAAAAGGTCCTAACCACCTAGACTTTAATTTACCAGGAAATAATTGAAGTCGTGAATTAAACAATAGAACTTGATCCCCTACCCGAAATTCATTAGGTTTAATGTGTTTATCATGCAAATTTTTCATTCTTTCCTTATAAATTTCGGCTTTAGAGTATGCATAATTTCTTAATTCGTCTAATTCATTTAATTGGCAAAATCGATTTTTACTGGCAATTTCTAAGTCTAAGTTTACGTTTTTAATTGCCCAGTAGGTCTTGTGTGCTATTTCTACTGGCAAATGACAACTTTTTCCATAGACAAGCTTATATGGGGTTGTACCTATTGTTGTTTTATAAGCTGTTCGAAAAGCCCATAAAGCATCGTCTAATTTATCGGCCCATTCTTTTTTATTTAACACTACGGTTTTTTCAAGTATTCTTTTTAAACCTTTATTAGTCACTTCGGCTTGTCTGTTTGTTTGAGGGTGATATGTTGTTGAGACCCGGTGATAGACCCCATACCTTGTTAAGATTTTTTCAAGTTGATGGTTACAAAAATGGGTACCTCTATCACTTATTAATGCTTTTGGTGTTCCAAAATGAGAGAATAATCTTTTCAGAAATCTTACCACAACTCTTCCATCGTTTGTTGGAAGTGCCTCGGCCCATTTAGACAAGTAATCTACTGCCACAAGTATATATTTGTTTCCTTTTTGACGGTGGGAAAGGTCCCATAAAGTCGAGTCCCCACACATCAAAAATTTCACAAACAAGAATACCATTTTGTGGCATTTCGTTTTTGGAAGAAATATTACCTTATCTTTGGAAAGCGTCACATGTCTTGACAAGACTTTGGGCTTCTTTGTAAAAGGTTGGCCAATAAAATCATGAATCAAATACCTTTCGTGCGGTACTAGCGGCAACATGATGTCCTCCGTATGGACCTTCATGATAATGGCGGAGAATTCTTCTTGCTTCACTACCATGTACGCATCGACGGATGAGTTGATTGGCACACATTTTGAAAAGATAAGGATCTTCCAAAAAATAATGCTCTACATCAGCAAATAATTTCTTTCTTTGATGATGTGGCCATCCTTTTGCGACTATACCGCTAGCTAAGTAGTTAGCATAGTCGGCGTACCATGGCTCTTCTCGGTATTCCACCATTTCTAAGGACCCTGTTGGGAATTTTTCATTGATTAGCTCGTCCCTGGTTGCCTCCAAAGCTGGGTCTTCCAAGCGGGAAAAATGATCTGCTGCGGTGTTTTCTGCTCCTCTTTTGTCTTTTATTTCAATGTCAAACTCTTGGAGGAGTAGAATCCACCGAATCAAATGTGGTTTAGCATCCTGTTTCTTAAAGAGATATCGAATGGCTACATGATTTGTATAAACTATTGTTTTAGAAAGAACAAGATAAGAATGGAATTTATCAAAAGCAAATACCACGGATAGTAATTCCTTTTCTGTTGTTGTGTAATTTTCTTGTGCATCATTAAGTGTTTTACTAGCGTAATAAATTGGGTGAAAATGCTTATCTTTTCTTTGTCCCAAGACGGCTCCAACTGCAAAGTCACTTTCATCACACATGATTTCGAAGGGTAATTTCCAATCAGGCGCTATCATGATAGGTGCATTGACTAGCATTTCTTTTAGTGTTAGAAATGCTTGATTGCAATCCTTGTCAAAGATGAAAGGGGCATCTTTTTCAAGTAATTTTGTTAGAGGCCTTGAGATTTTAGAAAAATCTTTGATAAATCGTCTATAAAATCCGGCATACCCTAGGAAACTTGTGATAGTTCTAACGGAGGACGGGGGTGGTAATCGAGAAATAGTGTCTATTTTTGCTCGATCCACCTCCATTCCTTCGCTTGAGATTTTATGACCGACTACTATTCCCTCCGTTACCGTGAAATGGCATTTTTCCCAGTTAAGGGTGAGGTTAGTTTCCTCACATCGGGATAGCATTCGTTCAAGGTTATCGAGGCATTGGTCGTATGAATCTCCAAAGATAGAAAAGGCGTCCATGAAGACTTCCATTGTCTTTTCTATCATGTCATGAAAAATGGCCACCATTCAACGTTGAAAGGTTGCGGGGACATTACATAGACCAAAAGGCATGCGTCGATAAGCAAAATTTCCATAGGGACATGTAAATGTTGTCTTTTCTTGGTCTTCGGGTGCTATCGATATTTGAAAGTAATCTGAAAAACCATCTAAGAAACAATAAAATTTGTGACCGGATAATCTTCCTAATATTTGATCAATAAAAGGAAAAGGAAAGTGATCTTTCCTTGTTGCCTCATTTAATCGACGATAATCTATACATACCCTCCATCCTATGACGGTTCTTGTTGGTATTAATTCATTTTTCTCGTTAGTTATTACCGTCATACCTCTTTTCTTTGGAACTACTTGGATGGGACTTACCCAAGGACTATCGGAGATTGGGTAAATAAGTCTGGCGTCAAGTAATTTGATGACTTCGTTTTTAACCATTTCTTGGACATTTGGATTTACTCTATGTTGTGGTTGTATTACCGGTTTATAGTCATCATTCATTAAAATTTTGTGCATGCACATGGAAGGACTTATGCCTCTAATATCTACAAGCTTCCAAGCGATCGCGTTTTTGTGTTTTTTCAAAAGTGTAATTATTTTTCTTTTTCTACACTAGTTAATTTTCGACGAAACAATTACAGGTGATTTACCATCTTTGTCTAGAAAAGCATATTCCAAACCCTTTGGAAGTTCTTTGAGCTCAAGAGGTGGGTCTTTAGGAGACTCCTTATTTGGTTGCTCACTTTTATCAAGAACCACAAAGGTTTGTTCTATGGCGACCTCTTCTTCAACAAAGTGGTCAATTTCTTCTCTTGTATCGGGTGGTTCATCTTCATCTTCAATTATGGGGTCATTATTACCGAACGAACATTTCATTGAACGCTCAAGATCGACACTTTTTTTGAATGCCCCTAATTGAATAGATAGATTGTTGTACTTCTGATTTTTCAAGGCTTCGTGGGTCTTTACAAAAGGTCGTCGCAACACTAAAGGAGCGTCATCAAGGATGACAAAGTCGGTTGGGATTACCATTTGATTTGTTTGGACCAAGACATCCTCAACTACCCCTATTGACTTTATTATTTTCCGATTAGATAGAAAATGGGTATTTAAAGTGGAGAAAAATCACTAATACTTAATTTTTCGAAAATGTAGTTTGGCATTATATTAACATAAAGATCTTTATCAATTGTGATATTACTAATAAAGGAATTTTGAAAAAAACATGGAACCGGTGTGATGTTAATTTCAAATGGATCTTCTTTTATTAGCGTAGTTTGGTCATTTGTTAACTTAATGCTTACCGTTTCGTCAATTTTAGTGTTAGTGTTTAACTCTTTTAAAAACTTAGCATGAGTGGGTACTAAACAATGATCTTCGAAAGAAGGTGACAAGAGATTAATTTCTTTAAAATTAGACTATTCTTGAATTTTAACGTTGTCGGACTCACCTTTTTTGTTGTTTAACTCATGTGTCGGCTTTTCACTTACTTGTTCTTCCATTTTTACCTCTTCAAATATCTCCTCTTTATTACAAGTTAATTCTTCCCTTGCGCTGGACTCCTCTTCCCTTGCACGGGCTTCTTTTATATAGCGCTCGATAGTTTTAAGGTGTTCTATTATCTTTTCGGCTACAGGTGAGATAGTTGGTGCTTCGTCAAAGTGAGTTGAATGAGTATCATCAAAGCTTGAATTCGGAAGTTTGATCCTTGGTTCCTCGTAATACTCATATGAAGTAGATGGTTCACATCATTGTTCCTCATCATAAGTATATGAAGGATAAGGGTCGTAACTTTGTTCTTCATAATAATCATATGAGGTGGGTTGTTCACGCCATGCTTCCTCATAGTAAGCATATGAAGATGAAGGCTCATATCTTGGTTCCTCAAAGTATGAGTATGAAGGCTCATACCTTGGTTCATCAAAATATGAGTATGAGGGAGAAGGTTCATACCTTGGGTCTTCATAGGATGTGTATGAAGTGGACGACTCGTACCTGGGCTCCTCATAATAGTTGTATGAAGGGGATGGTTCAAAGAGGTCACAATATTGTACCGAGTGAGGGTTACCACAAATGGTGCAATAGTCTTCCCTATAATCATCCTCCTCATAGTGGTAGTTGTAATCTTCTGAGTATTGATCCATAAGAATCACTCAGCAGACCACAACAGAGTCTCTCTCGGGACCAGAAAACAAAAATAAAATTGGAAACAGAGACTGGACACGGCCCCGTGTTCAATGAGCACGGCCCGTGTTCAGGTTCTGTATCTGGGCGTTTTAATAAAAGTGACTGGTTTTGTGCAGCACAGGGGCATGTTCAGTGAGCATGACCCCATGTTCAGACTCTGTATCTGGGAGTTTTGAAAAAAAAATGTGCAGCACGGCCCCGTGTTCAGTTTACTGTAAATGCAAAAACTAACTAAAATGCAGAAAATGTGCGCGCGTTTTAAAAAGGTTTTGAAAAACTGATTAGGCCGTCGATTTTAAGCTTTCTTAAAATCCTTGGTCCTCGGCAGCGGGACAGAGGCCCGGACACGTCCCCGTGTCCATTGGGCATGACCCCGTGTCCATCCACTTTCTCTTTCTTCATTAAATACAGTATGTCTGGATTAGTTAACCATGCCCCCATGTCCGCTGGGCACGGCCCCGTGTGCAGAAGCGTATCTGTACTATCAAGATTTGCTTGGATTCTGCGAATCTCCAAGGCCATCAAACAAATACCAAATCAATGAAATATTGTATTTCATATTTGGGATTTGTACAAATATGTGTATCATTTGCACATATCAATTCTTGTTCGAGTTCGAGCTTTAAATCGCTTTCTGGAAGGTTATACGCGATCTGATGCGTAAATATAACCAGTTTAATGCAACAAACACTCCGGAACAGTGATATAGGCTTAACATACCTTAAATAACCTTTACATAACTTAGAAATAAGTTTTGGAGGGTTTGGTATGCCGAAATCAAGTTTATTTGCTTACAGGGACTAATTTTGACAAACGGCGAAAGTATGCCGATTCATATTGTAATAAACATTACGGAACATGATCATAAGTTAAACATGCCTTAAATATCCTTTACATATCTTAGAAATAGGCTTTGAGGTGTTTGGTGCGCAAAAATAAACTTATTTGATCAACAGGGACTAAAACCGTCAAAAAGTGCATAAGTTTGCATTTTCGCGCATATCTTACGTTCTAAATATATCCGGACATCTAAAAATTTATGTAAACATTAAAATATTTTATTTTAGAGATTGGCATGATAAAATTCCATTCGTCGCTTAATTTGGATCGTTTTTGCGTTCGTTACGACTTCCGTCGTAATTAACCGAACAACGCAACCGTACAACCAAACGAACCGACATCCGAGATGTTTTTGAGCATATTTTAAATTACCTATACTTTAACATCATTTTAGAGCTTTGAAATGGGGTTAACGGGGCTTAAAAGTTCCAGAAATCAAGTTTTACAAGTGCATGGACCATTTTTGAAGTTTCTGACCAGATTCAATGAACCTAGTCCAATTTTGAAGTGTTGATGGTTTTAATGGCTGGTTTGGATGCTATGGGCTCAAATTTTTTGGTTTTAAACATTCCCATGGTTTTGAAAACCATGAGCCCAAGTGGAGGGCCAAGATCAAAGCACGAAATACGAGGAACGATCCTAACGGTTTACCGAATCCTATATAAACCCTTGCCTTCCCTTCACTTCATTTCAACTCACACTTTGGTTCAATCAGCTCTAATTTGAAGTTATTACTTCATACCTAAGTTTTTTGAATCAAAACTTCCTTGCTTGGACCCTTTGTAAGTCTCTTTCGTGCTTTTTATTCGTTTTTAGCATGAAAGTCAAACAGTGCTTGACTTTCTGCTTTGACCACGAGTTGGTAAACACGAAGTTCGTTGAACTTTGCAACGTGAGCGTAATCATGATGGTCATAGTCCCTTGTGACTATACTTACTGATTACCACGTTGATTAGGTGTAGTGACGAGTCGTAGTTTCGGTCAAAATATGTGTTCTTGCGTATTTTGCAACCAAACTACTTTTGGGTATCAAGACCCTTTGTCTTAATATCAAACTTGTTTTCAAACTTCCTTAAAAATGTTCCAACATGTTTAACTCGTCACTTTAGGTTCAATGCTTATATAGGTTCGTAGAATAAGCGGTCTAAACAACCACTTAGACTTTCGAACCCGACTCGTTTGGTCGATAATTAGGATCCGACCAAGCATATTATGTGACCATAGTTGCATAGGGAATAACCTTCCGAGGTTATACCTTATGGTCACTTCATTTAAGTAGTTATATGATAGGTAGTTTATATGCCTTAGGTAAATGACCAAAATGCCCTTTTTACGCATAAATTCATTTTAAGCATATGTAACCTAAATTTTGACATCTAAACTGATTAGGTAACATTATTAGACATGTTAAGGCATATATTACTTATTATAGGACTAGTTAGGCGGTCCGAACGCGTTTTACGCGAACGACGCGTTAAAGTAGCGTAAGCTACCTAAACGGGTCGTAATGGGTCATAAGCACTTAGGATAGGTTTCCGTTTTAGAATGTGAGCTTTGTTAAACCATATTACATGAGTTCTTACACTCATTTGGTTTACGAAACCACATTTTATCCGATCCTCCAATTTAGGTCCGTTTATTAACGAAGTTACCTATATTAGGTGTCGTTTGATTTCCGTGATCCCTCTAGCTCTGCTTGGTTGTTGTTCGAGACTTCTAAGCACCCTCAAGTGAGTACATAGTCCCCTCTTTTACTGTTTTTCAAACGTTTTGGGGTGATACACATGTGCCTACTTGTTACTTTCGTGCTTTCCATGTTTTCATATCATATGCTTGTTATGTTCATTAGTATTCTTATAGTACATGATTTCATTATTTTTTGCTATGTATGTCCATTTAGTGCATACTTAGTAGTTAGTACATTTGTTTTACATTTCATTTTATGCTATGTATGTCCATTTAGTGCATACTTAGTACATTATTTTCATAAAACATGCTTACATTTTGGTATGACATTTGGTTTGTTTAAATGTCTCAAAAATACATTCATTAACATTTGCTACACCGTTCGTTAGTAGGTAGTGGTACCATAGGAATTGACAACTCCCGTTCCTGAGATCCTAGGTATGTTTGGGTCGAAGGAATGACCGAATTCGATACACATAATTCAGATAAACCTTTAATTCATTAGGGGTTTATCGCCACAGTCTCAAGGCTTGAATGTATGCATTTTCACAATACCGCATAGATGTTTGTATCAGTAAAGCATGCATTATTTTACAAAACATAACTTTTGATTATTATTTTATCAAATGCATTGTTTTGTACATTTCTTTCCTATATGGTTGAGTAAATGCTTTTAATCAATAAATACTTTTATTCATTATATATTACATTTGGTTATACATGAACATTTTTACATTGGTGGTTTGTTTTGGTAAGTGATTTAAATAACGAGGCGTGTGTAATAAGATAAAAGCATGGTGGATACGCCGCTGGTACTTCCTATATATAAGTGCTTTTACAGTATTACATATCATAGAGTTATTTAAACCATTTCAAGTTAGACATAATACATTTTTACACTCATATCATATCTTCATGAAACATTGTTTTACAAACTACATATTTTATGCAAACTCATTTTACTTGGTTATTAATTTCATTATACATTGTTCTTTTATATTATCTGATTTCTTATCACTTTTCTATGATTACAAAAGAAAACATTTTACAAGGATCATGACTTACTTTTGTTAAACATATTTTTCTAAACTTATAAGTCATGAATCCTAAATCAATAAAACCTATGTATCTCACATGCATTTTTCTGCTAACGTACCTATTTTCACATGTGTTTCAGGAAATGATGCATAGGATTAATCAAGTTACATATAGGCAGACTCGGGCCTTAGTGACATTAAAAGATGCAAGGCTAGTTAATTATGTTATGCTTCCTTGTTGTTAAGACATTGTTATTTATTTTAGTCAATAAAACAATATTTAAATTTCCATGTGTTATGAAACAATGATTCTGTTACAACACTCCTCGATGATTCCGCCACGATTTGTTGTTTTACGTGGTCGGGGTGTGACAGAAAATTTGGTACCAGAGCCCATGGTTAAAGGGAATTAGGTTATTAGTAATGCTTTGACCTAGTCTATAACCTTCCTAGGACCCTAACGCGAGTTTACTTGCGTTTAGATCTTAAAACAATACCGTCACCTATCCTTAGGCGACAACCACAACAAGAACATAAATTTCAAATCTGCTTTGAAAACCAATCATCTGTTCTAGGATGATTTATTATAAGGTTTTGAACCCTCTAAGTTTTCAAAATCTCGTCAAAGTTTGGGTCTTATAATGTGAACACGTGCAAACTGGAAGGGTGAATGCATGTACTCTGAGTTTTCTGTCTAAGGCTAGAGTGTTCGTACAAATCCGCAGAATCGGACCAGTCACTCTTACTTGGGAACTCTTGGGGTGAGTGTTCACTTATAGGAAAGCATGTCTTCAGTGATACATTAATATGACCCGTTTACTTTGATTTGTCACCATCTCATTTGTTTGCCCTAGGTAACAAACAAATTATCGCAATTTTTTGCATTGCCATTCTGTTTTGATTATCTGATAACATTTCACTTGTTTCCTCCTATGTCTTTCACTTCCTCCAGAATGTCTCTTCATCGCAGGGACACTCAAATGTCCGAGCAAACTGCCAAATTTGCCCAGCGAATAGGCGAAGTAATCCTGAAGTCTGTGGATTTAGGTATCACCATGTCTCGTCTCAATAATGAAGCCACCCAAGAAGCATCGAAAGAAGCAGAAGCCAAGCCTTTGAAAAGGTCAAGGAAGCGTAAAGCTTCAAAGAAACCTGCAGCAGTTGCACCAAATCAAGCGGAACCTAGCCAGGTGGCAGCACCACCAGCGAAGAAGCCGTACTTGGGAACTGCTTCCTTGTGCAATCGATGCAACCATCATCATCCAGATCAAACACCATGTTTCAAATGTACCCACTGTGGACGATGGGGACATTTGGTTGACGTGTGCCGCTTTGCTATCCAAAACAAAGCTGTTGCAAATCTTGCTGCTACTCAACTCCAAGCCAACCCTGCTCAAGCTCACTTTCCTCCTGGATCGTGCTACAATTGTGGCAAGATGGGTCATTTCGTGAATAAATGCCCAAAGATTGTCAACGCAAATCCAACCCACGGATGAGCATTTGGCTGATTAGAAGAAACTGTTGCTTTAAATAAATTTGAATCTTCTGCTTTTGTATCTTTTGTTGAATCCTGAAACAATCTGCTTTGTTTATAAATAAATTTTTGTTCACAATTCTGATGTACAAGTGTAGTTACATATGTGTATTGCATTTCCCTATGATACCTACATCAAGGAACTATGTTCTTTAAACAAACTACTCTTTTGATTTCCCCTTTCATGTGATCACTCATGATTTCCTCGAAAATTTTCAAGTACTCGTTTCATTCTAAGAGACGAAGTACAGGAAATAAAGCGACATTATGAGTGATCGTACTTTTTGCACATCCGTGCCTTTAAATACTTGGTTAGATAACTAAGGGTAATTTTTCAATCTCATACCCACTACATTCTGATTTTCATAACAACATGCATAACATAAGTTTTCAAAACAACCTTCATTATTTCAAAAACATTTTATATATAGTTTGAAAACATTTTTAATATAGTATATTTACCTAACATATCAAGTGCATGATTTCAAAAGTATCATTCATATTTTCAAAAACCTTATACATAATTTCAAAATTTCATCTCGCATGATTTTAAAACATTTTATAAATATACTTATCTAATACACCTACTTTATGATTTCAAAAGTATTATGTATGGTTTCAAAAACATTAAACACATTTCTAAAAGGACCCCATGCATAGTTTTCAAAAACATTTTTCTCATGCATTGACTTAACCTTCAAATTCTGCTTCCTATGTCACCTTGGCATATCTAGCACCTCAACTTCATAAGCATTCTACCTCGTGTATCGACCTAAGCACGTCTAGTGCAAGGTTTTGAAACGCCTCCCGCTTTTCAAATCCCAAAATCTATATGGGATCTTCTTATCTTCACAATTAGATCCTTGTGGATGATTGTCATTCAAATCAGAATCCTTCATTGGATTCCTTGTATGCCTTAATTCGAACATTTCGATTATAAACATTTCGATTCCTTATAATCGAAATCGAATTTCCTTTTTAAGATCTTCCTATCTTTATAGTTAGATTCTTGAAAATATTTAAAGTGCCAATCAAAATCCACGGATTGGATACCTGGTGTGCTTTAAATACATGTGCCCAAGTAACAAATTAACAAAATGATAACAAATTAAAAGATCAAGATAAACAATTTTGTGAATTATGTGATTATGTGTTTTCTTTTGTGAGAGATTCACAGTAGGATATCCAAAGGTACTACCTTAAATCCTTAATGGGCTTCTACGTAATAGTTAAGACCCTTGGATTATATAGTACCATTCCATGATTCAAAAGAGACCCTTTGAGTGGTCTAGTCAAAAAGATTGATTCAGAATCTGGTTAAGAATGACATGTGATGATATAGCTGAAAAGACTCCTTGGTGGTCTATTTAAAGAGATCATTTATTGATTCAATTAAAAAGGACCCTAGGATGGTCTAGTCATGCTCATCACAGGTTTGTTCATTTGGTTTTCCTCTACACATTATAAAATGCACTGAGTGGACTATGCAAGGAATTACGTAATTATAGACGCGTACATAATTATGAAATTCAGTGCACAGGAACCCAGTAAGATTTGTCATGTGTAAGAACCGATAGTGACAACAATAACAAAACGTGAACAATGTAATGGAGGTACGGTGGACGCACCAATAACGCTTTATATACTTATATATAAGTGTCCCTCTCACATTGCAAACATGATGTTATTTAAAGTTACTAGACGTTCAGGACTCTAACCAGTGTTGTTTGATCTTTTCCACTTCATGTTTCAAGCTCTCACAAGTTTCCTCTAAATAAATTTCGGGACGAAATTTCCTAAAGTAGGGGAGACTGTGACACCCGTGCCTCCACGACCATCAAACAAATACCAAATCAATGAAATATTGTATTTCATACTTGGTATTTGTACAAATATGTGTATCATTTGCACATATCAATTCTTGTTCGAGTTCGAGCTTTAAATCATATCAATTCTTGTTCTAGTTCGAGCTTTAAATCGTTTTCTCGAAGGTTATATGCGATCTGATGCGTAAATATAACCAGTTTAATGCAACAAACACTCCAGAATAGTGATATAGGCTTAACATACCTTAAATAACCTTTACATAACTTAGAAATAAGTTTTGGAGGGTTTGGTATGCCGAAATCAAGTTTATTCGCTTAAAGGGACTAATTTCGACAAGCTACGAAAATATGCCGATTCATACTGTAACAAACATTATGGAACATGATCATAAGTTAAACATTCCTTAAATATCCTTTACATAGCTTAGAAATAGGCTTTGAGGTGTTTTGTGCGCAAAAATAAACTTATTTGATCAACATGGACTAAAAGCGTCAAAAAGTGCATAAGTTTGCATTTTCACGCATATCTTACGTTCTGAATATATCCGGACATCCAAAAATTTATGTAATCATTAAAATATTTTATTTTAGTGATTGGCATGATAAAATTCCATTCGTCGCTTAATTTGGATCGTTTTTGCGTTCATTACGACTTCCGTCGTAATTAACCGAACAACGCAACCGTACGACCAAAAAAACCGACATCCGAGATGTTTTTGAGCATATTTTAAATTCCCTATACTTCAACATCATTTTAGAGCTTTGAAATGGGGTTAACGGGGCTTAAAAGTGCCAAAAATCAAGTTTTACAAGTGCAGGGACCATTTTTGAAATTTCTGACTAGATTCAATTAACCTAGTCCAATTTTGAAGTGTTGATGGTTTTAATGGCTGGTTTTGGATGCTATGTGCTCAAATTTGTTGGTTTTAAACATTCCAATGGTTTTGAAAACCATGAGCCCAAGTGGAGGGCCAAGATCAAAGCACGAAATGCGAGGAACGATCCTAACGGTTTACCGAATCCTATATAAACCCATGCCTTCACTTCATTTCAACTCACACTTTGGTTCAATCAGCTCTAAGTTGAAGTTATTACTTCATACCTGATTTTTTTGAATCAAAACTTCCTAGCTTGGACCCTTTGTAAGTCTCTTTCGTGATTTTTATGCGTTTTTAGCACGAAAGTCAAACAATGTTTGACTTTCTGCTTTGACCACGAGTTGGTCAACACGAAGTTCGTTGAACTTCACAACGTGAGCGTAATCACAATGGTCATAGTCCCTTGTGACTATACCTATTGATTACCACGTTGATTAGGTGTAGTGACGAGTCGTAGTTTCAGTCAAAATACGTATTTTTACGTATTTTGCAGCCAAACTACTTTTGGGTATCAAGACCCTTTGTCTTGATATCAAACTTTTTTCAAACTTCGTTAAACATATTCTAACATGTTTAACTCGTCACTTTAGGTTAAGTGCTTATATAGGGTCGTAGAAAAAGCGGTCTAAACAACCGCTTAGACTTTCGAACCCGACCCGTTTGGTCGATCATTAGGATCCGACCAAGCATATTATGTGACCATAGTTGCATAGGGAATAACTTTCTGAGGTTATACCTTATGGTCACTTCGTTTAAGTAGTTATATGATAGGTAGTTTATATGCCTTAGGTAAATGACCAAAATGCCCTTTTTACGCATAAATTCATTTTAAGCATATGTAACCTAAATTTTGACATCTAAACTGATTAGGTAACATTATTAGACATGTTAAGGCATATATTTCTTGTTATAGGGCTAGTTAGGCGGTCAGAACGCTTTTTACGCGAACGACGCGTTAAAGTAGCGTAAGCTACCTAAACGGGTCGTAATGGGTCATAAGCACTTAGGATAGGTTTCCGTTTTAGAATGTGAGCTTTGTTAAACCATATTACATGAGTTCTTACACTCATTTGGTTTATGAAACCACATTTTATCCGATCCTCCGATTTAGGTCCTTTTATTAATGTAGTTACCTATATTAGGTGCCGTTTGATTTCCGTGATCCCTCTAGCTCTGCTTGGTTGTTGTTCGAGACTTCTAAGCACCCTCAAGTGAGTACATAGTCCCCTCTTTTACTGTTTTTCAAACATTTTGGGGTGATACACATGTGCCTATTTGTTACTTTCGTGCTTTCCATGTTTTCATATCATTTGCTTGTTATGTTCATTAGTACTCTTATAGTACATGATTTCATTATGTTTTTGCTATGTATGTCCATTTAGTGCATACTTAGTACGTTTGTTTTACATTTCATTTTATGCTATGTATGTCCATTTAGTGCATACTTAGTACATTATTTTCATAAAACATGCTTACATTTTGGTATGACATTTGGTTTGTTTAAATGGCTCAAAACTACATTCATTAACATTAGCTACGCCGTTCGTTAGTAGGTAGCATGGTTGTAAAAGTCGCTAGGCGCTCCCTAGTCGGATTCGGGAGTACTCGGGAAGTACTCGGCTTAGGCGGAGACTACTCGTGGAGTAATTGGCCTGGGAGAACAGTACTCGTGCCTCGGCGACATACCTTGTAGCGGGTACCCGGGGAGTACTCGGAGCCTAGGCGGGACTTTTACAACCATGGTAGGTAGTGGTACCATAGGAATTGACAACTCCTGTTCCTGAGATCCTAGGTATGTTTGGGTCGAAGGAATGACCGAATTCGATACACATAATTCAGATAAACCTTTAATTCGTTAGGGGTTTATCGCCACAGTCTCAAGGCTTGAATGTATGTATTTTCACAATACCGCATATATGCTTGTATCACTAAAGCATGCATTATTTTACAAAACATAACTTTTGATTATTATTTTATCAAATGCATTGTTTTGTACATTTCTTTCCTATATGGTTGAGTAAATTCTTTTAATCAATAAATGCTTTTATTCACTATACATTACATTTTGTTATACATGAACATTTTTACATTGGTGGTTTGTTTTGGTAAGTGATTTAAATAACGAGGCGTGTGTAATAAGATAAAAGCATGGTGGATACGCTGCTGGTACTACCTATATATAAGTGCTTTTATAGCATTACATATTGTAGTGTTATTTAAACCATTTCAAGTTAGACATAATACATTTTTACACTCATATCACATCTTCATGAAACATTGTTTTACAAACAACATATTTTATACAAACTCATTTTACTTGGTTATTCATTTCATTATGCATTATTCTTTTATATTATCTGATTTCTTATCACTTTTCTATGATTATAAAAGAAAACATTTTACAAGGATCATGACTTACTTTTGTTAAACATCTTTTTCTAAACTTATAAGTCATGAATCCTAAATCAATAAAACCTATGTATCTCACAGGCATTTTTATGCTGACGTACCTATTTTCACATGTGTTTCAGGAAATGATGCATAGGATTGATCAAGTTACACATAGGTAGACTCGGGCCTTAGTGACACTAAAAGATGCAAGACTAATTAATTATGTTATGCTTCCTTGTTGTTAAGACATTGTAATTTCTTTTAATCAATAAAACAACATTTAAATTTCCATGTGTTATGAAACAATGATTCTGTTACAACACACCCCGATGATTCCGCCATGATTTGTTGTTTTACGTGGTCGGGGTGTCACATTGACCACGGCCGTTTTCAGCTGGGCACGCCCCCGTGTTGGGAAATAGAAGCTTCTACAACTTTGTGTTTTCTGCAGACACTTGAGCACGCCCCCGTGTCCGCTGGGCACGGGGCATGTTCAGCCTTCTGATCTCTTGTTTTTGCTTGGGAAGATGCTGTTGAGGGGTCGGGCATGCCACGTTTATTCCTTTTCTTGTGTTTATGTTATATTTAGCTGTATTTTTGCTCCTTTTGTTCATTTGCGCTCATTTAATCCTGAAAATACAAAAGGAAGACAAAAGCACACTTTTTCCAACATTAGTACTAAAAAAGGGTTAGTTTTATGGCTCATTTGATGTAATTTATATGTTGCATTTTACACACATCAGCGGTTCATGGAGATAACCGGCAGGTAGGATCTTGGAGGGTTGTTAAGCACCAAGCTTGGTTTCGACAAATCTAAAGTAACATGTTTTCGATGTAAAAAAAAGGGTCACTTCAAGAGGGAGTGTGTCAACCGAGAAGTAGCAGATCATGGTAATCCTTCCCATGATGACTACTACAAAAAGGCAATTTATCATAAAACCGGTGAACATACTTCTGGAGAAAGCCTAAAGAAGATTACTGGAAATTCATCAAAAGAAAAATCACAAGCTTTAGTGATACGTGATCATGCCAAACCCAAGATTGAACATGCCAAACACAGGGTTACTAATGCAAATGAAGGGTTTAATTGGAATGATTATCTTAGTGATGATGATGGTGAAACTGCTTTAGTGGCTGAAGTAAAAGAGAGTGCATTTGTAGCTATGGTAAAAGAGAAAACAAAAGAAGAAATTATGCAAGACAAAACGTCAAGAGAAAGATTCTTTGCAGATTGCAGAATACAACAAATGCATGAAGATGCTCAAAGCTGTAAACGATGGGATAAGAAGAGAGAGTGTTATATCAACCGCAAGGGAGATCCGGTTGTTCATTAACGTGAGGTGTTCTACAATGATGTGCTTGCTGTTATTCCTCTGTCTGGCGAATTTTATTCAAAGAAAGAAACAAAGAAAGATTAACTCAAGAAGCTAGACAAGATAATCAGGGGAGTAATGACAGCTAGTTTGCAAAAGAGAGATGAAGAAAGAATGAAGAAGAGTGTTGAAAAGATGGTGGAAGATCTGAAAAAGACAACTAGTAATGAAGAAGTGAAAGAAACAGAAGAAGCTGGGAAAGAAGTTGAGAAACCAGCAGAAGAAGCTGTTAGTGAAAAACATCAAGATGAAGAGAGTTTGAAGAAGAAAGAAGAAATTGTTGAAGAAGTGAAGAAGTCGGTAGGTGTAGCTGATGCAAGAAAAGACGTTGCTGAGGAACAGCAAAAGATGGAAGCTGATCAGAAGCCAACAGTAGAAAAAGCCGAGGTGCCAACGACTAAGGTAAGTATTTCAACTAAATCTTCTGAAATGTTAGATAAAAATGTTGAACAGTGCAAGAAATGCATGGAAACGTGCAGGGCTTGTACTGAAAAAGATGAACAATTCAGAACAAGAGATATAGAATTTACTAAAATTGAAAAGGTTTTCAAAGATAAATGCAAAGAAATGTTAGAAAATGAACAGATTTTGAAAGATAATGATGAAAAGCTGACACAAAGATGCAAGATTTTAGAAAAAGAAAATGAGATTTTGAAAGAAAAGTGTTCAGCAATGACAGAAGAGTGTTTGCAAAAAGAAAATGCATTAAATGAAAACAGAGTATGATTCAATAAAACTCGCATATCACATTACAAAAGAATCATATGAAGCAGTGAAAAGTCAAATGAAACTTGTTCAATCTAGATTGAAATATTGTTCTGAAACATCTGATACGCTTAAGCGACAGTATGAAATAAAACAACAAGTTGTTAATTCTTATATTGAAGATGTTGCTAAGCTTAAACGTAAAATAGCTGATTTAGAACAAGATAATAACAAGTTGCATAGTTATCACGCTTTATCATATGTTCTTGAACGTATTTTTAACATAAAACCGAATGATAAAGATTTTGAGCAAAACAAGAAAGGAATTGGCTCAGAATATCATCAGGTTCCACCACCGTTTGAGAAAAAAGTTGACATTCTATGATGACGATAAGGTGGAAAAAGCTTTCAACATGGTTGATCAATTGCCAGATAATATTGACGTAACCTAGTCCAAATCTGATGATACGAGTGATTCAGAGGTGGTAGGTAAGATCGTTGAAAGTGTTTTACAGGATGATTCTACCAAAACAGATAAGTCTGAGTCACAAGATGAAAATGAGGGAAGTTTTCATGAGAGTTGTCTTAAAAATTCAAAATCTGATAGAGATACGCATGATGATTCAAAAGGATTGGTTTATACCATGATTGGATCGGACAAATTATTCTCAGATATTGAAGTCCCGATTCAAAATGTGATTTCGGAAAAGATTGATAAAGTGTTTAAATTGATAGAAATTGAGAAAACTGAAATTTCAAAATTTGCTGGGAAGAGCAAGAAACCATCAAACCTAGTTACAAAAAGAAAAACATGAAGGCTGGGTTGGGTTATAAAAAGAAACACAATGAAAAGAAACAATTTGGAAAGACAAATCTTCATAAACAAACAAACTTTGTTCACGGAAAAAGTTCAGAAGAAGAGAAAGAACTCCAACTTAGGCGACAGTCTAATGCAGAGTTCTTTGCTCAAAAGAAACAACAACAGGTTAAAGATGTTTCAAAGAAAACATGCTTTAAATGTGACCAAATTGGACATGTTGGTCACAAATGTCCAAATCTTAAACCTGTTGATGTTGAAGAAAAGAAAATCGAATGTTGTGAATCAGAAGTCAACCAAGTTTGAAACTAAACAAACTTGGAAGCCGAAAATGTCAAAGGCTGAATCACAACAAACTTGGAAACAAGTGAAATCCAGATTTAGGACAACACAAAGTTGGAAAACAAATGTTGATGCAATAAAACCAAACCAGTTTTGGAAACCAAAAGTTGTTGTTCAAAATCAAAACATTAAAAATATATCACGATTTTATCAAAGACTAGTTTCAAAAGGTCAAATTTAGGTGGAAAAGAAACAGACTTCTGTGAGTGATAATAAAAGTGAGAATGTTTTTGAAAAAAATGATAGGAACTATCCAGTTCTACCTGGAAAGATAAACATTCAACTACTTGTGTCAAAGCAGGCTTGGGTTAATTTGTTCAAGTAATTGAATTGGTTGAATGTGCAGGTGCTCTTGAAGACAACTGACTGTCAACAAGAAGAGTATCGGAGCAGCCTAGCACTGGAGGAGGTTGCTGATCCCTGCTAAGAAATAGGGAGTTTGTTCGTTTTTGTACATAAATAAACCGTATCTCAAAAACCAAAAAAATAGAAAAATTTAAAAACCAAAAATATGTTTTTATTCTGTCAAAAATTGAAAAATGAAAAAAATATGTTTTGTTTTTTAATTTGTCAAAAATCAAAAATTTCAAAAATATGTTGATTGAATACGCCGAAACCCTCACGGCTGAACAAACATGATTATTTCACAATTGAAAATGGTTTTAACATTGTTAAAAATCAGTGTGTTGTAAATCATGGGGTACTTTCTGCAAAACAGAGCATGTAAAGTAGAAAATGGATGGCAAGACAACACTATATACATCGGTTTAGAGAAATTTCAGGATCAAGTGTGGGTTTGAGAGTGAAGTAGGGTGGGCTATTTATAGTTTTCGCAAACCGTTAGGATCATTTCTTGGTAAGGAGGGAAAGATCCAAGCCATACAAGTGTTAGAGAATGATCGGGGGACTTGTTCATCACACAAACCAGCCCATAGCAACCACAAAACCATTTGCACAAGAGGGAGATAGCTGGAAAAAGCTGGAAAACATTTCTGTTGAACTGGGAGATGCTTACGGACCACAAGAAGAAGGGCATACGGTCCGTCCGTAAGGACCCTGCAGGTCAGCAAGTTTCAGAAATGGCAGATTTGGTCCCTAAAGCCCCAAAACTTGGTTTTCGATGCATTTTTGACACGTTTAAGCCCCGTTTACCCCATTTAAAAGCTCTAAAATGAAGTTAAAGTATAGGGAACTTGGAATGTGCTAAAAAATATCTCGGATGTCGGTTCGTTTTGTGACAACCCGCACTAAACCAGGTATCCGTACGACTTAACTAATGATTAATTACTGCTTAATTACTGCTTAATTACTGTGCTTGTTTGAACTAGCTAATAAACTGCTACTTGAATACTGATACATGTACTTACTTGCATCATACTTGCTTGCTGTCACTACATTATTTACATACTGAACCTTAGTGACAAACATGATGCACGAAAAGCACAGTAGCACAATACACGGATAACCTATTAAACATGCTGATAAAGCCAGCATCAGGCAAACACTGCCTCTAAGGCCTGTAAGAGCCTGAGATATTTTGGCTACACTAGTGGTGAGTGTAGGGATACAAGGGTTGTGGAACTGCGTCTCTAGGAATAAGTCACTATGACTGGATGTGCCTAAAACGTACTCTAAGTACAAAACTCAGCACTTTACAAAATAATTCAGCTTCTAGCTAACTAGTAAAGTGCCAAAACACGAGAAAAATATTACTAGACACTTTCCAAAGTGTCGGGAATAAGTTGTGTCACTAAATGTAATTATAGCGACACTTTAAGCTTTGTTAAGCACTTTAACGGATTACTATCCAACCAAACAACCGGACTATACCCGGAACATGAAAATATTGTTATTTTCACTATTTATCTTTTTCTGAGCTAGTTAGGGTCCCTGATTACCCTAACACCCTTTGTAACACACTACACTTTAGTAACTAAGTTAAACACTTAACTAACTTGGTTTAACCTAACTAATCACCTAATTACTAGTTGAAATCGGTCTAAACCCCCCCCCCCCATTCCTAACCGTCCCCAACTATGGGGAGACATACTTGGTACTTGTTGATTATTTAATTACCAAATGTTTAATATCTAGTTAACATATTAACCTTTGGATAATGCACACTCTAATTGCCTATAAGATTGAACCTAAACCCACATGATCATCCATCACTCAACTCACAACAAACAACTCTCCTCTCTCCCTCTAGAGCTTTCGGCCGAACATCCCCTTGGTCATACACCAACCTTTCGATTTCCTCCATCACATTCCAACATCATACAAGTGTTAAGGGTCGCATATTAGGAAGCTTGGCGCAAGCGGAACGCGAAGGACCTCTCTACTTAGCTTTTATCCACCTCTTTTGTGCATAGATTCTTCCCTAGCCTCGAGCTAGAGGTATAATGCTTAAAACACTCTCTTGAACTAATCTAAAGTGGTTAATACGATGTGTAACGATTAAAACTCGGAATCTTGCAATATGATGCACAAAAGTCTACTAAAAACACGTAAAATGGTGGTTAATAGCTTATATGTTGTGTAAATGTTGTAGTAATTGAAAGTTGTGTTTATTTAGACCCGATCTATGATGTGGTAGCTCGGATCATCGTTTAACCCGGTTTGGTAAGATCATGGATCTTAACATAAGCTTGTTTTGAATAATACAAGGGTTAAAAGGTGAAACTCTACCACACGCGAATCATGAACTTGTGTAAAAGAGTTTTACTTGTGACATTGTGTTTAAAAACTAGCAGATCTACGTATCTGCAAGTGGTATTTTCAAAGAACCACGCATCAAAGAAATCATGTATTTTAAAAGATGGATCTTACACTAACAAGCATGATTTTTATAAACCACAAGTGCGTAAACACTTGTGAAATGAAAAGATCCGACAAAATAACAGTTTTTGTAAAAGGAGACTAGAAGTTGTAAAGACGGAACTTCTCTAATAACAAGGCTTTTACGAAACCGGACTTATTTATATAAAGATCCGCTAAAGGTAATGAGATTTACCTCATATTTTCGGAAAAACTACAAGTTCATGTAATTTGTATATTTTGACTAGTTAAAATGTTGAAATATTGTTTGATGACGTCGAGAAGATTGTTGATTTGATTTGTAAAAGAAAATGATACGCTTGAGAGCGTGGCCACCTCCAGCTACAGAGGAAACTCTGGCGAAATTTTTCTAAAAACCTAACACTTAGAACTATTTACACTACAAGTGTTAGAATTATTTTTGGACATGTTTTCAAGATATAAATTTCGCCATGACTTTATTTACTAAATATTCGGAGGTGGGATTTTCACAAAGTTTAACGCGATAAATATATATTTTTCACACATTGTTTATGATTATTTTGTGAAAATACATAAATATTATTTTTAGAGTAAAAATAATATCTACGAACGTTAACGAATCCAAAATAATACGAACGCTTTCACCATAAACATATAAGTTACATCGGTAATTATATTACCACTCGATTGTTAAAACGTAACTTACGTACTTACGGAAATATTTATGAACGCACATGTATTGAATCCCCCATCCTTGGGAAGGAGATTTACTACCAAGTATATACAGAATGTACACACGAAATAGTTGTCTAACTATTTCCCAAAGACTTAAACTATAAAGCTAAGGCACGGCCGTCCGTCTAATAGAAATTAGCACCTGTAGGTCGTCGCACAGCTGCGTGAGCAGGAGATACTTGGTAGAGACGCTTCACTGTGAGTTCATGTCCCCCTTTTCTCTAACTGTTTTCAGTTTTCTTAACTGCGGGGGTGAAATACATGTTACTTTGATTACAAGTACTTTATACATGGTATGGTTAGCGTAAGGAGGTTTACTACTTAGATCATGTGAGTGGGTAGGAGCAATATGAGGCCATTAGTCCTCATGTCGGGACCGAGGGACAGGAGCGGTAGATCTATCTGGGTGTAGCGAGCCCAGCCCCAGGCCAAACTAGAAACGGACCTTGGGGTGACTTTGTCCACATACTAATGCCGTGGCGAAATCTGCTAGGTTTGAGTCTCCCTATTTGCACTTCACATATATCAGTGGCCTTGCAAACCATTGGTGATCTCAATTCCCTTATTTGCTACATACCAGTATTTTTATACAAACAAAGGTTTACTTACTCACTTACACATGAACTCGCTCAACATTATTGTTGATTTTTCAACTTACATGTATTTCAGGAAATTAACGGATCTGGCACGGTATGGAACGTTTTCCGCTGCACTAGTCATGAGGTCATCTGGGTTTGGGGAGTTGTGACTCTTTCCTGGACAAGTCACAAATCCTTAAACTGTGTTCTGTTATGTCAATGTTTGTCGAATAATGTCGTTAGAACATGTTTCAGTTAAAACAATGTTATTGTATTTGGTTTTCAAAACTTAATCGAATGGATGATCTTGCATGGTTTTTATTTCATATAGCTTTGTTATGGTTAAGCTGTGGTATTAAGAAGTCACACCAAATTAACCACGCTTCCGCAAAGCAAGGGTGTGACACGTTTGGTCGTACAGTTGCGTTGTTTGGTTAATTACGACGGAAGTAGTAACGAACGCAAAAATGATCCAAATTAAGCGACGAATGGATTTTTATCATGCCAATCACTAAAATAAAATATTTTAATAATTACATAAATTTTTGGATGTTCGGATATATTCAGAACGAAAGATATGAGCGAAAATGCAAACTTGTGCACTTTTTGACGCTTTTCGTCCCTATTGATCAATAAAGTTTATTTTAGCATACCGATCCCCTCAAAGCCTATTTCTAAGCTATGTAAAGGATATTTAGGGTATTTTTAACTTATGATCAAGTTCCAGAATGCTCGTTACCATAAAAATTGGTATAGTTTCGCAGTTTGACATAAATAGTCCCTGCGATCGAACAAACTTGATTTCCACACACCAAACCATCCAAAACTTATTTCTAAGTTATGTGGAGGTTATTTAAGGTATGTTAAGCCTATTTCGCTATTCTGGAGTGTTTGTTGCATTAAACTGGTTATATTTACGCATCAGTGCGCGTATAACCTTCCAGAAAGCGATTTAAAGCTTGAAATTGGAATCGAATCGAATTGAAAAATCACCAAACACAAATACACACATATAAACACCAAAACACATATAATAACACCAAAGCACATTGTTTTATTAATAATCATCATTGTTTTACATTATACATCGATTACAGAACACAGTTGTCACAGTCTCCCCTACTTTAGGAAATTTCGTCCCGAAATTTTATTTAGAGGAAACTTGTGAAAACAAATGCGGATATTTCGTCTTCATCTGGTCCTCAAGTTCCCAAGTAAACTCTGGGCCATGTTTGGATTCCCAACGAACTTTGACAAAATGAATCCATTTGTTCTTCAACTATTTGAATGCATGGTCCACTATCTCCACGGGTTTCTCGACAAAGTGCATCGTTTCATCGATTCGGATCTCGTCGAGAGGAATGTGAACATCAGCGTCAGCTAAACACTTTCGCAAATTGGACACGTGAAAATTTGGATGAATATTTCCAAGCTCTGGAGGTAGCTCTAGTCGATAGGCAACCTTCCCAATTCTTTCCACAATCTTAAATGGTCCCACATATCGAGGTGCAAGTTTTCCTTTCTTTCCGAATCTTACCACTCCCTTCCAAGGTGACACCTTGAGTAGGACACGGTCTCCGACTTGAAATTCTAAGGGCATGCGTCGTATATCCGCGTAACTCTTTTGACGGCTTCGAGCTGTCACAAGATTGTCGCGAATTTTCTTGATTTTGTCTGTTGTTTCCAGAATGAACTCAGGTCCAGTAAGCTAAGCTTCACCGATCTCATTCCAATAGACAGGTGAACGACATTTTCGACCATATAGAGCTTTGAATGGTGCCATATTAATACTAGCATGATGACTATTATTTTATGAGAACTCGATCAATGGCAGATGAGAATCCCAATTACCACTAAAGTCTATCACGCATGCTCTAAGCATATCCTCCAAAGTTTGAATCGTCCTCTCGGTTTGTCCATCTGTTTGGGGGTGATAAGCAGTGCTTAGATTTAGCTGGGTTCCCAAAGCAGATTGCATGGTCTTCCAGAAATGAGATGAAAATCGAGCATCACGATCAGAAATGATATCTAAGGGAACACCATGTCGTGATACAATCTCATCAACACAAATCATTGCAAGTTTATCAGCAGTTAGATCCTCGCGAATCGGAATAAAATGAGCTGATTTCGTTAATCGATCGATAACAACCCAAATAGCATCATGACCTTTAGATGTACGCGGTAACTTAGTGATGAGATCCATTGCAATGTTCTCCCACTTCCAAACTGGTATCTCTGGCTGTACAAGCAAGCCAGAAGGTCGTTGATGTTCAGCCTTGACTTTGAGACAAGTTAGGCATTTCGATACATACAAGGCAACATCCTTTTTCATACAAGGCCACCAATACTGGGTACGAAGATCCTTGTACATTTTATCAGCACCAGGATGGATAGAATATCGAGACATATGAGATTCGTCCATTACCAAGGTGCGAAGATCGTCTTGTTTCGGAATCCACAATCGATCCTTGAAATAGAGCAAACCATCATCCTTTGTTTCGAGTTTAAGCTCAAGTTGACGTGGTAATTCCTTACCTATCAAATTTTGTGAAACACAAAATTGTTGAGCTTGAAGGACACGAGTTTGAATATCAGATAGAGTTCGAACAGAATGAAGCTTGACTCGCTCCTTTCGACTAAGCGCATCGGCTACAACATTCGCCTTACCAGGATGGTAGCGAATCTCGCAATCATAATCGTTTAAGAGTTCAACCCAACGTCGTTGCCTCATGTTTAGCTCTTTCTGATTAAGAATATGCTGGAGACTTTTGTGGTCTGTGAAAACCACACACTTCGTGCCATAGAGGTAGTGTCTCCAGATTTTAAGCGCGAAAACCACAGCTCCTAACTCAAGATCATGAGTCGTATAGTTCTTCTCGTGAACTTTCAACTGTCTAGACGCATAAGCTATCACTTTGCATCGTTGCATAAGGACACAACCAAGGCCTAGATTTGACGCGTCGCAATAGACAACAAAATCATTGTTTCCTTCGGGTAAAGACAAAACAGGAGCATCACATAGCTTCTATTTCAGCGTTTGGAACACTTCTTCTTGCTTAGGTCCCCACTCAAAAGGCTTATTCTTCTGAGTTAAAGCAGTGAGTGGAACCGCAATCTTCAAGAAATTAGAAATGAAACGTCGATAATAACCAGCAAGACCAAGAAAAGATTGAATCTCTGTAGGTGTCGTCGGTGTGTTCCAATCCTTAATTGCGACAATCTTGGATGGATCCACATGAATACCCTGCTTGTTGACTATATGACCCAAGAACTGAACTTCTTCAAGCCAGAATTCACACTTGGAGAATTTAGCAAAAAGTTGTTCCTTCTTCAGGAGTTCCAATGTTAAGCGAAGGTGTTGCTCGTGATCGGCTTGATACTTCGAATAAATGAGAATATCGTCGATGAACACAATGATGAACTTTTCTAAATAAGGTTTACAGACCCTATTCATTAAGTCCATGAAGTTAGCTGGGGCATTCGTCAACCCAAAAGGCATACAGTGAACTCGTAATGCCCATATCTTGTGCGGAAAGCAGTTTTGGGGATATCTTCTTCGAGAACACGAAGTTGATGATACCCAGAATGCAGATAAATATTGGAAAAGCATGAAGCACCTTGCAGCTGGTCGAAGAGATCATCAATTCGAGGTAGGGGATATCGATTCTTGATGGTAAGCTTATTAAGCTCACGATAATCGATACACATTCAAAAAGACCCATCTTTCTTTTTCACCAAGAGGACAGGAGCTCCCCAAGGTGAAAAGCTCGGATGGATGAATCCTTTATCAGACAACTCTTGAAGCTGTTTCGATAACTCTTGCATCTCAGACGGTGCAAGACGATAAGGTGCTTTCGCAATCGGGTTGGAATTGGGTACAAGGCCAATATGAAACTCGACTTGACTAACTGGAGGCAAACCAGGCAGTTCATCGGAAAACACCTCTGGATAATCCCGAACAATCGGAATATCCTGCATACTCTTACTCTTGCTTTTCTCCTCGGTGACATGTGCTAGAAAGGCGACATATCCTTTTCGTAAATACCTTTGGGCTTCCATACACGACATAAGTTTCAATCCACCTGAAGGTTTCTCGCCCTGAACTTCTAAAACTTCACCAGACGGAAGAGGAATACGAACGATCTTATCGAAATAAACCACCTCAGCATGGTGTTTGGTTAGCCAATCCATTCCAACGATAATATCGAAACTTCCAAGTTGCATCGGTGTGAGGTCAATAGAAAAAAGATGGTTATCGAGGTTCAATTGACAATCACGAATAACAGAATCGAGAATAGGAGGTTTACCAGTAGCAACTTCGACAGATAAGGGTTTCCTCAGTTTAGTTCTAGGTATTGCAAGTAAAGGTTCAAAAGATAACGAAACAAAACTTCTATCGGCACTAGAATCAAAAAGAATAGACGCAGGTCGATTGTTAACAAGAAACATACCATTAACCACCTCATTGTCAGCCCTCGCTTCGTTTGCATTCAAATTGTACGCTCGTCCACGAGCGGGATTAACGTTTGCGTTGACATTCGCATTTTGGTTCGCATTAGCATTTGCGTTCACCAACCTCGGACAATTGTAGCGGAAGTGACCAAACTCTCCACAATTAAAACATGAACCCGGTGGGAATCTAGCAGCATTCCCCTGAACCAGAGCTTGATTCTGAACAATCTGATTCTGGCCCAAACGACAGATGTTGGCCAGATGCCCAAGTTTACCACACGTTGTGCATTACTTGCAAGCTTGTTGTGCAACATGATGACCGTTGCAGCGAGCACAATGAGGTGCGGTACCAGCATACACCTTCTTCGCAGGTGGTTGAGCCGGTGGGTTCTGCGGGTTCTGAGCAGTCTGTGACGTAACAGTAAAATTCTGAGCACCCTTTCGCTTCCTAGATTTCTTCGACGACTCGCCTTTCTTACCCTTACCCTTTTCCTTTTCAGAATCGGTTAACTTCTTTTTATCACCCTTGCGGGTGAGTTTACCCTTCCTAACTTGAGACTCAGTCAAGGTAGCCGACAACTCGATCGCGTGACGAACGGTAGTAGGATTAACACCGGTCACAATATTCTGTATGGAATCGGGTAAACCATCGATATATCTCTCGATTGCTTTCTCCAGTGGGGTAACCATAGTGGGACACAACAGACTGAGTTACTCAAAACGATCCGTATACGCACGGTGTTCACCCCCATCTTGCTTTAAATCGTCAAACTCTCGCTCCAAAGCTCGTATTTCATGACGGAGACAAAACTCCTTCATCATGAGAGCTCGAAGCTCTTCCCATGTTTGTGCCATAGCCACTTCGGCACCCCTATCGCGCATAATACTGTTCCACCAGGTAAGAGCTCGCTTCTCAAACACGCTTGATGCAAATTCAACCTTACGCGCATTCAGACACTGCACATGTCTGAATGAGCTCTCGATACTCTCAAACCACTGCATGAGCGCAATTGCTCCTTGTGACCCAGAAAACTTTAGCGGCTTCGCAGAATTGAAATTTTTGAAATTACATGGTGCGTTATTGTTGTTATTATTGTTGTTGTTGTATAACTCGTGGATTTGGGTCACAACACCTGGAAGTACAGCAGCCATTTGCTGAGAGACAAGGGCTGCGACTTCTTCAGCAGTAAAATTTTGAGCATCGCGTCGAGGAGACATTGTCTAACAAGGAAACAGGAGAAACGAGGGAGGTTGAAAATTGGAGAAACAAAAGAGGTATTGAAAACATCGACAAAACACAAGGAAGGCGATCATTTGTTCGTTACCTCGAACAAACAAATGACACACAGTAACTAATCAAAGTAAATGGGTCAAAAATAATGTATCGCGAAGACATGCTCACCTATAAGTGAACACTCACCCCAAGAGTTCCTAGGTAAGAGTGACTGGTCTGATTATGTGGATTTGTACGAACACTCTAGCCTTAGACAGAAAACTCAGAGTACAGGCACTCACTCTTCCAGTTTACACGTGTTCACACTATTTAGACCCAAACTTTGACGAGATTTTGAAAACTTAAAGGGTTCAAAACCTTATAACAGAGGTTTCAAAACCTAGTAATCAATCATCCTAGAACAGATGATTGGTTTTCAAGGCGGATTTGAATTTTGTGTTCTCATTGTGGTTATCACCTAAGGATAGGTAACGGTTTTGTTTTAAAATCTAAACGCAAATTTCCTTGCGTTAGGGTCCTAAAAGTTATAGTCTAGGGTAAAGCAATACTGATAACCTAATTCCCTATAACCATTGGCTCTGATACCAACTCTTCTGTCACACCCCGACCACGTAAAACAACAAACTGTGGCGGAAACGTCGGGGAGTGTCGTGGCAGAATTATCGTTTCATAACCATGGATACAAAAAGAGTTTTGTTTTATTGATAATATTAAAACATTTACATTGTCTTAACACACAACAACCAAGTACATATTGTCTATCATTATTATCATGTCACTAAGGCCTCGTCCAGATCCTATGTGACGCATGCAGTCTAGAAATCAATCAAGCAACAACACCTGAAACATATGTAAAAACAAAGTCAGCAAAGAAATGCTGGCGAGTACATAGGTTTTATAAGAGTATCAGAATCATGGCTTCGTTTTCATGTTGCAGTACTTTATTAGACTACAAGAGTCAAAATACAAACCTCGTTTTGAAAAGTGTATTGCAACATAGCTAACCAACTCAAATCAAGTTGGTTATAGTTTATAAAATCTCGTAGCCATGATTCTTAACCCAAAAACATTTATTTTAGAAAACCAATTTGTAAAACATCTCGTAAAAACTCATTAATAAAACTCGTATGGTTCATATCTTTTAGAAAACATCGTTGTGTGACATCGTTTCAAAATCGTTTACCCAAGTGAACTAAATAACGCCACGGTATGTAATATGTTGAAAACACTTATATATAAGAAGTACCAGCGGCGTATCTACCATGCTTTCACCACATTACACCCGTCCCGTTATCTAAACACTTAACCAAAAACCAATCGTTTATCCAATTCGTTTAACTTGTTCAAATCATTTCCAAATCTTTTCCAAATCGTTAATTCGTTTAAATCGTTTAAATCATTCTCGTTTTAATTGTGAAAACTATTTATGGTCGTCTCGCTAATAACATTCAAACCTTCGTGACTCGACTACCTCGTTTCTCGCTTCTCGCATTAACAAACCTCCAAAGGGTAAGTTAACAATCATCAGATTCAGTCGTTACCCACAATCCCCACACATAACAATGGGTGCAGTGCGATAACGGGATTTGTCAAATCCTATTGTACTATAACCTAATACTGGTCCGTTCGGCCAAAATTGATGAATGTCATTCGTTATGTAACTACAACCAACAAGTTTGTTCACATTATTGAAATCGTTATTAGTTTCGTATAAATCGTTTTAATCGTTTTTTGAAATGATCGTTTAAATCTTGAAATCATTTTTGTACATATGAATCACCCCAAAACAATTAAAAACAGTAAAATAGGGGAACTATGTACTCACATGTAGTGCAAAGTATCCTCAATCAATAGAACTTCAACAACTCAAGTACACCAGAGAAATCAAGCAGCACCTAGTAATCGAATCACTAGTCAAACAATAGACGCCTAAATCGAAAGATCGGACAGAATGAGGTCTTGTAAACCAAATGAGTGTTGGAACTCATGTGATATGGTTTAACAAAGCCTAGATTCTAAATCGGAACCTAACCTAAGTGCTTTCGACCCATCGCGACCCATTAAGGTAGCTTATGCTACTTTAACGCGTCGTGCGCGCAAATGCGCGTTCGAGATGTCTAACTAGTCCTATGACAAGTATTATATTCCAAAACATGTTTAAATATGTTACATAATCTGTTACATGACAAAAATTTAGGTTACACATGCTTAATTACCAATTATACATGAAAAGGGCGTTTTGGTCATTTACCTATGGCATATAAACTACTTATCATACACTAATTAAACTTAAGTGACCATAAGGTATAACCTCGGAAGGTTATTCCCTATGCAACTATGGTCACTAAACATGTTTGGTTGGATCCTAATGATCGACCAAAGGGGTCGAGTTCGAAAGTCTAAGCGGGTGTTTAGTCCGCTTGACTTATGACTCTACACAAGCACTAAACTAAAAGTGACGAGTTAAACATGTTAAAACATGTTTAACGAATTTAGAAAATAGGTTTGGTATCAAAACAAACGGTTTTGATACCCAAAAGTAGTTTGGTTACAAAATACGCGAGAAAATGCATTTTGGCCGAAACTACGACTCGTCACTACACCTAGATAACGTGGTAATCAGTAGGTATAGTCACTAGGGACTATAACCATCGTGATTACGCTCACGTTAGGAAGTTCAAATGAACTTCGCATTGACCATAAACCGGTCAATGCAGAAAGTCAAACGCAGTTTGACTTTAAGCTAAAAACGCATAAAAGAATGAAAGAGGACTTACAAAAGGTCCAGGAATGGAGTCTTGATCCCAAGTATTCTCAGGTATGGAGTGCCAAAGCTCCAACTTAGAGAAATTTTAGGATCAAGTGTGGGTTTGAGAGTGGAGTAGGGTGGGCTATTTATAGTTTTCGCAAACCGTTAGGATCATTTCTTGGTAAGGAGGGAAAGATCCAAGCCATACAAGTGTTAGGGAATGATTGGGGGACTTGTTCATCACACAAACCAGCCCATAGCAACCACAAAACCATTTGCACAAGAGGCAGATAGCTGGAAAACATTTATACTGAACTGGGAGATGCTTACGGACCACAAGAAGAAGGGCATACGGTCCGTAAGGACCCTGCAGGTCAGCAAGTTTCAGAAATGGCAGATTTGGTCCCTAAAGCCCCAAAACTTGGTTTTCGATGCATTTTTGACACGTTTAAGACCCGTTAACCCCATTTCAAAGCTCTAAAATGAAGTTAAGGTATAGGGAACTTGGAATGTGCTCAAAAATATCTCGGATGTCGGTTCGTTTGGTCGTACGGTTGCGTTGTTCGGTTAATTACGACGGAAGTCATAACGAACGCAAAAACGATCCAAATTAAGCGACGAATGGATTTTTATCATGCCAATCACTAAAATAAAATATTTTAATGATTAAATAATTTTTTAGATGTCCGGATATATCCAGAACGAAAGATATGCGCGAAAATGCAAACTTGTGCACTTTTTGACGCTTTTAGTCCCTATTGATCAATAAAGTTTATTTTAGCATACCGATCCCCTCAAAGCCTATTTCTAAGCTATGTAAAGGATATTTAGGGTATGTTTAACTTATGATCAAGTTCCGGAATGTTCGTTACCATACAAATCGGTATAGTTTTGCAGTTTGACACAAATAGTCCCTGCGATCGAACAAACTTGATTTCAACACACCAAACCATCCAAAACTTATTTCTAAGTTATGCGGAGGTTATTTAAGTTATGTTATGCCTATTTCGCTATTCTAGAGTGTTTGTTGCATTAAACTGGTTATATTTACGCATCAGTGCGCGTATAACCTTCCAGAAAGAGATTTAAAGCTTGAAATCTGAATCGAATCGCATTGAAAAATCACCAACCAAAAATACACACATATAAACACCAAAACACATATAATAACACCAAAGCACATTGTTTTATTAATAATTATCATTGTCTTATATTATACATCGATTACAGAACACAGTTGTCACACAGACGGAGTCATTTTCAATGGGTATTCTTCAGAAATGGAAATGAAGGAATAAACAAAAGGATATTCATTTCCTCAACGGACATTCTTCAGAAATGAAAATGAACGGACGGAGTCATTTTCGACGGGTGCTTCATCAGAAATGGAAATGAATAGAATTAACTCTAGACACATAACAAAACTTGTTGTGGTTTCTGTGCACTGAATTCCATAATTATGTATGCATCCATAATTACGTAATTCCTTGCACAGTCTGCACAGTGTATTTCATAATGTGAAAGGGATAGAATTTGAACAAGCTTGAGACAACTTTAATTAGGTCAACACATAAACACTTAAGCACATAATTGTTTTTTTGGTTATTAATTTTGTTATTAACTTTACGTCGATTTGAACATGGGTATTCAAGGTGTACCAGGAACCCAGTCGATGGACTTCAACGTCTTCAAGAATTTATCTGAAAAGATAGGATGATCTTCCAAAAATTCAATTTCGATTACAAGGAAATATAACGTTCGAATTTAAGGTACACAACAATTAAGGACTTACGGAAATACCCTTAGGTAACCTATTAAGGATTGGGTATTCATCTAGAGTTGTAACTTGCGCCTTGTACTTCGTTTCCTTGGAAGAAACGGGTACTTAGGATTTTTGTGGAAAACGCAAGAGATCATAAAATGGAAGAATTTTGGGAGTAGTCTGTTCTTCAAGGAATACGGTTCCTTGATTATCGGTATTGTAGGGGATTTATTGTTTATACATGCAACCACACAAATACATTGTAATGTAAATCAAAGATTTATTTATAAACAACATCAACAACTGTTTCATAGACCTTGACAACAAAGGAAAATAATACATAAAGCTTGATTATTTCTAAACAATGTTGTGTTTCAGTCAGTCAGATGCTCATCCCTGTGCTGGATTTGCATTAGCAAGCTTTGGGCAATCCCTTCGGAAATGGCCCACCTCGCCACAGTTGTAGCATGACCCTGGTGGAAAACGGGCTTGAGCAGGATTGTTGCCAGCTTGATTTGGTGCAGCTGCAGCTGGGAAAACTCTTGTTGTATGCCCTATAAGTCCACAAATTTGGCATTTGCAGCACTTTACACTGGCATGATGATGAAGGCTACATTGGTTGCACAAGGGTGTCGTTCCGTTGTATGGCTTCCTAGCAGGGGGTTAAGCTGGTTGGTTGGGAACAACTTGATCATTGTGAGCAACCATGGCGAAGTTCTGAGAAGCCTTTCGCTTCTTGGACTTTTTGGAGGACTCAGTCTGCTCATCCTTTGGTTTCGATTCCTCGATCGATTTCTTATCATCCTTTCGAAAAAGTTTACCTTTCCTGATCTGAGATTCAAGCAAGGTAGCGGATAACTTAATGGCCTGTTTAACTGTAGTGGGGTTACTACCAGTAACAATGTCTTGTATTGAGTCAGCGAGGCCATCAATATATTTTTCGATTGCCTTATCCAAAGGCGTAACCGTGTTCGGGCATAACATACTTAATTCCTCATAACGGTCCGTGTAGGCTCGATGTTCACCACTATCTTGCTTAAGATCGTTGAATTCCCTTTCCAATGCCCTAATCTCATGACAAGGACAGAATTCCTTCATCATTAGAGCTCGAAGGACTTCCCATGTTTGAGCCAGTGCCACCTCGGCACCCCTACCTCTCATCACACCATTCCACCATGTCAAAGCTCGTTTCTCAAAGACGCTAGATGCGAACTCTACCTTTCACTGGTTTGGACACTGAACATGTCTGAAGGTGCTCTCTAGACTCTCGAACCATTGCAGAAGTGCAATCGCTCCATGGGATCCAGAAAACTTTGATGGCTGGGCAGAGTTGAATGTCTTGAAGTTGCATGGGGCATTATTGTTGTTGAGGGCTAGGTTACATTGAGCAATGATGTTAGGGATTGCAGTAGCTATTTGCTGCATAATGATAGCCCCCAGCTCTTCATTAGGTACCTGATTGTCGCGTCGTGGAGGCATTCTAAAAGAGGAAGTATGGGAGAAAACAAGTGAAATGGTATTGGGTAAGAATAGGATGTTACAATTACCGACCAAAAAGGCATGAATGATGGTAATTTGTCCGTACCACGAAACAAACAAACGACATACGAAGGCTGAATCAAAGTAAATAGGTCCTCATAATGTATCGCGAAGACATGCTCGCCTATAAGTGGACACTCACCCCAAGAGTTCCCAAGTAAGAGTGTCTGGTCTGATACTGCGGATTTGTACGAACACTCTAGCCTTAGACAGAAAACTCAGGGTACAGGCATCCACCCTTCCAGTTTGCACGTGTTCATATTATTTAGACCCAAACTTTGACGAGATTTTGAAAACTTTGAAGGTTCAAAACCTTATAATAAATCATCCTAGAATAGATGATTGGTTTTCAAAGCAGATCCGAAATTTGTGTTCTTGTTGTGGTTGTCACTAAAGGATAAGTGACGGTATTGTTTTAAGATCTAAACACAAGAATCTTGTGTTAGGGTCCTAGGAAGGTTATAGACTAGGTCAAAGCATTACTAATAACCTAATTCCCTATAACCATGAGCTCTGATACCAACTTTTCTGTCACACCCCGACCACGAAAAACAACAAATCGTGGCGGAAACGTTGGGGAGTGTTGTAACAGAATCATTGCTTCATAACACATGGATTGAAGTTCTGTTTTATTGAATTAAATGTTTTACATTACATTGAAATTTAGAAACAAAACATGAACAAATAGACTTTCATTGTTATTAAGTCACTAAGGCCTCGTCCGATCCTATGTGAATATGCATCAATATCATCATCAAATATCACCAACTCCCCTACCTGAAACACATGTGAAAATACGTCAGCATAAAAATGCCGGCGACTATATAGGTTTTATGTGAGTGTTGGATTCATGGCTCGTTTTACATGTTGCAATACTTGATTTAAAAACCTTGTTTTGGAAAGTGTATAGTGTTGCAACATAATTAACCAACTCAAATCAAGTTGGTTATAGTTTATAAAACCTCGCAGCCATGATTCTTAAACCAAAACATTTGTTTAAGTAAACCCAAATTGTAAATCGTTTTTGAAATAAAACTCGAATGTCTTATATTGTTAGAAAAACCTTATAATATAACTTTGTTTTGATAACCTTGCCCAAGTGATCTAGATAATGCAACGATATATAATGTGTTAAAAGCACTTATATATAGGAAGTACCAGCGGCGTATCCACCATGCTTTTAACACATTACACCCGCCCCATTAACTAATCACTTCCCTAACCCAACGGTTCAAACAGATTCAAACGGTTCACATAAATCAAACAATTACAAACGGTTCACATAAATCAAACAGCTTCAAACGGTTCACATAAATCAAACAGCTTCAAACATTTCATATAATCAAACAGCTTCAAACGATTCACATAAATCAAACAGCTTCAAACGGTTCATATTATCAAACAGCTTCAAACGGTTCACATAAATCAAACAACTTCAAATGGTTCAAAATGTAAAACAATGTGTCCATATACTGGATGAGCATATGCAACAAAATGTATACGAAAATCAATGTACTAGCATGCTAAATGAACATACATAGCAGAACATAATGAAATCATGTACTATCTATGTACTAATGAACATAGCAAGTATATGATATAAAAGTATGAAAGCAACAAGTACGCACATGTGTATCACCCCAAAACAGTTTGAAAACGGTAAAAGAGGGGACTATGTACTCACTTGAGGATACTTAGAAGTCTTGACTAATGACCAAGCAAAGCTAGAGGGATCACGGAAATCAAACGGCACCTAATATAGGTAACTATGTTAATAAACAGACTTAAATCGGAGGATCGGATAAAATGAGGTTTCGTAAACCAAATGAGTGTAGGGACTCATGTAATATGGTTTAACAAAGCCTACATTCAAAAACGAAACCTAACCTAAGTGCTTTCGACCCGTTACGACCCATTAAGGTAGCTTTCGCTACTTTAACCTTTCGTTTGCGTAAAACGTGTTCGGAACGCCTAACTAGTCCTATGACAAGTATTATATGCCTAAACATGTCTAAATATGTTGTATAATCAGTTAAATGACAAAAGTTTAAGTTACATATGCTTAAAATCCAATTATGCATGAAAAGGGCATTTTGGTCATTTTCCTAAGGGATATAAACTACCTATCATACAACTACTTAAACTATGTGACCATAAGGTATAACCTCGAAAGGTTATTCCCTATACAACTATGGTCACTAAACATGCTTGGTAGGATCCTAATGATCGACTAAATGGGTCGAGTTCGAAAGTCTAAGCGGTGGTTTAGACCGCTTGACTTATGACTCTAAACAAGCACTAATCTAAAAGTGACGAGCTAAACATATTAAAACATGCTTAACTAAGTTAGAAAACAGGTTTTGATATCAAAACAAAGTTTTTTGATACCCTAGAGTAGTTTGGTTGCAAAATACGCATAAATACGCATTTTGACCGAAACTACGACTCGTCACTACGCCTAGTCAACATGGTAATCAGTAGGTACAGTCACAAGGGAGTATAACCATCGTGATTACGCTCACGTTGCAAAGTTCAAATGAACTTTGTGTTGACCATTGACTGGTCAAAGCAGAAAGTCAAAACACTATTTGACTTTCATGCTAGAAAAGCGATAAAAGCACGAAAGAAGCTTACAAAGGGTCCAAGCTAGGGAGAACTTGATCAATAACACTCAGGTATGAAGCAAAGGCTCCAACTTAGAGTGTTAATCAGATCAAGGGTGAGTGAAATGGAATGAGGGCATGTGTATATATAGTTTTCGGTTCACCGTTAGGATCGTTTCTTGCTATAGAGGGATTAATCTAGGCCATACATGTGGGCAAATGGTTTTAGAAACCATGGGGACATGATAAACAAGCTAAAACAAGCAGATGGTATCCAAAACAATGGTTAAAAACCATCAGAACCGCTGATTTGGACCAAGTTCAATGTTTCTGTCTGGAAAGACCTCAGGCCCCACGTAAGAATAGGTCTCATCTTACGCGGCCCGCCTAAGACAGTTTCCAGAATTATCAAATTTGGTCCCTGCACTTGAAAAACTTGTATTTTGATGCATTTTTTACACTTTTAAGCCCCATTAACCCCATTTCAAAGCTCTAAAATGAACTTAAAGTATAGAGAACTTAAAATATGCTCAAAAATATCTTGGATGTCAGTTCGTTTGGTCGTACGGTTGCGTTGTTCGGTTAATTACGACGAAACACGAACAGACGCGAAAAAACGATCCAAATTACGCGACGAATGGAATTTTATCATGTCAATCACTAAAATAAAATATTTTAATGATTACATAAATTTTTGGATGTCCGGATATATTCAGAACGTAAGATATGCGCGAAAATGCAAACTTATGCACTTTTTGACGCTTTTAGTCCCTATTGATCAAGAAAGTTTATTCTTGCGTACCAAACAACTCAAAGCCTATTTCTAAGCTATGTAAAGGATATTTAGGGAATATTTAACTTATGATCAGTACGAATCGGCATACTTTCGTAGTTTGTCAAAATTAGTCCATGTAAGCGAATAAACTTGATTTCGCCACACCAAACCCTCCAAAACATATTTCTAAGTTATGTAAAGGTTATTTAAGGTATGTTAAGCCTATTTCACTATTCCAGAGTGTTTGTTTCATTAAAATGGTTATATTTACGCATCAGTTCGCGTATAACCTTCCAGAAAGCGATTTAAAGCTCGAAATCGAACATGAATTGATATGTGCACATGATACACATATATTTACAGATCCCAAGTATGAAACACAATATTTCATTGATTTGGTATTTGTTTGATGGTCGCAGAGGCACAGGTTTCACATTTATACTATTTGATATCTGGGGTATTATACCTGGTCTTCTGATATTGCGGAAGCAATGGCTTAGACCTCGTATAATACTTTACACGCTTAAAGCTTACACTCTGCATAAAAATTGATAAAATATCGAAAGATACGAATCAAGTGCAGTTGTAAAGAAGATCCCTAAGTGGGACACACCTTAAGTCGAGCCTTCATCTCTTTGACTGAACGGTAGTTCGTACCTTAGCTCTCAAGGTCTCGCGCTAACCCAGAGTACAAATATCAATATAGTATATTCACTTGTAAGACTGAATCTAAGGAATCTTAATACGAGAGTATATTCTGAGGTGGGACACGTGAATAAGTTAAGTGCCTAAAACACTAATCTCGTATTTCGAATCAGTTGAACTTTGTGTGAAAATTTAAGTGGATCAGTATACTGACAATCTTTTTGAATCGTTTAGAACTTAAAGTATTAATAGCTCAACGGTGCTAGTGATTTGTCATAAACTGATATGATCCTCTGACACGAACTCAAACAAAAATATTGTCTGTAAATATTTCTGTACTGCTTTATGTTTCAGAAAAATACAAAAAGATTTTGTTTCTACTTTATTTTCGACAACCGATGTCTGAAAGTTGAGTTTCAAGATCTAAGTATGCTGATCATGTTTTTGAAAATAATCAAGTTCATTAATTTAAAATTTGAAGTTTTTAAAATGAAAAATAAAAAACAGTTTGTGAAATCTCCAAGGTCATTAATTTGGACTTGGAAAATTATTTTTGAAGTTTTGGATACTTCAAACTGTCAAATTTATAAAGTCATTTGATAGGGGGAGTAGAGTCAGGTAATCCTGGATAAATACATATTGTTACATTTGTGCAATAGAGCCAGATTCTCGATCCAAAAATATTTTAAGTACCAGGTTATCATTCCTGGAAAAACCTAAAAAGCTTTCATTGTCTCATATTTGAAATGCTCCGGCTTATATTTAGAGCTAGGATTTCAATTTTAAAATTGTCATATTTCTTACAAAAGTTTGAGATTTGGAGATGAAAAAGCCAGATTACGATCCCGATAGTCGAGTCTAAGGGGAGTCTGAAGACAAGCTCATCGCAAGGGGGAGCTTGTAACCGAAGAACAAGGTGTCGATCCTAAAGCACGGAAGCTTTACGAAAGTGGGAGCCTGAAAAAGAGTCAACAGAAAGGGGGAGCTGATTCAGAATGCAGTTTAAAGAGGGAGTCTGTGATTGCTGAAGATGTCAAAGCTTCATAAAGACTCAGAGAGAGAGAGAGAGAGAGAGAGAGAAAGCACAAGATGTTATGATATTGACTGCGACAATATCCAAGGGGGAGTCTGTGAGTGTACTAATATCTATAGCCTCCGTCAATCGTGTAACGTAGCGGGAAATGAACAAGACAAGATGTTAACGAATAAAGATTAAAGGGGAAGTCCATCCGGACGGATGGATAGTTGCCATCCGGACGGATGGAGGGTATCTTTTGAGGAGCCTTCATTTAACCCTTTCCTATAAATAGGCATTGTATTGTTTCATTTTAGGACTTTTGGCCATTTGTTACTTGGAGAGCTCTTGAATTCTAGAGAGAGAAAGTAGCAAAAGGTGGTGATTTAAGGTGTAATACTTTGTCATATCTTAATAGAATCATCATTATATTAGTTCTTGTGTTCGTTCCACACACGAGCATGGATTCCGCACGTTGTACGTGTCTTTCGGAATCGTTCGGGAGTCAAACACGATCTTACAACGCGTTCACAATATCTTGGTTCAACCCCATGAAATCATATCCCGGTGTGTTTAAAAGGTTGGCAAAAAAACTTTGTCCGTCAGTATCTTCGGTCATGAACGGACTTGGTTCACCAGGAACTTGGTAGTTTACAAATGGACTAGCGTAGTAGCCCGTATTATCATCATAGTCCTTGAATGGTTTTTTTCCGTCAATATTTTAATTTATGAACGTACTTGGTTCACTAGGCATTTGATAGTTCACGTCTGGACTGATGTAACAAACATAATCATTATGGTCCCTTGATGATCTTTCTGTAGCAGCCTCTAGATACCCTTAATGAATTGTGCCTTGCAGGCTCTTGAGTGTAATCATGCTCTTGGAAGTTCACAAATGAATTATGCCTGACAGGTTCTTGAGTGTAATCTTGCTCTTGATAGTTCGTAAATGAACTGTGCCTTGTAGGCTCTTGAGTGTAATCATGATCATGGGAAGGAATTTCGTTGTCCTTATTCATTTTCAATTTTAGTACACTATGTGAAAATATTTTAGCAGGTTTTGGGGATGTTATGTTATTGTTATGAGCTAATAAGTAGTTGATAATGACAAGTGACAACCGGTTATCATTCTTATGTTTTAACGGTTATAAATCAAAGAATTTCCATATGGATTATAATGAAATGAAATTTGTTATTACAACATTACAAGGTTGAGCCTGTAAGTTTATATTATCAATATACATTTTACATTTTACATTATCTATAATCCTTACTTAAATCGTAACTTCCAAACAAACTCATTTAAACTATACTATATAGTTATTTTCCAAACAAACTCATTTAAACTAAAACAAGACCCTAACCTAACTAGATTATATAACTAAGTTGAAACTTGAAACATGGGAATTAAAAACAATACCTGATTCATTGAAAACCCAGACATCTCTTTAGCTTTTCTGAATGATATGATGAGGCATAACTAGATCACTATTTGAACAAGTAAATTTATGAATACATAAATTTATGATGCAGCTCTTTGAATGGCTTTCTCGAGTATATGATAAAGAAACAAGAGTAATAGCCTCTGTGTGAATTTAAGATGGTGAAATAAAAATAGTGATGCCCTTTCAAGAAACTGGTTCTACATAAACACCATGTTACTATATAGTACTAATAATATAAGAATCTTGCAGATAACAAATGGTGAAATAAAAAAAGAATATAATGATTGTATCTTTTGAATGAACTTTGATATGAAATGCACCAAAAACAAGCTAAATATATCGTTACGAAATATTAGGTGAACAAGCTTGGGTAGTTACAAAATAAAAATAAAACTTTCATAAGTTTGAAGGGCTAGTTATGTTATATGATCAATTAGGTTATATCTAGTCAGAATAAAAATAGATGGTATGTGTGTGTTTTAGTTACCTTTTGGAGTATCATGATTCAACATAGGACAACCCCCCCCCCCCCTTCCATGTGCGTAGCATTTATCTCACAACGTTTAGACCAAAACGCACAATATTTTCGTACAAATAAATAACTAAGTTGAAACGATAAATAAAAACTAACATAAGAAAAGTAAAAAGGTAAAAAAATAAAAAAGTCTTAAGGCTTAAGTAATAATAATAATAATAATAATAATAATAATAATAATAACAATAATAATAATAATAATAATTATAATAATAATAGTAATAATAATACCTTACTATTAGTAATAGTAAATAATAATAATAAAAAAAAACAAAAAGACAATAAAATATAATAACAAAAAGACAAAAAAACAAAAAAAATATAAGACGGGTGGGGGGTATAATTAGTAAAGGGGGGGGGGGGGGGGGGTTGTATTTAGTATCACCCAAGAAGAAACCTTATGTTGACTCAAATAAATGTCTATCACCTTCCTTCCTCTTTCCCCTACTCTCCTTCTATCAACAAAGAACCAGAAACCATTGCCGCCTAGCACAGCTGGAACTGCTGCCGTCTACCGTTACTTTTTCTTCGATCATCTTTGTTCCTTCTCCTTTCTTCCGTAATTCACAGGGGGGGGGGGGGGGGTGCGATGGAGATTTTAACGGGTCGAACACACTAACATGTTTTTTAGGGAGGGGGGGGGGGGCGATCATAACAATTACACCACAAGATAAGGGAGTATTGTTGGATCTTAACCAGGGCCCGTATGACTCTTTCTGGTTAGATGAGGTCATAAGAGATACCTCCAAGGTAACACTTCGCAAAAAGAAAAAGAAACAGAACAGAGCTTGTGAGAGGGCGATAAGGGTTGGAGCCTCTAAAATTCGGATAGGTACGACGGGGGTTAGTGTTCCGATCTCGGAGAGTGTAGGTTCAGAGGCGATTAATCCTAGCTCGAAGGCGGTTCAGCATGGGGATGTGTTTGCTGAGGAGGTACAACAAACTTTGAAATTTGGAGATGCAGTGGGGATAATGGTGCAGGGGTTTGACAATCATGTGAAAAAGCTTATTCAGAGAGGGAGGCAAATGTGAACTCATTACATGTCTCTGAATTTAAGGGGGGCTGGGGTCTGAGCAAACTGAGTATAGTTGGAGGCTTAAAACGGGAACACAAGGTGGGCTTTTTAGCACGACAGGAAACTCAACTAACACTAATCGCATGAATTCCCCCGCAACGTCGCCTTTTTTGATGTAGCTGTTGTCGGCTAATCAAAATAAACTAGTTTACTTATATACCAATACTAGTATGGGTAAGTAAGATCATATCCACATGAAATTTTTGGTCAGTGTTTATTAATGAACTAATTAAATATTGTCATCTAAATTGGGGATTTGTTTGATTAAGTGAGAAAAACACAAATTGTTAAGAAAATTGTGATCAAATTAGAATAAGTAACCCCCACCCCGAATCCCGATTACCAGTTTAAAACAAAAAATCCGTCTACTGATTCAAACACCACATAGACATGGCCTTGGAATTAATGACAATGATTAACGATTAGAGACGGTTTTTAATAATAACTATACAACCTAACAATCCATTAAATTATACCAATTACCCACCGAATTATCAACCCGCTAACGATGCAAGGAAATCGCCAATACGCTTGACAAATGATAAATAATTCAAATATAACCAACGTTTATCAATAGTTAACACAAGTGATCAAGAATATCAGTTACAAGAATCAGAAACAAAGTTTAATGTGAAAAACCTGGCAATTGTTCATCCGGGGGAAGCCACAAGGGTTTTAGCCTCGCATGTTCATCATCCCAGCTTCAAATCTTGTTCCGGGACGAATTTTCATGAAGAAACAAGATGATTTGGGTGTCATGACTCTGAAAATCACCTATGCTGTGCTCTGGATTGGTCAAAATGGCTTGGGAATGGAATGAGATGTCCTAATATGATTTTTAGATTAAAAACAAAAAATCCGGGTCAGTGTCCGTCGCGTGGCGTGCCAGGACCCTATTACCCCGTCGCATGGCGCGACAGGGACCAGTTTGAATTTTGTTGACTTTAGCTCTATCGCGCTATGTGAAAAGTCCCTAATGCTTCGTCGCGTGGTGCGACTGCGACCTGTTTCCAGAATTTACATTTTGAGAACCGACTCGACTCGCAAAACCCAACTTTCCTTCTTGTATGCTCCTTTTACCTCGTTTAGCACCCGTTAAACCTATAAAACCTGACCTACAATAAGTACAGCCTAAAGATACGAAACAACACATTTAAACAATGAAAACATGTACAAAACTCATACAATTACAATGTGTTTTACAAACACATCACATCCCCACACTTATCTTTTTTCGTCCCAAAAAAATTATCTGCAATGGAATCATAATCAATATTACTGGCCTTCAATATATTTAGTTACTAATTTATGAGTCTAATTACACATTAACTAAGATTGCGGGTATACTATCCACATAAACCCAACCGTCAATTTCCAAGTCCTTATTCATAATCCTTTAAGTTCAAGTGAATTACTCATCTAAGGATCTCACACTCAAAAACCACAATGCTACCTAATCCCACTTCAATCTTATGAGGTTAAAAGATTATTATCTACTGTCTTATATAAAAACCTTTTTTGTAATTCCGATTAAATTTTGATGGATGATGGATGTAGGTTTTGAGCTTAAACATGTTTTGCATTCCTTTCACTTTGAGGTTATATCCACATGGGTCACCATCCCAATCGGTAAAGAACTCGGTGCTCTAATTCCATAGGAAGATGGCATGCTTTTCCATAGACGATCATGAAAGGAGTGGTACTTAAGGGTGTTTTGTAAGCGGTTCGAAAAGCCCACAGTGCATCACCAAGCTTGTCTGACCAATCTTTCCTACTATTTCCTACCATTTTCTCTAGGATTCTCTTCACCCCTCGATTTGCATTTTCGACTTGACCGCTTGTTTGAGGGTGGTACGCGGTGGAAAAACGATGAGTGACCCCGTAGTGTGCTAATACCTTCTCCATCACGGCATTGCAAAAGTGAGTGCCACGGTCACTTATGATGGCTCTCGGTGTACCAAAATGCGTAAATAACTTCTTGAGGAATCTTACCACCACTCGGACATCATTCGTAGGCAAAGCTTGAGCTTCAACCCACTTAGAGACGTAATAGATTGCCAAGAAGATGTACCTATTCCCACTAGAGACGGGGAAAGGTCTCATGAAGTCGATGCCCCACACATCGAAGATTTCAAGAATTTGGATTGGATTTTGGGGCATCTCGTCCTTGGATGAGATATTACCGGTACGTTGGCATGCGTCACGTTTCCTAACAAACTCTAAAGCATCCTTAACTACCAAAGGCCAATAGAAACCACAATCAAAGACTTTTTGGGCGGTAACATGTGGAGCGTGGTGACATCCCGTGAGTCCCTCATGAACGTGCCTAAGGATCTCTAAACCTTCCTTTCTCAACACACATATCCTAAGAATCCTATCTCCTCCTATCCTAAAAAGATATGAATGATCCCATTTGTACCCCCTCGTATCTCGAAAGAACCTCTTCTTTTGTTGGGTACTCATACCCATCAACACATACCCCTTCGCAAGGTAATTTGCCAAATCACTAAACCATGACATACCTTCATTCTCTGCAGCAACAAACTAAATAGATTTGTGAGGGAATCTACCACCAATTGCCTCCTCACGAATTTCTCTCTATGCGGATCCTCTAACCTAGAAAGGTGATCAACCGCTACATTCTCCGCTCCTTTCTTGTCCTTGAATTCTATGTCGAATTCGGAAAGTAGGAGAATCCACCGTATGAGACGAGGCTTAGCGTCCTTCTTTTGAAAGTGAAAACACAAAGCCGAATGATCGAAAAAGATGATGGTTTTCGAAAGTACGAGGTAGGAACGAAACTTATCGAATGCGAACACTACAGGTAGAAGTTCCTTCTCGGTGGTGGTGTAGTTCTCTTGTGAATCGTTTAAGGTTTTGCTCACATAACAGATAGGGTGTAAATTATTTTCACGTCTTTGCCCCAAAACCGCACCGACCGCATAGTCACTCGCGTCACACATGAGATCAAAGGGCAAGCTCCAGTCATGAAAAACTAGAATTGGGCCACTAACAAGTTTCTTTTTCAAGAATTCAAAGGCTTTGAGACACTCCTCATCGAAGACAAAAGGAATGTCCTTTTCAAGGAGTCGGGTCATGGGGCGTGTGATCTTAGAAAAATCTCTACTGAAATGCCTATCGAATCCCGCATGACCAAGGAAGATTTGAATTGATTTCACACTCGTCGGTGGGGGACGCCTACTACTGGTGTCTATCTTAGCTCTATCCACCTCTATACCCGCTCGGGAAATTTTATGTCCTAGAACGATCCCCTACGTCACCACAAAGTGACACTTCTCTCAATTCAGTATCAACTTCGTCTCCATACATCTCTTCAACATTCTCTCAAGATTTCCTAAACAATGATGGAATGAATTGCCATAACCGAAAATTCGTCCATCAAGACTTCCATGGAATTCTCAACCATACCTTGGAAGATGGCAACCATACACCGCTGAAATGTCGCCGGAGCACTACATAATCCAAACGGCATGCGTCGGTACGCGTACGTGCCATAGGGACATGTAAAGGTCGTCTTCTCTTGATCCTCTGGTGCGATGGGGATTTGGAAGTAACCTGAAAATCCGTCAAGAAAACAGTAAAACTGTTGACCCGCCAGACGCTCTAGCGTTTGGTCACTGAACGGAAGTAGAAAATGGTCCTTCCAGGTGGCGTCGTTTAATTTTTGGTGATCAATACATACTCGCCAACCGGTGACCGTACGAGATGGGATGAGTTCATTCTTCTCATTCATAACTACCGTCATCCCTCCCTTCTTCGGGATGAATTGAGTCGGACTCACCCATGAGGAATCAGAAATTGGGTATATCAATCTGGCCTCCATCAACTTCATCACCTCTATCCTCACTACCTCTTGCATGTTTGGATTGATGCGTCTCTGTGGTTGCACCACTGGTTTATAAACTTCATCCATTAGAATCCGGTGAGTACAAAAAGTGGGGCTAATCCCCTTTATGTCTGATAGCCTCCATGCAATAGCCTCCTTATGTGTTCTTAACACCTCAAGCAACTTTAACTTCTCCTCCTCCGTCAACTTAGAAGAAATGATGACGGGCATACTCGGCCGCTCTCCTAAAAAGGCATACTCTAAGTGTGAAGGAAGGACCTTAAGCTCTAAAGGGGCCGGAATATCTACGGGATCACTCCTCTCACTAATCTTATTGAGTTCCATCGTTTCGGGAACCCACAATGCATCATCCCCTACATCTTCTTCTTCAACCTCTTCGTCTACTACGCTCTCACTCACCAAGTCGGCTCCACTAATATATTTGAGACACTGATCCACGCACAAAATGAATGAGTTTAGAAAATACACAGAATGACACGGACCACTATCCTCACATCTACCACTCGGGTGTTGCATAGCCCTATCAATCTCAAAGGTGATATTCTCATTACCCGCACGAAGTGTGATATTGCCGTCAAAGACATCAATGATGGACTTTGCGGTGCGAAGGAATGGACAACCTAATATTATTGGAACTCTCTTGTCGGCCTCCATATCTAGAATAATGAAATCAACAGAGAAGACGAACTTATCGACCTTAACGAGCAAATTTTCTATGATCCCACGTGGATACTTGACCGAGCGGTTGGTCAAAGATAATGACATACGAGTGGGAGTGAGCTCTCCAAAGTCGAACTTCTCATAGAGAGAGAATAGCATCAAGTTGATGCTGGCATGTAGATCCACTAAAGCATGAGCGGGAGCAACGACACCCCCGAATAGACACAGGATGGTGAAGACGCCTGGATCGGTTAGTTTCTCCAGTAGTTTGTTCAAAACCACCACGGAACAACCTCCGGTCAATGGAATGTTTGAGATCTCCCTCAGCATATCCTTACGTTTAAGAAGGTCCTTAAAAACCTTGGCGTATTTTGGCATGTGCTGGAGTGCTTCAATGAAGGAAAGGTTAATTTTGAGTTGTGTGAACATTTCAAGGAAATTCCCGTTTTCCTTAGCGTACTTTTGTTTCTTAAGGAGAGCGGGGTACGGAAGGTGTGAAAGATCTACGTATGGTGACGGCCTAACCTCTATCGGTTTCTTCTCTACCATACTCTCAACCTGAGGCTCATAGTTAGGTGCGGTACTTTCTGGGTCTAGCCTAATTTGCACCTTCCCCGGAGCCTCTATCTCTATCTCCTCGTCTACTTGTTCCTCATCTTCATCCTCAACTCTCTCGCTAACTACTTCTCCTAACTTCTTACCACTTCGAGTGGTGATTGCTTTTGCTTAATGAGCCGGGTTGGGTTGAGTGTTACCCGAGAACCAACCCGGCTACTGTTCTTCCAACTGCCTAGCAATACCACCTACAGACCGCTGATGATCTAAGAGTGCAGACTGTTGATTCTTCAACATAAGGTCTTGATTTTTCAAAAGAAGATCGTGGTCCGCTAAAGTTTTCTGAGTTGTTTGGTCTTTAAAAAGCAATTGGGATAACATAGACTTAATCTCATCTAAACCACTACCCAAGTCTTGGTTGTTTGAACCTTGACTATTTGACCCCCCCACTGATGAACTGCCTATTTGAACCCCTAGAGTTATATTGACCCTGTGAACCCCCACTAGAAAACTGACCCTGAGTATTTGAACCCCCACTATTAAATTGACCTTGCCCCCTGTTTTGAGTTTGACATGTTTGGAACCAGGGGGTTTACCGGAAGAACGGAGATTATTATTATTATTATTATTATTATTATTATTATTATTATTATTATTTCACCAGTTAGCATTATAATAATTATTATTATTATTGAAATGGTTCGCGGGACCCCGGTTTTAACCTGTGATGAACTCGACCTGCTCAAGAGTGAGCCTGGGACACTCTAAAGTATCATGACCTCCTCGACATACCTCACATTCATCTAACTTTTCCTTCAACTCCTGCGTCTCCTTGGTAAACTTTCTCTCAAGATTCTCCATCACTGCAGCTACCGTTGTTTCCAAGCTAACTTGGTGTATTCCTCGACCCGCCGAGGAAGTACTAGAGACAGGAATGGAAGTCCTGGTGGTAGCGCGATGATCGATATCCGAATGCGCGAAGATCTCAAAAAGGTCATTGCATTCAACCACCGATTTCTTGCCCATGAGGTGGCCTCCTGCTGAAGTGTCAAAACAGGCTCTAGTCTCGAGAGTGAGACCCTTGTAGAATTTCTCTACAAGTGCCCAATCAGATAAACCATGTTGAGTGTAATAAGAGAGTAGGGTTTGGAATCTTTCCCAAGCGAGGTGGTAGGGCTCGTCAGGTTCCATCCGGAACAAATAGATCTAACCACGAAGGCGAGATGCTTTAGCAGGTGGGAAGTATTTAGCGAGGAAAGCATCTCGGAGGGTAGCCCATGTAGTGAACGTGCCTGCGGGCTGCGAATCAAGCCAGGTGGCTACGCGGCTCGCAAGTGAAAACGGGAAGACTCGAAGGAAACGGGCGTCGAGATTGGCACCTTTAATAGAAAAGGTGTTGTAGAGGCGGGTGAGGCGGCTAATGTTGGCTAGGGCATCCTCATCATCACGACCATGAAATTGGCATGAGTTGGTGATGGCGGTCATGATGTAGGATGGGATTTGCCATGATTTCTCATTGTTGATGGCGGGAAGGGTGATAGGTGAGATCGCACCGGTGAAACCAGCGATAGAGCATTGGTGGACTTTTCGGCCATTTGGACGATGGGTGGCAGACTCGGAGGACGAGAGGGTGGTGAGGAGTTGTGCAGTGATGACTTCGGTATGAAGTCAAAGGCTGGTGGTTTAGATTGGAGGGTAGATTCAGAAAGGGCGGAAGAAAAAGAAGTGCTAACCTTAAAGCTTGACGACGAGAAGATTGGCTGCGGTGGCGGTCCTTGTGAACGTGTATGGGGCATCCACTGCAAAACGACAAGGAAGCAAGTAAGACGACTCTAACGAAAGACTCGACAAAAATATAAAAGACACTATAATTACTTAGATTCCTACGACTCAAACAAACGAACAAATAACACTATGATGTCAAACAAGTCTAAACAAAGTAATCAAAGCAATTGCCAAAGAGTCCCCGGCAACGACGCCAAAAACTTGATGTGCTAAAAGTAGTTTAATAAAAACAAACCAAAGTAACCTAATCTAGACACTAAGTAATACTCTAGACTCTCTAAAACTCAACTAAACTACTAACCGACAAGTGAACCAATCGACTCTAGTAAAGCTAAGTAAGTCTGGATATCGAACCCATGAGACTCGATTTAACCATGTTAACGACTCTATCTACACTGACACTGACGCGACACTAATTGTTTTTATGTTTGAGAGGGCGGGGGGAGGGGGGGTTCCAAAAATTCTAAATTTGCAATTAAATAAAACTTGAATTACCACCCGCCGCAATGCGGCGGGGATTCATTACTTATATGTCGTATTACATAAAATGCAAATGTTTCTTACATAACCGCGAGCCTGTGTATAAAACATATAAAATAATAACTAAGTCGATCTCTGACCCGTGCGTTGCGACAGACCTATCAAACGGGAAAAAATAGATGTGCTGCGATGGGCCTGTCAAACGGGAAACGTAAATGAAAAAATGTTGAACCTCACACTCACGTTGCGGCGTGTTAACTCGGAAAATTTAGAACGAAATGTTAAACGGAAAATTTGCAAAAGTTGAAAAGTGTAAGGTATCAAAATTGAAAGTAAAAAAGTGTTGGGGTTAAATTGCAAAAGATAAAAAGCTTTGGATTAAAAGCAAAAAAGTCAAAGGGTTTAAATTGCAAAAGATGGAAACTTTTAAATTAAAAGTGAAAAACCAAATTAATCAAAGGTTTAAATTACTAAAGATTGAAATTTTAGACTTAAATTGTCAAATATGAAAACTTTAGAGTTAGAAATGAAAATTTCAATTTTTTTTAAAAACTCCCAAAGCCAAGAATACAACCACCTTAAGCATAAACATGTTGCTTATTTATAAGGTATTAATACTAATTAACTAAACTAACTAGAACACGACTCGGAACGAAGGTTTTGCTCAGTGATGATTAAGAATTACCTAGGTTGGAATCCCACTTGCTATCGAATGGCTTTCTATCAGTTCTAATGTGTTATGGAACCGGGATCTTCAATTGCTAAATCCTAAGAGATACCGAACAGGACACCTAACCCTTCTCGGGAAGACACCTATGAAACTCTAAAGGACTGTTACGACTACCGGTTATCTAGACTCTCTTTCGATTATCTAATTTCCTAGAAAAGTGCCCTAAAGTACTAACTACTTCACAGCGGAAAGTCTAAGGCAACTAAGGAATCCGATTTGGTTCAATAGACAAGATATTGGCAAGGAAACTAAAACCAGCCTTTTTCAAAACCTAATCCTAGAAATTTACCAACCAAGACCTATTAATAACCTAGCACTTCTCAGCTACTAAGATTAGTATAATATTTAAACCAAATTAAATCTTGATTATTAATTCTATGGTTTATTAGCCAATTCACCAAAAGATTACTGAACCCGCTAAGACTCGATAATCAACGCAAACTCATTATATGAAAGACATTCAATAGAATTCATGTGAAACAATAAACATCATTAATCAAGTAAAAATACGCAAACACACCAAATCAAGAAACCAAAGTATTTTACTTTTCAATAGAAATCCATAAACACATTCAAACTGATAAAAATCCAATCTTTAATCAAGTTTTCATCCTAACCTAGGTAGCTTAACGAGTTTAGCCAAGAAACATGTTTAAAAACGAATCAACAAAAGTCATATTCAGAGAATTCATCTGAATAGAACAAGAAACGAAAGAAACAAAGAAAACCGGATGATAAAACCCGCGAATCTTCAATCTCTATGCCTCAAACTTCCACCAAGTGATTCCGTATGCTCAATTGCCTTCAAAATCTGCTAAACCAGAGCTCCAAAGTGCACAATTTCATCCAAAAACGTCTAGGTCTTGAATTATGACCATAAGGTTCTTTAAATACTTGAAAAACCCTAAAAATCCTTGCATTCCACGTAACTTTCTGTCAGTAAGGGGCTTTCGAGGGCCGCGGTGCCTTAGTCCTCACCTATCGCTAGTGTTGGGTCTAAATCGTGTAGTCTAATGTTATCAACGAATCAAGTCAATGCCAACGTGTTGAAGTCAACGCAAACAAGTCAAAGTCAACACACATGTCGACATGAGAAGATCGAAGAAAGATATGGCGTGTGGAAGTTCGAGATTCGATAGTTTTATTGCTTTGGATAATTAAATATATTTTGTTTTAAACAAAATATATTTATTATCTTATTTAATTAGTCTTCATGTTTATTACTAGTTTTGGCAAGTTATTATCTCTAGGGTCCTAAATGTAATTAGCCAAAGTTGTTTAGGCTATATATAGAAAGAGATGATTAGGGTTTTAGGGAACACACATTTAGAGAAAGATTTGGGGGCTACTTTGTATTATCATTTGCAAATCATTTCAAGGGTTTTAATTGCTATATTTTGAGTGTGTTCATCTTTGTTCATATTGAAAATCAGATTTTGGCTCGATTTGATCCTACAATTTTGGTATCAGAGCTTAGTACTCGAATTTGGGATTCAAAAATCTTCAAATTCATCCTAAAAAAAATCTGATTTTGATTTGAAAAGTTTTGAAACTTTTAGGGTTTTTGATTTTATTCACTTTTTCTTCAAAAATCTTGTTTTTAAAAGGTTTAAATTATGTGTTTGCTGATTGTGAGTTGAGACTAGTATTATTTGAAAGATTCATAGTGATTTTATATCATTTAAAGAGGTTTCGGCTCAAATCAGAAGGTTTTAGATGAGTTTTTGAAGTTTCTGGGCGATTTTTTATGAATACAGCGATTTTATTTTGAATATAGCGTTTTTATTGAAAGTTCCGGCGAATTTAGGTTTTCCGGTAACTTTCCGGCGAAATTAACTTTTCCGGCGAAATTAAATCTTGAACGCGAGTTCAAGTTCTCCGGCGTATTAAGTACGCCGGTAAGTCACCCTTTTCCGTCGTCGTGATTCCGTCGGTTTTAACCCGACCGGCGTATTTATTAAAAAAAAATATAGAAAGAGTAAACGGAGTTTTTGGGGTTTTTGGTTCTTGTTTGTTTCACTCATCTCTGGTCATCATCACTCACAAACATCAACAAACAACAAATTCATCTTCAACTATTTTAACAGTTATACAGCTAAAAGAAAGAGTAGAATCAGAAATATTCTTTAAAAGCTCGTAAACGAAACATCATTCGTATCACTAGCTACACCAAACATCTTCACTCCGATACCCACACCACCAACCACCGTCGTCCTTCTCACCTGTTGACGCCACCGGCGTGACGTCAGCACCACCTTCCACTGTACACCCTAACCCACCGGCAAACATCCACCGTCTCCTCACTACACTCTCCGTCTCCGTTCACGGGTCAGCCACTGCCGTTCAACCCACCACTACATCCGTCCGCCGTTGTTCACCGCCCGCCGTTACACTGTTATCACCACCCACAACCAACATAATCGCACCACTATCTTCACCGCCTGTCGTCACCACCGTCACCGTTCACCTTCACCGCTTTCCTCAACCATCCTCTTCATCGACACCTCCGGCTCACCGCACAACCACCGACGTTCATCATCATTACCAACGCCTCATATTCCATCAACGGCGGTGACGTTACTCTCACGCGCCACCGCACAAGCCCGAAACCACCGTACACTGCCTTTTAACCACCTCGAGCACCACCGCACCGCCGTCTCCTCCTCTGCTTTCATCCGTGTATTCGTCTAGAGTTAGAGAGAGCTCGATCTGTTGTTTTGTTAGAACATAGAAGAGACTATGAAGAGATTATAGTGTAGTTTTTAGGGTTTGATTCTTGGAGAAGGAAAGAGATGTCACACCCCGACCACGTTAAAACATCAAATCGTGGCGGAAACTTTGGGGAGTGTTTTAACAGAATTATTGTTTCACAACCATGGCATACAAAGTTATATTTTATTTATCAAACAAGCGAGTTACATTGTCTTAAAACAGGAAATAAAGAGTTCAGAACATAATTAAACTAAGTCTATCTTCATTTTAAGTCTCTAAGGCACAGGTCCGCCCTAGTGTCACGATCATCATCCTAAGCAACAGCTCCTGAAAACACATGTGAAAATAGGTACGTCAGCATAAAAATGCCTGTGAGATACATAGGTTTTGTGAAAATAGGATTCATGACTTGGGATTTTTTAGAAGAAAGGTTTAATAAAAATTAGTCATGAATCTTATTAAGTGTTTTCTTTTATAAATCATATGAAAACTCGATAAGAAATCCGATTATATAAAAGAAAGGTGTATGGTTAATGAAATAACCTAGTAAAATGAGTTGTATAAAACAATGTCTTGAAAAATATGTTATTTGTGTAAAATGTAATATGTCTATACTGAAATGATTTAAATAACGCTACGATATGTAATATTATACAAACACTTATATATAGGAAGTACCAGCGGCGTATCCACCATGTTTGTATCATATTACACACGCCTCGTTACTCAAATCATTTACCCAAACCAACCACCAACGTAAATTGTTCATGTATAAATCAATTGTCAAGCGTTATTGTGTAAACCATATCAAAATGTCCATGTCTAATGTAAATCACCTAATGTATATATCAATGTCAAAAATGTTTATGTTTAATGTAAATCATATAATGTGTATCCAAAAATATCATGTATGGCATGTGAAATATATCAACTAAACCATAGGTAAAGTGCACAAAAACAGGGTATTGAATTAAACATAGTTTAAGTCAAAGTTATGTTTTGTGGAACAAATGCATGCTATACTGATACAAACATCTATGCGGTATTGTGAAAATGCATACATCCAAGCCTTGTGACTGTGGTGATAGACCTTTAAACAAATTAAAGGTTTATCTGTGTTATGTTTATCGAATTCGGTCATTCCTTCCATCCAAACATACCTAGGATGTCAGGAACGGGAGTTGACAATTCCTATGGTACCACTACCTACTAACAAATGGCGTAGCTAATGTTAATGAATGTATTTTTGTCCCATTTAAACAAACCAAATGTCATACCAAAAATGTAAGCATGTGAAAACAATGCACTAAGTATGTAATCAAATGAACATACATAGCGTGAAATGTAATGTAAAACAATGTACTAAGTATGAACACAATGGACATACATAGCATGAAATGTAGTGTAAAACGATGTACTAAGTATGCACACAATGGACATACATAGCATGAAATGTAATGTAAAACTATGTACTAAGTATGCACACAATGGACATACATAGCATAAAATGTAATGAAATCATGTACTATAATGTACTAATGAACATAACAAGCATATGATATGAAAGCATGAAAGGCACGAAAGTAACAAGTAGGCACATGTGTTTCACCCCAAAATGTTTGGAAAACAGTAAAAGAGGGGTCTATGTACTCACTTGAGATTGCTTAGTAGTCCTTGAGTAACAACCAAACAATGCTAGAGATCACGGATATCAAACAGCACCTAATATAGGTAAGTACATTAATAAACCGGACCTAGATCGGAGGATCGGATAGAATGAGGGTTCGTAAACCAAACGAGTATGGAAACTCATGTAGTATGGTTTAACAAGGCCTTCATTCTAAAATGAAACCTAACCTAAGTGCTTACGACTCATTACTACCCGTTTAGGTAGCTTATGCTACTTTAACGCATCGTTCGCGTAAAACGCATTCGGAACGCCTAACTAGTCCTATGATAAGTAAAATATGCCTTAACATGTCTAATTATGTTACATAATCAGTTAAGTTACGAAAGTTTAGGTTACATATGCTTAATTACCAATTACACATGAAAAGGGTATTTTGGTAATTTACCTAAGGCATATAAACTACCTATCATACAACTACTTAACGAAGCGACCATAAGGTATAACCTCGGAAGGTTATTCCCTATATACTATGGTCACCTCATGTGTTTGGTCGGATCCTAATGATCGAGCAAACGGGTCGGGTTCGAAAGTATAAGCGATTGTTTAGATCGCTTACCTTACGACCCTATATAAGCACTAAACTAAAAGTGAAGAGCTAAGCATGTTAAAACATGCATAACTAAGTTTAGAAAATAGGTTTGGTATCAAAACAAACGGTTTTGATACCCAAGAGTAGTTTGGTTACAACATACGCGTAAATGCGCATTTTGGCCGAAACTACGACTCGTCACTGAGCCTAGATAACGTGGTAATCAGTAGGTATAGTCACAAGAGACTATAACCATCGTGATTACGCTCACGTTATGAAGTTCAACCGAACTTCATGTTGACCATAAACTGGTCAACGCAGAAAGTCAAACATAGTTTGACTTTCGGACTCGAAAAGCGATAAAAGAACGAAGGAACACTTACAAAGGGTCCCCGAAAGCTTTGATCTCCAAGTAATCTCAGGTAGGAAGTGTATGAACACAACCACTTAGAGAAAAACTCATATTTCAAGTGGGTTTTGAGTTGTGAATCAAGAGGTATTTATAGGAATGGTGGAACCGTTAGGATCGTTTATCAAATAACGTGCTTTGATCTTGTCCCTACACTTGTTGCAACCTTGTGGTAACTCAAAATGGTCCCTCATGACCAGGAAAGGGCAAGTGTGGGTGAGTTTTGAGTGGTTAACAGCTGTAATCAGCTGTTAAAACTGATTATTCTGATCTGGGAGCCTGACGCGGGCTGCGTAAGGAGACACCAGGAGTTTACGTGGGCCGCCTGGCCCTTCTGATCAGAAACAAACTTTGCAAAATGACAGTTTTGGTCCCTGTTGTGTTTTAAGGCCATTTCCAACATGTTTAAGGCCCGTTAAGCCAACGTTAAGGCCCTAAAATGATGCCTAAACATTGTGGACATGAAACATGCTCAAAAATATGCCGGATGTTGGTTCGTTTGGTCGTACGATCGCGATGTTCGCTTAATTACGACGGAATGCGCATAAGCGCGAAAAACGATCCAAATTGCGCGACGAATGGATTTTTCTCATGCCAAACACTGAAATAAAATGTTTTAGTGCTTACATAAATTTTTGGATGTCCGGATGTATTCAGAACGTAAGTTATGCGCGTAAGTGCAAACTTATGCACTTTTTGACACTTTTAGTCCCTGAATGACCCAAAAGTTTATTTTAGCACACCGAACCCCTCAAAGCCTATTTCTAAGCTATGTAAAGGATATTTATGGTATGCTTAACTTATGGTCATGTTCCGGAATGTTCGTTACAGTTCAAGTTGGCATACTTTCGCAGTTTGTCAAGTTTAGTCCCTGTAAGCGAATTAACTAGTTTTTGCCATACCAAAGCCTTCAAAACTTATTTCTAAGTTATGTAAAGGTTATTTAAGGTATGTTTAGCATATGTTGATGTTCCGGAGTATTTTTCGCATTCAAATGATTACGTTTACGCACCAGTTTGCGTATAACTCTCTAGAAAGCGATGTAGAGTTTGAAATTGAATAAAAGTCAAAACATGAAAAAATGTAAAACATAACCAAACAAACATTGGGATCAAATAACTTTGTTTTATTGATAACTGAACTGTTCACAATGATTACAAGCACAGATGTTACAGTCTCCCCTACTTGTGGAAATTTCATCTCGAAATTTATTTAAAGGAAACTCGTGGGAATAGATGCGGATATTTCGCCTTCATTTGATCTTCGCGTTCCCAAGTAAACTCAGGTCCATGTTTAGATTCCCAGCGAACTTTGACCAATGGAATGCGCTTGCGTTTGAGCCACTTGACTTCACGTTCCATGATTTCCACTGGCTTCTCAACAAATTTCAGTGTTTTATCAACACGAATTTCGTCAAGTGGTATGTGGAGGTTCTCATCAGCTAAACACTTCTTGATATTGGACACGTGAAAGGTTGGATGAACATTTCCAAGTTCAGGAGGTAACTCAAGTCTGTAGGCTACCTTACCGATTCTTTCGACGATCTTGAATGGTTCAACGTATCTAGGTGCAAGTTTTCCTTTCTTTACGAATCTGATCACACCTTTCCAAGGTGTGACCTTAAGTAATACACGATCACCGACTTGAAAATCCAAGGGCGTGCGTTTTAGGTCCGCGTAACTCTTTTGACGGCATCTAGCTGTCTGAAGGTTAACATGAACTTTCTTAACCTTATCAGTTGTCTCTAAAATGAGGGCACTCATTCCAGCAGACTGGTGAACGACATTTTCGACCATAGAGAGCCTCGAAAGGAGCCATGTAGATGCTGGAGTGATAACTGTTGTTATAGGAGAATTCAATCAACGGAAGATGTGAATCCCAACTACCACCAAAATCGATCACACAAGCTCTAAGCATATCCTCCAGAGTCTGGATTGTTCTTTCAGATTGATCATCTGTTTGCGGATGATAAGCTGTGCTCAGATTAAGTTGGGTCCCCATAGCAGATTGCATGGTTCTCCAAAAATGAGAAGTGAAGCGAGCATCTCTGTCAGAAATGATGTTCAAAGGAACACCATGTCGAGCTACAATTTCATCCACATAGATTTTAGCAAGTTTGTCAGCAGAAAAATCCTCACGGATTGGCAAGAAATGCACTGACTTAGTAAGACGATCAACAACTACCCAGATGGCGTCATGACCTTTCTTTGTACGCGGAAGTTTGGTAATGAGATCCATAGTAATGTTTTCCCATTTCCAAACTGGGATCTCTGGTTGCACCAATAAACCAGAAGGACGTTGATGTTCAGCCTTAACCTTAAGACACGTAAGGCATTTTGATACATATAAGGCAATGTCTTTCTTCATACCAGGCCACCAATACTGAATACGAAGATCCTTATACATCTTATCTGAACCAGGATGAACAGAATAACGAGACTTATGGGCTTCATCCATAAGCAAGGTGCGAAGGTTATCTTGGCTTGGGACCTACAAACGGTCCATGAAGTAATACGATCCATTGTCCTTCAGTTCCAGATTGGGCGTTATGTGATAGGGAAATTCCTTATCCATCAAACCTTGTGAAACACAAGATTGTTGAGCCTGAGAAATGCGGGCTTGGATATCGGATCGAGCTTGAATATCAGATTGAACACGAACACAATGAAGCTTAGTACGTTCCTTACAACTCAATGCATCGGCTACGACATTCGCCTTACCAGGATGGTAGCGAATTTCGCAGTCATAGTCGTTTAGAAGCTCAACCCAACGTCGTTGCCTCATGTTGAGTTCTTTCTGATTGAAGATATGCTGAAGACTTTTGTGGTCCGTGAAAACCACACATTTTGTACCGTACAAATAGTGTCTCCAGATCTTAAGAGCGAAGACAATTGCACCCAAATCAAGATCATGAGTGGTGTAGTTTTTCTCATGTATCTTAAACTGCCTCGATGCATATGCTATAACTTTGTTCCTTTGCATCAGAACACAGCCGAGACCCAATTTAGATGCATCGCAATAAACGACGAAATCATCATTGCCCTAAGGCAAAGTCAGAACAGGCGCGTCACAAAGCTTCTGCTTCAAGTTTTGAAAAGCTTCCTCTTGTTTGAATCCCCAATCAAAGGGTTTGTTCTTCTGAGTTAGAGCAGTTAGAGGAACTGCAATCTTTGAGAAGTTCTCAATGAAGCGGCGGTAATAACCCGCTAGACCAAGAAAAGAACGAACTTCAGTAGGAGTACTAGGCGTATCCCAATCCTTAATCACACTGATCTTGGAGGGATCTACATGAATACCTTGTTCGTTGATAATATGGCCTAAAAATTGAACTTCTTTAAGCCATAATTCACACTTGGAGAATTTGGCGAAAAGTTGCTCTTTCTTTAGGAGTTCCAAAGTAAGACGAAGATGTTGCTCGTGATCAGCTCGCGTCTTAGAATAAATCAGGATGTCGTCAATAAAAACAATGACGAACTGATCCAAATAAGGCTTGCAGACACTATTCATTAAGTCCATGAAAACAGCAGGAGCATTAGTCAAACCGAATGGCATAACTGTGAACTCATAATGCCCATACCGAGTGCGGAACGCTGTCTTGGGAATATCTTCTTCATGCACCCGAAGTTGATGATATCCAGATCGCAAATCAATCTTTGAAAAATAAGAAGCGCCCTGTAACTGATCAAAGAGATCATCGATGCGAGGTAGGGGATATCGATTCTTGATGGTATGCTTATTAAGCTCATGATAATCGATACACATCCTAAAAGATCCATCCTTCTTCTTGACAAAAAGAACGGGAGCACCCCAAGGTGAAAAGCTAGGATGGATAAAACCTTTGTCAGAGAGCTCCTGAAGCTGCTTGTTGGATCTGAGTTTCTTTTTTATTGTATTTTCGTTTGAAATTAAGATGGAAATGAAAGAGTTGTGCAGCGGAATTAAGATGAAAACAAACTTTGCATACAATCAAACAGGAGTAATACTTTTAATCAAACATCTTTACACAATGAACCGAATGATTGAATTTGTTTCAACAACGATTACAATGATTGATGTAAGAATGCAAACTCCCCCTCAGCCAGAGCTCAGTAGTTTGTTCGTGCAAAGAAGACGATGTGGTGAAAGAGCTAATAGAACAGTACAAAGTACTGAACTATTTATAGGCACTTGCAAACCACTGAGCATCTTAGCTAACGTCACCATGAAAGTGACATCTAACCTCCTAACAAACTCTAACCTCTGATCTATACAAACACTGATGTAGTAACTACTGCTATTACAATCTATTACATGAAAGACACTTAAACAGCTGCTGCATCCTTCCACTGCTGTGAATCCAGCAGTGCTTGTCCGGATCAGCAGTACTTGACTCAAGGCAGAAGATTGAGTCAGCAGAGCTTTGGTCTTCCATCAGTCTTTAACATTTGGCAGTAGATGCAAGGCAGCAGTTGTGGATCAGCACTTGGTAAGATCAGTAGATAGGAGGTCAGCAGATACAAAGCCACTTTCAAGGGGAGAGATTTGCATTAACTATCTGTAAACGTCTGCTTATTCTTGGATCCACTGCTCTGATCCAGTTTTGGCTTTAATTATCTGTTCCTCTGATAGGGTTCAATCCCAACAATCTCCCCCTGGAACAGATAATGCCAAAACTCTTCATTATTTGTGGAAATCTTTATTGCCTCATCAACAGCTCCCTTATCTGACCTTTAAATTGTAATTCAAAGTCTAGGGCGTCTGTATCTTCATCATCCCTGCTAAGTGGAAGATCAAGGAGATCCTACAAATCTTCAAGACTCAGGCCAAGAGCTTGTTCCCTTGATATTTTCTCCACTACTCCACCAGACCTGAGCAAAGTCAATACGCAGGTCTGTTTGTCAGTTTCCCACTTTTGTATTTTTGAGCCTGGTGGGTTTCTTGGGAGATGTTTATTTTCAGAAGTATTTGGTGAGGCTGGCCTGTTCATAGCTGGCTGAGCAGCATTTGCAGATTGTTCTAATTCAAGATCTTCTTTTATCATTACTTCCGTGCCAGCTTTTACAATGGCATCTCCGGCTAAAAGATCTTGAATTGTTTCCATGCTGAACTGGTTTTTGCTCCTTCTTTTGTAGATGGCAGCACCAGCTGGAGTAGTGGTTCTTTTGACTTGCAGCTTTGGTGGTCTTTTTGAAACCGCTGCTTTGGAATAGTCAGGCTTTTGTGGAACTCTTGGATCTTTCTTTCTAAGTTCCTCTAATCTTTTATAGGTTGCCCTGACTCTATCTTCTCCCCACTTTGTCACAGAGTTCTTTGACCCATAATCAGCTATAATCAGCTCCTCTTTCATTCTCCTCAGCTCTACATCTTCTCAGCTTCAAATTGTTGGAATTTTTCAGGAGGAGTCTGCTTGACCTTATTTTTGATCATGTCTTGAATCCTGGCTGCTTCTTTTTCAAGCTCATGAATGGTCCAGTTCTTGTACATGTGTTTCTCCCCCTTGTATTTCTTGTAGGTCATGATGTTTTCAATGTAGTCTTTTCTTAAGGACTCATCTGCCCTTTCTGAAATTTTCTGACATACATTTTTAGCAAAACGCTTCATAGCATTGACCTGTGAGAGTAAAAATTGATAGTTTTGTTGAAATTCTCTATCAGATTTCCCTTTTCTATTTTTTATTGCAATATCCTTTGCTTGTTTGGCTTTGAGCTTCAAGTATTCTTCAATGTTGTTAGGCCTGGGATAATTTGCAATTGATGGCTAACTCCTTTTGGCTGGGTCATCTTCATAATAAAATGATTTGATTTCTTCTCTGACTGCAATGAGTTCCAGAGGAAATGAGACACCAGCAGGAGGTAGTGGTTTTACAATTTGAGCTGAAGAGAAAGGTATGGGTTTAGGAATAGTGACAAGTGATAGGGATTTTGAAGATGTTGGTGATGGAGGCGTGTCATCATCTTTTAAAATTAGCCTTCTCCTTTTTGGTTTAGGAGAGACTGATGATGTTTTGAATGGAACAGTGGTTGTAGATGTAGTGGCAGTGGATTGTGATTGACTAACAGTTGTTGAAACAACTGGTGTTTCAACCACTGTTGTCATTACAACAGATGTTATAACATCTGCTGTCTTCTGCTGTATGTCAGCAGGTGTTGTTTTTGGTGGTGATGATGGTAAAGCAGTGGATGTTGTGTGTGTTGAAGTGGTGTGTGTTGATGGAACAACTGTTTGGCAAGCAGTGGTTTTTGTAACTCCTGTTGCATCAGCTGTTTTGTATGGTGGTTTGTGAGCAGACTTTGAACGTCTGGTTGGAATGGATTTGGGTTGCCTTAGTTTTCTAGTAGGCCTCTTCTTTTCCTCAACAGGATTTTCATGATCCCTTGACCCAGAAGTACCCTGATCTGGATGATCCATTCTTTCCACCCTGGCTTTCCTTTTGGCCTCTCTATCTCTTTTCACACTTGCAGCTGCTTCTGCTAGTGCATTTGTTGTCACATCAATTTTCTTGCTGCCATCTGGCAAAGGAATCTTTTTGGTCATGTTTGAATTTTCTGGTTCAAGATAGAGACCATCCTCTATACCCTTCTGTTTCCACTCCTTCATTTTCTCCCCCTTTTTGGCATTATCTTCTGTGAGTTGATAAATGTAGCGTACTTGTGGAGGAGCAGTGCCAGTGGTGTGCAAGATCTGAGTTTTGAGAGCCTTTAAGTCAGCCTTAGTGTTCTTGAACCTTGACTCCATTGCATTTCTCAGCTGTTGTACATGTTTTTCATGTTGCTGATCTGCTAATTGTGCTTGTTGTTGGAGAAAAGATTGAAATAACTTCCAGAGCTCATTTGTAGTAGGTGCCCTTTGTGGAGCAGGTGCTTGAGGTGGAACAGCAGCTGATTGTACCTTCTGAACTTGTAACACCTGTTGTAGCATATTTTTGAGTTCTGCAACAGAGTTATCAAGTTTTTCAATGTGATCCGTCAATTTCTGGTACTTTAAACCATCACCCAAGTTAATGGGATCATCTGATTTCCCACTAGCAGTGGTTTTATCAGTGGTAGATATAGGGAGTATACTCCAAACATTAACCACTGATGCCCCTTTTTCTTGGTACTGGGGTCTTCTTCCTTCAACACTTAACAACCTTTTGATGTTGCCAGTAGGATAAATAAATCCACTGGTGGTTGGCAGAGGTGCTATAAAAGGAATTGCCTCCAAGGAAGTCTTATTAATGTAACCACTGTCCAAATGTAACCCAGTGGGTGTAACACTTGTAGTGGCTGCTTCACTTGGATTACCACCAAGAGTTACTTGTAACTCAAGGGGTGTAACCTCCTCAGGTTGTGTTGGTGGGTTAGCAAAGATTGATACATCAGACCCAGTCAGTTGTTGAGGTATATTCTCATTTGTAGGTGATTGAGAAGGACTGGATAATGCCTGGTTCAAATCAATTGCATCCAACAGTGGTTTTATTGGTGCGGGAATTGTGGATGTGAAGGATGGTGTAGAAAGTGGAGTTGCCCCGGGTATTGAGCTGTGGATGATAGAAACGAGTGTTTCTAGAGCATCATGATGTGGAGACCCTATTTGTACAACCTGTTCTTTTTGTGAAGAATCAGGAGGAGTTGTGGTTATGGGTTGAGATATTTGTACCAACTGCTGTGAGGAAGTAGCAGCAGTGGTTTCTTGTGACTTTTGTGTTGTCACTAGCAGAAGCTCTGGTATCTCATCCTCCAGAGATGCCATTTTGATGGGTTTTGTGGGTTTTTGAGTTTTTCTTTTTGGCTTTTTGGAGATAGTAGGTGTGGGTTTCAAAGCAGTTGTGCTGCTGCTTTGATCACCTTGAGCAGTGGGCTCAACAGCAGATACCTGAGGAGCAGTTGTAACTGCTAAAATCTGCTCAGGCACCTCTGCTTGTGTTTTGCAAGGTGCTAACATTCTTGAAAAAGTTTCAGTTGTTAAACTGTTTATTTGAATAGAATCACCTTGGTTTATTAAAGCTAAATCATCCTTACTGAATTTCTTTGTAAAATAGTAACTTAAAAACCTTGGAAACAGTAAGAATGATTTTGTTTCAACATTATTAACCAAATCTTTAAAAATTTCCCGAGAATAGTTAAAATTTTCGCCTTGAAGAATTGCATATCCCAGATTTTGAATCTTTAAAGGAATTTCATTGAAAGAAGTGGTTTTGTTTGAAACACATAATAGGAGGGTATGAAATAAAAATCTGGTTGCAGAAGGAAAATAACATTTTTCTAAGGTAATTTTCTTCATCATTGTGGCTTCATACCCTCTCTCAATGAAGTCAGTTTGTAACTCGTTTTTAGTGAAAGAAATTTTACCTTCCTGATCACCGAGTTGAAAGACCTCTGAAATGGATTGTGGCGTGATTTGGACAGCTTTACCCTTTATTGAAGAGTTTATGGTGGTTGCAATGTCTCCTTGTTTTTCAAGGGTTGCATTTTTCCAGAACTCCCTTTGGGTCGCCAAATAGATTGGTGCATCGGCAGTAAACAAAGTTTTGTACTTTGATTTTGCCATGAGATCAATGGTAGGATCAAAAATATTGGTGGTTCCTGGTTTTGTGAGAAGACCCAGGAGATTGTGAGATGGTTTATGTGGAATCTCAGTGGAGATTTCCTTTTGAGAGGCTGTTTTCGATGATGATTTGGATGAGGGTTTTGAAGATTTCTTTGATTTTGTCATTTTGAGGATGATTGATCGAAGAAATTTGTGAAGAAATGAGATGAAAAACTGCTTTGAGAAGAGAATTTTTAAGAATTCAATTCGACAGTAAAACCCTGTTTTGATGGTGAGTGGGGGATTTTATAGGGAAGAAAGTGAATGCTAAGGTGGCAGCCGTTACAAAAGGTCTGACCAATATGTACTGTCCACATGACAACCCCTGATGAAAGTGAAGGACAGTACTTTTGTGAAAGTGACTGATGAAGGCAGTGGTATGAAAGCAGTGGATGATTTTTACTATCAGTGGATAGCATATCAGTGGATAAGACACTGCTTTTGAACAACAGAGTTTATCAAAATAATGAGAGAGCAGGGGTTGACTTTCAGCAGTGGACAGACTTTTGAAGTAGAGCATACTTTTGAACAATCAGTGGTTAATGGCAGACTTTTAAGGACATTAATGAAAAATTTTCATTTTTAGCTATTTTTAAGGATGGAGTTTTGATTTTCTGAAATCATTTTGTTGCTTTTATTCAAAGAAAAACAAGATGTTGCTTGTTATTCCATGTTCAGCATCCCAATTCTAGAGACCAAGCTTTCAAAAGTGGCTGTATCAAGTGCCTTTGTGAGCACATCAGCTAGCTGATCTTTAGTTGGGACATGATGCAGAGAAATCAAACCTTTTTCATAGCAATCCCTCACAAAGTGATGTCTGATGTCGATGTGTTTGGTGGTTGAATGGGAAACTGGATTTTTGATGATATTTTCTGCTACCTGACTGTCCAACATGAGTGGTGTCTTTAAGGCAGTTATACCAAAATCCAGCAACTGATTTTGAAGCCACAGGAGTTGGGCTGTACAGCTTGCAGCAGCAATGTATTCAGCTTCAGCAGTGGATGTTGAAACAGTTGCTTGCTTTTTGCTTTGCCATGAAACTAAGCAATCACCTAGAAACTGGCACCCTCCTGATGTGGACTTCCTTGTGGTGTGACATCCAGCAAAGTCACTGTCTGAGAAACCTGAAAGCTTGATGTTCCCATTAGCTGGATACCAGATACCAAGTGTGGGAGCACCTTTTATGTATCTGAAGATCCTTTTTACGGCAATGAGATTTGATTTTCTGGGAGCTGATTGACTTCTTGCACAGACACATGTTGCAAACATGATGTCTGGTCTAGATGCAGTTAGGTACAATAAAGACCCAATCATGCTTCTATAAAGTGTTTGGTCAATCAGCTCATCCTTTTCATCAGACATGACCAGCTTATTTATTGCCATGGGTGTGCTGCATGGTTTACAATCATTCATATCAAATTTGGTTAAAAGTTCTTTAGCATATTTGCTTTGATGAATGAAAGTTCCAATTTGCAATTGCTGTACTTGGAGACCAAGAAAGCATTGCAGCTCGCCCATAGCACTCATTTCAAACTCAGCTGTCATGAGTTCTCTAAACTCTTCACACATTGAATTACATGTGCTTCCAAAAATAATGTCATCCACATAAATCTGGACAATCATTAAATCCTTCCCTCTCCATTTTAAAAACAGTGTTTTATCAATGGTACCTCTTTTGAAACCATTTGAGAGTAGGAAGTTGGAAAGAGTTTCATACCAGGCCCTTGGTGCTTGTTTCAGGCCATACAAGACTTTGTTTAGCCTGTAGACATGATCTGGATAAAATGGATCCTCAAAACCTGGAGGTTGACAAACATACACCTCTTCTTGAATTGTACCATAGAGGAAAGCACTTTTGATATCCATTTGAAACACCTTCATGTTGTGATTGACAGCAAAGGCCAGGAACAGTCTAATGGCTTCCAATCTTGCAACAGGGGCAAATGTTTCATCATAATCAATCCCCTCTTCCTGTCTGTAACCTTGAACCACAAGCCTGGCTTTATTCTTGACAACAATACCCCTTTCATCAGTTTTGTTCTTGAAGACCCACTTTGTGCCAATGGGACTAACCTCTTCTGGAAGTGGTACAAGCTCCCATACTTGTTGTCTTTTAAACTGTTGGAGCTCCTCTTGCATGGCTTCTACCCAGCTGTTGTCTTTCAGTGCCTCTTGGTACTTGACTGGCTGATGGAGTGATAGAAAACTAGCAAAAAGACAAATGTTTTGGGTTTGGCTTCTTGTGAGCACCCCTTCATTTATGTTGCCAATGATTTGATCAGGTGGATGAGATCTCAAGAAGATTAAATCTCCTTGGTATGGTATGATGGCATTGGTTGGTGAAGGCTGCAAATGTGTATCATCTGAGCTAACCACTGCTGGGGACTTTGATGATCCAGCAGTGGCTTCAAAAGGTGGTGGTATAGGAGGTAATGAAGTGGACAACTGCTGACGTTTATCCACTGTTTGAGGACTTTTGTCAGCAGTGTTTGAGGATGTGGAAGCAGTGGTTGATGGGCTACTTTGGTCAACAACTGTTGAGGTAGCAGTGGTTGAGCTTTGACAACTGTTTTGAACAGCTGGTGCTTTTCCCTTTGTGGCAGACCTTTGAGGGATGATGATTTCATACCCATAGTCTGGTGTTGTATCCTCTGATGGACCTGCACTGTTAGTCTTGACAGTAGTATTTTCAAAAGTGAATTTTTCAAGATCAAACAGATCTGCAGGGTTTGCTGGGATTTTCATTGATGAGAGTTCATTGAACTTAACATTCAAAGTCTCCTCCACTGCCTTGGTCCGTGTATTGAACACTTTGTAGGCCTTGGCAGTGGTTGAGTATCCCAGATGATAACCACAATCAATTTTGGCTGCAAATTTTGAAATGGAATCTTTTAAGTTCAAAATAAAGCATGGGCAGCCAAACACTTTGAAATATGAGATCAGTGGTTTAATTATATACAGAATTTCATAAGCAGTCTTTTTGTGCCTGGGGTTTATTAAAACTCTGTTCTGTACATAGCAAGCAGTGTTTACTGCCTCTGCCTAGAAAGTTAATGGCAAACCTGAATCTGCAAGCATGGTTCTGGCAGCCTCAATCAGAGTTCTGTTCTTCCTTTCCACTACCCCATTCTGCTCTGGTGTTCTTGGGATGCTGTACTGCCTTACAATCCCTTTCTTCACACAGAAGGCATCCAACTCCCTATTTTTGAATTCTGTGCCATTGTCACTCCTGAAGCTTTTCACTGGAAGGTCAAATTGCTTTTCAACCTGTGTTACAAAGTCTTGCAAAATGCCTGCAGTTTCATCTTTTGAGTGCAAAAAGAAAGTCCATGTAAACCTAGAAAAGTCATCAACAATAACCAAACAATATCTTTTCTTTTTGAGGCTCATGACTTGAACTGGGCCAAATAAATCCATGTGTAGCATTTGCAAACACTGGGTTGTTTTGGACTCTTCAATGGACTTGTAAGAACTTTTATGCTGTTTTCCTTTTAAACAGGAAATGCAATGTTCAGGACATGAAAACAATTTTTGTGGTAGGCCTCTTACCAAACCATTTTTTGAAATTTCTGTGATTGTCTTAAGATTTGTGTGTCCCAGCCTTCTGTGCCAAAGTTCTGTCTCTTTGTTAGAGGCAGCTGAGAACAGACAGGCATCAGCTCTGGGACACTCTTTTGACATGTCAACAACATAAACATTGCCACTTCTTTGAGCAACAAGTTTAGTTTGACCAGTTTTGATTATTGCTTCAATCTTTTTGACCATTTCTGGTCCAACAATCCTACAACAATCTTTTGTGAAGAATGACCCAAAACCCTTGTCACTCATTTGGGACACACTCAGAAGGTTGAATTTTAGATTGTCTATTAGATTGACATTTTCAAATTTTACTTTTCCAGACTCCACTGTACCCGACCCCAGAACTTTTCCTTTACTATTATTCCCAAAGGATATATCACCCCCACCATGGATTTTAAAGTCTTTGAGGAGGGCTTTACATCCTGTCATGTGCCTGGAGCCTCCACTATCTACATACCAAAGGCTATCAAAGCATGCAGAAGCTCCCTGCACATGAAGTAAAAGGATTAGTTCTGAACTGATTGGCAGGGGGTGCATCAGTAACCTGAACATCTCTTTTGACAGATGTTTGGTTCAGCTGTTTTGTAACAGCTGTTTGAATTGGCACAAACAGTGGTTGTTTCTTGATGAACTTGACATATGATGAGGATGATGATGATGGACTCAAGGATGTTTTAGCCATGTACTCGTTCTTTTTCACATCAAAGTTTTTGAGGTACACACATGCTTGAGTTTTGTGGTTTGTTTTACCACAGACAATGCAACTTTCTGCTGAAACAATGATACTTGTTTTGTTTAAATCATAAGCTTTCAAGTGGAAACAGTCTTTTGTTAGATGATTCCTTTTTTCACAGAATTCACAAAACAAGTTGTCAATTTTTTCTTTCTTCTTTCTCTTTTCAGACTCCTTTGCAGCAGAGGTTTTAACCACTGCTGGGATGTCCTTGAGAGGTATGACTTTATCTTTTGGAGCTTTAACACCATCAGTTGATGTAAAGTCCATTGGCTTGAAATTTTCAAGAATATCACACTCGTCAGACCAGGTAGGTTTAAACTGATATTTTTCAAGTTCTTCAAAAGTTGAGGAACTCCTTGTTCTGCCAAGTGTGATTTTGTTACCAAGTTTGTCAGTGATTTTCACTTCTTGGCCATTCTTGTTTGTGGGGATGAACTCAGTGGTTACATCAGTGTTTTGAACAGATTTTTCACAAGCAATGTGTTCATCATCATATTTTCTATACCCAACCCCAAACTTCACATTACTTTCAATCTGTTTAGCAAGCATCACCTCATATCCTCTGCAGGATTCCACCCATCTTTCACAAGTAATCTGGGTGGATTCCAACTCCTTTTTGCAACTTTGGTATTTTTCTACCATAGTTTGAAGTTGGGTTTTGGTGATGCTTTGCTCTTCTTTTAGACAGCTGATTTCTTTTTCCTTTTCAGTCAATTTGTTTTTAAGTTCTTTTAAAGACCTTTCAAATTTGACCTCATCAGACAAGATTTTATCCCGAAGGTTTTCATTCACCTCTTTGATGCTAGCAAAAGCAATTATGCAATTGTCAGAACACAGTTTTTCAAGAACTTGAGGAGATACCTTGGCAGCTGCCATCATTGCACAATCACATTGATGATCTTTATCATCATCAGCTTTTACCTTCTTTTCACCAGCCTTTTCTTCTTTCTCTTCTTCTTTGTCCTCTATGGACCATGGATCTGTCATTGGTTCAATCAGGGTACCTGAACTTTCTCCCAACAGTATTTCATCAGCCACTACAGTAACCACTGCTTCAATCACCTCTTCCACTGTTTCAAAGCACTACTGTTCCTCCTCAGCTTCAACCCCCTCCTGTATTGACTCTAGTGCCATCAAACAAAACTCATCATGTGAAGAATCATTAGAAGCATAGAGTGCAAAATTTTCATCACAAAGATCATCAGGCATACTGCTCCAGTCAACAAACCCTTGAGTGAAAAAACTTTGTTAATCTGGTTGTGCTGCTGCTGGAGCAGTGGTTTGAGGTACAACAGGTTGCACTTGTACCTGTGGAGCAGGGGTTTGAACATATTGGATTTGTGGAACAGTAGTTTGAACATAATGTACTGGCACAGGGGCAGCAGCATAGTGAGTAGAGTTCACTTGTGCTGCTGGGGCATATTAGGCATAGTGCACAGTGTTTTGGTTTTGAGGTCGAGGATTTGAGCTAGGATGAGTAATTATGGGACCAGTGGTTTGACTCCTACATTCCCTAGCGAAATGTCCCAACCTATTACACTTGTAACACTTGATTTTTGATTTATCCAACCCAACCCTTAGATTCCCATGCAAACCTGGGAATTTTCTCCCTGTTCTTTTGTAGAACTTGCTAGTTCTAACATTTAGCAAAGCCAGTTGGTGCAGGATGTCCATTTCCTCTAAATAAGTGGGATCAAAATGTTGTAAATCATTGAGTTCAAAGCTTAAATTGTCTGACATCTGGTTTTCGTTAGCAGTGAATGCATAACTTGCAGAGTGAGGATCAAGGTTGTTAAAATTTGCACCAGCAGTTATGTCAATGAAGTGATCATAACCCTGATCCTTACCACTGCTCCCAGATTCTTCTTGACCCAGAAGAGCAGTATTACCGAAAGTGTAATCATCGGTAACTTTTCCTGACTCTTGTAACCTCCTTTTCTGGTTCAACTCCCTTTCGAAGGTCAGGAGTCGACCATGGAGTTGGGTCAAGGTCAGATCCTTGAATTCAGATTAATTTCGGGTGACAAAAGCTATAGTGTCCCATTTTTCTGGCAGTGACCTGAGGAACCTGCTATTTTGAGTTGAGTTTGTAAAAGTGGTGTTAACAAGCCTCAGTTCACTGATGAGACAACTAAAACGCTCAAATTGTTGCGTTAGTGATTCACCTTTAATGTAGCAAAATGTTTCATACTGTTGGTTCAGGATTTCCCTATTGCTTTCTATGACTTCTTCAGTTCCACCAAACTGTTCCTTAAGTGCGTCCCATAATTCTTTGGCACTGTTACAGTGTAACAGTCCAGCATATATCTCATTGGGCAGCGCTGATGCTATGATGCTAAAAGCTTTAGCATCTAGTTCGATCTTTTGAAAGTCGGTTTCGGTATAATTTTCAATTGGTTTTGGAACGAACTTTTTAGCATCTTCAGCGCTTGGCACTGAAGGAACATGGGGACCATAAATGACAGACCTCCAACAACCTATGCTTTGTTGAGCGAGGATGTGACCCATCCTCCTCTGCCAGATGTTGTACTCATTTCTTTTTAGCATAGGTGGTTTAAAAAGCGAGCCGATGTTGTTTTTATCATCCTGAGATTGTGACGTCATTCTTGTTGTTTTACAGACACTGAGAAATCAACTTTAATGGTGATTAATCCTTGCTCTGTTTTTCAACGGACGAACAAACGATCAGTATCAACTGTTATGAGCTGAACTATTTACGTCAAAATGATTGTTAAATCAAATTTGACTGTCCAAGCTCTGATACCAATTGTTGGATCTGAGTTTCTTTTTTATTGTATTTTCGTTTGAAATTAAGATGGAAATGAAAGAGTTGTGCAGCGGAATTAAGATGAAAACAAACTTTGCATACAATCAAACAAGAGTAATACTTTTAATCAAACATCTTTACACAATGAACCGAATGATTTAATTTGTTTCAACAACGATTACAATGATTGATGTAAGAATGCAAACTCCCCCTCAGCCAGAGCTCAGTAGTTTGTTCGTGCAAAGAAGACGATGTGGTGAAAGAGCTAATAGAACAGTACAAAGTACTGAACTATTTATAGGCACTTGCAAACCACTGAGCATCTTAGCTGATGTCACCATGAAAGTGACATCTAACCTCCTAACAAACTCTAACCTCTGATCTATACAAACACTGATGTAGTAACTACTGCTATTACAATCTATTACATGAAAGACACTTAAACAGCTGCTGCATCCTTCCACTGCTGTGAATCCAGCAGTGCTTGTCCGGATCAGCAGTACTTGACTCAAGGCAGAAGATTGAGTCAGCAGAGCTTTGGTCTTCCATCAGTCTTTAACATTTGGCAGTAGATGCAAGGCAGCAGTTGTGGATCAGCACTTGGTAAGATCAGTAGATAGGAGGTCAGCAGATACAAAGCCACTTTCAAGGGGAGAGATTTGCATTAACTATCTGTAAACGTCTGCTTATTCTTGGATCCACTGCTCTGATCCAGTTTTGGCTTTAATTATCTGTTCCTCTGATAGGGTTCAATCCCAACACTGCTTAGCCAACTCTCGCATCTCAGACGGTGCAAGACGATATGGAGCTCTGGCAATGGGGTTTGCACCAGGTACAAGATCAATACGGAACTCGACTTGGCGTGCTGGAGGTAGACCAGGTAACTCTTTAGGGAATACTTCAGAATAATCCCGAACAACAGGAATATCTTGAATAGATTTACCTTTGCCCTTATCTGCTACAACATGTGCCAAAAAGGCCACATAGTTCTTTCGCATATACTTCCGAGCTTTAAAACAAGACATGAGTTTGAGACCACCAGCAGGTTTCTCACCATGAACTTGTAGGATCTCACCTGTCAAAAGCGGATCACGAACAATCTTCTCAAAATAGACTACCTCTGCGCGATGCTTGGCTAACCAATCCATACCCACAATAACGTCGAAGCTTCCAAGTTTCATAGGCGTGAGGTCAATAGGAAAAAGATGGTCGTTAAGGTTCAACTGGCAGTTGCGAAGAACAGAATCAAGAACAATGGGTTCACCACTAGCAACTTCTACTGTCAAGGGTTTTCCTAGTTTCGTTCTAGACATGCGAAGCAATGGCTCAAAAGATAATGACACAAAACTCTTATCGGCACCCGAATAAAAAAGAATAGATGCAGGCTGATTATTAATAAAGAACGTACCGTTCACCACTTCATTGTCTGATTGTGCCTCTTGTGCATTCATGTTGAAGACTCACCCTCGAGCCTAAGCCTGATTTGGATTAGCATTCACCAATCTTGGACACTGATTACGGTAGTGGGTCAGATCCCCACAGTTGTAACAAGAACCTGGCGGGTAGTGTGGTCGTGCAGCTTGACCTTGTTGCTGAGCAGGAGGCTGAGCAATTCGTTGAGCCGGGTTCTGAGCTGCCTGATTCTGAGCAAACTGACAAACATCAGCAAGATGACCTGACTTCCCACAGGTAGTACAGAAACGGCATGGAAGTTGCGGCTGATGGTGACTGTTGCATCTATTGCACAAAGGTGCATTCCCTGCATAAGGTTTCTTCGCTGGAGGCTGTGCGGGTTGGTTGGGAGCTGCCTGGTTAACTTGGGCAGTGACAGCAAAATTTTGGGAAGCCTTACGCTTCCTTGACCCCCTTGAGGAACCAGAATCCTTTCCCTTCTTGTTTTGACCTTTCTTGCCCTTGTCACCCTTTTTGTGCAGCTTTCCCTTTCGAACCTGCGACTCAGTCAATGTCGCTGCTAACTCGATCGCCTGACGGAGTGTGGTAGGGTTACTACCAGTAAGGATGTCTTGTACTGAGTCAGGTAGACCATCGATGTACCTTTCGATAGCCTTGTCGAGTGGGGTGACCATTGTTGGGAAAAGTAGACTCAACTCCTCATACATATCAGTATACGCCCTGTGCTCGCCACTATCTTGTTTCAAGTCATCAAACTCTCTCTCCAAAGCTCGCAGTTCATGACGAGGACAAAACTCCCTCATCATAAGAGCTCTAAGTTCAGCCCATGTTTGTGCTAGAGCAACTTCTGCACCGCGATCTCTCATAACCCCGTTCCACCACGTAAGAGCCCTCTTCTGAAACACACTCGAAGAAAACTCGACCTTGCGATTGTTAGGACACTGCACGTGACGGAAATTATTCTCAATGCTCTCGAACCATTGAAGAAGCCTAGTCGCTCCCTCAGAACCACTAAACTTGAGTGGTTTAGCCGAGTTAAAATTCTTGAAATTGCATGGAGCATTGTTGTTGTTGTTGTTGGCTTGGTTCCATTGAGTAAAGAGGTTTGGGAATGCAGCAGCCATTTGCTGCGCAATGATTTCTGCCAGTTCGGCAGTCGCTATCTGGTTTTCGCGTCGAGGAGGCATTCTAAAAGAGGAAAACATGAAAGGAAACGAGTGAGATTATTGGATGAAGAGAATGAGATGAAACAAAATCAAGAAAAGCAAAGATGGTGGTCATTTGTTCGTTACCACAAGGTAAACAAACGACACATTGTGACTAATCAAAGTAAATGGGTAAAAAAATAATGTATCGCGAAGACATGCTCGCCTATAAGTGAACACTCACCCCAAGAGTTCCCAGGTAAGAGTGACTGGTCTGATTATGTGGATTTGTACGAACACTCTAGCCTTAGACAGAAAACCCAGGGTACATGCATTCACTCTTCCAGTTTGCACGTGTTCACATTATTTAGACCCAAACTTTGATGAGATTTTGAAAACTCAGAAGGTACTAAGCCAAAAATGAGTCAAACTGGAAGGGTTCAAAACCTTACAATAGAGGGTTCAAAACCTTGTAATAAATCATTTAAAACAGATGATTGATTTTCAAAAAAATCGTCTCGGAAAATTGGGTTCTTGTTTTGATAATCACCTAAGGATAGGTGATGTGCATGTTTTAAGATCTAAACACAAGATAACTTGTGTTAGGGTCCTAGAAAGGTTATAGTCTAGGTCAAAGCATTACTAATAACCTAATTCCCTATAACCATTGGCTCTGATACCAACTCTTCTGTCACACCCTGCCTTTAAGGCATGGAAACCTCCATTTTTAGAGGAAACTATGGAAAAAATTTTCTAAAAATTTAACACTTTGAAAAAGATTTTTTTAAACAAATATTTACAAGTATATTTCAAATCATGAATTTTTACATAAAGATTGCCATAATTTTTGTTACAAAAATTATAAAAATTGGAGGTTGGTTTTTATAAATAAAAGTGACTAAATATGTATTTATGAAAATATATATTTAGATGTCACCATGTGTGTGATTATTTGTATATTATGTGTATTAGTTATATTATTTTAGGACTTGAAATAATATAACTCATCAAAATACCAAAAATTACAATCCAAAATATTACCAAAATTCCAAGGAATGAATATACAAAGAATACCCAATTTATTGGTGGAACCGAACAAAGGAATATAACATACAAAATATTCTTGAAATTTTATTCATAAGTATATTTTTGGTAAATAATATTTTGGACACCAAGAGAATAAAAATATGATTTTTCAGTTATTACAAATATATCAGATTTTTTACAAGGAGAAAATATATTATTTTGACAAATAAAGATATATTTTTCTTGGAATTATTAGAAGATGTATTATTTTTGGAAGAAATATATATTTTCTCAAACAAACATGAAGTATATTATTTTTGGAAGAAAAATGGATTTATATATATTTTCTAAGTTAGACTTGGAAATATATTAGTATTGAGACTTGTATGAAATTTATAAACACTTTTGCCAAGGGAAAAATTATAAATAATTTTTCTAAGTAATATTTCTCAAAATATATATTTTGGAAATATATATTGATGTATTTTTATTTAAGATATTATTCCGGAAAATTAATACACAATTAAGTATAAGAATACCTAACAATTATAAGAAAATACGTATTTTCGTACGTATAAATACACTCCGGAATACGACACCATTACATGGCAAAAATATACAAGTATAAGAAAACAAATACAAATACACCCATCCTTGGGAAGGATATACATGTATAAATACTTGGAAAGTAACAAGTTGAAATATATTATTTTAACAATTATTCCAAAATTTAATAAATATAATTTCAGTTAAAATATTTATTATTTTAACAATTAATTATATAACTTGGAATAATATTGAAGACACAATGAAACGTAACTCAAGGACACTAATTAATTCTAAGTCAAGGCACGATCCGCTCGTCTGATAGATCATAGTACGTTGTAGGTATTCGTGTACACAGGAGAAGCTTTGAGTTACAGTTGATTACGAAGAACGCAAAACCGTGAGTTCATGTCCCCCTTTTCTTTAACTGTTTTTTGGTTTTTATAACTTCGGGGTTGAAGTACATGTTACAAATTGTTTTCATACGACTACATTTGGTATGGTTAGCTAAGGAAAGGTACTCCTAGATCATGTGAGTGGTGGGTACAACTCTTAAGACCATTAATCCTCGTTGTAGGGCCGAGGGACATGAGTGATAGATCTATTTGGGTGTAGCGATACCCGCCCATGTGGACCAGGGTTTGGCGCATGAGGTGACTATTTCTTACAGCCGGAAGCCCGGTGCAAAATCTGCTAGGTTTGAGCCTTCCTGCATCATGTCACACATATTAATGGCCTTGCAAACCATTAATCGGTCTGTTCTTTGTTTCCTTGTTTGCTTTCATACCAGGGTTTACAAACATACATACTTACAATGATTTCAAAGGTTTATTCGTGCACACAAACAAACACATGAACTCGCTCAACTTTTGTTGATGTTTTCAAACTACATGTATTTCAGGAAATTAAATGTGGATCTGGCGGCCGTTTGGAGGTTTCAAGGAATGTTGAGAATAAAAGATGTCATCCGTAGTCTAAGGGTTTGGATAATGTGTCTTATCCTAGATAAGACACATCTTTCAAAGCCTGGTTTTATTTAGAGACTTTTGACGAGTCCTTATGGAACCCTAAAACTATTTGCATGGTTTGTAATATGGATTTAAAGTCTGTGTTTGTCACGGCCCATGACCCGGTTTGACCCGTTTCAGGAGCCGCGGCAGAAAATACTGCGGTATTGATTTAATTGAGTTTAACAGCGGAAACAGGATCGTTTAAAGCTAAAATTTTTCCCGATTATTTTATTTCACAATTCGGGATAAAACCCTGATAATTTACAATAGTATGATTTTTCTAGGAAATCGTTATGTTACAAAACTTATTGCTTTATTTTATAATGAGCCACTATTTTAAGCTTGAAATGCTCCCCAGCACTTTTCCTGATTTACAACAAATCACCTGAAACATGTTTGAAAAAGGTTTTGTCAGCGGGAAATACTGAGTGAATCATTCTATTTTGCATAATGATGCATAGTTATCAATTACAGCATAAGAGCAATTACAATGGCTTCTATCTTATTTTTATCTGGCATTCTGTCACAATGGTGACGATGGTCATACCACTATTTAGATCAATGAACCTAAATAGTGACGATTATCCCTGTAGGTCAATGAACCTAACAGTGATTATCCCGAGTAGGTCAATGAACCTAACTGGGAGACAATTAGTAATGTGCACAATACCCCACTAACCAGTAATTCAAGATATCCACGACTTAGTCCCTGTAATTATAACCTTGAAAATAATTTGAGGTATTGTAAAATAATTTGATAAAAAGAAAATAACTCACAAACTGTGAGAAAAAGAAGAATGACTCACAAACTGTGAGAAAAGTTTTATAAAGCCATTTGATAAAGAGAGAATGACTCACATTGCAGATTTATACGGGCAGAGCCTAGCCTACTGATTAGCCTTTTATCCTAATTTCAATAACAAGCACACAATTTGGAATTAGTAATCAATCCAGCATTTACGATAACTCACGAGATCAAATTCTCACAACAAACGACAAAGTGCAATACTTCATCCATCGAATTAACGATGATCCGTTGAATTAACAACGAACGACAAAGTATAATACTTTACCCATCGAAGTAACGATGATCCGTCAAATTAATGACGAACGATAAAGTATAACCCTAATGTGGGCGGCACTTAAACAATCATTGGATATTTAGATCAATCGGACAATGAATCGTAGCAGCGATTGTGCTAATACCCTGATTGCAGCTTCAATTAGAGACCTGTGTGTGTTAATTGAAGTATACAGCAGAAAACTCGGTGTATAATTGAGAATTCTTTCGTCGTAAATTGTCCAGATTTCGAATGCCACAGCCTGCTATTTATACAAAAAAATTGTCTAGCTTACGGACCGTAAGCTTGCTGATGTTGCGGTCCGTATGATAGCTTACGGACCGTAAGACTCACAGCTTTACGGTCCGTAAGGGACACAAAGCTGCTATGTGGTTGCCACGTGTGGGACTAGCTCTGATGACTTGACATCTTCTGAAAATTCGAAGTGGACAGCACGTAATTGTAGATAATTATCAACTAGGGTTTACCCCCCCCTGAGTTTTAGGGGCCCTAATCCTGATTCTGAAAATTATAAAAAATCGTAGGGTTTGCACAGAATCACTTGGGTGTCTTAATTAGGGTTTCCTATAGGTCAAATTACTTTAATAATTATGACTTTTGATGAGAGTTGTTACATTCTCCCCAACTTAGTAAAAATCTCGTCCTCGAGATTTACTGGAATAATTGAGAATACTTTCTCTTTCTTTTGGATTCCAGTTCCCAAGTATATTAGGATCCTGTCTTTGAATCCTACTTTACTTAACACTATTTGTTACTTTATATCTTGGAAATGTACTACCAAAGATTCGTCTGATAGATATTTCTTGAGATTGGATATATAAAATATATCATGTATTTCAACTAACCTTCCTGGTAGTTGTAAGTAACTAATCCAATATGTTGAATTACTGGAAATGATCCTACATACTTTGGTTTTAGCTTTCCTTTCTTACCGAATCTAACAACTCTTTTCCAAGGAGATACTTTTAATAGTATTTCGTCTCTAACTCGAACTCCAACGGCTTTTACCTATTATCTGCATAATTCTTATGACTATCTCTTGCCGTTATCAGCTTTTTCTTCGTGATACTGAATATCACAATCGTAGTCACTTAGGATTTTCATTCATCTCCTTTGCCTCAAATTCTTATAATCCGTATAGATAGTATCCTTACTTCCATACAGATAATGTCTCCAAATCTTAAGGCAAAAATTATGGTTCCAAATTCTAAATTATGCGTGTTAAAATTTTCTTCATATTTTTCCAATTGCCTTGAGGCATACGCAATTACCTTTTTACGTTGCATTAACATATATCCAAATCATAGCTTTGAAGCATTACCTTATACTTCAAAATCTTCAATTCCTTCTGGTAAGGCTAGGATTTATGTTTTAATATCCTAAAAGCTTCTTCTTGTTTAGATCTCTAATCAAACTTAACCATTTTACAGGTTAATAGTATAACTATTTTGAAAATTCCTTAATAAACTGTCTACACATTCCTAATTTCCATTGCGGTTTGCAGAATCTTCCATTTGGTAATTACTGCTATCTTAGCAAAATTTATGTGAATATCTTCATGATTCACCATATGACCTAGAATTGTACTTCTAGCAGCCAAAATTCATTCTTCGAAAATTTGGCGTAAAGCTTTTCTTTTTCTTAACAACCAATATTGTGCTAACCGATAAGGTTCCTTGGCTTATCGGTAAAATTCCTGGACTTTAGATGAATCTTAAATTCTATCTTCATGTAATCCAGGTAAATCTTCTGGAAATATATCTGGTTATTCTGAAACTACAGAAATTTCCTTAAATTCTGTATCTTTAGTATTAATGATTACTAAAATCATATATACTATTCCTTGCTTTCGTTCATAATTAGCAATTTCCATTACTGATATGAACTTCATAGGCTTACATGGTTTATCTCCTGTAATCATAATTACTTCTCCGATGGTTGATTGAATTTCTAAGAAATTCTGATCACAGATAATGATCACAACATCGAATTCAATTAATTTCATAGACAATAGGATTGCAGAAAACTTATAACTTATTTCTAGGTTCTGCATAACCTTATCTATTTTAACTAAATTCCCATCTGCCGTTTCTACTGTAGAAATTTATCTAATGCTGGTTATTGGTAAGTTAAGAGTTCGGCAGAGTAAAGTATTTATAAAACTTTGGTTTTCACCAGAGTCAAATAATACTGTTGTTGTAAACTAAGAACATACCGGCTATCACATCTGGAATCATCTCGGCTTCATGAGTAGTCAGTTGAAAGGCTCTCGCATTTCTTTTTGCTCCTTCTGACGGTTTGGCTTGATTGTTAAATGGTTTATTCAGTTTTGGACAATCTGGCCTAAGATGTCCAGTTTCTCTACAGTTGTAGCAAACTGAAAATTTCTTCCTCCTACATTCTTCTTCTTGATGCCCTGGAATCTTGCAAAAATTGCAATATCCTTTGCATCTTCCAAAATGCTTCCTTTTGCAAAAATTGCAAAATGGACTAGTAGAAGATTGCTCATTCCCTCCTTTCTTGAAATGGTTATGGTTACCCGAACTGAATCCTTGGGTAATCTTTTGGGCTACTTCCTTCCTTCTATTTTCTTCTCTTGTCCGTACTAGCTCATCAGTCATAGTATTGGCTAATTCTACTGCATCATCAATCGTGCGAGGTTTCGCAGCTTTGACGATATTACGGATTTCGGAAATCAATCCCCAAATATAACGAGAAATAAGTACCGGTTCTGGCGAAGCCAGGGTTGGTACCACTCGAGCATATTCGAAGAATGTCGTAGTATACCCTCGACAATCTACATCTATCATCCGGTGAGTTAAAAACTTATTTGCCATTTGATCTTTTTCGTACTCAGGACAGAATTTTCTTTCTACAAGACTCTTAAATTCTTCCCAGTTCATAGCATACGCCATCCTTCTTCCTTTTGCTTGTAACATCGTATTCCACCATTCTAGCGCTACTTCTTTGAAAAGGTTTGACGCGTACATGACCTGATCATCCTGAGCACATTTACTTTATGGCAATTACTGCCTCGGTTTTCTCTAACCAACGTAGTGCCGCAGTCGCTCCTTCATTGCCTGCAAACTCAGTGGGTTTACAAGCAAGAAATTCTTTGTAAGTGCAACCAGGCGTTGCAACTTTCCTTTTCTTAGGGAGCGGAGCTTGCCGTGGTTCATTATCATGATTAACATGATTATTACCTCCATTTACGCTATTACTGAAATTATCTTCAGAAATGCGTTTACTAGAAATAACTTGTTGAGGTTCGATTGGATTTTTAACAGCAGCAATGATTGCTGGAATAGCATTGGCTATCCCTTGAGCAACTATTCCTGGAATAGTGTTGGCTATCTCTTGAGCAATGATATTTTCTATATCTTGCCTAGTCACATATTGGTTCCCCGATTGTTGCTCAGATTGATTACCCTCATTAACTGGTTCATTATTAGCGTTTTCCATCTGATATCTAATTTATAGATATATAATTAGTATAAAGGAAATAATCCTATGTCACAATTTAATGGCACATAATCACATAAACGAATATACAAACAAAATTGTAACTTTTCTAATATTTCCTTATATCATGTTTCTATATACACCTGTTTTATTATTTATTTTACACATACTGATTTTACTGTTACTATTATACAACCATAGTTTCATAATCCCCCTATCCTTTGTCAGATAATGTTCTAATAACGGCGTTTCTTCTCGTCGTATTTCCAGGAAATCTGTCCCAAAGTCTCTTGGATCCTATTCCCAGCATCCATTTTGTCAAAATAATGAAGTTCAGTCCTATTCTCGTTACTTATTGGTAAATTTAGTAAAGGTTCTGGTTTGTACTTAGGAAAAAGCCTATAGGGATGGTTTTGTAACAGTATTTCATTATCCAACCATTCGTCTATATTCCATTGATTCGAAGAGTTTGGAATAGATGGTTCTAAGTTCATAAAATTATTTTTATTAACAGGCTCAATAGTATCATCGGTTGCCATTATAAAATTTAGTTCTTCTTGAGATGGTAACTTTTCAATTTGCCTAGAGCTTTCCCCAATTTCCATTTTCTTAGGCTTAGGTTTCTCAAGAGGTAAAGCGTTAAATTCTATAGGTTCTTCTATGTCTGGTATATACCTATTGAAATCTCTGGAAACTTCTATTCTTACTGGATAGAGATTTAAATTCTGAAGGGCTTCCGACAGATCACTCATGCTGTTTAGCAAAATACACATAATTACTAAGTCATAATAAAATTTTTATAAAACAACTTTTTAAATAGTATTTCATACTACCAAACCAACTTGAAAATTAAAACATATTAGGTTTTATTTGTAATTTATTTATAAATTTTCTAGACTGTAGATAATAAAAATACTAAACTTTAAATCAGAATATTTAAAGATTTATATTTACTATTTACAGTAATTAACATATAAAAATCTATATACTAAATAAGTATGATGACTTAATTTGTAGATATTAACTAGTCATTATCATGGTGGATATTGGTTAGTGCTGCCTTGTTTAAGCATAGGTGATCAGTCCATGCCTAACTAAGGCTAGGTTATCCAATATCTGCTTTTGATAATAACCATAGTAAATATACTACTACTACTATTAATATATTTATTATTAATAATAAAATTATTAATAATAAATAACTAGCAAAATTTTAAATAAGAGTATACTTCAAACATAAAATATAATTTCTTTACCACAATATAGTAATACTATATTAGGTAATTCCATATATTAATCAAATAAATTTATATAATGTTTTTCGATTAACAAATATTACAATATATATAAAATATGCCCATATTAAAATTAACAAATAGCCAGTTAATAAAACACATAATCATATAATAGTAATCAGGAAAAAAAATTTTAAGTATTTCTAAATACTTAATTAGCTTAACCCAGTGGCTCTGATACCATTTTTTTCTGTCACGGCCCATGACCCGGTTTGACCCGTTTCAGGAGCCGCGGCAGAAAATACTGCGGTATTGATTTAATTGAGTTTAACAGCGGAAACAGGATCGTTTAAAGCTAAAATTTTTCCCGATTATTTTATTTCACAATTCGGGATAAAACCCTGATAATTTACAATAGTATGATTTTTCTAGGAAATCGTTATGTTACAAAACTTATTGCTTTATTTTATAATGAGCCACTATTTTAAGCTTGAAATGCTCCCCAGCACTTTTCCTGATTTACAACAAATCACCTGAAACATGTTTGAAAAAGGTTTTGTCAGCGGGAAATACTGAGTGAATCATTCTATTTTGCATAATGATGCATAGTTATCAATTACAGCATAAGAGCAATTACAATGGCTTCTATCTTATTTTTATCTGGCATTCTGTCACAATGGTGACGATGGTCATACCACTATTTAGATCAATGAACCTAAATAGTGACGATTATCCCTGTAGGTCAATGAACCTAACAGTGATTATCCCGAGTAGGTCAATGAACCTAACTGGGAGACAATTAGTAATGTGCACAATACCCCACTAACCAGTAATTCAAGATATCCACGACTTAGTCCCTGTAATTATAACCTTGAAAATAATTTGAGGTATTGTAAAATAATTTGATAAAAAGAAAATAACTCACAAACTGTGAGAAAAAGAAGAATGACTCACAAACTGTGAGAAAAGTTTTATAAAGCCATTTGATAAAGAGAGAATGACTCACATTGCAGATTTATACGGGCAGAGCCTAGCCTACTGATTAGCCTTTTATCCTAATTTCAATAACAAGCACACAATTTGGAATTAGTAATCAATCCAGCATTTACGATAACTCACGAGATCAAATTCTCACAACAAACGACAAAGTGCAATACTTCATCCATCGAATTAACGATGATCCGTTGAATTAACAACGAACGACAAAGTATAATACTTTACCCATCGAAGTAACGATGATCCGTCAAATTAATGACGAACGATAAAGTATAACCCTAATGTGGGCGGCACTTAAACATTCTTTGGATATTTAGATCAATCGGACAATGAATCGTAGCAGCGATTGTGCTAATACCCTGATTGCAGCTTCAATTAGAGACCTGTGTGTGTTAATTGAAGTATACAGCAGAAAACTCGGTGTATAATTGAGAATTCTTTCGTCGTAAATTGTCCAGATTTCGAATGCCACAGCCTGCTATTTATACACAAAAATTGACTAGCTTACGGACCGTAAGCTTGCTGATGTTGCGGTTCGTATGATAGCTTACGGACCGTAAGACTCACAGCTTTACGGTCCGTAAGGGATACAAAGCTGCTATGTGGTTGCCACGTGTGGGACTAGCTCTGATGACTTGACATCTTCTGAAAATTCGAAGTGGACAGCACGTAATTGTAGATAATTATCAACTAGGGTTTACCCCCCCTGAGTTTTAGGGGCCCTAATCCTGATTCTGAAAATTATAAAAAATCGTAGGGTTTGCACAGAATCACTTGGGTGTCTTAATTAGGGTTTCCTATAGGTCAAATTACTTTAATAATTATGACTTTTGATGAGAGTTGTTACAGTGTTGGGATTTCAAAACAATGATGTTTGTGATATTTTAAACCTATTTAATGGATGATCATCTTTAGTTTTAACATATAGTTGTTTGTTATGGTTGAATGCATTGATATTAAGGAAGTCACACATAATCACGCTTCCGCAAAAGTCAGGGTGTGATAGTTTGGTATCAGAGCTTCGATTGTAGCGAACTAGGATTCCTTCTCGAGTCTAGACTACAAACATTAGGGCTCTCCCGAAAATATTTTTACAACATGTTTTTCATTGCATACACGAAACGCCCAGATCCATGGAAACAAACATTTTCACAAACGGAAAGACAATTGCAAGGGTACTTTTGTGATTTAGTCTGGGAGACTAGGTGGTTTAGTCTAGGAGACTAGGAAGGATACATGATTTCGTGATACATTGTCTTGATTGCATATTAAATGGTAGTGGTTAATATATGTGCATATGTTATGATTGTTCTGTTACATACACTATGTCTTCATCCGAGAGCGGATTGTCCGATACTGATGACCCTATGGCTATTGTCTCCGATGACGAGATCGCACCGGAGCCAGAGATCTTTACATCCGATACTGAGAGCGACCCAAGTATGCTATCAGACGACGACGACGACTTTCAGCCGTTCGCGTTGCCTGATTTTGGAGATGACTTACCGCTTATTGATGGTATTCCAGACGGGGATCCTTTTGTTGTTCCCATTCCAGTCCATGATCATCTTATCATCGGGCATCCCGATAGTGAGCATATCATGGCACCCATCCTCGCTCCTGTTCCTTTAGTGGTCATCCCTCCTGAGGTTTGGCCTTTTGATGATCTGTTTGATGATGACGATGATCTGTTTGTTAATGGTCCTTCCGATGACGCCCATGGTGATGGAGAGCTAGATGAGGACGTTGTTGCTAGTCCACCACTCGAGATTCCCGTTATTGAGATTTCCTCTAATACTAGTTTGCACTCTGTGTCAGATTCCTTTGAGTCTGTGACGTCTTCCGCCTTGCAGGCAGTTGGATTACGACGTTATGCCACTAATTCTGTGTCACACCCCGAAATTATCAGAGCTGGCGTGACTGGACTGGTATCTTCATTGCACAGCGGAAGCAAATAAGCTAAGTCTTTTAGAAATTGAACGCCCACTAAGTACTCGAGTCTCCAATGGTTCTCCTATTCCAACCGTGCCTTGTCTTAAAATGCAACCTGAGAAAGAAACATGCGAAAAAGTCAACATAAAGTTGAGCGAGTTCATAGTTGTTTGTAAAAGATTTGAAATAAATCTTTTGAGTTGTGAAAGGTTTGAAATAAATCTTTTGAGTTGTGAAAGATTTGAAATAAATCTTTGGAATAACCGGTTTTTGAAATAGTATTGAGAAAATGAATTTAAAAATCATTTTCTTGCCAAGTTATAAGGAAACGTTGTGTTTGTAACACGTTATGTTCATAAAACCATGTATTTGTAAAGCCTTGTATTTGTAATGTTCATATAACCGTCAATGCCCACCCTGACTTTGACTCCTTACCCGCATAATCATGTGCTTTGAATTTTGTATAAAACATGGTATTTAATTTGTATGAACAAGTAGTTTCGTAAGTATATATGTCCCTGGTATGTAGCAAATAAGGAAAAAGAGATCACCAATGGTTTGCAAGGCCATTGATATGTGTGAAGTGCAAGTAGGAAGACTCAAACCTAGCAGATTTTGCGATGGGTACAAAGTCACCCCGAAGTCCGTTCTGGTTGGGCCTGGGGTTGGGCTCGCTACACCCAGATAGATCTACCGCTTACTTCCCTCGGTCCTACAATGAGGATTAATGGCCTCCAGTTCCCGCCTACCCACTCACATGATCTAAGTAGTAACCCTCCTTACGCTAACCATACCATGTATAAAATAAAAATCCCTGGTCACCCTGACCAGATCCCTGGTCACCCTGACCAGATTCCTGGTTACCCTAACCAAATATCCCTGGTTACCCTAACCAAACCTGGTCACCCTGGCCGAATATCATTCACATTTCGAAAATAAGCATTTGTTTTTGTAAAAACCGGTATGTTTAGTATAAACCTTTCGTAAATCATTTGTGTTCCTCGAAATCCCTTCGTAATATGATTTAGAAATACGAGTTTTGCGTTAGTTCAAAACTTTGTATGCTTTTGCAAAACGTGCATGTCTTTCCACCCCGAAAACATTTACAAAAATGTAAAATAGTAAAAAGTGGGGGTTATGAACTCGCCTGAATATTCCTGTGCAAGCTAGCTAATTGCGACTCCTTGATGTCGTTTCCAAAGTGAGACTCGCTAGCGTGCATTCTACAATATTCCTAACACAGAATATCTAATAAGTTTCTAAATAACGTAGTAACTAACTACGTGTAATCGAGCTCTACCGAATCTTTGACCAAACGATATGACGGTAAATTGTCAATTTAAAGAAGCGAAGAAGTTATACTTGTTAGCTCGTTTTAAGAAGTAGTATGTTGATATAGAGGAATATTCGTATGAAAGTAATATATAATAAACTCGTATTATATATCGTGTTTCGTATGAAAATAATATATAATAACCTGTATTATATATATCACGTCTTGTGTATATTTGCCAAAAAAAATATACGTATATGCCGTTTCGGCGTCTAAAATAAATATGAAAAAAAAAATATATTTATTCTATAAAAGAATCGTCGAGTTGTCGTGTTTGAAAAATAAATATACAACTATATTTATTTTGATGAAACGAATTCGTGTTACGCGATGCTTGCAATAAATATATATACTATATTTATTTATAAAAAGATTCGAGTTCGTTTGAAATAAATATAATAATAACTATATTTATTTTGTTGTCGAAATATTTTTCGTATCGTTGTTCTCGTAAGTTGTAAGTTGTGGTCGAAAGAAACTTTATATTCGTATTTTGTTTTTCAAAAGTCGCTTTATATCAAAAGCACGTTTTGTTTCATAATAAAACTCGCTTTATTTTACGGATTTCTCGAAAAACGGGCAGAGTTTCCTCTGTTTTTGGACGCCCCGACAACACAAGTTATCGTTATTTTTCAAGATACAATCAAGATTCAAACAATAGAAACAATATTTATGCAAGTTTTTGTCGAATAAGTTGAAATATAAACTATACTTGTAATAGATCGGTTCGAGCTCGTTTTTCACGTGAGTAATAAAGTTATAGAAATAACATAAATAGTCGCGTCGTAAATCTTTACCGAATCTTCGCGTCGAATCGTCGAGCCGCTGACTGAGCTGACCGGGTCAACTGAGTTGACCGAGTCGAGTTGACTCAGTTTGATCGAGTCTTCCCGAATCATGAACCGCGAACCACTGCTAACTTATGTTGACCGAGCCGAACCTGTTGACCCGAATCGTTGACTGCTGACCCGAACCGAGTTAACATCTGAGTTAACCGGGACCCGAACCACAATTGAACCGAGTCATACGGCACCACCCCTACCCTTGCCGCTGTCGGCCGACCGTTCACCTGGCCCACCAACACTAACCCAACCCGAACCCGGAACAAACCCACACTCGAACCACCTCCACTGCCGCGTCACCGGCCCTCCCATGTCGGACCACCATCGTGCCGGAACCACCACTTTCGTGGCTCACCCATACCTGAAACAACCATCAATCGGCCGGAAAAACGAATTGACCACCGGATAACAGAACCGACCAGCGGTCCGAACCTCCGACCGCCGGTTTCTTTCTCTCTCTCTTCCTCCGTGTTACCTGCTTCTGTCGAGACGCCGCCACAGACCACCGGAGGTCTCAGTTATGCTCGGACCAGAGGATGAAGGGTGAGGGGTGTGTAAGGTGTTGGAGTAACAGGATCGGAGAAGGGGGGTGTTCTCGTGGGATCGGTTGCCGGAAATTACCACCGTACGGTATCGGTTCCTCCTCCTTGTGGTTGCCTGTGCTTAATCGAAAGGGGGTGGAGTAGACATTGTCTGTGTTTTGGAAAAATGAGTCCCTTTTGTGAGTTGCAGGTTATATTCGAGAGAGAGTGAGAGTAGATGTGAGAGATGGATGAAGTTGAGCTTTATGTGTGTGTGTGGGTATATTATGCAGACAAAAGAGAGTCCTTTATATAGAGATTTGAGGGTTAAAGGCTCTTGTGTGTATTTATTTTACATTCAGGTCATACCCTTTATCTTTAGGATTAAAATCTCTTGTAGAGATTTATATAGATTTAGTTGATTTTGTAAATCTTGCACAATCTAGTCAAAAGATTTATAGAGATTTAGTGCAGATTTTTAGATTCTTAAAGAGACCTTACTAGATCTAGTATATTATGCGTAGGTTTAGACTTGGGCTTGGGTCCAGGGCCTACAAGCCCATCTCATGTGTAGGTGGCCCGTATTTTCTACGAGACCCGATATCGCGACGCAAACTCCACAAGCATAAAATATTCGTGTAACATCCATATTTGTCGGTGTCGTCAGTATTTTGCTCGGTATCAGTCCGTTGTCGCGTAATATTCAGCAGCTTTTCTGTAAATCACCACACGCGCACTGTAGGGTCGGATAAGCGTTCCTAGGCACTCCAAAGGCCTAATTAAGTTAATTTGCGTCGTAAACCTTATTTATTATCGCGTTAATTACTTGTTAATCACGTAATTAGGTGCCGTAAATTACGGGTTGTCACATTCTGATGATGATACGGCCATGTCAGCTGCACCATCCCCTCCACACGACCTCAAGCCTAGTCTCGAGCCAGATTTTGTTCCTGTCGATCAGCCCGATGTTGCACCTGCTGATTCTGAGCCTTTACCTGATCATGACCCTATTCCTTTTGACATACCAGACATTGCACCCCTCATACCTGACCTAGTTCCTGCACCCGTTGACCCTCCTCTTATTGAGCCACTTATTCCTCCACATGCACCCGCACCGGCTGATGTTGCTCCTTTTAATCCTGTGGAGTCTGATGTCCATCGTGTTGATTTACCTATCGTTTTCTTGCAGGACATACCCGCACCCCGTCCAGGGGAATGTACTTCAGGCCAGCAGCCTAGTCGTGATCCTTATGTTTCAGCAGCTTTTCCACACATTCCCCAGTCTGCACCTTTTGCTCCTTTTACTTCTTCACCACTCGATGAGCCATTCCGATGGTTCCCACCGTATACTATGCCTATTTCGGATCCCTACCATCCCTCTCATTTTGTTGGTTATACACGGGATGAGTTACTTTTATCACTTCAACTCCAGTTTTAGATTATGAGTCGTAGGATTTTGGAGCTTGAGATGACACCACGTCCTTTACCATGTCCTTATCAGCCTGCTTTTGTTCCCCCCTCATTCATCACCGTCTCCATTTTCACATCCACCTGCTCCTCTTACTCCATTCCCATATTATTCATTTTTGTTTCTGAAGAATATCCATCGAGGGAAATGAATATTCTTGATTATTAATTCATTCTCGTTTTTGAAGAATACCCATTGAGGAAAATGACTCATTCCGTTCATTTTCTTTTCTGAAGAATATCCATCGAGGGAAATGAATATCCTTGATTTTTCCTTCATTTTCATTTTTAAAGATTGTCCGTTGAGAGAAATGACAGGATTATGCCTTGCATAATCTTTGATGGGTTATTCTACGCAAATAGATAAACACCCTAGATTCCAAGAAAGGCAATTATTTAACATAGCGTCACAGACAGACTCCTACGAATAAATTTCGGGATGAAATTTCCTAAAGTAGGGGAGACTGTGACACCTGTGCCTCTGTGACCATCAAACAAATACCAAATTTATGAAATATTGTGTTTCATACTTGGTATTTGTAAAAATATGTGTATTGTTTGCACATATCAATTCATGTTCGATTTCAAGCTTTAAATCGCTTTCTGGAAGGTTATACGCGCACTGATGCCTAAATGTAACCAGTTTAATGCAACGAACACTCCAAAATAGTGAAATAGGCTTAACATACCTTAAATAACCTTTACATAACTTAGAAATAAGTTTTGGAGGGTTTGGTGTGGCGAAATCAAGTTTATTCGCTTACAGGGACTAATTTCGACAAACTGCGAAAGTATGCCGATTTGTATTGTAACGAACATTGCAGAACATGACCATAACTTAAACATACCCTAAATATCCTTTACATAGCTTATAAATAGTCTTTGAGGGGTTCGGTGTGCTAAAATAAACTTTTTGGTCATTCAGGGACTAAAAGCGTCAAAAAGGGCATAAGTTTGCATTTTCGCGCATATCTTAAGTTCTGAATACATCCGGACATCCAAAACTTTATGTAATCATTAAAATATTTTATTTTATTGATTGGCATGATAAAATTCCATTCGTCGCGTAATTTGGATCGTTTTTTGCATTCGTTCGTGTTTCATCGTAATTAACCGAACAACGCAACCGTTCGACCAAACGAACTGACATCCGAGATATTTTTGAGCATGTTTCATGTTCCCTATACTTTAAATTCATTTTAGAGCTTTGAAATGGGATTAACGGGGCTTAAACGTGTCAAAAATGCATCAAAAACCATGTTTTGCACATTTAGGGACCAAAATTGACAATCTACCATAGTTATCTTAGGAAGGGACCAGAATTGAAAATCTAAATTCCAGCTTGTTCCAGCTGTTCCCCTCATTTGCACATGTTTTTAATGAAACTAGGGGCTTGTTTTGGAGTACCCATGGTATTCTAAAACCATGGGCACACATGTAAGGTCCAGATCGAAGCTCGGTTTTCGATGAACGATCCTAAAGGTCTTGGTTTTTCTATAAATACCCACCTTCCTCATTTGTATTCTTCACACCTTGATCTGATTTCTCTCTAAGTTGAAGTGCTTTCACTTCATACCTAAGAATAATCGGGTCAAACTTCCGTTCTTGGACCTTTTGTAAGTCCTCTTTCGTTCTTTTTCGCGTGAAAGTCAAACTGTGTTTGACTTTCTGCTTTGACCAGTTTATGGTCAACATGAAGTTCATTTGAACTTCATAACATGAGCATGATCACGATGGTTTTAGTCTCTTGTGACTATACCTACTGATTACCACGTTATCTAGGCATAGTGGCGAGTCGTAGTTTCGGCCAAAATGCGTATTCTTGCGTATTTTGTAACCAAACTATTTTTAGGTTTTAAAACCGTTTGTTTTGATATCAAACCTATTTTCAAACCTCGTTAAGCATGTTTTAACATGTTTAGCTCGTCACTTTAGGTTTAGTGCTTATGTAGGGTCGTAAGGTAAGCGGTCTAAATAACCGCTTATACTTTCGAACCCGACCCATTTGGTCGATCTTTAGGATCCAACCAAACACATTAGGTGACCATAGTTGCATAGGGAATAACCTTCCGAGGTTATACCTTATGGTCACGTCGTATAAGTAGTTGTATGATAGGTAGTTTATATGCCTTAGGTAAATGACCAAAATGCCCTTTTTACGCCAAAATTCATTTTAAGCATATGTAACATAATTTTTTATATCTAAACTGATTTGGAAACAATATTAGACATGTTAAGGCATATTTTACTTTTCATAGGACTAGTTAGACGGTCCGAACGCGTTTTATGTGAACGACGCGTTAAAGTGGCGTAAGCTACCTAAACAGGACATAATGGGTCGTAAGCACTTAGGTTAGGTTTCATTTTAGTATGTAGGCTTTGTTAAACCATATTACATGAGTTCCTATACTCATTTGGTTTCTGAAACCACATTCTATCCAATCTTCCGATTTAGGTCCGTTTATTTACATAATTACCTATATTAGGTGTCGTTTGATTCCGTGATCCCTCTAGCTTTGCTTGGTCGTTATTCAAGACTTCTAAGCATCCTCAAGTGAGTACATAGACCCCTCTTTTACTTTTTTCCAAATGTTTTGGGGTGAAACACATGTGCCTACTTGTTATTTTCGTGCTTTCCATGTTTTCATATCATATACTTGCTATGTTCATTAGTACACTATTGGTACATGATTTCATTATGTTTTGCTATGTATGTTCACTTAACATGCTAGCACAATTGTTGTACGTTTTGAACCATTTGAAATCATTGGATGTATGTGAACCATTTGTAACCATTTGATGTATGTGAACCATTTGTAATCGTTGGATTTATGTGAACCGTTTGTAACCATTTGATTTATGTGAACCATTTGTAACTGTTTGAACCATTGGGCTAGGGAAGTGATTAGGTAACGGGGCGGGTGTAATGTGTTAAAAGCATGGTGGATACGCCGCTGGTACTTCCTATATATAAGTGCTTTTAACATATTATATATCGTTTCGTTATCTAGATCACTTGGGTAAACGATTTCGAAACAATGTCACACAAGGATGTTTTCTGAATAATATAAACCATACGAGTTTTATTAACGAGTTTTTTATGAGATATTTAACAATTTGATTTAATAAAACAAATGTTTTAGAGTTTAAGAATCATGGCTACGAGATTTTGCAAATTATAACCAACTTGGTTTGAGTTGGTTAATTATGTCGCAATATTATACTTTTCAAAACAAGGTTTTTAAATAAGTATTGAAACATGTAAAACGAGCCATGAACCTGACACTCATATAAAACCTATGTACTCGCCGGCATGTTTATGCTTACGTATTTTCACGTGTGTTTTAGGTACCATAGTTGATGATGTTTGATAATTATTTTTGTGTACGCTCACATAGGAACGGACGAGGCTTTAGTGACTTAATAACAATGAAAGTCTATTTGTTCTTGTTTTGTTTCTAATTCCAATGCAATGTAATGTAACATGTTTAATTTAATAAAATGAAACTGTTTAATCCATGGTTGTGAAACAATGATTCTGTTACAACACTCCCCGACGTTTCCGCCACGTTTTATTGTTTTACGTTGTCAGGGTGTGACACAGGCCACCACGCCCCGTGCCCCAAATACGGACAAAAGTGTCAGAATCTTATCTGACCACGGGGTCGTGTCCAACCGACACGGGGCCGTGGTAAGTGTGCTGTAGTTTTCTATAAAGTCAGCAATGGTTCTGCACATTTGGACCCATTCCAAAGACAAAGATATGCTAGGGATTTGCACATATACCTTAAAAGGTATATTCTCAAAAAGGTTTCACTCAAACCATCTTATCTTTGCCACTTTTGTCACTTCCCTTCTTCTCCAAAGCTTTTCCACCTCCATTGAAGCTTGAAGCTTCAAAACTTCAAGCTTTATTAAGTCATTACAAGGCTTTTAACCATGAAGTCTTATTAAACATAAGCTTTACAACACTGTTTTGAGTTATTTATGTGCAGAAATGTTTTAAAACACAGAAAAATAATTTTAAATAATGATGTTTCCTGGTTAAAAATCTTGCAGAGGTGTGGCCACGGGGCCGTGCCCAGCGGACACGAGGCCGTGGCCGGAGTCTCATTTTCATCTTTTTGAAATTTTCGTCTTGTTTTCTTAGTATGTCGAGCCAAAATAGTGGAACATCTTCAGTCAACTCAAGAAACAGTCGAAGGGGAAGAATACCATCAATCGAAGCTACCCTTGTCCGCTATATGTATGCACTAAGGGAAGCCATCGACAAAATGACATCAGTGGAGGAGGTCCTCATTGACCGTATCAACTACTTAACAGTGGGACTAGAGAATAGCTTCCAAGAAATCAACATTTTGCACCAAAGGTTGAAAATTCTTGCTATGCCACCCATGGAACCAATCTTCCCACAAGAGGATTGGAACCTTGCACAAGAAGTTGTTAACCCAAACGAATGGGATGACCTTCCTCCGGAACCACCTCTAGACACATTACACGAGGTTCCCGTGGATGTCGCGCCTCCCCCACAAGAGGTTGTGGACAATGAGCCCGTCTTCCTTCTTCCTCAGGAGATTGAGGAGTGGCTCAATGACGTTTGAGGAGCACCCTCCGGAGTGAAGCTCTAAAAAGCCCCTACTCTCCGAAAAACTATTTTCAGGTTTTTGTTGTTCCGACATGTAAAATCTAGGGTAGAGCTTCCTTATGGTTTTTAAATTTCTTGCATTTTAGGACCTATAATTTTTAATTATCTTATCTAAGGCACTTTTTAATTGGGTTTGTATTAATTACTTTAATAACTAGTTTCTTATGTTGAAAGTGAATTTTCTTTACCATTTCTTCATGATGTCATTGATTTGCTCATCCGTGTCTTTACGGTCTATATAAAGCGCGTTAACTACCTGGAAGGGGGTTAGGAGGGTGGTTTGGTAAAGTTCTTGTCTCCTTCAATGTATAGATCCTGCGAGGAATTGGTTCAAGCTTACTAGGACCTCCTTCAATGCCCAACGGTATTGGATGGCGGGGGTGCGAATAGCTTAAACCCCTCATATGTAAACTACTATTAATAGTTTAAACCGGCTTCTTAGGATTGTATCCTTGCTGACTCAAACCACTTAACCGAGGGTAACGTCACTTTCAAAAGAGGGGCCTACCACTTTTCGCATTAATAACTAACTTAATTGTCTTTCAATATTCCGACCCTTTGGGATTGTATCCCTGCTGACTCAAACCACTGGGTTGAGGGTAACGTCACCTTCAAAAGAGGGTCCTACTACTATAACTAAAATAATCTCTTAAAAAGTCCAAAAGTGCGAAAATCATCAAAGGATATATTAAAGATGAGTTGGGCCCAAGTGATTCTATCTTGTCTATTTGTTTTTCATTTTATTTATCTTTTCATTTTTAGTTTTATTTTCATGTTTCAAAACTTTTCTCAAAAAATTTAGATCGATTAGACGTTGAGGATAAACCGATATTAAAAGCTCTTATGTCCTTGGACGACTTCGGTATCTTACCAACACTATACTACGCTTGCGATGGGTGCACTTGTGCAAGTGTGTGTTTAGTGTTAGTACAATATCATGTTTTATAAATTTAAAACTTGATTAATGCGTAAAATGGGCTCAAAATATTAATAAAATCATATCGCGCTATACGCACACCAATAGCCTCGCGTTCAAGAACTATAGCGTATAAGAATTATCAGATAGAATCAAGTCTACCAAAACTGTTTCATCGAAGAATCAAATTTCCAAGTTTCTGAACACATGGACTAGTCTGGTTAAAGCGATACATACCACTCCGGGTTGTTTTCTAGAAGATCTCGAGTCACATATTACATACTGTATCACCTTAATTATCCGTTGACATGATCACATCGGTAATCAGGTGTAAAACTGTTAGGATCTGAGTTTCGTTGATTGTGTTGTTTAATCAAATGATTGAAGTAAGAGGATGAAACAGAGATACATTGCAGCGGAAATGGAAAGTAAACTTTTATAACATAATCACAAGAGAATAGTTTTCAGCAAACATGATTTCATTAATCGAATGATTGTACGAATTACAAAATTCAACTATACATGCATGCAACACTAAACTCCCCCTCAGCCTGAGCACATAGTTGGTTCGTACAAGAAGAATGTGTGTAAAAGAGCTAATAGAACAATACATGTACTGTTCTCTTTATAGTACAATCCTAACCACTGAGCATCTAATGCTGACGTCACCTAGACAGTGACATCTAACAGACTAAGAAACTCTAAACACTGATCTATACAAAACACTGATACATAAAAACTGATATAGCTTTCCATTGTTGTTGCCTAAGCACTGATGTTGCAGATCACTGCTTTCTTCAATGGGTGATCAGGCCTTGAGTCAGCAGTGCTTTAGTCTTCATCAGTACTTTGAGAAACAACAGTTATTAGTGTAAGGACCTGCAAAATTTTCCATAAACGACCCGTAAGTGAAAACCCGGACCCCTGAAACCCTAATGTGCATGAAAGACCAAGAAAACAAAAAAATTGGGTTTCACGCGGGCCGCGTAAAAGTTAAGCTTCGGCTTACGCGGGCGGCGTCAACTTAAAGTTGACCGGATAAGTGTTCCAGGACACTTGTTGTACGCGTGGCAACCCTAATCGTGACACCCCAGCCCTACACGTAGACTAGGGGCCCTCACGGGCTGCGTAAGAGTCAAGTGAAGGTTTACGCGGGCCGCGTAAAACCTTAAAATCAGCTATAAATTGAGCAGAGCATGAGCTTTCATCTATGTTCGAAAACTTCATTCAAAAACGAAGTCTACTGCTCAAATTCGAATTTCTAAGTAGGGAAACGCTGCTACAATTACAGGGTATTAACTCGATCACTGCTACGATATAATGTCCGATTGATTGAAACCAATCCGATGGATGTTTAAGTGCTGCCCGTATTTGGGCTATGCCTTTGTCATTCGTCGTGAGGGTTTTGATTTCGTGAGCGTATCGTAAATGTTGTATTAAGTTACTGACCTAGTTTTGTGTGCATTGTTGTTTAAACTAGGTTACAAGACTAAATCAGTAGGCTAAACTCTGCCCAACTAAACTTGCAATGTGAGTCATTCTCTTTTTATCAAAAGTGTTTTACAATACCCAAATGTTTTCCAGTTATAATTACAGGTATTAAGTCTTGGTTATCTTGAATCACTGGCAAGTGGGGTATTGTGCACATTACTAATTTCTCACGGTTAGATTCATCAACCTAATAGTGATAATCATCACTGTTATGGGTCATTTTCTGAGTATACATATCCTGACTATTATCCTGCTTCTAATTGTTTATTTGTGACCAGGATATTGGACGGGGATATTGCTAACATCCTGGGCGATATCCTAAGCTTGAGTGAATTAAACACGTGCAGGTTAATGACTGCAAGTTACTAACGGTCATCAGGACTTCTTCTCCTCAAGACTCGGGCGTGTTTGTTGAAGGAGAGACGTTGAACCCGAAAGACCAGGTCTACAACGTTCGATTAAGGAATATTCGGTGGATCCCGGAAGTTTAGGATAGTTTGTTACATTATCTTTACTATAAATAGATGAGGGCGGATCAGTTTAAGGTACACAATCTTTCACTTACACTCTCGTACACTTTTACTCAATGCAAACACCACACTCAAACACTTGTATTCGAATTACATTGTAACACATAGTTGATCCGCACCACATCCTGCACTGTATCCTGATATTTGAAGCAATAGAAGAACAAGGCAGCTGCGATTGTCAGCTCCCGAGGTTTTATGCCGGCGATCTAGATTGATCAAGGGCTTTCCTCGTATATCACGTGTCCACCTTTACATTTTCGCTCATTGTTTGATCATAGATACAGCTCTATATCCTGAGCCGTATCCTGAAACTGTTTTCATATCTAATTTTGTCAACACATTTTTTACACATATTTCTAGCACACTACCTCACTTAACTAATTTGATCACTTAATTGCTTAGGTAATTTTTGACCAAAACAATTTGGCGCCCACCGTGGGGCAAGTGGTGCTACTTTTACTAAAAATCTTTGCAAAATCATTAATCGGCTTTTTATTTTCTAAACTTTTTGCCACATTGTTTACAATGGCCTCAAGATCAAACATGAGCTCTTCCACTATGTCTGCTACAACCTCTACTACCACTGGTTCGGTGCTTCCACCACCACCTCCAAGGATGCCGTTTTCTTCACAACCTCAAGATGTTATCCCTACTCGGAGTGTCCAGGGATCTGCTCTTGTTCTAGCCTCTAATGATGAAATTTTGACTTTATTTGGAAGTGTGCAGGAACAAATGAGGCAGCAACAGGAGACTAACCAAATGCTATTAAGAGAAATACAACTCTTAAAAGCTAGCTCGAGTAGACCCGCTGAAGAAATTGTCACTCCTATACAGCCCAGGGCTTTGAACTTCAGTTCCGCAGTTTACACTGAGGATAATAGGGGGAATATCGTCCCGAGCCATTCTCAGAATCATACCCCTGAGATACCATCTTCGGTCAGAATATCGACTGTGAGAAGTTCAGGATATGCTTCAGGATATGGCCAAAATCCTCAGAACGGTAATGTGTCAAATAATAATATTCTTGCTACTAACAATAATGGCTCTTTGCAGGATGCAGGTATGACGTCAACATTGGAGTGGTCCAACCAATTCCGGAAGTATCCCAAGACAACCACAGGATATCTCGCTTTGCATATCCCATCTGTGATGCTGAAATCCCAAAAAGATTTCAGACTCCCAACATGAAGCTGTATGATGGGACTACGGATCCTGAAGAGCATATTGCTCAGTATAGGGAAATAATGGAGATTAACCCTATCCCTCTGGAGCTCAAGGAAGCATGCCTGTGCAAGGGATTTGGTTCTACTCTAACAGGATCAGCCTTAAAATGGCTGTTAAACGTTCCTCCTCACTCAATTACTTCGTTTGCTCATTTGGTTAATTTACTTAATAGTCAATTTTCTTGTAGTCGGAGTTTTGAGAAACTAACCAGTGATCTTTACAGGATAACTCAAGGGCCTCAGGAATCCTTGAGGGATTATGTGAACAAATTCAGTCGAGAATCCTTGGATATCCCACATCTTCATGTTGCAATAGCTGTGCAAGCTTTTAAGATGGGGTTACAAAAGGATTCTCAGTTTTATCAAGATCTTGTAATGAATCCCTGCAGGAATCTCGACGAAGCTTGTAACAGGGCTTTGAGGTATATCTGTCTGGAAGATGACAAGAAGATGCAGGAGAGGATGAACTCTACCTCAACCTATGAATCAACTAACAGGAAATCGGAGACCTCGTATAAGCCATATCGCTCCAGGCCATATGGCAGAAATGATAACAAGAAAGTGAATGCTATTAAAGACGAGGATCCTGAAGAATATCCTGACTTATCTGAATACTGCTTTTCTGTTAATATACCTGAATTAATGTATGCTATGCAGGGCTTAGGAGACAAAGCTAGGTGGCCTCGGAAGAACCAACAGAAAGCTGATTGGAAGGATAAGTCCAAATGGTGCACCTTCCACGAAGACTTCGGACACATGACCGAGGATTGCATTGCTTTTTGGAAAGAAATAAGCTACCTGTTAAGCAAGGGGTATCTAAAGGACTTGCTGGGAAAAAAAGAAGAATAAAGGGCAGGATCCCGAGAAGGATCCTGAACGAGCAGCATCACCCCCAGCAGATGCCAAGATAATTAACTTTATTTCAGGAGGATTCGACATTTGTGGGACTTCGTATTCGGCGGCCAAAAGACATGCAAAGGAAGCTAAGGGTGAGAGAGGGGACAGACCAGTCAGGATGACTACCCTCACAACTGATAAAGTGATCACTTTCGATAGTGATGACAAGGATACTGTTAAGGATCCTCACCATGATGCTTTAGTAATAACTTTATATGTGGCTAACCATTTTGTACGCAGGATACTGGTAGACAACGGTAGTTCTGTCAATATAATTCAGCTGGAAACGTTGAAGAGGATGAATGTATCTCCGATGGACATCACTTCGAAGTCCACTGTGCTTGTTGGTTTCAGTGGAGAAGCTAGAAATACAGTAGGGGAAATAAAGTTACCAGTATATGTTGAAGGGGTCAATTCAATACAACGTTTCTGTGTGATGGACTCCTTATCCTGCTATAACATCATACTGGGAAGACCATGGATTCACGATATGAAGGCTGTGCCATCAACATACCACCAATGCATCAAGATCCCTACTCCTTGGGGGGTTGTCAAGGTGGAGAGTGATCAACAGGAAGCGAAAGAATGCTACTCATCCTCAATGAAATCCTCAACTAAGCCTAGTACAACATAGCAATTAAAGATGCGGGCCCAGGATATTATGGAGGATTCGGAGCGGGATGTGAAGAAAATCATCCTGGATCAGGATAATCCTGATATCTCGGTGCTCGTAGGAACCGGTATCCCTCAGGATATTGAAGAACAGTTAACTAACTTTTTGAAATGCAGGATGTCAACGTTTGCATGGAAGCATGAGGATATGACAGGCATATCCAAATACATTATCACTCACAAGCTTGGAATTGACAAATCATTCAAGCCTGTTCAACAAAAAAGAAGAAAATTTGCTCCTGAGCGGAATGCGATTATCCAAGAGGAAGTTGAAAGGTTGTTGAAGTCCAGGATGATCAGAGAAGTCAAGTTTCCAAGATGGCTAGCTAACGTAGTTGTGGTACAGAAGAAAAACGGGAAATGGAGAGTCTGTGTAGACTACACGGACTTGAACAAGGCTTGTCCTAAAGACCCATTTCCTCTCCCTCATATCGATGCAATGGTAGATGCTACTGCTGGACATGAGATGTTAACGTTCATGGACGCATCCTCAGGATTTCAGCAGATTCAAATGGAGCCTTTGGATCAGGAGGATACTGCTTTCATGACACCAACAGGTATATATTGCTATACTGCTATGCCTTTCGGTTTGAAAAATGCAGGTGCAACATACCAGAGATTGGTAAACATGATGTTCAAGGATAAGCTGGGGGACACCATGGAGGTATATATCGACGATATGGTGGTGAAATCTAAAAAGGCTGAGGATCACCTCCAGGATATCAAGGGAGCATTTGATATCCTGGATCGATACAACATGAAGCTGAATCCTGCTAAATGCCATTTCGGAGTGGGGGCAGGAACGTTTCTTGGATATATGGTGACAAAAAGGGGGATAGAAGCAAGCCCAGAGCAGATCAGAGCTATCCTGGATATAAAATCACCCTCAAATATGAAGGACGTACAAAGGTTGACAGGCCGAGTAGCAGCTTTGAATAGATTTATTTCAAGATCCTCAGAAAAATGCAAGGAATTCTATGATATCCTCAAGAAGAATAAGAAATTTGAATGGGGAGAAAAGCATGAAGCAGCCTTGCAGGATTTGAAGCGATATCTCCCAACCGCACCTCTATTAATGAAGCCTGAAAATAGTGAACCACTATCCCTATACCTCGCTGTATCAGGGAATGCTGTAAGTGCCGTTCTTATAAAAGACCATGAAGGTCAGCTGTATCCTGTTAATTATGTTAGTAAAAGTTTGTTAGATGCTGAAACTAGGTATTCTCATTTAGCAAAATTGATATTAGCTCTAGTTATGGCATCGACAAAGCTTAGACATTATTTTGAAACACATAGGATCCATGTTAAAACGAATTATCCTGTCAAAAATGTGCTTAGGAAACCAGAGATGTCAGGCAGGATGGCCAAGTGGTCAGTAAAGTTGAGTGCTTATGATTTAGTATATGAACCTAGAAATGCCATAAAGTCTCAGGCTTTAGCTGACTTTGTGGCTGATTTCAGTAGTGACATTCAGGACGAGACAGACCTAGAAGTTTAGCAGTTAGTAGAATCCTCAGGATCTTGGACATTATATACTGATGGTGCATCTAATATAAGAGGAGTAGGTTTAGGTATACTACTAAAATCGCCACAGGGGGACATATTACCCCAGGCTATTAGATGTGAATTTCCTGCTACTAATAATGAAGCAGAGTATGAGGCTTTAATTGCAGGATTAGAGTTGGCTAAGAGCATCAGTATCAAAAATTTACAAGTATATGTTGACTCTTTGTTAATTACTAACCATTTTAATGGATCCTATGCAGTTAAGGGTGAGAAATTAATCGAATACCTCGATATTCTCAAAAAATTAGCAGGATATTTCGATGTTTTTACACTTGAACAGGTACCAAGGGAGGATAATGCTGAAGCAGATGCCTTAGCAAATTTGGGATCATCGATTAGGATACATGAAGGGACCCAAATACCAATATTACACGTCTTATATCCTGCAACGAATCCTCAGGGTAAAGAAGTAGCGGGGATTCGGGATCCCGGAGCGGAATATCCTGAGCAGGATCCTAAATCCTGGACGGCTCCAATTGTGAGATATCTCAAAGAAGGACACATCCCTGGAAATGAAAATCCTAAGGCATTTAGGATGAAGGTATCGTGATTCACTATTATAAATAATATTTTATACAAGAAATCTCTTGCAGGACCATATTTGAGGTGCTTGGAGGATCCTGAAGCCAAAGAAGTACTTCAAGATATACATGAAGGGGATTGTGGTAACCATACTGGGGGCAGATCGTTATTCTCAAAAGTGTTAAGGACAGGATATTATTGGCCAACAATGGGAAAAGATGCAGCAGAATATGCTAGAAGATGTGACGCATGTCAAAGACATAGTAACATACTGCATCAACCTGCTGAACCATTATATCCTATTGTTTCCCCTTGGCCATTTATGAAGTGGGGTATGGATATAGTGGGAAAGCTACCAAAAGCTCCGGGAGGAAAAGTCTTTATGCTAGCAATGACGGATTATTTCTCTAAGTGGGTTGAAGCTGAAGCATTTGTTCAAGTTAGGGATCAAGAAGTAGTATCCTTCATAAAGAGGAATATCCTAACCAGGTTTGGAGTACCAGCCGATATAATCTGTGACAATGGTTCTCAGTTTATAAGCAAGAGAACTACTGACTTTTGCAAGAGTTGGGGGATCAAAATGATCACATCTACTCTGGTACATCCTCAAGCAAATGGACAAGCAGAATCCTCAAACAAGATAATTGTCAATAACTTAAAGAAAAGGCTTGGAGCCAAAAAAGGAAGATGGGCAGAAGAATTACCCTTTGTTTTGTGGGCTGATAGGACAACGGTAAAGAATGCAACAGGCCAAACCCCGTTTTCCTTGGTATTTGGAGCAGAAGCAATGGTCCCAACGGAAATGACAATACCTACTGCAAGATCTACCCTAAGTGATCCTGAGCAGAATCCTGAAGCCTTGAGTCAGGATTTAGACACTATAGATGAGAAGAGAGATGCAGCAAGGCTAAGGATGGCAGCATATCAACAGAGAATATCCAGGGCATATAACAAGAATATTAGGACCAGAAGATTTAAGGTTGGAGATTGGGTGTTAAGAAAGGCTTTTCAGAATACTACTAATCATGCCGATGGCAAGTTAGCTCCAAAATGGGAAGGACCATATGAAGTTGAATCAGAAGCAGGGAAAGGAGCATACAGACTCAAGAATATGGAGGGGGATATGCTACCGAGGTCTTGGAATGCTATACACCTTAAGCTCTATTTCAAGTGAGTTTAGAATTTAATTTCTAACTCAGGATGGTATGAATTCTACCTTTTTTAAATATGTTTGGTTTAATTTGTTCTTTGTAACCCAATACTGACTTAAGCATCGGAGGGGTGTTAGCCAAGCTAACACCCACCTTAGTGTAAGGATGTTTTGCAGTATATGCTTCGGGATATAGCTCCAGGATGCTCACTCAGGATATTTCGTAAGATTAGAAGATTGGCCCCCTCTCTCACGTACAAGGGATCCTGATCCCTTCACAGGTTTAAAGGTATTCACCTTTCTTCCGAATTGGGTTTAAACACCCCGCCTGGAGCACAAGTTATTCAGGGATAGTTCAAGGTGGCGGGACCAATCCATGTAAAAGTGGCTGACAATTTCGTTATTGTTGGCTATATCCTGAATCCTAAAGGTATATGAGGATTGATCACCCTCTCCCACGAAAGGGTATTTTCATACTCTCTAAGGTTTAAAGGTTTTCACCTTTCTAAGTCTTGGAGTTTATACACTCCCGCCTGTAGCGCATGAAAATTTGGGATTTTCCCCAGGATACAAGGGATTCATCTCCAGTACATCCTTGGGTTTTACCCTTGGGACATAAAAAATTACCTATACAATGGAAACTGACATTCAGAAGATTTCTAAGTATTTGAAGACATTGTACACAGGGGACATTCCTACCAAGGCAGTGATGTAAAGCTCAAAGGCTAAAGCTCGGAACTGGTATGCTAAATATCTCACACAGGGGACATCTTCATTGGAAAAGTTGCAAGGAGATTGAGGTTTGATAAAAGGGTTATATACTACTCCGGGTATGATCTTTCCTTTGTAAACATCGTCTAAGTTTTTAGTAACACTATGTTTTATAAAAGGTTAAGTATCCTGATATATTCTCAAAGTCCTTTTCAGGATATTTGATTAAGGTGTTTGAAACTAGTATTAGTTTGGAACTTTGATCATTTAGGTATTATCAAAAACTGGTTTTGGAAAAATAGATTGTTTTTCAAAAGCTTTCTACAAAGTTGAACGGACATTTGGAAGTCCTATCCAATAAAAAGTTTTTGCTGAGTATATTGGTCAGGATATAACAATTTTTGCAAAGCTAAGACTTATACTTAGGAAAAACGGAAGCTGATGGCAAGAAAAATAAAAAGATGAAATTATTCTTGAAGCAATTAATACTGGTTGATAACCGAAGGTTTCATCCTGAAACCCAGGACCCATCCACCTTCGGCTATCAAATTGTTTCAATACAGAAATAAAAAATTGTTCATAAAAACCTAAAATTGTTCAAACGATTTAACATAAATAAGCTTTAGGGGGTAGTGCCTTCTTCGCCCATGGTAACTTCAGCAGCATCCGTCTTGGGATCCGCCTCAGTATCCTTCTCGGCATCGGTTGCTTTCTCAACTGCTTTGGAGGATTCTTCGACAGCTGATTTGGAAGAAATGCCGCCGAGGTTCTTTAGCTTGGTCTCCCACGCACTAACATCCCAAGTAGGGCATTCAAAGCCTAATGATTTGGCTTCATGGGCCATCTTCAACCTGGCTTGGAGGAGAGAAATGACGACGGAACTCTTGAGGCTTTCCCGGTAGCTGACCATATCCCGTTCATACTGCACGTGGGCAGCTTCAAGATCGGTCTGGGCTTGAAGAGTAACTTTGTTGAGAGCAGTTTGGTGTTCTTGAGTCATAGCTTTAAATTTATGCTCGTAATGACGAGATTTGGCGGCTGCAATCATGCCTTGATTGGAGATTGTGATTTCAGCTTCCTTTAGCTTAGATTCAAGCGTCTTGTTAAGCTTGCAGGATTCTTGATATAAGTGAACCAAACGCTCAAGACCCTACAAAGGTAAGAGGACAGGGATTAATATTGATAAATCTTTGAAAATAATGTAAATCGCAGGATATGATATGAGAATACTAACCTGGTTAAGAAAAAAAGTCATAAACCCGCTAGCTTCAATGAACCCGTGCTTCTCATAAGGAAATGTGTCAGAAATGACAGGGGAATCAGGCTCTTTCCTTTTGCGGGAACTTGAACTCCGGGGCTTGGTAGCCGGTGAAGGTTTGGGAATAATGATGGCTTTGGAACTGCTAGGTTTGGATGTGGCTGTGGTCTTGGGGCTAGGTTCTTTCTTGACCTGGATCTGATCAGAATAACTGTCCAATTCGTCGAGGTCAAAGACTTCAGGAATCTTGGCCGGTGCCGCATAAAGGGAAAAAGTTTTACTCTTTATTTTATTATTATATTGTTTTGACTAATTATTTTGAAAGTAATCCTTACCAGACATTTCAGATGATGAGTATTGACTGGAACTCGGGACGTGTGTGGTGAAAGTCCTGTCTATTGCAGGTAACTGGTAAACAGTATTGATTCTTTCTTCTGACTCAGCGGTAGGGGGAGCGACTTCCTTGAAGTTCACTGCATAAAGATCAAAAAGAAGGATATCAATAGAAGATAAAAATCAAATGGTCTATGAGAATATTTATGACCCTACCGGTGGTTAACCACTCCACCGGAAGGTTGGCACCCTCAGCAATGGAGTTTCATTTGACAAAGAAAAATTTGCGTTGCCATCCGTCTTCGTTTTTGGTGGCTTTAAGAATCAGGGGTTTACTGGAGGTCGAGAAGAGCAAGAACCGGCTAGAGCCATGGGATCGGAGGCGATAAGCAATAGGAAAATCCTCGATGCGGAGGTCGGAGCAATGGAGGTTTTTGATTTGGTTAAGTACAATTAGTAATCTCCAAACCATGGGCATGGTTTGAGCAAAAGAGATGCCGGTGGTTCAAAAGAATTGCATCATGAATTCAGGAAAAGGGTATCGAAGACCTAGCGAAAAAGGATATGCTGGAAAACAAACCCATTCAGTGGAAGAAACATCCGATCGGATTGACCGATCGAATCGTCTAAAGACCGTGTTCTCAGGAAAAGCGCCGGAGGCTCTTAAAGCTGCAATGTCTGCGTTGTCAAAAGCACAGATCTCCTTTTCGGGATTTTTAAGGAGATTCTGCTGGGTGAAAGTCTCGGCATCCATTGCGAGTAAGGCGATGTAAATTGATAGAAAGTAAATCAGAAATGGAGAATTACCTGAAGGTTCTGTTGAAGATATCTGCTTTTCAAACAAGAAAAGAGAAGATATAGGGGCATTGTGGATCTCCATTGAGCAAAAAGCGCGTTGGAAGTTACGATGTGATCTTGACCGTCGCTTCGTTTTAAATGCCTTGAGTTATGGGATAAGATTTTTGAAATATATCCGTTGGATTGGTATACCAACCGATATATTTGGGGACAATTGGTATGGGTCATTTTCTGAGTATACATATCCTGACTATTATCCTGCTTCTAATTGTTTATTTGTGACCAGGATATTGGACGGGGATATTGTTAACATCCTGGGCGATATCCTAAGCTTGAGTGAATTAAACACGTGCATGTTAATGGCTGCAAGTTACTAACGGTCATCAGGACTTCTTCTCCTCAAGACTCGGGCGTGTTTGTTGAAGGAGAGACGTTGAACTCGAAAGACCAGGTCTACAACGTTCGATTAAGGAATATTCGGTGGATCCCGGAAGTTTAGGATAGTTTGTTACATTATCTTTACTATAAATAGATGAGGGCGGGTCAGTTTAAGGCACACAATCTTTCACCTACACTCTCGTACACTTTTACTCACTGCAAACACCACACTCAAACACTTGTATTCGAATTACATTGTAACACATAGTTGATCCGCACCACATCCTGCACTGTATCCTGATATTTGAAGCAATAGAAGAACAAGGCAGCTGCGATTATCAGCTCCCGAGGTTTTATGCCGGCGATCTAGATTGATCAAGGGCTTTCCTCGTATATCACGTGTCCACCTTTACATTTTCGCTCATTGTTTGATCATAGATACAGCTCTATATCCTGAGCCGTATCCTGAAACTGTTTTCATATCTAATTTTGTCAACACATTTTTTACACATATTTCTAGCACACTACCTCACTTAACTAATTTGATCACTTAATTGCTTAGGTAATTTTTTACCAAAACAATCACTACTTGGGTAAAAGGACCCAATAGTGGTATAACCATCGTCACCAGGGTGTGACACGGCGCCAGATAAAAATAAGATAGTAGCCATTGTAATCGCTCTTATGTTGTAATTTATAACTAATGTGTTGTTTTGTTTAACCTAAATGACTCGCTAGTATTTCCCCGCTGCTAAAATATTTTTAAAACATGTTTCTGGTGACTTACTGTGAACCAGGGAAAACGTGCTATGGAGCACTAACAAGCTTGAAGTGGTGGCTCAGTAAAATAAATAAACATGTTTTGTAAAACAGGGAATTTCCTCGTGAAATCCCTCTATTGTAAATTACGGGGTGTGTCCCAATTTATGAAATTAAATAATGGGGCATTTTCAAGTTTTAAAAGATCCTGTTAAACTTCCGCTGTTAACTCAAATAATAAATACCACGGATTTCTGTCCCGCGGCTCCTGGACCGGGTAATACCGGGACGGGGGCCGTGACAGAAAAAGGTGGTATCAAAGCCACTGATTTAGCCAATTAAGTATTTAGAAATACTTAATTTTTTTATTGCCATTCTATGAATTTAAGTTGATAAATGAATTTTAACTTAAGTTTGTGTGTGTGTTTCTTCGTATATGCTAACCGCATGAATGAGTTGTCTGAAGCTCTTCAAAATCTCACTATCTATTCTGCTGATATGGAGATTTCCGGGGGGTTTTTCCGATTATCTGGCCGATACTGAAGAACCTATGGAATTCCAAGCCCAACCTCAGGAGAAACCCAAGTCGAAAAAGAGAAGGAGATTCGTAGGCTGGAGACGCGTACGGAGGAAGAAGCCAGCTGCACAGAGGATTAAAAAGACTGAGGATCCCAAGGATAAAGGAAAAGGAAAAGAGATCAGGGAAAGTTCAGGGCAAGCCCAGAAAATGCCACCCTGGGAGGAGCTTGATCGCAAACTGGTAAATTGTGACCTCATTGGACCTGCCAATGAAGACCTCTTCAATTACCCCGCTGAATCACAACTTCCAGTTAACACAGAACCTGCTATCCCAGATCCCATTGTCAACCACCAACTTCTACCCGGAGAGCTGGAAGAATGGTGGACAAGTGATTGGCAATTTCAGAACCTCTTGAATAACCCTAATACCTTTTTCCCCCAGTTTGACCCAGAGCCTGCACCAAACCCACCTATGAGCACTGGAAACTTGGCTGAACTCTGCCACTATGGCGAGGAGCTGGTGGACGCAGGAAATAGAATCCGGGAAGTGGGAGAAAGGATCTCATGGGAATACGACGAACGGGAGCGTCGTTTCTGAGACGCCAGTTGGTTGTGGTTGCATGATAGTGTGGTTATGTGTCTAATAATAATAAAATAATAATAAAAATATAATTATGTAAAATAACTAAAAAAATAAAACTTTTGTAACATATCTGGTATGTATGGATGCATACTAAAATATATAAAATATGAAAGTCGCAAAGTCGACAATTTTGGCTATACATGTTAACGTGATTATGTGCGATTGCTTTATTATGTTTGATTGATAATTGTTTATGCCAATAATTTATATATTGATAATTATCAGATGGAACACGCCATCAATGAGCCAGTTAATGAAGTTAATCAATCCGAACAAAACCATGAAGACCAATTTCTTAATAGATAAGATACAGAAAACATCGTTGCCCAGGGAATAGCAAATGCTATTCCAGCAATCATTGCTGCTGCCCAAAATCCAGTTGAACCTAAACCAACTACTCCCAGCGAACGTACTCACGGCAACAATTTCAGTAATAGTGTAAATGGAGGCGGCAACATTAATAATAATGATAATGATGTGATGCAAGCCCCGTTTCTTAAGAAAATGAAAGTTGCAACGCCTTGTTGCACTTACAAGGAATTTCTTGCTTGTAAACAAATCGAATTTGCAGGCAATGAAGGGGAAACTGCTGCACTGCGTTGGTTAGGGAAGACCAAAGCAGTAATTAAAATAAGTAAATGAGCCGAGGAAGACAAAGTCATGTACGCTTCGCATCTTTTTAAAGAAGGGGCACTAGAATGGTGGAATACGGTACTACCAGCCAAGGGAAGCGATGTGGCTTATGCCATGAATTGGGAAGAATTTAAGAGACTAGTAGAAAGAAAAATTTGTCCTGAATATGAAAAGGAACAAATGGCGAATAAGTTCCTGAACCACCGGATGGTGGATGTAGACTGTCGAGGGTATACTTTGACATTCTTTGAATATGCTAGAGTTGTACCAACCCTGGCTTCGCCAGAACCGGTACTTATTTCTCGATATATCTGGGGTTTGATTGGCGAAATCCGTGATATTGTCAAAACTGCGAGACCCCACACAATTGACGATGCAATAGAATTAGCCAACACCTTAACCGACGGACTGGTACGTACGCGAGAAGAAAACAGAAAGAAGGAAGTAGCCAAAAAGATTACACAAGGATTCCGTGCGGGTAATAGTAGTAATTTCAAGAAAAAAGGAACCGGGCAACCTTCCACTGCTCCATTTTGCAGTTCTTGTAAAAGAAAGCATTTTGGAAGATGCAAAGGGTATTGCAATTTCTGCAAAATTCCAGGGCATCAAGAAGAAGATTGCAGGAGGAAGAAATCAACAATCTGCTTCAACTGTAGAGAAGCTGGACATTTTAGACCAGACTGCCCTAAATTGGTTAAACCAGCTGACAACAAAGCCAAACCTGCAGAAGGAACTACCAAAAAGAATGCAAGAGCATTCTAGTTGACTACCCAAGAAGCAGAACTTATCCCAGATGTAATAGCTGGTACGTTCCTAGTCCATGACATTTATGCAAAAGTATTATTTTACTCTAGTGCAAACCAAAGTTTTATAAATACTTCATTCTGCCAAGCTCTTAACCTACCCTTAACCAACCTTAGACAAGTTTTTACTGTAGAAATGGCAAATGGTAATTCTGTTCACATAGATAAGGTTTTGCAAAAAGGAAAGATAGAACTTTTAGGTCATAAATTCTCTGCAAACCTGTTTCCTATGAATTTAGTCGGATTCGATGTTGTGTTAGGAATGGATTGGTTAGTAGCCAACCATGCTCGAATTCTCTGTGATAAGAATTCCATAGAAGTTCATGCACCATCAGGACAAATAATCGTGGTTATAGGAGATAAGCCACGTAAATCAATGAAGTTCATTTCTTAAATGAAAGTTGCTAGTTATGAACGAAAAAAAAGTAATAGTGTATATGATTTCGGTAATCATTACCACTAAGGATAAGGAACTTAAGGAAATTCCAGTAGTAGCAGAATACCCGGATGTATTCCCAAAAGAACTACCTGGATTACCACCCGATAGGGAAGTAGAATTTAGAATTCGTCTAATTCCTGGAACTACACCGATAGCTAAGGCACCTTATCGGTTAGCACCTACTGAAATGTTGGAACTGAAAAAGCAATTAGATGAATTGTTAAGCAAAGGATTTATACAACCTAGTTCATCCCCTTGGGGAGCACCAGTGTTGTTTGTAAAGAAGAAAGATGGTTCAATGCGAATGTGTATCGATTATATGGAATTGAATAAGGTTACAATTAAGAATCGATACCCATTACCTAGGATTGATGATCTTTTTGATCAACTATAGGGAGCTAGATATTTTTCTAAAATAGATTTACTCTCCGGATACCACCAGTTGAAAGTACAAGAAGAAGACATACCTAAAATTGCCTTCAGAACTAGGTATGGTCATTACGAGTTTACAGTCATGCCTTTTGGATTAACAAATGATCCTGCAGCATTTATGGACATGATGAATAGGATCTGTAAACCGTACTTGGATAAATTTGTAATTATCTTTATCGACGATATATTCATTTATTCCAAAAGTTAGGACGAGCATTGTAAGCACCTACATGCACTCTTAACTTTGTTAAGAAACGAGAAGCTTTACGCCAAATTCTCGAAGTGTGAATTTTGGTTGCAAGAGGTGCAATTTTTAGGACACATGGTGAATCACGAAGGTATTCACGTAGATCCCTCCAAAATAGAAGCGATCACCAAATGGAAGGTCTCGCAATCAGCTATGGAAGTTAGAAGTTTTCTAGGGTTAGCCGGATACTATAGAAGGTTTATTAAGGATTTTTCCAAAATAGTTGTGACATTAACTAAGCTAACTTGTAAAACAGTTAAGTTTGAATGGGGACCTAGGAAAGAAGAGGCTTTTAAGATTTTAAAGCAAAGATTAACAAACGCTCCAATCCTTGCCTTAACAGAAGGGACAAAAGATTTTGAAGTTTATTGTGATGCTTCTAAGCTAGGATTAGGATGTGTGCTAATGCAACGCAAGAAGGTAATTGTGTACGCCTCAAGGCAATTGAAGAAGCATGATGAAAATTATACGACACACGACTTAGAGTTAGGAGCAATAATTTTTGCCCTTAAGATTTGGAGACACTATCTGTTTGGCAGTAAGTTTACAGTCTATACAGATCATAAGAGTTTAAGATACATATTTGGACAAAAAGAATTAAACATGAGGCAAAGAAGATGGATGGAAATTCTAAGTGATTACGACTGTGATATTCAATATCACGAAGGAAAGGCAAATGTAGTAGCAGATGCCTTAAGTCATAAGTATCATGAGAAGCAACGACGAGTTCGTGCTCTTAGATTAAGTTTACAATTAGATCTAATGGAACAACTAAAAAACATTCAAGAAACAGCAATCAAGGATGATGCTGAAGGAATTAAGGGAAGAATAAAAGAACTAGAACAAGGGGCTGATGGAATTTGGAGATTCCATAAGAAAAGGATTTGGGTACCCAAGCAGGGAGAGTTAAGAAATAAGATTCTAGAAGAAGCCCATAAATATAGGTATACCATGCATCCTGGTAATAATAAGATGTACCAAGATTTAAGAAATAATTTCTGGTGGATAGGAATGAAAAAGGATATAGCCAGATATGTATCTAAGTGTCTAACTTGATCACAAGTCAAGGCAGAACACCAAAAACCTTCAGGATTACTCCAACAATTAGAAATGCCTGTATGGAAATGGGAACTAATAACCATGGACTTTGTTACCAAGTTACCCAAAACCAGAAAGGGTAATGATGAGATTTGGGTAATTGTGGATCGATTAACCAAATCAGCTCATTTTCTACCCATGAAGGAAACCTTTAGCATGGAAAGATTAGCAAAATTGTATGTAGACGAGGTAGTATCCTTACATGGAGTTCCACTCTCCATTGTATCGGATAGGGATAGTCGTTTCACTTCACATTTCTGGACAAGTTTCCAAGAAACAATGGGAACCCGACTAAACTTAAGTACTGCATATCATCCCCAAACAGACGGACAAAGTGAAAGGACGATCCAAACTCTGGAAGACATGCTAGGGCATGTGTGATAGATTTTGGAGGAAACTGGGACAACCATTTACCTTTAATTGAATTCTCCTATAACAATAGTTATCATTCAAGCATTGAAGCTGCCCCGTTCGAAGCACTGTATGGACGAAAGTGTAGAACTCCAGTTTGCTGGGCAGAAATAGGAGAAAGCCAATTATCAGGTCCCGAGATTATACAAGAAACCACCGACAAGATCACTCAAATCAAGGAAAGACTAAAAACGGCTCGAGATTACCAGAAAAGTTATGCAGACAATCGACGTAAGCCGTTAGAATTTCAAGTTGGAGACAAGGTACTTTTAAAAGTTTCTCCTTGGAAGGGAGTAGTCCGATTCGGAAAAAGAGGAAAGCTAAGTCCAAGGTACATAAGGCCATTCCCAGTAATCCAGCGAATAGGACCGGTCGCCTATCACTTACACCTACCAGAAGAGTTAGCAGGAGTGCATGATGTATTCCATATATCTAACCTCAAGAAATGTCTATCGGATGAATCGCTAGTAGTCCCTCTTCAAGACATACAGGTGAATGAAAAGTTGAAGTTCGTGGAGAAACCGCTTCAAATAGAAGACAGGAAAATTAAGTTTCTCAAACACAAAAGATTGGTACTAGTCAAAGTCGAGTGGGATTCAAAAAGAGGACCCGAATACACCTGGGAGCTGGAATCGGAAATGAAGCGAAAGTATCCTCACTTATTTCAGTAAATCTCAAGGACGAGATTTTAAATAAGGTGGGGAGGATGTAAGGACCTGCAAAATTGTCCATAAACGACCCATAAGTGAAAACCTGGACCCCTGAAACCCTAATGTGCATGAAAGACCAAGAAAACAAGAAAATTGGGTTTCAAGCGGGCCACGTAAAAGTTAAGCTTCGGCTTACGCGGGCCGCGTCAACTTAAAGTTGACCGGATAAGCATTCCAGGACACGTGTCGTACGCGTGGCAACCCTACTCTTGACACCCCAGCCCTACACGTAGACTAGGGGCCCTCGCGGGCCGCGTAAGAGTCAAGTGAAGGTTTACGCGGGCCGCGTAAAACCTTAAAATTAGCTATAAATTGAGCAGGGCATGGGCTTTCATCTGTGTTCGAAAACTTCATTCAAAAACGAAGTCTACTGCTGAAATTTGAATTTCTAAGTAGGGAAACGCTGCTACGATTACAGGGTATTAACTCGATCACTGCTACGATATAATGTCCGATTGATTGAAACCAATCCAATGGATGTTTAAGTGCTGCCCGTATTTGGGCTATGCCTTTGTCATTCGTCGTGAGGGTTTTGATTTCGTGAGCATATCGTAAATGTTGTATTAAGTTACTGACCTAGTTTCGTGCGCATTGTTGTTTAAACTAGGTTACAAGGCTAAATCAGTAGGCTAAACTCTGCCCAACTAAACTTGCAATGTGAGTCATTCTCTTTTTATCAAAAGTGTTTTACAATACCCAAATGTTTTCCAGTTATAATTACAGGGATTAAGTCTTGGTTATCTTGAATCACTGGCAAGTGGGGTATTGTGCACATTACTAATTTCTCATGTTTAGGTTCATCAACCTAATAGTGATAATCATCACTACTTGGGTAAAAGGACCCAATAGTGGTATGACCATCGTCACCAGGGTGTGACACGGCGCCAAATAAAAATAAGACAGTAGCCATTGTAATCGCTCTTATGCTGTAATTTATAACTAATGTGTCGTTCTGTTTAACCTAAATGACTCGCCAGTATTTCCCCGCTGATAAAATATTTTTAAAACATGTTTCAGGTGACTTACTGTGAACCAGGGAAAACGTGCTACGGAGCACTAACAAGCTTGAAGTGGTGGCTCAGTAAAATAAATGAACATGTTTTGTAAAACAGGGAATTTCCTCGTGAAATCCTTCTATTGTAGATTACGGGGTGTGTCCCAATTTATGAAACAAAATAATGGGGCATTTTCAAGTTTTAAAAGATCCTGTTAAGCTTCCGCTGTCAACTCAAATAATAAATACCACGGGTTTCTGTCCCGCGGCTCCTGGACCGGGTAACACCGGGACGGGGGCCGTGACAATTAGGTCTTTAGTCTTTATACTCAGCAGTTCTTTGAATAACAGTTGTTGAGAGGAACAGTTCTTAGATTCATCAGCTGATGATAGAAGGTTTTATTATCTCAGCTTCTCTCTTTGCATCTTCATCATCCATCTGCTTCTGTCTTTTTCTTTGATCGAAGACATGGGTGGAAAAATCAGAGGATGTGAACAATGTTTTCAGAGAGAGGGTCTGCTGCTTTGGCTCATCAGTGGTTTTGCCTTTGTATGTTGGTTTCTTTGGTGTTGTAGGATCTGTTTCTCTTAGTTTCTCCAGCTTATCATAAGTTTGATCAATGTACTGCCTAGACCATTTTGATATGGCCTTTGCTGATCTATATTTGGCTGCAACCAACTCAGCTCTCTTCCTCTTGTATTCTAAAGTAAGTTCAGCACTGAATTTCTTGAACTTGTTCCAGTTTGGTGTGACAACTGTCAAAATTCCAGGTACCCGTACAACTATTAAACAATGATTAGTGCTTTATGACTGTGCTGAATTGCAATTAGTGACTTGAATTGCCTTCTGATTATTGCTATGATACATGCATGTGCATCACATATTGCTTAATCTCATATCATTATTACATGAGAACTTTGTTGACTCAAATGATGAACGAAACACAATTAGCACAGTTATCAGACAAATCAGAAAAATGCTGACGGAGTTCAGTACATAGACTGATAAGGTGTTGAGACACCTAATGGGCCAGAAACCAAGTATTATACTAATATAGTGTGTAGGAAAGTAAGAATCACAAAACTGCCTTCCAAGAGATAGTTTAAGTGCCGGAAAGTGCCTAAAACTCACATAAACTGCAGAATTCTGCAGAAAATCAGCAAAATCAGCATTTAAACAATCTAATATCATGTAGAAATATGGTTAAATGGCCCTGAATGCTTTCCTAAGTGTCGGGAATCGAAACTGTCACAAAAAGTAACATAAAGCACACTAAACTGCATAGTTTAGCACCTTAACGAACCGGTAACCAATCGAACAACCGGACACTACCCGGAACACCAAATTTTTACTAGAAGCATTGTTTTAACATTTACAAGCTAGTTATGGTCTCCGAACATCATAACACACTATATAAATATCTAATAACTAAATCCCTAACTAGACACTTGATTTCTAACTATGAACTAACTAATTGGTTAAACCTAGCCTATACCCCCCCCCACCTAGTAATCGGCCCAACAAGGACCCCACCTTGTGATTTTATTTTGTTATAATATTAGATCTTGTTCCCTTGTATTAAACATAAAAACCAACGGTAAATGAGAAGTTAGTGTGTTATAAGTATAACCATAAGGAACATCACCTTCATTTCTCAACATCACACAACACACACACACTTCTCCTTCCTCCTGTTCTTGTGTTCGGCCGAGAACAACAAGCACACCACCATCATCACTTCATCTTCATCCAATTCTACATATACTCAAGGGTGTTAGAAGGGGCATAAAGAAGCTTGGAGCTTTCGGAAGTTGAAGAACCTTCACCATTTGCTTTTATCCACTTCTTTTCTTCTCTTGATCATCCCTAGCCTAGAGCTAGTGGTAAGAACATCATACTCTTCATTTTACATCTTGTTTAAGTGGTTAAAAGATGATACATGATGTTAATCTTAAAGAACACTAAGAAACAAGAACATGAAACATGAACATAAGCTTAAAATCTTAAAGAAATCATGTTCATTAGTGTTGTTGTGATACTTGATGATTGATTGTTTATTTTAATGATGTAGATCATCATATGATCTTGCTAGATGATGATTAAAAACATAATCTAGCAAGATGAGAGGATGAAAATGTTAGAGATTAATGGATCATCCTCACATAAGTCATGAACTTGAAAGAATAAATTGTTTTCTTGTTAAGTGATGATTAAAGTAAGATGTAAGTCTTGTAGATCTAAGATTTCAAGGATGTTTTTTCAAGAAAACAAGTTAAAAATACAAAGTTTACTTAATCTTGGTTCTTAAAGAAATCAACCATGTTTTTAGAGGTTAAACAAGTGTAGAAGCACATGTGTAACAAGAAAAATCCAAGAAGAAGCATTTTTAGAAAATGTGATCACAAGTTGAAAAGAACCATTTTCTTTAAAAATGTTGTTTTTAAAGAAACAACCACACTTTAAAGGGTAACAAGACTTACTAAATACACTAGTAAGTTACTACAAATTTTTATAAATTTTCAAGTTCATGAAGTAGTAGTTTATGCTTTTTTTTGGCAAGATGGTAAGTATAAATTAATTTGTTGATTGATTGTGTTGATTTACAAAAGAAAATGATATGCCTTTAAGGCAGGAAACCTCCATTTTTAGAGGAAACTATGGCAAAAAATTTCTAAAAATTTAACACTTTGAAAAATATATTTTTAAACAAATATTTACAAGTATATTTCAAATCATGAATTTTTACATAAAGATTGCCATAATTTTTGTTACAAAAATTATAAATATTGGAGGTTGGTTTTTATAAATAAAAGTGACTAAATATGTATTTATGAAAATATATATTTAGATGTCACCATGTGTGTGATTATTTGTATATTATGTGTATTAGTTATATTATTTTAGGACTTGAAATAATATAACTTATCAAAATACCAAAAATTACAATCCAAAATATTACCAAAATTCCAAGGAATGAATATACAAAGAATACCCAATTTATTGGTGGAACCGAACAAAGTAATATAACCTACAAAATATTCTGGAAATTTTATTCATAAGTATATTTTTGGTAAATAATATTTTGGACACCAAGAGAATAAAAATATGATTTTTCAGTTATTACAAATGTATCAGAGTTTTTACAAGGAGAAAATATATTATTTTGACAAATAAAGATATATTTTTCTTGGAATTATTAGAAGATGTATTATTTTTGGAAGAAATATATATTTTCTCAAACAAACATGAAGTATATTATTTTTGGAAGAAAAATGGATTTATATATATTTTCTAAGTTAGACTTGGAAATATATTAGTATTGAGACTTGTATGAAATTTATAAACACTTTTGCCAAGGGAAAAATTATAAATAATTTTTCTAAGTAATATTTCTCAAAATATATATTTTGGAAATATATATTGATGTATTTTTATTTAAGATATTATTCCGGAAAATTAATACACAATTAACTATAAGAATACCTAACAATTACAAGAAAATACGTATTTTCGTACGTATAAATACACTCCGGAATACGACACCATTACATGGCAAAAATATACAAGTATGAGAATACAAATACAAATACACCCATCCTTGGGAAGGATATACATGTATAAATACTTGGAAAGTAACAAGTTGAAATATATTATTTTAACAATTATTCCAAAATTTAATAAATATAATTTCAGTTAAAATATTTATTATTTTAACAATTAATTATATAACTTGGAATAATATTGAAGACACAATGAAACGTAACTCAAGGACACTAATTAATTCTAAGTCAAGGCACGATCCGCTCGTCTAATAGATCATAGTACGTTGTAGGTATTCGTGTACACAGGAGAAGCTTTGAGTTACAGTTGATTACGAAGAACGCAAAACTGTGAGTTCATGTCCCCCTTTTCTTTAACTGTTTTTGGTTTTTATAACTTCGGGGTTTAAGTACATGTTACAAATTGTTTTCATACGACTACATTTGGTATGGTTAGCTAAGGAAAGGTACTCCTAGATCATGTGAGTGGTGGGTACAACGTTAAAACCATTAATCCTCGTTGTAGGACCGAGGGACATGAGTGATAGATCTATTTGGGTGTAGCGATCCCCACCCATGTTGTCACACCCCGACCGCGTAAAACAACAAATCGCGGCGGAAACATCGGGGCGTGTTGCAACAGAATTAATGTTTCATAACCATGGATATCAAAAGTGTTTCGTTTTATTATACATAGAGCAATTTCATCGTCTGGAAATCTAAATACACTATTTAAACATAGTCTATCATTGTTATTGAGTCACTAAGGCCTTGTCCAGTCCTATGTGAGCATGCATCTTATCAATCGATATCATTCAACAATACCTGAAACATATGTGAAAACGAGGTCAGCAAAGAAATGCTGGCGAGTACATAGGTTTTGTAGGAGTGTCGAAATCATGGCTAGTTTAGACGTTGCAATACTTTATTTAAAAACCTTGTTTTGAAAAGAGTATAATATTGCAACTTAATTAACCAACTCAAATCAAGCGGGTTATAATTTGTAAAACCTCATAGCCATGACTCTTAACCCAAAAACATTTGTTTTAGTAAATTATTTGAAAAACAATGATAAGTTCAGGTGATATGTATAAATAAGAGAATAATGCATGATTAAATGAATAGCCATGTAAAATGAGTTTGTATAAGATAAGTTATTTGTAAATAAATGTCTTGTGAAAAGTATGTTACTTGTATAAAATGTTCTATGTCTCAAACTGAAATGATTCAAATAACGCTACAATATGTAATACCATACAAACACTTATATATAGGAAGTACCAGCGGCGTATCCACCATGCTTGTATCATATTCCACACGCATTGTTACTTAATCACTTAATCCAAACCAAACCACCAAAGTAATGTTCATGCCCAAATGTAAATCATGTAATATGTATAACCAAAATAATATCGTATATCGCTTTGAAGCCAATCGTTTACCCAATCGTTAAAACATCGTGTGAAACCCAATCGTTACCCAATCGTTAAAACATCGTGTGAAACCCAATCGTTAATCGTTTAATTCGTTTTAGGTCGTGAAACTACTTAAATGATCGTCTCGCTAATAACATTCAAACCTTCGTGACTCATCACTCGTCGCTTCTCGTTTTCGTATTAACAAACCTCCATAGGGTAAGTTAACAATTACAGATTCAGTCGCTACCTACCATACCCACACATAACCACGGGTGTAGTAAATAACGGGATTTGTCAGATCCTATGGTACCATAACCTAATACTGGTCGGCTTGATCATTGCTAATGAATGTCATTTGTTATGTAACCCAACCAACAAGTTTGTTCACTTTATGAAATCGTTATTAGTTTTGTATAAATCGCCTTAATTGTTTTTGAAACCATCGTTATAACATCGAAAACATTTAGCACATATGAGTCACCCCAAAACAATTGAAAACAGTAAAATAGGGGAAAATGTACTCGCCTGGGAGTGCTTAGGAGTCTTGAACAACTACCAAGTAAGCTAGAGGAGTCCCGGAAATCAAACGGTACCTAACATAGGTAACTACATAATTAACCCGGACCTAAATCGGAAGACTGGGTAGCAGGAGGGTTTGTAAACCAAATGAGTGTAGGAACTCATACGATATGGTTTAACAAAGCCTACATACTAAATGAAACTTAACCTAAGTATTATCGACCCATCGCGACCCATTAAGGTAACTTATGCTACTTTAACGCGTCGTGCGCGTGACATGCGTTCGGACCGTCTAACTAGTCCTATGACAAGTGTTATATGCCTAAACATGTTACATAATCAGTTATGTGACAAAAGTTTAGGTTACATATGCTTAATTACCAATTATACATGAAAAGGGTATTCTGATAATTTACCTAAGGCATATAAACTACCTATCATACAACTACTTAAACGATGTGACCATAGGGTATAACCTCGGAAGGTTATGCCCTATACTAGGGTCACCTAATGTATTTGGTCGGATCCTAATGATCGACCAAACTGGGTCGGGTTCGAAGGTATAGGCGATTTATCAGATCGCCTACCCTACGACCCTAGACAACGTGGTAATCAGTGGGCATAGTCCCAAGGGACTATAACCAACGTGATTACACTCACGTTGCGAAGTTCAAACGAACTTCGCATTGACCATTACTGGTCAACGCTGAAAGTCAAACAAAGTTTGACTTTCTGACTCGAAAAGCAGTAAAAATAAGGAAAAGAACGAAAGAATACTTACGAAGGGTCCCCGAATGCTAACCCAGATCAAAATAGCTCAGGTATGAAACGAAGGTTCCAACTTAGAGCTTTCTTAATCAGATTTGTGGGTTTTGGGGTTGAGGGTGGATGGGTATTTATAGATTTCGGGTAACCGTTAAGATCGTTTCTTGAATAACGTGCCTTAATCGGAACCGTACACTTGTCGTAAAGTTGTGGTGTCCAGAAAGTTGTTCTTATCCGCTGACTAGACGATAGGAAATGTGTGGACACGAATCAACCAGTTGCAACTTGCAACAAAAACAATGAATCTGGTTAGATCATGCAGTCGCGTAGCGCTAGTGCAAAGGCACTATGCAGTCGCGCTACGCTAGCACCTCCCTGTTTCAGAAATGTTTCAAAAGTGGCAGAAATGGTCCCTGCACGTGTTTAAGGCCTTTTTCGATGCGTTTGAACCCTGTTAACCTCATTTCAAGGCTCTAAAATGAAGTTAAAGTATAGGGAACTCAAAACATGCTCAAAAATATGTCGGATGTCGGTTCGTTTGGTCGTACGATCGCGATGTTCGCTTAATTACGACGGAATGCGCATAAGCGCGAAAAACGATCCAAATGACGCGACGAATGGTTTTTTCTTATGGCGAACGCTAAAATATAATATAGTCATGCTTGCATAAATTTTTGGATGTCCAGATGTATTCAGAACGTAAGTTATGCGCGAAAATGCAAACTTGTGCACTTTTTGACACTTTTAGTCCCTGAATGACCCAAAAGTTTATTTTAGCATACCGAACCCCTCAAAGCCTATTTCTAAGCTATGTAAAGGATATTTATGGTATGTTTAACTTATGGTCATGTTCCGGAATGTCTGTTACAGTTCAGATTGGCATACTTTCGCAGTTTGTCAACTTTAGTCCCTGTAAGCGATTAAACTTTGATTTCACCACACCAAACCTTCCAAAACTTATATCTAAGTTATGTAAAGGTTATTTAAGGTATGTTAAGCCTATTTCACTATTCCGGAGTGTTCGTTGGATTAAACTGGTTATATTTACGCATCGGTGCGCGTATAACCTTCCAGAAAGCGATTTAGAGTTTGAAATAGAACAAGAATTGATATGTGTAAATGATAGACACATTTTTACAAATCCCCAAGTATGAAATATAATATTTCATTGGTTCGGTATTTGTTTGATGGCCGTGGAGGCACAGGTGTTACAGTCTCCCCTACTTTAGGAAATTTCGTCCCGAAATTTATTTAGAGGAAACTTGTGGGAGCTTTGAGAACATGAAATTGAAAAGATCGAAAAATATTGGTTAGGTTTCTGAACTTCTAGTAACCTTAATAACATTATGCTTGCAATGTAAGAGGGACACTTATATACAAGTATATGAAGCGTCATTGGTGCGTCCACCATGCCTCCATTACATCGTTCTCATTCTGTTATTGTTGTCACTATCGGTTCTTACACATAATAAACCTTACTAGGTTTCTGTGCACTAAATTTCATAATTATGTACGCGTCCATAATCAGACAATTCCTTGCACAGTTCACACAGTCTATTTTATAGTGTGTAGGGTAAAACCAAATGAACAAACCTGTGATGAGTGTGACTGGACCTCCATAGGGTCCTTTCAGCTGTATCATCACATGTTATTCTTAACCAGGTCTTGAATCAATCTTTAACTAGACCACTCAAGGGTCTATCAACGAATCATGGAATGGTACTAGATAACCCAAGGGTCTTAACTACCACGTAGAAGCCCATAAGGATTTAAGGTAGTACCTTTTGAGTATCCTACTACGAATCCCTCATATGAAGATATGAAAGATCCTGCGAGGATTTGGATAACGAATTATCCAGAGTATAAAAACACAAAAACATAGAGGAGAACACATAACATATAAACACCTAATCTCATAATTGTATAATCGTTAAATCGCAAAATCGTTTAATTTGTTATCTTTGGACATGGGTATTTAAAGCATACTAGGAATCCAATCCGTGGATTTCACTTGACACTTTAAATATTTTCAAGAATCTAACTATGAAAATAGGAAGATCTAAAAAGGAATTCAGCTTGTCCTAATTGAGTTGTAATGTACATATTAAGGTGTACAAGGAATCCAATCAGGCTCCGAAATCAACGAAGGTGTTGATCGTGGTCGGCTCGGGACTTTGAATAGATCAAGATGTCATCAATAAAAACAATGACGAACTGATCCAAATAAGGCTTGCAGACCCTATTTATTAAGTCCATGAAGATGGCTGGAGCATTTGTCAAACCAAAAGGTATGACTGTAAACTCGTAATGGCCATACTTCGTGCAAAAAAACCGTTTTGGGAACATCTTCTTCGAGAATACGAAGTTGATGATACCAAGAACGCAAAACGATCTTGGAAAAGCATGAAGTACCCTGCAGATGATCGGATCATTGATTTAAGGTAGGGAATATCGATTCTTGATGGTAATCTTTCTAGGCTTACGTTAATCGATATATATTTGAAAAGATCCATTTTTTTTCTTTTCACAAAGAGAACAGGAGTTTCTCCAAGGTGAAAAGTTCGGACGGATGAATCCTTTATCAGACAACTCTTGAAGCTGTTTTGATAATTCTTGCATCTCGAACGGTACAAGACGATAAGATACTCTTAGATTTAAAAGAAACAAGTGTTTGAGGTTCTTAGGGAGATCACAAGTGATCATAAAAATGACAGAACCACACGAGTAGTTTTGTCTTTGTGTTAACATCATAAGGTTGGATCAAACATTCATACAATTGCATTAGTTAAAAATAAAAACCACAAATTTTTATTTATATAGCAACCGCATTGTCTTTAAATGTTACAAGATAACAACCAGAGGAAATACAAAATACTAAAAGTTCACTTCTTCATCATCGATTGCCTCATTGATGTTAAACACTCGACCACGTGCTGGATTCACATTGACGTGAACGTTCGCATTCGGGTTTGCGTTAGCATTTGCATTCACCAGTCTCGGACAGTTGGGGCGGAAATGACCAAACTCTCTGCAGTTGAAACATGAACCCAGTGGAAATCTCGCAGCATTCCCTTGAACCGGAGCTTGAACCTGAGCAGCCTGATTTTGTCTCAGACGACAAGTATTGGCCAAATGCCCAAGTCTACCACACGTTGTGCATTTCTTGCAATCTTGTTGTGCAACGTGATGACCGTTGCAACGGGCACAATGTGGTGCGGTACCAGCATATGCCTTCTTTGCATGTGGCTGAGCCGGTGGATTCTGCAGGTTCTGAGCAGTCTGTGCTGTAACAGCAAAATTTTGGGCACCCTTCTGCTTCTTCGATTTCTTCGACGTCTCACCTTCCTTACCCTTCCCCTTATCTTTCTTCTTGTCCTTTCCAGAATCGGTTGCCTTCTTTTTATCACCCTTGTGGGTGAGTTTACCCTGTCTGACTTGAGACTCAGTCAGGGTAGCTGACAACTCGATTGCTTGACGAAGGGTGGTAGGATTTACACCGATCAAAATATCCATAATAGAATCGGGTAAACCATCTATGTATCTCTCGATCGCTTTCTCCAGAGGGGTAACCATGGTGGGACACAATAGACTGAGTTCTTCAAAACGATCCGTGTACGCACGGTGTTCAGCCCCATCTTGCTTTAAGTCGTCAAACTCTCGTTCCAAAACTCGAATCTCGTGACGGGGACAAAACTCCTTCATCATGAGAGTCCGAAGCTCTGCCCATGTTTGTGCCAACGGCACTTCGGCACCCCTATCTCGCATAACACCATTCCACCAAGTAAGCGCTCGCTTTTCAAACACACTTGAAGCAAATTCCACCTTACGCGCATCCTGACACTGCACATGTCTGAATGTGCTCTCGATACTCTCAAACCACTGCAGGAGCGCAGTTGCTCCTTGAGACCCAGAAAACTTAAGTGGCTTCGCAGAATTGAAGTTCTTGAAATTACACGGTGCATTATTGTTGTTGTTGTTGTACATCTCGTGGACTTGGGTTACAACACCGGGAACTACAGCAGCCACCTGTTGAGAGATCAGGGCTGCGAGTTCTTCAATAGTAAAAGTCCGAGTATCGGTTCGGGTATCACGTCGAGGAGGCATTGTCTGACAAGGAAACGAGTGAGAGAATTAGACGAAAAGAATGAGATGAAACAAATCTGATGAAAGCAAGGATAGTGGTCATTTGTTTGTTACTACAAAGCAACAAACGACCTCGGTGATTTAATCAAAGTAAATAGGTCAAAAATAATGTATCGCGAAGACATGCTCTCCTATAAGTGAACACTCATCCCAAGAATTCCCAGGTAAGCACAACTGGTCTCGCGTCTGATGAGATGTATACGAAGTGCTTGCCTAGCCAGAAAACCCAGAATACAGGCATTCACCCTTCCAGTTTGCACGTGTTCACATTATTTAAAACCCAAAACCTTGACGAAGTTTTGAAAACTCAAAGAGGTTCAAAACCATATAATAGAGAGTTCAAAACCTTACAATAGGGGGTTCAAAACCTAGTAATCAATCATCCTAGAACAGATGATTAATTTTCAAAGCGGTTTTGAAATATATGTTCTTGTTGTGGTCGTCGCCTAAGGATAGGTGACGGTATTGTTTTATGACTAAACGCAAGTAAACTCGCGTTAGGGTCCTAAGAAGGTTATAGACTAGGTCAAAGCATTACTAATAACCTAATTCCCTATAACCATTGGCTCTGATACCATCTTTTTTGTCACACCCCGACCGCGTAAAACAACAAATCGCGGCGGAAACATCGGGGCGTGTTGCAACAGAATTAATGTTTCATAACCATGGATATCAAAAGTGTTTCGTTTTATTATACATAGAGCAATTTCATCGTCTGGAAATCTAAATACACTATTTAAACATAGTCTATCATTGTTATTGAGTCACTAAGGCCTTGTCCAGTCCTATGTGAGCATGCATCTTATCAATCGATATCATTCAACAATACCTGAAACATATGTGAAAACGAGGTCAGCAAAGAAATGCTGGCGAGTACATAGGTTTTGTAGGAGTGTCGAAATCATGGCTAGTTTAGACGTTGCAATACTTTATTTAAAAACCTTGTTTTGAAAAGAGTATAATATTGCAACTTAATTAACCAACTCAAATCAAGCGGGTTATAATTTGTAAAACCTCGTAGCCATGACTCTTAACCCAAAAACATTTGTTTTAGTAAATTATTTGAAAAACAATGATAAGTTCAGGTGATATGTATAAATAAGAGAATAATGCATGATTAAATGAATAGCCATGTAAAATGAGTTTGTATAAGATAAGTTGTTTGTAAATAAATGTCTTGTGAAAAGTATGTTACTTGTATAAAATGTTCTATGTCTCAAACTGAAATGATTCAAATAACGCTACAATATGTAATACCATACAAACACTTATATATAGGAAGTACCAGCGGCGTATCCACCATGCTTGTATCATATTCCACACGCATTGTTACTTAATCACTTAATCCAAACCAAACCACCAAAGTAATGTTCATGCCCAAATGTAAATCATGTAATATGTATAACCAAAATAATATCGTATATCGCTTTGAAGCCAATCGTTTACCCAATCGTTAAAACATCGTGTGAAACCCAATCGTTACCCAATCGTTAAAACATCGTGTGAAACCCAATCGTTAATCGTTTAATTCGTTTTAGGTCGTGAAACTACTTAAATGATCGTCTCGCTAATAACATTCAAACCTTCGTGACTTGTAACACCTGTGCCTCCACGGCCATCAAACAAATACCAAACCAATGAAATATTGTATTTCATACTTGGGATTTGTAAAAATATGTGTATCATTTGCACATATCAATTTTTGTTCGATTTCAAACTCTAAATCGCTTTCTGGAAGGTTATACGCGCACTGATGCGTAAATATAACCAGTTTAATGCAACAAACACTCCGGAATAGTGACATAGGCTTAACATACCTTAAATAACCTTTACATAACTTAGATATAAGTTTTGGAAGGTTTGGTGTGGTGAAATCAAAGTTTAATCGCTTACAGGGACTAAATTTGACAAACTGCGAAAGTATGCCAATTTGAACTGTAACAGACCTTCCGGAACATGACCATAAGTTAAACATACCATAAATATCCTTTACATAGCTTAGAAATAGGCTTTGAGGGGTTCGGTGTGCTAAAATAAACTTTTGGGTCATTCAGGGACTAAAAGTGTCAAAAAGTGCACAAGTTTGCATTTTCGCGCATAACTTACGTTCTGAATACATCCGGACATCAAAAAAATTATGTTAGCACTAAAATATTTTATTTTAGTGTTCGCCATAAGAAAAATCCATTCGTCACGTCATTTGGATCGTTTTTCGCATTCAGGACCAGATTCGATGTATTAGCCGTTGTTTAATTCACAACCACACATTCTAACTTGCTTAGTCAGCGGATAAGGATGGAATTTAGGCACCATGACATTTCAACACATGTATGGATGGAATTTAAACACCTAAACACCATGACCTTTCAACACATGTATGGATGGAATTTAAACACCTAAACACCATGACATTTCAACACATGTATGGATGGAATTTAAACACCTAAACACCATGACATTTCAACACATGTATGGATGGAATTTAAACACCTAAACACCATGACATTTCAACACATGTATGGATGGAATTTAAACACCTAAACACCATGACATTTCAACACATGTATGGATGGAATTTAAACACCTAAACACCATGACATTTCAACACATGTACGGATGGGATTAAGGCACGTTTTCCATGAAACGATCTTAACGGTTCGGGTATTCCTATAAATACCCATCCACCCCCATTGCTAAAATCACTAGAACTTTGATTTGAGAAACTCTAAGTTGAAACTATTGTTTCATACCTGAGATTTTTGAATCGAGGTTAGCATTCGGGGACCCTTCGTAAGTATTCTTTCGTTCTTTTCCTTATTTTATTGCTTTTCGAGTCAGAAAGTCAAACTTTGTTTGACTTTCAGCGTTGACCAGTAATGGTCAATGCGAAGTTCGTTTGAACTTCGCAACGTGAGTGTAATCACGTTGGTCATAGTCCCTTGGGACTATGCCCACTGATTACCACGTTGTCTAGGGTCGTAGGGTAGGCGATCTAATAAATCGCCTATACCTTCGAGCCCGACCCAGTTTGGTCGATCATTAGGATCCGACCAAATACATTAGGTGACCCTAGTATAGGGCATAACCTTCCGAGGTTATACCCTATGGTCACATCGTTTAAGTAGTTGTATGATAGGTAGTTTATATGCCTTAGGTAAATTACCAGAATACCCTTTTCATGTATAATTGGTAATTAAGCATATGTAACCTAAACTTTTGTCACATAACTGATTATGTAACATGTTTAGGCATATAACACTTGTCATAGGACTAGTTAGACGGTCCGAACGCGTTTCACGCACACGACGCGTTAAAGTAGCATAAGTTACCTTAATGGGTCGCGATGGGTCGATAACACTTAGGTTAAGTTTCATTTAGTATGTAGGCTTTGTTAAACCATATCATATGAGTTCCTACACTCATTTGGTTTACAAACCCTCCTGCTACCCAGTCTTCCGATTTAGGTCCGGGTTAATTATGTAATTACCTATATTAGGTACCGTTTGATTTCCGGGACTCCTCTAGCTTTCTTGGTAGTTGTTCAAGACTCCTAAGCACTCCCAGGCGAGTACATTATTCCCCTCTTTTACTGTTTTCAACTGTTTTGGGGTGACTCATATGTGCTAAATGTTTTAACAATGGTTTCAAGAACAATTACAATGTGGTTTCAAGGACAATAACAATTATTTCAAGAACGCTAACAATGATTTCAAGAACGAATACAATGATTTCAAAAACTAATAACAATTTCAAAAAGTGAACAAACTTGTTGGTTGTAGTTTACATGACCGATGACATTCATTAGCAATGATCAAGCCGACCAGTATTAGGTTATGGTACCATAGGATCTGACAAATCCCGTTATTTACTGCACCCATTGTTATGTGTGGGTGTTGTGGGTAGCGACTGAATCTGTAATTATTAACTTATCCTTTGGTAAGGGTTTGTTAAGAACGAGAGCGGGAGCGAGTTGGAACGAGGAACGCGTCAAGAAGGTTTGAATGTTATTAGAGAATCGACCATAAAGTAGTTTCACAATTAAAACAAGAACGACTAGAACGATTTTACAAAATGGGTTAACGATTGGGTAAACATTTTAACATGATTGACATTTGATCATGCATTTCCCACAAAACATAACTTTGATTTAAACCAAGTTTTACTTCAATACTTTGTTTTTGTGCATATGGTTTAGTTGAGACATTTCACTTGCCATACATGACATTTTGACGTAGAACTTGACATGAATACTTTGACATATTACCCAATACATTTGACAATTGATTTAAACATAGACTTCTTACATTGGTTGGTTTGGTTTGAGTAAATGATTAAGTAACGATGCGGGTGTAATATGATACAAGCATGGTGGATACGCCGCTGGTACTTCCTATATATAAGTGTTTGTATGGTATTACATATTGTAGCGTTATTTGAATCATTTCAGTTTGAGACATAGAACATTTTATACAAGTAACATACTTTTCACAAGACATTGATTTACAAACAACTTATCTTACACAAACTCATTTTACATGGTTATTCATTTAATCATGCATTATTTTCTTATTTATACATATCATCTGAACTAATTGTTTTTCAAATAATTTACAAAGACAAAGCAAATTACAAGGTTCATGACTAAACATTTTCTTAAAACAGAAGTCATGAATCTTATTTTCACAAAACCTATGTATCTCGCCAGCATTTCTTTGCTGACCTCGTTTTCACATATGTTTCAGGTATTGTTGGATGATATCGATTGATAAGATGCATGCTCACATAGGACTGGACAAGGCCTTAGTGACTCAATAACAATGATAGACTATGTTTAAATAGTGTATTTAGATTTCCAGACGATGTAATTACTCAATGTTTAATAAAACGAAACACTTTTGATATCCATGGTTATGAAACATTAATTCTGTTGCAACACGCCCCGATGTTTCCGCCGCGATTTGTTGTTTTACGCAGTCGGGGTGTGACAGAAAGATGGTATCAGAGCCAATGGTTATAGGGAATTAGGTTATTAGTAATTAGTAATGCTTTGACCTAGTCTATAACCTTCTTAGGACCCTAACGCGAGTTTACTTGCGTTTAGTCATAAAACAATACCGTCACCTATCCTTAGGTGACGACCACAACAAGAACATAAATTTCAAAACCGCTTTGAAAACTAATCATCTGTTCTAGGATGATTAATTTCTAGGTTTTGAACCCTCTATTGTAAGGTTTTGAACCCCTTTGAATTTTCAAAATCTCGTCAAGGTTTTGGGTTTTAAATAATGTGAACACGTGCAAACTGGAAGGGTGAATGCCTGTATTCTGGGTTTTCTGTCTAGGCAAGCACTTCGTATACATCTCATCAGACGCGAGACCAGTTGTGCTTACCTGGGAATTCTTGGGATGAGTGTTCACTTATAGGCGAGCATGTCTTCGCGATACATTATTTTTAACCTATTTACTTTGACTAATCACCAAGGTCGTTTGTTGCTTTGTAGTAACAAACAAATGACCACTATCCTTGCTTTCATCAGATTTGTTTCATCTCATTATTTCGTCTAAATTCTCTCACTCATTTCCTTTCATGTTTCCTCTTTTAGACAATGCCTCCTCGACGCGAAAGCCAGATAGAGACTGCCGAGCTGGCAGAAATCATTGCGCAGCAAATGGCTGCTCAATTCCCAAACCTCTTTGCTCAATGGAACCAAGCCAACAACAACAACAATGTGCTATGCAAATACAAGGATTTCAACCAGGCTAAACCACTCAAGTTTAGTGGTTCTGAAGGAGCAACTGGGCTTCTTCAGTGGTTCGAAAGCATTGAGAATACTTTTCGCCACGTGCAGTGCCCGGATAATCGCAAGGTCGAGTTCTCCTCGAGCGTGTTTCAGAAGAGGGCTCTTACATGGTGGAATGGGGTAATGAGAGACCGAGGTGCGGAAGTTGCTCTCGCACAGACCTGGGCTGAACTTAGGGCTCTGATGATGAGGGAATTCTGTCCTCGTCATGAGCAACGACCTTTGGAGAAGGAATTTGATGAGTTGAAGCAAGATAGTGGTGAGCACAGGGCGTATACTGATAGGTTTGAGGAGCTGAGTCTGCTTTGCCCTACAATGGTTACCCCACTTGACATAGCTATCGAAAGGTACATCGACGGCCTACCTGACTCGGTACAAGACATCCTTACTGGTAGTAACCCTGCCACACTCCGTCAGGCGATCGAGTTATCAGCGACATTGACTGAGTCGCAGATTCGGAAGAACAAGTTACACATGAAGGGTGACAAGGGCAAGAAACAGTCAGCTGACAAGGAGGATAGCAAGAAAGGCCAAAACAAGAAGGGTAAGGAAGGTGAGACGTCAAAGAAATCAAAGAAGCGAAAGGGTGCCCAAAATTTTGCTGTTACAGCACAGACTGCACAGAACCCGCAGAACCAACCAGCTCAGCCACCTGCAAAGAAAGCATATGCCGGTACCGCACCTTATTGTGCACGCTGCAACGGTCATCACGCAGTACAACAAGCTTGCTGGCAATGCACGACGTGTGGTAAACTTGGGCATTTGGCCAAGATTTGTCGTTTGGGACAAAATCAGGCTGCTCAGGTTCAAGCTCCGGTTCAAGGGAATGCTGCGAGATTTCCACTGGGTTCATGTTTCAACTGCGGAGAGATTGGTCACTTCCGCCACAACTGCCCAAGACTGGTAAATGCAAATGCTAACGCAAACCCAAATGCGAATGTCAACGTCAATGTGAATCCAGCACGTGGTCGAGTGTTTAACATCAATGAGGCACTCAATGTTGAAGGAGTGAACAATTAGTATTTTGTTTTTCCTCTGGTTGGTATCTTGTAACATTTAAAGACAATGCGGTTGTTATATAAATAAAAATTTGTGGTTTTATTTTCTAACTAATGCAATTGTATGAATGTTTGATTCAACCTTGTGATGTCAACACAAAGACAAAACTACTCGTGTGGTTCTGTCATTTTTACGATCACTTGAGATCTCCCTAAGAACCTCAAACACTGGTTTCTTTTAAATCTAAAGTATTTTATCGTCTTGCACCGTTCGAGATGCAAGAATTATCAAAACAGCTTCAAGAGTTGTCTGATAAAGGATTCATCCGTCCGAACTTTTCACCTTGGAGAAACTCCTGTTCTCCTTGCGAAAAGAAAAAAAAATGGATCTTTTCGAATGTGTATCGATTAACGTAAGCCTAGTAAGCTTACCATCAAGAATCGATATCCCCCTACCTTAAATCAACGATTTCTCCAATCAACTGCATAGCGTTCATGCTTTTCCAAGATCGATTTACGTTTTGGGTATCATCAACTTTGTATTCTCGAAGAAGATATTCCCAAAACGGTTTTCTGCATGAAGGATGGCCATTACGAGTTTACAGTCATGCCTTTTAGGTTGACAAATACTCCAGCCATCTTCAAGAACTTAATAAATAGAGTCTGCAAGCCTTATTTGGATCAGATCGTCATTGTTATTATTGATGACACCTTGATCTATTCATGTCCTGAGCCGATCACGATCAACACCTTCGTTGACATCGGAGCCCTGATTGAATTCCTTGTACACTTTAAAATGTACAAAACAACTCAATTAGGACAAACCGAATGCCTTTTAAGATCTTCCTATCTTCATAGTTAGATTCTTGAAAATATTTAAAGTGCCAAAGGAAATCCACGGATTGGGTTTCTGGTATGCTTTAAATACCCGTGTCCAAAGATAACAAATTATAGGTCAAATTGAACGATTATGCGATTGAACGAGTATACAATTATGTGACTATGTGTTTATTCATCTTATGTTTTCTATTATGCATTTTTGTGTTTTTAATACTCTGGATATTCGTTATCCAAATCCTCGCAGAATCTTTCATATCGTCATATGAGGGATTCGTAGCAGGATATTCAAAAAGTACTACCTTCAATCCTTAATGGGCTTCTATGTAATAGTTAAGACCCTTGGGTTATATAGTACCATTCCATGATTCGATGAGAGACCCTTTAGTGGTCTAGTCAAAAAGATTGATTCACGATTTGGTTAAAGAACGACATCTAGTGATGTAGCTGGACAGACTCCTTGATAGTCTATTTAGATCATTTATTGATTTAATTAAAAGGATTCTAAGGCGGTCTAGTCACACTCATCACAGGATTGTTCATTTGGTTTTCCCCTACACACTATAAAATAGACTGTGTGAACTGTGCAAGGAATTGTCTGATTATGGACGCGTACATAATTATGAAATTTAGTGCACAGAAACCCAGTAAGATTTATTATGTGTAAGAGCCGATAGTGACAACAATAACGAAATGAGAACGATGTAATGGAGGTACGGTGGACGCACCAATGACGCTTCATATACTTGTATATAAGTATCCCTCTTACATTGTAATCATGATGTTATTAAAGGTTACTAGAAGTTAAGAACCCTAACCAATGTTATTCGATCTTTTCAATTTCATGTTTTCAAGCTCTCACAAGTTTCCTCTAAATAAATTTCGGGACGAAATTTCCTAAAGTAGGGGAGACTGTAACACCTGTGCCTCCACGGCCATCAAACAAATACCAAACCAATGAAATATTGTATTTCATACTTGGGATTTGTAAAAATATGTGTATCATTTGCACATATCAATTTTTGTTCGATTTCAAACTCTAAATCGCTTTCTGGAAGGTTATACGCGCACTGATGCGTAAATATAACCAGTTTAATGCAACAAACACTCCGGAATAGTGACATAGGCTTAACATACCTTAAATAACCTTTACATAACTTAGATATAAGTTTTGGAAGGTTTGGTGTGGTGAAATCAAAGTTTAATCGCTTACAGGGACTAAATTTGACAAACTGCGAAAGTATGCCAATTTGAACTGTAACAGACCTTCCGGAACATGACCATAAGTTAAACATACCATAAATATCCTTTACATAGCTTAGAAATAGGCTTTGAGGGGTTCGGTGTGCTAAAATAAACTTTTGGGTCATTCAGGGACTAAAAGTGTCAAAAAGTGCACAAGTTTGCATTTTCGCGCATAACTTACGTTCTGAATACATCCGGACATCAAAAAAATTATGTTAGCACTAAAATATTTTATTTTAGTGTTCGCCATAAGAAAAATCCATTCGTCACGTCATTTGGATCGTTTTTCGCATTCAGGACCAGATTCGATGTATTAGCCGTTGTTTAATTCACAACCACACATTCTAACTTGCTTAGTCAGCGGATAAGGATGGAATTTAGGCACCATGACATTTCAACACATGTATGGATGGAATTTAAACACCTAAACACCATGACCTTTCAACACATGTATGGATGGAATTTAAACACCTAAACACCATGACATTTCAACACATGTATGGATGGAATTTAAACACCTAAACACCATGACATTTCAACACATGTATGGATGGAATTTAAACACCTAAACACCATGACATTTCAACACATGTACGGATGGGATTAAGGCACGTTTTCCATGAAACGATCTTAACGGTTCGGGTATTCCTATAAATACCCATCCACCCCCATTGCTAAAATCACTAGAACTTTGATTTGAGAAACTCTAAGTTGAAACTATTGTTTCATACCTGAGATTTTTGAATCGAGGTTAGCATTCGGGGACCCTTCGTAAGTATTCTTTCGTTCTTTTCCTTATTTTATTGCTTTTCGAGTCAGAAAGTCAAACTTTGTTTGACTTTCAGCGTTGACCAGTAATGGTCAATGCGAAGTTCGTTTGAACTTCGCAACGTGAGTGTAATCACGTTGGTCATAGTCCCTTGGGACTATGCCCACTGATTACCACGTTGTCTAGGGTCGTAGGGTAGGCGATCTAATAAATCGCCTATACCTTCGAGCCCGACCCAGTTTGGTCGATCATTAGGATCCGACCAAATACATTAGGTGACCCTAGTATAGGGCATAACCTTCCGAGGTTATACCCTATGGTCACATCGTTTAAGTAGTTGTATGATAGGTAGTTTATATGCCTTAGGTAAATTACCAGAATACCCTTTTCATGTATAATTGGTAATTAAGCATATGTAACCTAAACTTTTGTCACATAACTGATTATGTAACATGTTTAGGCATATAACACTTGTCATAGGACTAGTTAGACGGTCCGAACGCGTTTCACGCACACGACGCGTTAAAGTAGCATAAGTTACCTTAATGGGTCGCGATGGGTCGATAACACTTAGGTTAAGTTTCATTTAGTATGTAGGCTTTGTTAAACCATATCATATGAGTTCCTACACTCATTTGGTTTACAAACCCTCCTGCTACCCAGTCTTCCGATTTAGGTCCGGGTTAATTATGTAATTACCTATATTAGGTACCGTTTGATTTCCGGGACTCCTCTAGCTTTCTTGGTAGTTGTTCAAGACTCCTAAGCACTCCCAGGCGAGTACATTATTCCCCTCTTTTACTGTTTTCAACTGTTTTGGGGTGACTCATATGTGCTAAATGTTTTAACAATGGTTTCAAGAACAATTACAATGTGGTTTCAAGGACAATAACAATTATTTCAAGAACGCTAACAATGATTTCAAGAACGAATACAATGATTTCAAAAACTAATAACAATTTCAAAAAGTGAACAAACTTGTTGGTTGTAGTTTACATGACCGATGACATTCATTAGCAATGATCAAGCCGACCAGTATTAGGTTATGGTACCATAGGATCTGACAAATCCCGTTATTTACTGCACCCATTGTTATGTGTGGGTGTTGTGGGTAGCGACTGAATCTGTAATTATTAACTTATCCTTTGGTAAGGGTTTGTTAAGAACGAGAGCGAGAGCGAGTTGGAACGAGGAACGCGTCAAGAAGGTTTGAATGTTATTAGAGAATCGACCATAAAGTAGTTTCACAATTAAAACAAGAACGACTAGAACGATTTTACAAAATGGGTTAACGATTGGGTAAACATTTTAACATGATTGACATTTGATCATGCATTTCCCACAAAACATAACTTTGATTTAAACCAAGTTTTACTTCAATACTTTGTTTTTGTGCATATGGTTTAGTTGAGACATTTCACTTGCCATACATGACATTTTGACGTAGAACTTGACATGAATACTTTGACATATTACCCAATACATTTGACAATTGATTTAAACATAGACTTCTTACATTGGTTGGTTTGGTTTGAGTAAATGATTAAGTAACGATGCGGGTGTAATATGATACAAGCATGGTGGATACGCCGCTGGTACTTCCTATATATAAGTGTTTGTATGGTATTACATATTGTAGCGTTATTTGAATCATTTCAGTTTGAGACATAGAACATTTTATACAAGTAACATACTTTTCACAAGACATTGATTTACAAACAACTTATCTTACACAAACTCATTTTACATGGTTATTCATTTAATCATGCATTATTTTCTTATTTATACATATCATCTGAACTAATTGTTTTTCAAATAATTTACAAAGACAAAGCAAATTACAAGGTTCATGACTAAACATTTTCTTAAAACAGAAGTCATGAATCTTATTTTCACAAAACCTATGTATCTCGCCAGCATTTCTTTGTTGACCTCGTTTTCACATATGTTTCAGGTATTGTTGGATGATATCGATTGATAAGATGCATGCTCACATAGGACTGGACAAGGCCTTAGTGACTCAATAACAATGATAGACTATGTTTAAATAGTGTATTTAGATTTCCAGACGATGTAATTACTCAATGTTTAATAAAACGAAACACTTTTGATATCCATGGTTATGAAACATTAATTCTGTTGCAACACGCCCCGATGTTTCCGCCGCGATTTGTTGTTTTACGCAGTCGGGGTGTGACAGAAAGATGGTATCAGAGCCAATGGTTATAGGGAATTAGGTTATTAGTAATTAGTAATGCTTTGACCTAGTCTATAACCTTCTTAGGACCCTAACGCGAGTTTACTTGCGTTTAGTCATAAAACAATACCGTCACCTATCCTTAGGTGACGACCACAACAAGAACATAAATTTCAAAACCGCTTTGAAAACTAATCATCTGTTCTAGGATGATTAATTTCTAGGTTTTGAACCCTCTATTGTAAGGTTTTGAACCCCTTTGAATTTTCAAAATCTCGTCAAGGTTTTGGGTTTTAAATAATGTGAACACGTGCAAACTGGAAGGGTGAATGCCTGTATTCTGGGTTTTCTGTCTAGGCAAGCACTTCGTATACATCTCATCAGACGCGAGACCAGTTGTGCTTACCTGGGAATTCTTGGGATGAGTGTTCACTTATAGGCGAGCATGTCTTCGCGATACATTATTTTTAACCTATTTACTTTGACTAATCACCAAGGTCGTTTGTTGCTTTGTAGTAACAAACAAATGACCACTATCCTTGCTTTCATCAGATTTGTTTCATCTCATTATTTCGTCTAAATTCTCTCACTCATTTCCTTTCATGTTTCCTCTTTTAGACAATGCCTCCTCGACGCGAAAGCCAGATAGAGACTGCCGAGCTGGCAGAAATCATTGCGCAGCAAATGGCTGCTCAATTCCCAAACCTCTTTGCTCAATGGAACCAAGCCAACAACAACAACAACAATGTGCTATGCAAATACAAGGATTTCAACCAGGCTAAACCACTCAAGTTTAGTGGTTCTGAAGGAGCAACTGGGCTTCTTCAGTGGTTCGAAAGCATTGAGAATACTTTTCGCCATGTGCAGTGCCCGGATAATCGCAAGGTCGAGTTCTCCTCGAGCGTGTTTCAGAAGAGGGCTCTTACATGGTGGAATGGGGTAATGAGAGACCGAGGTGCGGAAGTTGCTCTCGCACAGACCTGGGCTGAACTTAGGGCTCTGATGATGAGGGAATTCTGTCCTCGTCATGAGCAACGACCTTTGGAGAAGGAATTTGATGAGTTGAAGCAAGATAGTGGTGAGCACAGGGCGTATACTGATAGGTTTGAGGAGCTGAGTCTGCTTTGCCCTACAATGGTTACCCCACTTGACATAGCTATCGAAAGGTACATCGACGGCCTACCTGACTCGGTACAAGACATCCTTACTGGTAGTAACCCTGCCACACTCCGTCAGGCGATCGAGTTATCAGCGACATTGACTGAGTCGCAGATTCGGAAGAACAAGTTACACATGAAGGGTGACAAGGGCAAGAAACAGTCAGCTGACAAGGAGGATAGCAAGAAAGGCCAAAACAAGAAGGGTAAGGAAGGTGAGACGTCAAAGAAATCAAAGAAGCGAAAGGGTGCCCAAAATTTTGCTGTTACAGCACAGACTGCACAGAACCCGCAGAACCAACCAGCTCAGCCACCTGCAAAGAAAGCATATGCCGGTACCGCACCTTATTGTGCACGCTGCAACGGTCATCACGCAGTACAACAAGCTTGCTGGCAATGCACGACGTGTGGTAAACTTGGGCATTTGGCCAAGATTTGTCGTTTGGGACAAAATCAGGCTGCTCAGGTTCAAGCTCCGGTTCAAGGGAATGCTGCGAGATTTCCACTGGGTTCATGTTTCAACTGCGGAGAGATTGGTCACTTCCGCCACAACTGCCCAAGACTGGTAAATGCAAATGCTAACGCAAACCCAAATGCGAATGTCAACGTCAATGTGAATCCAGCACGTGGTCGAGTGTTTAACATCAATGAGGCACTCAATGTTGAAGGAGTGAACAATTAGTATTTTGTTTTTCCTCTGGTTGGTATCTTGTAACATTTAAAGACAATGCGGTTGTTATATAAATAAAAATTTGTGGTTTTATTTTCTAACTAATGCAATTGTATGAATGTTTGATTCAACCTTGTGATGTCAACACAAAGACAAAACTACTCGTGTGGTTCTGTCATTTTTACGATCACTTGAGATCTCCCTAAGAACCTCAAACACTGGTTTCTTTTAAATCTAAAGTATTTTATCGTCTTGCACCGTTCGAGATGCAAGAATTATCAAAACAGCTTCAAGAGTTGTCTGATAAAGGATTCATCCGTCCGAACTTTTCACCTTGGAGAAACTCCTGTTCTCCTTGCGAAAAGAAAAAAAAATGGATCTTTTCGAATGTGTATCGATTAACGTAAGCCTAGTAAGCTTACCATCAAGAATCGATATCCCCCTACCTTAAATCAACGATTTCTCCAATCAACTGCATAGCGTTCATGCTTTTCCAAGATCGATTTACGTTTTGGGTATCATCAACTTTGTATTCTCGAAGAAGATATTCCCAAAACGGTTTTCTGCATGAAGGATGGCCATTACGAGTTTACAGTCATGCCTTTTAGGTTGACAAATACTCCAGCCATCTTCAAGAACTTAATAAATAGAGTCTGCAAGCCTTATTTGGATCAGATCGTCATTGTTATTATTGATGACACCTTGATCTATTCATGTCCTGAGCCGATCACGATCAACACCTTCGTTGACATCGGAGCCCTGATTGAATTCCTTGTACACTTTAAAATGTACAAAACAACTCAATTAGGACAAACCGAATGCCTTTTAAGATCTTCCTATCTTCATAGTTAGATTCTTGAAAATATTTAAAGTGCCAAAGGAAATCCACGGATTGGGTTTCTGGTATGCTTTAAATACCCGTGTCCAAAGATAACAAATTATAGGTCAAATTGAACGATTATGCGATTGAACGAGTATACAATTATGTGACTATGTGTTTATTCATCTTATGTTTTCTATTATGCATTTTTGTGTTTTTAATACTCTGGATATTCGTTATCCAAATCCTCGCAGAATCTTTCATATCGTCATATGAGGGATTCGTAGCAGGATATTCAAAAAGTACTACCTTCAATCCTTAATGGGCTTCTATGTAATAGTTAAGACCCTTGGGTTATATAGTACCATTCCATGATTCGATGAGAGACCCTTTAGTGGTCTAGTCAAAAAGATTGATTCACGATTTGGTTAAAGAACGACATCTAGTGATGTAGCTGGACAGACTCCTTGATAGTCTATTTAGATCATTTATTGATTTAATTAAAAGGATTCTAAGGCGGTCTAGTCACACTCATCACAGGATTGTTCATTTGGTTTTCCCCTACACACTATAAAATAGACTGTGTGAACTGTGCAAGGAATTGTCTGATTATGGACGCGTACATAATTATGAAATTTAGTGCACAGAAACCCAGTAAGATTTATTATGTGTAAGAGCCGATAGTGACAACAATAACGAAATGAGAACGATGTAATGGAGGTACGGTGGACGCACCAATGACGCTTCATATACTTGTATATAAGTATCCCTCTTACATTGTAATCATGATGTTATTAAAGGTTACTAGAAGTTAAGAACCCTAACCAATGTTATTCGATCTTTTCAATTTCATGTTTTCAAGCTCTCACAAGTTTCCTCTAAATAAATTTCGGGACGAAATTTCCTAAAGTAGGGGAGACTGTAACACCTGTGCCTCCACGGCCATCAAACAAATACCAAACCAATGAAATATTGTATTTCATACTTGGGATTTGTAAAAATATGTGTATCATTTGCACATATCAATTTTTGTTCGATTTCAAACTCTAAATCGCTTTCTGGAAGGTTATACGCGCACTGATGCGTAAATATAACCAGTTTAATGCAACAAACACTCCGGAATAGTGACATAGGCTTAACATACCTTAAATAACCTTTACATAACTTAGATATAAGTTTTGGAAGGTTTGGTGTGGTGAAATCAAAGTTTAATCGCTTACAGGGACTAAATTTGACAAACTGCGAAAGTATGCCAATTTGAACTGTAACAGACCTTCCGGAACATGACCATAAGTTAAACATACCATAAATATCCTTTACATAGCTTAGAAATAGGCTTTGAGGGGTTCGGTGTGCTAAAATAAACTTTTGGGTCATTCAGGGACTAAAAGTGTCAAAAAGTGCACAAGTTTGCATTTTCGCGCATAACTTACGTTCTGAATACATCCGGACATCAAAAAAATTATGTTAGCACTAAAATATTTTATTTTAGTGTTCGCCATAAGAAAAATCCATTCGTCACGTCATTTGGATCGTTTTTCGCATTCAGGACCAGATTCGATGTATTAGCCGTTGTTTAATTCACAACCACACATTCTAACTTGCTTAGTCAGCGGATAAGGATGGAATTTAGGCACCATGACATTTCAACACATGTATGGATGGAATTTAAACACCTAAACACCATGACCTTTCAACACATGTATGGATGGAATTTAAACACCTAAACACCATGACATTTCAACACATGTATGGATGGAATTTAAACACCTAAACACCATGACATTTCAACACATGTATGGATGGAATTTAAACACCTAAACACCATGACATTTCAACACATGTATGGATGGAATTTAAACACCTAAACACCATGACATTTCAACACATGTACGGATGGGATTAAGGCACGTTTTCCATGAAACGATCTTAACGGTTCGGGTATTCCTATAAATACCCATCCACCCCCATTGCTAAAATCACTAGAACTTTGATTTGAGAAACTCTAATTTGAAACTATTGTTTCATACCTAAGATTTTTGAATCGAGGTTAGCATTCGGGGACCCTTCGTAAGTATTCTTTCGTTCTTTTCCTTATTTTATTGCTTTTCGAGTCAGAAAGTCAAACTTTGTTTGACTTTCAGCGTTGACCAGTAATGGTCAATGCGAAGTTCGTTTGAACTTCGCAACGTGAGTGTAATCACGTTGGTCATAGTCCCTTGGGACTATGCCCACTCATTACCACGTTGTCTAGGGTCGTAGGGTAGGCGATCTAATAAATCGCCTATACCTTCGAGCCCGACCCAGTTTGGTCGATCATTAGGATCCGACCAAATACATTAGGTGACCCTAGTATAGGGCATAACCTTCCGAGGTTATACCCTATGGTCACATCGTTTAAGTAGTTGTATGATAGGTAGTTTATATGCCTTAGGTAAATTACCAGAATACCCTTTTCATGTATAATTGGTAATTAAGCATATGTAACCTAAACTTTTGTCACATAACTGATTATGTAACATGTTTAGGCATATAACACTTGTCATAGGACTAGTTAGACGGTCCGAACGCGTTTCACGCACACGACGCGTTAAAGTAGCATAAGTTACCTTAATGGGTCGCGATGGGTCGATAACACTTAGGTTAAGTTTCATTTAGTATGTAGGCTTTGTTAAACCATATCATATGAGTTCCTACACTCATTTGGTTTACAAACCCTCCTGCTACCCAGTCTTCCGATTTAGGTCCGGGTTAATTATGTAATTACCTATATTAGGTACCGTTTGATTTCCGGGACTCCTCTAGCTTTCTTGGTAGTTGTTCAAGACTCCTAAGCACTCCCAGGCGAGTACATTATTCCCCTCTTTTACTGTTTTCAACTGTTTTGGGGTGACTCATATGTGCTAAATGTTTTAACAATGGTTTCAAGAACAATTACAATGTGGTTTCAAGGACAATAACAATTATTTCAAGAACGCTAACAATGATTTCAAGAACGAATACAATGATTTCAAAAACTAATAACAATTTCAAAAAGTGAACAAACTTGTTGGTTGTAGTTTACATGACCGATGACATTCATTAGCAATGATCAAGCCGACCAGTATTAGGTTATGGTACCATAGGATCTGACAAATCCCGTTATTTACTGCACCCATTGTTATGTGTGGGTGTTGTGGGTAGCGACTGAATCTGTAATTATTAACTTATCCTTTGGTAAGGGTTTGTTAAGAACGAGAGCGAGAGCGAGTTGGAACGAGGAACGCGTCAAGAAGGTTTGAATGTTATTAGAGAATCGACCATAAAGTAGTTTCACAATTAAAACAAGAACGACTAGAACGATTTTACAAAATGGGTTAACGATTGGGTAAACATTTTAACATGATTGACATTTGATCATGCATTTCCCACAAAACATAACTTTGATTTAAACCAAGTTTTACTTCAATACTTTGTTTTTGTGCATATGGTTTAGTTGAGACATTTCACTTGCCATACATGACATTTTGACGTAGAACTTGACATGAATACTTTGACATATTACCCAATACATTTGACAATTGATTTAAATATAGACTTCTTACATTGGTTGGTTTGGTTTGAGTAAATGATTAAGTAACGATGCGGGTGTAATATGATACAAGCATGGTGGATACGCCGCTGGTACTTCCTATATATAAGTGTTTGTATGGTATTACATATTGTAGCGTTATTTGAATCATTTCAGTTTGAGACATAGAACATTTTATACAAGTAACATACTTTTCACAAGACATTGATTTACAAACAACTTATCTTACACAAACTCATTTTACATGGTTATTCATTTAATCATGCATTATTTTCTTATTTATACATATCATCTGAACTAATTGTTTTTCAAATAATTTACAAAGACAAAGCAAATTACAAGGTTCATGACTAAACATTTTCTTAAAACAGAAGTCATGAATCTTATTTTCACAAAACCTATGTATCTCGCCAGCATTTCTTTGCTGACCTCGTTTTCACATATGTTTCAGGTATTGTTGGATGATATCGATTGATAAGATGCATGCTCACATAGGACTGGACAAGGCCTTAGTGACTCAATAACAATGATAGACTATGTTTAAATAGTGTATTTAGATTTCCAGACGATGTAATTACTCAATGTTTAATAAAACGAAACACTTTTGATATCCATGGTTATGAAACATTAATTCTGTTGCAACACGCCCCGATGTTTCGGCCGCGATTTGTTGTTTTACGCGGTCGGGGTGTGACATGACTCATCACTCGTCGCTTCTCGTTTTCGTATTAACAAACCTCCATAGGGTAAGTTAACAATTACAGATTCAGTCGCTACCTACCATACCCACACATAACCACGGGTGTAGTAAATAACGGGATTTGTCAGATCCTATGGTACCATAACCTAATACTGGTCGGCTTGATCATTGCTAATGAATGTCATTTGTTATGTAACCCAACCAACAAGTTTGTTCACTTTATGAAATCGTTATTAGTTTTGTATAAATCGCCTTAATTGTTTTTGAAACCATCGTTATAACATCGAAAACATTTAGCACATATGAGTCACCCCAAAACAATTGAAAACAGTAAAATAGGGGAAAATGTACTCGCCTGGGAGTGCTTAGGAGTCTTGAACAACTACCAAGTAAGCTAGAGGAGTCCCGGAAATCAAACGGTACCTAACATAGGTAACTACATAATTAACCCGGACCTAAATCGGAAGACTGGGTAGCAGGAGGGTTTGTAAACCAAATGAGTGTAGGAACTCATACGATATGGTTTAACAAAGCCTACATACTAAAAGAAACTTAACCTAAGTATTATCGACCCATCGCGACCCATTAAGGTAACTTATGCTACTTTAACGCGTCGTGCGTGTGACACGCGTTCGGACCGTCTAACTAGTCCTATGACAAGTGTTATATGCCTAAACATGTTACATAATCAGTTATGTGACAAAAGTTTAGGTTACATATGCTTAATTACCAATTATACATGAAAAGGGTATTCTGATAATTTACCTAAGGCATATAAACTACCTATCATACAACTACTTAAACGATGTGACCATAGGGTATAACCTCGGAAGGTTATGCCCTATACTAGGGTCACCTAATGTATTTGGTCGGATCCTAATGATCGACCAAACTGGGTCGGGTTCGAAGGTATAGGCGATTTATCAGATCGCCTACCCTACGACCCTAGACAACGTGGTAATCAGTGGGCATAGTCCCAAGGGACTATAACCAACGTGATTACACTCACGTTGCGAAGTTCAAACGAACTTCGCATTGACCATTACTGGTCAACGCTGAAAGTCAAACAAAGTTTGACTTTCTGACTCGAAAAGCAGTAAAAATAAGGAAAAGAACGAAAGAATACTTACGAAGGGTCCCCGAATGCTAACCCAGATCAAAATAGCTCAGGTATGAAACGAAGGTTCCAACTTAGAGCTTTCTTAATCAGATTTGTGGGTTTTGGGGTTGAGGGTGGATGGGTATTTATAGATTTCGGGTAACCGTTAAGATCGTTTCTTGAATAACGTGCCTTAATCGGAACCGTACACTTGTCGTAAAGTTGTGGTGTCCAGAAAGTTGTTCTTATCCGCTGACTAGACGATAGGAAATGTGTGGACACGAATCAACCAGTTGCAACTTGCAACAAAAACAATGAATCTGGTCAGATCATGCAGTCGCGTAGCGCTAGTGCAAAGGCACTATGCAGTCACGCTACGCTAGCACCTCCCTGTTTCAGAAATGTTTCAAAAGTGGCAGAAATGGTCCCTGCACGTGTTTAAGGCCTTTTTCGATGCGTTTGAACCCTGTTAACCTCATTTCAAGGCTCTAAAATGAAGTTAAAGTATAGGGAACTCAAAACATGCTCAAAAATATGTCGGATGTCGGTTCGTTTGGTCGTACGATCGCGATGTTCGCTTAATTACGACGGAATGCTCATAAGCGCGAAAAACGATCCAAATGATGCGACGAATGGATTTTTCTTATGGCGAACGCTAAAATATAATATAGTCATGCTTGCATAAATTTTTGGATGTCCAGATGTATTCAGAACGTAAGTTATGCGCGAAAATGCAAACTTGTGCACTTTTTGACACTTTTAGTCCCTGAATGACCCAAAAGTTTATTTTAGCATACCGAACCCCTCAAAGCCTATTTCTAAGCTATGTAAAGGATACTTATGGTATGTTTAACTTATGGTCATGTTCCGGAATGTCTGTTACAGTTCAGATTGGCATACTTTCGCAGTTTGTCAACTTTAGTCCCTGTAAGCGATTAAACTTTGATTTCACCACACCAAACCTTCCAAAACTTATATCTAAGTTATGTAAAGGTTATTTAAGGTATGTTAAGCCTATTTCACTATTCCGGAGTGTTCGTTGGATTAAACTGGTTATATTTACGCATCGGTGCGCGTATAACCTTCCAGAAAGCGATTTAGAGTTTGAAATAGAACAAGAATTGATATGTGTAAATGATACACACATTTTTACAAATCCCCAAGTATGAAATATAATATTTCATTGGTTCGGTATTTGTTTGATGGCCGTGGAGGCACAGGTGTTACACATGTGGACCAGGGTTTGGCGCATGAGGTGACTATTTCTTACAACCGGAAGCCCGGTGCAAAATCTGCTAGGTTTGAGCCTTCCTGCATCATGTCACACATATTAATGGCCTTGCAAACCATTAATCGATCTGTTCTTTGTTTCCTTGTTTGCTTTCATACCAGAGTTTACAAACATACATACTTACAATGATTTCAAAGGTTTATTCGTGCACACAAACAAACACATGAACTCGCTCAACTTTTGTTGATGTTTTCAAACTACATGTATTTCAGGAAATTAAATGTGGATCTGGTGGCCGTTTGGAGGTTTCAAGGAATGTTGAGAATAAAAGATGTCATCCGTAGTCTAAGGGTTTGGATAATGTGTCTTATCCTAGATAAGACACATCTTTCAAAGCCTGGTTTTATTTAGAGTCTTTTGACAAGTCCTTATGGAACCCTAAAACTATTTGCATGGTTTGTAATATGGATTTAAAGTCTGTGTTGGGATTTCAAAACAATGATGTTTGTGATATTTTAAACTTATTTAATGGATGATCATCTTTAGTTTTAACATATAGTTGTTTGTTATGGTTGAATGCATTGATATTAAGGAAGTCACACATAATGACGCTTCCGCAAAAGTCAGGGTGTGACAGTTTGGTATCAGAGCTTCGATTGTAGCGAACTAGGATTCCTTCTCGAGTCTAGACTACAAACATTAGGGCTCTCCCGAAAATATTTTTACAACATGTTTTTCATTGCATACACGAAACGCCCAGATCCATGGAAACAAACATTTTTACAAACGGAAAGACAATTGCAAGGGTAGTTTTGTGATTTAGTCTGGGAGACTAGGTGGTTTAGTCTAGGAGACTAGGTGGTTTAGTCTAGGATACTAGGAAGGATACATGATTTCGTGATACATTGTCTTGATTGCATATTAAATGGTAGTGGTTAATATATGTGCATATGTTATGATTGTTCTGTTACAGACACTATCTCTTCATCCGAGAGTGGATTGTCCGATACTGATGACCCTATGGCTATTGTCTCCGATGACGAGATCGCACCGGAGCCAGAGATCTTTACATCCGATACTGAGAGCGACCCAGATATGCTATCAGACGACGACGACGACTTTCAGCCGTTTGTGTTGCCTGATTTTGGAGATGACTTACCGCTTATTGATGGTATTCCAGACGAGGATCCTTTTGTTGTTCCCATTCCAGTCCATGATCATCTTATCATCGGGCATCCCGATGGTGAGCATATCATGGCACCCATCCTCGCTCCTGTTCCTTTAATGGTCATCCCTCCTGAGGATTGGCCTTTTGATGATCTGTTTGATGATGATGATGATCTGTTTGTTAATGGTCCTTCCGATGACGCCCATGGTGATGGAGAGCTAGATGAGGACGTTGTTGCTAGTCCACCTCTCGAGATTCCCGTTATTAAGATTTCCTCTAATACTAGTTTGCACTCTGTGTCAGATTCCTTTGAGTCTGTGACGTCTTCCGCCTTGCAGGCAGTTGGATTACGGCATTATGCCACTGATTCTGATGATGATACGGCCATGTCAGCTGCACCATCCCCTCCACACGACCTCAAGCCTAGTCTTGAGCCAGATTTTGTTCCTGTCGATCAGCCCGATGTTGCACCTGCTGATTCTGAGCCTTTACCTGATCATGACCCTATTCCTTTTGACATACCAGACATTGCACCCCTCATACCTGACCCAGTTCCTGCACCCGTTGACCCTCCTCTTATTGAGCCACTTATTCCTCCACATGCACCCGCACCGGCTGATGTTACTCCTTTTCATCCTGTGGAGTCTGATGTCCATCGTGTTGATTTACCTATCGTTTTCTTGCAGGACATACCCGCACCCCATCCAGGGGAATGTACTTCAGGCCAGCAGCCTAGTCGTGATCCTTATGTTTCAGCAGCTTTTCCACACATTCCCCAGTCTGCACCTTTTGCTCCTTTTACTTCTTCACCACTCGATGAGCCATTCCGATGGTTCCCACCGTATACTATGCCGATTTCGGATCCCTACCATCCCTCTCATTTTGTTGGTTATACACGGGATGAGTTACTTTTATCACTTCAACTCCAGTTTGAGATTATGAGTCGTAGGATTTTGGAGCTTGAGATGACACCGCGTCCTTTACCATGTCCTTGTCAGCCTGCTTTTGTTCCCCCATCATTCATCACCGTCTCCATTTTCACATCCACCTGCTCCTCTTACTCCATTCCCAGAGTTTGATGCTTGATTTCTTACCGTCGAGCAGCAGATCAGTTATCTGTTGCGTCATGTCTATGAGCTTGAGGAGGAGCTTGCGCATGTGCGCAGCTTGCTTTTCTTTCCTCCACCTCCTCCTCCACCACCATCAGCATAGTTGGTTTTTGGTTTTATGTAGGTAGCATTACTTTTGATTAGACCACCACTATTGAGCTGATCTTGTGAAGCCTTTTGGAGACCACCTTTTGATTGTATGACTTTTGTAGGTTGGTAGACTTGTTGGACAAGGGTAGTGTAACCCTATGATCCTTTTGATATGATACACTTTGTAAAACATGTAACAATATTTCGTGGTCGATGATTAATGAAAAGCTCAATCGTCATGTTCTCATTAAACATATTGTGGATTACTTGTTATGCTATAATTTTGTTGACTACCTGATTGCTTATTATGATGATTGCTTATATACCTATGTATATACACCCCCTAGGTCTTACTCGTTAAGTAGATGCTTATGTGCTTGTGTCTCTAATAAGACCTGACCTATCCAATCTTCTTCTTTGAAGATGCCTCCTCGAAGGAACACTCAGTTGCCCACAACCGAGGCAGAATTACAAGAACGAATTTCACAGGCAATCGCACAACATGAGGCCCTACGCTCCGAACACAGCGGAGACACCTCAGGGAATAACCCACCTCACGGTAATGTTTAAGTCACCTAAGACACATTACAATACGTTTGGACATTTCCATGTGCGTTTGCTAATGCTTTCTGTGAATGATGTTGCATGTACATGTTTTACTTACAAGCAGTTCCTTGACTGCAAGCCTCTGAACTTTGACGGCACTGGAGGTGCCATGGCTTTTGTAAGATGGGCTGAGAAGACAGATTGTGCGCTGCGAATGAGTAAGTGTGCGCCGGAGCATCAAGTCACTTACATTTCTGGACTATTCCTAGATGGAGCCCTGTCGTGGTGGAACCTTCAGGTTCAGACTCTAGGTGAGGCGGCAGCGTATGCTATGACTTGGGATGAGATGAAAGAGCTGATGCGTAAGAAGTACTGTTCAAGGGCTGAGATTCAGAAGTTGGAAACCGAGTTTTGGAATCTGAAAATGGATGGTCCTAAGATAGCTGAGTATGTGCAGAAATTCCATGATTTATCTCGTGTTGTCCCCTACATGGTAGAACCAGAGTTCAAGCGAGTTGAACGTTTCATTTTGGGATTGGCACCCCAAATTCTGAGCATGCTGACGATATCCAAGCCTCCAAAGATTGTTGATGCATTTTTTTAGTGTCTGTAACTAGTCTTACTTATCGTTGTATTTTGTACGGTCTTTTATGTTTATCGAGTATGTATTTGATGTCGACCAAGTCGGATATCCTCCTATCCACTTGTGTCTGACTTGTTTGTCTCATTTTGTTATGTAATGTTTAACGATCAATGCATGTTGCATGACAAGGGTATAATGGTCATTATGTGTTTATATGTTCTATCTGTTTGCTGTCTGTTTACAGCAAACAGAACAGCTGATGCAGTCCTCGACGAAACAGGTCTGTTTTGTCTAACATATCATGACGAAACAGAACAACATTCATTAAGTCTGTTTCGCCGATAGTCATGACGAATCACACTTGATTCGTCGTGTAATGGGCTGCTTTAGGCCCAATGTCTGGCCCATATCCTGTTTCGCCGTTCCACTTTGTGTTTCGTCGATATTTGGGCCCAGGGACTATATAAACCAAGTCTGCTTTCACTTTGAAGGCAGATGAGATAATACCAGTAAAGAAACTCTGTCGAAATTCTGTCTAAACTGTGTTTGTATCAGTTTGTAATCGGTTCTCATCCCGTTTAATCAATCGAGTGTGTTTCATTGATTAATACTATGTCGTTACTGTTTTATATGTTTGATTTGGCATAGTTACGTGGATTCCGCGCACGTAACCGTGTTTGCTATAAACAAGTGATTCGGTTCGTTATCGATCCTCAGATTTCGGGACCTACAATTGGTATCAGAGCGTTTGTGTCACACCCTGGCTTTGCGGAAGCGTGGTTAATTTTGGTGTGACTTCTTAATACCATAGCTTAACCATAACAAGCTATATGAATTTAAAAACCATGCAAGTCATCCATTAAGTTTTAAAAACCAAAATACAGTACCATTGTTTTAACCAACAACCATAACCTTGTTCAACAACCTTACAAATTAAAACATAACATAAACGTGGTTTAAGGACTGTGTCTTGTCCAGGAAGGAGACACATCCCCTAAACCCGGATGACTCCATGACAAGTGCAGCGGAAAACGTTCCATACCGTGCTAGATCTCGTTAATTTCCTGAAATACATGTGAGTTGAAAAATCAACAATAATGTTGAGCGAGTTCATGTGTAAGTGAGTAAGTAAAACACTTGTGAGTATAAAATAGTTGTGGTATGTAGCAGTTGTAAGAGGACTTGTGATCACCAATGGTTTGCAAGGCCACTGACATATGTGAAGTGCAAATAGGGAGACTCAAACCTAGCAGATTTCGCCACGGCAAAGTATGTGGACAAAGTCACCCCACGGTCCGTTTCTAGTTTGGCCGGGGGCTGGGCTCGCTACACCCAGATAGATCTACCGCTCCTGTCCCTCGGTCCCTCCATGAGGACTAATGGCCCCATGTTGTTCCTATCCACTCACATGATCGTATAACACCTCCTTACGTTAAACATACCGTTGTAAAGTACTCGTAAATCATAGTAACATGTATTTCACCCCCGCGGTTAAGTAAACTGAAAACAGTTAGAGAAAAGGGGGACATGAACTCACAGTGAATGCGCGTCTCTACCAAGTGTCTCCAATATAGTAAGCTGTGCAACGACCTACAAGTGCTAATTCTATTAGACGGACGGCCGTGCCTTAGCTTTATAGTTTATGTCTTTGGGAAATAGTTAGTCAACTATTTCGTGTTTTTGTTCCGTATACACTTGGTAGTTATACTTCTTCCCAAGGATGGGGGATACAATACATGTGCGTAAGTTACGTTTTATCAATCTTGTGGTAATGTAATTACCGGTGTAACTTATATGTTTGTGTAAGCGTTCGCAAAGTTTTGGAATCATTAACGCTTGTAAATATTATTTTCATTCAAAAAAAAAATAATATTTATGTATTTTCACAAAATAATCATAAACAGCGTTGTGACAAAATATTTATCACGTTAATCTTTGTGAAAATCCCACCTCCGAATGTTTAGTAAAATATAGTGCTGGCGAAATTTATGTTTCGAAAGTATGTCCAAAAATAGTTCTAACACTTATTGTGTAAATAAGTCTAAGTGTTAGGTTTTTAGAAAATTTCGCCAGAGTTTCCTCTGTAACTGGAGGTGGCCACGCTTTCAAGCGTATCATTTTCTTTTAACAAATCAAATCAACAATCTTCTTTATTCGATCAAACAATTTCCGACACATCAAACTAGTCGACAAGTATGTAAATTTGCATAATCGCATGAACTTGTAGTTTTTCCGCATCTTTAACGTGAATCACCTTTATATATGTAGATCTTTATATAAAGTCGCTTTAAGCTTGTAAAAACCTCGTGTTTAGAGAAATCCGCTTTTACAACTTCTAGTAACAAGTGGCAAATTTACTTCTTTGTCGGATCTTTTCATTTCACAAGTGTCCACACACTTGTGGTTTATAAAACCATATTTATTAGTGTAAGATTCATCTTTAGAAAAACATGATTTCTTTAAAGTGTGGTCTTTCAAAAATACCACTTGCAGATACGTAGATCCGCTAGTTTTAAACACTATTTTACCGGTTAAATCACTTTTACACAAGTAAAATATTTTCTCACAAGTTCATGCTCTAAATGTGGTAGTGTTTCACTTTAACCCTTGCATCTTTCAAAAAAAAAACAAGTTTATGTGATGATACATGATTTTACAAAGTCGGGTTAAACGAAGATCCGAGCTACCACATCATAGATCGGGCCTCAACAATCACATATTTCAAGTCCTACGACTTTTACACAAGTTATATGTCTTTATCCACCATTTTTATGATTTTTACTAGACTTTAAAGTTTCAAAACGCATGTTTATGATATTTAACCGACGAAAGTTCTTTTAACCACTTTAGACATGCTTAAATATGAGTTTTAAACAATATACCTCTAGCTCGGGGCTAGGGAAGAATCGTGATGAAAAACGCGTGGATAAAAGCTAACGGAAGTGGTCCTTCGCGCTCCGAGTGCACCAAAGCTCCTAATACGCGACCTTTGACGTGTGTATGATCTTGGAATGCAAAGATCAAAACTTGAAACTATGATGGTGGGTGTGAGGGAGTTCGGCCGAGATGGAGGAGACAAGAGAGAGTATGAGTGTGTTGGTGAGAGTTAAGTGTAATTATGTGAGGTAATCTTATGTATTTATAGGAAATCTTATGTGCTAAAATCCAATGGTCAATGTGTCATATTGATTTTAGACAAAACTAGATTATGATAATCTCTAGTGTACTAGTGTGTCCCCTAGTTTGGGGGGCCGGTTAGGGGCTTGGGGGGTGGGTTAGTTCGGTTGAAACTTGGTTAGTTAGTGTTTAGTTTGGTTGAAAGGGTTAACTAAGTAATTAACTTAGTTAGTTGTGTATTATGTGTTATGACGGGTGTTAGGGTAATCAGGGACCCTAACTGGCTCAGAAAAATAGTAATAATAAAAATAGTAATGTTTTCATGTTCCGGGTAAAGTCCGGGTGTCCGGTTGGATAGTAATCCGTTAAAGTCTTTTGTAACGCTTTAAAGTGTCGTTATTACATTTTTAGTGACACAATTAGTTTCCAACACTTTAGAAAGTGTCTAGTGTTATTTTCTCATTTTCTGGCACTTTACTAGTCAGCTAGAAGCTGGTTTAATTTTTAAAGCGCTGTGTTTGGTACTTAAAGTACGTTTTTGGCACATCCGAATCAGTGTATCTTATCCCTAGAGACGCGGTACCATAACCCTTAAATCCCTACACTCACTACCAGTGTAGTCAAAATATATGAGGCTCTTAACAGGCCTTAGAGGCAGTGTCTGCCTGATGCTGGTCATATCAGCATGTTTGCCGTGTATCCGTTTAGTGCTACTGTGCTTTTTGTGCATCAAGTTTGTCACTGAGGTGCCGTATGTAACTAATGTAGTGACAGCAAATAAAGTATGATGCAAGTAAGTGCATGTATCAGTATGCAGGTAGCAGTTCATCAGCTAGTTTCAATTAAGCACAGTAATTAAGCAGTAATTAATCATTAATTAAGTTGTACGGATACCTGGTTTAGTGCGGGTTGTCACATTCTCTCCCCGTTAAATAAATTTCGTCCCGAAATTTAAGTTCTGCTTGTAGATGCAGAGTTCTTAGGAAATAAGTGGGGGTATTTTTCTTTCATCCGGTCCTCACGTTCCCATGTGAATTCAGGACCATGTCTGGCATTCCAACGAACCTTGACGAGTTTGACACTGCTCCGGCGGGTCTTGTTAACTTTCCAATCCGTGACCTCAACAGGTTCTTCAACAAAGTGGAGCGTGTCGTCAATATGTATCTCGTCGATAGGAATGGCAACGTCAATTTGAGTTGGACTTTTCTTTAAATTGGATACATGAAATGTATCGTGAACACCATTCAGTTCAGCAGGTAGGTCCAACTTGTATGCCACTGTCCCAATTCTTTCCAGAATTCTGAAGGGACCAATGTAGCGTGGATTCAACTTTCCACGTTTTCCAAAGCGCGCTACCCCTTTCCAGGGTGAAACCTTTAACAACACCATTTTTCCGATTTGGAAGTCCACATGCTTCCGGTTTGGATCCGCGTAGGCTTTTTGTCTGTGGCGAGCGGCTTCTATGCGTTTAAGTATTTGCGAAATTTTGTCTGTCGTCTCTTGGACGATTTCGGGACCAGCAAGCTGCCTATCACCTGCGTCAGACCAACATAGTGGCGATCGGCACTTGCGTCCGTATAGTGCCTCAAATGGCGCGACACCAATACTGGTGTGGTAGCTGTTGTTGTATGAAAATTCGACCAAAGGTAAGTGTTTATCCCAGCTACCGCCTAAATCCATAACACATGCCCTCAGCATGTCTTCCAACGTTTGTATTGTTCGCTCGCTCTGGCCATCAGTTTGCGGATGGAATGCAGTGCTCAGATTCAATTGTGAGCCAAAAGATTCTTGGAAAGATTGCCATATTCTTGACACAAATCTTCCGTCTCTATCAGAGATGATCGAGAGTGGTACTCCATGACGTGCTACGATCTCTCTCAAGTAAATTTCCGCAAGTTTACTAGTACTGTCTTTCTCCTTGATTGGCAGAAAGTGTGCGGATTTTGTTAGGCGGTCAACAATCACCCAAATCATATCATGGCCTCTTGGCGTTCTTGGCAGTTTTGTAACAAAATCCATTGAGATTTGTTCCCATTTCCACTTGGGAATCTCAGGTTGTTGCAGAAGTCCCGAAGGCTTCTGGTATTCTGCCTTGACCTTAGCGCACGTTAAACATTTGCTCACGTAAACAGCAACGTCGCCTTTCATCCTAGGCCACCAATAGTAATCTTTGAGATCCTGGTACATCTTATCCGATCCAGGGTGGATAGAGTACCGTGACTTGTGCGCTTCGTCGAAAATAACTTCCCTTAATCCACCAAACAGAGGAACCCAAATCCTTTTCTCAAAACATAACGTCCCTTCCTCGTTTGGTACCAAAAGCTTCTCCATTCCACGGAGATATTCTTCCTCAAGGTTTCCCTCCTTGAGAGCTTCCTTTTGTGCGGCACGAATGCGCGAGGAAAGATCGGTTCGTATAATCATTTCCAAAGCTCTAACCCTTATGGGCTTGATTCTTTCTTTACGACTTAGGGCATCGGCGACTACATTCGCCTTCCCTGGGTGATACTTTATCTCGCAGTCGTAATCGTTCAACAATTCAACCCATCGTCTTTGCCTCATATTTAACTCCTTCTGGTTAAATATATGTTGTAGGCTTTTGTGGTCTGTGAAGATCGTGCACTTCGTACCATACAGGTAGTGTCTCCAGATCTTTAAAGCGAAAACCACTGCGCCAAGCTCTAAATCGTGCGTGGTATAGTTCTTCTCGTGCACCTTCAGCTGGCGTGATGCGTAAGCAATGACCTTTTGGCGTTGCATCAACACACAACCCAATCCTTGACGCGATGCGTCGCAGTATACCACAAAGTCATCAGTGCCTTCTGGTAGAGCTAAGATTGGCGCGTTACAAAGCTTATCCTTCAGTATCTGAAACGCTTCATCCTGTTTGATTCCCCAATCAAACGTCTTGTCCTTCTGCGTGAGGATCGTCAAAGGTTGAGCGATTTTCGAGAAATCCTCGATGAACCTTCGATAGTAGCCAGCCAAACCCAAGAATTGTCGAATCTCGGTTGGCGTTGTAGGCGTTTCCCAATTCTTGATTGCCTCGATCTTTGTGGGATCAACATGAATTCCATTCCCATTAACCACATGTCCAAGAAACTGGACTTCGCGTAGCCAAAACTCGCACTTGGAGAATTTGGCGTACAGCTGTTCCTTCTTTAGCAGCTCCAATATGGTTCTAAGATGCTGCGCGTGTTCAGCCTTTGTCTTTGAGTAAATCAGGATGTCGTCGATGAATACAATCACGAACTTGTCTAAGTACGGCTTGCAAACCCTATTCATTAGATCCATGAATACCGCAGGCGCGTTTGTCAAACCAAAAGGCATAACGAGGAACTCGTAGTGTCCATAACGAGTTCGGAAGGCTGTTTTCGGGATACTTTCCTCCTGTATCCTTAATTGATGGTATCCAGATCGAAGATCGATCTTAGAGTAACAGCTTGAACCTTGAAGTTGATCGAATAGATCGTCGATTCTTGGCAGAGGATACCTGTTCTTGATCGTCAGTTTGTTCAATTCTCTGTAGTCAATACACATACGGAAACTTCCGTCCTTCTTCTTGACAAACAAGACCGGAGCTCCCCAAGGCGAGAAGCTTGGTCGGATAAAACCCTTGTCTAACAACTCTTGAAGTTGCATCGACAATTCCTGCATCTCAGACGGCGCAAGTCTGTAAGGTGCCTTAGCTACAGGCGCTGCGCCTGGAATTAAGTCAATGTGAAACTCCACTTGCCTCTGAGGTGGCAGTCCGGGTAAGTCTTCTGGGAAGACTTCTGGATACTCCCTCACGACAGGAATGTCTTCGATCCTTGGCTCGGCAGCCTTCTTGTCTACGATGTGTGCCAGAAAAGCAACACATCCTTTCTGTAAACACTTCCTTGCTTTCAAGCAGCTGATAAATCTTAGCGGCGTGTCACGCTTCTCTCCGTGAACCACAATCGTCTCACCATCATCGGTTGGGATACGAACAACTTTCTCGTGACATACTATCTCAGCCTTGTTTCCGGATAACCAATCCATTCCTACTACCACGTCGAAACTTCCCAATTGGACTGGTAGTAGATCCAGAGTAAACTCGCGTTCTCCCAATTCTATCACACAACCTCTGATTACTTCGTCGGCTCCAACTAACTTCCCATTAGCTAATTCGATCGAGTAGGGAATGTCTAACTTATTAGCGGCTAGCCCAAGTATATTCTTAAATTCTAGTGATACGAAGCTATAGTCGGCACCAGTATCAAATAAAACGGATGCATAGCGTTGATTGATAGGGAACGTACCCGTGACAACATTTGGATCTTGGCGTGCTTCCCTAGCTTCTAGTTGGAACACTCTACCGCGGGCCTGATTCAACGTTGGGCAGTTCTTCTTGAAATGCCCGATTTCCCCGCAGTTATAACATCCGAGCCTCTGCCCGTTTCCATCCCCGTTTCCAGCTGGGGTGTTGTTCTGGTTGGCGTTGTTGCCTCGGTTTCTGTTTCCTCCAAAATTTCCTGGTAGGCGGTTTCCATTTCCACCACGGTTTTCATTCCTATTCCCATATCCTCCCTGGCCTCCGCGGCCTGCACTAGCCCAACATGATTCCTTTGTGTGGCCCGGTTTTCCACAAGATTCACAAACTCTTATGTTACAAGGGCCAGTGTGGTGGCGTTGGCAGTTGTTGCATCTGGGCTGGGTGCCCTGGTACCCTTTTCCTCTCTTGGTACCGCCAGCTGATTTTCCTTTCTTTACTGCCGTACTGACGCCTTGTTTGAAGTTTGAAAACTTCCTTTTGTTATCCCCTGAGGACTCAACGTGAGTCTCTGTCTTCTTTGCCTTGACTTCATCAAACTTGTTTAAACGGATCGCCTCCTCGGTGAGAGCCACGCTCAAATCGATGGCTTCAGTGATAGTTGCTGGTTTGGAGGAGGTTACCATGCTTATTATTTGGGGAGCCAAACCCCAAATGAAGCGCTCGATTCGCTTGTATTCTGGCGTAACCATATAAGGAACCACTTGAGATAGGTCGTGAAACCTCTGGACGTATTCCGCAATCTTAGGTCCATCCATCTTTAAGTGCCAAAATTCAGTCTCCAACCTTTGAATTTCTGCACGTGAACAGTACTTTTTGCGCATTAGTTCTTTCAACTCGGCCCAAGTCAGGGCGTAGGCGGCAGCTTCGCCTAGTGTTTGGACTTGTAAGTTCCACCAAGATAGGGCTCCGTCTAAAAACAGCCCTGAGATGTACGTGACTTGCTGATCCTCGGCACACTTGCTCATGCGTAACACAGAATCGGTTTTCTCAGCCCAGCGGGTAAAGGCAACTGCACCTCCTGTGCCATTGAAGTTAACTGGTTTGCAGTCTAAGAACTGCTTGTAGGTGCATCCTGCACGTATGTTAAAACATGTGTTTGGCATTAGCATCACCGCTAAAATCTCCAACTAGTTCATGGTAGGTTCGAATGGCGTGGTATTACCGTGAGGTGGATTGTTATTGCCTTGGTTAACACTTCCGCTCGCTCCTGGCTGAGATGCTGCGTACTGTGCTATGGCAGCAGCAATAATCTGCTGGAGTTCTGCCTCATTTGTTGGCATGTTTGGTTCGCGTCTTGGCGGCATCTTCTAAAAGATGGTTTAAGTTGGTTAGGCCATAGTAAGGCTCCGTTGTTATAATACGTAAATCAGTTCGTAGTATAGTGTACGTATATAACGGTAGTAATAGTATAATCACATAACATCTCATGTTATCAACAAGTCAATCACATAACCTCTTATGCTATAGGACATAAACAATTGATTGAACATCGCATGTGATGAGAATACTGTGATTGTATTGCCACAATTCGAGACCACAATGTAAAGCTCACAAGTACACCACTATATCATACTACATCAATGACTTAGTAGGGGACGACCCTAGACAAGTCGTGCGATCGCTGGTCATGTTCAGGAGTCTCTGGTTCGTCCTTTCTCAAATTTCAGGACTCCACGTCAAGTTTCTGAATTTCTGTCCTAAAACAACATTTCTTCTCAATCGTTTCCTTGAGCTCGTCCCAGCTCAGTGTATAAGTAGCGTCTGTGCCAAGGGTCTGAACCTAGAGGTTCCATAAGAGAGTGTGCCATCTAGCAATATCCCCGAGATATAGGTAACACTCTGTTGGGGCGAACAGTTGCTCGTTCTTAGAATGGAGTTGGTCTCTTCGGACCAACGAACAAATGCATCGGTGCCTCCCGTTCCGTCAAAGTTTAAAGGCTTGCAGTTCAGGCACTGTTTATAGGTGCAGCCAGTTGAGGGGGTTATCCCTAGTAATGCCATCGTTGTACTTAGAGTGGAGGGCTTCATGTCGTGCATTTATCTGTGAGATGCGTTCTTGCAGCTCGTCTTCTGTCCTCAGTAACGTACCGGTGTTTGTGTCACGCCTGGGTGACATTCCCTTTTTGTCGAAATAGCGTGAAGCGGGTTGGACAATGTTTCAATTGCCTATGGGGTATATATATAGCAACGTAAACCATCATGTAATCACCCCATTTCACACGCAAATATACTCACTGTATAAGTGGGGAAATAAATTCCTGAGCCTTCACATAGGCTTGTCAATTTGGCTTGTTGCTTGTAATGGAATGAACTCGAGGCTACATCGCCTAGGTCATTTGTGTTTAGGTTATTTCCTACTGCATTGGTTATCATTAGCTTGGCCTGCAGAGTCCACCAGGATTCCTGTGCACTACAAATCGATATTACGTGGGCCCCCGTAATAATAAATTGTCTTGCACAGTTACCCCAAATTTTCTCTCATCCAAGCAGATGATCAATCAAGGAGCAACAGCCGGTGCATTGGCATGAACAGGGTCATACTCCAATGCGGGGTCAGGAGCAACGCCTAGCTCAGGGGCCACGGCTAGCTTCGAATCAAAAACTCCATCTCAAAATCAGCTGGATCAACAATCACAGGGGTTACAGGATCCCCCAAGGGCTTGTCTAAGTGCATGAACTCAATGTCATGGTCTGGATCAACACCAGGCGGAAAAACAGAATTGTCCTCATAATCACGATCAAACTCAAAACTGTGTGCGGGATCCGGTGCAGCTAGTGATGTCGTATCAGGGTCGGCGTCGTGTAAGTAGTGCTGCATTCCCTGTATGTGCGAAGATGCGGGTGTCAGAGACTCAAATGAGTCTGGGATAGGGGAATGGTCATAAGTTTCCCCTATAGGAGCGTCCGCATGTAGTAGTCTAATACCAGCAGTAATAAGGCCCTGCCCTCGAATGGGTCCTCCTCCAGTAGATCGTTATCGTCTTCAGAGGCCTCGTTGGGAGGGCGTATCATCAACGGGATAAGCGGCAAGGGGCACAGGAGCAGGGATCACCGCCAGTGGAAAAATCCCAACAAGATGGCCATCAGTAGGCTCTGCTACGACTTCAGGCAGTGCACAAAGGGCTGAAAGTCGTCATTGTCTGTGCCGGTAGTATCAGAAATGTACACCTCGTGCTTTGTTGAACTATGTCGTCTGATACTATGGTCATGGGGTTCGTAGTGCCCATCTTTCTAGTACTTGATGAAAGCATAACATTTGTAACACAAACACATATACGTATAATAATCAATCATATAATCAGTTAATCTCATAAGTTATCAAGTAAGGCATCACATAATCCTCCTAGTCTTACTAGCCAATACCATCCAGTCTACCAGACTGCTCTATCCTTTACTTAAACCAAACCTCGATCCTCCAGATCGATCCTATAACAAACCAACGTGCTCAACTACCTTGTTCACCTCGATCCTCCAGATCGATCCTATAACAAACCAAAGTGCTCAACTACCTTAATCATCTCGATCCTCCAGATCGATCCTCAGCCCTCCAAGCTGAACTTATAATTAATAAAATGTGCTCAACATTTGTTTGTAAAAAGTGTGGATCTGGACTTAAGTGGTATGCAGAAAAATGTTTTCGTGAGAGCCCTAGTGATCATAGTCTAGACTCGAGAGAGAATCCTAGTTCGCTATGATCAGAGCTCTGATACCAAGCTGTCACACCCTGGCTTTGCGGAAGCGTGGTTAATTTTGGTGTGACTTCTTAATACCATAGCTTAACCATAACAAGCTATATGAATTTAAAAACCATGCAAGTCATCCATTAAGTTTTAAAAACCAAAATACAGTACCATTGTTTTAACCAACAACCATAACCTTGTTCAACAACCTTACAAATTAAAACATAACATAAACGTGGTTTAAGGACTGTGTCTTGTCCAGGAAGGAGACACATCCCCTAAACCCGGATGACTCCATGACAAGTGCAGCGGAAAACGTTCCATACCGTGCCAGATCTCGTTAATTTCCTGAAATACATGTGAGTTGAAAAATCAACAATAATGTTGAGCGAGTTCATGTGTAAGTGAGTAAGTAAAACACTTGTGAGTATAAAATAGTTGTGGTATGTAGCAGTTGTAAGAGGACTTGTGATCACCAATGGTTTGCAAGGCCACTGACATATGTGAAGTGCAAATAGGGAGACTCAAACCTAGCAGATTTCGCCACGGCAAAGTATGTGGACAAAGTCACCCCACGGTCCGTTTCTAGTTTGGCCGGGGGCTGGGCTCGCTACACCCAGATAGATCTACCGCTCCTGTCCCTCGGTCCCTCCATGAGGACTAATGGCCCCATGTTGTTCCTATCCACTCACATGATCGTATAACACCTCCTTACGTTAAACATACCGTTGTAAAGTACTCGTAAATCATAGTAACATGTATTTCACCCCCGCGGTTAAGTAAACTGAAAACAGTTAGAGAAAAGGGGGACATGAACTCACAGTGAATGCGCGTCTCTACCAAGTGTCTCCAATATAGTAAGCTGTGCAACGACCTACAAGTGCTAATTCTATTAGACGGACGGCCGTGCCTTAGCTTTATAGTTTATGTCTTTGGGAAATAGTTAGTCAACTATTTCGTGTTTTTGTTCCGTATACACTTGGTAGTTATACTTCTTCCCAAGGATGGGGGATACAATACATGTGCGTAAGTTACGTTTTATCAATCTTGTGGTAATGTAATTACCGGTGTAACTTATATGTTTGTGTAAGCGTTCGGAAAGTTTTGGAATCATTAACGCTTGTAAATATTATTTTCATTCAAAAAAAAATAATATTTATGTATTTTCACAAAATAATCATAAACAGTGTTGTGACAAAATATTTATCACGTTAATCTTTGTGAAAATCCCACCTCCGAATGTTTAGTAAAATATAGTGCTGGCGAAATTTATGTTTCGAAAGTATGTCCAAAAATAGTTCTAACACTTATTGTGTAAATAAGTCTAAGTGTTAGGTTTTTAGAAAATTTCGCCAGAGTTTCCTCTGTAACTGGAGGTGGCCACGCTTTCAAGCGTATCATTTTCTTTTAACAAATCAAATCAACAATCTTCTTTATTCGATCAAACAATTTCCGACACATCAAACTAGTCGACAAGTATGTAAATTTGCATAATCGCATGAACTTGTAGTTTTTCCGCATCTTTAACGTGAATCACCTTTATATATGTAGATCTTTATATAAAGTCGCTTTAAGCTTGTAAAAACCTCGTGTTTAGAGAAATCCGCTTTTACAACTTCTAGTAACAAGTGACAAATTTACTTCTTTGTCGGATCTTTTCATTTCACAAGTGTCCACACACTTGTGGTTTATAAAACCATATTTATTAGTGTAAGATTCATCTTTAGAAAAACATGATTTCTTTAAAGTGTGGTCTTTCAAAAATACCACTTGCAGATACGTAGATCCGCTAGTTTTAAACACTATTTTACCGGTTAAATCACTTTTACACAAGTAAAATATTTTCTCACAAGTTCATGCTCTAAATGTGGTAGTGTTTCACTTTAACCCTTGCATCTTTCAAAAAAAACAAGTTTATGTGATGATACATGATTTTACAAAGTCGGGTTAAACGAAGATCCGAGCTACCACATCATAGATCGGGCCTCAACAATCACATATTTCAAGTCCTACGACTTTTACACAAGTTATATGTCTTTATCCACCATTTTTATGATTTTTACTAGACTTTAAAGTTTCAAAACGCATGTTTATGATATTTAACCGACGAAAGTTCTTTTAACCACTTTAGACATGCTTAAATATGAGTTTTAAACAATATACCTCTAGCTCGGGGCTAGGGAAGAATCGTGATGAAAAACGCGTGGATAAAAGCTAACGGAAGTGGTCCTTCGCGCTCCGACTGCACCAAAGCTCCTAATACGCGACCTTTGACGTGTGTATGATCTTGGAATGCAAAGATCAAAACTTGAAACTATGATGGTGGGTGTGAGGGAGTTCGGCCGAGATGGAGGAGACAAGAGAGAGTATGAGTGTGTTGGTGAGAGTTAAGTGTAATTATGTGAGGTAATCTCATGTATTTATAGGAAATCTTATGTGCTAAAATCCAATGGTCAATGTGTCTTATTGATTTTAGACAAAACTAGATTATGATAATCTCTAGTGTACTAGTGTGTCCCCTAGTTTGGGGGGCCGGTTAGGGGCTTGGGGGGTGGGTTAGTTCGGTTGAAACTTGGTTAGTTAGTGTTTAGTTTGGTTGAAAGGGTTAACTAAGTAATTAACTTAGTTAGTTGTGTATTATGTGTTATGACGGGTGTTAGGGTAATCAGGGACCCTAACTGGCTCAGAAAAATAGTAATAATAAAAATAGTAATGTTTTCATGTTCCGGGTAAAGTCCGGGTGTCCGGTTGGATAGTAATCCGTTAAAGTCTTTTGTAACGCTTTAAAGTGTCGTTATTACATTTTTAGTGACACAATTAGTTTCCAACACTTTAGAAAGTGTCTAGTGTTATTTTCTCATTTTCTGGCACTTTACTAGTCAGCTAGAAGCTGGTTTAATTTTTAAAGCGCTGTGTTTGGTACTTAAAGTACGTTTTTGGCACATCCGAATCAGTGTATCTTATCCCTAGAGACGCGGTACCATAACCCTTAAATCCCTACACTCACTACCAGTGTAGTCAAAATATATGAGGCTCTTAACAGGCCTTAGAGGCAGTGTCTGCCTGATGCTGGTCATATCAGCATGTTTGCCGTGTATCCGTTTAGTGCTACTGTGCTTTTTGTGCATCAAGTTTGTCACTGAGGTGCCGTATGTAACTAATGTAGTGACAGCAAATAAAGTATGATGCAAGTAAGTGCATGTATCAGTATGCAGGTAGCAGTTCATCAGCTAGTTTCAATTAAGCACAGTAATTAAGCAGTAATTAATCATTAATTAAGTTGTACGGATACCTGGTTTAGTTCGGGTTGTCACAGTTTGGCTCTTATCCTTGTTTAAAATCAAACATTGTTAGGTTTTTATCAAGTATTTGTGATTGTTTTTCTGAAAAATTGTTCTTGAAAATTCATAATTTCTGGAAAAATTTTCATAAAAATCTGTTGGTTTCTTGTTATTTTCTAAAGAGTTTTATAAAAAACCTTGTTTGATTGTTTGTTTATGCCTTAAACTGGGTTTTTAGTGAAAATCTTGTGCATTTTCGTGTTTCGGAAAATTATCAGTCATCAGAAAACTCATTGTTCTTGAGTGTGTTGTTCATATCTTCATAATTGTTCTTATCACATTTGTGAACTTGATCTTTAATTTGTTGAAACCTAAGTGTTATAACATATTATACATTAAATTGACTTTAGTGTAAAAGGGTGATCATTATTTTCTGAGAAAAGCATGCTGTGTTGAAAAACGGTGTAACAAACATCACTTGTGTCAGAAAAATATCTAGTTGTCTAAGACTTATCCTTGACGAAACAAGTAGGCGACGAATCAAATCCGTTTCGTCAAAAATATCTTGGACGAAACAGAAATCTGTTTCGTCATAATATCTTCAACAAAACAAGTCCGTTTCGTCATCATTCATTTAGACGAAACCAACCTGTTTCGTGGAATCTGTTTCGTCGAGAACAGATCTGTTTTACACAGAGGCATTGCAAATCTATTCTAACCTTGTGTTTTCAAGTGTGTGTGCAGGTGTTATCATACATATACCAGATATGAGTAACAAAGGTCTGTGGGATTGGAGTTCGGACTCAAGACCAAGTGAAAATCAGCCTTCGCTTGCCGATTTAATGAACCAATTGCCACAAAAACAACAATCAATAAATTCAGGTCAATGGGCAATGGTTTCTAATCAAAATCAAAACATTCAAAATCTATTGCTCAGTGAGAGTGAGACGGGAAGCAACAATCGCCCGCCAAAGCTAAATCACATGAACGACTATCCATCATGGAAGGGTCGTTTTCATACATACATTCAAGGGTAAAACGTTGAACTTTGGACGTGTTTCACTACTGAATGTAGCCCGGAACTAGAAGCAGCAGCATCAACTGCCGTTGGTATTTCTAATATGCTTGAAGAAGACAAGAAAGCCTATGAATTAGAGAAGAAGGCGTTTGCTTTTCTAACACAAGCTCTTCATAAAGACATCTATCATCAATTTTCTTATAGTAAGAGCACAAAAGCTTTATGGGATGCATTGGAAACAAGAGGAGAAGGAAATGCAGCTTCTAGAAAAATACGCCATGATCTTTTGAAGAAAGAATATGAATCATTTCAATCTTTGGAAAATGAAACCCTAAATGATATGACTTCTCGTTTCTATCATTTGATAAGTGAAATGATTTCTTATAAGGTTGCCACAACTCATGTGGAAATGATTGCACGTTTAGCTGGTGCTCTACCTCCTATATGGAGTCCATTCATTGAACTTCTAAAGCATACTGGTGCTCTGGATGGGGAAAATGTCACTATCTATGGATTCGTTCAGAAGTTGGAGCACAAGAACGAAGAGGAAACTAGGGAATCTAAAAGGATAGGAGCTCCTCAAAACACAGAAATGTATTTGCCTGGTTTTGCTCCTTCAGCTAGTTCTAGTTCTGTTCAGCAACCTAAGCTTCAAACGGCGTTTGTTTCCAACACAAACTCATCAACTCAACCAGAGTTTGATTTAGGTGCTTATCTTTCACAATCGCTATCCAAATCTCAATCTCAACCTCCACCTCAAGTTACTACTACTCAACCAGAGTTTGATTTAGGTGCTTATCTTTCACAATCAATGTCCAAATCTAAAGCACAACCACCACAACAAGTACATTATACCAACAATCCTTCACCTCAAAACCCGAACACTGTCAAAGTTGATACTTCGAACCTCTCAAAAGTTAGCATTGAAGTAGCAAAGGAGCACATGGAACTCATTAATACAATGGTCAGTGCCTACTGCGGTTTTGTAGCAGGTCAAATTGGAAACATCAGTATGACCAACGAAGACTATCAACAAATCGACCGTGATGAAATGGAGTTGATGGATATAAAGTGGGCGTTTGCAAGTGCAGTTAGAAGGGCAAGGGATTTCATGAGTAGAACAGGAAGAAGTTCTTTGGATAGTAAGAAGGAAACGAAGTACGGGTTTGATAAAGAAGCGGTTACATGTTTTAATTGTGGTGAAAAGGGTCACTTCAAACGTGAGTGCACCCGACCAACCAAGCAAGGCAATCAGAACCCGTTCAGAAATCAGACAAGTACTTCAAATGCAAATCAAGGCACTCAAGAAAATCGTGGAAAAGGGATAGTAGCTGTGAACAATACTACAAACCAGGACCAGTCTGGACCATCTAACAACACTCGTGCATTCACTGTTCAAACAGATAAAGGGTGTAATTGGTCTTTACAATTAGGGGGAGGTGATAATGAAGGAGGAGGAACAGCGTGCTATGCAAAGATCATCAATCACATCAAGCACGTTCATAAAGAAGAATTTTCTGAAAGTGATGACAGTTCGGGTTATACCGGGAGTTCGGATGAAGAAAGTTCTATTTCGGGAGATGTGAAAGAAGAAGCGACTTCTATTGATGACTTGTTGAATGAAGCAGAGGAGTTGAAGTCTCAGAAATCTGTTCTTATCAAGAAAGCTGGGATAGCATCTAAGGAAATGGAGAAGTTCTTCTCTGAAGACGGATCTTTTTCTTTTCAAACTGCCTTTATGGCAAATGTTTCAGCCTCTTCAAGTCAGGTAACATCTGAAACTCCTAGAATATGTACTGATTGGGCTTATATGAAATAGGAATGTGATAGAGTGAAACTTGAATGTGACAAAATTCATGGTCACAATCAAAGTTTGGTTGTTGAGATGTCAAAGTGCAAAGAGGCAAATATGGCTTTAAAAAGAGACGAAAAGGACTTTAAATCTTTAATTGAAAATTTAAAGAAAAGTGTTTCCGAAACTACTAAAGTTGTTTATCACAAACAAGTTAGTATTAAGAAGTATATAAATATCGTTGAGGAAACCAAAAAGGAATTAGCCATTGCAAAATGCGAGCACGATGCGATCAAGCAAAAATTGGAGAGTTATTCTAACTCCCGATTTGTGCTCGATCACATAATTGATGTTCAACAACTGAAGAAAAACAAGAGTGGTGTTGGGTATAAGAAATGTCCGCCCCCTTTGAGACACAATTATGCTGCACCACCTGATGAAGAGGATATGCCTCGTTTTGAACCCAGTGTGCCTCTTAATTATGAGGAATTTACTACTGGATTAGGGTTCAAACTGAACAATTCCTCAGGAACCTCATCTGTTTAAACAGAAACTTCAACAACAGTGAGTCAAAGTCCTCCAACTGTTGAGGATTATGATTCATCTGATGATGAAACAGATGCTAATGACCAGGATGAATCACTTGATGAGAAAAAGGGAATAGAAATTCCAATTGAGAATCATATTCTTTGTGATCCTCCTATTCCTGTTGTGCAACAAGTTGCCAAACAAGTGATTAATCCTGTCATGGATGACAAGAAACCTGTGTCTACCATTAAGAGTAACAATGTGTTGTATACTTTGGTTGGTGATTCTAAAATCTATTCAGATAATGATTTTCCAATTAAAAATGTCAATCCATCATCGATTGATAACGTTTTTGAAAATAACACAAGTAAGTTTTTGGGAAAGTCGATTCAGGGAGTTACTGTAATTCAATGTGATCCAATTCCTAAGGATGAAATCAAAAAGCAATTTGGAAATCAAAAATCCCAAACAAAGCAACAACCTTTTACTCCTAAGGGTAAACAACCATTTCAACGAGCTCAAAGGTCGAATGTTTCTAAGTCAAAAGTTGAAACATCAGGAGCTCGTTATCAAAAGAAAAACAATGATGTCAGATTTGTGGCATCTGAGGGTACTGATAAAATTGAGACTTTTGCAAAAAAATTAAACACCGATTTTGTACAACAAGTCAAGATTTTAAAGCGTAACAGTCAAAACAATTATACTCAACATTCAAACGGGTGTGATGAAAAGGCAAGTACCTCAGGTTCTACAGGTTCGACATCTGATCGTCGATCCGGTTCTCCTAAGTTTGTTGAGAGGAGAACATGTTTTAAATGTGGGGAGTTTGGGCACATCATCAAAGATTGTGCAAACACTCCGAAAGAGAAATTTGTTGAGAAAGCACCACCTGAAAAGATTCACCCTCAATGTCGTCCCGTTTCGCCAAAACATGATAAAAGAACTGTTAAAGAACAAGAAACGAAACAACGACATCAAAATGTGAAGAAAATAGAAAAGGCTTTAAAATCTGAGGTCAAATCTGTTCCAAGGGAACCAAGTTCACCTTTAAAACCAGAAGTTTCAAAATCTGTTTACAAAACTCAATCTGGTAAACAAAAACAAACTTGGAAACCTAAGAAGGGTGAAAGTTCAGGGGGAGTTGTTAGCTTGGAAAATCATCAACAGATCGAGATCACTATTCGTGACTCTCAAGGACGACCCAAGACCACTATGGCTTGGGTCCCCATCCTTAACAAATCATTGGATGATATGTGCAGGGTGTTCCAGGAGGAACCATCAGTAGTCATTGGATTGTTGATAGTGGGGCATCCAGGCACATGACGGGCGACTTACGGCTTCTGTACGATGTGAGAAATATTAGAGGAGGCTATGTCGCTTTCGCAGGAGACAAAGGCGGATATATCACCGGAGAAGGAATGATCTCAAATGGTGTGGTATGTTTCGAAAAGATTAATTATGTTCGTCAACTTGATCATAATCTTCTCAGTGTGTCGCAAATCTGCGATAAAAAGTTCACCGTGCATTTTGATGATGCCGGTTGTTATGTGCTTAAACCTGGATTCAAGATTCCTGATGAATGGATTATCTTATCGGCTCCAAGAATTAATGACCTTTATATTCTTGATATGAGCCAAGCTATTACGTCATCTGCGCAAGTAACATGTTTTGTCTCAAAAGCCACAGAGAAGGAGTCTATTTCTTGGCACAGAAGAATGGGGCACATTCACTTGAGGAAAATGAACCATTTGGTGAAAAATAACCTTGTGAATGGTGTGCCTGTGAGAAGCTTTCATCTACAAGATATCTGTGTTTCGTGCCAAAAGGGGAAACAAACAAAGAAATCTCACCCTCTGAAGAAAATCAACACTGTTAGCATGCCTCTCGAACGTCTTCATATGGACCTTTTTGGACCTATGAAGCACAAGACAACATTCGGAGATGCTTACTGTCTGGTTGTTACTGATGATTATTCTAGATTTTCTTGGGTAGCTTTTATGGCACACAAGAGTGATACTCCTGGAATCCTCAAGGATCTTCTTACAATGTTGGAAAATTTATACACGTTGAAAGTGAAGAGGATCCGAAGCGACAATGGAACTGAATTCAAGAACCGTGTGATGGATGAGTTCTGTACTTCTAAAGGCATTCTTCAGGAATACAGTTCTCGCTATACTCCACAACAAAACGGTGTCGCTGAGAGGAAGAATCGCACGATTATTGAGACTGCAAGAACGATGTTGGTAGAGTCGGAGCTTCCTGTTCAATTCTAGGCAGAAGTTGTGTCGACTGCTTGCTACACTTTAAACAGAGTTCTTACAGTTAGGAGGCATGGCAAAACTTGTTTCGAACTTCTACAGAAAAGGAAACCGGATCTTTCTTTCCTTGAACCTTTTGGCAGTCCATGTACCATGTTTGACCCAGATGGAAAGTTTGGCGCAAAATCTATCGAAGGTTTCTTCCTTGGATATGCAACTCCAAATTTTCGTGTATGGAATCTGACCACCAAAAAGATTGAGCTTTGGAATGAAGTAAGGGTTCAAAGGTACACAAATCCTGTTAGAGCTCCGGGTGATCCTTGGATGTTCGATTACGAAGGGATATTCGACTCCTTTAATCTGCCTACCTTTGATGAAGAATCTGCAGCTGTTCAAATGTTATTTGATAGTGACAACGCTGCCGGCTCACCATTGGTAAGACCTGTTATTGTTAGCCCTCAAGGTTCTAATTCAGTTAACAAAACTGTTCAAAATGAGGTATTTGAAGATGCTACTGACTACAATGAGTCATCGGAAGATGATGAATATCTTGATGCGACTGAAGGCACTTCTGCCCCGGTTGTTCCTGTTCATGGCACTTCTTTAGAAACTCGTCAAGTGCAGATTGTTGATACTGCTGAAGGGAATGCATCCACTTCCACGCATATACCCGGTGCGGAGTTGGTTGCTGATCTTAATCTTAACAATTTGGGTATTAATGCTAGTGTTTCTGAAAATCCTGAATTAAGGATTCACAATACCCATCCCCAGCAGAACATTATAGGAGATGTCCAACGCGGTGTGCAGACGCGTAATCAGCTGAGAAATAACCAGAATGCTGGTTTATATTCAGCAATTATAGAATCTGGTCTTCAAAATGATTGGTCCTTCGCGTGTTACGTTTCACAAGAAGAACCAAAATCTTGGAAGGAAGCTTTAAAAGATAATTCTTGGGTTGAAGCCATGCAGGACGAACTGCAACAATTTCAAAAGCTTGGTGTTTGGAAGCTTGTTGAAAAACCGGAGAATTACAAGAAAATTGGCACTCGATGGGTTTATAAATGCAAGAAAGACGACCATGGAGTGGTTATTCGCAACAAGGCGAGATTGGTTGTTCAGGGTTTTCGCCAGATAGAAGGCATTGACTACAATGAAGTTTATGCACCTGTTGCACGTCTGGAAGCTATTCGGATCTTCTTAGCTTATGCTTCTTTTAAAGGATTCAAAGTTTACCAGATGGACATTAAAAGTGCTTTTCTTCATGGTATAGTTCAAGAAGAGGTGCATGTCGAACAACCTCCAGGTTTTGAAGATCCTATTCACCCCGATCGGGTTTGGTTGCTAAACAAAGCTCTTTATGGTTTACATCAAGCACCTAGGGCTTGGTACGCAACCTTATCCAATTATCTTCTGGAGAATGGATTTAGACGAGGTCTTATTGATTGCACTCTCTTTATCAAGGAACTAGATGGAGATCTTCTGCTGGTGCAGGTATACGTTGATGATATAATATTTAGTTCTACTAATGAATCTTTGTGCAGGCAATTCGAACGTGTTATGTAGGAAAAGTTCGAAATAAGCGCTATGGGGGAGATGAATTTCTTATTGGGCCTACAAGTACAACAAACAGAGTCTGGGATATTCATCCATCAGACTAAATATGTTGGTGACATTTTGAGCCGATTTCAAATGTCAGATGCAACGCCCATTAGTACTCCACTTCCGCAGAATCACGGGATTACTCCGGATTTGAAAGGAGAAAGTGTCAACTCTTCTTATTATCGCGCCATGATCGGATCTCTCATGTATCTTACTGCTTCGAGGTCTGACATCATGTATCCAACGTGCCTGCTTGCAAGATATCAAGCAAACCCGAAGGCCTCTCATTTGTCAGCTATCAAAAGGATTTTTCTCTATTTAAAGGGATGCCCGGACTTTGGTCTTTGGTACCCTAGGGATGATAGCTTTGAATTAATTGCATACAGTGATTCTGACTTCGGTGGTTGCAAAATCGATGGCAAATCGACAACAGCAGGATGTCAGTTCTTAGGAAATCACCTGGTCACATGGCAGTGCAAGAAGCAAACGTGTGTTGCTACATCAACATGTGAAGCAGAATACATTGCTGCCTCGAGTTGTTGCTCCCAAGTTCTTTGGATAAAACAACAAATGCGCGACTACGGTTTAGAATTCCTATCTACTCATATTTTTGTTGATAATAATGCTGCCTTACAGATCACTAGAAATCCTGTGCAGCATTCCAAGACTAAACACATCGACATTAAATATCACTTCATACGTGATTGTTTTGACAAGAGATTAATCGATGTCGTTCATGTCCCCACTGATCACCAACGTGCCGACCTGTTTACAAAAGCTTTTGATAAATCACGTTTTGATTATCTACTTTTGGTAAATGGCATTAAGGTGATACCCGAGTAAACTTCTTTGGCTGATCGTTTTTGTTAATATTTTCTTTATAAACTCTAAAAATTCAAAAAGATTTTCGTTTTTCGTAACCTTTTAGCATTTTAGGGGGAGTAATTTCAAGAAAATACAAAAACATTGCAAAACTTCAAAATCCAAAAAGATGTCTTTATTTTTCTGTCTTTACGTTTGAAAAATTCAAAAACAATAGAAAAATCAAAAATGAGTTTCTTGGATAAAGGAAAATGATGATGTTCACTGGTGTGGTCGGTCAATGTGCTCAAAATGAAAAACAAAAACAAAAATGATAAGTATCTCTACTAACGATGTACCGGTAGGCTCACAATCAGACTAAAATGTGCAGGATGATACAAACCTAACAGACTTCAAGTCAGGTGGGAACCATTCATAGGCATATGGTCTTAGTACCGAGATTTCGTTTGAGACATTGCCGAGATCTGAAATATTCTGTCTTTATGCTGCTTATCATCTGGGTATCATGGTTGTATCAAACCGTAAAAATAACGGAGACGAAGTCTAAGATCTTCCATGATACTATACATACGTATACATATTGCATACGACCTCAATAAGTGATCAACAATCACATGTCCAAACAAATAAGTGATTATATATCACATATTCTTTGCGGGAGTCAAGTTCGTCTCTCTGCTGTACGAAAGTACTGACCTGTTCACGGACTTGCTCCTGTGCCCTCATGCATCGAAAATCGAGTTCCTCATCAATAAGTGATTCTATCACATAGGGCTTGTTTTCAATCAAAATAAGTAAGTTTCTCACATTTTTATACGGTCAAACAGATGATAATCGGTATACTCAACGGTAAGATGAATTCTCGTGCATACCTTGATACGGGAATGTGTCGTGAGTGGATTCGCATCGACTAGTAAGTATAATCCTTACCGCTAATCGTATCTCTTAAATTATGATTACGTCTGATCAGTTTAAGCTTATGTGGACCACAATACCGATAATCGAGGTAGTATACTTATCCAGAGCTTTAAATAGAATTCAAAATCATGTTGACTAAGACCGTAAGCTGGTATGATTCCTTGTCCTTGAAATTCGCAAAAAGATTGCATTTGTACAGTTGCTTACTGTTTTTCATAGTTTATTGCATTTTCGTTTAGTTTACCGCGCGTTAAATTTGTTTTTAGTATATTTGTGTAAAGTTCGTTTTTTTATTAAGCCGAAGTTGTTGCTTGGTGTTTTCTGCCGGAAGCTTGAAACCTACTTCATAAAATGTTCTTGCATTTGGAAACTAAAACAAAATGGAAATGTGTTCATTTTAATCAAAATTTGTTCAGTCTGCAAAAATCTTTCCTGCCTCTGTGTTTTGAAAAATTAATGTTGACGATACAGAATGTATACGGCGAATCAAAACTGTGACGACGAAACACATCCGTTTCGTCAAAGATATGACGAATCACAATAGCCCAAATTTGTTTCGTCATGGGCTAATTTCAGGCCCAAGTGTAAGCCCAACTTCGTTCTGTTTCGTCGAGCCCAATCCAGTTTCGTCGAGATCTTTGTTTCGTCGAGATGAGGCGGTGTATAAAAGGGGTCCCTGTGTTCATTTTTTTTTCAAAATATCATCTGTTCATCTTCTCCATACATCCGTTTCGCCATTTTTCTTTCTCGAACCATTTAACCTTGTTTTTAATCAAAAATCGTTCAACACTCAAAGGTACAAACATGTTCATGTTCAGATTCCGAACATTTTGAACCGAGTGTTTTTGTATTAAACCCCCGGAAATCTTCTATGCTTGTGATTTCATGGTTAAACTTATGTCTTGATTGATATTTTATGATATCTGATAGATTTAGGTTTATTGTATGTATTTTTTTTTGTTCGATTCGGGTGTGGGTTTATGTAACAAAAACAAGGGTTATTGATTGATAAAGTTCTTGACTGTTTTAAATGGGTTTTTGATCGGAAATCATTTATGGGTTTTATCAGTTGTTTTGGGCTATAAACATTGATGTTGAATGTGTTTGTATTAAATCTGTTCTTTGTTTAAACCACAAAACGGCGAAACAGAAAAAACCCCAAATCGACGAATCGATTAAACCCTAATTCTGGCGAATCAAACAGACGACGAATCAGAAACGGCGAAACAGACGACGAATCAGAAACGGCGAAACAGACATGGCGAATCAAACCAACGACGATTCAGATCTGTTTCGTCGCACATCTTCTGTTTCGTCGAAGTGTTTCTGTTTCGTTGTCCATGCCTTAGCAGTTTTCTGTTTTTGCTGTTTGTTCACAGTAGACATGGTTTGATAGGTTATCTGTTAAGTGGATATATGAACTTGTATCCATACATGTCTAAATGCATAAGTAATGTAATTGTTGCTTATTATGGACATTTTCATGTACAAATGGCACCAAAGGCACCGAAAGAAGGAAAACGCAAGAAGGCGATAAAGAAGGAAAACAAAACTGAAGAGGAGATTATGTCAGCGAAGCGTCATAATCAAGTTGCATATCTGGATCCTGATGACAAGCTCACGAAATTGAAAGATATCACGAAGTGGATCAGGGAGTCACGTATTAATTATGCTGTTACATTCTCGACGCCCGTTTACAAATCACTTATCAAGGCTTTCTGGGATTCTGCAAGCGTCGTACAAGTGGATGGAAAAGATGTTATAAGGGGTCGAGTGAATAATTTGGATGTTGTTGTCTCTCCGGATATATTGAACGAAGTTTTACAATTACAAGATCAACCGAATGCTCCATATTCAATCCCAATCATGTGTTCACGAGGCTGTTTACTACGGATGAAGTGTACTGGAGACATTTTCGTCAAATAAATCAACAAAGGTGATCTTCCATTACGCTACAAGTTTTTATTGCATATTCTTATTCAGTGTCTCAGCAATAGATGGTCTGGATGTGATATGGCTGGAGATGATCTCGTTGGTTTCATGGTTACTTTGGTGTTAAACAAACCATTTAGCATCTCAAAGTATATCTTCAGCAACATGAAAGAAAATATGACAAGGACTGGAAGTAGAACAACCGGGAACACGTTTTGGATGTATCCGCGGTTTCTTCAAATGATTATGAATGTTCAACATCCGGACCTTCCTAAAGCTGACAATGATCTTCTGAAGATAGAGGCGATGAATTTCAACTCTTTAAGGATAATCAAGAACCTTGCCGCCAAAAGATACAAAGAAAGCGTTCCTCCAAGGAAGCTATTTGGCGCACTTGTGAATCCTGATTATGTTGCTCCAGCAAATGATAAATGGCGTCATGATGACAGCCAATCTGACAACGAAGAGCCTGAATTGGAGAGAAAAAGGATAGAGAAATTTGGTCCTGATCCGGTTGATTCAGATGAGTCCGGGAGTGATAGTGATGACAGTAGTGATGACGGCGATGATGGTGGTGATACTGGTGCCGTTGGTGCATCGAGCAAAGGTGCAGCTGGTGGTACATCAGCTGGTAGTTCTTCAGCAAGTGGCGATGATGAATCTGATTCTAGCTCTAGTGATCATATAGTCGAGCCTGGATACGAGTTGTATATCGATGAACGAGGAGTGAAAAGATATAGAAAGATTAGAACTGAAGATGATCCAGAATACGTTCCGAAGGATCCTGTAGATGAAAGAAGAACAAAAAGGAGAGCTGAGAAAGCTGTTGAAACTCAAAAGAAGAAATCAAGAAGATATTTGAGTACTTCTACTAGGCAACCTGTGCCTCAAGAGCCTTCATCTGTACCTCAGGAGCCTGTACACGAAACTCCTGTAGTTACATCAGCTGCTGAAATTCCAACTGCTACTCCTCAAGCCACTCCTGAAAGAACTATGGCTTCTGCAATCAGAGCAACCACTTCGCAGATCAGTTCTGAACGTCATAGGGTATTTTCCGGATATTCTCAAGACGAAAAGAACAGATACCTATTCACTCAACTGGAAGCAGCTGCTGATCGGATTTAAAGGCAATCTCATTTCATTAATCTCACAAAGAATGATCAGCTTAAACAATTGGTGGAAATTAACAACTTGAAGTCAACCGTTGGTCAACAGAAAACGGTGATAGAGAGACAACAAGCTGAGATTGATTTGCTTAAAGCCGAGAATGCTCGTTTGAAGGCTGCTGATGAACAGAGAGAGAGAAATAACTCTATACTTCAAACACGAGTTGCTGCTCTATGGGATTATCATTGTAAACAACAAGAAGTACTGAAGAAAAAGGATGATGATACGGAAGACCAAGGGAATCCTGACACTTCTGGTACATCACAGAAGCAGCCAGCCGCTACATCTTCAGAAATTATTGAAGTTCAACCACCAGTGGTCGAATCATCTCAGGGAACTTCTACTGGAAAAGTTCAACAGATCGCACGTACTACTTCTGTCGTAAGCAGTGCTGATATTGCTTTACAGGCTATTCATCCAGTGACGGGAGAGTTGCTTGAAGAAGGAGAACTAATAGAAGATTTTTCTCATGAGCAATTACTTGCTTTAAAATCTATGAGAGAGATTGATGATGCTGAGATAGATAAATTGTCGACTGAGACTGACACAACTAATGTTGAAGATATTGATGAGATCGTATTTGAAGGCGAAGCAATTAAATCAACGTATGTTCGAAAAGATGGTACTGAATTCGCTCCGTTTGATGAAGATTGGATGAAGGAGAATGTTGATGACATAGATGAACACTTAAGGACTCGTGACACGTCTGAAAAGGTTACAGATGCATTTTCTGAATGGCGAAAACGTTTTCTATCGAAAGTCTCCAAGCCTGTGCCTGAAAGCGTTCAAGTTGACTACTTGCAGCTTGAAAAGGCAAAGCCAAGTGGAAGAATTCTATGCTGGATGTTTGTTAAGGATATACACTGCATTGCCATCAAACGTGAATACGGAATTCTGTATTTCAACTCACTACTGAGCATTCTTTCTTTGCCATTTTATGATGTTGCTGCGTTGACGAGACTTGAGCTTGTTAATCGTTCAAACTACGATGGCGCTACTTTATTTGAGCGACTGATAAAAGTAAACAAGAAGTCGGGCTGGAAGGATGAATCATACAAGCCACAATTCCCCATCTATCAACCGATCAAGTTTACTCTTGATCCTGAAACCAACACTTGCAGATACAAGCTTGTGTACCAGCCTCCGAAGGTCGTAGGTAAAATCCCATTGATGCCTATGCAGCAGGATTTTCTTGAAGACATGGCATTGTGGTGCTACGACTCGGACACGCATGAAGCCGTGATTGTGTTTAGAGATAATCGTGCAAATTACTGGATGTTGGATCCGATGTGGATCGTCAACATGTCCGAGGCTGACATCGGCAGATTATATCGGCATGATATTTTCTATGAAGATCAGGACGCACGTCAAGCTTTAAAGTTTCAGCGCGTAGCGTGTTTTTGTTTCTACTGGGGCATACAGTCGGGCAGTTCGTGGTCCGAACAACACTGAGATAGAAGATTAGAAGACCGAAGACGAGTAACAGACAAGGGGGAGTTTGTTGATGCATTTTTTAGTGTCTGTAACTAGTCTTACTTATCGTTGTATTTTGTACGGTCTTTTAAGGTTTATCGAGTATGTATTTGATGTCGACCAAGTCGGATATCCTCCTATCCACTTGTGTCTGACTTGTTTGTCTCATTTTGTTATGTAATGTTTAACGATCAATGCATGTTGCATGACAAGGGTATAATGGTCATTATGTGTTTATATGTTCTATATGTTTGCTGTCTGTTTACAGCAAACAGAACAGCTGATGCAGTCCTCGACGAAACAGGTCTGTTTCGTCGAACATATCATGATGAAACAGAACAACATTCATTAACTCTGTTTCGCCGATAGTCATGACGAATCACACTTGATTCGTCGTGTAATGGGCTGCTTCAGGCCCAATGTCTGGCCCATATCCTGTTTCGCCGTTCCACTTTGTGTTTCATCGAGATTTGGGCCCAGGGACTATATAAACCAAGTCTGCTTTCACTTTGAAGGCATATGAGATAATACCAGTAAAGAAACTCTGTTGAAATTCTGTCTAAACTGTGTTTGATCAGTTTGTAATTGCTTCTCATCCCGTTTAATCAATCGAGTGTGTTTCATTGATTAATACTATATCGTTACTGTTTTATATGTTTGATTTGGCATAGTTACGTGGATTCCGCACACGTAACCGTGTTTGCTATAAACAAGTGATTCGGTTCGTTATCGATCCTCAGATTTCGGGACCTACAAAGATCACTGAAGCCATCGACTTGAGTGTGGCACTGACTGAAGAAGCAATCAGATTGGGCAAGTTTTCGATTTCTGAGGGAAAGAAGAAAGAGACTCATGTCGAGTCATCTGGAGAGAACAAAAGGAAGTTCTTGAACTTCAAGAAGGGTATCCAAGGAAACAACAGTGGTACTAACAAGCGTAGAGATGCTAACCCACCAGCCGAGGTCAGGACCGGTGCTGCTACTACTAAGAACAAAGGGAAAGGATACACGGGTACCCTGCCCAAATGTGATGTATGCCTGTTTCATACTACCGGCAAGTGTAGGTTTAGGAAATATGAATCCGGTGGAAAGAACGGTCATTCGAAGGAAACGTGCTGGGTTGGTAATGGTCGTGGGAATGGCGGTCAAAGAGGGAATGGCAATGGCAATGATAACTGTGGTGGAAACGGTTATGGGAATAGGAATAACCAGGGAGGTAATGGAAACCGGAATGGAAATGGAAATCAGGCGGGAAATGGAAACCGCAGAGGGAATAATTGTCACAACCCCCGCCCCCTGATCTATCCCGAGAACGGGCGTCCGCGAACATTCGTTTGTGGTGGTATTAAGTTGTTAATTATTAATTTGGCAGCGGAAATTACATCAGGACCATAGTTAGGAAATTGTTTATCAGAGTAAAACCACCATATTTTATATTAATAACCACATGGGTAAACCCAAGTTTCTTTATTACAATACGTTTATAGGGATAAACCCTATTTTATTTAATTTAAAACATCGTCTTTTTGGTAACTTTTATAGCCACATTTTTCCAAGCGTGGAAAATACTGGTGAGTGAATCCCAGTTTAATCAAGAAACACTTTATCAATTAACACAGTATTGAGAGCGATCACATTGTTTATTTCTACACAATTACTCATTCAGTACTGTCAATCCTGACTGGTGGGTCATATTACGCATTGGCTAACTCGTCGTCCAATGGTAACGTGTTCAACATTTTGTATACAAAACCCCAACATACCGGCAGTAATTGAAGAACTACAAAGACTCAATCACTGCTTAATCATATTGTAAAGCATTTAAGGTTTTGTAAAACAGTTTACAAAAAGGTTTACAAAAAAGCGGATAAACTCACATTGTTGTTTTAGACTTCTTCTAGGGTTTCCTGGTGTTAATCTAAATTTTACACAAATGTACATATTATAGTATAATAACCCTTTAATTATATTAACGATACCCTCCCCGAGATGGTATTCCAACAACTACGTCGGGCAGAACCACGACAGTTGTTACGAAACCCTGGATGAATCGGGCAGCGTATCTAATACGAAACTGGGGTTATAATACTTACAACGGAGCAGAACCTCGCTAATTAGGGGGATATAATACCCGTATATTATGCCTATTCTCATAAATTCGCTTAGAAAGAAAAGAATTGAACGAGATTTCTGAATATCTGATGCCTGCTACTTATAGTGCTTGATTCTCACTTTCTCATGGCCCGCGTAAAGGTTAGACAAGGGCTTACGCGGCCCGCGTGGCATAGGGGTCTAGGTGTAGGTGATCTGGGTCATGACTAGGTTCAACACGTTGCATGACACGTGTCAACACCGGGGTTCGCTGGACCTTTAAGTTATCGCGGCCCGTGTAAGGGTTAAGAGAAGGGTTACGCGGCCTGCCTAAAATCCATTTTTCTTTCTTTTTAATTATTTTTAATGATATTTTATATTTTGGGCTCGGTTTTCACATACGGGGTGTATTTTAAGACATATAGGGGTATTTAAAATATATTAGGGTGTCAGAAAAATATCTGGGAGGGTTCTTATAATAATAACAACAATCAAGAAAGACGCAGCCAAAACAACAATCAGGGTGGTACTGGGAACGGTTAAGGTTGCTTAAGCTGTGGTGATGTAGGGCACTTCAAGCAGGATTGCCCAAAGAACAATCAAGCTCAGGGAAGAGTCTTCAACATTGGAGCTAAGGAAGCTCGTCAGGATCCGAACGTAGTCACTGGTACGTTCCCTATCAATCAACATTTTGCATCTATGCTATTTGATATTGGTGCCGACTATAGCTTCGTATCTCTAGAGTTTAAGAATATACTTGGGTTAGTTGCCAGTAAGTTAGATATCCCGTATTCGATAGAACTAGCTAATGGGAAGCTAGTAGAGGCTAACGAAGTAATTAGAGGCTGTGTGATAGAGCTTGGAGAGCGGGAGTTTGCGATAGATCTTCTACCAGTTGAGTTGGGAAGTTTTGACGTAGTAGTGGGGATGGATTGGTTGTCGAGTAACCGAGCTGAGATCGTATGCCACGAGAAGATTATCCGTATCCCGATGGCGAATGAAGAGACGATTGTGGTACACGGAGAAAAGCATGACACGCCTCTATGGATTATCAGTTGTTTGAAGGCCCGAAAGATTTTGCGCAAAGGATGTGTTGCCTTCTTGGCTCATGTCATGGATAAAGATGCCGAGGAACCAAATCTCGAAGATATCTTTGTGGTGAGGGAATATCCTAAAGTCTTCCCCAAAGACTTGCTAGGATTACCGCCCCAATGACAAGTCGAATTCCATATTGACTTGGTTCCAGGCGTCGCGCCTGTAGCCATGGCACCTTATCGACTTGCGCCTTCAGAGATGCAAGAGTTGTCAACGCAGCTTCAGGAGCTTCTAGACAAGGGATTCATTAGACCAAGCTTCTCGCCTTGGGGAGCTCCGGTACTATTTGTCAAGAAGAAAGATGGTAGTTTTTGTATGTGCATCGACTACCGAGAGCTGAACAAGGTAACCATCAAGAATCGGTATCCTTTGCTGAGGATTGATGATTTATTTGATCAACTTCAGGGTTCGAGTTACTACTCCAAGATCGATCTTCGATCAAGTTATCACCAGCTGCGGATTCAAGAAGAGAGTATTCCGAAGACTGCCTTTAGAACTCGTTATGGACATTACGAGTTTCTAGTGATGCCGTTTGGTTTGACAAACGCACCGGCAGTATTTATGGATTTGATGAATCGGGTTTGCAAACCATATCTCGATAAATTCGTAATCGTATTTATCGATGATATTTTGATCTATTCGCGGATAAAGGAAGAGTATGAGCAACACCTTAGAGCCATCTTAGAGCTGCTAAAGAAGGAGAAACTCTGTGCTAAGTTCTCGAAGTGCGAGTTTTGGTTGCGAGAAGTACAGTTCCTTGTGTGACAACTAGCACCAAACCGGTAATTTCCGTACACTTTAATTATTATTTAATGACTGCAATTATGTGCTTAATTATCAGCAATGTCTGAACACATACTAAACAAGTGAATTCATGCATGTTTTATACTACAAAATATTGCTTTATGCATAGACGAGAGCGTTGCGTCAGAAATACTAGTAAACTCACCGTAAGACACACTGTGTCAACAGAACTGCAGAAAGCAGTCAGACAATAAAATTGGAGCCTAGGTGTAGGTCCAACAACAAGAATACATTAAAACCCAAGAGTACATACAAGGGTTTAATATATATACACTCTGGAAGCAAAAATAAGCACTAAAAAGCACCCGAAACGCACTTTAAGTGCAGAATTTTAATAAATTCAGCTCAATTCAACATTTAAACATATGTATATTATGCAGAAATTACGTTTTATCATCCAGAATACTTCCCTAAGTGTCGGGAACCGGAAGTATCACAAAAGGGTACTTAAAAGACACTAAAAGGTGTAATTTAGCACTTTAACGAATCGTTATCTAACCGAACAACCGGACATTACCCGGAACACCAAAATAATGCTAGAAGCATTGTTTTTATTTCTCTAAGCTAGTTAGGGTCCCCGAACACCCTAACACACTATATAAATATCTAGTGACTAAAACACTTAACTATAACACTTGATAGCTAACTAGTTTATGTATCTAGCAATTAAAACTAAACTAGATGCCCCCCCCCCCCCCCACTCTTGATGGTCACCATGAAGGGTGACCCACCCTTGCACTTCCTTGATTATTTAATCGTCATTGTTGGGCAATTGGAAGACATATTACATGATGGACGTTAGTGAAGTTGGTTTATAAATAAGTTTACTAGACAACCATTCTCTCACTTCAAACCAACACTCAACAACAACTTTCTCTCCTCCTTCACCACCTCACGGCCGCCACCACCTCATCATACTACCACCATCACTTGATCTTCCTCAACCATTTTAAGAGCATACATAGGTGTAAGAAGGTCACAAACGAAGCTCGGTACAAACGGATCTTGAAGAACCTCTAGATTTCTTTTATCCACCTCGTTTACGTCTTGTTTCTTCCCTAGCCTCGAGCTAGTAGTAAGTGCCTCTAAACACCATCTTGTTCTTGTTTAAAGTGGTTAATAAGTGATTTAACGGTTAAAAATCAAGAACACACAAGATCATAACTTAAAGTCTTGAAAGTAAGATGAATATGTTGGATAAAAAGAAACTAGTTGTGTAAATCTTGTGAAACTTGTCTAGTTATGATTATTTTATGTTGTTTGTTGCTAGAAGTGGGATGGATCATCATCTAACCATGCTAGATCATGTTCAAGAACATGAACTAGTAGTATGTTAGTGCTAGAGATGTGAAAGATAATGAACCCTTCCACTCATGAAACATGAACTTGAGTAAAAGTCATTTTTCTTGTAAAATAAGACTCTAAACATGTAGATCTAAAGATCTATAAGTGGTTTTTCGGAAGAACCAAGTGGAAAATACTAGATTGTTAAAAACCCGGGTCTTGTATGAACTAAAATCATTTTTCGTAAGTAAACAAGTGTATAAACACTTGTGTAGAAATAAAATTCCACAAAGAAATACTTTTGAAATTCATGACTAGAAGTTGTGAAAATACATACTCTTTAAAAATAAAGTTTTTAAGAAACTAAACTTATTTTTAAAGGTAACAAGACCCACTAAATATGTTAGTAACTTACTACATATTTTTACAAACTTTCAAGTTCATAAGTTGTGGTATATGCTTGTTTTGACAAGTTTGATAAATAAAGATTGTGTTGTTGAGATTGTTGTTGATTTAAAAGAAAATAAACACATGTTTTGAAAACATGGGAAACCTCCATTTTTAGGGGAAACTCTGTCAAAATTTTTATAAATTTTGACACTTAGAAAAATATAAGTTTTTGAGAAACTTATTCCTTAAAAATGTATTTAAAAATATTACCAAGGTTTCCCTAATTTTTGGTGATAAGAAATGAGGATTTCTTTAAGAATAAAAATGGATATTAAGTATGTATATATTTTTGAGAAAAATATATATTATTTGATCACCAACTTTTGTGCTAAGTGTATATAGTATGTGTTATACGTGCTAGTGTATTAAGAACTAAAAATACACTAAATACTCATGAGAAGTATAAACACAAAAATACACATACAACATACAAGATACATAATTCGGGTGCAAAGTGCAAAATACAAAAAGCTTATATTTATTTTTGAGAAAATAATATAGGTAAGACACTTAGTTAAAAATATAAAATATTTTTAACAGAAGAATATATACACAAAAGAGAGTGATTGTACTTGTGCGACACAAGTCTAGTGACTAACGTTAAGAAAACGCGTATAGGTTACGGCGTTAATTAAGCAAATCCGGTGAAGTTTACGACGCAAGGAACGCAAAGTTGTGAGTTCATGCTCCCCCTTTTCTTTTAACTGTTTTCGGTTTTATAACTTCGGGGGTGAAATACATGTACAAATATTACTATGTTTATAAATGGTATGATAACAAGAAACACACTTGGGGAGGATGAGAACCAAGTGTGATGTGATATGAGAAATGATATGAGAAATCGTTTCACGAATAGGGTACCATAAGCACCATTAATCAACTATATACCTAGACCGCAGAACAAAAGGTTAGATCTAACGGGTGTCGGGCAGCCACACTCTCGGTGAGGGCGAGTATCGAGTAGTGCCTTTGTGTCTCAGAATATGCCAATAACAAAAATGCCTAAGGTTTGGTGACTTCCTATGTCGTGTCACATGTTAATGGCTTTGCAACCCATTAACAATCCTGATACTTACAGGAATACTTTATTTACATAAGATTCATACCATACTAAAACTTGATTTATACTTGAGTACGTGGGGTACTCAAGAAAACTTGAATTATACTTGAGTACGTGGGGTACTCAAGAAAACGGGAATTATACTTGAGTACCTGGGGTACTCAAGAAAAACTTGAATTATACATGAGTACGTGGTGTACACATGAAACTTGATTTATATATGAAAACTTGATTTATACACAAACTATGTTTTCATACAAAGTATACAAACGTGAAATACAAAAACTGCATGAATTCACACCAACATTATGTTGACGTTTTTTTTCCAAAACTCACATGTATTTCAGGTAACTAGGATGGATGTGTGCGTGGTCATACTCATGCTCGTGGATGTCGCTATGTTTATCGTTAAATAACGTTGTAACTTTTAAAACAATATGCTAGCTCGTGTTGTAAACACTGACTTATGTTCTCAGTAATGTAATGTTTTGAAGTTACTTTTGAGCATGTAGTATGTTTACTCTTCGTATGCAATGAGAAGCTTTCATAATCACACCTCGTGCTTCCGCCGCGGAAAGGGGTGTGACCGATTGGTATCAGAGCTGCGATTGTAGTGAACCAGGATTCCTTCTCGAGTCTAGTCTACAATCTCTAGGACCCTTTCACGAAAATAATTTTTCAAAGAGTTTTCATTGCATAAAACGTCCCGCGACATCCACTACCTGAAACTGTTTACAAAGAGTCTAGAAAAGACACTACGAGACTTAGGGTGCACCGAAGTAGCACTTGTCTTTAACTGAGAAATTAATTGCAATTACGTGTGATAATTAGCATATACTAGAAGTAGAATGTCACAAGTATACGTGACTCTACCTGAAAGCAATGGCCTATCTGAAGGAAGAAATACGAGGATGAAACGAACTGTGCGGACCGTGCAAGGAGTTACGTAATTATGGATGCATACATAATTATCTAATTCAGTGCACAGAAACCACAACAAGTCTTGCCACGTGTAGATTCCCTCAGTGCAAGCCTACTAAGTACTCTGCTAGAGTAATAATTGTTTGATGTCACTTATGTGGTATATACTTGTGTATATATATATACTACTACTGTCTCGTATGACGATATCAAACAAATGTCTAACCCTATTGGGTTGTGTTCTTCAGAACATGGCACCCAGAAGAGCTGTGAACGCTCTTGACCAACCTCCTCCTCCCCCACTGCCAGGAATTGCCGAAGAGCTGGAAGCTCTACTGCAAGAAAGGATCTCCGCTGATATCGCATAGTACGAGGCGAACCATACCCAAGACAGTGGAGGATCAAGCAACGCTAGACGTAACAGGCATGGAGATTCATCTGGAGGCAACGCAGTTCAAGGCTTCACTTTCAAGCAGTTCCTCGAATGCAAGCCGGTGAACTATGACGGCACAGGAGGTGCAGTAGCCTTCGTATGCTGGACGGAGAAGACTGAAACTGCTATCCGCATAAGCAAGTGTACCGCGGATCAACAAGTCACCTTTGCTACTGGGTTATTCATCGATGAAGCTCTGACTTGGTGGAACTTGCAAGTCAAAACTTTGGGCGATGATGCCACTTATGGCCTAACCTGGGAGGTACTGAAGGAAAGAATGAGAGAGAAGTATTGCTCTCGTACTGAACTCCAAAGACTGGAAACGGAGTTCTGGCACTTGACCATGGAAGGTGCTGACATTAATGGATATACTCGAAGGTTCCACGATCTGTCTAGAGTGCTTCTCTACACGGTGACTCCCGAATTTAAGCGTGTTGAACGCTACATTTGGGGACTGGCCCTAGAGTTTCGCGGCATGGTAACTTCAGCCAAACCTCAAACAATCACTGAGGCGGTAACTCTGGCTGCCAACCTTACTGAAGATTGTGTTCGTAAGAAGAGGTTATCACTAAACTCAACTGAAAGGACCGAGACGCATGCTAAGTCATCTGGTGACAAGAAGAGGAAGCATTCGAATCTGAATCAAACAACTCACAACAACAACAAGGGCTTCAACAACAAGAAGTGCGACCCTAAACTGCCTCAGGAAGCGGAAACTCTTTCAACCATGAAGGAAGCTCATACCAAAAGGTACCTGGGCACTATGCCTTTCTGCAATCAGTGCAAGCGTCATCACGGAGGAGTTTGTCGCATTCCAAAATGCGACAAGTGTGGAAATTTGGGTCACCATACCGAGAACTGTTGGGGAAAAGGTAAGAACCGAAATGGAAACGGTGCTGGTAACAAGAACGGTAACGGGAAAGGGCGGAACCAAGGATGCTTCAGATGTGGAAGCAATGATCATTTCATGAAGGACTGCCCAGAGGGAAACAATGCTCAGGCCTTAGCATTTGTTATTGGAGCAAAGAACGCACGCGAGGACCCTAACATGGTCACTGGTACGTTTCTCATTAACAATCACTTTGCATCTGTTAGTACACCGTGTCTACAGCCTTTGTCTTAAGTCTAGGGTCTATATATGTCATGATTGTATAGTACAGGGGTGAAAATGTAAGTTTAAGTTTATGTGTGAGGTTTCGCTTGAATGTGTCTTCATGTTAATCTCAAGCGAAACCAGATAATCAGGGTTCGCTTGAGACTGGTTCAAGCGAAACCCGGTTGCCTATATATAGGCTGTAGTTGTTTCTCATTGAGCACTGATCCTTGAAGTTGTAACCGTTATGCTGCCGGATTTTTCTGTGATCTATTAATGAGAAACAGTGTTTAAAGTGATATTCTGTCTATTTCTACTCCATTCTCTTTGATTCAACCTGTTTGTGTGATTCCGCCACATAAACAATGGTATTTTGACTCGGATTGACTCACTAGATCGTCAATATCGATCCTTCAATTGGTATCAGAGCCAGTCATGAGCCAATATACCTGAATCAAAGCATTGTTCTACACAAAATCTGATTTCTGGACTTTTACACGGACAAAATGGACTGAATTTTGGACAGTGTGTGTGAAACTGAGTTTTAACAAACCCTTGAGAATATCAACTTAAAATTCGAAGTAAAACTTGTAAAAATGGCCTGAAAACCTGGTTTCGCTTAAACGAACAATTGGGTTTCGCTTGAAAAAGTGGTGCTGTTTGAAGCGAAACACAGGCTTTCGCTTGAATATTCACGTTTCGCTTGATTTTGTGAGGTTATTTCAAGCGAAACCGACTATTGTTGTGGTTTCGCTTGAAACCAGCAGTTTCGCTTGAAATATTCTGGTGTTTCGCTTGAAGGTTGCTGTGGTTACGCTTGAATCACACTGTTAGCTTGAAAATTGTTTTTATCTTGAAAACTGTGTTCGCTGGAGTATAGCTGATTTCTCAGAAAAGTCCATAGTGTTCGTGATATTGTTCGATCGTCTGATTTTGTGAAAAGTGTGTGTTTGAAAACGTGAAAAACTATTCGGTAAATCTAAAAATGCAAAACCAAAATTTTTACAACTTCTTCGCCGGCAGTGGTATGGCAGCAGGACAAACCTCGGGTAGTCTTATGCAAAACGCCAACATGGAGAATGAATTGGGAACGATGCAAAAGCCTCAGCTTATGAACATAGATGAATACTCAGGATGGTCAGGCAGATTTAGGAACTGGGTTCAGGCTAACCATTTTGAATGCTGGATGAAGATAGAAGTGAAGTATGTTCCACCGATTGATGGGAGAGGTCAAGCAAAGGTTATTGGAAGTCTAACAGAGTCAGAACAGAATGATTTCAAAGCCGAGAAAAAGATGATTAGTATCCTTCAGCAGGCTATCAAAGAGGATATTTTAGTGTTATTACAACATGAAGACAATGCTCAATCTATGTGGAATGCATTGAAATTGAAGTTTCAAGGTAGTGTATCAATGATTAAGAATAAAAAGGCTTTATTAAAGAAGGAGTTTGATATTTTTACTAGAATGAAGGGTGAAACAACAAAGCAACTGATCGATAGATATTGCCATTTAGTACTTGAGATGAAGAGATTAGACATTGAAAAGAACAATGAAGAATTGATTGATAAGTTGTCTGATGCATTACCATATGAAGAGCGGGGCACATATCTGATGATGTTGAAAAACAATTCAGACTTTGGGAATCTGAATCTTAGTGGATTCATAGAAAATATTGAAGCTCAAGAGTTGGAGTTGCTAAAAATTAGAAAGATGAACTCAATGAATGTTCAACAAGATGTATCTTTGTACTACAGAGGCAGTACTCCAGTTACAACAAATCAGAGTCCAAAGATACAAACTGGTTTCAGTGCTGACACATCATCAAGTGCTTCATCAAATACTCCACAAATAAACAAGCCTTCACCATTTGCCAGCTACGAGCCAAATGTCAAAGCTAATGAACAGACTTCACCTCAAAGCTCATCTAATTCAAACAATCAGGCGTATGTTTCTGGGATTCAATGCAACATCGCAGTAAATATCAAGAATGGGAATGAATTCACTGAATCAGCTGCGAAACAGCATATTGCATTGTTGGCTTCCGTGTTAGAATCGTATGAGTCTCTGGTAACGGGTAAGATCTGGAATCCAGACACGACCAAAGAAGATTACGATCAGATTGACCCGGAGGAGCTTGAGTTAATAGATATTAAATGGGGCATGGCTAGTCTTGTGAGGAGAGCACAACGCTTTATGGAAATCACTGGCAGAAACAGTCTTTCTGGACCTGATCAGAAGCTAGGTTTCGACAAGTCTAAAGTAACTTGCTTCAAGTGCAAAGAGAGAGGCCACTTCAAAAGGGAATGCCCAAATAGAGAAGTGAATAATCATCAGAATCCGTTCACGAATGATTGTTACAGTCAGGCAATTTATCACCGACCAAATCAGTAACCTGTAGTTCAAAGACCACAAATTGAGAACAAATCAGCAACCACGAATGATTGTTACAGTCAGGATGACGAGAAAGTTGCTGAGGGATTCAGCTGGGATAAATATATCCCTGGAAGTGATGGACAGGCTATGATGGCTGAGATAGTTGAAGTGACCGAAAGTGTTGTTGAGCTTGAAGTGATTGTTGAAGATATTACTCTGGATAGTGTAACTAATACTGAGGAGTTAGCTGTAGAAGTTTATTACTATCAGTCTGAGCAGGAGGTAATAGCTAGTTCTTTGAGATCTATCATGCCTCCTAAAATTTTTGAATCTTTTGCAGGTTTCTTTGAAGAACCGACGACTGGATTGTTTCCAAGATATAAGGAGAAGAAAGAGTCTGTCGAGGAGTTGATCGATGTCACAAAGGAAATGACCAAAGATACTTTGAAAGAAATTGCTGACAAGGCTCTCATGGCGAAACTGAAAGAGGTAGACACAGAACTTGTGAAACCCGAGTCTGTCGGTACCGAGTCAGTTCAAAAGGAGTCAGATAAGGAGTCAGGAATTGAGGAGGTCAAATCTGAGAAAGTGTCTGACCCAGAGTCAAAAGATGTCGGTAAACAGGAATGAAAACTGTTCATGAAGCAGAGGTTATTGAGAAATTGGATTCAATCTCTGAAACCCCATGCCAAAAGTGTTTACAACCGTGCATGGAGTGTCTTGAAAAAGACACTAAGTTTCAGGAATTGAAACAACATGCTGACATGTTAAAATTTGATCTAGGACAAGTCAAAGAAGCATATGATACACTAGCCAGATCAGTTAAAATGATTAAAAAAGAAAGTGTCGAAAATAATAAAGCCACAAAACTAGCAAAAGCAACACTTTTTGATAAACAAGTGGAAGTTAATTTTCATATTGACACAATCGCATCATTAAAGAAAGAATTGGAATTGACTAAAATTGAAAATGAGCGAATCGATAAGAAATTAATGAGCTATGTTGCATCGTCCTATGTTCTTGAACAAATTATTCTACAACAGCCCAACGTTGCACCAGTCTTTAACAGTGTTCCACCCCCAATGTGGAATCATTATACTCAAAAGTATCCAGATGGGGTGGAAGATGCTTTGAACCTCAAGTTGAAAACAATTGAGGATGAATTGCCAGAGAGCATTGATGTTACATTCTCTGCATCCGACACAGACAACGAATCACAGGCCATCAAGACTGTTGTCGATCAGGTGTTAGATGAAGAGAGTGATAACTCTGAGGTTGAAGTTATGAAATCTCATTCTGAGAAGTCTGTTACTGATTCTGAAGACGAGGGTAACTTTTTAGATCGTTTCATACCGAAATCAGACAAGAGTACGAATGATGATCCGATTATGGTGGTTTACACTATGATTGGAACTGACAAGCTTTACTCTGATTTCGAGTATCCGCTTCAGAACGTTAAGATTGAAAATGTTGAGAAAGTCTTCAAATTGGTTGAAATTGACATTGATGTGGTAAACAAAAAAGAATTCTTTTCGAAACCGAAAAAATCATTTGTTACGTCACTTTCCAACAATTCAGGCAAAAAGGAGTGGGAAGGTAATGGTAACAAGAAAAATGGTAACCACTTTAAAAACAAAGGAATTAGTTTTGAGAAAAAGATGGATAAAAAGGTTGTCAAGCCAAAGGATAAAATGAATGATATTTTTGTTGTTGGACCAAGTGTGGATGATGAAAAGGAATACATCTTTAGTCAGAAAGCTGTGGACGATTTCAATGCAGCGAAGAAACTGAAAGAAGAGTCGTTTAAATCAACTTTTGTCGAGTATGACAAAAGAATTTGCTATCGCTGCAATGAGATCGGACATATGGCAAAACAATGCAAGAAAGTTTTTGAGAAACCAGTTGAAGAAGGGTGAATTGTTGAAGTCGGAAGATAAGCCGAAATCGACATTTGAGATTGGCGAATCTTCAAAGTCTCACAAGACTTCAAAGATTTATCCAAAAACAAAAGTTTTTGAAAATCAATCATGGGTTGTGAAATCAAAACAATAGGTCGAGGAGAAAAAGTTGGAAAACATTTTGAAAAATGAAACAAAAGATTTGAAAAATGATGGTGTTGAATTTGAGTTTGAACTTGATAAATTTCTTGCAGAGTTTCCACCAATCAAAAATGAAGTCAAATCAAAAGTAAAAACTGGTCTTCCGAATGTCACGTTTAACTTTCCAAAGATTGATGAGAAATGTGATATAGTATTTGGTAGTGTTCCACAAGTTAAGAAGTCATGGGCTTCATTTTTTTGAGTGAATTGCTATAATGTTTGCAGGGGCTGCCCAGGTCAATTATATCAAAATGGATCATGGACAGTGGAGCCTCTAGACATATGACAGGGATGCTTGCACTGCTTTACGACGTAAAATCAATCAACGGAGGTTATGTGGGTTTTACCGGAAACCAGGGTGGCAGGATTGTGGGCCAAGGAACCTTGACAAATGGGGTTATTTCGTTTGAGAAAGTGAATTACATCATAGAATTGGAAAATAATTTGCTTAGTATTTCTCAAATCTGTGATAAATCGTTTACTGTACATTTCACGAAAAACGAATGTCTGGTTTTAAAACATGGGTTTAAAATCCCTGATGATATGGTGTTGTTGCGTGCTCCACGAGAGAACGACTTGTATATTCTTGATATGAGTGTCGCAACGCCAACAAATCATCAAAAACAATGTTTTGTGTCGAAAACGAAAGCAACAGAAAAAGAGTCTATTATGTGGCATCAAAAGATGGGTCACATACATGTTAGAAAAATGAATTTTCTGGTGCATAATGATTTAGTCGAAGGTGTGAATTTAAAAAAATTTCATTTGTCTGATGATTGTGTAGCTTGTAAAAAGGGAAAGCAGACCCGGAAGTCACACCCACAGAAGTTGTTAAACTCAATCAGAGTGCCGCTTGAGAGACTCCACATGGATCTCTTCAGGCCGGTAAATGTAAAAAGCATCAGTGGTGATTTGTACTGCTTGGTAGTCACTGATGATTATACAAGATTTTCGTGGGTTGTGTGCTTGGAAAGAAAGGATCGGACGTTTGAGTCGCTGATGGTTCTGTTCAAAAAGATGGAGACGCTGTATAAGCTGCCTATTCGAAGAATTCGTAGTGATAATGGAACGGAATTCAAGAATAACAAAATGCTCGAGTTTTGCAATGAAAAGGGGATTCTTCATGAATTCAGCGCACCATATACTCCACAACAGAACGGTGTTGCTGAAAGAAAGAATCGCACCCTAATAGAAATTGCTCGAACAATGTTGGCCGATTCCAAGTTACCGATTTTCTTCTGGAGCGAAGTAGTAGCTGCAGCTTGTTACACTTTGAACCGTGTGCTCACCGTCAAGAAGTACAAGAAAACAAGTTTTGAGTTGCTACATCGATACAAGCCAAATCTAGAGTTTCTGGAGCCGTTTGGGTCTCCATGTACTTTTATTGATGAAAATGGTAAATTCGGTGCTAAGTCAAATCGAACGCGGAAAACCCGTGATATCACTCGACGATTCAATCGAACGCGGAATATAAGATCGAACAATATGAACAAAAAGAAATATTTCATTGAATAACTTAGTGTCGCTGCTTAGATCGCACACGGTTTCAATGAACCGTCTGGTACGATCTTCGAGAACCTTGCACACAATCCCTAGGATTGTCGGGTACAAGGTTCTCCTTTAGGGATTACATAATTGCTAAATGGGAGAGCTCTACCCAAATAATCTAGATAAGACTATATATAGGAGCCTCTATCCCATTGGCCCACATGGCCTAGACCAAGCCCAAGTGCTAATCTAAACCAAATAAACACAAATAAATATAATAAAGATAAGCGTAAAACTCTGGACCTAACAATCTCCCCCTAGTTTTATGCTCTCTTTATTATGGTTTTGACGATCTCCAAACTTGGGTCTTCTCCTTTAGTGGCCCAGCAGTAAACGAACTCACCCTCTATAAACCTTCCATCCAAGCAGACACAACCCAAAATTCAAATGTTGAGCTCATCAATCAAAAAATAAAATCGATAATGGTATTGGCCCACTTTTTATAACCAGCGTCCAAGCCCAACAAATTCATTCTTGACCTAGTAGCTCTAATCAATGACAAACTCGTACACAACGAGTCGCCCAAGTAATTTGCCATCCAAATAAAACCAAAAGTTGGCTCACGAAGAATGTACATATCTTGTAAGTTGTAATTTGGTGTGGCCCAATTAAAATAATATAAACTCATACCTGCTACATTCACATTTCAAATAACCGTCATTACCTTGTGGGCCCAGGGAATAATAATCAATCATGTGCCTGGCGTAGATATTCATGCGATTTCATCATCAGATATTCAAAGTTGGCCGACAAACATTCTATAATCAACTTTTGGGCTCCACCATGAATATATCAAATTAAGCACAAAGCCCAAGACACTGGCCCAATCATGCTCCAAACCCTAGCAGACACGATTGTCAGCCGCCACACATCATCGGAACTTGTCCACCGGCCGGAAACAACGATCTTCGACCATCACCATAATCATCGAAGACCTGTCACTCACAACCGTAAAGTACCGCTATCACCATACGTCATCAGAAATCAGTGGCAACCACCATATTTCGTTGTTTATCTCTCTACCACCATAATTCCGCCGTCAACTACCATACTCTTCCACCACGATAGCTCAGCTTAGGTAGAACGCAGGAGCACAAGGTCTCAATTGTTACACAAAGAATAAGCTAGAACAGACTTACCTGGTCCTGAACAAACATCCATGAGGAACATCGAGAACCACAATTTGTATTCATGTAGATGAATAAACAGAGTCGGTGTACTAGTTTGTGGTATGAGAGAGACAAGCCTGTTGAAGCAATTCCAAGATGTATTTGATATAAAACCATGTCTGGCCCTTTAGAAAGAACCTTAATGCCTTAAAATATGAAATAGAGCCCAAATATTGAATAGCAAATGTTTTACTCAAGACTCTTGATAACGCCATCAATTGCAGTAGGATTATCCCCTTCAACGGCTACGGCATAAGCTTGCGGTGGTTGAACAGCCGGAGCAGATTATCATGGTCAGCAAGCAGACCATCAAGCTCATCAAAGGCAATGGAACCTTAACATCTGCTCCACCAGTTGGCATAAACTCCTCGTATATATAAGAACCCTCACGTATAACTTACCGTGTGTAATTTGACGGCACCAACACCATACAAAGCACCAGAAACCCTCACCATCCAAGCTTGTATTTAATCCAAGAAAGAGAGTTTTCATAAAGATGTAGAGAATAAGTGAAGCCAACCGCAAATATGGAAGGCCGTGGCCATGAAAACACTATACCAACCTTAAAAACACAATCATATCATTATCCCATTATACAATCACGACCTTCACTGATAACTGTTAACACCCATGAAGCCGGAATGACCATACACTCTAAACTAGGCAGTAGTGAAGGAACCCTAGCCGCCACACACCAAAACTTTCAGATTTTGTGGATAAATAAAGTCGCTAGATGAATAAAAACACACCCAAAAGTCACCAGATCTGAAATAACATCCAAACGACCATCGACCATACCAACTTCTCTTACTATATCTTCTACAAAACCAGATCTTAATTTTTCAGATATATGAATGAATACGAAATTTCATGAACCGAGATCTCTCCCCATTTACGAACATAAATTCCCCCGACACTGTGTAAACCTTCTTCTTGTTCTTCGAGTGACATCAAAAACTGAGCCTTTGAAAGACTTCAATGGCTCTGATACCACTTGTTAGTCCCGAAAAACCCGTGATATCACTCGACGATTCAATCGAACGCGGAATATAAGATCGAACAGTATGAACAAAAAGAAATATTTCATTGAATAACATAGTGTCGCTGCTTAGATCGCACACGGTTTCAACGAACCGTCTGGTACGATCTTCGAGAACCTTGCACACAATCCCTAGGATTGTCGGGTACAAGGTTCTCCTTTGGGGATTACATAATTGCTAAATGGGAGAGCTCTACCCTAATAATCTAGATAAGACTATATATAGGAGCCTCTATCCCATTGGCCCACATGGCCTAGCCCAAGCCCAAGTGCTAATCTAAACCAAATAAACATAAATAAATATAATAAAGATAAGCGTAAAACTCTGGACCTAACAAAGAGATCAAATCAACCGAGCACTTACATGTTTTTATTCATCTGTTGCACATTTACAGGAAGAATTCTCACTGAAATGTTTTATTTCGCAGATCGAGCCCAGAACGTATAAAGAAGCGTTGACTGAGGATAGCTGGGTGAATGCAATGCAGGAGGAGCTGCAACAATTTGAGAAGTTGGGAGTGTGGAGACTAGTAGACCTCCCTGAGAATCAAAAGTTGATTAAAACGAAGTGGGTTTTCAAATGTAAGAGAGACGATAGAGGAGTCGTGGTTTGGAACAAAGCACGATTAGTGGTACAAGGCTTTAGTCAGCAAGAAGGCATCGATTATGATGAAGTTTATGCACCTGTTGCTCGACTTGAAGCTATTCGGATCTTTCTGGCGTTTGCATCATGGAAAAATTTCAAAGTGTACCAGCTGGATGTTAAATCTACCTTCCTGTACGGAAAGATTAAAGAAGAGGTGTATGTGGGACAACCACCGAGGTTCACTGATCCACTACACAAGAACAAGGTCTATCTGCTGGACAAGTCGCTCTACGGTTTACACCAGGCCCCGAGAGCCTGGTACGAGACGCTTTCCCAACATCTTTTGGACAACGGGTTCATTAGAGGGACAGTAGATAGCACATTGTTCACAAAGGAAGTTGCAGGCCATCTTCTAATTGTGCAGATTTACGTTGATGACATTATTTTTGGTTCGACCAACGACGAGTTATGCAAAGAATTTGAGAATGTTATGAAGAAGAAATTCGAAATGAGTTCGATGGGGGAGATGAAGTTCTTCCTCGGGCTGCAGGTGGAGCAGATGCCCGATGGAATCTTCATTCACCAAAAAAAAATACGTAAAGGACGTGCTTGAAAAGTTTGATATGGCTCAATGCAGTCCAGCAGCAACCCCCCTTGCACAGAATCATGGTATTTGTCCTGACGAGAGTGGCGTCAAGGTGGAGGAGACATTGTACCGGTCAATCATCGGATCCTTAATGTATCTCACTGCTTCCCGACCGGACATCATGTACCCGACATGTCTTTGCGCCAGATATTAGTCGAGCCCAAAGCAGTCACATCTGACAATTGTCAAAAGGATATTACCATATTTGAAAGGCTGCCCAAGCATCGGCTTGTGGTATCCTCACTCGGGTGACTTTCCTCTAACAGGTTTCGCTGATTCTGACTTTGGAAGCTGCAAGCAGAATGCTAAGTCCACCACTGCTGGGTGCCAGTTCTTCGGAACTAGACTTGTTACCTGGCAGTGCAAGAAACAAACCGCGGTCGCTCTCTCTACATGCGAGGCTGAATACGTTTCGGCCTCCAGCTGTTGCTCACAGATCCTTTGGATCCAACAGCAGATGAGGGATTACGGTTTGCAATTCTTGGATACACCTATATTTGTGGACAATGAAGCGGCCATTAACATTACTAAAAACCCGGTTCACCACTGGAAAACTAAACACATTGAGATTCGGCATCACTTCATACGTGATTGCTATGAAAAGAAGTTAATTAGTATTGAATATTTGCACACCGATGAACAGAAGGCTGATTTTTATACCAAACCTTTTGATAGAAAAAGATTTAATTATCTTTTAAAATTGAATGGGTTGAAAAATTTGCTTTCTGGGAGGGTAATCGAGTGTGAAGCCGCGGAGGACGGCGATCAAAAGTGAACCACATCAAAGTAGTCAAGTTTTTGTTTGTACAGTTTATTTTTTGCATTTGATAAAAACCAAAAACACAAAAATATGTTTTTGTTTTTAGGGGAGAAAGTTTGCAGAAAAATACAAAAACATGATAAAATTACAAAAATACAAAAACATTTGAAAAAGTAAAAAATGAGTTTGTGTAAATAGGGGAAATGATAGTACATCGGCTAGACAGTGTAGTACGCTAAAGAAATGTAATGCAAAATGTGTTAAGCAATCTTGTAGATGATATGTCGATAGGTTTTTACACATTTAGTAGGTTTGTTCGTGATATAAACCTAAATTTACTTGCTTTTATGTGGGGAACATCTCTCGGATATATGGGTAACCCCCGAAATCTTGTTTGAAAGACCCCCTTTTCTGAGATACTAGGTCTTTATGCTTAGTGATATCTGGGGTATTATCCCGGGACTTCTGATAATGCGGAAGCAATGGCCTAGTCCCTGGAGAATACTTTACTGCTTGCTTGAAAAATGCCACACCCTCAAAACCACATGCGGAGTACCACCGCGAGGCGTGTGACATGACCAGGATCTTAGCCACTAATTAATTTGAACTGATTGGTTATTACTAGAATCATTAGGATAATTAGTGTCCCAATTTAAAATTTGTATTCATGAAACTTACAAACCACACACTCCATCTGATTGCAATGTCCATCCTAAACTGTATCGAGCAACCTGCAAAGCATGCAGTAGGGTGTCAACACAAAGTTGGCGAGTTCACTAGTTGTCCAGTTTTAGTTTTCGAAAACGTAAGTTGTTTAGATAAAACATTTATAATCACGTTATGGGGAGCTACCCCATCTGAAAGCTTACTAAACTGGCGTTATCGAAACTGTTGACGAAAAGATGTTGTGCCCCAAGTACAGGGGGGTTTATGTGTGTGTGTGTGGTAGCCGGAGAGGGTCACTGGAGTCCTCTGATTGCACACGAGGTGTGCGGCTGTGAGAGAGTGAAAGGGAGAAAAGGAGTGGGTCGGGTGTTGTGTGATCTCACCAGGAAAGAAGGGAAGTGCTGGAGAGGAGCTGGTTGGAGAACAAAGGGCATCGGAGATCGCCGGAATCCGGCTCCGGTCATCGGTCAGAAACGAAAGGGAACAAAGGGTGGATCTGATCTCTTGGGTGCGGCTGACTTATTTCTTTGTAGGGTTTGTGGGGTTTTATCAAAATAATGGTTTGGTTTATAAGATATTTAAATAGGCTAGGGTTTTAGGTTTAGGTTAGTCGGGTCGGGCCTGGCCCAAGAGTGTGAATTTGTTTATGCGTCTTGCCCCAACCGATTGGACCGGTTAGACTTAACTAACACGTATATAATTAAAGCTTTCATCGCGGATTATTATTTCGTAATTAATAATAATATTTATAAGAATAGTGACATTAATAAATACACGTGTTACTAAAATGCCCTTCTCTCGACAACGAGAGTGCGGGTTGTCACATTCTCCCCATGTTACAGGAATTTCGTCCTCGAAATTTAAGCAAAAGTCATACACTACGCTTTATATGTGTACATATAGACTCCATTACCATATGTAGATACAACCGGTTTCACGAAAGTCCACGAAACGAACATGTAAGTCACTTAGCATCTAAAATCACATAGTACGGAAATTCACGTAGCGTAAGATTCATAGAGTTTGTGCGTATCTCACATAGTATAGATTTTCACTAAATTGATTATAACATAAAGATGAGATCGCACGGGAAAACCCGAAGCGTCACATTATTCCCAAGTTCAAGAAATTTCGTCCCGGAATTTAGCGCGTAGCAAGTGACAAGCTAGTGTGTTTAAACTTTTACGCGGGGTGTCACATCATCCCCTTGTTGGTTTGAATTTTCTTCCCGAAATTCAGCTGTAGCCTCAGTGCTGGACGTAACATTTGTAAACAACTGGGGATACATGCGCATCATCTGGTTTTCCCGTTCCCAGGTAAACTCTGGGCCACGGCGCGGATTCTAACGAACTCGATCTGTTGGTATTATACCACGCTTGAGGGTTTTGATTTCCTGATCCCTGATTTCAACCAGTTCCTCAACGTAGCGTAGTTGGTTGTTGATCATGAGTTCCTAAAAGAACAACGAATGTTTCATCAGACAGACACTTCTTCAGATTAGGCACGTGAAAGACGTTGTGTACCGCATTCAGCTTTTTAGGCAGGTTAGTCTGTAAGCAACCTTACCGATCCTCTCGGTAATTTCGAATGGCCTGACGTATCGCGGATTAAGCTTGCCTCATTTAAAACGAACCACACCCTTCCAGGGTGAGACTTTAAGTAGGACTCGGTCCCCGACCTGGAACTCTAGAGGTTTCCTACGCTCATCAGCGTAGCTTTCCTGACGGCCACGAGCTGCCGCCATGCGTTGTCTGGTCTGGGCAATCTTATCCGTTGGGTCAAGTACAAGTCTCAGGCTGGTAATTTGGCTTCCGCCAACTTCCGAACAACCCAGAGGTGTCCGGGTGATAGACGGTGCTGCCTGAATGCTAGTACGGTAACTGTTGCTGGAAGAGATTTCTACAAAAGGGAAGTGTCACTCGCTTTCCATAGTCAATAACACATGCTCTCAGCATGCCTTTAAGGGTTTCAGAGAGTGCGTTCACACTGACCATCCATTAACGGGTGATAGACGGTGCTCATGTCTAACTGTGAGCCAAAGAATTTGCACACCGCCTGCGATGAATCGGATGCAAAACGTGGGTTACGATTATAGACAATAGAAGTTGGCACTCCGCTCCTAGCATCCACTTCTTTTCAGTAGGCGGTTGCAAGTTCGAGAACTCGTCAGTTTCTTTGGTCGTGTAATGATACCGGCAAATATCTCAGCAATGCTTCAGACAGGATAAGATAGGCTAGGAGCATCCCATAACTCATTTTCCAAGCGTTGGAATTGTGAATTCCTGGCATCTTCTAATGCTAGATGATAAGCTTTCGAGTTTAGGCCGTGAGGGATCGCGTAATCGGTCAAGGAAAGCGGCCCTTGCGACGTAAAAAGTCGCACGTTGAATACTTAGCGCAAGGCGGTTTGTGTCGAAGAAGTACCAAGGTAAAGCGTAGGAGTCTTCCGGATTCTCACTGGTTTTCTGAGTAGGTTCTGAGGTCGTCGAAAGAAATATGTGTGGAATTTTGACAGGATGGGATAAATTCGAACGTCGTGACTAGGTGTTGATCATATCGAGTTCGAAGAACAGTGCTTGCGATACCCTTTTTCCTCCGGGGTATTCCTTGGCTCGTTGCTCCAACGAGTAACGTTCGTAGAAAGTAATTCGTCCAAACGGAGGTTTGTGCAGAATAGAATAGGGTAAAAATCATAGAATTCGTGAAGCATATCACGAGTAGCGAGGATATGCAAGAAGGGTAGTCGCATTCGATGCGTTCAACTTGGGACAAAACATAAAGGCTTTGGGATTGGCAATAAGGATTTATCTGATGTCGATGAGGTAGCTGGTCGTACACAAGTTGTACGTGCTTAGAATAAAGAACATCGCTTGCCGATAAGGAGTGTTACACCGATGTGGTTAGCACAATAAGAAGTAGCTAGAGTGGGATGCTCATCGTGCAGATTTGTGAGTTTTAGGATCTTACTGAGACGGCTGTCAGGGTGTGATTTCTCCGATCGGTAAGAAATCAAATTCAAGCAGATTGTTCTAAGTCGTTCGAATGAGTTCGAAATAACGCTTGCGTCGTCGAGGGGTTTTGATGTGAAGATGCAGAAACAGGCTTTCGAAGAAGTATGATTGAAGTAACACGTTGCTGAATTTCAAGAGCTAAAAAGTTTTTCGACTAAAAGTTAAGTTTGTTGAATTCACCAAACTAAAGAGAGATCTAGCCAAGGCTTCTATATGAAGAAGCGTGGATGTTGTGATAAAGAAACGCCGGTAGTGAGGATACCGCCCTAAGCAGTAATTGTTGGTTCGTACAAAAGCTAGCGAAAGGATTTCACAGGATCAGAAAAGTCGTCAAAGATTAACGGCTCTGGAAAATGAAGGATAAGGTAAGCATCTAGGTCACCGTGCTCGTCGGTGGGTTGACTGGTTGTGTCTCCGTCGTGTCACTCCTCCACACATGTCGTTTTGTAAGAAAGATATCAATTTGCAGGGTTTTGGGGCGTGCTGAGGTATAAGGTTGGACTGGAATGAGGTTTCTCCATGTAACGAGGTATGTGGGGAACTAGCTTGGTGATTGATGGGAATGCGATACGATCGTTGGCACAACAATGAGAAGCACACACCGCGCATGCTTTTCATGTTCGAGATGTGCAAACAGAAACCCGAAAAGTGTTACTAAAATGCTCCAAGAATTCAGGTGATTGGTCGGATGAGGGAACAAGTCTCACCACTTAATTCCGAAAATGAATTACGTAAGTAAAAAGATGCGAATGACATCGTCGTTCCTTCTAACATCCCATGATATATGGATGGCTCCCCTTCGTCGCTTCGTTCTCGTATCTTCTCTGAGTGGTCCGTAGCAGGCCTCCTGTAAGCATGTATATCGTGTAAACGTTTCCCGCGTCGATTCGTCATAGTCCAGGGACGACGTTAGGAAATACGTGGGCGAGGACTTGGAATAACCGGTTCCTTGCCCTAAGTGTGTCATGGTTTCGAATCGAGGTTAGGAGAATTCACTCCTTCTTAGCGCATATCAAGTTTACGTAGTTTTCGTATAATTCACAGCGTCGAGTACTAATTACATAACTACATATTTACGCACATAAGCCAAATATATATATATATACACATCTACACACTGAGTTATGTACAAGTAAAGCCGATAATTTATAATTTACCAGGTGAGTACCTGAGTCTGACGAACCTTGCAATCCGGAATGTGGTGTCGTGGTGGTTTTTCATTAAGGAATGGTTATAGTCTGGTTTTCATATGAAAATATTTTACATCTTAAAAAATTTTTATATCTTAAACCTAGTTCACTATAACCAATGGCTCTGATACCAATCTGTCACACCCTCAAAACCACATGCGGAGTACCACCGCGAGGCGTGTGACATGACCAGGATCTTAGCCACTAATTAATTTGAACTGATTGGTTATTACTAGAATCATTAGGATAATTAGTGTCCCAATTTAAAATTTTCAAAACATGGTTTAAGTTTGCAGCGGAAAGGAAAGTAGAACATATCGTAATTTAAAACCACAAGTTTGTATTCATGAAACTTACAAACCACACACTCCATCCGATTGCAATGTCCCTCCTAAACTGTATCGAGCAACTTACAAAGCATGCAGTAGGGTGTCAACACAAAGTTGGCGAGTTCCCTAGTTGTCCAGTTTTAGTTTTCGAAAACGTAAGCTGTTTAGATAAAGCATTTATAATCACGTTATGGGGAGCTACCCCATCTGAAAGCTTACTAAACTGGCGTTACCGAAAATGTTGACGAAAAGATGTTGTACCCCAAGTCAATGTCTATCGTCATTGACCAAGATGCAAGGTCTACTAGTTCACGCCCGATCTCCCCCGGTCACGGTGTGAGGTTGTCAAACCTAATAGCGCTATCAACTAATAACCCGTTCGCCCCCGGCGATTAATCGGTACTATACGCAGCGACTTTACATGATAGAGATTCGTTTAGTTTTGCTAGTTGTGATATAAATAATATCCAAACGTATCTCCCCCGGAAATAGTAATTTAAAATATACCCATTTGCATTTTCCCCCGGAAATATTAGTTTGAAAGCATTCTTTAGTTTGTTCGTGTCCCTCCCTAGGACGCATGCTTTTAGTGTGTGAACTCACCTTGGTTTGCTCGGCAGACAATTTACTTGTGTTATGTTGGTCAACCATACCCTATTATGGTTATATATATTTATTAGGTTCGTATGCAAGTAACGTCTCGTATAAATTACACGTAGCATGTAAATCCACATTTCATATAATACACACAATATGCATAATGTACAGTAATGGCAACAGTAATACGTATCATACCAGCATATATGTTATTGGGCCTATCTTAGCATGTGAACAGTTAAACAACAACAGTTAAGCAACAACAGTAGCACACAGCCCATAACATCATTTTGTGTGGCCTAATAACTAAGCAAAGGAGTCCACTCGAAACCGTGTGGTCTCGACTCGAGACTATGAGTAGGGCTGTAAACGAACCGAACGTTCAGTGAACAGTTCGTGAACCGTTCGGCGGGAAGTTCGTTTATGTTCGTTCGTTTAATAAACGAACGAACGAACATGAACATGAAATTTCGTTCGATTAGTTAAATGAACGAACATGAACAGAGGTCTCGTTCGTTCGATTGTGTTCGTGAACGTTCGGTAAGGTGTTCGTGAACATTCGTTGATTTGCGTTCGCTTATGTTCGTATGTTTGTGTTTTAATTGAAGATCTTTGTACTTTCTTATATTTTATTTGTACTTTTTATATTATTAAACTTTTATTTATTTTATTACCCTAACAATTAAACTAGGAAACCCACTTTCACCTTGTTTATGCATCATTTCCCTTTCAGTTCTCATTATTTACATCGACGAATACGATTGACCTCTGTTCCATAATAAGGGATTCAAGTTCAAGTGCTACTCTCTGGGTCATCTATCTTTATCCTTCGTCGCGTTCGCTAAATTTATTTGTGTTCGTTTGTGTTCGTGAACCGTTCGCGAACACGCTCATTTCCTTAATGAACGAACACGAACATAAAATCTCGTTCGGTAAGTGTTCATGAACCGTTCGTGAACACATTTATTTCCTTAACGAACGAACACGAACAAGGCCTTGTTCGTGTTCGTTCGGTTCGTTTACAGCCCTAACTATGAGGTCTCGAGTCGCAATCCAGCGTTTTCGAGTCGCAACCGAAGGCCTCGAGTAGTGCATTTTTGAGTCGAGACCCTGAGGTCTCGGGTCAGGTCTTGAGTCGAGACCAGGAGATCTTCGAGTCACAACCTAGTTGGTCTCGAGTCCCCTAATGGGCATGCCTGGTCTCGAGTCACAACCTCACAGTCTCGACTCGCAACCACTGATGGAAGCACGGGTGGAAGCCTTCTTGAACATTTTCCAACTTTTGTACTATCCAATCAAATTTCGTGAGTATGTACTGTCCAATCAAAATTCACTAACATGTTTTCAACATTCAACTCTAATCAAATCAGATCAATCAGGAGGTTTTTCAAATATTCATCACATATTCAAACTGTTCATCATCGGGGTTTCTAGCATCATTGAGTTATCTCCTAATATTACAACTTTCCACAATAAATCTTCAAGAATCATATTAGGCAACCATACTTCTAACTTTTCGACAGGAAATTTCTATTTATTCTTTCCAATAAGAATCATTATTTTTATTCTCAAAAATCTATCAAATGTATAATATTCAGCTAATGTTTTATCAGTTCATGAATATTCATCAAGCACCCCTTTATTCGAGCATCAAATCAACATTAGAATAAGCACACAATCAGAATATGCAACATCAAATACCTCATTATTCCTATTCCTTCATGTAGCACTAAACCTCACTTTAATCTTATTTATGCCAAACTACTAGATATGCATATAATCGAGAGTCACGCAAAGAGCCAACCACTTATACAATTAGATACATGTTCACAGATTTGTTCAGCTATACATATCAGTCCCTATGTTGTCATAACAAGCAACTTCTACAAATCTGAATTGGACTCATAACCACTATCATTTTTCAAATCAAACAACTAAAACTAATCTCGGATAACAAGATTATCTATCACTAATTCATGACCACATCCTCTAACACTACACAATTAATAAATATGTATTTCGATTCACATTTCAATTCACAAATCGACAAAAGTGTACAAATCAGAATCACAAGACTATTATTTGACCAAGGACCACAAAAAGCATATAAACAAAGCCTATAAGTACTTACCAATCAATTCACATGTTGAACAGGCCCTCTGCCACCGTCACCTTTTTTTTCGCCGGCGTTACTGGTTCGTCGGAGAGCCACAGCCAACCATCGTCATCACCTCAGCTGCTGCCCCCTTCATTTCTGTCTCTTCAGTCCCGAGCCACCACCACCATAGCTAGGTGGGTGTGGGGGTGTGAGTGGGGAAGATGATGACCAAAGTACAAGGGGGTTTATGTGTGTGTGTGGTAGCCGGAGAGGGTCACTGGAGTCCTTTGATTGAACACGAGGTGTGCGGCTGTGAGAGAGTGAAAGGGAGAAAAGGAGTGGGTCGGGTGTTGTGTGATCTCACCAGGAAAGAAGGGAAGTGCTGGAGAGGAGCTGGTTGGAGAATAAAGGGCATCGGAGATCGCCGGAATCCGGCTCCGGTCATCGGTCAGAAACGAAAGGGAACAAAGGGTGGATCTGATCTCTTGGGTGCGGCTGACTTATTTCTTTGTAGGGTTTGTGGGGTTTTATCAAAATAAGGGTTGGGTTTATAAGATATTTAAATAGGCTAGGGTTTTAGGTTTAGGTTAGTCGGGTTGGGCCTGGCCCAAGAGTGTGAATTTCTTTATGCGTCTTGCCCCAACCGATTGGACCGGTTAGACTTAACTAACACGTATATAATTAAAGCTTTCATCGCGGATTATTATTTCGTAATTAATAATAATATTTATAAGAATAGTGACATTAATAAATACACGTGTTACTAAAATGCCCTTCTCTCGACAACGAGAGTGCGGGTTGTCACAAAAAATAGCGCCACCCTCAGCAGAAATAGACAATAAAATTACTAATCAATGCTGTTGTAAAAAAGATCCTCTAAAGGGGACCCACCAAAGTCGAAGAAGTTGTCATCTCTCTGCTGAACGGAAGTTCTGACCTGAGCTCTCACGACCTTCGCATTTAACCCCCTACAGATATCATCTAGGTATACTCACCTGTAAGACTGAATATTGGGATCTGGATACGGGAGTATATTCTGAGGTGGGACACATATGAAAGTTAAGCCTTAAAAGATTAAATCCGTATCCTGAACAGATTGAACTTTGTGTGAAAATTTAAAGTGGACCAGTATATCGACAATCAATGCAAATTGTTTAATGCTTAAAATGTCACCTAAGCTTAACGGTACTTGTATCTAGTCGGCAGCTGATATGATCCCCTAACACACTCACAAAAATATTGTATGTACTGTTTATTGCTTTTCATATTCAAAATCCAAAAAGATTTTAGTTTTTCATCTTATTTTCGACTACTGATGTTGGGGATCGGATGACCAAAGTCTTATGTGCTAAACATGTCGGATCTTGAGGGTTGGGGAAGCAGTATATTGTGGTATATGGTCGGTAATTGCTTAAATGTTCAAAAGTTCATTAATTTGAACTTGATTTCATTTCAGAAAATCAGCATCTTCATAAGTTGGTCAGCCAGGGTCATTAATTTGGACTTGGCAGACTAAACAGTTTACCAGGGTCATTAACTTGGACTTGGTTGACTGAGTGTGTTGTTAAAATCTTGAAAATACAAAAAGTTCATAATTTATCAAAGAGGTTTCGCTTGAAAACAAAGGTGGATTTGCTTCAATTGAGCATTCGCTTGAATGGGGTTTCGCTTGACCTTATCCCTGTCATTTTCAAGCGAGGCATCCAAGGCTATATATAGGGATTTGGGTTCCGCTTGAATTCATTCTCATCTGCTTTCGCTTCAAGTACTCTCGAGGCGATTTCAAGCGATCTCACAAAAACACTGATTTCTAGTCGAAACTCTGCCAAAATTTACCCAGATTTAGTATTATTAGTTGGTTAGCACAACTAGTAATATGGTGAAGGTAAGTATTCATCTTGATTCGACCTGATTTTATCTGTTTTTCTTGTGTCGGTGTTGTCAGGGTTGAAACTCATAGATCTAGGGTTCTAAACTGTGTAAAACTGAAATCAAATCATAAGATCTGTGTCGTTTTTGTATGTAGAAGATTGTGAGACGGTTTAATTGTTCCAGATTCTTGATTTTGTATGTTTGGCGATTTGAACAGAACTTCATGGTTAGATCTAGTTTGTTTTAGGGAGTGTTGGTGGATAAATTTGGTACCCTTGTGATCGGAATTGAACATAGATTATATCTACATCATTAATTTTACCTCAGATGTTTTAGAAATTTTTGGGTTTGTTGGTCAGTTTCAAGCGAAACGTAACAGGAACCTTTCGCTTGAATGCCTTTCGTTTGAAGGCAGTATATTACATGTTTCGCTTGAATTTTTTTTAATGTTGAATTTTATTCAAGTGGTTAATGTGTTTGTGTTATTGTGTTATTGCAGCCTTTGACAGTGATTTTCAATGCTTTGCATAATAGCTGCTGTGATTTGGACGTTGAAAGGAGTTCAAAATTATCTGAGTTTGCAGGAATTCTGGAGTTTATGAGGAGAATTCCTATTCAAAAAGCTTTGACAGATAAGCGTTTGGTGTTCAAGTCTCACATTAACTGTTTTTGGAAGCATGCAACATATGATGAAGATAGCAAAGTAATCAATTCGGTTGTCAAGATAAATGATGAAAAGAAACCAATCATTATTTCTGAAGCAGTCGTTCGTGAGATGATTAATTTTCCGGATGAAGAAGATACTCCGACAAAGTTTCCGGAAAGAATGGTCAAAGGTTGTTTGCTAAGAATGGGATACATAGGAGCTCTTAATGCTGTAAATTATTTGAAATCAAAGTTCACGAAACCTTATAAGTTTTTGATACATTCTGTTTTGATGAGTCTTAGTCACCAAAATGGAAGCTATGACGCTATGCGTGATTATCATATGAATATGGTTGTGGCTCTCGTGCTAAACAAAAAGTATAATTTCTCGCACATAGTATTTCATTATATGGTGGATGAAGTCACATCGAAGAGAAAGACTTGGTTATATCCGAGGTTCATTCAAATGATGATTGATCATGCGTATCCAAACATTGTCCGAGACGAGAATAATGATTTACTGATTCTTGCTCACATGGATAATGATTCTATCAAGAGTTTAGCTAGTTATCATCCAAATCATCCTGAACTGAAAGATCCAGTTGCTTTATTTGGTGCAATCAGAGATAAAAATTATCAGGATCCAGATCCAGTTAACCACCAAAACTGGAGAAATGAAGAGGAGATGAAGGAAGATGGTTATGTTAATGAACTAAAAGCTCTTGAAGGTTTTAAATCAACAAGGAATGAATGGTTTGTGAAGGAACAAAAGAAGTGGATCAGGAAGGCTACTCCAAAAGTGCAGCAAGGAGAAGGATCCTCGTCTCAACCTAAGAAGAAACAAAAGAAAGCTAAAACGTTGCTGATTGATGAATTTGATGTAGAAGCAGAGGTTGAGAAAGAAGCTGAAGTTGAGAAAGAAGCTGAAGCTGAGACTGTAGCTGAAGCTAATGTTGGAGTTGATATTCGTCTATCTCCTAATTCTCAATGATTGTTGAAAGATTTGAATATTTTCAATGAACAGGAGAAAGAACAAGTTGCTGAAGGTGCTCAAAGTGATGATGTTGATAAAGATACTACTTCTTCTGATGATGATATTGATGAAACTGAACGTTAAAAGATTGTAATATCTGAGTCAGCAAAAGAAGAAGAGAAGTAGAAAAGATGATGATGAGCCGTACATGCCTTCACAAGAAGAGGTTGCATCTCAAACTATCTCAAAAAGTAAAAAGAAAGGAGTTGTGAGAAAGCTTGTGCAAACTCCGAAGAAACCAAAAACAGTAAAGATCTTAATGGGCAAGAAACCTATTCAAGAAGTCAGTAAACCACCATCACCACCACCCGAACCTACACCTCATCAATCACCTCCAAAACAAACAACTCCACCAAGACAACCCACACCTCCAATCCATCAGTTATCTCCACTACATTTATCACCACCACATCAAGAACAACCTATCACTTCTTCACAACAAATATTTCAAACACCACCACTCTCACAACCTATCATTCAAACCACTCCTGGTTCTTCAGGGTCTAAAAGTTTTCCACCTATTCCTTCGAACATGAGCATTGGCCTTGAAGATGTTGGAGACTTTGATTTTGCCAATACTGCACAAGTTAAAAGCGTTGATGATAAATTTGAAAGAGTGATAGCTGAGAACAAGAAGCTGGTTAAGCATGTGAAGAAGGTTGAAGCTCAAAATGCAGTTCTATTGAAAAAGATCGAAGCTGATGAAGCGGAGATTGATATTATGAAAGTTCAAATAGCAGAGCATATGGAAGAAAAGAAACGTAAAGATGAGCAGAACAATTATTTTGAGCTCAAGAACAAAGAGTTGGAATAAGCTAAAGCACAGAAAGAGCACGAGATGTACATGATGAATAAAGTGCTAGAGAAGTTGCTTGGTAAGACTGTTGAGCAACAGTTTGACGAATTTAACATTGAAGAAGTTAGAGCTCATAAGCAAGCTGCTATACATGCTGAGATGCAAAAGAAAGGAAAGGAACCTGAAGGTACATCAGAGGAAGGGGATATAGTGTTAGCAGTAGTTCCTGTTGAAGATCCTCAACCAATTTCTTCGATTCCTGCTATTTGTGAGAAAGAAAGTATTGTTGAAGATAGTGATAATGAAGAGGATGAAGATGATCATGATGATGATGACGATGATGAGAAAGTGTATTCTGCAAGTAGTTCTAATAAAGATGACAATGACGATGATCAAGGTGCAACAGGGATTCCGGTTACTGAAACGTCTAAAGAGCAAACTGCGGGTGATCTGATGAATGATGCAGTGAATGAAGAGTCTGAGGATGTAACTGGAGAGGGGGAGACTGTTGGTGATCAAAATGTTGAAGCTGTTGAAAAACTGATCTTGCATATTGAACCTAAAGTTGAAGAGGGGGAGATCAGACATACTTACACATTGGATGAAGTTTTAAAGATGTTCAATGTGAAAGAAGATAATTTCAAATTTGATTTTGAAGAGGAGTTAAATGTGTTTGACGTGAATTAAAAGGTTGAATATCAGTATAAGTAAGTGGAAGATGCAGATCTCTATGATCGTGTTGAAGTAGAAGACTGCACAGATGAAGATAATGTTAATGCTGATACTTCAGAATTTCCAACTCTGACGGAGTTATTTGCTGAAGAAAATAGAGATGAATTGAGGCGTAAAGTTGATGAAATGCTCAAAGACAAAAACTTTGATGGCACAACAAAAGATCCTCTAAAAGAAGAACGTAAGAAATGGTTCAGATAGAGCAATGAAAGAAAGTTCAAGAGGCCATTGAAGTATTACATGAGAGATAGTAAAGTTTCACTTGGATATATCATTAGCTGGGGATTCTTACCCCAAGTGAATGCCTATGCAATTCGAAGAGAGTATGGGGTTCAGTACTTTGAACGCTTATGTGATGTTATGTCATTACCCTGGTGGGATGTTGATGAGTTGGCTCAAGTCAGAACGTTAGCCTATCCAGTGAGAAAGAACGATATTCGAATGTGGGGCTGTATAAAGTTTGAAGCATTGAAGAACTTCAGGCACTGGCAACCACATTACCCAAAGAAAGTTAGAAGAGTGAATCCTGAAACCGGAAATGAAGAAACTATTCTGAATATAAAGAAGCCACGAACTATGAAGAACATTCCAGTACCGAAGATGGAACAAGAGTTTTACAAAGGATTTATGGGATGGGTGTACAGTTGTTTGAAGACTGAAGCTATCATCACATATCGTGCTGGAAATGAGATCAGAAATATCTTTGTATATGATCCTCTTTGGCTGATGAATTGCTCTGCAAAGGATATTGAATGTCTATTCATTAACAAGATCTGGTTTATGCCTGAAGATAGAGAGCAAGCCATGCAGTTTCAACGTGTAGTATCTGTTTGTTTTCAGAAAGGTATTAATTCTGAAAATAAATGGAATTCTAAATGGCAAAAGATTGAGGAAGAGGAAAGATTGAAAGCTGAGAAAGCTCGGAAGGAGCAAGAAGAGAAAGATAAGATCTTGAGGTACACGTTAAATCAGAGAATGGCTGCTGAGGAAAAGAAGAGAGTCGACGAGAATGAAAAGCTTAGGAAAGCGTTACTGAAGAAGCCTAAGCCTCGTGAAGAGAAGTTCAAGTCCCTGTAAAGTTTGAAGACCAAGACTGAAGACTCCGGCTGTATTCAAGGGGGAGTTTGTTAGTACACTATGTCTAAAGCCTTTGTCTTAAGTCTAGGGTCTATATATGTCATGATTGTATAGTACAGGGGTGAAAATGTAAGTTTAAGTTTATGTGTGAGGTTTCGCTTGAATGTGTCTTCATGTTAATCTCAAGCGAAACCAGATAATCAGGGTTCGCTTGAGACTGGTTCAAGCGAAACCCGGTTGCCTATATATAGGTTGTAGTTGTTTCTCATTGAGCACTGATCCTTGAAGTTGTAACCGTTATTGTCACACCCCGACCGCGTAAAACAACAAATCGCGGCGGAAACATCGGGGCGTGTCGCGACAGAATTAATTGTTTCAAATCCATGGCAATTGAAGTTTCGTTTTATTGATTTCAAGTGTTACAATGTCTTAACAAACAAAGAAATACAACATAATTAACTAGTCTTGCATCTTTTATTGTCACTAAAGCCCAAGTCTGCCTATGTGTATCTTGATCATCTTATGCAACAGCTCCTGAAAAACACATGTGAAAATAGGTACGTCAGCATAAAAATGCCTGTGAGATACATAGGTTTTGTGAAAATAGGTTTCATGACTTATGTTTGAGAAAATGTTTAGTCATGAACCTTGTTATTTGCTTTGCTTTGTAAATCATTTGAAAATCGATAAGATCAGATGATAAGTAAAATAAATGTAAGGTTAAATGAATAACCAAGTAAAAATATGTTTGCATAAGATAAGATGTTTATAAATCAATGTCTTGTGAAAAGTATGTTATTTGTATAAAATGTTCTATGTCTCAAACTGAAATGATTCAAATAACGCTATGATATGTAATACCATACAAACACTTATATATAGGAAGTACCAGCGGCGTATCCACCATGCTTGTATCATATTACACACGCATCGTTACTTAATCACTTAATCAAACCAAACCAACCAATGTAAGAAGTCTATGTTTAAATCAATTGTCAAATGTATTGGGTAATATGTCAAAGTATTCATGTCAAGATGTAAATCATATCAAAATGTCTATGTCAAATATCCATGTCAAACGTCTATGTCAAATATCCATGTCAAATGTCTATGTCAAATATTCATGTCAAATGTCTATGTCAAATATCCATGTCAAATGTCTACGTCAAAATGTCATGTATGGCAAGTGAAATGTCTCAACTAAACCATATACACAAAAACAAAGTATTGAAGTAAAACTTGGTTTTAAATCAAAGTTATGTTTTGTGGGAAATGCATGATCAAATGTCAATCATGTTAAAATGTCTATGCCGAAATGTCTATGTAAAACGATGTACTAAGTAATGCACACAATTGGGCACACCTAGCATGAAATGTCATAAAATCATGTACTATAATGTACTAACGAACATAGCAGGTATATGATGTGAAGACTGGAAAGCATGAAAGTAACAAGTAGGCACATGTGTTCCACCCCAAAACAGTTTGGAAAACAGTAAAAAGAGGGGTCTATGTACTCACTTGAGATTGCTCAGATGTCTAAAGATAATCACCAAGTAATGCAAGAGATCTCGGAATCAAACGACACCTAATATAGGTAACTATGTTAATAAACCGGACCTATCTCGGAAGACTGGGTAGCATTAGGGTTTGTAAACCAAATGAGTGTAGGAACTCACGTGATATAGTTTAACAAAGCCTACATACTAAATGAAACTTAACCTTAGTCTTATTGACCCATTATGATCCGTTTAGGTAGCTTATGCTACTTTAACGCATCGTGCGCGTGAAACGCGTTCGGACTGCCTAACTAGTCCTATGACAAGTATTATATGCCTAAACATGTTACATAATCAGTTATGTGACAAAAGTTTAGGTTACATATGCTTAATTACCAATTATACATGAAAAGGGTATTCTGGTAATTTACCTAAGGCATATAAACTACTTATCATACAACTACTTAAACGAAGCGACCATAAGGTATAACCTTGGAAGGTTATTCCCTATATACTATGGTCACCTAATGTATTTGGTCGGATCCTAATGATCGACCAAACTGGGTCAGGTTCGAAGGTATAGGCGATTTATTAGATCGCTTACCCTACGACCCTAGACAACGTGGTAATCAGTAGGCATAGTCCCAAGGGACTATGACCATCGTGATTACAATCACGTTGCGAAGTTCAAACGAACTTCGCATTGACAATTACTGGTCAACGCTGAAAGTCAAACAAAGTTTGACTTTCTGACTCGAAAAGCAGTAAAATAAGGAAAAGAACGAAAGAATACTTACGAAGGGTCGCCGAATGCTAATCCCGATTCAAGAATCTCAGGTATGAAACAATGGTTTCAACTTAGAGGTTCTCAAATCAGAATTCTAGTGATTTTAGCAATGGGGGGTATGGGGTATTTATAGGAATACCCGAACCGTTAAGATCGTTTCATGGAAAACGTGCCTTAATCCCATCCGTACATGTGTTGCAAAGTTATGGTGTTTAGGTGTTTAAATTCCATCCATACATGTGTTGCAAAGTGATGGTGTTTAGGTGTTTAAATTCCATCCATACATGTGTTGCAAAGTTATGGTGCCTAAATTCCATCCTTATCCGCTGATTAAGCAAGTTTAGAATGTGTGGTTGTGAATTAAACAACGGCTAATACATCGAATCTGGTCCCGAATGCGAAAAACTGAGTTTCTGCATGTTTTCTGTCCAGCATAGGCAGTCGCGTAGCGCGACGGGTAAGCCTATAGGGCTCGCGCTACGCTAGCACTCCCCTGAATCAGAAAAGTTTCAAAAGTGACAGGTTTAGTCCCTGCAGCCCGTTTAAGCGATTTTCGATGCGTTTGAACCCCGTTAACCTCATTTCAAGGCTCTAAAATGAAGTTAAAGTATAGAGAACTCAAAACATGTTCAAAAATATCTCGTATGTCGGTTCGTTTGGCCGTACGATCGCGATGTTCGCTTAATTACGACGGAACGCGCATAAGCGCGAAAAACGATCCAAATGACGCGACGAATGGATTTTTCTTAAGGAGAACACTAAAATATAATGTATTCATGCTTTCATAAATTTTTGGATGTCCGGATGTATTCAGAACGTAAGTTATGCGCGAAAATGCAAACTTGTGCACTTTTTGACACTTTTAGTCCCTGAATGACCCAAAAGTTTATTTTAGCACACCGAACACCTCAAAGCCTATTTCTAAGCTATGTGAAGGGTATTTATGGTATGTTTAACTTATGGTCATGCTCCGGAATGTCTGTTACAGTTCAAATTGGCATACTTTCGCAGTTTGTCAACTTTAGTCCCTGTAAGCGATATAACTTGATTTCACCACACCAAACCTTCCAAAACTTATATATAAGTTATGTAAAGGTTATTTAAGGTATGTTAAGCCTATTTCACTATTCCAGAGTGTTCGTTGGATTAAACTGGTTATATTTACGCATTAGTGCGCGTATAACCTTCCAGAAAGCGATTTAGAGTTTGAAATCGAACAAGAGTTGATATGTGCAAAAGATACACATATTTATACAAGTCCAAAGTATGAAATACAATATTTCATTGGTTTGGCATTTGTTTGATGGTTGAAATGACACAGGTGTTACAGTCTCCCCTACTTTAGGAAATTTCGTCCCGAAATTTACTTTTAGAGGAAACTTGTGGAGACAGCTGTGACGGTTTTGCCTTCGGACAAATCCATTGAGCCCTTAAGTAAAACTCTGGGCCATGTTAGGATTCTTAGCAAAGATGTCAACCCTCAAATTGAAGTCATTGTAGTAACAAAACATGGAGTTTTGAACTATAGACAGGAGAACAGTTCCCGTGAAGAATTATCATAGGAAACTTGTGTGTGCTTGAAATCAGAATTGGGTAGTGTGAGAATAAATGACATTGGTCAAAGTCCAAGACTTCTCCCGTATCATTACTCTTGCCACTGTTGGTCTTAACACATGACAAAACTTCCTGTGGTTCCTATGCACTGAACTCCATAATTATGTAGGCCTCCATAATTACGTAGTTCCTTGCACAGTCCGCACAGTTTATTTCATAATGCGTATGGGGAAAAATCAAACAAATAATCCTGTGGTGAATTAATCTTGACTGCAATAGAGTCTCTTTAACTAGATCACCAAAGGATTAGATTAACTAACAATCTCTTGATTTAGACCACCCGAGGGCCTATTTAACTACATAAATACATGACATATTTAACTAGATTGTCGAACCAATCTATTTAACTTAGATCGACGTAGGATCTCTTTAACTAAACTACCCACGGGGAAAATTTAACCACATCGACGTAGGATGTATTTAACTAGATTGTCGAACCAATCTATTTAACTTAGATCGACGTAGGATCTCTTTAACTAAACTACCCACGGGGAAAATTTAACCACATCGACGTAGGATGTATTTAACTAGATTGTCGGACCAATCTATTTAACTTAGATCGACGTAGGATCTCTTTAACTAAACTACCCACGGGGAAAATTTAACCACATCGACGTAGGATGTATTTAACTAGATTGTCGGACCAATCTATTTAACTTAGATCGACGTAGGATCTCTTTAACTAAACTATCCACGGGGAAAATTTAACCACATCGACGTAGGATGTATTTAACTAGATTGTCGGACCAATCTATTTAACTTAGATCGACGTAGGATCTCTTTAACTAAACTATCTACGGGGAAAATTTAACTACATCGACGTAGGATGTATTTAACTTTATCAACACATGTTGCCCCTAAACTTTGGGATAGTACTTTATAATCCAAGGAACTTTACTACAAAGTAGAAGTCCCTTAAGGATTTAAGATAGTACCTTTTTAAATATCCTACTACGAATCCTTCATATGGAGATAAGAAAGATTCTATGAGGATTTGGATAACGAATATCCAGAGTATACAAAAACACAAAATGCTTAAAAGGAAATACAAGATGCATAAACACATAGTCACATAACCACAAAATTGTTTATCTAGATCTTTAATTTGCAAGTTTTGTTTTGTTAATTATGTACATGCATTTAAAGCACACTAGGAAATCCATTTCATGGATTTCATTCGGCACTTTAAACATTAACAAGAATCTAACTATGAAGATAGAAAGATCTTCCACAAATTCGATTTCGTTTTCAAGAAAACGCAATATTCGAATTAAGGTACAATAATTTTGAAGATACGGAAATACCCTTAGGTACCCTATTAAGAATTTATAGTGGTACGTTGGGTATTCTTACAGAGTTGTAACTTGCGCCTTGTACTTCGTTTCTTTGCAAGAGACGGGTACTAAGGATTTCCGTGGAAAACGCAAGAGATAATAAAATGGAAGAAATTACTGGGTAGTCTGTTCTTCAAGGAATACGATTCCTTGATTGTCGGTATTGTAGGGGATACGTTGTTTATACATGCCATCATATTTGTACATTGCAATGCAAAATAAAAAGATTTATTTATAAACAACCACAACAACAACTATTTCATGGACCCTGACAACAAAAGAAAATAATACATAAGGCTTGATTATTTCTAAACAACATTGTCTTTTAGTTGTTCCGATGCTCATCCTTGCGCTGGATTCGCGTTAGCAATCCTTGGGCAATTTCTTCGGAAATGGCCCATCTCGTTACAGTTGAAACAAGGACCTCGTGGAAGACGAGCTTGAGCAGGATTTACTTGAGGTTGGTTTGGACCAGCTTGGTTCGGGGTAAAACGACAAGCATTTGCCAGGTGACCGAGTCGCCCACATGATGCACACAAACGACACTGTAGGTGAGCTAAGTGGTGTGCATTACATTTGTCGCATATCGGTGCAGTACCGGCATAAGGTTTCCTTGCAGGAGGCTGTGCTGGTTGGTTGCGGGTGGTTTGGTTAGGTTGAGCAGCAATCGCAAAATTCTGCGAAGCCTTACGCTTCTTATTCTTGGACACCTCAGCATGTTCTTCCTTTGGTTCCACTTGAGCAGTCTTGTCGGATGGTCTTGGGTCGCCTTTTCGAAAAAGCTTTTTCTTTCTGATGTGGGATTCAGTTAGAGTAGCTGACAATTCAATGGCTTGTCTGACAGTAGTAGGGTTGCTGCCAGTAACAATATCCTGAACTAGGTCAGGAAGACCATCAGTATATTTCTCGATCGCCTTATCCACAGGAGTAACCATAGCAGGACACAACAGGCTCAATTCTTCAAAACGGTCAGTATAGGCTCGATGTTCACCACTGTCTTGCTTCAAATCATCAAACTCCCTCTCCAAAGCTCGCAGTTCATGACGAGGACAGAACTCCCTCATCATAAGAGCTCTAAGCTCGGCCCAAGTCTGTGCTAGTGCAATTTCAGCACCCCGGTCTCTCATAATCCCGTTCCACCATGTAAGAGCCCTCTTCTGAAACACGCTCGAAGAAAACTCGACCTTGCGATTTTCAGGACACTGAACGTGACGGAACGTATTCTCAATGCTCTCGAACCATTGAAGAAGCCCAGTTGCTCCCTCTGAACCACTAAACTTGAGCGGTTTAGCCGAGTTGAAACTCTTGAAGTTGCAGGGAGCATTGTTGTTGTTGATGGCCTGCATCATTTGAGCATAAAGATTTGGGAAGGCAACAGCCATTTGTTGCGCGATGATTTCCGCCAGTTCGGCATTTGCCATCTGATTGTCGCGTCGAGGAGGCATTCTAAAAGAGGAAACATGAAAGGAAACGAGTGAGAGATTTAGACGAAAAGAATGAGATGAAACAAATCTGATGAAAGCAAGGGTAGTGGTCATTTGTTTGGTACTACAAAGCAACAAACGACCTCGGTGATTAGTCAAAGTGAATAGGTCAAAAATAATGTATCGCGAAGACATGCTCGCCTATAAGTGAACACTCATCCCAAGAATTCCCAGGTAAGCACAACTGGTCTCGCGTCTGATGAGATGTATACGAAGTGCTTGCCTAGACAGAAATCCCAGAATACAGGCATTCACCCTTCCAGTTTGCACGTGTTCACATTATTTAAAACCCAAAACCTTTACGAGATTTTGAAAATTCAAAGGGGTTCAAAACCATATAACAGAGGGTTCAAAACCTTGTAATCAATCATCCTAGAACAGATGATTAGTTTTCAAAGCGGTTTTGAAATTTATGTTCTTGTTGTGGTAGTCGCCTAAGGATAGGCGACGGTATTGTTTTATGACTAAACGCAAGTAAACTCGCGTTAGGGTCCTAAGAAGGTTATAGACTAGGTCAAAGCATTACTAATAACCAAATTCCCTATAACCATTGGCTCTGATACCATCTTTTCTGTCACACCCCGACCGCGTAAAACAACAAATCGCGGCGGAAACATCGGGGCGTGTCGCGACAGAATTAATTGTTTCAAATCCATGGCAATTGAAGTTTCGTTTTATTGATTTCAAGTGTTACAATGTCTTAACAAACAAATAAATACAACATAATTAACTAGTCTTGCATCTTTTATTGTCACTAAAGCCCAAGTCTGCCTATGTGTATCTTGATCATCTTATGCAACAGCTCCTGAAAAACACATGTGAAAATAGGTACGTCAGCATAAAAATGCCTGTGAGATACATAGGTTTTGTGAAAATAGGTTTCATGACTTATGTTTGAGAAAATGTTTAGTCATGAACCTTGTTATTTGCTTTGCTTTGTAAATCATTTGAAAATCGATAAGATCAGATGATAAGTAAAATAAATGTAAGGTTAAATGAATAACCAAGTAAAAATATGTTTGCATAAGATAAGATGTTTATAAATCAATGTCTTGTGAAAAGTATGTTATTTGTATAAAATGTTCTATGTCTCAAACTGAAATGATTCAAATAACGCTATGATATGTAATACCATACAAACACTTATATATAGGAAGTACCAGCGGCGTATCCACCATGCTTGTATCATATTACACACGCATCGTTACTTAATCACTTAATCAAACCAAACCAACCAATGTAAGAAGTCTATGTTTAAATCAATTGTCAAATGTATTGGGTAATATGTCAAAGTATTCATGTCAAGATGTAAATCATATCAAAATGTCTATGTCAAATATCCATGTCAAATGTCTATGTCAAATATCCATGTCAAATGTCTATGTCAAATATTCATGTCAAATGTCTAGTCAAATATCCATGTCAAATGTCTACGTCAAAATGTCATGTATGGCAAGTGAAATGTCTCAACTAAACCATATACACAAAAACAAAGTATTGAAGTAAAACTTGGTTTTAAATCAAAGTTATGTTTTGTGGGAAATGCATGATCAAATGTCAATCATGTTAAAATGTCTATGCCGAAATGTCTATGTAAAACGATGTACTAAGTAATGCACACAATTGGGCACACCTAGCATGAAATGTCATAAAATCATGTACTATAATGTACTAACGAACATAGCAGGTATATGATGTGAAGACTGGAAAGCATGAAAGTAACAAGTAGGCACGCGTTCGGACTGCCTAACTAGTCCTATGACAAGTATTATATGCCTAAACATGTTACATAATCAGTTATGTGAAAAAAGTTTAGGTTACATATGCTTAATTACCAATTATACATGAAAAGGGTATTCTGGTAATTTACCTAAGGCATATAAACTACTTATCATACAACTACTTAAACGAAGCGACCATAAGGTATAACCTCGGAAGGTTATTCCCTATATACTATGGTCACCTAATGTATTTGGTCGGATCCTAATGATCGACCAAACTGGGTCAGGTTCGAAGGTATAGGCGATTTATTAGATCGCTTACCCTACGACCCTAGACAACGTGGTAATCAGTAGGCATAGTCCCAAGGGACTATGACCATCGTGATTACAATCACGTTGCGAAGTTCAAACGAACTTCGCATTGACCATTACTGGTCAACGCTGAAAGTCAAACAAAGTTTGACTTTCTGACTCGAAAAACAGTAAAATAAGGAAAAGAACGAAAGGATACTTACGAAGGGTCCCCGAATGCTAATCCCGATTCAAGAATCTCAGGTATGAAACAATGGTTTCAACTTAGAGGTTCTCAAATCAGAATTCTAGTGATTTTAGCAATGGGGGGTATGGGGTATTTATAGGAATACCCGAACCGTTAAGATCGTTTCATGGAAAACGTGCCTTAATCCCATCCGTACATGTGTTGCAAAGTTATGGTGTTTAGGTGTTTAAATTCCATCCATACATGTGTTGCAAAGTGATGGTGTTTAGGTGTTTAAATTCCATCCATACATGTGTTGCAAAGTTATGGTGCCTAAATTCCATCCTTATCCGCTGACTAAGCAAGTTTAGAATGTGTGGTTGTGAATTAAACAACGGCTAATACATCGAATCTGGTCCCGAATGCGAAAAACTGAGTTTCTGCATGTTTTCTGTCCAGCATAGGCAGTCGCATAGCGCGACGGGTAAGCCTATAGGGATCGCGCTACGCTAGCACTCCCCTGAATCAGAAAAGTTTCAAAAGTGATAGGTTTAGTCCCTGCAGCCCGTTTATGCGATTTTCGATGCGTTTGAACCCCGTTAACCTCATTTCAAGGCTCTAAAATGAAGTTAAAGTATAGAGAACTCAAAACATGTTCAAAAATATCTCGGATGTCGGTTCGTTTGGCCGTACGATCGCGATGTTCGCTTAATTACGACGGAACGCGCATAAGCGCGAAAAACGATCCAAATGACGCGACGAATGGATTTTTCTTAAGGCGAACACTAAAATATAATGTAGTCATGCTTTCATAAATTTTTGGATGTCCGGATGTATTCAGAACGTAAGTTATGCGCGAAAATGCAAACTTGTGCACTTTTTGACACTTTTAGTCCCTGAATGACCCAAAAGTTTATTTTAGCACACCGAACACCTCAAAGCCTATTTCTAAGATATGTGAAGGGTATTTATGGTATGTTTAACTTATGGTCATGCTCCGGAATGTCTGTTACAGTTCAAATTGGCATACTTTCGCAGTTTGTCAACTTTAGTCCCTGTAAGCGATATAACTTGATTTCACCACACCAAACCTTCCAAAACTTATATATAAGTTATGTAAAGGTTATTTAAGGTATGTTAAGCCTATTTCACTATTCCGGAGTGTTCGTTGGATTAAACTGGTTATATTTACGCATTAGTGCGCGTATAACCTTCCAGAAAGCGATTTAGAGTTTGAAATCGAACAAGAGTTGATATGTGCAAAAGATACACATATTTATACAAGTCCAAAGTATGAAATACAATATTTCATTGGTTTGGAATTTGTTTGATGGTTGAAATGACACAGGTGTTACAGTTATGCTGCCGGATTTTTCTGTGATCTATTAATGAGAAATAGTGTTTAAAGTGATATTCTGTCTATTTCTACTCCATTCTCTTTGATTCAACCTGATTGTGTGATTCCTCTAAACAGTTGTATTTTGACTCGGATTGACTCACTAGATCGTCAATATCGATTCTTCAGCATCCATATTATTTGACACTGCCGCCGATTATAGCTTCATGTCTGTGGAATTTAAACGCATGCTTGGAATAGAATCTAGTAGATTAGAAATTCCTTATTCTATTGAGCTAGCCAATGGTAAACTCGTTGAATCGGGCAAAGTTGTTAGAGGCTGCTCATTAGAACTTGGCGAACGAAATTTTAGCATCGACCTCTTACCTATTCAACTGGGTAGCTTCGATGTAGTAGTCGGAATGGACTGGTTGTCTAAGAACAAAGCTGGAGTTATTTGTCATGAGAAAATCATTCGCATCCCTTTAACGAATGGTGAAACTCTCATCGTGCATGGAGAAAAGCGAGACGCGCCTCTTCGAATCATCAGTTGTATGAAGGCACAGAAGTTCTTAAGGAAAGGATGTGTTGCCTTCCTAGCACACGTTGTAGATAAGAAGGCTGAGGAGCCGAAACTCGAAGACATTCCTGTGGTGAAGGAATTCCCTGATGTTTTTCCCGAAGATCTGCCAGGACTACCTCCTCAACGACAAGTCAAATTTCATATAGACTTGGTTCCAGGAGCCGCTCCTGTGGCCAAGGCTCCCTATCGACTTGCGCCATCCGAAATGCAAGAATTATCTACACAACTCCAGGAATTGTTGGATAAATGATTCATAAGGCCAAGCTTCTCACCCTGGGGAGCTCCAGTATTGTTCGTGAAGAAAAAGGATGGAACTTTGCGGATGTGTATCGATTACAGGGAACTAAACAAGCTCACGATCAAGAATCGGTATCCGCTACCGAGGATTGATGACTTATTTGATCAATTGCAAGGATCAAGCTACTACTCCAAGATCGATCTTCGATCTGGATACCATCAATTAAGGATACAAGAGAAAAGCGTACCAAAGACTGCATTCAGAACACGCTATGGGCACTACGAATTTCTTGTGATGCCATTCGGGCTAACGAATGCACCAGCGGTCTTTATGGATCTGATGAACCGCGTATGCAAGCCATATCTCGATAAATTCGTGATTGTATTTATCGATGGTATCCTGATCTACTCGCGAACGAAAGAAGAGCACGAGCAACATCTCAGAACCATCTTGGAACTACTGAAGAAAGAGAAGCTTTATGCAAAGTTCTCGAAATGCGAATTCTGGATTCGCGAAGTACAATTTCTTGGTCACGTCGTGAATAAGAAGGGCATTCATATAGACCCGTCCAAGATAGAAGCAATAAAGAATTGGGAGGCTCCCAAGACCCCAACTGAAGTTCGACAATTTTTGGGCTTAGCGGGCTATTATCGGCAATTCATCGAGAATTTCTCAAGGATAGCCCAACCGCTAACGACCCTTACTCAGAAAGACAAGAAATACGACTGGGGTCACAAATAAGAAGAAGCCTTCCAGTTACTCAAGAATGTTGGTGCACTGAATGTCTCCTGACTACGTCTTATCGAGTCTTTAGGTCTAGTTGGTTAGAATTAGGGTTTACATGTAAAAGTGCTTGTTAGCTTGAAAGTGCTTGTTAGCTTGAAACTGTTGTGTCATTTCAAGCTAACAGGCCAAGCCTATATATAGTTGGTGTATGTGTCATTTGAAGCTATCAGAGGTCATAGCTTGTGAGACGAGGTGCTGCCAAAATCTTGTTAGAAACGATTGTAAAGTCTCGGAAATCATTAATAGAGAAGAAGTTAAAAGGATATATGCTGTTGTGACTCAGTTTACTTTGATTCCGCCTCTTTAAACTGAGATGAACTACTTTTACTGACGTTTAGGGTCACGCAAACGGTCCAACAATGGTATCAGAGCTCAGGACGAGGAGTTCATACCATAGCAGCTTGATTTTACCGGATTTTCTCATTTCTACTTACTTCTTCTCATTCTTTTTCTGATTCAGACATAATTCACGGATGAAATGGCCTGAAATTAACACATATCAAGCGAAATACATAGTTAACTAATCCTTGAAAGTTTCAGACTAAAACACGGCTTAAAACTGATCAAATTCGTCTGATAGCTTGAATTTTTTCATGAAATGATGACATCATAGGCCTGATAGCTTGAAATAGCCTGATAGCTTGAGCCTGATAGCTTGAAATAGCCTGATACCTTGAGCCTGATAGCTTGAACGAGCCTGATAGCTTGAACAAGCCTGATAGCTTGAACGAGTCTGATAGCTTGAACTAGCCTGATAGCTTGAACGAGCCTGATAGCTTGAACTTGCATTATCAGTTTCGCTTGAAAGTTGCTGATTCTACTTGAAACTATTTCGCTTCAAGTGATCTTGTTTGAACTTGTTATTTTTCAAATTCAAGAATATTTCCAAGTATTTGTTGAATATCTCAGGTATTTGAAGATGTCAAGCAACGGTGAAGAATTCTACAACACATTCTACAACGCATTCACTTTCGAATCGACAGATAGAAGATCCGAGATGAGAGAATATTCGAAGGAGATTTCGGAGAATTTGAAATTCGAAAACATGTATGGAAGTCAACAAAAACACCGAAGCTAATGAAAGTTGAAGATTATCACTGATGGAAAAACAGATTTGAGGGTTGGGTAAAAGCTTTCGCTCCTGAAAGCTGGTTAAAAATGATAGATGGATACACTGAACCAGTAAAAGAGGGAGGAGAGTTAATATATCTAAAAGATTTTTCAGACATAGATGTAAAAAATGTTGTGGCTGAATATAAGATGATCACATTAATCAAACAGTCAGTGAGAGAGGATATTATCTCGTTACTTGAACAAGAGAAAACTTCAAAGAGTTTGTGGGAAGCGTTAGGGAGAAAGTGTGTAGGAAGTAATGAAATTGTCAAAAACAAAAAGAAATTGTTGCGTAAAGAGTTTGATTTATTCAGTTGTATGAAAAATGAATCTGTTTGTAGAATGATCGAAATATTTGGGCATCTGAAAATGAAGTTAGCCAGACATGAAATCACATATTCTGAAGAGGATTTGGTGGATAAATTGTTTGATTCATTGCCAAATGATCAAGAGTGGCAATACTTCGCTTTAATGTTGAAGAACACAATCAAGCCTGAAGATTTGAAAGTGGATTTGCTGATTGAAAGACTTGAAAACCATGAGTTGGAGATAAAGAGATCTAAAGTCAATAATCCAGCTTATCAGCAAAATGTGGAGCTTTACTACAGAGGAAATGCACCACAGGCTGGATCTCCAAAAACAACATTTTCTGCAGAAAGTTCAAGTTCAGTGAATAATGAAAGTCTTCACATTGGTTTTCACAGTGGATCTTCTTCAAACACTTCAAACCAATCTGTTTCAAAGAATTTGTTTCAGTGTAATATCACAGTGGATCTGAAGAATGGGCAGAATTTCAGCGAAGAATCGGCAAAACAACAGATGGTTTTCTTGGCATGTGTACTTGAATCGTATGAAAGCCTCGTTGCAGGGAAGATTGGAAATACCAACTTGACGAAAGAAGATTATGACCAATTAGACCCCGAGGAGATGGAACTAATGGATATAAGATGGTGCATGGCCAGTGCTGTTCGTCGGGCACAGCGGTTCATGGAGATCACAGGGAGAAAGTCAATTGGTGGACCATCTACCAAATTGGGATTTGATAAATCAAAGGTGACATGTTTCAAATGTAAACAAAGAGGTCACTTTAAGCGCGAGTGCAGAAATGCATATGCTGATGATGATTCTGCAAATCCGTTCAATGAAGACTATTACAAGAAAGCGATTTACCATCAAAACAAGTCTGAGCCACCAAGATTGAAACAGCCTGAAGAAAAATCAAGGGCTCTTGCAGTTATATATGACGATGAAGGTTACGACTGGAGTCAAGTATGCCCTGAAGAAGATGCAGTTGGATATGCATTTGTGGCTAATGCTGATCCTGATAGATATTGGAAAATTAAACGAACCATTCAAAGAAGCACAGAAAGCAAAAAGATGGAATGAAGAGTTGGAATGTTACATGGATCCACGGGGTAATCCAGTTGTTGACCCATCAAAAGTGGATTTCGAAGTTGTAACAAATTTGGTTCCAAGGCAGGCTACTTTCAACACACGAAGGTTATCTGATAAAGCATATTTGCCTGATTTGGAGAAGAAGATTAGAGAAGTTTGTGAAGCAAGTCTACCGAAGGTGGTAGAGATGAAGAAGAGAAAAGAAGAAGAATTGAAGAAGATGATTGAAGAAGTAAAGAATGTTGTGAAGATTGCTGCTGAAGAAGATCAGAAAGCTGAAAAAGAACAGAAGATAGAAGAAGCACAGAAAGAAGAAAAAGTGGAGAATAAAGACCAAGATCAGAAAGCTGAAACAGAAGAACCGGTGCTTAATGAGACTAAGGTTAGAAAATCTTCTGATCTATCGAATGTTGAATTGGTTGAAAACAAATGCAGGAATTGCATAGAAATGTGCAAAGCCTATACTGAAAAAGATGACATCATAAAAACAAAAGAAAATGACATAGTTAAACTTGAAAATGGTTTCATAACAAAATGTAAAGATATGATTGAAACAGAAGAAATGTTGAAATTAAAGGTCGAAAAGCTAACACAGAAGTGTCAAGATCTTGAAAAGGATAATGATGTTTATAGACAACTGTGTTCAGCAAAATGTGTTGATTGTGTTAAAAAAGAATCTAAATTTCAAGATTTACAAAAACAGTATGATTCTTTAAAGTGGTCGAGTCAGAGAGTACAAGAAGCATATGATACTTTGAAGAGCCAAGTCAAAATTTTTGATCAAAGATTGTCTGAAACTTTAGTCACTAAAGAAATGTATGAAAGAAAGTTTAAAGAAAAGCAAATTGAATTGAACAAATGTGTTGATGAAATTGCTAATTTTAAACAAGTCTTGGCTGAAAAAGAAAAGATTGTTAGAAAACTTAAAAGTTATCATAATTCTTCGTACATTCTTGAACGCATTTTCAACATCACACCAGATGACAAAGATACTGAAAATTGCAAAAAGGGTATTGGTTCAGAATTTCATCAGGTACCACCACCATTGAGAAACAATTATACTTTTTATGATGAGGAAAAGGTGGCAAAGGGTTTGAACATAGCTGACCAGTTACCTGAAAGTATCGATGTGACTTACTCCAAATCTGATGATGCTAATGATTCAGAGGTGGTAAGTAAGGTTGTTGAAAGCGTTTTGAAAGATGAGTCTACAAAAGGTAAGTCTGAATCACAGGATGAAGATGAAGGAAATTTTCATGATGGTTATCTGAAAAACACAAAATCCGAGAAAAATTTGAATGATGATTCAAAAGGATCGGACAAACTATTCTTAGATGTTGTATTCCCGATTCAGAATGTAATTTCAGAGAAGGTCGATAAAGTTTTCAAAATGGTTGAGATTGAGAAGTCTGAGATTCCAAAGTTTGCTGGTAAAGGTCATAAATCTTCTTATAACAAACCTGGTTTTAAGAAGAAAAACATGAAGGCTGGTTTGGGTTATAAAAAGAAACGGAATTGGAATCAAAGTAAAAAAACAAAATTTGCAACAAAAGATGAGTTTTGTTCAAGGGAAAAGCTTGAAAGAAGAGGAAAAACTCAAATTTGGACAACAGTCTAATGAGGAGTTTGATGCTATGAAAAAGAAACAACAACAGGCCAAGGACGTTTCAAAGAAAGTGTGTTTTAAATGTGATCAGATTGGACATGTTGCACGAAAGTGTCAAAATCCAAAGCCTGTTGATGTTGAAAAACATAAATCTGAGGATGTGAAACCAAGGTCAACCAAATTTGATTCGAAACAAACTTGGAGGTACAATACAAACAAGTTTGCTTCAAATCAAAATTGGAAATCAAACCCGAACAGGTTCGATTCAAGACAGACCTGGAACTCTCACACACCCAGATTCAGAGCAACACAAAGTTGGAGAACATCTGTTGATATGACAAAACCTCAAGAGTTTTGGAAACCTAAAAATGTTGTTCAAGATCAAAAAGTTCAAAAAGAGACAAATTTTTACAAAAGAGGTACTCCGAAAGGTCAAATGTGGAGTGCTAAGAAACAAGTAACGATGGTAAAAGATGAAAAAGTTGAAGTCAAAATTGAAAACGTTTTAAATGACAAAGAGTTTCCGAAATTAAATGAACATTATTGTGTTGAAATGCCTAAGGTCCAACAGACCTGGGCTAAATTGTTCAAATGATTGATAAAGTTTGAATGTGCAGGTGCTCAACGAAGCTGAAGATTGTGAGAATGGTAGATGGAGCAGCCTGGCACAGGAAGAGGTTGCAGGACCCTGGTTTGGTTAAACAGGGAGTTTATCAATTTTCTGTACATAAATAAACAATATTTTCAAAATCCTAAAAATATGAAAAATTAAAAACCAAAAATATGTTTCTAGTTTGATAAAATTTGAAAAACAAAAAATATGTTTGTTTTTATTTTTGTTTGAATGAATGTTGATTGAATACGCCAAAACCCTCACGGCTGAACAAACATGATTACTTTTATCAGATTGAAAAACGGTTTTCAAACTGTTAAGATCAATGGGTTGTAAATTATGGGGGTATTTACTGCTTTTTGTATAATTCAGTTCACAAGATGCAGAAAATGGATGGCGAGACAAAGCTATCAGTGTTGGTTGTCAAATTTTCTTTAAATGGTTTTGCATTTTAGGGGGAGTATTGTTCTTAGAAAATACAAAAACATTTGAAAATTTGAAAAAGTCAAAAACATGATAAAATTCAAAAATTGAGTTTTTGCGTAAAAAGAGGAGATGATAGTACATTAGTAGACAGTTACAGTATGCTAAAGAATTGTAATGATTAAATAGCGTTAAACAGTCCCACTGATGATATGTCGATAGGTTTTTATACATTTAGTAAACTTTTTCGGGATATAAACCTAAATTCAAACTTGCTTATTTCGTGAGGAACACTACTTGGATATATAGGTAACCCTTGAAATCTCGTTTGAAAGGTTCCTTTTTCTGATATACTAGGTCTTTATACTCAGTGATATCTGGGGTATTATTCTGGGACTTCTGCTGAATGGAAGTTCTGACCTAGTCCTTGAATAATACTTTCCGCAAATGCTTGAAACACAGCATCACCCTCAGCATATATGATAAGACAATAAAATTGCTTAGCAATGCTGTTGTAAAAAAGATCCTCTAAAGGGGACACACCCAAGTTGAGTCATGATCTCTCTGCTGAACGGTAGTTCTGACCTGAGCTCTCATGATTCTTTATAATTTATTAACCCCTTACAGATATCATTTGTGTTATACTTACCTGTAAGACTGAATATTGGGATCTGGATACGGGAGTATATTCAAGAGGTGGGACACATGAATGAGTTTAAGTCTTTAATACACCTAAGTCGTATCCTGAATCTGTTGAAATTTGTATAAAAATTTAAGTGGACCAGTATATCGACAATCTAAGTGAATTGTTTAATTCTTAAAGTGAAATTAAGCTCAACGGTACCTGTGACTTGTCAAAAACTGATATGATCCTCTGACGCAAACTCAAATAAAAATAGTGTTTGTGAATATGGTTGTACATATTTCATTATTGCTTTATATTTTCAGAAAAATACAAAAAGATTTTTTATTCTGCTTTATTTTCAACAACCGATGTCTGAGTGCCGAGTTTCAAAATCTAAGTAAGCTGATTGTGTTTCTGAAAATAAAAAAAGTTCATTAATTTGAAACTTGAAACTTTGTATAAAAAAATTCAAAAACAGTTTGTGATATCTCCAAGGTCATTAGTTTGGACTTGGATGATTTTCTGTGGGGGATTTGGATTCTTAAATATTGCCAAATCTGTAAAGATTGTTGATAGGAGGAGTGTTTTAGAAAATTGAATTGCCAGGTTATTATTACTTGAAGTTTATAATGTTGTTACTTATAAATGTATGAGTGATTGCAGGAAAGAGTCCAGACTACGATCCCAGAAGCTGAGTCTAAGGGGGAGTCTAAAGACAAGCTCAAAGCAAGGGGGAGTTTGTAAACCGAAAAGAAAGGTGACGATCCCTAAAGCACAGAAGCTTGACGAAAAGAGGAGCCTGAAGAAAGAGAGAGCCAGAGATAGATCCTGATAGAACATTTGAAGATAGAAGCTGATCAAAGAAGATAAAGATTGATAGGATGCTTGCATTGATAGACAAAATTGGAAAGAGACAAAGACTAAAGACTCAAAGCCAAAGACTTCGTCAACATCCAAGGGGGAGTCTGTTGGTGCAGTGAATGTCTGCTGACTACGTCTTATCGAGTCTTTAGGTCTAGTTGGTTAGAATTAGGGTTTACATGTAAAAGTGCTTGTTAGCTTGAAAGTACTTGTTAGCTTGAAAGTGCTTGTTAGCTTGAAACTGTTGTGTCATTTCAAGCTAACAGGCCAAGCCTATATATAGTTGGTGTATGTGTCATTTGAAGCTATCAGAGGTCATAGCTTGTGAGACGAGGTGCTGCCAAAATCTTGTTAGAAACGATTGTAAAGTCTCGGAAATCATTAATAGAGAAGAAGTTAAAAGGATATATGCTGTTGTGACTCAGTTTACTTTGATTCCGCCTCTGTAAACTGAGATGAACTACTTTTACTGACGTTTAGGGTCACGCAAACGGTCCAACAAAGAACAAGCTATGCGATGCACCGATACTATCGTTGCCCGAAGGCACTGAAGACTTCGTGGTATACTGCGATGCCTCACGACAAGGCTTGGGTTGCGTGCTCATGCAACGCCAGAAAGTCATCGCTTACGCTTCAAGGCAATTGAAGGTGCATGAAAGAAACTATACCACTCACGACCTGGAGCTGGGTGCAGTGGTATTCGCCTTGAAGATCTGGCGACACTATCTATATGGTACTCGATGTACAATCTTCACAGATCACAAAAGTCTACAACACATATATGGTACTCAATATGCGCCAGCGGCGATGAGTCGAGCTGCTAAATGATTATGACTGTGAGACCAAGTACCATCCTGGAAAGGCAAACGTTGTAGCAGACGCTCTAAGTCGAAAAGAAAGGGCTAAGACCCTAAGGGTTCGAGCACTGGAAATGACGATTCGAACGAACCTCACGGCACGCATTCGTGATGCGCAACAAGAAGCCCTTAATATGGAAAATCGAAGAGCTGAATACCTCCGGGGTATGTTGAAATACATGGTGCCAAACGAAGAGGGAGCCTTATACTTCAAGAAGCGTATTTGGGTTCCACTCTATGGCGGTATTCGAGAAGTCATCCTTGATGAAGCACATAAATCGAGATACTCGATCCATCCAGGATCGGACAAGATGTATCAAGACTTGCAGGAATATTACTGGTGGCCGAGACTCAAGAGCGACGTTGCTGTCTATGTTGGAAAATGCCTAACCTGTGCTAAGGTTAAAGCTAAATATCAGAAACCGTACGGCCCACTACAACAACCAGAGATACCCATGTGGAAGTGGGAGCAAATCTCGATGGACTTCATAACGAAATTACCCAGGACCCCGAGAGGGCACGATATGATATGGGTGATAATTGATCGATTGACGAAATCTGCGCATTTCCTACCGATCCGAGAAAAAGACAGCACTGGAAAGCTTGCTGAGATATACTTAAGGGAAATTGTGGCACGTCATGGGGTGCCAATCTCAATCATTTCAGACAGAGATGGACGCTTTGTCTCAAGAATCTGGCAATCATTTTAGGAAGACTTTGGATCTCAATTAGATCTAAGCACGGCCTTCCATCCACAAACAGACGGCCAGAGTGAGCGAACCATATAAACTTAAGAAGATATGCTTCGCGCATGTGTCATGGATCTGGTCGGCAGCTGGGATGCTCATCTACCTTTAGTTGAGTTTTCCTACAATAACAGTTATCATACGAGCATAAAAGCCGCACCGTTCGAAGCTCTGTATGGCCACAAGTGTCGATCGCCCTTGTGTTGGGCAGACGCTGGAGATAAACATATGGTTGGTCCTGAACTTGTACAAGAGACAACCGACAAGATTGTGCAGATCCGAGAGCACATTAAGGCGTCTCAAGATCGACAAAAGAGCTACGCTGATCTGAAAAGAAAACCAGTAGAATTCGAGGTGGGAGACAAAGTGTTGTTGAAGGTCTCACCTTGGAAGGGCGTAGTCAGATTTGGAAAGCGTGGAAAGCTGAATCCACGATACATCGGACCATTCAAGATTCTAGAAAGCATTGGTACCGTGGCATACAAGTTGGAATTACCGGAAGAACTTAATGGAGTACATGATACGTTCCATGTATCCAATCTTAAGAAGAGTCCAACACAAGAAAACGTGATCATCCTGGTGGATGAAGTGCATATTGATGACGCCCTCCGATTTAAAGAACAACATGTTGAGGTTACAGACTGGAAAGTCAACAAGACCAGGAGGAGCACTGTTAAACTTGTCAAAGAACGTTGGAGCTCTAAGCACGGACCCGAGTACACATGGGAACGTGAAGACCATTTCAAAGAGAAGTATCCCCACCTATTCAAGAAGACTCCTGCGAGAGTTAGCTCAGCCTGAATTTCGGGACGAAATTCTTTTAACGGGGGGAGACTGTGACAACTGGCACCAAACCGGTAATTTCCGTACACTTTAATTATTATTTAATGACTGCAATTATCTGCTTAATTATCAGCAATGACTGAACACATACTAAACAAGTGAATTCATGCATGTTTTATACTACAAAATATTGTTTTATGCATAAACGAGAGCGTTGCGTCAGAAATACTAGTAAACTCACCGGTAAGACACACTGTGTCAACAGAACTGCAGAAAGTAGTCAGACAATAAAATTGGAGCCTAGGTGTAGGTCCAACAACAAGAATACATTAAAACCCAAGAGTACATACAAGGGTTTAATATATATACACTCTGGAAGCAAAAATAAGCACTAAAAAGCACCCAAAACGCACTTTAAGTGCAGAATTTTAATAAATTCAGCTCAATTCAGCATTTAAACATATGTATATTATGCAGAAATTACGTTTTATCATCTAGAATACTTCCCTAAGTGTCGGGAACCGGAAGTATCATAAAAGGGTACTTAAAAGACACTAAAAGGTGTAATTTAGCACTTTAACGAATCGGTATCTAACCGAACAACCAGACATTACCCGGAACACCAAAATAATGCTAGAAGCATTGTTTTTATTTCTCTAAGCTAGTTAGGGTCCCCGAACATGTCACACCCGCTCGTAGCGGAAACGCAAGGTGTGATCTGTCTGATTTTCATTGCACAAATATCGATGTACATGAACAAACTATATGAATAAAACGTACTCCATTGCCATTACATAGTGTTTCAAAAGATTACAACATAAGTTTAGCGTGTCGGTTACAAACCATTAACATAAAAGTAAAGTGTTATTGTTTCATACATTAACTTGAATTAAACTACTAAAGGTTAAGCCATCATATTTCCTCAAAGAGGTAGAATATAATAGTTAAACCCTCCAAAAGATGGCATGGAGTTCCGGTACTTGTTATCTTGAATGTGAAATCCGACATGGTCCTTTAATTCCCTGAAATACATGTTAAGTTTGGAAAACATCAACAAAAGTTGGTGAATTCATGCAGTTTAGTTGTAAACGATGTATGAAAAACGTGAGTTGTAGTATGTAAAGCGTCAATGAAATCGTTGATCATTAATGTTTTGCAAGGACATTAATATGTGTGTCGAAATAGGAAGCAAACCAACCCTAGACGATTTTATGCCGATTCCTATCGACTGGGACACAAACGCACTCTTCCGTAGGGGTCCATGACCAAGAGTGGGGCTCGCCAAAACCCATTAGATCTAAGCCTTTGTTCCTTGGTCCAATCTGGATTAATGGTGCTTATAGTAAGGCCCTAATTCGCACATGATCTATGGTGTTTCATTACCTAACTTTAACATACCCTGAACATGTATCCTCCCCGATAGTTGTAAAGTTTGTAAAACATTTAAATGAATAGGGGAACATGAACTCACTGTATTGCGTCCTGAAAATAGATGAAAATAAGATCTCACGTGCGGTCGTCCTGAATAGCGTGGCGACCTACAAATGTTCTTATTTTTGTTAGACACTTCGGTCCTTGAAAAGAACTTGAGTACAAGTCTTGTGTCTTGAGTATGTGTAAGACTTGCATGTCTTTACTGTTCGTTAACTGTGTATTCGATGTATGAGTTGTTCAAACGTTCGTTAACTGTGTATTCGATGTATGAGTTGTTCAAACGTTCGTTAACTGTGTATTCGATGTATGAGTTGTTCAAACGTTCGTTAACTGTGTATTCGATGTATGAGTTGTTCAAACGTTCGTTAACTGTGTATTCGATGTATGAGTTGTTCAAACGTTCGTTAACTGTGTATTCGATGAATGAGTTGTATAGTCGGATCTCGTCCGCTGAATCTCGTGTCTTGTATGTATCACTTGTATAGTTGTGTTCACGAAAATGGTATCATTGGGCCAAGCCCATGTTTTCAAGTTATTGGGATTAAATAGTGCTGGGCCTCAAATAGTGTTGGGCCTCAATAGTGTTGGGCCTCAATAGTGTTGGGCCTCAATAGTGTTGGGCCTCAAATAGTGTTGGGCCTCAATAGTGTTGGGCCTCAATAGTGTTGGGCCTCAATAGTGTTGGGCTTGAATAGTGTTGGGCTTGAATAGTGTTGGGCTTGAATAGTGTTGGGCTTGAATAGTGTTGGGCTTGAATAGTGTTGGGCTTTAATAGTGTTGGGTTTTGGCCCTTATGTTTAGTATTTGGGCTTAGCCCATTAATTTATGTTAAGCCCATTATGAAAAATAAGCCCATTTATAAAACAATAGCCCATTACTTAAACTAGCCCATTTGTTTATAAAAATAGCCCATTAAGTATAATAAGCCCATTTGTAGAAAAATAGCCCACTAATACATGTAAGCCTTTCATTTTTATAAAAACCCTTTTTATAAAAATTAACTAAGTATAAATGTTAGTAATAAAAACATACTAGTTTTTATAAGTTTCTAAACATCCGAAAATTTGTTATCGATAGTATATTTATATTTCGTGTCGAAAGATCGTCTAACGTCGTAGTAACTCCCCGGATTGGCAATTAGCTTAAGTAGTCGTCCGTCGTTCGTTTTGACCATATTTGGTGTCCGATTATTAGAATCGTCCGTAACTCGTTTTAAGGCGTTATTATGTGAAGTCTTGTAAGACTTTGTTTGTAATTTATCATGTGTTTATTTGTGTGATTATTCAAGTTCCTCATTTGATAAATATAACTAATATCATCAAATAATCACATAACACATAAATTGTTAAATCACCTAAATATATATTTTCTAAAAATATATATTTATACTAACTTTGTTTTTTTTTTATAAAAAGAATTCTTTACATACTTTTAAATCTTGTAAAGGTTTAGCCAAATATGTTATTATTTTATAAAAATAAAGTTTTTATAAAATTTGGCCATATAACCTTTGTATTTTTATCTTAACCATGTTTAATTAAACATATTATTTTCTTTATCAAATCACCAACCATTTAATCAACATCTTAACTAAACATTATAAGACTTTTATAACACTAAATCATCAAGATGATAAGCAAATCATGTAGGGTTTTAAACATGATCCATTCATATGTTAACTAGTTCAAAAACAAGGTTTAATTCTAGTTTAAACAACTTTTATAAAAATCTTTTGTTGTATGTTAATTTTTATAATCTTGTGAAAGTTTTGTTTTTAAACATAAACCCTAAATACTTTCACAAGATCACTAGATATGATCATTCCTTTAATCCTTTATGTTAAAACCCTTTAACATAAACATGTATAATTTTTAGATCATATCTATCAACATCTTCTAACACTTTATTTGTATTCTAATCATCATAACAACATCAAATATGCATATCACAAGTCTTAATTCACAATATAAACAAACATAATTATATGATGATTTTTATCTTTGCTTCTTTGTATTTTTCTTATCCATTATGTATGATTATATATGGTTATTATTAATTATAATAACAATCATAAACATAATATGTAAAAAAAAAATAGAAACTTACTTCTAGCACTAGGCTAGGGATGATCTTTAGAGATTATTAAGAACAAGGAATATGATGATCTTGATGTTAAACCACTTTGGTATGGATGAAAAACCCTTTCTTTTGCTTCCAAAAGCCTTAGATCACTCTATGTTCCAAAGAAATCCATGTTGTTTATGAAGAAGATGATAAAGATAATTGGGTTTTTAGTGGGTGTTCTTGATGAAAGGATGAAGATGATGAGAGAATTATCTTATGTGTGTGTAGGATGTGGTGTAAAAGTGGTAGTAACTTAAGGGTTAAGTGTCATGATAATTATCTAATTCCATCCACTAGTAAACATAATAATATCTAGATATTATTTTTACTAACATAAACAAGGGGGTGGGACCCCTTGTTCACGGTTATGAGAGGGGGGGGGGGGGGGTCTCATGTGGTAAAATATAACTTAGAAATTTTAAGTCTTTCAAATGAAGTATAAGTTGTAAACATTTAGATGTTTAGGTTTTGAAATTTTTCCGAGATGTTTCGTGACTTGTAATAACCATAAACTAGCTTCGCAAGACCAAAAAAAAAATATTAACTAGTTCGCTAGTTGTGCCAAAATGTAGTTCGGATAAATGTTTAGTGCTCGTTTCACTAATAAATAGTCGAAACGTTCTATTATGGAAGTTGTAGGGCAAATTTCCGTTATGCGTGAAATTGATATTCCATAAGTATGTTTATATGAAATTGGTGCCTAAACATCAATTTTTGTATCTTGTATTAAAAATGCAATTGCTGAATTTTGCGGACAATTCATGAAATGGTCATTTTTAGCGCGTTTCGGACAGTTTTTAGTGCTACCGGGCATTGGTAAATTATTGATCGAACTCTTGTATTCCCATATAGGGTTTAATATATAATTGATATTGGACTCTCATCCGAGTTCTAAAAATGTCATTTTAGATGTTTTCTGCGGATCCGGAGTTTTCATCAGCGCTCTAGTTCACTAGGCACTACTCTAGTTGTTTCGATGAATTGTTTGCACTATTTCAAATGTACCCAATAAAAAAAATGAATCATGTGTAATAACCAATGAATATTCCATGAGTTTTCTAAGATGTATACCATGTAATCATGCAGTCAGAATATTCAAAACACATGCTTGTATAATGTAAATCACTGTTTTAAATGTAAGTATATTACCCGAAAGTGGCAGTTGTCACAGAACACCCTAACACACTATATAAATATCTAGTGACTAAAACACTTAACTATAACACTAGATAGCTAACTAGTTTATGTATCTAGCAATTAAAACTAAACTAGATGCCCCCCCCCCCCCTCTAGACGGTCACCATGAAGGGTGACCCACCCTTGCACTTCCTTGATTATTTAATTGTCATTGTTGGGCAATTGGAAGATATATTACATGAAGGACATTAGTGAAGTTGGTTTATAAATAAGTTTACTAGACAACCATTCTCTCACTTCAAACCAACACTCAACAACAACTTTCTCTCCTCCTTCACCACCTCACGGCTGCCACCACCTCACCATACTACCACCATCACTTGATCTTCCTCAACCATTTTAAGAGAATACATAGGTGTAAGAAGGTCACAAACGAAGCTCGGTACAAACGGATCTTGAAGAACCTCTCTAGATTTCTTTTATCCACCTCGTTTACGTCTTGTTTCTTCCCTAGCCTCGAGCTAGTAGTAAGTGCCTCTAAACACCATCTTGTTCTTGTTTAAAGTGGTTAATAAGTGATTTAACGGTTAAAAATCAAGAACACACAAGATCATAACTTAAAGTCTTGAAAGTAAGATGAATATGTTGGATAAAAAGAAACTAGTTGTGTAAATCTTGTGAAACTTGTCTAGTTATGATTATTTTATGTTGTTTGTTGCTAGAAGTGGGATTGATCATCATCTAACCATACTAGATCATGTTCAAGAACATGAACTAGTAGTATGTTAGTGCTAGAGATATGAAAGATAATGAACCCTTCCACTCATGAAACATGAACTTGAGTAAAAGTCATTTTTCTTGTAAAATAAGACTCTAAACATGTAGATCTAAAGATCTACAAGTGGTTTTTCGGAAGAACCAAGTGGAAAATACTAGATTGTTAAAAACCCGGATCTTGTATGAACTAAAATCATTTTTAGTAAGTAAACAAGTGTATAAACACTTGTATAGAAAGAAAATTCCACAAAGAAATACTTTTGAAATTCATGACTAGAAGTTGTGAAAATACATACTCTTTAAAAATAAAGTTTTTAAGAAACTAAACTTATTTTTAAAGGTAACAAGACCCACTAAATATGTTAGTAACTTACTACATATTTTTACAAACTTTCAAGTTCATAAGTTGTGGTATATGCTTGTTTTGACAAGTTTGATAAATAAAGATTGTGTTGTTGAGATTGTTTTTGATTTAAAAGAAAATAAACACATGTTTTGAAAACATGGGAAACCTCCATTTTTAGGGGAAACTCTGTCAAAAATTTTATAAATTTTGACACTTAGAAAAATATAAGTTTTTGAGAAACTTATTCCCTAAAAATGTATTTAAAAATATTACCAAGGTTTCCCTAATTTTTGGTGATAATATATGAGGATTTCTTCAAGAATAAAAATGGATATTAAGTATGTATATATTTTTGAGAAAAATATATATTATTTGATCACCAACTTTTGTGCTAAGTGTATATAGTATGTGTTATACGTGCTAGTGTATTAAGACCTAAAAATACACTAAATGCTCATGAGAAGTATAAACACAAAAATACACATACAAGATACATAATTCGGGTGCAAAGTGCAAAATACAAAAAGCTTATATTTATTTTTGAGAGAATAATATAGGTAAGACACTTAGTTAAAATTATAAAATATTTTTAACACAAGAATATATACACAAAAGAGAGTGACTGTACTTGTGCGACACAAGTCTAGTGACTAACGTTAAGAAAACGCGTATAGGTTACGACGTTAATTAAGCAAATCCGGTGAAGTTTATGACGCAAGGAACGCAAAGTTGTGAGTTCATGCTCCCCCTTTTCTTTTAACTGTTTTCAGTTTTATAACTTCGGGGGTGAAATACATGTACAAATATTACTATGTTTATAAATGGTATGATAACAAGAAACACACTTGGTGAGGACGAGAACCAAGTGTGATGTGATATGAGAAATGATACGAGAAATCGTGTCACGAATAGGGTACCATAAGCACCATTAATCAACTATAAACCTAGACCGCAGAACAAAAGGTTAGATCTAACGGGTGCCGGGCAGCCACACTCTTGGTGAGGGCGAGTATCGAGTAGTGCTTTTGTGTCTCAGAATATGCCAACAACAAAAATGCCTAAGGTTTGGTGACTTCCTATGTCGTGTCACATGTTAATGGCTTTGCAACCCATTAACAATCCTGACACTTACAGGAATACTTTATTTACATAAGATTCATACCATACTAAAACTTGATTTATACTTGAGTACGTGGGGTACTCAAGAAAACTTGAATTATACTTGAGTACGTGGGGTACTCAAGAAAACGGGAATTATACTTGAGTACGTGGGGTACTCAAGAAAAACTTGAATTATACATGAGTACGTGGTGTACACATGAAACTTGATTTATATATGAAAACTTGATTTATACATAAACTATGTTTTCATACAAAGTATACAAACGTGAAATACAAAAACTGCATGAATTCACACCAACATTATGTTGACGTTTTTCCAAAACTCACATGTATTTCAGGTAACTAGGATGGATGTGCGCGTGGTCTTACTCATGCTCGTGGATGTCTCTATGTTTATCGTTAAATAATGTTGTAACTTTTAAAACAATATGCTATCTCGTGTTGTAAACACTGACTTATGTTCTCAGTAATGTAATGTTTTGAAGTTACTTTTGAGCATGTAGTATGTTTACTCTTCATATGCAATGAGAACCTTTCATGATCACACCTCGTGCTTCCGCCGCGGAAAGGGGTGTGACACCTTGGTCACATGGTAAATGAGGATGGAATTCATGTGGATCCCACCAAGATCGAAGCGATTAAGAATTGGGAAACTCCGAAGACGCCAACCGAGATCCGACAGTTTTTGGGTTTAGCAGGGTACTATCGCCGATTCATCGAGGATTTCTCCAAAATCGCTCAACCGCTGACCTCCCTTACCCAAAAGGACAGGAAGTATGAGTGGGGAGATAAACAAGAAGAAGCTTTTCAGCTGCTTAAGAATAAGCTTTGCGATGCACCTATTTTATCCCTACCCGAAGGAACCGATGACTCTGTGGTATACTGTGACGCCTCGCATCAGGGATTGGGCTGTGTGATAATGCAGCAGCAAAAGGTTATCGCTTATGCTTCATGCCAGTTAAAGGTTCATGAGAAGAACTACACCACTCATGATTTAGAGTTAGGTGTAGTGGTGTTTGCTTTGAAGATATGGCGGCATTATCTGTATGGTACTCGGAGTACAATATTTACAGATCATAAGAGCCTACAGCACATATTCGATCAGAAAGAGCTTAATATGAGACAGCGACGTTGGGTTGAGTTGTTAAATGATTATGATTACGAAATCAAATATCATCCGAGAAAGGCGAATGTGGTGGCAGACGCCTTAAGTTGAAAAGAAAGGATTAAGCCCATAAGGGTTAGGGCTTTGGAGATGATTGTTCAGACAGATCTCTCGTTGCGTATTCGTGCTGCACAGAGAGAAGCTCTTAAGAAAGAAAACTTAAAGGCTGAATATCTCCGTGGGATGGAGAACAAGCCGGTACCTAATGAGGAAGGAACTTTGTATTTTATGGGACGAATTTGAGTTCTGCTTTTTGGTGGTCTTAGAGATGTTATTTTCGATGAAGCTCATAAATCAAGGTACTCGATCCATCCAGGATCGGACAAGATGTACCAAGATTTGAAGGGTTATTATTGGTGGCCAAGACTTAAGGGTGATGTGGCTACTTATGTTGGGAAGTGTTTGACCTGCGCCAAAGTGAAGGCCGAGTATCAGAAGCTTTCCGGTCTCCTATAGCAACCTGAGATACCCATGTGGAAATGGGAACAGATCTCAATGGATTTCATAACAAAGTTTCCCAAGACTCCCAGAGGTCATGATACGATTTGGGTAATCGTGGACTGTTTGACGAAGTCTGCACACTTTTTGCATATCAGAGAGAAGGATAACACTGGTAAGCTAGCTGAGCTGTACCTAAGGGAGATAGTAGCACATCATGGAGTGCCTATCTCAATTATATCAGATAGAGATGTAAGATTTGTGTCAAGGATTTGGCAATCCTTCCAAGAAGCTTTTGGTTCTCAGTTGAATCTGAGTATTGATTTTCATCCACAGACGGACGGTCAGAGTGAGAGAATGATTCAGACACTTGAAGATATGCTACGTGTTTGCGTAATGGACTTGGGTGGCAGTTGGGACACTCACCTACCTTTGGTTGAGTTCTCCTATGACAACAGCTACCATACAAGCATCCAAGCTGCACCGTTCAAGGCTCTCTACGGACGCAAGTGTCGATCACCATTATGCTGGGCAGATGCAAGCGATAGACAGCTGGTTGGTCCCGAACTGGTCCAAGAGACAACTGATAAGATCATGCAGATCCGAGAGCGCATCAAGGCGGCTCGTGATCGACAAAAGAGTTATGCTGATCAAAGACGAAAACCTTTGGAATTCGAAGTGGGTGATATGGTTTTGTTGAAAGTTTCACCTTGGAAAGGTGTGGCACGCTTTGGGAAGTGGGGTAAGTTAAACCCACGATTTATTGGACCGTTTAAAATTTTGGAAAGGGTTGGTTCTGTAGTATACAAGTTGGAGCTACCGGCAGAACTTAATGGTGTTCATGATACATTTCACGTATCTAATTTGAAGAAAAGTCCAACACAAGAGACAGTGGTCATCCCTGCTGATGAAGTTCACATTGACGACACACTCCACTTTACCGAAGAACCCGTTGAGGTTACTGATTGGAAGGTTAACAAGACTCGGAGGAGTAGTGTTAAACTCATCAAGGTTCGATGGAATGCGCGTCACGGCCCAGAGTTCACTTGGGAGCGTGAAGACTGTATGAAAGCTAAATACCCGCATTTGTTCCCCAACTCCCCTGCTGCTAGTAGTAAAGCTTAAAATTTCGGGACGAAATTTTCTTAACAAGGGGAGAATTTGACAACTGTCAAAATTCCAGGTATCCGTACAACTATTAAACAATGATTAGTGCTTAATGACCGTGCTGAATTGCAATTAATGACTTGAATTGCCTTCTGCTTATTGCTATGATACATGCATGTGCATCACATATTGCTTAAGCTCATATCATTATTACATGAGAACTTTATCGACTCAAATGATGCACGAAACACAGTTAGCACAGTTATCAGAGAAATCAGAAAAATGCTGACGGAGTTCAGTACATAGACAGACAAGGTGTTGAGACACAGAATGGGCCAGAAACCAAGTATTATACTAATATAGTGTGTAGGAAAGTAAGGATCACAAAACTGCCTTCCTAGAGATAGTTTAAGTGCCGGAAAGTGCCTAAAACTCACATAAAGTGCACAATTCTACAGAAAATCAGCAAAATTAGCATCTAAACAATCTAATATCATGCAGAAATATGGTTAAATGGTCCTGAATGCTTTCCTAAGTTTCGGGAATCGAAACTGTCACAAAAAGTAACATAAAGCACCTTTAGCACCTTAACGAACCGGTAACCAACCGAACAACCGGACACTACCCGGAACACCAAATTTTCACTAGAAGCATTGTTTTAACATTTCCAAGCTAGTTATGGTCCCCGAACATCATAACACACTATATAAATATCTAATAACTAAATCCCTAACTAGACACTTGATTTCTAACTATGAACTAACTAATTGGTTTAAACCTAGCCTATACCCCCCCCCCCCAACCTAGTAATCGGCCCAACAAGGACCCCACCTTGTGATTTTCTTTTCTTATAATATTAGATCTTGTTCCCTTGTATTAAACATAAAAACCAATGGTAAATGAGAAGTTAGTGAGTTATAAGTATAACCATAAGGAACATCACCTTCATTTCTCAACATCACACAACACACACACTTCTCCTTCCTCCTCTTCTTGTGTTTGGCCGAGAACAACAACAAGCACACCACCATCATCACTTCATATTCATCCAATTCTACATATACTCAAGGGTGTTAGAAGATGCATAAAGAAGCTTGGAGCTTTCGGAAGTTGAAGAACCTTCACCATTTGCTTTTATCAACTTCTTTTCTTCTTGATCATCCCTAGCCTTGAGCTAGTGGTAAGAACATCATACTCTTCATTTTACATCTTGTTTAAGTGGTTAAAAGATGATACATGATGTTAATCTTAAAGAACACTAACAAACAAGAACATGAAACATGAACATAAGCTTAAAATCTTAAAGAAATCATGTTGTTTAGTGTTGTTGTGATACTTGATGATTGATTGTTTATGTTAATGATGTAGATCATCATATGATCTTGCTAGATGATGATTAAAAACATAATCTAGCAAGATGAGAGGATGAAAATGTTAGAGATTAATGGATCATCCTCACATAAGTCATGAACTTGAAAGAATAAATTGTTTTCTTGTTAAGTGATGATTAAAGTAAGATGTAAGTCTTGTTGATCTAAGATTTCAAGGATGATTTTTCAAGAAAACAAGTTAAAAATACAAAGTTTACTTAATCTTGGTTCTTAAAGAAATCAACCATGTTTTTAGAGGTTAAACAAGTGTAGAAACACATGTGTAACAAGAAAAATCCAAGAAGAAACATTTTTAGAAAATGTGATCACAAGTTGTAAAGAACCATTTTCTTTAAAAATGATGTTTTTAAAGAAACAACCACACTTTAAAAGGTAACAAGACTTACTAAATACACTAGTAAGTTACTACACATTTTTATAAATTTTCAAGTTCATGAAGTAGTAGTTTATGCTTGTTTTTGGCAAGATGGTAAGTATAAATTGATTTGTTGATTGATTGTGTTGATTTACAAAAGAAAATGATATGCCTTGAAGGCATGGAAACCTCCATTTTTAGAGGAAACTATGGCAAAATTGTTCTAAAAATTTAACACTTAGAAAAATATTTCTAAACAAATATTTACAAGTATATTTCAAACCATGAATTTTTACATAAAGATTGCCATAATTTTTGTTACAAAAATTATAAATATCGGAGGTTGGTTTTTATAAATAAAAGTGACTAAATATGTATTTAGAAAAATATATATTTAGATGTCACCATGTGTGTGATTATTTGTATATTATGTGTATTAGTTATATCATTTTAGGACTTGAAATAATATAACTCATCAAAATACCAAAAATTACAATCCAAAATATTACCAAAATTCCAAAGAATGAATATACAAAGAATACCCAATTTATTGGTGGAACCGAACAAAGGAATATAACCTACAAAATATTCCTGAAATTTTATTCATAAGTATATTTTTGGTAAATAATATTTTGGACACCAAGAGAACAAAAATATGATTTTTACAATTATTACAAATATATCAGATTTTTGACAAGAAAAAAATATATTATTTTTGACAAATAAAGATATATTTTTCTTGGAATTATTAGAAGATGTATTATTTTTTGAAGAAATATATATTTTCTCAAACAAACATTAAGTATATTATTTTTGGAAGAAAAATGATTTATATATATTTTCTAAGTTAGACTTGGAAATATATTAGTTTTGAGACTTGTATGAAATTTATAAATATTTTTGCCAAGTGAAAAATTATAAATAATTTTTCTAAGTAATATCTCTCAAAATATATATTTTGGAAATATATATTGATGTATTTTTATTTAAGATATTATTCCGGAAAAATTAATACACAATTAAGTATAAGAATACTTAACAATTACAAGAAAATACGTATTTTCGTACGTATAAATACACTCCGGAATACGACACCGTTACATGGCAAAAATATACAAGTATAAGAATACAAATACAAATTCACCCATCCTTGGGAAGAATATACATGTATAAATACTTGGAAAGTAACAAGTTGAAATATATTATTTTAACAATTATTCCAAAATTTAATAAACATAATTTCAGTTAAAATATTTATTATTTTAACAAATAATTATATAACTTGGAATAATATTGAAGACACAATGAAACGTAACTCAAGGACACTAATTAATTCTAAGTCAAGGCACGATCCGCTCGTCTAATAGATCATAGTACGTTGTAGGTAGTCGTGTACACAGGAGAAGCTTTGTGTTACAGTTGATTACGAAGAACGCAAAACCGTGAGTTGATGTCCTCCTTTTCTTTAACTGTTTTTGGTTTTTATAACTTCGGGTGTGAAGTACATGTTACAAACTGTTTTCATACGATTACATTTGGTATGGTTAGCTAAGGAAAGGTACTCCTAGATCATGTGAGTGGTGGGTACAACGCTTAAGACCATTAATCCTCGTTGTAGGACCGAGGGACATGAGTGATAGATTTATTTGGGTGTAGCGAGCCCCGCCCATGTGGACCAGGGTTTGGCCCATGAGGTGACTATGTCTTACAGCCGGAAGCCCGGTGCAAAATCTGCTAGGTTTGAGCCTTCATGCATCACGTCACACATAATAATGGCCTTGCAAACCATTAATCGATTTGTTTTGTTTCCATGTTTGCTTTCATACCAGGGTTTACAAACATACATACTTACAATGATTTCAAAGGTTTATTCGTGCACACAAACAAACACATGAACTCACTCAACTTTGTTGATGTTTTCAAACTACATGTATTTCAGGAAATTAAATGTGGATCTGGCGGCCATTTGGAGGTTTCAAGGAATGTTGAGAATAAAAGATGTCATCCGTAGTCTAAGGGTTTGGATAATGTGTCTTATCATAGATAAGACACATCTTTCAAATCCTGGTTTTATTTAGAGTCTTTTGACGAGTCCTTATGGAACTCTAAAACTATTTGCATGGTTTGTAATATGGATTCAAAGTCTTTGTTGGGATTTCAAAACAATGATGTTTGTGATATTTTAAACTTATTTAATGGATGATCATCTTTAGTTTTATCATATAGTTGTTTGTTATGGTTGAATGCAATGATATTAAGCAAGTCACACATAATCACGCTTCCGCAAAAGTCAGGGTGTGACAGTTGGTGCAGACTTCTTCATCTGAGGATCATTCTTTACTCTTTCAATTCTATTTACTTCTACTTTGAGAGCTATAAGTGGCCAGTCTTTAAACTGTTCTACCTTGGCAGGGTAAAATTTGTCTCTCATAATAAGCTCTAAGAGATCTTTCCTTAGCTTCTTTTGAAGATCAGCATTTGGTGGCAGATTTGACATCTCTTTGCTTAAGTCTCTTGCATAGTCTTCTAGTTTTCTGACTTTACTAAGCCCATGCTGCATTCGACTTGAGATATTGTTATTACCTTGCCCTTTACCCTCATGTTTAGCAATATATTCAGCTTGCTTGGCTTTGAGTTTCAGATAATCATCCATGTTCTCTAGAGGTCTGAAACCATAAAGGGGTGGAAAGGTTCTTTTGGATGGATCATCCTCTGTATAGAATTGCCTCATTTCAGCTTTCAATGCATGCAATTCCAGAGGATAATTTTCTGCCAATGGAATGGATCTTGAAGGATCTTCCCCTTCAAGTGTTCGTGGTTGAGTAAGTGGATTTGATGTTGGTGATGGTGGAGGATTGAATGGTTCAGGGTTGGTTTGGATGAAAGGTGAAGATGATAAAGGAGTGGGTGCATGTATATCATCATCATTCACTTGAAACTTTCTTTTTCTTGTATAAACAGTTTTAGGAGAAGGAGTTTTTGTTGGAGATTTGGAAATAGGAATGAAGATTGCTTGGGAAGGAAATTGAAAAGTAGTGGTTGGTTGACTAACAGCTATTGAAACAACTGGTGTCTCAACCGCTGTTGTCATAACAACTGTTGGAGTGTTAACATTTGTTGCAGTGTTGGATGGTATTGGTGAGGATGGTTTTGTTTTCTGCCTTTTGGAAGGTTGGTTTTGTGGTGGTGGTGTTGGTTTAGGTATCCTTTCTGAACCAGCAGTGGTTTTGAGACCTACAGTGGTTTGCTTTTCAGGTGTTTGGTTTTGTGGTTTTGGTTTTGAGAATGTGGCAAGTGGTGGTTTATTGTGTTTGAATGATTTCTTCCTGTTGGAAGTGCCAAGATCGTTTGTTTTGATTTACCAATCTTTCATTGCCTTTTGTTCCTTCTTCCAATTCCTTTCCTTTGTTTCATTCTGATTTTGAATAGTCTTTTTGTTTGCAGCCACTTCATCTACTTGAATGTTCAGGGATTCATCAATTCCCTTTTTCTTTTCTTTGGAAGATGTTTCATCAGTGGTTGTAGAAGAATTCTTCTCAGGCTCTGACTTTTGAGTTGGCTTTTGCCTTGGAGTAGGTCTGCCAAACTTTTTCATATCATGTTTCTCCCCCTTTTTGGCATCATCTTGATTATCATCATCTCTAAAGATAGGTGCAGGGGCAGTGCCAGTCATTTTTGTTAAGGCCTCTTTGATAGCCTTATTTCATCCTGAGTGTCTTTATATCTTGCATCAACCATATTTCTGATCAGTGCCATTTGTGTATTATGTTGAATTTCTACAAGTTCCCTTTGAGCAGTAATGATGGGTTGGACTGAGTTCCAGAGCTCTTGGGATAATTGTTGATGTGTTGGTTGACTTTTGCAAGCTTCTACCAAAGTTTGTATTGATTGATTCATGGTGAGAATAGTGGTTTCAATGGAAGATAACATCTCCGTCAAATCTTGGTATTTTAAACCATCACCCAAATGAATGGGATCATCTTATTTCCCACCAGTGGTGGTTGTATCAGCTTTTGAACCAGGAGGAGTCTCCAATGGTTCATCAACTGATGCCCCTTTTTCTTAGTATTGGGGACTTCCCTCTGCAGTGGTTACCTTAGAAATCTCACCAGTGGTTAACTTGAACACACCAGTGGATACCTTGATAGCATCAGCAGTGGTTGCCTTCAAGGGAGTCTTACTTATGAAACTACTGTCCAGATGTAGATTAGTGGATCCAACATCTGCAGTACCTGCTCCACTTGAACTACCAACAAGAATTTCATGAAATTCCAGTGGTATATCCTCCTCAGCTGTTTGTGGGATAACCAATTGAGGTGGTTCAGACACAGCCATTGTTGAAGTTATACTCTCAGTAATGTGTGATTGAGAGGGACTATTTTGAGTCTGAAGCTCAATGGCATTAAACAGAGGTATGATGGATGGTGGGATTTGAGATGAGCAGAATGGTGTTGAAAGGGAATTTTCCTAGGGAGAAGGGTTGTTAAGCATACTCTCAAGTGAGGGTAATACTTCATATTGAGATGTCCCTGTGCTTACAACATGTTCCTTTTGTGAGGAAGCATGAGGAGTTGAAGTTTTGGGTGGAGATCTTTCCATCTGTTGTGAGGAAGTAGCAACAGTGGTTGTTGGTGACATTTGTGTTGTCACTAGGTTAACTTCTGGGATCTCATCTTCCAAAAGACCCTTTTTGGAGGGTTTGGTGGGCTTTGTGGATTTCTTTTTGGTCTTTTTGGAGGTTTTTAGTGGGGGTTGCAAAACAGTGGTTGTGCTGCTGTGTTCACCAAGAGCAGTGGGCTCGACAGCTGAAGTCTGAGGAGCAGATGTGGACTCATCCAAAATTTGCTCAGACTCCCCTGTTTTTGTTTTTGAACTTTTTGACTCTTTAGCCATGAGGCGAGTAAAAGTTTCAGCAGACAAGCTGTTTATTTGGAAAGGATCACCTTGTACAAGTACTTGTACATTTTCTTTTGGTATTTTCTGCTGTAAATAATAACTCAAAAACCTTGGAAACAATAAGAAAGCCGGTGGCTTCTTTTCTTTAATATTTTTCACATTTTTTACTAAATCATTAAAAATTTGTTGGGAGTAATTGAAATCAGTTTTTGACATGATAGCATATCCCAAGTATTGGACACACAGGTGAGCAGGGTATGGAACAGTAATTTCATGGGAGGTGGAAATTCTCCCTTTTGCATAGTAGCTTTTGTCAATTATCCTGCATACCATCTTTCGATCAAATCAATTTGATACTCATCCATAGGGAAAGAGGTTTTACCTGCTTGGTCTTTCATCTAAAAAACTTATGATATGGTCTGTGGTGTGATTGGGACCAAAATTCCACCTACTTCTGATGAGATTTCCCACGGCTTTTTATCTTGAATTTCAAGTTTGGCATGTGCCCAGAAATCTCGTAGGGTATCTTGGTAAATGGGAGCATTGCAAGTCAACAAAGTTTTGTACTTTGATGATGAAAGGGCGTCGATGATGGAATGGAAATCTGTATTTTTGCTTGATTTTTAAAATATACAGAGGTAGTTATGTGGGTTTTGATGATGAGGGCCATGGTGATTGTGGAAAATCTCGAATGAAAGAGAAAGGATGAATATGAGATGGAAACCGCTTTTGAAGAACTTTTGAATTCGATACGGCAATGAAAACTTTATTTGGGGTTTTATCAGGGTTTTATGTGAGTGAAAAAGTGAATGTTGACGTGGCAGCGGTTTCAAAGATCGGACGGCTAAAATCTGACCACATGGCAACCTCTGATGGAAAAGTGGGAGACAGTTGTTTGATAGCAGTGAAAAATGAGAACAGTGTCTGATTTTAACTATCAGTGGATAGACATCAGTGGTTGAAGCACTGATGTTTGGTCAATAGTGGTCAAAAAGAAATATGAAGAAACAGAGGTTGTCTTTCAGCAGTGGGTGAATTTTCAACAATCAGATGTTTGAACCAATCAGTGGATATGGACAGACTTTTAAGGATTAATGAAAATTTTAATTTTAACTATTTTTAAGGATGAATTTTTTATTTTCTGAAAACATTTAATGCTTTTTATTCATAGAAAAACAAGATTTTGCTTGTTACTCCATGTTACGCATGCCATTTCTAGAGATCAAGCTTTCAAAGGTAGATGTGTTTAACGCTTTTGTTAGCACATCTGCCAGCTGATCCTTAGTTGGAACATGATGCAGAGAAATCAAACCTTTTTCATAGCAATCCCTCACAAAGTGATGTCTGATGTCAATGTGTTTGGTGGTTAAATGAGAGGCTAGATTTTTGATGATATTTTCAGCTGCTTGACTATCCAACATGAGGGGTGTCTTAAAGCAGTGATACCAAAATCCAGCAATTGATTTTGAAGCCACAACAGTTGGGTTGTACAGCTTGCAGCAGTAATGTATTCTACTTCAGTAGTGGATGTAGAAACAGCTGCTTGCTTTTTGCTTTGCCAAGACACTAAGCAATCACCTAGGAATTGGCACCCTCCTGATGTAGACTTCCTGGTTGTGTTGCATTCAGGAAAATAATTTTCTGAAAAACCTGAAAGCTTAACATTCCCATTAGCAGGGTACCAGATACCAAGTGTGGGAGCACTTTTTATGTATCCAAATATCCTTTTTACAGCAATGAGGTTAGACTTCCTAGGTGCTGATTGGGATCTTGCACAAACACATGTTGCAAACATGATGTCTGGCCTAGATGCAGTTAGGTACAATAAAGACCCAATCATGCTTCTATACAGTGTTTGATCAACCAAATCATCCTTTTCATCAGACATGACTAGCTTTGTGGTTGCCATGGGTGTACTACATGGTTTATAATCATTCATCTCAAATTTGTTTAAGAGATCTTTTACATATTTGCTTTGATGAACGAAAGTGCCATTTTGTAGTTGCTTAACTTGGAGACCAAGAAAGCACTGTAGTTCACCCATTGCACTCATCTCAAACTCAGCTGTCATGAGTTGTCTGAACTCTTCACACATTTTATTACATGTGCTTCCAAAAATGATGTCATCCACATAAATTTGGAAAATATCAAATCTTTTCCTCTCCATTTTAAAAAACAATGTTTTATCAATTTTACCTCTTGTGAAACCAATAGAGATTAGAAAAGTGGAAAAGTTTCATACCAGGCCCTTGGTGCTTGTTTCAGACCATACAAAGCTTTGTTTAGCTTGTAGACATGATTTGGATTAAATGGATCCTCAAAACTAGGAGGTTGACAAACATATACCACTTCTTGAATTTTACCATAGAGGAATGCACATTTAATATCCATTTGAAACATCTTGATGTTGTGATTGACAGCAAAGGCTAAGAACAGTCTGATAGCTTCCAATCTTGCTACAGGGGAAAAGTTTCATCATTGTCAATGCCCTCTTCCTGTCTAAAGCCTTGAACCACAAGCCTAGCTTTGTTCTTGACAACAATGCCCGTTTCATCAGTTTTGTTTTTGAAGACCTACTTTGTGCCAACAGGACTTACACCCTCTGGCAGTGGTACAAGTTCCCATACTTGTTGTCTCTTAAACTGTTGGAGCTCTTCTTGCATAGCTTCTACCCAACTATTGTCTTTCAGTGCCACTTGATACTTGACTAGTTGATGGAGTGATAGAAAGCCAGCAAAAAGACAAATGTTTTGGGATTGACTTCTAGTGAGAACCCCTTCATTGATGTTGCCAATAATTTGATCTGGTGGATGAGATTTAAGAAAGATCAGATCTCCCTTGTATGGAACAATTGCACTTAATGGTGAAGGCTGCAAATGTGAATCATCTGAGCTAACAACTGTTGGTGACTTTGATGATCCAACAGTTGTTTGGAATGGAGGTGGAGGGATAGGAGGAATGGGTGTGGCACAAAGTTGATTTTTATCCACTGTTGTAGGATTTTTATCAACAGTGGTTTTGGATGATATGGTGACAGAGGTTGAAGGGCTACTTTGGTCAACAACTGTTGATGCAGCAGTGGTTGAGCTTTGACAGCTGTTTTGAACATTTGCTGCTCTGGTGGTGGATGTGAATTTGTGTTGTGGAATCACAACTTCATATCCATAGTCTTGTGATGGAGATTGTGGTGTACCTGCAGGGTTAGTCTTGACAGACACATCTTCAAAAGTAAATTTATCAAGATCAAATAATTCAGCAGGGTTTGCTGGGATTTTCAGTGAGGAAAGTTCGTTGAACTTTACATTCAAAGTCTCTTCCACACACCTAGTCCTTGTGTTAAACACTTTGTAGGCCTTGGCAGTGGTTGAGTATCCCAAGTGATAACCACAATCTACTTTGGCTGCAAATTTTGAAATTGAATCTTTTAGGTTTAGGATAAAACATGGGCAGCCAAAGATTTTGAAGTATGAGATCAGTGGTTTGATTTTGAACAAAGTTTCATAGGCAGTCTTTTGATGCCTGGGGTTGATCTCTTTTGATGCCTGGGGTTGATCAAAAGTATGTTCTGCACATAGCAAGCAGTGTTTACAGCCTCTGCCCAAAAGGTTAAGGGTAAACCTGAGTCTGCAAGCATTGTTATGGCAGCTTCAATCAGAGTCCTGTTTTTCCTTTCAACCACCCCATTTTGTTCTGGTGTTCTTGCGATGTTGTACTGCCTTACAATCCCTTTTGACACACAGAACTCATCCAACTCCTTGTCTCTGAACTCTGTTCCATTGTCACTTCTAAATATTTTTACTGTCAGATCAAATTGCTTTTCAACATGTTTGACAATGTCTTGCAAAATGCCTGTAGTCTCATCTTTAGAATGTAAAAAGTAAGTCCATGTAAACCTAGAAATATCATCTACAATAACCAAACAATATCTTTTCTTTTTCAAGCTCATGATTTTTACTGGGCCAAACAAATCCATGTGCAGCATTTGCAAACACTTGGTTGTTTTGGACTCTTCAATGGACTTGTATGAGCTTTTATGTTGTTTACCTTTTAAACAGGAAACACAATGCTCAGAACAAGTAAACAATTTTTGTGGAAGACCTCCTACAAGGCCTTGTTTTGATAAGGTAGTGATTGTCTTGAGATTTGTGTGCCCAAGTCTTCTGTGCCATAATTCTGTCTCCTTGTTAGAGGCAGCTGAGAACAGACAGGCATCAGTCATTGGGCTCTCTTTTGACAAATCAACTACATACACATTGCCACTCCTTTGAGCAACAAGTTGTGTTTTTCCTTTGGCTATTATTTCTTCAATCTTTTTCACAATTTCTGGTCCAACAATCTTGCAACTCTCCTTAGTAAAGAATGACCCATAGCCTTTGTCACTCATTTGTGAAACACTAAGGAGGTTGAACTTTAGATTGTCAATAAGATTGACATTTTCAAACTTGATTTTTCCTGACTCAATTGTTCCAGACCCCAACACCTTTCCCTTAGAATTGTTACCAAAAGATATATCACCCCCTCCATGATTTTTGAATTCTTTGAGTAAGGCTCTACATCCAGTCATGTGCCTGGATCCTCTACTATCTACATACCAAAGACTATCTAAGCATGCAGAAGCTCCCTACACATCAAGTAAACAATTAGTTTAGGAGGGTCTCCAAAGACAATAAGGCTTTGGATGGGGTCACAACAGAGTCAGTATCAAGTCCAGGAACATGGACAGTGGTTAGCTCAGGGGTTTGAACAGTTTTTGAAGCATTTTTCTCTAACCACTGTTGTGGACCATTTCTTGTCAGGTGTTGAAATTCAAAAGGATGTCTATTCACTTTTGGTTTAGAAGTCCTTTTGTAAGCCTCATAAACATGTGGGACCCTTTGGTATGGAGGTTGACATTTTCCTCTTTGGAATTGGTTGGCAGGAGGTGCATCTGTCACTTGAACATCTCTGGGAGCAGAGTTTTTGTTCAACTATTTTGTAACAGCTGTTTCGGCAGGCACAAATGGTTGTTGTTTCTTAATGGATGATTGTGATGAACTCACAAGTGATTTTGATGTGTACTCCTTTCTTTCAACCTCAAAAGTTTTGAGGTACACACACTCATGAGTAAGATGGTTGGTTTTCCATAGATTGTGCAACTTTGTGCAGGCTCAATTATGCTTATTTTGTTAATGTCATAAGCTTTTAAGTGAAAACAATCCTTTGTGGAATGATTTTTCTTTTCACAAAAGTCACAAAACAGATTTTTAACCTTTTGTCTCTTCTTCCTCTTTTCAACTTCCTTTGCAGCAGAGTTTTGAACCACTGTTGGGATGTCTTTAAGAGGAATAACTTTGGCCTTAGGTGCTTTCACACCTTCAACTGTGGAAAAAATCCATTGGTTTGAAGTTCTCAATGATGTCACACTCATCTGACCAGGTGGGTTTGAATTGATATTTTTCAATCTCCTCAAAGGTTGATGACCCCTCTGGCCTTTCCAAAATGATTTTATTACCATTTTTATCAGTTATTTAATTTCTTGAGCATCCCTGTTTGTTGGTATTACCTCAACAGAACCAGGTTCATTCACAGTAGTGTTTTCAACTTGGTCATTTTTCCTGAAACCTATGCCAAATTTTACATTGCTTTTGATCTATTTCTCTAACATCGGCTCATAACCTTTGCAGGATTCCACCCATTTCTCACAAGTGATTTGTGTGGATTTCAACTCCTTTTTACAAGCTTGATATTTTTCTATCATGGCTTGGAGTTGATCCTTGGTTATGCTATGATCATTTTTAAGACTGCAGATCTCATTATCTTTCTCATACAATTTGTTTTTCAGTTCTTTAACACACTTTTTAAATTATACTTCATCTTTCAAAATTTTATCTCTAAGGTTTTCATTCACCTCTTTAACATTTGCAAATGCTATGATGCATTTGTCTGAACATAGGTTTTTCTAGACTTGAGGTGATACCTTAGCTACCGCCATCATGGCACAGTCACAGACATTTTCATAAACACTGGTGTACTTCTACACTTCATCAACACACCATGGGTCAGCAAGAGGTTCTAACAGTGGTTCAGGTTCCTTCTCTAAAAGTCACCAACAACAGCAGTAACCACTGCTTTAGCAACTTCATCCACTATTTCAGCACTGGATTCCACTTCTTCAGTTTCCAGCCCTTCTGGAATTGACTCTAATGTTGCAAAACAAAATTCATCATAAGGAGCATCATTCTTAGAAAATATAGCAAAAATTTCATCAGATAACTCATCAAGCATGCTACTCCAATCAACAAAGCCTTGGGTAAAGAAGCTTTGTTGACTGGCCTCTGCTGGAGCAGATGTTTGTGCAGCATGTTGTGGTGCAGGTTGTTGCACTTGAACCTGAGAGACTGGGGCTTGGACATACTGAATTTGTGGAACAGGGGTTTGAACATATTGCACTGGAAAAGTTGTTACAGGGTGTGCATAATGAGCAGTGTTTACATGAGCAGCAGGGGTATATTGGGAATAGTGCACAGTGTTTTGTGTATTTTGAGGTCTAGGGTTAGGATATGTAATGATTGGTCCATTATTTTGGCTTCTACATTCTCTAGCAAAGTGTCCTAGCCTGTTACACTTGTAGCACTTATCCAACCCCACTTTTAAGTTCCCATGTAACCCTGGAAATTTTCTTCCTGTTCTCTTATAAAACTTGCTGGTTCTTACACTCAGTAGTGCCAGTTGGTGCAAAATGTCCATTTCCTCCAGATCAGTGGGATCAAAGTGTTGGAGGTCAATGAGGTCAAAGGATAAGTTGTCAGAATTCTGGTTTACACCACTTGCTGTAAAAGCATAGTTGGGTGAGTAAGAATCAGAGTTGTTAAAAGCTCCACCAGCAGTTATATCAATGTAATGATCATAACTCTGATCCTTACTACCACCAGATTCTTCTTGACCCAGAATGTTATGTTACCAAAGGTGTAATCATCAGCAACCTTCCCAGATTCCTGTAACTTCTTTTTCTGGTTCAACTCTCTCTCATAAGTGAGGAGTCGACCATGAAGTTGGGTCAGACTTAATTCTTTGAATCCAACAGAGTTTCTAGTGATGAAAGCAATTGTGTCCCATTTGTCAGGTAGTGATCTTAGAAACCTACTATTTAGAGTTTCAACATTAACAAGTTTAAGTTCACTAATAAGACAACTAAAGCGTCCAAACTGTTGTGTTAGTGATTCTCCTTTGACATGACAAAACGTTTCATACTGTCGATTCAAAACCTCCCTGTTATTTTCGATAACCTCTTCTGTTCCACCGAAGTGCTCTTTCAGTGTATCCCACAGCTCTTTGGCACTGTTACAGTGTAACAGTCCAGCATAAATGTCATTTGGAAGAGCTAAAGCCACTATGCTAAAAGCCTTTGCATCTAATTAATTTTTTTGAAAATCTTGTTCTGAGTAATTTTCAAGGCTTTTAGGCATTTGGCCTTTGGGATCTCCTGTGCTAGGCACCATTGGAACGTGTGGTCCAAAGATAACTGACTTCCAGCAGCCGGTGTTTTGCTGAGCTAACACATGGCCCATCCTACGTTGCCAGATATTGTACTCGGATCTGACAAGCATAGGTGGCTTGAATAGTGTTCTAGTATTGTGCGGGTTGTATGATTGTGACGTCATCTTGGTTGTTTTACAGATGTTTTTGAATAATCAACTTTTATACGTGATTACCCTTTACTCTGTTTTTCAAATAAATACGAACAACTGAAGTATCAATGAATTTGAGCTGAACTTTTATGTCAAATTGATTGTTAGATCGAATTTGACTGTCCTCGGCTCTGATACCAATTGTTAGGATCTGAGTTTCGTTGATTGTGTTGTTTAACCAAATGATTGATGTAAGAGGATGAAACAGAGATATATTGCAGCGAAAATGGAAAGTAAACTTTTATAACACAATCACAAGATAATAGTTTTCAGCAAACATGATTTCATTAATCGAATGGTTGTATGAATTACAAGATTCAACTATGCATGCATGCAACACTAAACTCCCCCTCAGCCTGAGCTCACAGTTGGTTCGTACAAGATGAATGTGTGCAAAAGAGCTAATAGAACAGTACAGGTACTGTTCTATTTATAGTACAATCCTAACCAATGAGCATCTAATGTTGACGTCACCTAGACAGTGACATCTAACAGACTAACAAACTCTAAACACTGGTCTATACAAAACACTGATACAATAAACAACTGATACATAAACACTGATATAGCTTTCCACTGTTGTTGCCTAAGCATTGATGTTGCAGATCAGTGCTTTCTTCAATGGGTGATCAGGCCTTGAGTCAGCATTGCTTTGGTCTTCATCAGTACTTTGAGAAACAACAGTTGTTAGGTCTTCAGTTTTTATACTCAATAGTTCTTTGAATAATAGTTGTTGAGAGGAACAGTTCTTAGATTCATCAGCTGATAGAAACACTGTCATTGGAGGGAACTTAGGACATGCACTGCTTATTGGTGATCAACTGTTGAGAACCAGTTTTGGCTTTTAGTATCATTTGTTCTTCTAGTTTGATTACATGGGCCAACAAAAACTTTCACACCGATCCTTTTTTTTTTTTTGTAGTTTTGTTGTAATTAGCAAACTTCGAAACCTGATGTAGTTATTTCCAAACCATTAGGTTAACCGAATTAAACATGGTGAATCACTAGGAAATTCCTTGCTTAGAAGTTGTAGGTTTGTGTATATTGATATGGCGGATACAAGTCTAAATACAAGAGTTTTGATACAATACAAGGAAGTAGCAACACTTTCCTACTTTCAATGCCTAATACTATAATCGACAAATTACACGGTTTGGGAAATACTAGTTGAAAGCTAAGATAAGCTATTGTTCACACGACACGATAATAACTATGGTTGTGGCCTATAAAGCGCAAGAAGAGGACATAGGAGTTTTAATCCACGTGATAGAGGTCATGGAAGATTCACATCATCACCTCAAGAAGATTCCACACAAGACACGTCCATAGACACTAGCCAACATAATAAAATAAAGTTCACTAGTGATATGAGCAAGGTTAGATGTTATAAATGCAATAAGCAAGGACACTATTCTTCATACTTATTTCAAAAGGAACCCACACAAGATGAGGCCAATCTAGTGCAAGAGGATGATGAAGAACCAACCCTTTTAATGGCAATCACTGAAGACCATAGAGGTTGTCAAGTAGTCTTCTTAAATGCGAAGCAAATCAGACCTAATCAATATAGGTTACTTGATAAAAGCACGTGGCATCCTGATAATGGTGCAAGTTGGAATTAGACAACACGCGTGAGCATTTCACTTAATTAGACGAGAAAATCATTGGGAATGTTCATTTTGGTGATGATTCGTATGTAGAAATAAAGGCATGGGCTCCATATTGTTGGAATGTAAAAACTGGGAAAATGACTTGTTACCAATATGTATAACATTCCCAGTCTCAAAAGCAATATCTTGAGCCTTAAACAACTAATAGAAATTGGTTGTAAAGTTGTTATGGAATACAATCAACTATGATTGTATGATATAAGAAAAACACTTCTCATGAAGGTCGAGCGTTCTAAGATAGACTTTACATAATTAGCTTGAAAATAAATACCCCCATCTCATTGTTAGCCAACTTAGAAGATACGATATGGGTATGGCACGCACGACTCTGTCGTATGAACTTTAATGCAATTAAAGATATGACACAAAAGAAATTAATCATAGGAATACCTCGAATATCTCACTCCTCACAAGTGTGTGATGCTGGCCTACTAGAAGAATAGAGCCGAGCTTCGTTTCCAAAATAAGCTGAAGTTAGATCAACTAAACCACTAGATTTAGTTTCTGGAGATCTTTGCGGTCCCATCTCACCAACAACACATTCAGGAAAGAAATATATTTTCCTCTTAGTTGATGACGATACAAGGTACATGTGGGTATATTTTCTTAAATCAAAGGATGAAACATTGACGTCTTTAAGGAATTTAAGTTGATGGTGGAAACGAAAGTAGGATCCAAGTTGAAAATATTTAGAACTGACAAAGGTGGAGAGTTTAGATTAAAGGATTTTCCAAATTCAGCAAAGACAACGAAATAGCAATAAAACTTACTGCACAATTCTCCCTGTAACAAAATGGGATGGTGGTGAGAAGAAATAGAACAATTCTATCAGCCACTAGGAGTACGTTGATGGCAAGCAACATGCCACAAAACTTTTGGGCAGAACCAGTAAGACATGCCATTTATATCCTAACCCGTGCGCTGACCAAAGTTTTAATTGACAGCACACCTTATGAAGAACTCAAGGGTGAGAAACCGAATCTACAAAAAATTAAAGTTATCGGTTGTAAGGCATATACTAAGGTACTACTTCACCTTAGAAAATTAGATGATAAAAGTGTTGAGATGGTTTACTTTGGTAGTGAACCAGGATCAAAAGCCTACAAACTTTTAGGTCCAAAAACAATGAAGATATGTATTAGTAGAGATGTACAATTCAAAGAACAATAGTTTTGGAACTCGAAAGAAAATGGTGAAGGATATAATAACTCGCAAGCTGACTACACAGATTTCATTGTTGAAGATAGTCAGACAACTAGTCTACCCACCATTACCGAGCCGCAAGTTGAATGCACTGAAAATCATAATCAAGAGGAACCAAACCCTTCCTCACTAGAAAACTTGCAAAACTCACCATTCATGGCAGAACTATACACCTATCAACCAAATTCGGATACATGTACTACTTACTCCTCAACCTCTTCTTACTTTTCTAGACCGTTTGATCATACCCCTCTGTGATTTCAAAACTTAAATGAAATCTATGATCGAACATCTAAGATACAACTAGATGAAAAATGAATTACTCTTAGTTGAGGAAGAACAAAGGATCAAAAAGCAATATGATTGAAATGGATTCAATCAACAAATGGATTGAAGCAATGAAGGTTGAATTGGATTCAATCAACAGAAACAAAACATGGAGTTTGACCGAATTACCTAAAAATCACAAAGCAATAGGATTGAAGTAGGTATTCTAGACCAAAAGAGATGCAAGTGGTAACATAATAAAACATAAAGCCCGCTTAGTAGCAAAAGGCTATGTACAACAGCATGGTGTAGACTTTGAAGAAGTCTTTGCTCCTGTAGAATGAATAGAAACAGTGTGTATACTCTTAGCCTTGGTTGCTTATAACAAATGGGAAGTATACCATCTTGATGTAAAATCAGCTTTCTTACATGGAGAACTAAAAGAAGAAGTGTATGTTTCTCAACCAGAAGGTTTTGTGAAGCCACAAGATAAAGGGAAGGTCTACAAACTCTTAAAATCATTTGGAATGTAAAGTTGGACAACACATTGAAGTCAGTTGGATTACAAAAGTGTTCTTTAGAACAAGCAGTTTATACCAAGGTAAATTCTAACTCTAATCTAATAGTTGGACTTTATGTTAATGATTTAATTGCCATTGGATCACCAAAGAAATAAATTCACAATTTCAAATCACAAATGGAAGAAAATTTTGAATTAACGACTTAGGATTATTAGTCTACTACTTGGGATAGAAGTCACCCAAAATAGGGGTGATATCTCAATCAAATAGACTGGTTATGTAAACAAGATTCTCAAGGACTCTGAAATGCTTGAGAGTAATGAAACAAAGATACCAATGGACCGTGGACTTAGACTAACAAAAAGTGGAAGGTGGAGAACTTGTTTGTCCAACCAAATATAGAAGTCTAATTAGGTGTCTAAGGTATCTTCTACACACAAATCAGGATCTAAGCTATTATGTAGGACTACTTAGTCATTTCATGCAAGAACCAAAGGAGCATCACCTAAAAGAAATCAAGCAAGTTATATGTTATATCAAGGGAACAAAGGATTATGGTATAACATATCAAAGTAATGGAGGAGGCGAGTTACAGTAGCTATGGAGTCAACACTAAAGAAGGAAAAAGGCACAACTGGAATCGTATTCTATTTTGGAAACTCTCCTATTAGTTGGTGCACACAAAAACAACCTATCGTAGCATTATCATCTTGTGAATCTGAGTTTATGGCAGCAACCGTAGCAGCATGTCAAGCATTATGGTTAAAGAGACTACTTAGTGCTTTAACTAAATGGAAAGAAGAAAATGTGATATTGATGGTTAACAACAAATCTATAATAGCCCTAATGAAGAATCTCGTGTTTCATGGTAGAAGCAAGCATATTGATACTCGTTATCACTTCACATGTGAATGCATTGAAAAGGATGAAATAACTATGGAACATATTGCTAGAGAACTTCAGAAGGCAGATATCTTAACAAAGGCGTTACCAAGAATCAAGTTCATCATTATGAGAGAACTACTTGGCGTCAAAGACTTACTACATGTTGATCGTGATTAAGGGGGTGATTGTTAGATATAATCACTCTCAAACACAAAGTTATGGGTCGTATTTATACTTATGTTATAGTGTTTTTAGTGTGGTATTATGTAAATAAAGTATAAGGGTTTGTGTGTAGTTAGTTCAAACTTGTAAAGGTGTGTCGTATGATGTATCGACGCAGCGGTTATGCAACCCTATATACACATATCAATTCATTGCACGGGACTCACAACTCCCAATCAAATATACAAATTCTTATTATCAAAATCATTGTGTTAATCAATCTTGGTGGCTTTGATTTGTTTGGATTTCAATTCTAAACAAGGAAATACACATTAATCAACCTATTCACAAAAGCATAATTAAGAAACCCCAACACATCGGCACCACTCTTTAAAGCTCTAAGACCAAAATTTAGATCGGAATATGGTACTTGATAGTGGCAATACCTTTCATCTTCATTTTCATAACCTAACTTATCCATTATAACATCTAACTAATGTATAGAAAACTTGTCAATATTAAAGAAATCAACAAAATTTATGTATCAACATACGAACGATTTGGGAATCAAGTGAACCTACCACCATGACGCAGCTAAATAAAGAGCAGATTAGGAAAAACAACTACATTAACACACTATCTTCCTGATAAGTTAAAATTTCACACAAACATAAATGTTAAAAATGAAACATTTAGTCAAAATCGATGATTAAAACAACTTACCGTAAAAATCATCAAGGTTTAGTCACAAAACAATGAGCCGTGTTTAGTAGTCTAAGATAGGGTAAAACGCAATGAAATGAGAGAGATAGTTGGGTGTCAGATGGGTAAAAGGACAAATATACCTTCACGTGGGAGGAGTGTTTCAAGACTTAACTGGAAATTTGGATGACAGTTAGTCAAAAGGGTATACCCTGCAATCAAATTTAGAAAAAAGTAGACAATACATTTAATTGCGTGTTTCATACTCTTGGAAATAAATAAAGGACACAATTTGTAATTTAGTCTTCAAAAAGTAATTTCTTCTTGACAATAAAAAATATCACATTTACCCTATATAAATATGACTTTAAACTCTAATCTTTGACGAATATATCTTATCAATTATCTCTACTCTTTTGTTGAAGATCCATCCAAACACCCCAACCTAAATCCGTTGTTGTTCAAATCGACGTAAATTCAAATGGAGTACTGTTTGTTTACCGAAACAGGAGGGAGGGTTGGGTATTCGCAGGGTGTTGGATATGAATAACTCACTGATGGTTGCACACATTTGGAGGCTCTTAACTCTCACGGAATCTCTTTGGGTAAAGTGGATGCATTCATATCGTCTGCGACATAGGAGTTTCTAGGATGTTTCCTTACGTAATAATACAACATGGAGCTGGCAGAAAATGTTGGGTATGCGACCGATTATACAACATCATATATGGACCAAGATTGGCAATGGGGCCAGGACCTCTGCAAGGTTTGATAGATGGAATGATATATGCCCGTTAAACTCGTTTATTACCCCTCGGTTAATTGCTAACGCTGGATTTTCTTTGACTTCAAAGGTCGCTGAGGTGTGGGACCAAGGGGGTGGAGGTGGCCGACGAATTGGCTCCAGAGGTTTTCGGTTCTCCAGAATCTGTAAAACATAGCTCTAAACTCGGCTACCCAAGATAGAGTGATTTGGAAAACTAGGTCAGGGCAATCGGCTGATTATGGGGCATCTATTGTGTGGGACGATATTCGTATACACCACAATGAGGTTCTGTGGGTTAACATGGTGTGGTTCACGCAATGTATCCCTCGGCACTCGTTCTTCATGTGGCTTCTTGTTAACAAAAAACTAAAGAAGCAGGATGTTATGAGTAGATGGTGCTCCACGGGTAACGCTAATTTTAATCTCTTGTGTTGTTCGCTATGTGTATTAGGGCCGGATTCTCATGAGCACTTGTTCTTTGAGTGAGGATATGCTTCTCAGGTTTGGAATGGTGTAAAATCTAGAGCGGGTATGGGACATATTAATGTCACATGGGCTGAAATCTCCGGCCATTTGGTTCAGTTTGCGGAATCGAAGAAGGCGCAACATGTAATTGCAAAATTAATTGTGGGGGCAGCGGCTTATTTTGTGTGGCAAGAAAGAAATCAAAGACTTTTCTCGAATAATAAAAGAACCCCGGAGCGGCTTATAGAGGTGGTTTTGTCTACAGTTCGGCTAAAGCTTCATACGATGCGCTTTAAAAGGACGAATCAGGTCGAAGGGATTCTTCAAGATTGGAGCTTGCCGCGTGGTCTTTTGTTAGCTGATGATGATTGCGGCTAATGTTTGTGTTGTGTTATCTTTCTATGTCTAGTGATGTTGATGCAACAAATAATAGACCAAGGATGATCGCTGGGCTGGTTAGGCAAAAGGGTTGAAGGTTCAACTTTGCCTAACGCAGGTTGTGGGGTCCCCCCACGTTTCTAAGACGTGGAGAGAGGTTCACTAGTTTGTTTTTGTTGTTTGCTCGAGATCCTCCACTGAAATGTGTTCAGTTTCGGATGTAGGAGCAAAGGGAATGTGTGTGTTGAATGTGAAAGAAAGTGACTTGCATGAAGCAAGTACTCAAGAACAATGACCAGAGATCCTCCAGGAATCAGAGCTGATCGGAATGTTTTTCACACTTAATGAAGTGTCACATTTATAGGGAAAGCCATCACTCAAAGAGGAAGCTATTTGACTAGTGAACATGCTTGCAGTGGGGGTTTTCCCTTTTTGGGGGTTGAAGCCTTTGACCTGCAGATAAAAGGCTGTGCTCTGTGGGCCTGTGTCACTTTTGCGGCTGGAGAGTTTGGTGAAGCAATCAGAGATGTGACTGCCTACTGTTCAAGTACTATTTTATCTAGTCTCCCGGGTTTCCAACCTTTTAACCTTTTGGGCTTTGATGTGTCTAAGTCATTTTATTTGGTCTTGGCCTACCCCCGTCATCAGCCCCCCAAGTCAGAGGTTTTTGGGAGTGAGCTCAAAGACTTCTGACTTTTACACATTTTCTTTTATTGCTTAAAGGCTTAAAAGCTTGAAGGCTTGGAGTCAGTTGAGAATTTTTGAATTTTAAAAACTGAAAACTGATTTGATTGATGTGTGGCAGTTTATAGGTCGGCGGTTTTTGCAGGGAGTAGGTTAATGACTATTGTGTAATCATAACTTCTATTTGGGCATTATCTTCTTTTATTATTGAAGACAAACAACAATTATTCATTTTCTCTTCAAGTTTTCTCTGCATTTCCTTTCCATCCTTCAGGTTAGTTCCGGTTTCCTCTGTTTCCTTATTTTCTTCTTATTTTTCTGTAAAATGGGTGCTCGTAAGGATTTGGAAAAATCCTTTTCTCGATTAACCCAAGAAGAGGTAGAACTGTTTTGCATGGAATATGGTATTGGGAAGAAGTTTAAACCAACTGCTCCTGCTTGTGACGTTCCGATTGATAAATGTCCGGCCGGTTCGATTGCTCTTTATTGTCGTCATTTTGAGTTTTCGAACCTCCGTCATCCATTTTCCCTCTTTGTTTTAAATCTGTTGGAGTATTACCGAGTCTCCTTTGGGCAAATTCATCCGAAGGGCATGGCTAGGGTTTTTGCACTTCGAGGTTTTATGTCGTGCTTGTGGTTATGATCCTTCGTTGTTGTTATTCCGTTGGTTTTTTTCGTTTGGCCAAAAACGGTGATTGGTTCACCTTTGAAACATCCATGGTTGATACTTGCCTGATCTCTTCCATGGTTACCACAATTGGTACTTGGAAAGATCGTTTTTTCTGGGTCTCCGATTCTATTATCCCCTTTAAAATGGTGTGGAGGCACCCGGATGCCGTTCTCAATTAACCGAAACCTTCTGAGTCTGATTTGAATGAAGTTTTCCTTAAAGCCATCCGAGAGTGCCCTTCAAGGGTTCGTCCTTTCCCTGAACATTTGCTAGTTCTGTTAGGGGTTAGTAAATTGTGGGAAAAGGCCAATCGGGATCCAATTCTAATGAGGAATGGCACGGGTATGCATTTTTCTTTTGTATTCCTTTTGTGTTTTCTTAATTTATGCCTTATGTGCTTTTTGTTTTATGGTTATTTGCAGTCATGTCTGCTCTAGATTTCATCAAAAGTGACGATACTTCTGATGTTGCATTTGAGGATGTCCCAGCTGTCCCTGATGAAAATGTTGTAGTTAGGAGTGTTGAGCAAAGGTTCGAGGGTTCAGGTTATGTTAGTGTTTCCAACGTCAAAGGTTTTTCTAAGCCTCATGCTCCCAAGGCTTCAACCCGTCGATCTACTTGCCGTTTGTTGAAGGGTGCTCCTCAATCCACTTCTTCTGAACCAGTGGATTTGAGTGATGATATTGAGGCTTCTGAAGATCAAGGTGTTGAAGTGGATGTTGAGAAGGAAAAGAAGTTGGTTGTTCATGGCAGGAAGACTCCAGCCAAGAAGGTTATGGCTACTCCTGTTCAGGGTTCTTCGAGCAGGGACGTTGAAGGGTTAAATGAGGGTGAGGTTTATGTGCCTGATTGGTCTATGAAGGTTGATGATAGTTTTAAGGGTGCTACTGTTTGTGAAGATGTGTTAAGCCATATTGCTCCTCCTTCGGTTCATAGTACCATTGCTGAAATTGATGATGACATGATGCTATCTCGAATGATTCTAAGTACTTGCAACCTTGCTGCCATGCTTCCTCAAGGAGTTGCTCGTTTTCGTAAGAGAATGCATGAGTACGAAGAATTTTCTAACAAGAAGGAGAAGATGAAATCTTCGATGGCTGTGATGAAGAAAGAGATTAGTGGGTTTGCTGAGAAGGAAGAAGCATGGGTCAAAAAGGTTGGTAAATTGACTAGAAGGCATGAAATTGAGATGGGTGATCATAGGAAAAGCTTCAAGGCCGATCGGTTGAAGCTAAAGGCTGATAGGGAGGCTTTGTCTGTTCAACAGAAAGCCTTTGATGAAGAGAAGGAAGGCCTAAAGGCTTTGGTTGCTCAGACCACCAGTGATAACCAATGGTTAATTGAGCAAGGTTTCCAGCAAGTTGTTACTTACCTTATTCACTCCAAGGAGTTCAATTCTGCTCTTGGTTAAGTTTACACTAAATTGCTCAACTTGGGGAAACATCAAGGTCTCATTGCTGGTTTCAAGCTTCATGAGTCTGGCCATTCCTTAGAAAAGTCTCCCCTATATCGTCCCGAAGCTTCTGAGGTTTTCAAGAGTTCTGTTGAACAGATGGAGAGGCTGACCTACCCGTATGTTAATCAAGTTTCTACTTGTTTTGGTAAGCCTCTTACTATTTTGCAGGAGCGAAAACCGGAGGGGCTTAATGAAAAAGTCAATGCTGAAGTCCTGGGTTCCCTTTCAAGAAAGCGATCTTATTCGGGAGATAGTGATGACACTCTTTCAGGAGGACCTGCTGCTTCGAAGGATGCAAGCTTGGAGGCTTCAGCAGTAGATGGTGATGGTGGCATGAAAGCTAAGAATTCAAAGAAAGCAAAGAAGGTTAAAGGTGATGGTTCTGGGGCCTCCAAGCCTCTTGCTGATGCTTGATGGACATTCGTAGCTTTCTTAGCATCCTTGAAAACAATTTATGGTTTGTAATGTTAACTTAAACAATATTAGGTTTCACATGAACCCTTAAGGTTCTTGTTATGTGGGTGTGGTTAGGCATGTATGGCCGTTTGAACAATTTCTCAGCTTGCAAGTCGTTAGGGCTTACTTTAACTTTGTTTGGATATTTGGAAGTCTGTTAAGACTTTCTTTGCTATGCTATTATGTTTAACTATTTGTCTTGTGTTGTGTTTTTTATGCTTGTGCCTATTTCGTTAAGGCAGCTTGGTTGGCTTCAAGCCTTCAAGCTTTCTGGCTATCATGCATGTAGGTTGAAGCCTTTGAGGCTTCAGGTTATCACATATGTAGCTTGAAGCCTTCAAGGCTTCTCAGTTTCGTGACTTGGCTATAGTTTCGTGACTTGGTTTGTATTTTTGAATGTTGTCATATTGTTCCTCAGGTTATTTCTTTTCCTTGTACCTTTGTCTTTGTTGGGTTTGTGTTGCCTTCATGTTTTTTATACCTTAAAGGGTTTAGTGCTGCAGTCACTTAGCCTTGGTATTTTTAACAAGAGGGCATAGCACCTATCCTATTCATTATTATTATATTTTTTATCTGATTTTGTAAGCCTGTTTGTTTATTATCTTTCTAAGGCTTAAGGAACATTTGGTGTAGGCTGTCCAAACCCGTCTATGAGACAGCTTTGTTTTCAATAACAAGTCTCATGGACTTGTATTGATTTAGGAATTCACCCCTTATATAGGTCCATTCAACCCTTGAACCTATTGAGCGATGTGGCCTGGCAGCTCATCCCCTTACATGGCCCTTGCCATGGAGTTTTTTTCTAGGTTCTCAACCTGATTTTAGGATAGAAAGACAAATTTTGATAAAACAACTTCATTCATTCATGAGATATTGTTTTTACAAAAGGTGTTCATAGTGCAACTCTTGAGATACAACTTTGTGAAATACAAACCAATCTTTCTTAATTAGACATGGAACCTCTTCAAGGTTTTCCCATTCCAGTGTCTTGGAAGCTTTTTACCCTCTGAGTCTGCTAGCTTGTAAGATCCACCCTTATGTGCTTCAAGGATGGTATATGGGCCTTCCCATTTTGGGCCCAGCTTTCCTTGGTTCTCTTTTTTGCTAGCTTCATTGTTTCTAAGCACCAGGTCTCCTGGTTTGAAACGTTCATTCTTGACTCTTTTGTTGTAGTAAGCTTCCATCCTTTGTTTGTACTTGGCTTCTTGAATTGCAGCTTGGTCTCGTGCTTCCTCTAGGATTTGTAAGTTCAACATGGTCTCTTTTTGGTTTGTTTCGGGATCTATGTTGACAGTTTGTTGTGTTACAACTCCTACTTCAGCTGGAATCACGGCTTCAGACCCAAATACCAAGCTATAGGGTGCTCTTTTGTGGCTTGTTTTTTCGGTTGTTCTTATGGCCCATAGAACACTTGTCAATTATTCAAGCCAATTGCTTTCATACCTTCCTAATCTGGCTTTTATTCCTTCAACTATGCTTCGATTCATCCTCTCAACTTGACCGTTTGACTGTGGGTATGCCATTGAGCTGAACACCTAAGCGATTCTGAATTCTTTGCACCAAACGCTGAAAGGCTTCTCGGTAAATTGCTTTCCATTGTCGGTGACAAGCACTCTCGGTAGTCCATAATGGCAAATAATGTTTTCCCAAACGAAGTCAATGACCTATTTGCCCTTGATTTTTGCAAGTGGTTTAACCTCAGGCCACTTGGTGAAATAATCTATGGCCACCAACAAGAATTTTACTCCTCCTTTGGCTGGTGGGAATGGACCAACGATATCCATTCCCCATTTATAAAATGGCCATGCTAAGGTTATTGGGACAAGGTCATGCTTGGGATTCTTCGGGACTGCTGCATGAATTTGGTAGGCATCACACTTTCTTAATTGCTCGGCGGTATCTCGGTGCATGGAGGGCCAAAAATACCCAAGGTTAATTAGTTTAGCAACCACCGATCTAGCTCCAAAATGAGCTCCACATATACCTTCGTGAACCTCTTTGATCAAATACTGGCTTTGCTCGGGACCAACACATCTTAGCAAGGGTGCAAGGTAACCCTTTTTGTAGAGGATTTCACTTTGCAATACGTACTGTCTTGCCTTGATCTTAACTCTTTCAGCCTCTGTTTGATCAGCAGGTAGTTCACCATTTTTAAGTAATTTCTTGATTGGAGTCATCCAATTTGGATCTTCTTCGTTGATCACGTCTTGAACTTCCAACTAATCAGTTGACAGAGCCTTTAACACTTCTACCAATACCCTTTTGGTAAGGTGGGCAAAAGTGAGAGATGCTAGTTTACTCAAGGCATCCGCTTTCTTGTTTTGAGACCTGGGAATTTGCTTGATGGTGCATGTTTGGAAGGTATTCATCAATTCTTTGGAATTTTCTTTGTACCTCTTCATGTTTGGCTCCTTTGCAATGTAGTTGTCATTCACTTGGCTTGACACCAGCAACGAGTCTGTGAACACTTCAAGCTTTTGGACTTTCATTTCTTTAGCAAACCTCAAGCCGGCTATCAACGCTTCATATTAAGCTTCGTTGATGGTGGTATGAAAGTCAAAGCGAAGAGCATATGTGAATTCTAACCCTTCTTGGTTGATCAGAATGAGCCCAGCCCCTGACTCTTCAATGCTTGAAGCCCCATCGGTAAAAAGCTTCCAGGCTTCAAGGTCTGAAGGTTCAGTGGCAGTTGTGTTTACTTCAGTAGTTGTTTGTTTTGGTACTTCTACAATGAAATCAGCCAAGACCTGGGCTTTGATAGCTTTTCTAGGAACATAGGTGATGTTATGTTCACCGAGTTCAACAGCCTACTTGGATAATCGTCCTGAATTCTCTGGTTTTTCAAGCCCACTTTTTATTGGTTGGTCGGTGACCACTTGTATGGGGTGTGCTTAGAAATACCTTCGAAGCCTTCTAGCCATTTGGACTAGGGCTAGAGCAAGTTTTTCCAGGGGAGGATATTTGATTTCAGCCAATTTTAAAGTTTTGCTGAAGAAATAAACGGGTACCTGAACTTTGTCTCGTTCGATGGTGAGGACCGCACTTATTGCTTCTTCAGCAACTGAAAGGTAAACCGAGATCAATTCTCTCGTTTCTGGGGCTGCAATGTCAGGTAGGGAAGCTAAGTGTTGCTTCGTCTGGTTGAAGGCTTCTTCTGCCTCCTTAGTCCATTTGAAGTCTTTCCTGTCGGAGCAACCCTTGAGCGTTTTGAAAAAGGGTAAAGACCTTTCAGCCAATTTTGAGGTAAAACGCTTCAAGGCTGCGAGCTTCCCGTTTAAGCTTTCAACCTCCTTTTTATTTTGTGGTGGTTTGGTTTCAAGAACAGCTTTTACCTTGCTTGGATTAGCCTTAATGCTTTGTTTTCCCACAATGTGTCCCAAAAGCTTTCCTTACTCGAACCAAAATGAACATTTTTCAGGGTTGAGCTTCATGTTGACCTTCCTTAGGTTCTTGAAGGTTTCTTGGATGTCATCAAGAATTTGGTATTCCGTTTTGCTTTTGATGACCAAATCATCAACATATGCTTCCATGTTCCTTCCAATTTGACTGGCAAAAGCCTTGTCAACTAGGCGTTGGTAGGTTGCACCCGCGTTTTTTAGACCAAAAGGCATCTTTTGGTAGCAAAAGATTCCTTTATCCGTGTGAAAGGCGGTCTTCTCTTCATCTTCTTCTTTCATGAGGATTTTGTGATAGCTGATACGTGGTTGAAAACCGGTGTTCGTTTATGTCTAAGTTTATGTTTTTACTTAACTTTTTATCCCGAATAGCGTACTTGTAAAAGGATTTGTGTTTTGCAGGTCTTGTGAAGTTTAAGGAGCTAATTGGTAGCTAAACGGACCATCGGGACAAAAAACGAGCCATCGGGAAGTGAAACGGGTCAACCGGGAGCAAGGAACTTGAAAAACCGGAAAGTGAAACATACGAGCACCGTCGCCGACGCCCATATGGGTCGTCACCGACGCCCCATAGAAAGTCACGTCGCCTGAAATGCTTGTAGACAGTGAATTAGGCCATCGGATGGTTTCAGGAATGCATGCACCGTCGGCGACGGTCCCCTGAATGATCAATCACGAAATGTTGCTAATTGAGGTGCTTTGACGGGTTTTAGGAGTGGCTTTGACCGAGATTGAGGAGTTACACTTATTTTCAAGTTTGAATATCATTTGGGGAAGCCATTATCATCATCCTATCACCTACCATTCATCATCCATCCTCTCAAGAACCCGAATCAAGAACAATTCATCATCATCTTCTTGATTTCAAAAACCCTAGCTTCACCAATTCCCCAATCCACCAATCCACGCATCCATTCACCATCATCATTCAATTAAAACCCTAACCTCTATCCATCAATCCATCTTCACGCTTCACGATGATCCAAGTCAAGCTTTCAACATCCGGTGATCAAGTTTCTTCGATCATGCTCGGCTAATTCCTTGGAGGTTTCACCCCGGTGTAGACTTTTGTAAGGGTTAGGGTTTATTATGTGTGTTAATTGTTTTGTGACAACTTGAATTGCATTTGAATCTTAGACAATTGTCCTACGTTGGTATTGAATTTGCTAACCGTCGAGTGAATGATTAAATTTGACTTTGTGAAATGAATACACGTATTTATGCCTTGTCTTTCGGTAGGATTTGCTAGTCCAAAGTAACGAAGTGTATCATGGTCCGTTGTTTACGACGTTGATAGCGATTGACACCTAAGATTTGTGATTGCGACCCGTTAATGAACTATTTCAAGTAAAACTAATTAAAATACATAGTAACCCTAAGTCTTGTAATTGTTGAAACCGGGTGTGAATCGTGTTTTCCTTATATTGTTTAATCAATCAATTTCATTTCTTACAATTAGTTAATCGCTAGTAGTCAATCCATTAAACCATTTTAATAATTCTATTTCACATCTTTCAATCAAACAAAAATACAAAAACATATCATAGCAAGCTTCATAATTGTGACAACTTCATAATTCAATCAAATCCGTACACAAACCACATACTCTTCGTGGTTCGACCCCTCACTACCACTAGCTATTTGTTAAGGGTAATTAGGGTATATAAATATTATCTTTGACCGGAGCGCGACACTCCGATCAAATTTTGGCGCCGTTGCCGGGGAGTGCGTGCGCTTTGTGTTTGGATATTGTTTGAATTTGTGTGGTTAACTGTTTAAATTGTTTAGCTTTCTTTTTGCACTTTGTCTTTTTCCTTGTTACGCGGGTGTGTTACTTGTGCAGGTTACAGGTAGTGCATGCATACGCGGAACTCCGGGAGGACTTCACCTTTAGTCTACGAACCGGAAATCGAAAGGGTAGCAAGAAGAAATCTAGCAAGCCGGTTAGAAGCAACACTTGCTTCTAATCAAACCAACCAAACACCACAACACACACCGTCCATTGAAACCGATTCAATGGCAAACCAAAACTCCAACCAAAACCAAAACCCAAACCAATTCCAATACCGAAGCAACTTCAATCCCGCTCCAAATATGCAACTTATACCTCCAGAGCGACCGGGTGGTAATAACAACAATACCGGACCACCCACACCACCTTTCCAACACCAAAATCCCAACCACAATCAAAGAACACCTCAACAACAAAACCTTCATCGACAAACCTCTTTACCCATCAACCTAGATAACCGGAATGTCAATTCCAACCGTCGGGGAAATCGTGATCGCGGCAATCCCGCAAATGAAGACCCATTCTTCAACATCGATGACTTGAGGAATGCAATCCCCGATGATGAACCGTATAGTGTTCCCGGTTATCAATCGCCGGAACATGTAAGCATTCATACGGAAAATTCGGACGATGGGGGGTACTACGATGATAGGGCTAACGATGATGAAGATTGGGGCTACGTGAATAGGGGAAACGTCTACAACGCTAGAAGGTATGATGATGAGGAATTTGGCTACCAAAATGCCAATTACGTTGGGGATGACGAATACGGTTACGGAGGTGGAAGAAATGATGGTTATGGGAACAACCGTCAACCACGAAACAATGACCAACGGAACCGGAATGATGGGTTTTATAATAACAACAACAATGCAAACCCTAACCGGATTCCTCGTTTCATGGGAGGTGGTAACCCAAGAGATAATAGAAGAGAGGATCGAAGAGGTGAAAGACGGGATAATAGAAGACCGGTTGATCAAGAAGTTAATGGTCCACATCGTTGTCAACGACCTCCACGGGGAGTGAATGACCGTTTTAGGCCAGTTGTCACCGAGAATGACTCACCAATCGTTTGTGAGAGGAGGATGTTTGATTGTAAACCACATTACATCAACATACTTCCTCATTTTAATGGAAGATCTAACGACGAACCGTACACACATTTGACAGAGTTTTCGTCCATTTGCAGCACTATCGGGGGGCACAACTTTGCACTAGATGAGGTTAAACTTCGTTTGTTCCAATTCTCATTGAAAGACAAAGCGAAGCAATGGTTCCTTACACTCCCGGCCAATAGCATCCGCACATGGGGAGAAATGCAACAAGCTTTTTCTAGATGAATACTATTCTATGGCGAAGACCGATGATGCTCGTGATGAAATTAGGACTTTTCGCCAATTATCGGGCGAGCCGTTGCATGAAGCCTTTACAAGATTTAAAGAAATGATGCGAAGATGCCCACATCATCAAATCGAGAAGTGGGAATTGGTTAAGTGCTTTGTACGGGGTTTAGATGACAACACATGGAACCGCCTTGAATCAACGAGCAATGGGACCCTTCTAAGCAACCATGAAGATGATGATTGGGAATTCTTGGAACAGATGAGTAAACGTTCGAAAGAGAAAGAATCGGCCGATCGAGCTAAGAAGCATCCCATTTCACGGCCACTTCCCGATCTTGACTCTAAAGATCGGATTTCCACCTTAGAGCGGGAAATGGCTCGAATGAAGAAAAAGGAAGTAAATGCGGTTCAATTCGAGGTATGTGAAGATTGTGGTGATATTGGACATAGAGCGGAACAATGTTCAACAGGGTCGGGTAACTACACGGAGGAAGTCAATCAAGTGTATGGAGATAGGAAGCAATATGATACGAACTCCAACACTTATCATCCGGGTTTGAGAAATCACCCTCACTTCCGATATGGTAATGCTTCAAATCAAATGAACCCGAATTTCCAATCGGGTAACCAAGGAGGTCAAAGCGGGTCATCATATCAAAACCGTCAAGGTGGTAACCAAGGAGGTTATCAACGAAATTAAAACCAAGGGTACCAAGGTAGGGACAATAATTACCAAGGTGGGTACCAAAGGAATTACAACAATCAAGGCGGTAATGGAAGCGGGTCGAACAATCAAACCGGTGGCGATGATTTGAGTGCCAAAATGGATGCTTTGTTGAATATGCAAAAAGAATCTCAAAACAATATAAAAGAATCTCACCATGATATCAAGGAGATGAAGAAGACAAACAAGATTCGGGATAAAGCACATGAGGCGTTGGCAAAGCAAGTGGGGCAACTTGCTCAAGAGATGGCTCAAATTCGTGGAAGTGGAGGAGGACTTCCAAGTGATACCACGGTGAACCCTAAGCATCAAGGGTCGAACTCGAGGAACACACGTGAGGTACCAATTAATAAAATTACCTTACGTAGTGGTCGTGTCCTAGATAACGATGTTGAGCCACCACCCGAGTTTGTTGAAGGGGTGGTGTAAGATGCGAGTGATGATGAAGGTAAAAATGGTCAAACGGGTCCAAAGAAAAATAATGTTAAAATTAATAATACTATACCCGTTGTGACCATTCCCGTCCCAAAAGCTAAGGAAAAGGGTGTGGAGGTTAATACCGCCCCTTTTCCCGAAGCCCTGTTGGGACCATCTAAGAAAGTGGTAAACAAACGAGGACCACAACAAGAAGAGATGTGGGAAATTTTTAAACAAGTCAAAATCAATTTACCACTCTTAGATGCAATTAAGCAAGTACCTTCATATGCTAAATATTTGAAAGATTTATGCACCAAAAAGCAAACTCACAAGTTTCCTAAGAAACTTGATTTAACCGAAAACGTGAGTTCGATTCTTTCGGGTGCACTTCCACCAAAACTTCAAGATCTGGGGGCGCCCATTATTTCAATACAAGTTGGGGAATTCAAAATGACACGGGCACTTTTGGATCTTGGGGCAAGTGTGAGTATCTTGCCGGGTAGTTTATATGACCAATATGATTTTGGTCCACTTCAAGTGTCTAATACCACCGTGGTGTTAGCCGATTTGACCCCTAAACTGCCCCGTGGGATAGTCACGGATGTAATAGTCAAGGTCGAGGACTTTTACTATCCGGTGGACTTTCTTGTGTTAGATTATGTTTCTTTGGACCGAACTAAGCAACCAACGGTGATCCTTGGTCGACCATTTTTGGCAACATCGAATGCCCAAATTAATTGCAAATCGGGCACGGTCGACATGACTTTTGGTAACCGTCGGTTGCGGTTAAATGTCTTTTCAAGATTAACGGATCCTCTAGTTGGCGATGAATGCTACATGGCGGACATCGTTGACGAGTGTATACCTCTATGTGACACTAGTGTCGAAGAGGAAAACACAATAGAGGAATGTTTCATGTTTGACAGGTTGCAAGGAGAAACAAATCGGAGCATGGATGAAGAGATAAAAGAATTAGAGGTTATGGCGGCAAAAGAAGGAAGGCCCACTTGGACACATCAAGTGGAAAGTCTTCCAGAAAGCATCGACACGAAGTTGAAGCCGTCATTGGAAGAACCTCCGGTACTAGAGTTGAAGGTGCTACCCAAGCATCTTAAATATGCTTATGTGGGTGAAGGTAGCACGCTCCCGGTAATTATTGCATCCAATTTAACCGGGGAGTAAGAAGAGAAGTTGATGAAAATTTTGGTCACTCATAGAGCCGCTATCGGGTGGACCATTGCAGATTTAAAGGGAATTAGTCCCTCGGTAGTGATGCACAAGATCATCACTGAAGATGGCATGAATCCTTCTCGTGACACGCAAAGGAGATTAAATCCAAACATGCGAGAAGTTGTCAAGAAGGAGGTATTGAAGTGGCTAGATGCGGGTATTATATACCCTATCTCGGATAGCCAATGGGTGAGCCCGACACAAACAGTTCCGAAGAAGGCGGGTATTCAAGTCGTCACAAATGACGCAGGTGAAGAGGTCGCCACTCGGCTGGTAACCGGGTGGCGTATCTGTATTGACTATAGGAAGTTAAATGCTGCAACTTCCAAAGATCATTTCCCTTTACCATTTATTGACCAAATTGTTGAGAAATTGGCCGGACAAAAATTTTATTGTTTTCTGGATGGTTATTCCGGATACAATCAAATTGCTATACATCCGGAAGACCAAGCAAATACTACTTTTACTTGTCCATACGGCACTTTTGCATTTAGGCGAATGCCCTTTGGACTTTGTAATGCCCCCGCCACCTTTCAAAGGTGTATGACGAGTATCTTTTCAGATAAGGTGGGGGAGTCTTTGGAAATCTTCATGGATGATTTCTCAATATTTGGACCGTCATTTGATACATGCCTTGACCAACTCGAAAAAGTTTTGAAAATATGTGTTGAGAAAAATCTGGTTTTGAGTTGGGAAAAGAGCTATTTTATGGTTCAAGAAGGGATTGTGTTGGGGCATGGCGTCTCGAGTCGTGGAATTGAGGTGGATAGAGCAAAGGTGCAAGTCATATCCACTTTGCCTTATCCCACAAGTGTTAAGGGTGTTCGGTCGTTTTTGGGACACGCGGGGTTTTATAGGAGGTTCATAAAAAGCTTTGGTATATAACAAAACCCCTATGCAATTTGTTGTTAAAAGATAAAACATTTGATTTTGATAAAAATTGCCAAAACGCCTTTAACATTTTGAAGAAAAAGTTGGTTGAGGCCCCAATCTTGCAATCACCGAATTGGTCTTTACCATTCGAAATTATGTGTGATGCAAGTGATTATGCGGTGGGGGCCGTATTGGGTCAAAGGGTAGACAAGAAACCGGTTGCCATTTACTACGCAAGTAAGACTCTCTCGGATGCACAATTAAATTATACAACTACCAAGAAAGAGTTACTTGCAGTGGTATATGCATTGGACAAATTTCGTGCTTACATATGGGGTACTAAGGTCATTGTTTATTCTGAACATTCTGCAGTTAGGTATCTAATAGACAAGAAGGATGCAAAGCCGAGGTTAATCCGATGGGTTCTCTTGCTACAAGAGTTTGACTTGGAGATTAGAGACAAGAAAGGAAGTGAGAATGTGGTTGCGGACCACTTGTTTCGATTGGTTGTAGAGGAGGATTCTTCACGTGAAGAGATTAATGAGAATTTCCCAGATGAGCACATTTTAAAAGTTGGAATATTACCATGGTATGCTAATATTGTGAATTATTTGGTTACAGGTGATTTGCCGGCTCATTGGGATAGAAGGAAGAGGTTGCACTTCCTATCTCAAATCAAGTACTACACGTTAGAAGAACCGGACTTATTCAAGTTTTGTCCGGATCAAGTCGTTCGACGATGCATACCCGACGAGGAGATTCCTAGCGTCTTGATGCATTTGCATTCATTTGCTTGTGGGGGCCATTTCAGTGGTCACAAAACCGGGCACAAAGTGCTCAATAGCTGTCTTTACTGGCCGACTATTTTCAAGGATGCTTTTAACTTTGCTAAAAATTGTGTTGAATGACAAAAGTTCGGGGGTATTTCAAAAGGGATGAAATGCCCATGCAACCGATCCTCATTGTAGATATTTTTGATGTGTGAGGATCGATTTCATGGGCCCATTCCCTAATTCACATGGCAACTTATACATCTTGGTGGCGGTCGATTATGTATCCAAGTGGGTCGAAGCGATTGCCACCAAGACAAATGACCATACTGTTGATTACAATTTTGTACAAACAAATATAATTTCTAGATTTGGGATTCCTCGAGTGATCATTAGTGATGGGGGATCTCACTTCAAGAATTTTAATTTTGGCAAACTCTTGAAACGGTATGGTGTTGACCATCGAATTGCTACCCCCTACCACCCACAAACAAGCGGTCAAGTGGAGGTTTCCAATAGGCAAATAAAAGAAATTTTGCAAAAGACCGTTCGACCCGACCGAAAGGATTGGTCGACGAAGTTAAATGATGCTTTATGGGCTTATAGAACGGCTCATAAAACACCTATTGGAACTACACCTTAACGCTTAGTCTATGGGCGAAATTGTCATTTACCGGTTGAACTTGTGCATCGTGCTTGGTGGGCTATTAAAGAGGTTAACATGAAATATGACGATGCAGGTAAAGAGCGAAAGTTAAAGCTTTGCGAGTTGGAGGAGCTTAGGGAAGAAGCGTATGAGTGCGCCTCGAAGTACAAGGATGATATGAAGAGGGCACATGACCCAAAGTTGAAGCTAAAGGAGTTTGAAGTGGGTCAAAAGGTTTGGCTATATAATTCTCGGCTTAAGTACTTTCCCGGAAAGCTCAAGAGCAAATGGATGGGCCCGTATGTGATTACACGGGTCGGAAAGCTTGGAGATGTTACAATCAAGGACCCGAAGGATGGGTCGAAGCAAACGGTTAATGGACATCGCCTTAAACCGTTTCTTGATGGTAACAATGGGAAAAAGGATGAGAATGTGGATTTGGTGAACTTTGTGGTAAGTGTACCAACGTATGAGGTCAACTGAAAGAACCGGTAATGAGTTTTGTAAAGTTATGTATAAGCTATTTAATTGTTTGAGTATTCTTGTGTTTAATCGTTTTCGTTTCGTACTAATCCTCTTGATTGTGTGAAGTTCGGATATCACGAACGGGTCTTGAAGACAAAAAGGTATGTTTTTAGACTTATTTGTGTGTATTAGGGACAATACACGACTTTTCGGGGGGTGGTAGGGCCGTTAACGGTTTTCGTGTTTTTAAAATTTAACTTATAAAAATTTACAAAAAGATTTTTTTAGAATTTTTAGGATTTTTAAATGTATATAGGCCCTTTATTAAAAATTCATAAAATTCTCTCTAATTTTCAGAAAATATATATATATATATATATATATAATTGGTTTTCTGGAAACCGTCGCCGACGGTATGTTCCTACGTCACCTACGGTGCTTCAAACGCTCTGTTGCCCGAATTTCTCCGTAGACAGCCACTTAGGCCGTCGGCTCATTTATGATTTCGGTACACCGTCGCCGACGGTTCCTACATTATCAGCCGACGCTGATATTTGTTCCACCCAAAACCCTTTGATACTCGTAAACCTCATTCCAAACATGATTTTAACCATACAAAAGTCTTGAAAACATTATCACATGCCCACCTAACTTCAGAAATAGATCAATACGGTTCTAACTCCCTCACTTGAAACCTATCTTCTTCATAGAACCTCTAGAACCTTAATTCTTCTTTTCTTCATAACTCCTTCGATTCTTAACCAAATCACTCGATTATTGAGCCTATTGTGTGTATTGTCTCGAGAGGAACAAAACCCCCCTAACGATTTCCATCAATTCTTGCTCGTTTGCACGATTTCTGGACGTGAGTTTTAGGGTTTTGAAGAGTGTTCATCCAAGTCTCTTGTTTTGCACTTGTTCTTAGTTCTTCTTGTTATCTAACATCAAAGGTATGAACTTTTAGTAAATTTATGCATGATTTTCATATGTATTGTTGATTTCTTCCGAAATTTTAAGCTAATTGTTTAAGAGTAGGCTGTTTATCATAATGTATGATGTTTTAGCATAATCTTAAGAATGTTTACTCGATTTGGGTGGGATTGGAGCATGCTTTAGTCTTGGTGATGTGATTACACTAGATTGTTGCATGATTGAACATAGATGTGATGTTGAATATTGTTGAAACCATGAAATTTTGCGAAATCTTACGAATAAACATGATAAATTGATATGTAGGTGTTAAAATGTGCGACTTTGGAAGTTTAAAAAGGCGATTTTACATCTAATTATTAATTGAAATTCAACATTACATATTATGTTCAAAGTTTGAGATTGTTTGAAGATTTGGGGTGTACTAATTGTTGTCTTGTCTTTTGATTGTAGATATGTTTGGAAGAAGCAAGAAAGCCAAGACCTCCGGGCAAGGTTCGTCTTCAGGAGCCGGGTCAGGCTCGGGGGAATACCAAAGGCGATGGGAACAATTAAGTAATGTTCAAGAAGGTGATGGGCAACTTATTCGAAAGGATTGGGATTGGGAAGAGGCAAAGAATAGTCAGTCAGCTTCGGTATGGAAAGAAGAGAAGTTGAAGGCTCTTTCCCGATACCGAAACAAGAGATTGGAAGCGAAGATGTGGAAGATGAAGATGGTTACGGGTGTTTCAAAACCTGTACCTAAGAGGGCAGTTTGTGAACGTACAGTAGATGTTGAGGAGTTTCGAAAGATCGGCATAGTGAAAAAGTTTGAAAAGATTGGTTGGGAGCGAGTGATTGACTGGTGCGATGATATTACCACCCGGGTATATTTGGGTGCGGTGTGTGAATGGCTATCTACGCTACGGTTTGAGCATTCTGATGAGCCGGCTCCTACATGGCAGTTAGTTGGTAATATTGGCAAAAACCAAATGATCATGTCATTCGAGCATATGAATGCTATAGCAAGATTTTATTCGCTTGGGATGGACGCATATGATTACTATGGTTATGATCAATTTTTGGATAATAAAAGAAACGAAGCCGATCCACCACAACTGCTAGCATCAGTATTGACAGGTTCTGGGGGTGCGGGGGAGTCGAGAAGCGATTTGTCGTTGATGGGGAAAATATTACAAGGTATCTCGTTAGAGAACATTATGGTACGGTTCGGAGACCGTGGAACGGTGAAGGCACCCGACTGTCGGGTTTTGCATGCATTGTTATATGGGACGCCCAAGCTCTCGTGGCGTCAAATTGTTATGATCAACACATGGGATACACGGGAATCGTTTAAACGAAAGATGATTCCCTATGCAAGGTTGATTAGCGCCATGATTCTCCAACAGAATGCATTGCCTCAAGATTCACTGTGGGTGTCTAAGCCCATTGATCAGTTCAGTTTTGCCACTATGAGGCGGCATTGGAAAATAACCGTGAAAGCTTTTGGGCATTTGCACACGGTTGAAGATGAGCAAGGGGATAGTTATCGGTTTAATGACAAAGAGGGTGATGAAGAAGATGAGGAAGAAGAGGGCGATGAGGAGATGCCTGATGTTGAGGAAGAGACGGATCCTTCTGGTCCGCGGGGACCAAGGCAAAGGTATAGGAGGAAGCATCGGGAGATTTCTGCCAATGTGGCAGACTTTGTGAACGAAAGGAAGATACCGTCATACCGGTTGTGGACCCGTGGAAATCAAGCGGTTTACGACAATGTGTCGGCGGGTATTGGTGAAGCAAGAGAATACTATGCTAGTAGGAGCGAATGGAAAGAGGCTCAAGGGGCGTACTCGCAGCAACAATGGGGTTTTCAAGCATCTTTCCGCGAGAGGGTGGAAAAGCAGTTGGAGGAACAACAGCTGCAACATGCGTTACAACAGTCACAAATGGAACGCATGATACAGTTGCTGTTAGGCCCTAAAGTGTGAGACTGACGCATCAAATTAACACAACGGGTTATGGTTACTGGCTGGGCCATACCGGGTTAGTTTATATTAGGTTGTGGACCTTTATAGGTCACTTGGGCCAAGCTTTAGGCCATGTGGGCCAAGCAGGCCCAAGGGGAGCCCATGTAGAGAATTGGGCTTGAGTTAGTATAAAAACAAGTTTCTAACTTGTTTTTATTTTTGAACTTCTTAGAACCTCCATTGTTACAGAAATTCTAGAGCTAGAGAGTGGGAGGCGATTTGGTTGTGAGCACTTGTACTAGACGATTTTGCTTTGATAGTAATAGAATCATGTGCAAGTGTTGAAAGTGATTTGGTGTGTTCTTCGTTTTCGATTCGTATTTTCATATTTCTTCGGTTTATTCTTGAATCACATCAAGTTTGGATTCCGCACAAACTTGGTGTTGTTTGATATCATTGAAAGATCCGGTTACTCGGGACTTACAAGTGGTATCAGAGCCTTTAGAACCTATTTCTAGGCTCGGTGTGATATCAAAGATTCAAGAATTTCATTATTTTTGGTTTGGTGTTCTTCGTGTTCTTCGCGGTATTCAAAGTGTTCTTCGTTTTGTTTAAAAAAATTCATTATATTTTGCTTCAGTGATTTGTTTGAAAGGTGTTTAAAAGATTTTTAAAATCTTTTAAAATATTCGATCGATAATCTGTTGCATTTCTTTTGGAAAGTTTTTTTTGGAAAGATTTTAAAAGAATTTAAAATATCCTTGTTTTTAGGAAAGTTGAAACAGGAGACCATTTCAGAAATAATTTTTTTTTATTATTGCAATTCATTCAAAATACTGTTTCACTTTTCAAAATATCCACTCGAAACCTTCGCCATAAACCCAGTTGCAATCATCACCAGTTTGCATAATTCAAAAATTCCAAATTTATCTTTCGCGGTCTCGAGTCCTACATCATAGCTACAACAGTCTCGAGTCCCATCTTCTTCACAGGTCTCGAGTCACCTTTTCACGGTCTCGACTCCCATTTTCAAGGTCTCGAGTCATCATCATCACAGTCTCGAGTCATCATCTTCCACGGTCTCGACTCAACAACCTCCAACCATCAGTCTTCGTCTCGAACCATCACCGTCGTTAGCACCATCACTTCATCATCGCAATCCACCTCCAACCATCAGTCTTCGTTTCCGATCGACCTCCACTGTTCATCTTCTTCTCCGACGAGCACCTACGTCAATCTCTGGTTTCCGTCAACCACCTTTCACAGTAACACCACCATCATCAGTTTCGGCTCATCCTGTTTGATTTCGACTCGCAACCATCATCAGTTTCGGCTCATCCTGTTTGATTTCGACTCGCAACCATCATCAGTTTCAGTTCATCCTGTTTGGTTTCGACTCGCAACCATCTTCATTACCGGTTTCGACTCATCTCGTTTCGACTTCATATCTTCGCAACGGTTTCGACTCATCACGGTTCCGAGTCGCAACCTCCATTCATTGTGAGCTCTCGAGTCCGACTCTGTCCATAACGATCATCTTCGTCGCCAACTCCGACCAACAGCCATCAACATAAACACCATCTTCTCCGATCTCTGTCATCGTCGTCACCATCACACAACCTCCGGCATCTCCTGTATATCACCTTCGACATAACCCAAGCTCTTCAAATCACAGTATTTCGAGTCGAAATCTCCGACGTCCTGCATCATTAATCATAATATCATCTCCGACGAACCATCACCGTCAGTCACCCAACCACCTCATCTTTCCGATCATCATCTTCCGACTGCTGATTGAATTGAAATTAGGGTTTCGGTTTTGGTTGTGATCGAAGAAGACGTACAGACATTTAAACGTGGTTTAGGTTTTAATAATATTAATAATCATTATTAGGTAATCATTACTTAATCATTGGGTTTTTATAATAATAATAATAATAATAATTAGTGTATCATAAAAAAAAAGTTTTTTTTTAAAAAAAAAATAAATAAATAAAAAAAATAAAATAAAAGGTTTGTTTGTTTGTGATAACAGTTTTTACAGGTTTTGTGGTGCGATTTAGAAAGAGGGTTCGTTCATTCAACTGCAAAGGGTTTGAATTAGCGAGTATATAGGTTCTCGCTTTGGGCTTGTGTTGAGAATATAGTTAAAAGCGCACATTTTTGGGAATCATATCTTAAAATGTCTTCTAAAAGAGAGATGCTGGAGCAGGAATTCAAAGGATTCAGTTACTCATACGGTGAATCTATAGAAGCACTTACAGGTCGGTTTGCTGAACTGCTCTCTGAAATGGAAAAGGCAGAAATGGTGGTGTCTACTCGCATGAGCAACAGAAAGCTTCTGGATGCTATAAAAGGGATTCCAGATCAGGCGAACTGTAGTTGGTTTAGAAATATTAATCAGATAATATTGACAACCAACTCCAACTGTTACAAAATGAAGTCAAATGAGCTGATCTCACTAATTAAATCATATGACAATGCTAACTCATCACAAAATTCAGCATTTATGTTTAACAAACCCCTGGCTCGAGAAATTACTAAAGAACGTGAAGAGATACTTTCTGTTTTTTGCACTCCTGAGTGTAGAAAAAGAAATGAGGTATATCGATTACACAACGCTGAGCTAATCGAAGATTATAATGACATTAAAAAGAAAATTTTCACTTTGGCTAAAAATGAAAAACTTTATAAAGAAAAGATTGAAGCTCAGCGAAAAGACATCATCAAACTCAAGGATGATGTAAGTGTGAAATCAAGTCAACTCTTATATGTTCAGGAGAAACTTTGCACTGTAACTAAGGAACTGGAAGATATCAGAGATAGATATCAAATAAATGAGCTTAATATTAAGAAATTTGATTCTTCCAGCAAATTAGTCAAAAACTTGTGTGATCAACAGCTCGCGTACTAGGAAAACAAAGGGCGTGGTTTGGGATTCAATCAAGTTCCTCCTCCTTATAATGACAACTACACATATTTACCCATGACTGAGGAGGAATTGATGAATGAGGACAAGATGACTTATGGCCCAAAAACTGATAAGTCATCGATCAACACTGAACATGTTGAGAGTCGAGCAACTCAGTCGATCACGTTTGTTGCTAATTGTGCAAATGATACTAATGCTTCGTCTTCTTTTGCAGATGAAGTAACAGTTGAAAATGTAGTTAGGGATGAACAAGCATCAGAGTCTGGTTCTTATGAAAATTTAATAAATGAACTTAATCAAGACTCTATTTCGACGTGTGATATTTTTAACTCGGTTTTTCGCTCTGTGATTAATTTCAGGCCTGACGGTTTGGGCGAAAACGTTGATGCTTGTGAAACAAAGACTGAAACGACAAATGAAACGAATGACCCAGTTGAACCATCTGATTCCAAATGTGAATCATCTGAAGCAACTGATTCTGAGAAATTGGAATCAGTTGATTCTAGTGGATTCAGCTCAAAGGCGTCATGTGCAGAACCGTCTTGTGCTGAAAATTTGTCAAATAGTTCAGCTGAAGTTCCTGCTAAAGTTTCTGGTATTTCATCTAACAAACCAGAACTCTTCGATTCTGTCAAAGCTGATGACATGAAGGATGAAGAGAAGATTGACGTGAACAAGGCTCCAAGTGCGCAAGCTAAACAATCTGAACCTTCTGTTAGTGATAAAAAGGTTCAGATCAAGCAACAAGAGCCGAAGCGAGCAGGTAAAGGACGCGGAAATAAGAAGCCTAAACATCAAAGACGATCTGGCTTTCCACAGTCCTCAACGGGCAGTAATAGTCCTCAAAAGGCCCGTGATGTGAAAAATGTCTTTTTTAAGCCAGTCTGTAATGGCAAATGTGAGAAATATGCATTTGACTGTGCTAACAAAGGTTTTAGAAAGACTGGTGAGATTTCTGAACAAGACTTGCAGTCTAAGGAAAACAAGGACAATAAAATGAAATCTCCACCACAGAAGGCCCCTGCAAACGACAAGTACAGACATCCAAATTCATCTTCGTCTGCGGGAAATGTGCAACACAAACAAGCACAGAAAGGACCGGTTCGTCCTTCAGGGCCTGCAAGAGCAAATCCAGCTGATCAGAATACCTTCTACGTGAAGAGACAAACATGCTTCAATTGCGGCATTGCTGGTCACATAGCTCGAAACTGCACAAATCGTCCCTATGTACCTTACTATATGCAAAATCAGAGGGTTACACCTAGGGATGACTACCATTCTAAGCCAATGAAGGTATCTTCACCTAAGGCAATGAAGAATGTGAATCCCAAGGTTAAACCTTCTGATGGGGATTGGAACGCTGCTAAAAACAAACGCAAGGCTGTTCAAGAACAAAAACATCTTTCTAAAACTGAATCAGCTAAAGTTGCTCAACTAAAGGCAACGAACACGTTTGTTAAACCGAAACAGATTTGGAAACCCAAATCCAAAGCAGCAATGTCTCCAATCCTTGAAACTAAAGGGGACTTGTGTTTAAAGGAAGTGTCTTATTTTGATGCTTCAGGAAATCCCAGGACCACGATTTCCTGGGTACCCATGTCTTACTAATCTCCTTACCTTTCAGGAACAACCAAGGAGGAGCTGTTGACAATCTCTGGAATGTTGATAGCGGTTGTTCCAGAGATCAAAACGGGTAACATTTCACTGTTGCAAAAAGTTCAAATTTTTTTTTACAGATGATATGTTTCCTTTGGAGGAGATTAGAGAAGTAAGATAAGATCAGCAAAAGGTACCGTTTAAATTCAGTATTTTGATTTGCATATTGATTAGTCTTCAATCTGATGACAGAACGGTTAAGCAAAAATATTTTTTTTCTTTTTCTTAGTTTATACTTTGTATATAAAGTGTCCTTTCTCTAGTAAATGGTAAATTTGCGCAAAAATACAAGATTTATGCACAAATTTAGGGGGGAGAGGAACATATAGATAGATATAGAGTTTAGGAGGAGAAAACTCAGAAAATACAAAAAGAGTTTGCTGTAAATATGTATTGTTTTAGGGGGAGAAAATGAGAAAAATACAAAAACATTAGAAAAATGAAAAAGCCAAAAAGAAAGATTGCATGATATGGGAAGTGAAATAAATGTTCGTGTTAAAGGGTTTGACTAACACATGTAAGGTGCCATAGCTGAAAAGATTAGGATCTACTGCGATATGTCGATAGGCTTGACGCTCAAAATGATAAAAGATACTAAGTGTTATAAACATAACGAACTATGTACCATGTGGGTAACATACCAACGGCGTATGATTTTATGGTCTTAAATCTTGCGTTGATAGATAGCCAACATCTGAGGTTTCGGGTCTTTATATTGTTGAATCATCCGGGGATATCTTGGCTGTCCTTCTGTTCAGAACTAAAATTGTACATGACCCCAGGAAAGAAAGTCACTTGGAATTAGCTCATTTCTATTTGAATGTCTGTATGTTGTCCCGATACACACAATTTTGATCTGATTCTGAAATCTTCTCTGAAAAAGTCGTGTACCTCCTCTGCTGCATCCAGATATATGCTGACCTGGAGGTGCTAGGCAACGTCAGCTTCTGCTGCATCCAGATACATGCTGACCTAGCTGTACGTTGTCGCTCTGTAGATCAATTATACACCCGAAAGAGGCCCTCAAGTGCCCAAAAGAAACCCATGAAACCTATATCAAATTGAGAAAAACTCATTTGATCCTGTATATTATACCATCTCTACTTAAGATCTATTCTGTTCTCTTCTCAATCTATTCCCAGTTAAGATTTCAGAAATCTGGATTGGACTTGTGAAATATGTGGTAGGGAAGATACTTGCATGATAGAGTGTGTTGTTTATATTTCCAGGATTTGATTAGTATTTATTTGGGTGTTCATTGTTAAGAAATCAAAACATGGTAAAACAGATTATATGCAGACCTAGACTCAGTCAGGATATCTTAAAGAATGACATCAGTATACTCACCTGCTACGATGAATTGTTGTGCTTACCTTGATCGCGGGGGTATGCCTTGGAATGGGACACACGGGTATAATAGTATAATATTATCTAAAGCATATCACGAAGTTGAAAAATTGAAAGTTGAGCGTTAAAGTTTAAGTGGACAAACATATTGGCAATCGCATAGACCAGTTTGATTAGGCTCGTACTGAAAAGTGTTCCTTAGTCTGCCTGAGAACGAATTTTGATCCCATTGCAATTGTAATTGTATATTATGGTAGTTGTTTATATTTTGAGTTTTTATTTGTTTTTAGTTCTTAAAAAAATTCAAAAATACAAAAATAGTGTCTTGTTTTTCTATAAAAAAATAGGATGTTTATTTGTTTTTCTTAAAATTAAAAATGTAACCGTTCTTGAAGATTTGACTAATCATAAAATTTGAAAGAGTTTAAATTGTGAAATTCGAGTACAAGTACTTGGATGTACCTAGTGTTCATACGGTATTCTCCCTGTTGCATAAGAAATGTTAGCTTATAAGTTTGTGAGCATGTGCAGAACTTGATTTCAATCAAGAACAGAGGTTGATGAAGACTGAGATGCTGTTCATTGCTGAAGGAGCCTGAAGCAGCACAATAACAAGATGTACCTGAGTCAGAAGAACCGGATACGAAACGCCGTCTGACAGTGAAAGTACATTTGAAGAAGTACCATGAATCTGCTTGAAAGACAAAGATTGAAGAAGAAAAGAGTTGCTAAGAATCCTCCTCTCACATTCTTTTTAACAAGATTTTCAAGCAAAGCTGATCGAGATCCTGATATGAAGCTAACCACAAAAGCTAAAGAAAGAGACCCAGTGCTGAGAGTTCAGAAGTCAAGAACTTCCACAACATCTGCAGCATAGAGACAACCATAGACTTCGTTGAAGACGTTGCTGAATTCATGGTATGAAGACAATTTGATGGAATCAGTCTAGGGGGAGATTGTTAGGCCCTAAAGTGTGAGACTGACGCATCAAATTAACACAATGGGTTATGGTTACTAGCTGGGCCATACCGAGTTAGTTTATATTAGGTTGTGGACCTTTATAGGTCACTTGGGCCAAGCTTTAGGCCATGTGGGCCAAGCAGGCCCAAGGGGAGCCCATGTAGAGAATTGGGCTTGAGTTAGTATAAAAACAAGTTTCTAACTTGTTTTTATTTTTGAACTTCTTAGAACCTCCATTGTTACAGAAATTCTAGAGCTAGAGAGTGGGAGGCGATTTGGTTGTGAGCACTTGTACTAGACGATTTTGCTTTGATAGTAATAGAATCGTGTGCAAGTGTTGAAAGTGATTTGGTGTGTTCTTCGTTTTCGATTCGTATTTTCATATTTCTTCGGTTTATTCTTGAATCACATCAAGTTTGGATTCCGCACAAACTTGGTGTTGTTTGATATCATTGAAAGATCCGGTTACACGGGACTTACAGTTGCAAGAGGAAGAAAGAGCCCATAGACGGGCATGGGAAGAAGAGGAGGCTAGGCGCCAAACCGCACAAGGAGAGTTGGACCAACGCCGATGGGGAGCGTTGGCCTTCTCTAACCAGATGGCGATTAATAACTTCAAAGTGCTCCATGACCAAGAGCGCCATCAAAGATATTATCAAGCTGGCCTCCCATATGCTGAACATTCGGGTTGGACCGATTATCCCAACCTTCCTCATCCGCAAGGGCCATCCGATCCAACCCCTCATTGGCCCGAGGCAGTCGGCTCGAGTTTTATTCCGATGCCATACCAACCGCCACCTCAACAAGAGTCAAGCCCGCTAGATAACTACAGGGATATGCTTGAGGCCCTCACTGGTTATCCGTACCAGCCGAACCCGCCAGTGAACCCTAATGAGAGATATCAGCGGTAGAGGCGAGGTATGTCTTTTGTTGTTGTTGTTGTATATTATTTTATTTTCGTTATTTTCATTTTGTTATTTAAATTCTCGCCTAGTTAAATGAACGTTGTGGGTGTGCTCCCTATATAACCCTCACGAGACCTCTCGTCCTCCCAAGCTATTGGGGGGTTTAAAAGGGCTTGTTGCATAAGCTAAATGCAACCGTGATTCCTACGAAAGTGAGTTAGGTTTGTTGTTGTTGTAAATTATTCTCCACACAAAACAAAACAAAGTAAAATAAGGTATGACTTGGTAATAATTTCATAAAAGTGGTAGAACTAGGTAACTAACAAATTTTGATGGTTGTGAGAAGCATGCTTCTACACAAGGGTTAAGATTTGTAGGAACATTAGGTTCGTGGGACAACCGCTTTCATGAAGAAGAGAGGAGCATACGAAGAATGAGCTCAAAAAATCCAGGTGCATACGTTTCTTTTTACTTTTGATCTTTAGATTAGCAAATAAGTGGAATGTATTTTGTATATTATTTTTCCGGGGTGAAATTTTGGGGGAATTAGCCGTGTCACATCCCTTGTGCATTTAATACTCTAGTTCTTACACATTGAGGACAATGTGTACCTCAAGTGTGGGGATGGGGGAGTGGTAAAAATTTTAGATTTTGACCCATTCATTTAAATACTACACATTGAGGACAATGTTCACCTCAAGTGTGGGGATGGGGGAAAATTTCAACAAATTTTTTAAAAATGTCTTGTTTAAAAGCGGTCTTAAAGCACAAGTAACTAAGTCAACGAGGGATGTCACAACACATTTGGTCTTTTGTCATGGTCAAGTTCAAATTAATAGCATGACGTGTCACACCCCCAAAATCCACCTGCGGAATTCCACCGCTTGGAGGCGTGACTGACCAGGATCCAGCCACCAATCATATTGAACATGCAAGTTAAAGATATAAAAGTCTAACCAATACAATTAGTGTCCAAACAAAACATAGTTAAGTTGCAAGCGGAAGCATAACGTTTAAAACCAAAACATAAGTTTAATTGTTTCAAAGTTTAACATGGCACATAGCTGTCCATGTCCCACAACGACTCTCTTCCATGCAAGCTCCAGCTAAGTACCTAAGGACCTGCAAAGCATGTAGTAACGAGTCAACAACAAGTTGAGTGAGTTCACAGTTGGGTGTTTGTTTAAGTTGTTCTGAAAACAGTTTTCCTTTATCTGGCATCCTGCCGTGGGGGTTACCCCATAGTTGAAAACGTGACTTGTTTATTCCCGGTTACTCTGGCAATCCAGCCGTGGGGGCTACCCCATGTTAGTTATCTGGCATTTCGGCCGTGGGGGCTACCCCATGTTACACTAGACTCGTTACCATATCGACTGCTGACTATAGTCATGTTTATGTGCCCTGAAACTGTCAATGTCTATCATCATTGACGTGCCCCAAATCCATTAGTTCACGCCCATCCTCTGCGGCACGGTGTGAGGTTTGTCAGACATAAATAGCGCTATCTAACTAATGACCCGCTCGCCATTGGCCCGGCGATTATGTCGATATAAAAAGGAGGGACTTCGTGATAGAGTTTTGGTCTAGTACGAGTTATCTGTCCGTGAGGACGAGGAATTACATTCCTGAACCAATACTGTCCTACCCAAGAAAGGACGAGGAATCCATGTTCCTTAACCCCATTCCCAAACCCCTGGGGATCCCATGCTTTGTAGAGGGTGTGAACTCACCTTGGTTTGCTCGGCAGATACACAGAAAAGTCAATCAAGTTGTAAGTGGTCAACTACGTCCTAACATAGATACCATTCACGTCAGGTTCATATCCAAGTAGTGCACGTATGTTCTACACGTATTGTACACAAGTAACAATCATGGCGTACATGTCTAGCATGGCAGTTCAACAACAGTTCGTAACAAGTTCCACAGTAACATTCATGTAACAACCAAAGTCCAAGTGTGCGGCCCAAACAGATGGGCTCGTGATGGTATGCAAGTCCAAGTCAGTGTGCACAACATACGCAATTAGCAATACACGTAAAGTCCATATATTCGGCCCAATGACTTAGGCCCGTAACCATGCAGGCCCAAACAGAACGTACATAATCAAGTGGTCTCGAGTCGAGACTGTAGATCTCGAGTCGAGACTGTGCGGTCTCGAGTTATACATGTACTGGTCTCGAGTCGCAACCGGACCCGCAACCATGGTCTCGAGGCGTGCTGTTTTGCGTGAGGGAGCTGTGGTCTCGAGTCGAGACTAGAGGTTCTCGACTCGCAACCGTTGATCTCGAGTTGGCTTTTAGATGGTCTCGAGTCGAAACCAGGTGTCTCGACTCCCAGCACCTGCTGATCTACATAGTGTACTAACCAATGGGAATCCGATTTCATGCAACCTTATGTACTATCCATTTAAACATGTTTTCTTGTCTAACAATTTACTAAAATGGATCAAACAACTAGTTTTCAAATATTCAAGACACCTTCATATCATATTCATGTTGTTCTTCATGTATTCAAGTCATTCATCATGATCATTCAACTTGTTCATCATATTTTAGGGTTTTTGGCATCAATCACAATCACAACATGAACCACAATCAAAACACTTGAACATACTCATCTAAGGGTTTCAAATCATCACATAACACCTCAAAATCGACTCTACACTAATCCGATTTCTGCATACATGTAGCCGGTTTAAAAAGCATTCGGTTCTTAGCACAAGAGTGTACAATCCGATTAACATGACATTGTCTAATACCCATATGCAAGCCGATTTCATGAACATCAACAACTAATGGTTTAAATCACATTTAATCACAAGATATCATTAACTCATCATGCAACCAATCCGAAATCAAGACATGATAGCCGATTACCAACATCATACACATCCGATTCACAAAAACATCATCAAGCATACAAACTATGCTAGTTAAACCATGTCATCCATAATATCATCTAACAACAAGCATCATAAAACACTAACCGGTTCAAGTATGGGTTCAAAGGTGTGTATGAAGCTTCCAAATGGGTGTGTGTGTGAGCCGATCCAAGAGCTCCTTGTGGTCGCCGATTGAATCCGAGAAGAAGGAGAGGAAATGTGATGTTTGATCTTTAGGGTTTTAGTGAGAGAGAATGTAGGAGAGTATGTGTGAGAGTGAGTGTGGGTTGCCCAAAGAATGGCAAGGTTGGCTAGGAGCATGATATATATACTAGCTCTAAGTTGGTTCACCCTAGTGGGTTTTCGAGTGGGGTGAGGAGGGACATGGCCCAACCGGCCCAATAGTTACACTATTCACTCGAGACCGCATGGTCTCGAGTCGGGTTCTTGTGTCTCGGGTCACATACATACAAGCATACATATAAACATAACACATAATCACATAGGGTGTTCACTTATATCATTAAACAAACAAGTTAACTAGTCACATAACGTTCAAGCATGTTACATCAAGATACAACGAAAGGTTCTAAATTTCGAGTTGTCACATCATCCCCAAGTTGAAAGAAATTTCGTCCCGAAATTTGGTAAGCACTCACTAAGGAAGCTAGTTAGTTGTATGGTTTTCCCGGTTTTCCTGGGGTGTCACATCCTCCCCCCGTTGATCTGGAATTTCGTCCCGAAATTCCGTAGCTTCAGCCTCAGTAGTGGGTGTACTGTTTGCGAATAGTTGGGGATACTTTTGTTTCATCTGATCTTCGCGTTCCCAGGTGAACTCTGGGCCGCGACGTGAGTTCCAACGAACTCGAACGAGAGGTATTCTAGTGTTCTTGAGGACCTTAACATCCCGGTCCGTGATTTCAACTGGTTCCTCGATGAATCGTAACTGCTCGTCGATAGTGAGTTCCTTCAGAGGAACTATGTGGGTTTCATCTGACAGACACTTCTTCAGATTTGACACGTGGAAAACGTTGTGAACTGCACTGAGTTCCGCTAGTAAGTTCAGTCTGTAGGCCACCCTGCCTATTTTCTCAATGATTTCAAAAGGTCCGACGTATCGTGGGTTAAGTTTGCCTCATTTACCAAAACGAACCACACCCTTCCAGGGTGAAACTTTGAGTAGTACCCGCTCCCCAACCTGGAGCTCAAGTGGTTTCCTGCCCTTATCGGCGTAGATTTTCTGACGGTCACGAGCTGCCACCATGTGTTGTCGTATTTGAGCGATTCGTTCAGTTGTGTCTACCACATGTTCTGGACCAGTGATCTGACTATCCCCCACCTCTGCCCAACAAAGAGGTGACCGGCATTTACGTCCGTACAATGCCTCAAATGGAGCAGCTTTAATGCTGGTGTGGTAGATGTTATTGTACGAGAATTCCACAAGTGGCAGCTGCTTTTCCCAGTTGTTGCCAAAGTCGATTACACATGCACGAAGCATGTCTTCTAAGGTTTGAATAGTACGCTCGGACTGTCCGTCCGTCTGAGGGTGATACGCCGTGCTCATGTCTAATCGTGAGCCAAAGGATTTGTGCATTGCTTGCCACAGCTCTGAAGTAAAGCGTGCATCTCGATCCGAGATGATAGAGGTGGGCACCCCGTGCCTCGAAACAACTTCCTTGAGATAAACTTCTGCTAGAGTGGAAAACTTATCCGTCTCCTTGATTGCCAAGAAGTGTGCAGACTTTGTGAGTCGATCCACGATCACCCAAATAGTATCATTTCCGCGCTGGGATCTAGGCAGGCCGGTAACAAAATCCATGGAAATTTGCTCCCATTTCCATTGTGGTATCTCTGGTTGTTGGAGTAGGCCTGAGGGTTTCTGGTATTCAGACTTGACTCTCGCACAAGTCAAACACTTGCTGACGTAAGTTGCTATGTGGGCCTTCATGCTAGGCCACCAATACGTAGTTTTGATATCGTGGTACATCTTATCTGAACCAGGGTGTACCGAGTAGCGAGACTTGTGTGCCTCGTCCATCACAAGCTCTCGTAGGTTGCCATAGAGTGGGACCCAAATGCGTCCCGTTACGTAGTAAGCACCGTCTTCCTTTTGTTCTAAGCGTTGCCTTGAGCCGCGTAGGGCTTCAGCCCTGACGTTTTCTGGTTTCAATGCTTCTACCTGAGCATCTTGTATTTGAGAAGGAAGACTAGAATGTATAGTGAGTTGCAAAGCTCGAACGCGCTTAGGCGTAGTGTCCTTTCGACTAAGGGCATCAGCCACAACATTGGCCTTACCAGGATGGAACTTGATTGCACATTCGTAATCGTTTAATAACTCGACCCATCGTCGTTGGCGCATGTTTAGTTCCTTCTATTTAAAGATATGTTCGAGACTCCTGTGATCGGTGTAAATGGTGCACCTAGTACCGTACAGGTAATGTCTCCATATCTTAAGTGTGAAAACAACAGCTCCCAGCTCTAAATCGTGTGTAGTGTAGTTCTTCTCGTGAACTTTGAGTTGGCGTGAGGCGTAGGCTATAACTTTATCTCGTTGCATCAATACACAACCAAGACCCTGAATTGATGCGTCGCAGTAGACCACTAAGTCGTCTTTGTCCTCGGGCAAGGAAAGGATAGGTGCACTGCAAAGTCTATCCTTTAAGTGCTGAAATGCTACCTCCTGTGCGTTTCCCCATCGATAAACAATGCCCTTCTGCGTTAGTGAGGTGAGAGGCTGTGCGATCTTAGAGAAATCCTTAATGAACCTCCTGTAGTAACCTGCCAATCCCAAGAATTGGCGAATTTCCTTTGGTGTACGAGGCGCAGGCCAGTTCTTAATCGAGTCTACCTTGGATGGATCAACGTGAATCCCATCCTTGTTCACCACGTGGCCTAGGAAATGGACTTCACGAAGCCAGAAGTCGCATTTCGAGAACTTTGCGTAAAGTTGTTCTGTTCGAAGGAGTTCCAGAATAAGTCGTAGATGCTGCTCGTGTTCCTCCTGACTCTTAGAATAGATCAGGATGTCGTCGATGAAGACTATAACGAACTTGTCCAGGTAAGGCTTGCACACTCGATTCATCAAGTCCATGAAAATCGCAGGTGCGTTTGTCAGCCCGAAAGGCATGACCAAAAACTCATAGTGACCATAACGGGTTCTAAAAGCTGTCTTGGAGACGTCCTCTTCTCGGACTCTCAGCTGGTGATATCCCGATCTCAAATCAATCTTCGAATAGTAGCTCGACCCCTGCAACTGGTCGAACAAGTCGTCAATACGTGGTAGAGGATAACGATTCTTCAACGTCACCTTGTTGAGTTCCCGGTAGTCGATGCACATTCTGAAGGTACCGTCTTTCTTCTTCACAAATAGTACTGGAGCTCCCCAGGGCGATGAGCTAGGACGAATAAAACCCTTATCCAAGAGTTCTTGTAGTTGCGTAGAGAGTTCTTCCAACTCTGATGGAGCTAAACGATAAGGTGCACGAGCTATGGGCGCAGCTCCAGGAGCTAGTTCAATCTGAAACTCGACTTGGCGATGAGGCGGAAGGTCGGGTAATTCCTCAGGAAATACCTCAGGATAGTCGCGTACAATCGAAAAATCTTCTAGCTTCTTCTCTTTCTCCGAGGTGTCAGTAACGAGAGCCAAAATGGCGATGTGACCCTTTCTCAAATACTTCTGGGCCTTAAGGAGAGAGATGACGTTCTCAACAGCACTCCTCCTGTCGCCACGAATCATGAGAGGTTCACCACTGGAACCAGGAATACGAACAACCTTCTCGTTGCAAAGAATCTCTGCTCAGTGTTGGGATAATCAATCCATCCCAATGACAACGTCGAAACTACCCAAGACGATAGGGATGAGGTCGATAGAGAAGGTCTGGTTAGCAAGGACAAGTTTACAACCCTTGACTACGTGTGTGGCTTCTAAATTCTTACCATTTGCTAGCTCTACAGTGTGCTTGTTGTTCAAGGGTGTTGGAATACGCTTAAGCATTCGACTAACTTCTAGTGACATGTAGCTAGTATCGGCACCCGAATCAAATAACACTGTAACATAAAAGTCGTCGAGGAGGAACTTACCCGCTACAACATTGGGGTCATTCCTTGCTTCACCTTGGCCGATCACGAACGCCCGCCCCCTGGCTCCATTGTTGTTGTTGTTCCCATTGTTACCATTCCCCTGATTGTTGTTGTTGTTGTTGTTGTTTTGGTTCCTGTTTAGTTGGGGACAATCTCTCTTGAAGTGGCCCTCAGCTCCACACTGAAAGCACCCTTTGTTATCACCTTGCTGCTGTTGTTGGCGTTGGTTCTGTTGAGCTTGCTGACGATTCTGGTTGGCGGGATATAAGCTCCTGCAATCCTTTGCAGCGTGACCTGGCTTGTTGCACCGATGACAGTTACCCCTGGTGCATGGCCCGTTGTGGTGCAGGCTACAGCGATTGCATTTGGGGTGATTTCCCTTATACCCGCCATGGCTTTGACCACCGGATGATTGCTGACTAGGGCTCTTGTAGTCTTCAGTCTTTCTCTGCTACGACTGAGACTGAACAGAAGTCGAACCCTTACTTGAAGCTCCATCCCATTTCCGCTTGTTGTCACTAGGGACACCTGAAGTAGTTGCAGCACCTATGCGCTTTGGTAACCTGTTCTGCTCCACCGCCTGGTCAGTAAGACGGTGAGCCAACTGAACAACCTGCTGGATAGTAGTGAGGTTTGCTGAAGTCACATGACTTTGGATCTCTGGCACCAAGCCCTTGAGAAAGAGTTCAATTCGCTTAATTGGAGGGTCCACCATAGTAGGACACAATAATGCGAGCTCGTTCGACCTCTTGGTATACGCCTCAATTTCTGACCCCGTCATCTTGAGGTTGAAGAACTCGACTTCCAGCTTATGAATGTCATCCCGACTGCAATATTCTTCCTTGATCATCTCCTTAAAAGTTTTCCATGGGGTGGCGTTAGCAGCAACTAACCCCAACATTTGAACCTGAGCATTCCGCCATGTGAGGGCTAAACCCTCGAGAGTACCGGTAGCATACTTCACCCTGCGCGCCTCAGGGCATTCACACATTTCGAACACAGATTCTAGCTTCTCAAACCAGTGGAGGAGGCCTACAGCTCCTTCAGTGCCGCTAAAAGTAATGGGTCGGCAGTCCATAAAGGTTTTAAAAGTGCACACAGGTGGCTGAGCGTGTTGACCTATTGTGGGTGAAACAAAAGACAGAGTTTAACGCAAAGGTTGGTTCACGAGAGTAGGATCTAAAGATCCTAACATGAGTTTGGACTGCAGGATATACCTCCTGCGTGTGCAGCTGCCAATGCCGCAGCAACCCGTTCGTTAATCAGAGCTGTCAACTGGGCTTGTGTCATGTTAATGCGTCCAGACATGATCTTCATATCAAGAGGAACATGAGTGAGAGGGGTTCGCGAAAATGCGATGACAGAAGAGAGTAAGCACACACGTGTTCAAGCAACAGTAGTCATACTAACCAAGCATACCATGAGCAATGTACTATGTAACTAACAAGTAGGCAATATATACACAGATCATATCACCTAAAATGTTGAGCCTTGCATGTGGAGTGAAGCGTCGTTGTGGATCGTAGAGCACTGTTCAGGTTATAGTCTGATTTTAATAAAACCTTTTCCCCTTATTAAAACCAAGTTCTCTATAACCAATGGCTCTGATACCAATTTGTCACACCCCCAAAATCCACCTGCGGAATTCCACCGCTTGGAGGCGTGACTGACCAGGATCCAGCCACCAATCATATTGAACATGCAAGTTAAAAGATATAAAAGTCTAACCAATACAATTAGTGTCCAAACAAAACATAGTTAAGTTGCAACCGGAAGCATAACGTTTAAAACCAAAACATAAGTTTAATTGTTTCAAAGTTTAACATGGCACACAGCTGTCCATGTCCCACAACGACTCTCTTCCATGCAAGCTCCAGCTAAGTACCTAAGGACCTGCAAAGCATGTAGTAACAAGTCAGCCGTGGGGGCTACCCCATGTTACCCCATAGTTGAAAACGTGACTTGTTTATTCCCGGTTACTCTGGCAATCCAGCCGTGGGGGCTACCCCATGTTAGTTATCTGGCATTTCGGCCGTGGGGGCTACCCCATGTTACACTAGACTCGTTACCATATCGACTCCTGACTGTAGTCATGTTTATGTGCCCTGAAACTATCAATGTCTATCATCATTGACGTGCCCCAGATCCATTAGTTCACGCCCGTCCTCTGCGGCACGGTGTGAGGTTTGTCAGACCTAAATAGTGCTATCTAACTAATGACCCGCTCGCCATTGGCCCGGCGATTATGTCGATATAAAAAGGAGGGACTTCGTGATAGAGTTTTGGTCTAGTACGAGTTATCTGTCCGTGAGGACGAGGAATTACATTCCTGAACCAATACTGTCCTACCCAAGAAAGGACGAGGAATCCACGTTCCTTAACCCCATTCCCAAACCCCTGGGAATCCCAAGCTTTGTAGAGGGTGTGAACTCACCTTAGTTTGCTCGGCAGATACACAGAAAAGTCAATCAAGTTGTAAGTGGTCAACTACGTCTTAACATAGATACCATTCACGTCAGGTTCATATCCAAGTAGTGCACGTATGTTCTACACGTATTGTACACAAGTAACAATCATGGCATACATGTCTAGCATGGCAGTTCAACAACAGTTCGTAACAAGTTCCACAGTAACATTCACGTAACAACCAAAGTCCAAGTGTGCGGCCCAAACAGTTGGGCTCGTGATGGTATGCAAGTCCAAGTCAGTGTGCACAACATACGCAATTAGCAATACACGTAAAGTCCATATATTCGGCCCAATGACTTAGGCCCATAACCATGCAGGCCCAAACAGAACGTACATAATCAAGTGGTCTCGAGTCGAGACTGTGCGGTCTCGAGTTATACATGTACTGGTCTCGAGTCGCAACCGGACCCGCAACCATGGTCTCGAGGCATGCTGTTTTGTGTGAGGGAGCTGTGGTCTCGATTCGAGACTAGAGGTTCTTGACTCGCAACCGCTGATCTCGAGTTGGCTTTTAGATGGTCTCGAGTCGAAACCAGGTGTCTCGACTCCCAGCACCTGCTGATCTGCATAGTGTACTAACCAATGGGAATCCGATTTCATGCAACCTTATGTACTATCCATTTAAACATGTTTTCTTGTCTAACAATTTACTAAAATGGATCAAACAACTAGTTTTCAAATATTCAAGACACCTTCATATCATATTCATGTTGTTCTTCATGTATTCAAGTCATTCATCATGATCATTCAACTTGTTCATCATATTTTAGGGTTTTTGGCATCAATCACAATCACAACATGAACCACAATCAAAACACTTGAACATACTCATCAAAGGGTTTCAAATCATCACATAACACCTCAAAATCGACTCTACACTAATCCGATTTCCGCATACATGTAGCCGGTTTAACAAGCATTCGGTTCTTAGCACAAGAGTGTACAATCCGATTAACATGACATTATCTAATACCCATATGCAAGCCGATTTCATGAACATCAACAACTAATGGTTTAAATCACATTCAATCACAAGATATCATTAACTCATCATGCAACCAATCCGAAATCAAGACATGATAGCCGATTACCAACATCATACACATCCAATTCACAAAAACATCATCAAGCATACAAACTATGCTAGTTAAACCATGTCGTCCATAATATCATCTAACAACAAGCATCATAAAACACTAACTGGTTCAAGTATGGGTTCAAAGGTGTGTATGAAGCTTCCAAATGGGTGTGTGTGTGAGCCGATCCGAGAGCTCCTTGTGGTCGCCGATTGAATCCGAGAAGAAGGAGTGGAAATGTGATGTTTGATCTTTAGGGTTTTAGTGAGAGAGAATGTAGGAGAGTATGTGTGAGAGTGAGTGTGGGTTGCCCAAAGAATGGCAAGGTTGGCTAGGAGCATGATATATATACTAGCTCTAAGTTGGTTCACCCTAGTGGGTTTTCGAGTGGGGTGAGGAGGGACATGGCCCAACCGGCCCAATAGTTACACTATTCACTCGAGACCGCATGGTCTCGAGTCGGGTTCTTGTGTCTCGGGTCGCATACATACAAGCATACATATAAACATAACACATAATCACATAGGGTGTTCACTTATATCATTAAACCAACAAGTTAACTAGTCACATAACGTTCAAGCATGTTACATCAAGATACAACGAAAGGTTCTAAATTTCGAGTTGTCACATGACGGGTATTTAACGGGTGGTTATTTGGGAATAATCCGCCTAAGAAACTAGTCTTTTATGCATGTCACATACCATACCCTTTTAGATATGTGAGATTTTGAGCCACTTTTATATCATAGATTACATACCTATGTTTCTTTGTTTGAGTGGACCATTAGTCATATATTGTAGAACTTGCAACTTTTGATACGTTTGAGACTATAGACCAAATACAAGCACGAGAATGATTAAGGCATTAGGTAAACCTTTTCTCTTAAAACCATTTATCTATCCTTACCCAAACAAATCCCCTAGTCGCCCATTTTGAGCCTAAACCTTTCGTTTGACTACCCTATAGCCCATAACCGTTAAACTTTTTCCTTTAAACCCGTGTGATGGAAATTCGATCATAGGAGTCATATTTGTATAGTTGTTCTTGTTTGTTTGCATTTATGTTAAAAAAAATCAGAAAATATTATGAAAAAGAATTGAAAATCGTTGAAGAAAAACACAAAAAGAAGTGTTAGTAGTTGTTGAATAAAAGGCGAATGTTGTTGCCTCATATTTGGTTTTTATAGTTAGTTTTGTTAGAATAGTCTTTTTTACTAAAAATCGAATTTTCATCACCTTAGCCACTTTAAAATATCCTAATTCCTACCCTTAGCCTAGCCCCGTTACAACCCTTACAAAGACCTTATGACTTGTGCTTAGTGTTTGTGATCAATGGTGGAGAATGATTGAGTTGCAAGCTTATGCGGGTATGTGTTCTAATCGGTTTTGAGTGAATAGTCTTTGAAGTGCTAATACACTATAAATATTAGCCAAATTACAAGCCGAGTGGAGAGGACATTGTGAGGGATATGCATAAATTGATGGTTTCACAGGCGGGTTAATCTTGGGTAACCATTTGTGTACTTGAAATCACATTACCGTTAAATATATTGAAAACTGTAAAGAGTTTGAACTTTAGCATGACTTTGGACCTTAACCTTCGTCTCGGGAATGGGGAGTGTATTCGTTGTTCGACCCACGTGAAAGTGAAAAACAGATTTGCTTGAAGGCAAGCAAAAGACAAGTGTGGGGATGTGATACGTGGTTGAAAACCGGTGTTCGCTTATGTCTAAGTTTATGTTTTTACTTAACTTTTTATCCCGAATAGCCTACTTGTAAAAGGATTTGTGTTTTGTAGGTCTTGTGAAGTTTAAGGAGCTAATTGGGAGCTAAACGGACCATCGGGACGAAAAACGAGCCATCGAGAAGTGAAACGGGTCAACCGGGAGCAAGGAACTTGAAAAACCGGAAAGTGAAACATAGGAGCACCGTCGCCGACGCCCATATGGGTCGTCGGCGACGCCCCATAGAAAGTCACGTCGCCTGAAATGCTCGTAGACAGGGAATTAGGCCGTCGGATGGTTTCAGGAATGCATGCACCGTCGGCGACGGGCCCTTTGGCCGTCGGCGACGGTCCCCTGAATGATCAATCGCGAAATGTTGCTAATTGAGGTGCTTTGACGGGTTTTAGGAGTGGCTTTGACTGAGATTGAGGAGTTACACTTATTTTCAAGTTTGAATATCATTTGGGGAAGACATTATCATCATCCTATCACCTACCATTCATCATCCATCCTCTCAAGAACCCGAATCAAGAACAATTCATCATCATCTTCTTGATTTCAAAAACCCTAGCTTCACCAATTCCCAAATCCACCAATCCATGCATCCATTCACCATCATCATTCAATTAAAACCCTAACCTCTATCCATCAATCCATCTTCACGCTTCACGATGATCCAAGTCAAGCTTTCAACATCCGGTGATCAAGTTTCTTCGATCATGCTCGGCTAATTCCTTGGAGGTTTCACCCCGGTGTAGACTTTTGTAAGGTTTAGGGTTTATTGTGTGTGTTAATTGTTTTGTGACAACTTGAATTGCATTTGAATCTTAGACAATTGTCCTACGTTGGTATTGAATTTGCAAACCGTCGAGTGAATGATTAAATTTGACTTTGTGAAATGAATACACGTATTTATGCCTTGTCTTTTGGTAGGATTTGCTAGTCCAAAGTAACGAAGTTTATCATGGTCCGTTGTTTACGACGTTGATAGCGATTGACACCTAAGCTTTGTGATTGCGACCCGTTAATGAACTATTTCAAGTAAAACTAATTAAAATACATAGTAACCCTAAGTCTTGTAATTGTTGAAACTGGGTGTGAACCTTGTTTTCCTTATATTGTTTAATCAATCAATTTCATTTCTTACAATTAGTTAATCGCTAGTAGTCAATCCATTAAACTATTTTAGTAATTCTATTTCACATCTTTCAATCAAACAAAAATACAAAAACATATCATAGCAAGCTTCATAATTGTGACAACTTCATAATTCAATCAAATCCGTACACAAACCACATACTCTTTGTGGTTCGACCCCTCACTACCATTAGCTATTTGTTAAGGGTAATTAGGGTATATAAATATTATCTTTGACCGGAGCGCGACACTCCTATCAATAGCCCTTGTAAGCATCAAGGAAACACCTGAACGGGTAACCGGTGAGGGAGTCGACCTTGAGATCAATTTCTGGCAACGGGTAACAATCTTTGGGACAAGCCTTGTTAAGATCCTTGAAGTCTATGCACATTCTCCAAGAGTTGTCCAGCTTTCGAACCATGACCGGGTTTGCAACCCAGGATTGATACTTGACTTCTTGGAGAATGCCGGCTGACACAAGCTTTTCAACCTCTTGGCATGCAGCCAAGCTTCTTTCAGGTGCTAAACTTCGTTTCTTTTGGACAACAGGCTTGACATTGGGTGGTATTTTCAACTCATGTTCAGCAATGCTTCGAGGGATGTCTGTCATATCCTTCTGGCACCAAGCAAAGACATCACTATAATGTGCTAATAACTTTTCAAGATATGAGAGAGTCTCTTGTGAAAGGCTTGGATTGACCCTTGTCCTTTGCTCAGGATACTTAGGGTTTATAATTAGCCTTTGCTTGTCTTCTTCACTTTTAGAAATTTCACCCTCAACCATGTAGGCCTCCTGAGTAGGTTGAAGGGCTGCGATTCCCTTCTCGGTAGGAAATTTGACAGTGCCATGGCCAACAGACACATCCATGTAGAATGCACACCGCCCTGGTCTTCCAATGATCACATCATAGTTCGAAGGTATATTGATAACCACGAAGGTGAGAGGTTGGACTCTCTCCTTCTGTCCTTCGCTGAAACGAACATTAAGGGTCAGTTGCCCTAAAGGCTTAAGGGGTTTGTCGGCGATACCTTTTATGGAGGTCCCGGAGGGTTGAAGCCTTGAACACTCTTCATTGCTCAAACGGTTGAAGAACTTTTCAAACATGATTTCGGTGGCAGCCCCAGTGTCAAAGTATGATCTGCTTGTTTGTAATGTTCCCATAGTAGCCTCAACCACAAGAGGGTTTGAAAGAGGGTCTTTTTCTGTTGGAGGAAAACAAACACACTGAAGCTCCTAAGCTTCCAACCGCTGCCTTTTTTGTGGAACCCTTTCATCAAAATCCACCATGTTGACTTCCTTGCCATTTCCTTTGGCCATCTTGTCCCTTACTCCCTTCACCAAGTGAGCAAGTTCCCCGGACTTAACGGCTTCTTCGATCCTCTTCTTTAGTTGGAAGCAATCATTGGTGTGGTGCCCTTTTTCTTCATGAAATTCACAGTATTGGGTGAAATTCTCGTTCTTCCTGCTTTTGGGGAGAGGTCTAGGAGGCCGAAAGTTTTGTTTAACTTCTTCTGTTCCAAGGATTTCTTGGGGGGTCTTGGTAAAGGGGGTGAAACTCATGCCTTTTTCTCTGCTGGAAGGGTTCCGGCCTTTAGGCCTTCGCTACTCTGAACCCTTTTGGCGTCTGTCATAGGAGTTAAAGTTCCCCCTTTTTCTAGCTGGGTTGTGGCCTTGCCAGCTGGATCCCCTTTTTCTTTGCTCTTTAATGTCTACCGCCTCCTCTCCTCGGATGTGGGCTTCGGCCCTTTCGAGAGCTTCTTCCAAGGTCTTGGGCAGGGATTTGTTGAAATCTCTTGTGAGATATTTGGATGTAATGGCGTTCATAAAACCGGCCACTCTCATTTTTTCGTCTGCCCCTACATATGTTAGACCTTCCTTCTTGTATCTTTCTATGAACTCCCGAAGGCTTTCGTCATCCCTTTGTTTTATCTGAAAGATTACTGTAGCATCTTTAACGTATCGCCTCTGCTGGGAGAAATTGGCCAAGAACCCCTTGCTGAGGTCGTCAAAGCTTCGAACACTTCGAGCAGGTAAATCATTAAACCAGATTCTGGCTGATCCGATAAGAGTTTGCATGAACATTAAGCAACATTCAGCATTTGACCATTTCTCGATTCTAGCAGCACCAGTAAAGATCTGCAGATGGTCTTCAGGATCTTCAGTCCCATCATACGTCTTGATGTGGGACGGCATTTTAATCTTTGTCTGAAAATCATAATCGGCTATTTGCTGTGAGAAGCACGCGAGGTTACTCGGCTTGTAAGGCTTGGCCAAATCTTCTTCAACCCTTGCACCCGTGTTATTGCTGTTGTTGTTATTCCCTTGAATGGCCAGCACCTGATTAATAAAGTGCTGCCACGTGAAGCTGGCCATCATCTGGAGCATAAGGTTGAAGCCTTGAAGGCTTCCAGGTGTAACTGGGCAACTAACTCCCAAGGGAGTACTCATAACAGTACTCTGTGCCAAGGGGAGTACAGACAGAGCTTGTTCCCATGTAGTTGTTGTTGAGGGTGGAAGGCTTGCTACTGGAGATTGTAGGAGTTGGTCCAAAGTCAGCTCGTGCCCTAGAGGCGCACCGCTTGTAGCTGGTTGGGACGAAAAGAGAGGAATTGTTGTAGGATTTGGCCTTGTGAACAGATATGGGTTAGGGTTTGGAGGAGGATTACTGGGACCAGCCTCATCCCTAGACACAAAAGGTTGTGAGTTAGCAAAAGGAGGAATGGGGGGTCCAGGAGATAGCGTTGGCTCCGGTTCGTCATAGTCTAAACGAATCCTCACTCCCTTGTCTCTCTTCCTACTCACATATTGGTTGAGGAGAGACCTCAACTCAAGGAAATTGTTGGCAACACCCTCAGGGGTAAGTTCAACATATGATGGGGTGCCAGAGACACCTACATTAGGGGAAGGGACCCCTGATTTGGATGGGGTTGGAGTGTTGAAAGTGAGAAACTCGGGAGTGCTCCCCGGTGTCGAGAAGGACGTTGGTATAGACACATGGGCTTGACCAGTGCTTAGGGTAGAGGTATTTGGAACGTGGTTCACCTCTCCCGGGGATCCACTTTCTGACATGGTAATTTCGAGAGAATGGAGCTACACTACTAGGTCTTTTGAAGAAAAATAGTGGCGTAGCCCCACGGTGGGCGCCAACTTGTTGATGCAACAAATAATAGACCAAGGATGGTAGCTGGGCTGGTTAGGCAAAAGGGTTGAAGGGTTCAACTTTGCCTAACACAGGTCGTGGGGTCCCCCCACGTTTGCAAGACGTGGAGAGAGGTTCACTAGTTTGTTTTTTTTTGTTTGCTCGAGATCCTCCACTGAAATGTGTTCAGTTTCGGATGTAGGAGCAAAGGGAATGTGTGTGTTGAATGTGAAAGAAAGTGACTTGCATGAAGCAAGTACTCAAGAACAATGACCAGAGATCCTCCAGGAATCAGAGCTGATCGGAATGTTTTTCACACTTAATGAATTGTCACATTTATAGGGAAAGCTATCACTCAAAGAGGAAGCTATTTGACTAGTGAACATGCTTGCAGTGGGGGTTTTGCCCTTTTTGGGGGTTGAAGCCTTTGACCTGCGGATAAAAGGCTGTGCTCTATGGGCCTGTGTCACTTTTGCGGCTGGAGAGCTTGGTGAAGCATGTAGTTTTTAGGGAAAGATTAGGAGTGGCTAGTATATCGGATAAGATTAAGGAGGGGAGATTGAGATGGTTTGGGCATGTGAAGCGGAGGGAAACGACGGCACCAGTTAGAGTAGTGGAAAATCTCACTGTGGAGGGGAAGAGAGGAAGAGGTAGACCCAAACTGACCTGGGATGAGCAAATTAGGCATGACTTATTAGAGTTGCACCTTTCTGAGGACATGGCCCAAGATAGGACTTCGTGGAGGCGTAGAATTAGGGTTAAAGACTCCTAGAAGATATTGCAGTAGGGTCTAAGGTGTATTTAGGGACGTAGATTTTTCTTATCTTTTAAGTGACTTTACAGGTGATTGACTTCTTGTGTTTATACCCATATGATGTTGTATGCTATCATACATGTTTTACACTATTTGATCATTTTCTTGGTATGTTGGTATGTTGTGTGTTGGTATACTCTCTGACTTCTTATTTATATATATATATATATATATATATATATATTGACTTGGTGCGTTGGTATGTTGATGGTTTTAGAGCCGGGGGTCTCCCTGGAAGCAGCCTCTCTATCCTTAGGGATGGAGGCAAGGTCTGTCTACATCCCACCCTCCCCAGACCCTATAAGTAGCTTTTGCTATTTGTGGAATATACTGGGTATGGTTGTTGTTGTTGTAGAGCTTGGTGAAGCAATCAAAGATGTGACTGCCTACTGTTCACGTACTATTTTATCTAGTCTCCCGGGTTTCCAACCTTCGAACCTTTTAACCTTTTGGGCTTTGATGTGTCTAAGTCATTTTATTTGGTCTTGGGCTACCTCCGTCATCAAATGACATTGGTTTTCTTGTTTGCATTGTTTTGTCTTTGCTTGTAAACTCTCGTATGACCTGTCATACGTGAGAATTGTGGGGCACCTAGTCCCACTCTTGGGTTTATTGGTTGTTAGAAATAAATTTACCAGGTAACCCTTAAAAAAAATGATTTCTGCCGACCTCAATCCAGCATTGATTATGCCGTATATGTTAAGTTATTGTTCATTTGAAGATATACACATAAAAAAACAACCACGAGAGTCATGTCAGCATTAAATAAAAGATAATTAAATTATGACTTATATATTAAGTTATTGTTGATTTAAAAATATACACATAAAAAACAACCACGAGAGTCATGTCACAATTAAAAGACAATTAAAATTAAACACCTCCTTAATTAAATGAAATAGTATTTATATTTGTTTAATTATTTACGATTAAGAATTACATGTTGCAATTTTTATTGTTCATTTGAAGATATACACATAAAAAACAACCACGAGAGTCATGTCAGCATTAAATAAAAGATAATTAAATTATGATTTATATATTAAGTTACTAGGTCAGAACCCCGTGTAACACACGGGTTAAATAAATGTAATTTTTTATGCCAAATAATAAAAAAAAATATTTTTAAAAACCTCGTTTATTACATGAGTTGAATAAATGTGATTTTATATATTAAATAATAAAAAAGTTATATCTTTAGAAATCTCGTTTATTACATGAGTTGAATAAATGTAATTTTATATATTAAATAATAAAAAAAATTATATCTTTAAGAACCATGTGTATTGTACGTGTTGAGTAAATTTAATTTTATATTTTAAATAATGAAAAAAGTTACATTTTTAAGAAACTCATGTATTGTATGGGTTGAGCACATGTAATTTTATAAATCCTGTGTATTATACGGATTGAATAAATCTAATTTTATATACCACATAATAAAAAAAAGTTATATTTTTAAAAACGTAATTTTATAAATCCTGTGTATTACACGTGTTGCATAAATGTAATTTTGTATAGTAAATAATAAAAACATTATATCTTTAAAAAACCTTGTTTATTACACGAGTTGCATGAATCTAATAAAAAATTATATCTTTAGAAAAACTAACGGATATACTCGATATATGATAGATGGGGTGATTGCGGTGATGGAACTCAAATACGATATTCACTATGATAGATGTGGTGATTGCGGTGATGGTTCTTATAAATGTCATGTAAACATAGTGAATATCGTATTTGAGTTGAGAGTTGAACATGAAAATAAAAGTATAGAACCAATAAATATTGATTAATCTTTTTGTTTACCCCTTATAAACATTTTTGAAATAGGTTATACCCTTAACTATTTTAGTTTAATAAAATAAATAAATCATTTACATTATATTAATTTATATTTAGTGTCCGTCTTTTGTTAATTTCAGATTAAATAATTTTGAAATCTAATAAATATTTCAAAATATTATATTATCTCCTATATGAATTGTTTAAATTTATATTGAATTTAATTTTATAATTATCTTTTACTTAATATTAATTTTTTTTGAACGGCAAACACACTTTATATATATATAAAGGGCCAGCAAGAAGCTGAGAACAAGGAAACAAAAAACAAACAAAGACAAATAGACAAACCCGAACACTAATACATTGAATCTATTAAATCAAAAGACACCCACCTTCCCCAGATCGGCTTCTTAATGGACGACCGACAACTAACCCAGACAAAACTCTCCTCCTTGATCTGATCTACTACCGAAGACACAGTGATGAAGATGTCGTCAAAGACTTTTTTGTTTCTGGCACTCCAAATTCTCCAAACCGTTGAAGTAGCAATCATGAAAACACACTTCTTCCAAACTCTTCCACCCGGATTATTAGCAATGTAAGAGAAAAGATCAGTTATAGTGTTTACCTCCAAGGGAAATTTAATTTTGATCCAGGCCATAATGTTCCACCAGATGCTTCTTGACCAAAGGCAGTTGAAAAGAATGTGATCTGGATCCTCCTCCGCTATACCACACCGAGGACAATGAGTATCCGGAAGAGGAACGCCACGGCGCACCAAACCCACTTTAGAAGCGATTTTCCCCAACAAAGCTCTCCACAAAAAATAATTGGCCTTCGGGATAGCCCAATTATTCCAAACGAAAGAAGAAATGCTAGAAACAGTCCCTGAAACCGCTGATTCCAAGTCCGATCGGACTTGCTTCACCGAAAACGATCCAGTCGGATCACCCTACCACTTCCACACACCATTCACCTCTACTAGATTTTCTGAAATATTGATGCCCGCTTTATTGAACTCCACCTCCACTGACCCCACATCTTTCCATATCCCAGGTATAGACTTTTTAATCGGAATAAGAGAGGCCGAGTTAGAAGATCTGATCCCATCATGTATCGCTGCCACAACCTTCGCCCAAAGTTGGTTTGGGTTATCTTTGAACCTCCACCACCATTTGAGGAGCATGGCGTAATTAAAATGTTGTATACTCCCAACACCCATCCCTCCTGCTTTTTTAGCCTTCAATAAGAGATTCCACTGAACCCACCGTAGTTTATGTCCCCTCGCCGACTTACCCCAAAGAAACTCCATCCTAATCTTTTCAAGCTTGTTTATAACACACTTCGGGGCTGCATATATGGATAAAAAATAGGAAGGAAGGCTCCCAAGAACCGACTTAATTAACGTCATACGACCGGCGAAAGAAAGATACCTAGCTCTCCAACTCATTAATTTCGACGCGAATCGGTCCAAAACCGGCTGCCAAAATTTGGCCCTTTTCATATTAACACCGATGGGAACCCCCAAATACATGAAAGGGAGAGAACCCGCTTCACAACGAACAATGCTAGCAAAATGATTCACTTCCGAAACCTCAGCCCCAATCCCGAAGAGCCGACACTTCCTACGGTTTATCTTAAGACCCGATACGAGGCTTAACCACCTAAGAAGGCGATTCAAAGCGATGACATTTTGATACGACCACACTCCAATGAATAAAACGTCGTCCGCATAGCTTAGATGAGAAATAACCGGACCTCCATTCGGAAGCTTGTACCCTTGGAATAAACCAACATCCATGGCCCTCTTCAAAAGCATGTTAATTACTTCCATGGCTAAAATAAACAAAAAAGGAGATAAAGGATCTCCTTGTCTAAGACCCCGCTTAAATTTGAATTCACCCGTCGGCGAGCCATTAACAAGAACCGAGCCCTTGCCTGAGAGAAGGCAACCTTTAATCCACTTTATCCACCTCTCCGGAAACCCCATTTTCTCCATCATTCTAAAGAGAAATTTCCAGTTTAGCGTATCATAGGCTTTTTCGAAATCAACTTTCAGGATTAGCAACTTAGATTTCGATTTTTTAGCCCAAGCCACCATCTCGCTCACTATAAGCGGGCTATCAAGTATGTTACGGCCCCCCACAAACGCCGTCTGGTTTTCAGAAATCACATCATTAATTACAGCCTTTAAACGATTAGCTAACACTTTAGCAATTATTTTGTATAAAGATCCGACAAGCGAGATAGGTCGAAAGTTACCTAATTCTTGCGGGTCTTTAATTTTAGGAATAAGAGCCACGAAGGAAGAGTTGCACCCGAAACTAATATCCCCATTTTCATAAAATTCATCAAGAGTTTCCACAACCAGAGGTTTAATAACTTCCCAAAAAACTTTGAAAAACTTCAAAGAGAAACCATCTGGTCCCGGCGCTTTACCTCCATCACAAGATCTAATGGCCGAGAGGATTTCCACTTCTGAGAATCGATCACTTAACATAAAACCATGAGAGGCAGACACACTAAGCAGCCCGTAGTTAATAAAATCAGGTCTCCGTCTCATTGGTTCCGAAAGCTGCTTCCTAAACCACCTTTTGATTTCCTCCTTAAGAACAACCGGATCTGTGACATAAACATTGTTAAAGAACAGCCCGTTAATTCTGTTAACAGCCAAGTTCACCGCCAGAGATTTATGAAAGAATTCGCTATTTTCGTCACCAAACTTGAGCCAGTTAATTCGAGCTTTTTGCTGAATATCTTTACATTTTTTAGATTCCAGACTTTTGACCTTCACACACAACTCAGCACGAGATTCTTTCTCCGCATGAGAGAGGTTTCGGTCCACGGCGATAGATTCCAGCCTCTCGATACTCGATAACAGATCAACAAGCTCTTTATCCTCCTTCGCCTTCTTGACTGATCTCCATTTCTTTATTTCCACTTTGCACTGTTTAAGAAACTTGGCAAGAATAACGTCTTTCCTACTATTCAAAACACGATCTTTGAAAACGGACGACACAATCTCAGACAGTTTTGGATCACCAATCCAAGAGTTAAAAAACTTAAAAGGGGTAGGACCAAAATCAGCAGATCGGCAAGTCAGGGAGATCGGACAGTGATCGGAGAGGCCACGATTATGAACCTCTGTTTTTGCTAACGGCCAGGAGCTCAAAAACAGATCATTTACAAGGAAACGATCTAATTTACTCAGTTTCACTTCAAAATGGCCAGAAATAAAAGTAAAATTACCTCCATTCAGAGGATATTCCTAATTTACTCAGTTTCACTTCAAAACGATCTAATTTACTCAGTTTCACTTCAAAATGGTGAACCCACAGTGCGGTGTTAAACTGTTTCGATGTTCACACCAACACTATGAGTGAGATTTTATCAGGTTACTAAAAGATTTTGGGGTGTTTAAAACCCGTTTTGCGAAATTTTCTCATCACGCGGCAATAACTTGAGTCGATTGTCACACCATCGTTACACGATAATCTCGTTTTGCACAAGGGTTTTGATCAAATTTTAGAAAAACTTTAGAAAATGGTTTTTGTAAGAAAAGGGTCGGTTTAAACTTTGTGTAAACAAGGCTTTTTAATAATACCAAAAATTTACTTTTTAAGGTCGGCCCCGCATGGCACCTTTCCACGAAAGTTCGACAATATGGCTAAAACGCTTATATATAGGAAGTACCAGCGGCATATCCACCACGTTTTAATCATATGGCTTCCGTCTCGTGAGGCAGTGTCATACGTGTTAACATAGTAAGAACAGATTTGCGATGACCCGATCCAAACGAGAAAGGGTTGGATCAAGTCTTGAAAGGCGAACTGAGTGATGAGGTCGTTTTCGAACTTAGTTTAGTGACACGAGCGAGTGCGTTAGGCGATAAGCGGTACGCGAAAAAACTTGATAGCACGTCATCTTATAATAAGCGAAGGCGGCGGCGATAAGCGAAAATAATTAGCGATAAGCGACGAGCGATAAGCGACGAGCGATAGCGACAACCGTCGAGCGATAGGCGACGATCGATGCGTTGCAAGCGGTGGGAAATATGCGCGATGAATGCGGTTTGTTTGGATTGATTAATACCACAAAATTTAACTAACATTAGACCCCTCACGGCCTTTTTCCACGAAAGTCCGCTGATATGGCTAAATCACTTATATATAGGAAGTACCAGCGGCGTATCCACCATGCTTTAACCATATGAGTTTCGTCCCATGAAGCGAGGTCATGTGTGCTAACTTAACACAGACAGCACAGATATTGGTGAGCGATAGCGATTACGTTAAGCGACACACGATGAGCGAGGGAACAATACAAGCGATAGAGTGATACCCACGATATGCGATAGCGCGATGCACATAATAAGCGATTGAGCGAACACACAATAAGCGATTGAGATTGCGAAATACTCGTAATATTCCAGAAGACCACTTTTCAATATAAAGTCGTTGAACGACGCTGCGGCGCGTTGGTCAAAGCGAGAGTTGACGCGTTCTTCCTTTAACTGAACTTCATTAAAGTCACCAAGCAAAACCCAAGCCCCACTAACCGAGTTAATAATGCTAACTAACTCCCTCCACAGGTCCCTTCTACCATTCAAATCGTTAGGGGCATGGATATTAAGGATATTTAAGCGATCCAAACCTCCCTGTATAAAGCCAGAGACCAACAGGAACCTTTGCTGCTTATAAACATACTCCACCTTGAAGACGTCAGGGTTCCATAAAGAAATCAGGCTACCCGATCTACCAATAGATCCAACAAAATCAAAAAGCATATTAGATTTATCCCAAAATCGACGGAGAAAGGGCTCCGAAAGGGAACTCAAATGAGATTCCTGAAGGCCGATGAAGTCGGCTTTTATCTTGACTTTTAAATTTCGGATCCAAGTGCTTTTGCACGAGTCAGCCACTCCATTGACATTTACCGACAGAAAATTCATTTACAAACGCTTGAGCCCATTTCCCCACTAACCACTTTTCGCACCTGATAATTAATATTAATAATTTACTTAATATTAATTATCTATAATTAAGTAGGAGAGAGGGGGAAAAGCTAAAAAATAGATAGCTAATGTGTCCTGAAATTGGTTGTAGACTTGTAACCCTACGATTGGCAATTAAATCAATTAATAAATCCAAAACCAATTGTTTGTTGACTCAAAACAAAACAATTGTTGAATTCTCACAATACACCTTACTTATCTAACCTTACCCTATCTTTCTTTTTTTTTTTTGAAAAGAGAACTTCAATAAACACAAGCACGAGCGTCCTCAAAGAGAGGACCTACGAGCCAAAACACCAAAAGACATCAATCCAAAGGACAACAACGCCACTTACACCAATCGACTTGTTTATGTCTAGACCTATGACGAAACCAAAAAAATGAAACCGACTTTACATTTTCTAATAACTCTATAGGTCTTCGCTTTTTATTATTGAAAATCCGATCATTGCGCTCGTTCCATAGAATCCATAAAGAAGTGTAAACAATACCCCTGAGAATGAAACTCTTGTCCTTCGGCAAGCTGTGGTTCTCCGGCATGTGAACGATGTCTGAAATGTCAAAGACAAAGCTGTGACTTAACCTATCTTTCTGATTCATCATTATATTAATTTAGATTAAATATTATTATTTTTTAGTATTATTAATAATTTTAATCAATTAAATGAGAGAATGACAAGTGTCCCAAAACAGGTGTTTGTTGACTCAAAACAAAACAATTGTTGAATTCTCACAACACACCTTACTTACCTAACCTTACCCTATCTTTCCGATTCATCATTATATTAATTTAGATTAAATATTATTATTTTTTAGTATTATTAATAATTTTAATCAATTAAATGAGAGAATGACAAGTGTCTCAAAACAGGTTTATTTTATTTTATAGTATAGATATAGATGGTTGATTTGAAAATACACATAAAAAACAACCACGAGAGTCATGTCACCATTAAAAGATAATTAAAATTAAACACCTCCTTAATTAATGAAATATTATTTATATTTGTTTAATTATTTACGATTAAGAATTACATGTTGCAATTTTTGTTATAATAGTTGTATCTGTAATTAGTTACTTACAGTTGAGTTAAGAATGAAAAAAAGATGGATAACACGAGGTTAGGGATGATTAGGAAAAGAAAAAAATCTGATGCGAGCTTAGACCATTGGGTATGGGGGAGGATAGTCTCCAAATGACTACCCGTCACGTAGGCGCCACGTAATCACGGAAGGAGGATAGTCTCTTTGGTGACTACCCAAGGGTGTGGGGACTACCTCACTTCAATAAAAAATAATATATATTCAAGGAGAGAGAGAGAAGCAATGAAAGGGGCCCACCACCAGCCTCGTCTCCATCGTCCGAATTCGGACGGAAGTGCCGGGACGCCCCTAAGGGGGGTGGTGTTTGACGGAGCTAGGGGGCCGATCCCCATACCCATTCGTCTTAGAGATGGGATATGTTTTTTTAAACGGGGAAAGATCTGACAAACATGGGCCAACAAGAAGTTGTAAAACCCAAACAAAACAACTTTAAAGATTTCTCTCATTCTATTTATTTGATTCAAGGAATATAACGTCGTATAAAATACTTAAAAATTTGTTTTCCTTGCTTTGGTTAACAATTCATGCTAAGCTCATATCCAACAAAACTAACTAATCAATTTAATATTTTTTATTCCCAATATGAATTCTATATTACAATTTGTTTCAATGCCTACGTTACGATCAATAATTTTATAAGAATCAGTCCCTAGGCTTTCTACTTCACATTCAACAAGCCTCATCAATGGAGTTTCCTCTACTCATTGTTACTCTATTCTTATCTTTCACCATTATCCGAGCAACTTTCTCATATTTTGGGTTCGGCCACCCCAATTTTCTACCTCCAGGCCCAAAACCATTGCCGATTATCGGCAGCCTCCACTTGCTCGGCCACCAACCGCACCAATCTCTAGCAAAACTAGCCAAAACTCATGGCCCCATAATGTCCTTATAACTTGGTCAAATCACAACTCTTGTTATCTCTTCGGCTAGCGCGGCCAAAGAAGTACTCCAAAAGCAAGACCTCGCCTTTTGCTCGCAGCGTAGCATCCCCAATGCGCTGCATGCGCAACACCATTACGAGTATTCCATTAGTTTTATGCCAATCAGCACCCAGTGGCGTATCCTCCGCAAGATCCTGAACTCCAACATCTCATCCGGGCGGTCCCTTGATTCCAGTGAGTACCTACGAAGTGAGAAAGTGAAAGAGCTCGTAGCATTATGTCGAAAAGCGGGTTTGTCCAATGATTATGTCGACATAGGACGTGTAACTTTCGAAACCTCGCTCAATCTCATATCCAACATCGTTTTCTCCAAGGATTTAACAGACCCGTATGAGGATTCGGGTAAAGAGTTTAAGGAGCTGGTTGGAAACATTATGATAGAGGCCGGGAGGCCGAATCTGGTGGACTTTTTTCCGGGGTTGAGGATGATCGATCCGCAAGGGGTTAGGAGGAGGATGAATAGGCATTTTAAGAAGATTCTTGGTGTATTTGAGGAGTTGATTAATGAGAGATTAGGGAGTGAAAGCAGATTCAAGAAAGATGATGTATTGGACATGTGTTTGAAAATCAACAAAGAAAACCCACACGAGCTCAGTCGATTACAAATAAAGATGTTGTTTTTGGTGAGTAAATTGTTTCAAGTTATGTGTTATTTGACACCATTCAACCATAATATTTTATAAAAATACATTTTTAACGATGGGTATTTGGAATGGCGGATCTAGAAGAAAAGTTAAGAGGTAGCGCGAGCTAACAAAAAATGTTCAGGAGTAGTCCATATATAAAAGAAGAAAAAATTGCACTAAGATTGTTATTCGCCAAGTAGGTTGAGAGGTAGCGCAGACTACCCTTCCCCTATGATAGATCCGTCTAGGGGTGCAAACGAGCCGAGCTGAGCCCGAGCTCGATTAACTTATGAGAGCTCGGGCTCGAGCTCGGCTTGTTTGTATTTTCTCAAGCTCGAGCTCGGCTCGTTTATTATCTTTTAATTAGTATATTAAATAAAAATAATAGACTTTTTAGGCTCGTGAGCTCGATAAGTGAAGCTCGGGCTCAAGCTCGTTTACTAAATAAGCTTATTTTTAGGTACGAGGTCGGCTTGTAAACAAGTTTAAATAAGCTTGGCTCGACTCGGCTCGTTTACACTATGGCTCGATAAGGCTCGATGAGCCTAACGAGCTTCACATGCGAGGCTTGAGCTCGGGCTCGATAAACAAAACAAGCTTTGTTTTGAGGCTCAAGCTCAGCTCGGGCTCGATAAGGCTCGGCTCGTTTCGAGCTTTTTCTCGAGCCGATCTCGAGTAGCTCGCGAGCCGCTAGGCTCATTTGTACCCCTAGATCCGCCCGTGTTCCATCTGTTCGGTTTTCGAGTTATTCGATTTTTTAATTTATTTCAACATACCAAATACTGAATTTGAATCTGGTACGGCGTGTTTCGGTTTCAACAAATAACATAATACCTATTTTTCTTAATAATTCAAAAAATCCTTAAGTTTATTTTATTTTTATTTTTTATTTATTTATTTTTTTTAGTTATTAAATTGTGTTGGCAATTATATATATATATTATTAGCCAAGTTCCATGAATAATTCCTTTTTTTTATATTAGTGGCCTTTTTTTAATTTGATATATACATTTAGAAATACATATTGAATCAAAAAAGTTGGGTGCTAGAGTGGTTAAGTTGTTTACTACCATATAATATACACATCTTCAATTCTAGAAGACTCCACTTTTCAATTCTTATTTTTTATATATTTATATATTTATTTTTTATTTTAATAATTCCTTTTTATTTTTTAAATCATGTTTCCCTTATCATTTAATTTAATATTTATAGTAATTTATGTTTGTTAACTTTTTCTAAAACCTAAGTACGTAGTTGTGTTTAATTTTCTTTGACATTCCGATATAAACTTTGTTAAAACGAAGTTGTATTCAAAATAGAATTTGTATTTGGTATCGTAAAACAGTATAATGATGAATTGAGACCGAACCGATTATGACGGTTTGGCTTTCTAAACATTTGTACGTTTGTTTTACATTAACATTTGTTTTGTTTCGCTGCAACGCGCGACATCAAGAAATCTAGTGATAATAACTGGATCAAATAACAAAACTTAAATAACTATTATTTGTTATTTAGTTTATCTGGATTATCTGGTTTAAACTAAACCGAATACCAACTTTGTAATTTGGTTTGGCTACAGATAGTTTTTATTCAGTTGGGTTTGATTTTTGGTTTGTTCGGTTTGGTTTTCAGTTTAATTGATTTCAAACCGAATAATAAACACCACTATTTTGAAATCGTATATTTTTTCATGTTTTGTGAGATTTAACATTTAAACGGATAAATAAACTACAATGCATTATAGCAAAAACTAAAGTTGTTATTATGAAAAACTAGAATACAAGAAAGATTGTAAGATTAAAATGAGTTTATCGATTAAGTGAAAAATACTATTTCGAACAAACGATTTTTTTTTTCAGGAGTAATACTTATTTGGTCAAAATAACTATTAGATCCAACCACGCCAATAAGCTCCTAAAATATTCAAATAATTTACTTTCACTATTTTATTTTCTATAGACCTAGATCTTTTACATTTTTAATTTCAATCATTGCAGGAGATGAAATGAAATGTCAATTATTATATGTGTTCAACCATTATTTGATTTAAGTTTTATTAGGTAACTTCCAAGTTTAATGTTTTACATGAAATTATGCATGGTGATGTAGGATACGTTTGTTGCCGGTAGTGATACGACTTCAAACACGATAGAATGGGCAATGACAGAACTATTACGAAACCCACACACCATGGTCAAAGCCAAAAAGGAACTTGCAAATGTTTTTGGCAAAGGAAACATGGTAAAAGAGGATGATGTTTTGAGGTTACCATACTTATCATGCATTGTAAAAGAGACCTTACGACTTCACCCACCAGTCCCATTTTTGCTTCCTCGCAAGACTGGGAACGAAGTTAAACTCAACGAATACACCATTCCAAAAGGAACTCAGGTGCTTGTAAATGCTTGGGCTATAGGACGAGACCCATCAATTTGGGAAGACTCACAAGAGTTCAGACCAGAAAGATTCTTATCATCTCTCGTTGATGTTCAAGGACAAGACTTTGAGTCAATCCCATTTGGAGGTGGACGAAGAGTATGCCCCGGAATGCCACTTGCACTACGTATGATCCCCTTGGTATTGAGCTCATTACTTCATAATTTTGATTGGAATCTTGACACGAAGATTCAACCAAAAAGTTTGGACTTGACAGAGAGGTTTGGAATCACCATACAAAAAGCCAACCCACTTTATGTTGTTCCAATACCTTTGAATTAACATCCACCATATATACACGTGTGGATGCATAGTATCTCTATAATATTGTATTATGAATCTAATTCTAATAAAGGATTCTATAAAATGACATATGACAATTTCTCCCAATGTTTTAAAAAACGGTATTTTAGTTATACCGGGTTAGACTTAGAAATGGTTTAACCGGTTGAAATAGGTTGTACCGGGCAGTTCAACCGTATTGACTAATTAACTCTATAAATTCATAGAATATTATTTTAACTCAAAAAAAAAAAATCCAAAAGTACATCACTCCATAATAAAAAAATTATTCCAAAAGTACATTATTTGTACTGTTATTTTTTTTTCTTTTGATCGGTCAAGAGGTGAGGTGATACCTTACGTGGTGTTTGTTTTTTCAGAAAAACCTCTTCTGGCCTCTTATGTCTGCGCCGTGCAGGCCATGCGCATACGTTTAGCTCTGCAAACCATTTGTTTTTTAGAAGACATTTCATTAAAAAATGTTTTCAAACCTCTGCGTGTCCTCTTCCCTACGCAGACATGGTCCAATGTCTTCCCACCTCTTCCAACCCTCTCTCCAACACTTCTAACCTCTCTTCTTTCCTAATCTCAAAACACAGACATCTTTTATCAAAACCCTAGCCAGTGGCGGATCTAGAAAAAACCTAAAGAGCAACGTTTCAATAAAAAGGGGCAGCGAAATGGAAAAAAACGTCAAATTAAAAATTTACATTAATTTTACACTTCCATCGGAGCGTCAAGGGGCAATGAGGGTTGCCCCTTGTTCTATGCTAGGTCCGCCCCTGACCCTAGCACCTCTCCTCCACCGCTATCCTCCTCCCAGCCGCCACCCTCCCCATCGGCCACCCCCTTCACCGTTGGCTTCTTCCCCAACGTCCACCTTCTTCCCCACCGACGACCATCTTCCCTTAGCCGCCTCTGTCACACCCCAACCGATGGCGGAATCATCGGGGTGCGGCACTAGGCGAATCAGATTGCTTAAGAGAATCCATAACAACTAAAGCGACAATATTGATTACATTTGTTATCCCATACTAACAAACAATACAATCACATAAGTTATCACAGATTTCTTGTCCTCTCGAACAATACAAATCCGACAACCTAAATTTTAGGTGAGTTTCTAGACTTCCTAGTTTGATTTGATGTAGACTGCGACTAAACCTGCAACATACGTTAAAACAACGTCAATACTAAAGTATTGGCGAGTATACAAGTTTTGATAGTGGAGCGTAAATAGAAAAAAGTGCTGTGAATTACCAAATACATAAACGAGATACCTCAACATACATGCATAAGACGGATACTACCAGCTAAGTCACTCGAGCTGCGATTGCGATTGCTATTCATCCTAACTAGACCCCCGTCGGGTGCTATAGTAGTATACTAGTTAAGGCGGGACCTCGCGAGTATAAGTCCTAACACATATGTAACTAGCATCACGTGTAAATATGCATAACAGTCATCCGCAAGTGATAAGTAGGTTGATTGAATAATTTGTTTTGATAAGTTCGATTTAATAAGAACGTATGTTACACCCAAAATGCGATAAAAAGGGTTCGAGTATACTCACAGTCGGTGTTCGGTAAGCAACCACAACTTGGTTGGGTTGAAGGGAGCGCGTCTGAGATTACCCTGATTACAGATCGATAGCGTGAGCGTTGAATTGTGTGTTAAACGGAGCAAGGTGTCAATGGATCGGGCAGTACTCCAAATTGTTGAAATTAAATTCAGGTATGGGACCCAAGGTGAAATCCGATCGGACGGCTGTCCATCCAAACGATCTAGTTGTCCTTGTCACTTGACTAACTTTGAAGGGTTTTTTTTTGCGGTTTTGATCGAGACGGTGTTGTGACGTGCTAAACAAGAGAAGCCCCATCTCGAACCAAGGGACCCGGTCGGACAGGAATCACCCAAATCTAACCGATTTACTGATTCGTGATGGTCGTTCTTGAATCAACACGACACTAAGAGTGAGTAGAAGGTCGGTATAACCTCCGATTCTATCGGTTTTGAGTGCATTGAGTGTAAAAGAGTTGAAAGAAAGTTGGAAAACCATCTTTCAATCTTTTTATTCATGATTATGTGTAGATTTGTGTGAAAATGTTGTTTATTCTTGTGGAAATCCTTCGGATCTAAGTTGTTCTTGGTGGAATGAGGCCAACACTTGAAGTTCATAAGAACTTCGTGATAACATCACCCTAGAACACCTCAAATCCATTGATTTCACGGTTAGAAGTTAAGATTTAGAAGAGAAAATGATGAAGAAGTGCGTGTAGATCATAGAAGTACAAGATTTGAGTTGGAAACTTACAAGAATCGCGAGAAATCGAGAGAAAATAGCCCAAAAGCGTGTTATGGCGATAAAGTATGTGTAATATGCGAAAATACTGCGAAATAGTGATGTATACGATAAAGCTACATTATGATCCGAATCTCTGGTGCTAGGCGTAACGAGTATAACGAGTAGTAACAACGCACGAACATGCGGGTTGTTACATTCTCCCCTGCTTCAGAAAATTTCGTCCCGAAATTAATCCACAAGAAGGGTTGCGAGTTGATGCGAGTGAGGGTATCGATTTAAAGTGTCAAGATAAGCGAGTGATCGATTGAAATTCGACGAGCGAGAGTGTTGCGATGACCGGGAGATTGCGGCGAGTAAGACGATTCGTATACAAAAGACGGTAACACACACAAAGCGTTTTAGTCTTTGAAAAGTTGATTAATTCGAAAAGGGTTGAAGAAACTTGTTTATGAAAAATCTTCCCACAGTGCGGTGTTAAACTGTTTCGATGTTTACGCCAACACTATGAGTGAGATTTTATCAGGTTACTAAAAGATTTTGGGGTGTTTAAAACCCGTTTTGCGAAATTTTCTCCTCACGCGGCAATAACTTGAGTCGATTGTCACACCATCGTTACACGATAATCTCGTTTTGCACAAGGGTTTTGATCAAATTTTAGAAAAACTTTAGAAAATGGTTTTTGTAAGAAAAGGGTCGGTTTAAACTTTGTGTAAACAAGGCTTTTTAATAATACCAAAAATTTACTTTTTAAGGTCGGCCCCGCATGGCACCTTTCCACGAAAGTTCGACAATATGGCTAAAACGCTTATATATAGGAAGTACCAGCGGCGTATCCACCACGTTTTAATCATATGGCTTCCGTCTCGTGAGGCAGTGTCATATGTGTTAACATAGTAAGAACAGATTTGCGATGACCCGATCCAAACGAGAAAGGGTTGGATCAAGTCTTGAAAGGCGAACTGAGTGATGAGGTCGTTTTCGAACTTAGTTTAGTGACACGAGCGAGTGCGATAGGCGATAAGCGGTACGCGAAAAAACTTGATAGCACGTCATCTTATAATAAGCGAAGGCGGCGGCGATAAGCGAAAATAATAAGCGATAAGCGACGAGCGATAGCGACAACCGTCGAGCGATAGGCGACGATCGATGCGTTGCAAGCGGTGGGAAATATGCGCGATGAATGCGGTTTGTTTGGATTGATTGACACCACAAAATTTAACTAACATTAGACCCCTCACGGCCTTTTTCCACGAAAGTCCGCTGATATGGCTAAATCACTTATATATAGGAAGTACCAGCGGCGTATCCACCATGCTTTTGTCACACCCGCTCGTAGCGGAAGCGCGAGGTGTGATCTGATCGGTTCTCATTGCATAACGATATAAGTAAACATACTAAATGAATAAAACATGCTCCAATGCCATTGTCATAATTGTTCAAAATATCGCAACATAATTTAAGTACATTGTTTACAAACCATCAAATGAAAATAAGTTGTCATTGTTTTATACATCAAATGTAAGTCTAAAATTTTCAAGGCTTTGACCACTATATCACCGCAAAGAGGCGGTATATAACAAGCAAACCCTTCAATAGTTGGCATGGAGTATTGATACTTGTTTTCCTTGACTGAAATGTCTGCCAGGTCCACTAATTTCCTGAAATACATGTTAAGTTTGAAAACATCAACAAAAGTTGAGCGAGTTCATGCAGTTTAGCTGTATAAGATGTATTTGTATCAAAACAGTATGTATTTGTCTCAATTGTAATTGTATCCAAACTGGATATAAGATGTATCCGTAAAATGTGAGTTGTATAAAATGTATCTCGATGTATGATGTATCTGTATGTATGATGTATAAACTGTATCCACAACATATGAGTTGTATAAGATGTATCTGTATGTATGATGTATAAACTGTATCCACAACATATGAGTTGTATAAAATGTATCTGTATGTATGATGTAGTATGTAAAGCGTCAATGAAATCGTTGATCATTAATGTTTCGCGAGGACATTAATATGTGTGACGAATTAGGAAGCAATCCAACCCTAGACGATTTTATGCCGATTCCTATCGACTGGGACACAAACGCACTCTTCTGTATGGGTCCACGACCAAGAGTGGGGCTCGCCAATACCCATTAGATCTAACCACTTGTACCTAGGTCCAAACTGGATTAATGGTGCTTATAGTATGGCCCTAATTCGCACATGATCTATGGTGTTTCATTACCTAACTTTAACATACTTTGAACATGTATTTTCCCCGATAGTTGTAAAGTTGTAAAACATTTAAATGAACAGGGGAACATGAACTCACTGAATTGCGTCCGTGAATAGAAGTAATTATGATCTCACGTGCGGTCGTCCTGAATAGTGTTGCGACCAACAAATGTTCTTATTTTTGTTAGACACTTCGGTCTTTGTAAAGAACTTGAGTACAAGTCTTGCGTCTTCAATATGTGTAAGACTTGTATGTCTTTATTGTTCGTTAACTGTGTATTCGATGAATGAGTTGTTCAAATGTTATATATATATTCTTCACCAAATATATATATATATATAAATGTTATCTTGTATCTTGTGAGTTGTATAGTCGGATCTAATCCGCTGAATTTCGTGTCTTATATGTATCCATTGTATAGTTGTGTTTACAAAAATGGTATCATTGGGCCAAGCCCATGTTTTCAAGTTATTGGGCTTAAATAGTGCTGGGCCTTAAATAGTGTTGGGCCTCAATAGTGTTGGGCCTCAAATAGTGTTGGGCCTCAAATAGTGTTGGGCCTCAAATAGTGTTGGGCCTCAAATAGTGTTGGGCCTCAATAGTGTTGGGCCTCAAATAGTGTTGGGCCTCAAATAGTGTTGGGCCTCAAATAGTGTTGGGCCTCAAATAGTGTTGGGCCTCAAATAGTGTTGGGCCTCAAATAGTGTTGGGCTTGAATGGTGTTGGGCTTGAATAGTGTTGGGCTTTGGCCCATATGTTTAGTATTTGGGCTTAGCCCATGAATTTATGTTAAGCCCATTATGAAGATAAGCCCATTAAGAAAAATAGCCCATTAAGTAAAATAGCCCTTTAAGTAATATAAGCCCATTTATTTTTATAAAAACCTTTTTATAAAAATTTAGTAAGTATACTTGTTAGTAAATAAAAACATACTAGTTTTTATAAGTTTATAAACATCCGAAATTTGTTATCGATAGGATACTTATATTTCGTGTCGATAAATCGTCTAAACGTCGTAGTAACTCCTCGGATTGGCAATTCACTTATGTAGTCGTCCGTCGTTCATTTTGACCATAATTGGTGTCCGATAAATCGAATCGTCCGTAACTCATTTTAAGGCGTAAATATGTGAAGTCTTGTAGGACTTTTGTTATGAAGTGTTTTGAGTTTAAATGTGACATTTGATAACTTTCCTACTTTGACATATATAACTAATACACCAAGTAATACATAACACAAAAATTGTTAAAGTAACTAAATATATATTTAAAAAAAAATATATATATTTATCTTGTCTAAAATTTACCAAAATGTTGTTACTTTATAAAATAAAGTTTTTATTAAAAATGGCCATAGAACCTTTGTATTTTTATCTTAACCATGTTTTATAAACATATCATTTTCTTCATCAAATCACCACCAATTTACTCAACATTTTAACTAAACATATGAGACTTTTATAACATGAAATTATCAAGATGATACCCAAATCATGTAGGGTTTTAACCATGATCATTTCATATGTTAACTAGTTTAAAAACCAAGTTTAATTCTAGTTTTAACAACTTTTATAAAAATCTCTAGTTGTATGTTATAATTTATAATCTTGTGAAAGTGTTGTTTTTAAATAAAAAGCTTTAATACTTTCACAAGATCACTAGTTATGATCATCCATTTAATCCTTTATGTTAAAAACCCTTTTAACATAAACATGTAAAATTGTTAGATTATATTTTTCAACATCTTCTAACAATTTATTTGTATCAATATCATCACAACAAGATCTAATATGCATATAACAAGTCTAAGATCACAATATAAACAAACATAATTATATCATGATTTTTATCTTTGCTTCTTTGTATTTTCTTCATGTTTATTATGTATGATCTCTTGGTTATTATTAGCAATAATAACAATCATATACATAATATATGTAATAAAAAAAATATAGAAGCTTACTTCTAGCACTAGGCTAGGGATGATCTTAGAGATTATTAAGAACTAAGAAGTTGATGATCTTGATGGTAGAAGACTCTTGAATGGATGAAAAAGCTTCCTTTAACTTGTAAATGCTTTAGATCACCTTATGTGCCATGAAACTCCATGTTGATCATCAAAGAAATGATAAAATGAAATGGGTTTTTGGATGGTGTTCTTGGTGAAAAGATGAAGATTGAAAGAGTTCTTATGTGTGGGAAAAATAAGATGAAAATTGATGATAATGTGGTTAGTAAATAATAAGACTAGGTGTTATAATCATCCACCAAATTTATCCACTTGCACATAAGTAAAATATCTAGATATTTAGGAAAGTAATTAAGGGGTGTGGGACCCCTTATTCACGGCCCACATGGGGGGGGGGGGTAAAGTGTAACATTTTTTTTATAAAAATGTCTTAAACATGTAGATATTTTGGTAATTAGGCTAAGTATGGTGATTAGGGTAATCTTTCGCCATTAGAGGGTAATTAGGGATTCGGAACATAAATTAACATTAACTAGTTTACTAAACTAGTAGAAATCATGTTTTGATACTTTGAATGCTTTTCGTTTCGTCGTTGGCTAGTTTACGGCACTTTTGTGGTGTACCGGCGGACGTTTGCCGTAAGTAGTCATTCCGCATTTAAAAGATGTATGAAGTTATTTTGAATCCCAAAATAAGCTTAACTAGTTTGCCAAAGCTTTCATTTGGTTGTTTTCGGCGTCGGAAATGTCGTTTATTAGCTTGTCGGTGCAGAAACGGACAAGTTGTGGGGGTTGCAACGCAGTGTCGAGAGCTTATGTTTCGAATACCCCATTAATATCCTCATATTGTTTTCTATGTTAAATAATATTTTTACATGTCGTAAAAATATTAGAAAGCTGATTTCTGCAGAATTTCTGCAGAAAAGTGTAGAAATCGTCGCTTTTAGTGCTTTTCGGGCAATTTTTAGTGTAATCGGACTTCGGAAAGGTTTTAAATCAAACCCTTGCATTACTAGTTAGGGTTTAATATATATTAGATGTTGGACTTTCTTCTGAGTCCTAAAGATGTAATTTAGATGGTTTCGACGGATCCTGAGTTTTCGTTAGCACGCTAGTTTACTAGGTACTACTCTAGTTGTTTCGATGCATTGTTTTAAACTGTTTCAAATGTGTCCAACAAAAATGAATCATGTGAATCATAAATGAATATTTCATGAGTATTCTAAGATGTATATCATGTAATCATGCAGTTCGAATATTCAAAACACATACTTGTATAATGTAAATCATTGTTTTAAATGTACGTAAATTACCAGAAAGTGGCGGTTGTCACATTCTCCCCCTGTTATTGAGAATTTCGTCCCGAAATTCAAGATGAGTCATCCTTTGCAGGATTGTTCTCAAACAGGTGAGGATATCTGACTTTGATTTGATCTTCACGTTTCCAAATATATTCGGGTCCGTGTCGAGAGTTCCAACGAATTTTTACAAATACGTTACGACTCCTTCGTATTTACTGGACCTTCCGGTCCATGACCTTAACAGGTGCTTTATGAATTGGATTTTGTCATCAATGTGAACTTCATCCGTCGGGATGATAACCGTTTCTTGTGTTGGACTCTTCTTAAGATTTGACACATGAAATGTGTCGTGTACACTACTTAGTTCGTCTGGTAACTTCAAGTTGTAGGCAACAGTGCCAATCTTTTCTAAGATTTCAAATGGTCCAATGTAACGTGGGTTAAGCTTTTCACGTTTACCGAACCTCGCTACGCCTTTCCAAGGCGAGACTTTCAACAAGACTTTGTCTCCAACCTCGAAAGATAGTGGTTTTCGTCTTTTATCTGCGTAGCACTTTTGTCGATCGCGAGCCGTTTTGATACGGTCTCGAGTCTGAAAAATTTTATCCGTAGTCTCTTGGACTAGTTTCGGACCAATCAATTAACTATCGCCTGTTTCCGCCCAACATAGCGGAGAGCGACACTTTCGACCATAAAGAGCTTCAAACGGTGCAGCTTGTATACTAGTATGGTAGCTGTTAATGTAGGAAAACTCAACTAAAGGTGGATGAGTATCCCAATTGCCACCTAAATCCATAACACATGCGCGAAACATATATTCGAGTGTTTGGATTGTCCGTTCGCTCTGGCCGTCAGTTTATGGATGAAAGGCCGTACTTGGATTCAAATGAGATCCAAAGGCCTGTTGAAATGATTTCCAAATTCTAGAAATAAAACGACCGTCTCGGTCTGAAATGATTTAAATAGGCACTCCATGTCGAGCCACTATTTCTTTGAGATAGAGTTCCGCTAGTTTCTCAGTATTATCCTTCTCCCGAGTCGGTAAGAAGTGTGCGGACTTTGTCAATCTATCGAGGATTACCCATATCATGTCGTGACCTCTTGAGGTCCTGGGTAACTTCGTAATGAAGTACATCGATATTTGTTCCCATTTTTAAACGGGAATCTCGGGTTGTTGTACCAATCCCGAGGGATTTTAATATTCGGCTTTGACTTTCGCATAAGTCAAGCATTCTCCGACATAAGTCGCGATATTACTTTTGAGGTTAGGCCACCAATAGTATTCTTTCAATACTTAGGCCTATGTGCTTCCTCCAAATATCATCTCGAAGGCCGCCAAAGAATAGAACCCAATTTCGACTCTTAAGGTATAAAGTTCCATCTTCTTTACACTAATTGTTTCTTCATGCCTCGAAGTGTTTCTGCTTGAATATACTCTTCCTTGAGCGCTTGTGAATCATCTTCTCTAATGCTTGAACTCTTAGTGTTCTAACTCGCTCCTTGCGGCTCAAGGCATCTGCTACAACGTTTGCCTTGCCCGGATGGTACTTTATTTCACAATCATAGTCGTTCAACAATTCAACAAACATCGTTGACGTATATTTAATTCTTTTTGGTTGAATATGTGTTGAAGACTTTTATGATCCGTGAAAATAATGCATTGAGTACCATATAAATAATGTCGCCATAATAATTTTTTTTTTAAAGCGAATACCACCACGCCTAACTCAAGGTCGAGAGTGGTATAGTTCTTCTTGTGAACTTTTTAAATGGGCGCGACGTGTACACAATAACTTTTTCACGTTGCACGAGTACGCAACCCAATCCTTGATGCGAAGCATCATAGTTTACAACAAAGTCATCGGTATCGTCGGATAATGATAAGATTGTAAAATGCTATGCACCAATCTTAAGAATAAGTTGTAAGGCTATATCTTGTTTTTCGATTTGGGGCGAATTTATTGTCTTTAACAACTCTAAAATGGTTCTCAAATGTTGCTCATGTTCATCAGTCGATTGAGAGTATATCAAAATGTCGTCAATAAACACTATGACGAATTTGTCGAGATACGGCTTGCACACACGATTCATTAAATCTATGAAGACCGCTGGTGCATTCGTTAAACCAAAAGGCATAACGAGAAACTCGTAATGACCGTAACGAGTCTTAAAAGCCGTTTTCGGTATGCTTTCCTCTTGAATTCGTAACTGATGATACTTCGATCGTAAGTCTATCTTAGAGTAGAAGCTAGAACCTTTCATAAACCATTTGAGTTAGTTGGAAATTCATTTGTAACATGGTTTAAAAATACGAATTTTCATTCATCGAAATATTGTGCACTTTTGCAAAACTTGCGTGTCTTTCCACCCCCAAAACCTTTATAAAGATGTATAGTGGTAAAGAGTGGGGGTTATGAACTCACAACATCCTTATTCGGTCAACTACAAGGTTCAGAAGGTGCTAATCGACATGGAGATTTGGCTATGGGTGCGGCTCCAGGCACCAAGTCGATGTGAAACTCGACTTGTTGATATGGTGGTAGTCCTGACAAGACTTCAGGAATTTCTTTAGGAAATTATTTTATCAAAAGAATATCTGTCAGCTGTGGCCCAACGGCCTTCTGGTCTACAACAAGTGCTAGATAGGCAATACAACCTTTCCGTAAGCACTTATGTGCTTTCATGCCATTGATGATCCGCAATGGGGTGTCGCGCTTCTCTCCATGTATCACAAGTGTCTCTTCGTTCAGTAGTGGTAGGCGAATGATCTTCTCGTGACATAAGACTTTGGCTAGGTTATCGGATAACCAATCCATGTCAACCACTACTTCGAAACTACCTAACTGAACGGGTAAGAGATCGATATTGAATTTCAGCTCCAGACTCGACTAGTTTACCGTTTGCCAATTCTATAGAATGAGGAGACGTCTAGCTTACTTGACTCTAGGCCAAGTACATTTTGAATTCTATGTAGGAAAGACTTCCCTGTACAGATATAGAGGACAACCCAATCCCTATGTTTAGATGTAGGATAACCCAATCCCTATGTTTAGATGTAGGATAACCCAATCCCTATGTTTAGATGTATGATAACCCAATCCCTAATTGTAGCTAGGACAATCCCGTCACTAGCCATGAAACTATGCATGTGAAATGTTGAGATAAAGCTAAAATCGGCAATGGTATCAAATAATATGGATGTGAAATGTTGATTGATAGGATACGTAACGGTGACCCTTTATGATTTGACAAGAGTCAGCTAATTTCCCATTAGCTAAGTTGATATAGTAATGTGTGTCCAACATGACTCTAATTCGAGTATATGCTTAACATTTAAAGACAATAGCTAAGCTTGGTGTTGGTATTAAAAGAATTGATACATGATGATCGTAAAGTGTACGTACTCATGACTTCATTGGGATTTTGTGGAGTATTTATAGTTCTAACCACACACACACACTTATTCACATTTAGGATTTCGACAAGTTACCAGCATACATCCTGGTACCAAAATCGTTTATGGCAGCAGTTGCCTTCATTTCTCTCATGGCGAGAGTTATTGTTTGAGTGATTGAGGTAGGGAGGGATGATGCGGTTATACTTCGGATCTCCGAGGCTAAACCCGAAATGTAACACTCAGTGTGTTTGAATTCGGGTGTTTCCCAGTATGGAACAACCCTTGAGAGACCGTGAAAGCATCAAGTGTAACCATCAACATTGGCTCCAGTTATGATCGAGTTCTTTTATAAAATCATACGAAAATAGATATGAAAATCAGATGATATAAAAGAATGATGTATGGTTAAATAAATAACCAATAAAAATGTAGTGTATAAATATATCATGTCTTGAAATAGAATATTATGTCTTGTGTAGAGGATGTCGTGTCTTGTGCAAAAATTTCATGTCTTGTCTTTGTCGAATAGATTTGAATAACACCACGATATGCAATATAATATAAGCACTTATATATAGGAAGTACCAGCGGCGTATCCACCATGCTTTTATCATATTACACACGTCTCATCACCTACAAATAACCACCAAAATGTCTTGTGTATACCAACGTCAAATGACATGTATAACAATGTCTTGTGTAACAATGTCATGTATAAAACATGTCTTGTGTAAAAGCAATGGTTTTCAACACATAACTTTTGACTTAAAACGTTTGTTTCTTTTGGCGCCATGATCTTTTTAATACACACTATTAAAAGAATCTAGACATTTATTTGAATAAATAAAGTCTATCATGTGCCCAAGAATGAAGAATGCAATCAATCGGTCATGGAAACCTCAAGACCATATTGTGCATATATGTTTGAATAAATGATAATGTGGATAACCAAAACCAAAAGGTGTAATGCCTCTTGCATGTATTGGTCATACGTCTAAATGGAAAGAGAAATAATTCGTTGAGGAGGGGAAACCAACCAGTGGTCTTCGTCCATATAATATGTATTCCCTACTCTATGGACCTCGATCGTCCTAAATAGAGAAAATCCTTTGTCTTACTTGTCCATGTGACAATTATGGTAATAGTGCTTGAGTTTCACGAGCTCTAGCAAGATTATTAGAATCTCCAAAAATGTAGAATAGAATGTAATGAGGGAGTTGCAGCATGGCGCATGCCATACCATCCCTTGGAAAAAGACAAATGTCAAACGACGGAATTTATTGTATCACTTCCAATAAATATGATAAGGTGGAATATGATAAAGTAAGGTAAGGTAAAGTAGGATAAAGTGTCATAGACACCCTGAAACCAACCCATGTTCAAGAATTTCGAGAATGTTGAGGAAAATCCTCCATGAGTAGCTAACACGTTTTGTTTGTTTAAATGACTAGTCTCAACTGAATCGTGATATAGATCGAATGTTAGGTGTGAACAAATACGTGTCGTCTTCCTGTATTGTATTGTATTGTATTGTATTGTATTGTATTGTATTGTATTGTATTGTATTGTATTGTATTGTATTGTATTGTATTGTATTGTATTGTATTGTATTGTATTGTATTGTATTGTATTGTATTGTATTGTATTGTATTGTATTGTAGGGTGTTATACTAACCACCACAGTTCGTGTTCTAATAGAATCTCAAATAATAACTTAAGAATTTCGAACAAATAGTGATCATTAGCTTGGCCCGCAGAGTCCACCAGAATTCCCATGCACTACAAGTTGTTATTACGTTGGCCACCGTAATAATAAATTGCCTTGCATGGTCACCCTAGCATTCTCTCGTACGAAGCTGCCAATCAATAAGAGAGGAAACATTATTGTCAATATACCTTCAACATAGGAGGGACCTTCGTGATAACTCACGTGTCAACGTTCGTTGTCATTACTCGCATAACGGTACGGCGTTAGGTGAAATAGAAATGAAAAGAATCTGTAATAATAACAACCGAAGGGGCACCTTCAAGATGAATACTTCATCTTCCTTGTAAGGACAAGAGTATATCCACCTTGATTAGTATGAGTCACATTGATCTCGTCCCACTAATGGAGTTGTTGTCCAAGGTTACCACCTTCGCCTCATCGTCATTATCATGGTCAGGCATCTCAGCATTCGCGAGAAAGCAACCATATTTTACGGAATTAAGTTTAAGATTTCACTTAGGAATCATGTTCGCCATAAGCTCCGCAATAGACATGAGGTCGATATTTTCACCGTGTGAGTAAAGAATAATAATAGAGTTTGAAGTCGAAGGTATTTTGTTCTTGGCAAAATATTTCATGCAACATATATATGAACCACCTATATATATAATCATGTAAAATCCTATCAATCAAGGATTTCTATCTTGTATAAGCTGAATTTGTGAACTGTTTATAGTGCATAAACTGATAATGTAATGTATTGTAGGCACATAGTCTATTAATGTATTGTGTCTGTTTCTCATAGACTTCACCCATGGAAATGTCCTCGCTTGATTTATGTGAAATGAATTTTTGCTGTAGTGGACCTTGAAAAATGTTTATGCAATGAAAACCTTTTGACTTGTCCAATTTTATTTATAATATGTTCAACATGAACAAGAGGTTTTCGTGAGAGATCCCTAGTGATTGTAGACTTAGACTCGAGAAAGAATCCTGGTTCACTACAATCGATGCTCTGATACCAATCTGTCACACCCGCTCGTAGCGGAAGCGCGAGGTGTGATCTGATCGGTTCTCATTGCATAACGATATAAGTAAACATACTAAATGAATAAAACATGCTCCAATGCCATTGTCATAATTGTTCAAAATATCGCAACATAATTTAAGTACATTGTTTACAAACCATCAAATGAAAATAAGTTGTCATTGTTTTATACATCAAATGTAAGTCTAAAATTTTCAAGGCTTTGACCACTATATCACCGCAAAGAGGCGGTATATAACAAGCAAACCCTTCAATAGTTGGCATGGAGTATTGATACTTGTTTTCCTTGACTGAAATGTCTGCCAGGTCCACTAATTTCCTGAAATACATGTTAAGTTTGAAAACATCAACAAAAGTTGAGCGAGTTCATGCAGTTTAGCTGTATAAGATGTATTTGTATCAAAACAGTATGTATTTGTCTCAATTGTAATTGTATCCAAACTGGATATAAGATGTATCCGTAAAATGTGAGTTGTATAAAATGTATCTCGATGTATGATGTATCTGTATGTATGATGTATAAACTGTATCCACAACATATGAGTTGTATAAGATGTATCTGTATGTATGATGTATAAACTGTATCCACAACATATGAGTTGTATAAAATGTATCTGTATGTATGATGTAGTATGTAAAGCGTCAATGAAATCGTTGATCATTAATGTTTCGCGAGGACATTAATATGTGTGACGAATTAGGAAGCAATCCAACCCTAGACGATTTTATGCCGATTCCTATCGACTGGGACACAAACGCACTCTTCTGTATGGGTTCACGACCAAGAGTGGGGCTCGCCAATACCCATTAGATCTAACCACTTGTACCTAGGTCCAAACTGGATTAATGGTGCTTATAGTATGGCCCTAATTCGCACATGATCTATGGTGTTTCATTACCTAACTTTAACATACTTTGAACATGTATTTTCCCCGATAGTTGTAAAGTTGTAAAACATTTAAATGAACAGGGGAACATGAACTCACTGAATTGCGTCCGTGAATAGAAGTAATTATGATCTCACGTGCGGTCGTCCTGAATAGTGTTGCGACCTACAAATGTTCTTATTTTTGTTAGACACTTCGGTCTTTGTAAAGAACTTGAGTACAAGTCTTGCGTCTTCAATATGTGTAAGACTTGTATGTCTTTACTGTTCGTTAACTGTGTATTCGATGAATGAGTTGTTCAAATGTTATATATATATTCTTCACCAAATATATATATATATATAAATGTTATCTTGTATCTTGTGAGTTGTATAGTCGGATCTAATCCGCTGAATTTCGTGTCTTATATGTATCCATTGTATAGTTGTGTTTACAAAAATGGTATCATTGGGCCAAGCCCATGTTTTCAAGTTATTGGGCTTAAATAGTGCTGGGCCTTAAATAGTGTTGGGCCTCAATAGTGTTGGGCCTCAAATAGTGTTGGGCCTCAAATAGTGTTGGGCCTCAAATAGTGTTGGGCCTCAAATAGTGTTGGGCCTCAAATAGTGTTGGGCTTGAATAGTGTTGGCTTGAATGGTGTTGGGCTTGAATAGTGTTGGGCTTTGGCCCATATGTTTAGTATTTGGGCTTAGCCCATGAATTTATGTTAAGCCCATTATGAAGATAAGCCCATTAAGAAAAATAGCCCATTAAGTAAAATAGCCCTTTAAGTAATATAAGCCCATTTATTTTTATAAAAACCTTTTTAAAAAAATTTACTAAGTATACTTGTTAGTAAATAAAAACATACTAGTTTTTATAAGTTTATAAACATCCGAAATTTGTTATCGATAGGATACTTATATTTCGTGTCGATAAATCGTCTAAACGTCGTAGTAACTCCTCGGATTGGCAATTCACTTATGTAGTCGTCCGTCGTTCATTTTGACCATAATTGGTGTCCGATAAATCGAATCGTCCGTAACTCGTTTTAAGGCGTAAATATGTGAAGTCTTGTAGGACTTTTGTTATGAAGTGTTTTGAGTTTAAATGTGATATTTGATAACTTTCCTACTTTGACATATATAACTAATACACCAAGTAATACATAACACAAAAATTGTTAAAGTAACTAAATATATATTTAAAAAAATATATATATATTTATCTTGTCTAAAATTTACCAAAATGTTGTTACTTTATAAAATAAAGTTTTTATTAAAAATGGCCATAGAACCTTTTGTATTTTTATCTTAACCATGTTTTATAAACATATCATTTTCTTCATCAAATCACCACCAATTTACTCAACATTTTAACTAAACATATGAGACTTTTATAACATGAAATTATCAAGATGATACCCAAATCATGTAGGGTTTTAACCATGATCATTTCATATGTTAACTAGTTTAAAAACCAAGTTTAATTCTAGTTTTAACAACTTTTATAAAAATCTCTAGTTGTATGTTATAATTTATAATCTTGTGAAAGTGTTGTTTTTAAATAAAAAGCTTTAATACTTTCACAAGATCACTAGTTATGATCATCCATTTAATCCTTTATGTTAAAAACCCTTTTAACATAAACATGTAAAATTGTTAGATTATATTTTTCAACATCTTCTAACAATTTATTTGTATCAATATCATCACAACAAGATCTAATATGCATATAACAAGTCTAAGATCACAATATAAACAAACATAATTATATCATGATTTTTATCTTTGCTTCTTTGTATTTTCTTCATGTTTATTATGTATGATCTCTTGGTTATTATTAGCAATAATAACAATCATATACATAATATATGTAATAAAAAAAAATATAGAAGCTTACTTCTAGCACTAGGCTAGGGATGATCTTAGAGATTATTAAGAACTAAGAAGTTGATGATCTTGATGGTAGAAGACTCTTGAATGGATGAAAAAGCTTCCTTTAACTTGTAAATGCTTTAGATCACCTTATGTGCCATGAAACTCCATGTTGATCATCAAAGAAATGATAAAATGAAATGGGTTTTTGGATGGTGTTCTTGGTGAAAAGATGAAGATTGAAAGAGTTCTTATGTGTGGGAAAAATAAGATGAAAATTGATGATAATGTGGTTAGTAAATAATAAGACTAGGTGTTATAATCATCCACCAAATTTATCCACTTGCACATAAGTAAAATATCTAGATATTTAGGAAAGTAATTAAGGGGTGTGGGACCCCTTATTCACGGCCCACATGGGGGGGGGGGGGTAAAGTGTAACATTTTTTTTATAAAAATGTCTTAAACATGTAGATATTTTGGTAATTAGGCTAAGTATGGTGATTAGGGTAATCTTTCGCCATTAGAGGGTAATTAGGGATTCGGAACATAAATTAACATTAACTAGTTTACTAAACTAGTAGAAATCATGTTTTGATACTTTGAATGCTTTTCGTTTCGTCGTTGGCTAGTTTACGGCACTTTTGTGGTGTACCGACGGACGTTTGCCGTAAGTAGTCATTCCGCATTTAAAAGATGTATGAAGTTATTTTGAATCCCAAAATAAGCTTAACTAGTTTGCCAAAGCTTTCATTTGGTTGTTTTCGGCGTCGGAAATGTCGTTTATTAGCTTGTCGGTGCAGAAACGGACAAGTTGTGGGGGTTGCAACGCAGTGTCGAGAGCTTATGTTTCGAATACCCCATTAATATCCTCATATTGTTTTCTATGTTAAATAATATTTTTACATGTCGTAAAAATATTAGAAAGCTGATTTCTGCAGAATTTCTGCAGAAAAGTGTAGAAATCGTCGCTTTTAGTGCTTTTCGGGCAATTTTTAGTGTAATCGGACTTCGGAAAGGTTTTAAATCAAACCCTTGCATTACTAGTTAGGGTTTAATATATATTAGATGTTGGACTTTCTTCTGAGTCCTAAAGATGTAATTTAGATGGTTTCGACGGATCCTGAGTTTTCGTCAGCACGCTAGTTTACTAGGTACTACTCTAGTTGTTTCGATGCATTGTTTTAAACTGTTTCAAATGTGTCCAACAAAAATGAATCATGTGAATCATAAATGAATATTTCATGAGTATTCTAAGATGTATATCATGTAATCATGCAGTTCGAATATTCAAAACACATACTTGTATAATGTAAATCATTGTTTTAAATGTACGTAAATTACCAGAAAGTGGCGGTTGTCACAGCTTTAACCATATGAGTTTCGTCCCGTGAAGCGAGGTCATGTGTGCTAACTTAACACAGACAGCACAGATATTGGTGAGCGATAGCGATTACGTTAAGCGACACACGATGAGCGAGGGAACAATACAAGCGATAGAGTGAAACCCACGATATGCGATAGCGCGATGCACATAATAAGCGATTGAGCGAACACATAATAAGCGATTGAGATTGCGAAATACTCATAATAAGCGATAGCGATTGCGAGGTAGATTCTAGCGACGATGCGATTGCGAGCGTGTTGACTTACGAAAAGTTTTGCGATTACACGCTTTGAGTTGCGATTGAGATTGTTACGCCCTGCGATGTAGTGTAATGTGTCGAAAACAACCACAATAGGATAATAGGTCTACGTTCCAACTCCACATGGCACTTTCTTCACAAAACTTCGGTTAGCATGGCAAAACACCGTCATGTTTCAACTATACGCCTTCGTTCCGTGAATAGGTGTCACACTTCGTCAGACAAGGTCAAGACGCTTATATATAGGAAGTACCAGTGGCGTATCCACCACGCTTAACCATGCCCTGAACGTTAAGGCATCATTGAAACTCACTACGATCTCCGTGCACTAACCAAAATAATCCCGTGTGCACCCGTGATTAATTTGATTCTTGCACGTTTATCGCACCTTATCTCAAGAACGCATAGCAGGGGTAAATTATATAGTACATAGTGCTAGCATATAGATTGTGCGCGAGTGCGAGAGAGTGAGAGATAAATAGAGTCTGTATCGCGTCGAGAAATAGAATAAGCTTCCACACATAAAAGAGATTGACGGCGATAAGTCGTATTATTACAACAACAACATTAATAAGCAAAATAACGTTGCTGTGGAGTACTTTTGCGAAGACTACGGTTGCTGCTGAAAATCCTCAAGTCTGCGGTCCTGTGCGACAGTGCTGCGTAAGATGACCATACCAGTTGCAATTCGCGCAATAGCGGCAGTTAGCTTCTGGCGGGTGATGATACGTACACGTGTAACACAGGGGATGGGTTTCGTTGTAGGCACGTTTCAAGTGAACTGGAGCTGCTCGGAGAGGTTCTGGTTGCGACAGTCCAGTTGTTGAAGAGTCTGGGCTCATGGTCTTTCGTTTACGGCTGGGCTGAGCTTTCTTAGATGATGCGGTGTCATCGACGGATTCGTCTGATGATTCGCTGGAGGCATCGTCGGAGGAATCTTCAGAAGAATCATCAGTAGAATCATTAGAAGAATCGTCGGATGAATCAATGACGATTGCTTGATGGGCTTGTTTGATAGGATTCTTGGAGAAGAATCCGTTCAAGACTCGTTTGTCGTTGATTCCTGTGGCCAAGCGGTAGGTTTCTTCGATGGTAGCAGGTCTTGCAGCTTCGACAAAATCGCCCACACCTTCAGGTAAGCCGCGAATGTACTTCGTGATGGCTTTTTCTGAAGTGTTGACTTGACTTGGGCAGATTATGCTAAGCTATTTAAACCTTGCAGTGTAGCCAGCATTGTCACCTTCGATTTGCTTGATTTCCCAAAATTCGTCTTCTAGCTTCTGGACTTCGTGGGGAGGGCAGTACTCTTTCTTCATGAGCTCTTTCAGCTCATCCCAAGAGAGAGCGTAAGCTGCGGAGATCCCACGTTTGTTACGTTCGGCGGTCCACCAGTCGAGTGCTCGCAATTGAAATACTCCGGTGGCGCAAGTAGTACAAAAACCATCGGGACACCCACTCTGACGAAGGGTAACTTCGATAGAATCGAACCACTGGAGTAGTTGGGACACACCTCCTTCACCCGTGAACTCCATCGGGCCACAGGCTTTGAAGTGTTTGTAAAGGAAAGCAGATTGTGGCGCTTCTGTCTTAGAGTCTTCTGGGGTTCGAGAGTTGCTGAGAGAGTGCACTTGAGCGACAATTTGAGGAACAACCTTGGCCACTTCCTTGACCACAAGCGAGGTAATCCTCTTCTCGGCGCTTCGTTTGGCTCTTCTCCTAGTTGTTTGTCTCGAAGTAAAGTCGTTGGAAGACATCTAGACAGAGAGAGAGAGATTTGGAGTGAGATTCAATCATAATTATTTTGAGTTTGCGATGCGATTTAGCGCGATCAAAACTTGTTGTGAGTAATATAATAGATTTCACATAGGAGCCACATAGGAGACACGAGATTCCTAGATTCCCACACAATTGATTCATTTTGTACATATAGTTAGTTGTAGTTTGTACTTACACACACATGCCGGGGTAGTATGCGCGAGGACGCGATGAAGAGGGAGAGAGCGAGAGAGAAACCGAGCAATTAGACATTAGTTTTGTTGCGAACATTCCGTTTTTGTTTTCGTTTTAGATTGCGATGGCTATGCGAGTTGTGCGGTTGCGAAAGTTGTTGGACTCTGTATGCCCAAGACACATATTAAATTGATGTGGCTAGTACGTTATGATCCAAGTCGAGTCATACCCAAATACAAGCTAGACAAACACTTACAATATTTATTTGTGATATGATCAAACAAATAAATATTAACACTTACAATATTTAGAAATTGGTTTTCTAAATAATTACACTTGAGAAACTAATAAATTATATGGATAATTTATTTTGAGAGAATATTTTATTTTGTTATTTAATTGGTTAAAAAACATTATAAAAGCTTGTAAGATATTACATAAAAGTCTTGCAACATGGTATGTCATATTTATAAAAGTTATAAATATAATACAAGACATAATTTATTAAGAGAAATTTGTTTTTTTTTTATAAAAAAAATCGGCCAAACATGCTCTTCCCAAAGGTTTCTTGGTCCAATGAGATAACATGCTTTTGCATGTGATAGAAGTCTCTTGATTGGGTGGTCTTCTCAAGACCTTTTGGTCTAATCATCTTACATGCACTTGCATGTGTAAGGAAGCTTTTGATTGGGCATGTTGGGTGGCCATGTTCTCTCAATTGTTATAACTAATTTGTATGACAAATTAATAGTAGAAGAACTTGAAAAAATACTAGAGAAAAAGCTCTCTAGAAATCGGCCAACATAGTGCATTTTAGGAGATGATTTTTCAAGTGTAAGACTTGTAAAAATACTCTCTAGAAATCGGCTATCATGGGTGTTCCAAGAAGTTTCTCAAGTTAGATTTTTCAAGTGCAAGAACTCATTTTTATCCTCTCAATTTTCGGCCAAGAGTTGGTTCCAAGAGTTGGATTTTTCAAGTGAGTTCATGAGTGTAAAATCCTAGCTAAACTTAAGTGTTTGTTGGAAGGCTTGGGGTATACAAGCTTGAGGTCTTCTACACTTGAAGGCGACCATTCAAGAAGCATCATCTTCTTCATATCTTTTACTCCTTGGAAGGTAGTATTCTAAACACTCTATGGTTGTGTTTTATTTTGATAGCATGCATGTTCATATATGGATCCGGGATTGGGTTTTACATATAAAATGGGTTTGTATCTTGTAAGTAACATGTTTTAAAATAACATTTTCCGCTGCGTTTTTATTTTATACGGATAAAATACTTTGATAAACATGTGAAAAACCCAACAGTGGCATCATAGCCACTTATATGAGTGCATGCTTCATAGGATATGAAATTTTCGGGCTTCGGGTTTGGTTAAAACCCTATGGCCGAAATTTTATATATGGTTATCCTTTTGTTTTTCAAGATTATTTTAATACATGCATAAAAGTATCTTGAAAAATTATGTCATTTGGATGATTTGTTTGTTTGGACAAAAACCACTTTTTCGGTTTTTTCATTCTTGACCGAAAAATAGGTTGTAAAAAGGAAACCATTATGCTTCTTGAAATTAATATACATATATATATGTGGATATATATTTCGGTGTTCATAACCTAGCCATGACCTTGTATGAATATGTTTGTGTTTGTGATTTATATTTAATTATTTCAAAGGTTGTAATAATTATTAATTTGTCTTCCATTTGTAAAGATATGTAATTTATTTATTTTTCATTTGGCATGTAAAATAAATAGACTAGGTGCATTTTATTTTACTAAAAAAATGTATTAGGATATATTTTGTAAAAGAAGATGCACACAAAAATGCGGTTTTGGTTTTTGCCAATTTCGGGCATAAAGGACTTCATAGTTCTTAACGGGATTTTAGCCCGAAAACCAAAACACATTTTCGGAGCCCAAAGGAGTTTGGAGCTGAATTAAAGTACATTTTGGAAGCTCAAAGAAAGTGGAGAAATCACAACACAAAAGGGAGACTTGAAGCATTTGGATGCGGGATCAAGTGGGAGTTCAACGACACATCGCTTGTGTCATTATTCACCCTTTAGGAAGGACCTTTTGGCACACTTGTTTCGGCTAACAAGTGTGGTCAAAATAGTTGGCTATGGTTATGCACCTAATGATATGTGTGTTGTGCTTGTGTGGTTGCTTATTTATATTGTTTTGATGATATTTGGATATGCATGCTTAACAAACTAATAATCAACAACAAGCTTAAAATTGGTTCTTTAAAAGATCATTAAAATTGGTTAATAAAAGGTTATTAAAAATTAATGATTTTATAATAGAATGGGTTTTATTAAAAAGAACCTTGAAAATTTGTTTTCACAAAAGTACCAAGGATTTGAATGCATGCAAATGTATGGTACATAAAGTTTTCTAAACTAGAATTTTTGAAAACTCAAAAATCCCTTTTAATAAAACAAGTCAAACACCATCCTTTTATACAACACTCGAAACACTTGGGAACTCTTTTGTGGGATAAAGGTCACCTAACCACATTTGAAGGAGCTTGTATATTCGAGGTGGGTTTACCATGTTTGTGGGATAAAGGTCACCTAACCACTTATGTGAATAAACTCACACGTGTGTGTAAGTTGGACGACTTGATTTGGAAACCATGAACTTAGGGTCACCGAAGCATGGGGAATAAAAGATGTTGATGGGATTAAACTTGCCAACTAAACATAAAGATGTTTAACCGATCCCATATGACTAGAAGTTGCAAAGAGTTGCAATTGTCAAACGTTGACTACCTTGTTAATTTAAATAGAGGGATAAAGGTCACCTAACCAATATTTAAATGTAACGTTGGATTCTAGATTTTTATTATTAATTGTCTATGAGACACAAAGGGTATTAATGATTAAAATATAATAATATCGAAAATACTAAAATTGAACCTTGTTAAATTTTGTAGATGGCCGCTAACAATATTACCCAAACCGTCCGTAACCTATCACTAGAAAACGATCCTAATCCCGATGAACATCTTATGGAAGATAAGGATGCATATAACGATTGGATTAAGTATATCGAGAATACTATGCAAACCTCTTGCCTCATGTTAGGAATTATGATTCCCGAGATTCAAAAGGATTTTGAACATCATGAGCATGCGACATGATTAACCAATTGTAGGAAATGCTCCTAAGGGTTGAACGCTTTGAAACGGTTCGAGCACTTCATGCATGTCGAATGGAGGAAAACCAATCGGTCTCATCTTATATCTTTAAGAAGAAAAGCCACATTAATCGCTTCGAAAGGATCAATATGGGTAAAAGGGCTTTTATCCATTCTAACGATCAATGAGGGTGGTAACAAAGAAAGGGCATCACCCCCGACACCAAAGCAAATGTTGCCAAAGGAAAGGGGCACATCAAAGGGAAAGAAAAAGAAAGACTAAAGCAGAACCGCCGAAACCAATAGAAAAGAAGGCAAAGGTTGCCACGAACGATCCATGCTTTAAGTGTGGTGAGATAGGGCATTTAAATAGGAATTGTCCAACCTATCTCAAAGAGTTGAAAAACAAGAGGGATGCTAGGCAAACCTCAGGTACAATCTTGATGATACATATTGACCTTAATGTTATTTCTTCTAACACATAGGTATTAGATACCGGATGTGGAACTCATGTTTGCAATTCGTTGCAAAAGGTTCAAAAGAAATAAACATTACAAGAAAGGAGACTATGTTTTGAAACTTCCAAATAGTTTGGAAATTGTTTTAAAATGTTTTGAATGCTCCTAGTTTGACTAGGAACATTATTTAAGTTTCCCTTTTGAGACAATATGTTTTGATTTAAAGTTTGTAAACAATGACATTTATATTTCGATGAATGACATGTTTTACTTTAAACCTATGCCTTCAAATGGTATTTATGAATCGGTTCATAATAATACATCATTTGATAGTTTAATGTACCAATCAATCACCAAGGAACTCAAAATGGATTTGAGTAAGACCTATCCTTGGCATTATCGCCTTGGTCATATAAACAAATGTCGCATGTAAACACTTCGAAAGAATTGTCTTTTGGAAACAAATGAAATTGGTTCATTTGATACATGCGAATCTTATTTACAAGGTAAAATGACCAAGTAACCCTTTAGTGGGAAAGGGCAATAGATTTGTTAGGTATCATACATTCGAATGTATGTGATCCTTTTAAGCCAATGACTAGGAATGGTGATAGATACTTCATTACTTTTTACCAATAACTATAGTAGTTATGGTTATGTGTACTTGTTGAGACACAAAGTTTTGAAATGTTCAAAGCCTTCAAAAGGTGAAGTACAAAATCAACTCAATCAAAGTTCTTCGTTACAATAGAAGAGGAATCAAACTCTAGTTGGATATAGTTCGATCTATTATGGCTAGGAGCGCATCATCTCTATCATTTGGGGTTACGCTTTGCTCTCTATGGCCTATAAGGCCCCAAACCAAGAAAGTGGATAAGACACCTTTTAAAATATGGCATGGAAGGGCTCTATCATTATCATATTTAAAGGTATGGGTTGTGAAGCTTATGTGAAGCAATACACCCCAAACAAATTAGAAGTACGATCCACTAAGTGTATCTTTGTAGGATATCCTAAAGATGGTATTAGTTCTTGGAAGCTAAGTTCCTTGTGGAGGGAATTATTAGAACAGTGGAACTTGATAAGGATCGAGAACCACAAGCCGATACACATTTGGTTAATACTAGCACTCAACAAGAGGTTGTTGAAAATGATCAAGTGGTTGATCAAAACACACAAAACGTTCCCAGATCTGGTAGAATTAGTAGTCCACCTGAAAGATATGGATTTTCATAGATGGATGCTACATGGTAGATTCAGGTGAATCAACCACATACCATGATGCAATGTCAAAATTCGATTGTGACAAATGGCTTGAAGCCATGAACGTAAAGATGCAGTCCATGTATGACAACCAAGTTTGGGAATTGGTTGTACCACCACTCAACTCCAAAGTAGTTGGAAGTAAGTGGGTCTTCAAGAAGAAAAACAGATATGCATGGTAACTCGGATACTTACAAAGCAAGACTTGTAGCAAAAGGTTTCACTCAAACTCAAGGGATTGATTATGATGAAATCTTCTCGCCTGTGGCGATGCTAAAGTCAATCAGGATATTATTTGCCATAGCTGCATATTATGACTATGAGATCCGGCAATTGGATGTCAAAACGGCTTTTCTTAATGGATATCTTGATGAAGATGTTTATATGGTTCAGCCTGAAGGTTTTGGCGATCCAAAACATCCTGACAAAGTATGCAAGTTAAAGAAATCAATCTATGGATTGAAACAAGCATCTAGAAGTTGGAATCATCGTTTTGATGAAGAAATTGAGAATTTTGGATTCATCAAGAACGGGGATGAAGCTTGTGTGTATAAGAAACTAGTGGGAGCATTATTACTTTCTTAGAATTATATGTCGATGACATTCTACTATTTGGAATAACATTCCAAACCTTGGAAGGTGTAAAAACCTGGCTTGAAAGTTGTTTTTCAATTAAGGATCTTGGAGAAGCCGCCTATATTTTGGGAGTAAAGATCTACAGGGATAGATCAAGGCGCTTGATAGGTTTAAACTAAAGTGCATACATTGACAAAGTCTTGAAAAAGTTCAAGATAGAGAACTCTATGAAAGGTTTGGTACCTATTTAAGAGAGGACAATATTGAGTACGTCTCAATGTCCAAGCTCAAAGGGTGAGCAAGAAAGAATGAAAGGAATCCCATATGCGTCTACTATAGGATTCATTATGTACGTAATGATATGCACTAGACCGGACAAGTTATGCGCTTTAAGCATAACGAGAAGATACCAGCGAGAAACGGTCATTGAGTGACTGTTATAAATATATTGAAATACCTCAGAAGGACTAAGGATATATTTCTAATATATAGACCTGGTGAAAAAGAACTCGTTGTAAAAGGTTACAGGGATGCGAGTTTCGGAATTCGTTGTAAAGGGTTACATGGGTACGAGTTTCCAAATTGATCAAGATGGTTCTCGATCACAATCAGGGTAGCATTGTCCACTACAAAATCAGAATACATCGCCGCTTCTTTGATTGAGATAATTCATATGGATCTGTCACTTGAATTATTGCCAATCTAGGGGTAGTCCCAACCATTCAGGACCCTAGAGATCTTTGTGATAACGATGGTACGATTGCTCAAATCAAGGTACCTCGTGTACATCAAAAGACTAGGCACATTGAGCAGAGTTTCAACTATATAAGGGATGAAGTTGAAAAAGGGAAAGATATGTATTCGCAAAGTTCACACTGATCAAAATATTGCGGATCCACTCACGAAGCTCCTTGAAAGGGCAAAGCATGAAAGGGTCATACTTGTGCCTTAGGACTTCGATATTCTAGTGATTGGATTTGATCTATTTTGTATTTGGATATTGGAACAATTATTAATATAACTCTTTATGGTATTTTGAGTTATGTTCCTTTTTAGCATGTTTAAATCCGTGAATAAGTTACTTATTCTAAATGTCCGTAGTCGATCATACTTGTGGGAACAAATATGAATGTAAGACTATTATGAACTTGGATTGGTGGATATTCATTAGGTATGAATATAGAGCAAAGTGTTGCTACCAAGGTTCATAGATATTTGTGGGATACAAATATTGGACTGACTCGCTCGCAAATATTACTGCATGGAATCATTTGTGATTGATCATAAGTAAATTTGAGTAAAGGAGAATATCATAGTATCCTCTGACCTGAGATACATATTGGGTCTTGATATTCACCAAATATTATACCTTGACTTTTTCTTCGCTGTTAGTAATATGACAGTACATAAGGCTAAGCTCAGGTGTGGTACAAGGTGATTATGAGAGACGTATGTAGTTAAGATGGGATTTGTTCCTCTTATTCGTTTAGAGTAAGATGTCTAAGGCCTGCTAAAGTTAAATCAATAGAGAGTGATCACTCTATGTCTCTGGATTTAACATGACATCTGTAACGAAAGGATAAATGATAGATTCACCTAAATCATGTTCAAGTAAGGGACTTGAAGGGGATGATGTAATTGAATGGGACATATAGTTATACGTATTAGGGGTAGTAAACCGTAGTTAGGCGTCATTTACTACTTGCATCAATTTTCTATGTATCTTGTGCAAGTGGGAGATTGTTGGACTCTGTATGCCTTAGACACATATTAAATTGATGTGGCTAGTACGTTATGATCCAAGTCGAGTCATACCCAAATACAAGCTAGACAAACACTTACAATATTTATTTGTGATATGATCAAACAAATAAATATTAACACTTACAATATTTAGAAATTGGTTTTCTAAATAATTACACTTGAGAAACTAATAAATTATATGGATAATTTATTTTGAGAGAATATTTTATTTTGTTATTTAATTGGTTAAATAACATTATAAAAGCTTGTAAGATATTACATAAAAGTCTTGCAACATGGTACGTCATATTTATAAAAGTTATAAATATAATACAAGACATAATTTATTAAGAGAAATTTGTTTTTTTTTATAAAAAAAATCGGCCAAACATGCTCTTCCCAAAGGTTTCTTGGTCCAATGAGATAACATGCTTTTGCATGTGATAGAAGTCTCTTGATTGGGTGGTCTTCTCAAGACCTTTTGGTCCAATCATCTTACATGCACTTGCATGTGTAAGGAAGCTTTTGATTGGGCATGTTGGGTGGCCATGTTCTCTCAATTGTTATAACTAATTTGTATGACAAATTAATAGTAGAAGAACTTGAAAAAATACTAGAGAAAAAGTTCTCTAGAAATCGGCCAACATAGTGCATTTTAGGAGATGATTTTTCAAGTGTAAGACTTGTACAAATACTCTCTAGAAATCGGCTATCATGGGTGTTCCAAGAAGTTTCTCAAGTTAGATTTTTCAAGTGCAAGAACTCATTTGTATCCTCTCAATTTTCGGCCAAGAGTTGGTTCCAAGAGTTGGATTTTTCAAGTGAGTTCATGAGTGTAAAATCCTAGCTAAACTTAAGTGTTTGTTGGAAGGCTTGGGGTATACAAGCTTGAGGTCTTCTACACTTGAAGGCGACCATTCAAGAAGCATCATCTTCTTCATATCTTTTACTCCTTGGAAGGTAGTATTCTAAACACTCTATGGTTGTGTTTTATTTTGATAGCATGCATGTTCATATATGGATCCGGGATTGGGTTTTACATATAAAATGGGTTTGTATCTTGTAAGTAACATGTTTTAAAATAACATTTTCCGCTACGTTTTTATTTTATACGGATAAAATACTTTGATAAACATGTGAAAAACCCAACAAAAGTAGGGAGTGAAAATTGATAAATCGAGAAATCGATAAAGCGTAAAGTTTAAAAGTGTAAACTCATAAGCGTAAATAGATTCTGATAAGCGTATAATCGGCGAGTCGTAAGCTAGAAAAGTAGATAGAGTGCCTCGGGTGTTTAGGCGTCGACTGCCCAAGGTAACTCAACCATAACCAACCAGCTCGTGCACGCGCGTTGCCCTAGAAGGCTTATGCTTCCACTGGGATGCAGCTCATGGCATTCGTCTTCTTTGGTCTTCGCGTGGCTCGAGTTATCGTTATAGTCGAGTCCTTGGTGAGAGCTTTTGAAAAATCATTTTATAACTTCGCTCCTAACTGTGGTTGTGCTCTTCGAATAAATTCGGGAGTTCCACTAGATTTTGAAATGGAAGCTTTCATTGGGATATGGACGTCACTTCCAAGCTCAACGGAAGGTCCTCGTGCTAAAAAAATACGTTGAGTGAGCGATCTTGTCGAGAGTTCTTGGTTTTCACGCCTGATCTCGACTGGACCACTCGGTTGTGTTACGCGAATATTTTCGAAAACGTGTGTATTGTGTTAGCCTTAGGAAATGCCAAGTAACATTCCAGCCTTAGGAAAGGCTCTTCGCGTGAAGTTGTAGTATGCGGTGTTCACGCAAAGTAGTAGCTTTTAGCGTATTCGAATGAGAGTATCAAGTAGGCCCGTTCAAATCCTATTGGGTTCGCACGAGTCGGCCTGTAGGTACCTAGACTATAGACTAGGTCGTTTCTAAGACATTGACCCGGACTAGGTCAAGTCTTGCCTAATTCCCTATAGTTATGGCTCTGATACCAATCTGTCGCACCCCAACCGATGGCGGAATCATCGGGGCGCGGCGCTAGGCGAATCGGATTGCTCAAGAGAATCCATAATGTCACACCCCCAAAATCCACACGCGGAGTATCACCGCTTGGAGGCGTGACTGACCAGGATCAAACCACCAATCATATTGAACAAGCAATTAATTAAATGTAAAAGTCCAACCAATACGTTTAGTGTCCAAAACAAACATAGTTAAGTTATGAGCGGAAGCATAATGTTTAAAACCAAATCAAAAGTTCAATTATCCAAATGTTAACATGGCACACAGCTGTCCATGTCCCACAACGACTCTTCCTTGTGCAAGCTCCAGCTAAGAACCTATTGACCTGCAAAGCATGTAGTAACGAGTCAACAACAAGTTGAGTGAGTTCACGGTTGGGTGTTCATTTTAAGTTGTTCCAAAAACAGTTTCCTTAATCTGGCATCCTGCCGTGGGGGTTACCCCATAGTTGAAAACGTGATTTGTTTAACCCTTTTGTTTAACCCATTTACTCTGGCAATCCAGCCGTGGGGGCTACCCCATGTTAGTTATCTGGCATTTCGACCGTGGGGGCTACCCCATGTATCCACTAGACTCGTTACCATATCGACTACTGACTGAAGTCATGTTTATGTGCCCTGAAACTGTCAATGTCTATCAGCATTGACGTGCCCCAGATCCATTAGTTCACGCCCGTTCTTTGCGGCACGGTGTGAGGCTTGTCAGACCTAAATAGCGCTATCTAACTAATGACCCGCTCGCCATTGGCCCGGCGATTAAGTCGATATAAAAAGGAGGGACTTCGTGATAGAGTTTTGGTCTAGTAAAAGTTATCTGTCCATAAGGACGAGGAATTTCATTCCTGAACCAGTACTGTCCTACCCAAGAAAGGACGAGGAATCCATGTTCCTTAACCCCATTCCCAACTCCTGGGAATCCCATGCTTTGTAGAGTGTGAACTCACCTTGGTTTGCTCGGCAGATTACACAGAAAGTCAAACCTAGCAGCTAGTGGTCAACCACGTCCTAACAGGGTTATCATACAAGTCAGGTTTTGGTTTCACAGAGTGCACACAAGTATCACGTAAGATAGCATGTAAGAACACACACACGGATCATGGCAACATAGATCGTTACGTTCAACATAATCAAGGTTGGGCTCGCACAAGCTTAGTGGCCTTGTGCGAGTCGTCCATTAGAGCCCAATAAAACCCAGCCCAACACATATAACATACGGCCCAAAATAACAATTAAACAACTCATTTGTGCGACTGATCATGCTTTGTGCGATCAGGTCCATTACTCAACCCAAGCCCAAGTCTACGGCCCAACATTAATCAAACAAAACCACTTGTGCGATCAAATAAGGTTTGTGCGACTGAAGACATCTTGTGCGACCAAGATGTCTTGTGCGGTCTGTCTTGTGCGCCTGGCACTTGTGTGATCGGATCAGGTCTTGTACGACCTGATCTTGTGCGACAAGACTGCATGTGCAAATGGATTTAAATATCCGAATATCTTGTCAATCGGTTACAATCATTTATCCATTTCCAAAATTACAATTAATCAATTAACAGTTTCTAATCATTCTAAGCCTCCTAAAACCGATCAAACTAGCAATTTAACAATTAAATCGTATGAACCCTAAATAACATCAGAACATAAACAATGATCACAACACTAATTATATTAACGTGTTTCATAATCTCGATCACTAGCAACCATCCTACCTTAAACACATCACAGCCGATTTCATACTTTCCATGATGACATGCTAGCCGATTAACAAACAATCAAATCCTTAGAACAATAATATGCAATCCGATTCATATGAACAATATCTAACACACATAAGTAAGTCGATTCCATGAACACTATAATCAACCCTTCGGATTCAAATCAAACACATATATAACCGATTACATTCATCCATGCTTAATCACATATTATTCAAAACGATCATAACAATACATCATCAATCATATCGAGCATATGTAACACACATCATAAAACCATCAAACAATAGTTATCATACTAACCGAATAAGATGGGAACAAGAATTGATCCGAACGAGAGAGTGATCCGAACACTATGAACTTCGATGATGAGGGAATGTGTGTGGCTGCCTTCAAGTTCGTGAGAGGGAGAGAAAGAGCACTAGGGTTTGCAAGTTTGTTTGCTTTGGTAAAGTGTGAGATGGGTACTAGCGCCCCATGTGTTATTCGACTAAGGGGGATGGGCCGAACCCACACTTGGGCTGCCCTAAGAGTCCGAGTACAAGTTGTGTAGCCCGAATGGCTTGTGCGGTCGAGTGTGTGTTGTGCGCTTATAACATACATACATTACACAAGCACGTAGTAACATAGCATTCACATAAACATTCACTTTCATAAAAGTCACATATCGTACACATACGTTACATCAAAGTACAAAGATCGGTTTGGAAATACGAGTTGTCACACATAACAACTAAAGCGACAATATTGAATACATTTGTTATCCCATACTAACAAACAATACAATCACATAAGTTATCACATATTTCTTGTCCTCTCGAACAATACAAATCAGACAACCTAGAATTTAGGTGAGTTTCTAGACTTCCTAGTTTGATTTGATGTAGACTGCGACTAAACCTGCAACATACGTTAAAACAACATCAATACTAAAGTATTGGCGAGTATACAAGTTTTGATAGTGGAGCGTAAATAGATAAAAGTGCTGCGAATTACCAAATACATAAACGAGATACCTCAACATACATGCATAAGACGGATACTACCAGTTAAGTCACTCGAGCTGCGATTGCTATTCATCCTAACTAGACCCCCGTCGGGTGCTATAGTACTATACTAGTTAAGGCGGGACCTCGCGAGTATAAGTCCCAACACATATGTAACTAGCATCACGTGTAAATATGCATAACAGTCATTCGCAAGTGATAAGTAGGTTGATTGAATAATTCGTTTTGATAAGTTTGATTTAATAAGAACGTATGTTACACCCAAAATGCGATAAAAAGGGTTCGAGTATACTCACAGTCGGTGTTCGGCAAGCAACCACAACTTGGTTGGGTTGAAGAGAGCGCGTCTGAGATTACCCTGATTACAGATCGATAACGTGAGCGTTGAATTGTGTGTTAAACGGAGCAAGGTGTCAATGGATCAGACAGTACTCCAAATTGCTGAAATTAAAGTCAGGTGTGGGACCCAAGGTGAAATCCGATCGGACGGTTGTCCGCTCGGACGATCTAGTCGTCCTTGGCACTTGACTAACTTTGAAGGTTTTTTTTTGGCGGTTTTGATCGAGACGATGTTGTGATGTGCTAAACAAGAGAAACCCCATCTCGAACCAAGGGACCCGATCGGACAGGAATCACCTAAATCTGACCGGTTTACTGATTCATGATGGTCGTTCTTGAATCAACACCACAATAAGAGTGAGCAATGTTGTAAAAGTCGCTAGGCGATCCCTAGTCGGCCGACAGGGGAGTTGGGAGTACTCGGAGAGTACTCGGGGAGTACGCGGACATGGGGAGTTGGGAGTACTCACAATAAGAGTGAGCAATGTTGTAAAAGTCACATCCTCCCCCCGTTGATCTGGAATTTCGTCCCGAAATTCCGTAGCTTCAGCCTCAGTAGTGGTTGTACCGGTTGCGAACAGTTGGGGATACTTTTGTTTCATCTGGTCTTCGCGTTCCCAGGTGAACTCTGGGCCGCGACGTGAGTTCCAACGAACTCGAACGAGAGGTATTCTGGTACGCTTGAGGACCTTAACATCCCGGTCCGTGATTTCGACTGGTTCCTCGACGAATCGTAGCTGCTCGTCGATAGTGAGCTCCTTCAAAGGAACTACGTGGGTCTCATCTGACAGACACTTCTTCAGATTAGACACGTGGAAAACATTGTGAACTGCACTGAGTTCCGCTGGTAAGTTCAGTCTGTAGGCCACCTTGCCTATCTTCTCAATGACTTCGAAGGGTCCAACGTATCGTGGGTTAAGTTTGCCCCGTTTACCAAAACGAACCACACCCTTCCAGGGTGAAACTTTGAGTAGTACTCGCTCCCCAACCTGGAGCTCTAGTGGTTTTCTACCCTTATCGGCGTAGACTTTCTGACGGTCACGAGCTGCCGCCATTCGTTGTCGTATCTGAGCAATTTTCTCTGTTGTGTCCACCACATGTTCTGGACCAGTAATCTGACTATCTCCCACCTCTGCCCAACAAAGAGGTGACCGGCATTTACGCCCGTACAATGCCTCAAACGGAGCAGCTTTAATGCTGGTGTGGTAGCTATTGTTGTACGAAAATTCCACAAGTGGCAGATGCTTTTCCCAACCATTGCCAAAATCAATCACACATGCCCTAAGCATGTCTTCAAGGGTCTGGATGGTACGTTCCGACTGCCCATCCGTTTTCGGGTGATAAGCTGTGCTCATATCTAACCTTGAGCCAAAAGACTTGTGCATTGCTTGCCACAGTTCTGATGTAAAACGCGCATCTCGATCCGAGATGATAGAGATGGGCACCCCGTGCCTCGAGACAACTTCCTTGAGGTATACTTCTGCTAGGGTGGAGAACTTATCCGTTTCTTTGATGGCCAAGAAGTGAGCAGACTTTGTGAGTCGATCCACGATCACCCAAATAGTATCGTTACCACGCTGAGGTCTAGGCAGGCCAGTGACAAAATCCATGGAAATTTGCTCCCATTTCCATTGTGGTATCTCTGGTTGTTGAAGTGGGCCTGAAGGTTTCTGGTATTCCGCCTTGACTCTCGCACAAGTCAAGCACTTGCCAACGTATGTTGCTATGTGTGCCTTCATGCTAGGCCACCAATATGTGGTTTTGATATCGTGGTACATTTTATCCGAATCAGGATGTACCGAGTAGCGAGACTTGTGGGCCTCATCCATCACAAGCTCTCGTAGGTTGCCATACAGTGGAACCCAAATGCGTCCCGTAACGTAGTAAGCACCGTCTTCCTTCTGTACTAAACGTTGCCTTGAGCCGCGTAGGGCTTCAGCCCTGACGTTCTCTGGTTTCAATGCTTCTACCTGAGCATTTCGTATTTGAGAAGGAAGGCTAGACTGTATAGTAAGTTGTAAAGCTCGTACGCGCTTAGGCGCAGTGTCCTTTCGACTGAGGGCGTCGGCCACAACATTGGCTTTGCCCGGGTGGTACCTGATCGAGCATTCGTAATCGTTCAGCAGTTCGACCCATCGTCGTTGCCGCATATTGAGTTCCTTCTGTTTAAAGATATGCTCGAGGCTCCTGTGATCAGTGTAGATAGCGCATTTGGTACCATACAGGTAGTGTCTCCATATCTTAAGCGCAAAAACAACCGCTCCCAGCTCTAAGTCGTGTGTAGTGTAGTTCTTTTCATGAACTTTGAGTTGACGTGAGGCGTAGGCTATAACCTTATCCCGCTGCATCAATACACAGCCAAGACCCTGAATGGATGCGTCGCAGTAAACCACGAAGTCGTCTGTGCCCTCTGGCAATGAAAGGATAGGTGCACTGCAAAGTCTATCCTTTAAGTGCTGAAACGCTAACTCCTGTGCATTTCCCCAACGATAAACAACGCCCTTCTGCGTTAGTGTAGTAAGAGGCTGAGCAATCTTAGAAAAATCCTTGATAAATCTCCTGTAGTAACCTGCCAATCCCAAAAATTGGCGAATTTCCGTTGGCGTACGAGGTGCAGGCCAGCTCTTGATTGACTCTACCTTGGATGGATCAACGTGAATCCCATCCTTGTTCACTACATGGCCTAGGAAATGGACTTCACGAAGCCAGAAGTCACATTTTGAAAACTTGGCGTACAACTGTTCCTTTCGAAGGAGTTCCAAAATAAGTCGTAAATGTTGCTCGTGTTCCTCCTGACTCTTCGAATAGATCAGGATGTCGTCGATGAAAACTATAACGAACTTATCCAGGTAGGGTTTGCACACCCTGTTCATAAGGTCCATGAAAACCGTAGGGGCGTTTGTCAGCCCAAAAGGCATGACCAAAAAAAAACTCGTAGTGTACATAACGAGTTCTAAAGGCTGTTTTGGAGACGTCCTCTTCTCGGACTCTCAGCTGGTGATATCCCGATCTCAAATCAATCTTCGAGTAAAAGCTCGACCCTAGTAGCTGGTCGAATAGATCGTCGACGCGTGGAAGAGGATAGTGATTCTTCACTGTCACCTTGTTGAGTTCTCGATAGTCGCTACACATCCTGAAGGTACCGTCCTTCTTCTTCAAAAATAGCACTGAAGCTCCCCAGGACGAAGAGCTAGGATGAATAAAACCCTTATCCAAGAGTTCTTGTAGTTGCGTAGAGAGTTCTTCCAACTCTGATGGGGCTAAGCGATACGGTGCACGAGCTATAGGTGCCGCTCCAGGAGCTTGTCACCATGAATTACCAAAGGTTCTTAACCAGCACGAGAAATGCGGACGATCTTTTCTTTGCAAAGAATCTCTACTCGATGTTGAGGTAGCCACCCCATACCAATATCGATGTTGAAACCATCACAACGTTGGGGTCATCCCTAGTATCACCCTGACCAATCACGAACACTCGACCCCTGGCACCATTGCCGTCGTTATTACCCCCATTGTTGCATCCATTATTGTTCCCGTTTCCTTGGTTTTGGTTCTGATTCTGGTTCTGGTTCAACTGTGGGCAGTGTCTCATGAAGTGACCTTCAGCACCACACTGATAACATCCCTTGTTACCCTGCTGTTGCTACTGATTCTGTGGAGCTTGTGGCTGCTGTTGTCGGTTCTTATTTGCAGGACATGAGCTTCTATAATCTTTGGCTTCATGACCAAGCTTGTTGTATCTTTGTCAACGATCTTTGTTGCACGATCCGCTGTGGTGCAATTTACATCAATTGAACTTAGGGTGGTTTCCCCGGTATCCACCCTGACTTCGATTACCAAAAGACTGCTGCCTGGGGCTCCTGTACTCATCCGTTTTTCGCTGCTGCGACTGAGACTGAACCGAAGTGGAACCCTTTGCTCGAATTTCCATCCCACTTGCGTTTGTTGTCACTGGGAGCATCCGAAGTAGTTATAGCAGCATTAATACGTTTCAGCAGTTTATTCTGTCCTACCGCCTGATCTGAGAGACGTTGAGCAAGACGAGTAATATCCTGGATGGTTGCAAGGTTGGCCGATGTCACATGACTTTGAATCTCTGGTACTAAGTCTTTGAGGTACAGCTCAATGCGCTTGATGGGAGGATCCACCATTGTTGTACATAACACCGTTAGTTCGTTGGATCGTTTCGTGTACGCTTCTATCTCTGACCTTGTCATCTTCAGGTTTAAGAACTCCACTTCCAGATGGTGGGTGTCATCTCGACTACGGTATTCACGTTTGGATCAGTTCCTTAAGAATCATTCCATGGGGTGGCATTAGCAGCCGCCAGCCCCAGCATCTGAACTTGCGCGTTCCACCAAGTTAGCGCAGTGCCTTCGAGAGTATCAGTGGCATACTTCACCCTATGAGCCTCAGGGCATTCACACGTCTCTAGGACAGACTCGAGCTTTTCAAACCAATGGAGGAGTCCAACAGCTCCTTTAGTGCCACCGAAAGTACTAGGACGACAGTCCATGAACGTCTTAAATGTGCATACAGGCAGCTGAGCGTTCTGACCTTGTTGCGCGAGGAAGAAACGACAGGGTTAAGCGTGAGAGTTGGGTCATGAGAGTAGGATATAACATCTTAGGTTAGGTTCGGAACAGCAGGTTATACCTTCTGCCTAAGCGGCTGCGAGTGCCGCCGTAACTTGTTCGTTGATAAGAGCCGTCAGATGGCTTGAGTTAGGTTCACACGTTCCCTCATGATCTTCATATCGAAGGAAACACAAATAGGAAAGGTGTCGCGAATGTGTGTAAATGTGGAGTGACAGAAGGAAACAAGCACACATGTGTTTTCAAGCAATAGTTGTTATGTTTATCTAAGCATACCATGAGCAAAGTTCTATGTAGTCTAGCAAGTAGGCAATGTAAACATAAACAGTATTACCTATAGGGTTGAGTCTTGCACGTGGAGCGAAGCGTCGTTGTGGATCGTAGAGCACTGTACAGGTTATAGTCTGGTTTTAACAAAACTTTTCCCTTATTAAAACCAAGTTCGCTATAACCAATGGCTCTGATACCAATCTGTCACACCCCTAAAATCCACACGCGGAGTATCACCGCTTGGAGGCGTGACTGACCAGGATCCAACCACCAATCATATTGAACAAGCAATTAATTAAATGTAAAAGTCCAACCAATACGTTTAGTGTCCAAAACAAACATAGTTAAGTTATGAGCGGAAGCATAATGTTTAAAACCAAATCAAAAGTTCAATTATCCAAATGTTAACATGGCACATAGCTGTCCATGTCCCACAACGACTCTTCCTTGTGCAAGCTCCAGCTAAGAACCTATTGACCTGCAAAGCATGTAGTAACGAGTCAACAACAATTTGAGTGAGTTCACGGTTGGGTGTTCATTTTAAGTTGTTCCAAAAACAGTTTCCTTAATCTGGCATCCTGCCGTGGGGGTTACCCCATAGTTGAAAACGTGATTTGTTTAACCCTTTTGTTTAACCCATTTACTCTGGAAATCCAGCCGTGGGGGCTACCCCATGTTAGTTATCTGGCATTTCGACCGTGGGGGCTACCCCATGTATCCACTAGACTCGTTACCATATCGACTACTGACTGAAGTCATGTTTATGTGCCCTGAAACTGTCAATGTCTATCAGCATTGACGTGCCCCAGATCCATTAGTTCACGCCCGTCCTCTGCGGCACGGTGTGAGGCTTGTCAGACCTAAATAGCGCTATCTAACTAATGACCCGCTCGCCATTGGCCCGGCGATTAAGTCGATATAAAAAGGAGGGACTTCGTGATAGAGTTTTGGTCTAGTAAAAGTTATCTGTCCATAAGGACGAGGAATTTCATTCCTGAACCAGTACTGTCCTACCCAAGAAAGGACGAGGAATCCATGTTCCTTAACCCCATTCCCAACCCCTGGGAATCCCATGCTTTGTAGAGTGTGAACTCACCTTGGTTTGCTCGGCAGATTACACAGAAAGTCAAACCTAGCAGCTAGTGGTCAACCACGTCCTAACAGGGTTATCATACAAGTCAGGTTTTGGTTTCACAGAGTGCACACAAGTATCACGTAAGATAGCATGTAAGAACACACACACGGATCATGGCAACATAGATCGTTACGTTCAACATAATCAAGGTTGGGCTCGCACAAGCTTAGTGGCCTTGTGCGAGTCGTCCATTAGAGCCCAATAAAACCCAGCCCAACACATATAACATACGGCCCAAAATAACAATTAAACAACTCATTTGTGCGACTGATCATGCTTTGTGCGATCAGGTCCATTACTCAACCCAAGCCCAAGTCTACGGCCCAACATTAATCAAACAAAACCACTTGTGCGATCAAATAAGGTTTGTGCGACTGAAGACATCTTGTGCGACCAAGATGTCTTGTGCGGTCTGTCTTGTGCGCCTGGCACTTGTGTGATCGGATCAGGTCTTGTACGACCTGATCTTGTGCGACAAGACTGCATGTGCAAATGGATTTAAATATCCGAATATCTTGTCAATCGGTTACAATCATTTATCCATTTCCAAAATTACAATTAATCAATTAACAGTTTCTAATCATTCTAAGCCTCCTAAAACCGATCAAACTAGCAATTTAACAATTAAATCGTATGAACCCTAAATAACATCAGAACATAAACAATGATCACAACACTAATTATATTAACATGTTTCATAATCTCGATCACTAGCAACCATCCTACCTTAAACACATCACAGCCGATTTCATACTTTCCATGATGACATGCTAGCCGATTAACAAACAATCAAATCCTTAGAACAATAATATGCAATCCGATTCATATGAACAATATCTAACACACATAAGTAAGTCGATTCCATGAACACTATAATCAACCCTTCGGATTCAAATCAAACACATATATAACCGATTACATTCATCCATGCTTAATCACATATTATTCAAAACGATCATAACAATACATCATCAATCATATCGAGCATATGTAACACACATCATAAAACCATCAAACAATAGTTATCATACTAACCGAATAAGATGGGAACAAGAATTGATCCGAACGAGAGAGTGATCCGAACACTATGAACTTCGATGATGAGGGAATGTGTGTGGCTGCCTTCAAGTTCGTGAGAGGGAGAGAAAGAGCACTAGGGTTTGCAAGTTTGTTTGCTTTGGTAAAGTGTGAGATGGGTACTAGCGCCCCATGTGTTATTCGACTAAGGGGGATGGGCCGAACCCACACTTGGGCTGCCCTAAGAGTCCGAGTACAAGTTGTGTAGCCCGAATGGCTTGTGCGGTCGAGTGTGTGTTGTGCGCTTATAACATACATACATTACACAAGCACGTAGTAACATAGCATTCACATAAACATTCACTTTCATAAAAGTCACATATCGTACACATACGTTACATCAAAGTACAAAGATCGGTTTGGAAATACGAGTTGTCACACATAACAACTAAAGCGACAATATTGAATACATTTGTTATCCCATACTAACAAACAATACAATCACATAAGTTATCACATATTTCTTGTCCTCTCGAACAATACAAATCAGACAACCTAGAATTTAGGTGAGTTTCTAGACTTCCTAGTTTGATTTGATGTAGACTGCGACTAAACCTGCAACATACGTTAAAACAACATCAATACTAAAGTATTGGCGAGTATACAAGTTTTGATAGTGGAGCGTAAATAGATAAAAGTGCTGCGAATTACCAAATACATAAACGAGATACCTCAACATACATGCATAAGACGGATACTACCAGTTAAGTCACTCGAGCTGCGATTGCTATTCATCCTAACTAGACCCCCGTCGGGTGCTATAGTACTATACTAGTTAAGGCGGGACCTCGCGAGTATAAGTCCCAACACATATGTAACTAGCATCACGTGTAAATATGCATAACAGTCATTCGCAAGTGATAAGTAGGTTGATTGAATAATTCGTTTTGATAAGTTTGATTTAATAAGAACGTATGTTACACCCAAAATGCGATAAAAAGGGTTCGAGTATACTCACAGTCGGTGTTCGGCAAGCAACCACAACTTGGTTGGGTTGAAGAGAGCGCGTCTGAGATTACCCTGATTACAGATCGATAACGTGAGCGTTGAATTGTGTGTTAAACGGAGCAAGGTGTCAATGGATCAGACAGTACTCCAAATTGCTGAAATTAAAGTCAGGTGTGGGACCCAAGGTGAAATCCGATCGGACGGTTGTCCGCTCGGACGATCTAGTCGTCCTTGGCACTTGACTAACTTTGAAGGTTTTTTTTTGGCGGTTTTGATCGAGACGATGTTGTGATGTGCTAAACAAGAGAAACCCCATCTCGAACCAAGGGACCCGATCGGACAGGAATCACCTAAATCTGACCGGTTTACTGATTCATGATGGTCGTTCTTGAATCAACACCACAATAAGAGTGAGCAATGTTGTAAAAGTCGCTAGGCGATCCCTAGTCGGCCGACTGGGGAGTTGGGAGTACTCGGAGAGTACTCGGGGAGTACGCGGACATGGTAACTTGAAGAAACACTAGATTAATCGATTGGGATCAATTATCTAGGGGGTTTGAATCTGCATAAAAAGGTGGTTTCCTCTCGCTTGATTCGATAACAATTGATCTTCTTCTCCGGTAATTTTGCAAAAAAGAAGCACCGTTAGCCTCGCGAAGGGGAGAAAGGGGTTCTCTCCTTGACCCGACTCCGGTGTGAGAATAAGTATGGGTTATGAAGAAGAAGATGTATTTGAGAAGTGTGTGTAACTTTAATTTCATACCTGAATAGTTCTCATATTTATAGCCGGGAGTCTTTGGGCGGGAAAACCCGTTAGTGAAAAGTTGACGGAAGATGCTAACCCCGTAAGCGGTTGCATTTCCTTCCGTCCAGCTCCTTGATCCGACGTGAGAACACACGGATCATGGTTTAGATCGATGGCTGGGGATTTGCCACGTGTAAAGTGACCAAGTGGAGATTACTCTCCAATTACATGCTATCATTATGATTTCAGGGACGTCTAGGGATCCAACACGTGTCCAGACGGTTACAACCGTCTTAGTGGTGCACGATTGAACTCCTTCTAGAAGATCACTGTTACAATCTGGTGTGACTCCTTATCGTATGGAATCAGCTAAATAAATCCCAAGTCTGGGTAAATAGTATTCAAGTCCGGATGTTAAGCGGAAGTGTTTATTTTAGGATTTCCACCCTTTGTTTATGGGAGGAAGCGCAAGGATTTATGTTTTCCTTTGGGCGCGCAAGTGTTGACTGTTGACTGTTTCTTGAGCCTTCCTTTTGTAAGACCAGTGCGCGGCCGCGCAAGGTAAAAAGGAGAACTTTAAAGATGAGGTTGTGGTATGGTCCTAAGCCCTTACCATGGGATTTTTGGGACCTTACCCCTTCAAGTCCCCCCAGTCTAGTGTTGCACTTATGCAAGTAAGTGGAGCACTGGACTTATGAGAGGGAAATGCTTTTGGGCGCGAAAAATGTGGAATCTTCTATGAGAATATTTAATTTTTGTTAAAAAGTTTTTTAGGGGAAATTATGACTTTGTTGCCCCTTGTAATCATGCCCTGACGTGTGGTGACGTCAGTGTGCAGTAAAAAAATGATATTTGTGACATTTTTTCTCCTTGTCTTGGGATTCGTAGTGGCGCTTGTCAGGCCTTATTTATGAGTATATGACGCTTGCTCCTGTAGCGCCGTTTGGAAAGGACGTCTGACATATAATCATGCCTTTCCAGTTCCCGGAGTTATGTGCCTATATATACATGTGGGTGTCCTTCTTCTTCTCTTTGTTATTTTTCTTTTTCCCAGAAAGATGAAGATCGCTCGTTCCCCTCGTACCCAACGGCTGTTGGATGTTCTAAATATGTTCGAGGCTGCTGAGAGTCTCTTACTTCTTGCTAACTCACCACCGTTAACAGTTACTGGAGCCGGGAAGTTGGTATCTTCTGTTCATCCCTTGACGGGGGTTAGTTCTGAACTCTGTCCACCGGAGATTAAAGAAGAAACCGGTGTATTGTCTGTTGAAGCCTTGATGGCTCGTTTTCCAATGCTTCAACCTGGTGGATGCGAGCTGGTATACCGTCGCCGGCAGAATCGTCAGATCGGTCATGTTCCGGCTGCTGACGAGGACGCTATCGTTGAGTAGGGTAGGTTTGGGAACTGTGTATTCCTCTTTTTGGTGTTTTTGTACATGTTCTAGTTTTGGTAAAAATTTTAAAGATCATTGCCATGATCTTGTTATGAAGTGTTTATGCTACACCTAATGATATATGTGTTTATGGTGCACTGTTTGTGTAGGATCGATTTGACCGATCAAATGAGTCAATTTGAATGTGTTTACACTATTTAGATGGCGGAAACATCTAAACAGCTTAGAATCAGACAGAAAAGGATAGAAAACAGAATAGATTCACTTTTAACACTTGTTCTCTGTTATATAATGACTTGGAAAACTGGCAGCACTTCGTTACAACTTCTCGGAATGCGTACCAACAGAGAACTACACAAGCCTATTTATAGGCATTAAGATTTCGCTTCAACCTGTCTCAAGCGAAATCTTATCATGTGATTTCGCTTGAGGCTTACATCAAACTTCCTGAAGCGAAACCCTATCAAACTAACTTAAACTTTACATTCAGACCCCTACACTATACATACTTGACACTTTTAGACCCTAGACTTATGACATAGGCTTTAGACAACATGTATCAACAAACTCCCCCTTGGATAAAGCCGGAGTCTTCAGTCTAGGTCTTCACATAGACTTGAACTTTTCTTCTCTAGGCTTAGGTTTTCTCAACAACATCTTCCTAAGCTTTTCATTATCATCAGCTCTTTTCTTTTCTTCAGCAGCTTGCCTTTGAGCAAATGTCTCCCGAAGATATCTATCTTTTTCTTCACGAGCTTTACGCTTCTTTTCAGCTTTCCTTTTGACTTTCTCCTCCAAAGCCCACCAAGATGACTTCCATTTGGATCCAGAATTGATATTCTTTTGAAAACACACATTCACTACTCTCTGAAACTGCATTGCCTGATCTCTATCCTTTGGCGAATGATGGATCTTGTTGATAAACAAGCATTCTATATCTTTTGCCGAGCAATTAACAAGCCACATTGGGTCAAAAACCCGAATTTCTCTAAGTTTTCCTTCTGCTTGATACGAGATCACTGCTTCAGTAGACAGACAACTATATACCCAATGTAAAAACCCTTTATAGAATTCTTGTTCCATTGGAGGTACTGGTATAATCTTCATTGTCTTTGGCTTCTTGATATTAAGAATCCTTTCTACAACACCAGTATCAGGATTAACTCTTGGAATAATCTTTGGACGATGAGGCTTCCAGAATCTGAATCCCTTAAATGATTGAAATCTGATAAACCCCCACATTTTAATGTCATTCTTCCTCACTGGATATTCCAAAGCTTTAACCTGTGATAACTCCTCAACATCCCACCATGGGAGTGACATAAGATCATGTAACTATTCGAAATACTGAACACCACATTCTCTTCTGATTGCATAAGCATTCATGTGTGGTAGAAAACCCCAACTAATAATGTCTCCCAAAGAAATACTTCGATCCTTTTGATAAAACTTCAATGGTCTTTTGAACTTTCTGTCATGATCAACTTTGAACCATTTCTTTTTCTCTTCTTTATCCAGATCTTTCTTTGTACTATCAGGATTAAAGTTTTTAAGAACTTCAGCAACTTTCCTTCTCAACTCATCACGATTTTCTTCAGAGAAAAATTCCATCAGTGTAGGCAACTGAGAAGTATCTTCATGAACACTTTCATCATCTTCCCAGTCTTCAACTTCTACTCTGTCATACAGATCAGCATCTTCAACATATCGATATTCATAATCATCATAATGATCAGCATCAAACTCATTCAGCTCTTTTTCTAAATCAGAATTCATTTCTTCTTCGAAATCAAACTTGAACTCTGGATGATCTCTTCGAGTCATTTCTTTTAAGATTTCCAGTGAATAATTATGAAAATGCTCTCCTTCTTCCCGATAAGTATCCAGTCTAAGAATTAACTTTTCAGCTTGATCAACATTTTGATCATTACCACGCTCCCCCTCACTTGTTGCACTATCATGTTCAACATTTGCATCATCTTGTAATAAATCATCAATTGCTTCTTCAGTTGTTTTCTCAGAAATTTTTAGACCAGAAGTACCTTGATCTTGATCATCATCTCCATCATCATCATCACTACTACTTGCAGAGATCACATCATCATCTGCATCTTCTTCTTCATCTTCATCATCATCCTCTACATTCTCTCCAGTAAGAAGATCATCAATTTCAACATCATCATCAAAAATACCAGAAACTGCTGTAAGAGGACGAACATTCAGAATGATATCTTCAGAAACATCAACTGGAATAATAGATTTTTCTTCAATTTCAGGACCCTTTCCCTTATCCTTCATTTGCTTATCAATTTCAGCCTGTTTCTTAGCTTTCTCTTCATCACGAACAAATTCATTGAATTTCAACTCTAAAGATGTACCCACCAACTTTTCCAACACTTTTTTCATCATTTTGCTTTCATGTTCATTTCGTGCTTTGATTTCCTCCAACTCTTGATTTTTCAACTCATAGTACTTGAGATGTTCATCCCTATTCTTCTTTTCTTCCAGTAACTCTGCAATCTGAACTTTCATAATATCCATCTCTGCTTCATTAGATTCTATTTTCTTCAGCAAAGACTTGTTTTCAGCTTCAGTTGCCTTTACTCTCAATTCAAGAACTTTCTCACGATTTTCCATCTTTTTATACTCAGCTGCTAACTTCTTGTTTTCATCAGCTACAACATCAATTCTCTTTTCAACATGTAAAATCTGTTCATCTGTTGCAAAAGTAATATTTCCAATATCATCAAGAGAAACATTCTCAGGAATTCCAGGAAATGTTTTATAACTAGAAGAACCAGGTGTAGTTTGAAGGATAGGTTGTGAAGATGGTGGTGTTTGGATATTAACTTGTGGAATAGAAATAGGTTCATGTGGTGGTGAGAAATGAGGTGGTGAAGTTTGATGTGGTGGAGAATGAGGTGGAATAGGTTCAGATGGTGGTATAGATTGACTGGTTCCATCAGTTGTTTTCTTCTTCAAGACAATTTTTGGAATCTTGATTGTCGGACTAACAACTCGACTCTTCTTCTGAGCAACTTTCTTTCGAGCTCCTCTCTTCTTTTTACCACTATCAGGAGTTTGTGATTCAGATATATGTTCTGGTGAAGGTTCATAAGCAGCATCATCTTTCTCTTGTCTCTTTCTCTTTTTCAACAACTTTTCTTGTTCAGCTGCTTCTTTAATTTTTCTTTGACGTGCAGCTTCATCAATAGCTTCATCAGATGAACTAGAAGAACTTGCATCAACATCTTCAATCTCTTCATTTTCAGCAACTTTACTTTGTTCAGGAACAGATTCAGAAAGTCCTTTCAAAAACTCTGTAGATCTTGGAGAAAAATGAATATCTCCTTCAACATTTGTTTTAAATTCAGTTTCAGCTTCAATGTTAATTTCAGCTTCAGTTTCAACATTAGCTTCTGCTACAGCTTCAACTACTACTTCATCTTCAGGTTCATCAATCAATAGCGTTTTAGCAACCTTCTTACGACGCTTCTTTGGTTGTGAAGACGAACCTTCTTCAGCTTGCACTTTAGGAGTTGCTTTCTTACTCCTCTTCTTTTGTTCTTTTACAAACCACACACTTCTTGAAGGTTTAAACTTTATCAACCTCTCCAACTCATCAGCATAACCAGTTTCATTTCTTTCATCTTCATTCCTCCAGTGTTCATGATTAACTGGATCAGGATCTTGATAATCTGGATTGCTTATGAAACCAAAAAATGCAACTTCTTTCTCCGGTTCAGGATGATTTGTATGATATCTTGCTAATTGAACAATAGAATCATTATTCATATGAGCCAGAACCAACAAGTCATTCTCCATATCTCGAACAATTCCAGGATAAGCATGATCAATCATCATTTGAATGAACCTGGGATATATCCAACTTCTCCTTTTTGATGTAACCTCTTCCACAAGGTAATGAAATACAATATGAGAGAAATTGTACTTCTTGTTTAAAACAAGAGCAACTACCATGTTCATGTGATAATCACGCATAGCATCGTAACTACCCTTTTGATGACTTAGAGCAATCAACACTGAATGAATAAAGAATTTGAACGGCTTTGTGAATTTTGATTTCAAAACATTAGCAGCTTTCACATCTCCAATGTATCCCATTCTGAGCAAACATCCTTTCACCATTCTTTCAGGAAATGCTGTTGGTGATTCTTCAGTATCAGGAAAATCTAGAATCTCACGAACATATGCCTCCGTTATCAGAATTTGTTTCTTTTCATTAGCAACCTTAACAAGCGAAGTAATTACTTTGTTTTTCTCATCATACACAGCATGCTTCCAAAAACGTTTGATGTGTGACTTATACACCATTCTTCTATCTGTTAACGCTTTTTGTATTGGCAATCTTCTCATGAATTCCAGAATGCTAGAGAACTCAGACAACTTTGAACTCCTTGTCACATCGAGATCACAACAAGAGTTGTGAAGAGCTTTGAATAGAACATTCGAAGGCTGCACATCAAATACCACAAAAATTCAAACACATTAGACAATTTTTTATAAAATTTCAAATTTACTCATCATTTCAAGCAATATCCATGATTTCGCTTAAAGAACATCTGATCATATAATACTTTGTTCAAGTGAAATGGTATTTGATCATTTCGCTTGAAGAATCAACAAACAATAACAAATGTTCAAGCGAAATTGTAACAGAATGCTTTGCCTGAAGCGACACTAACAACACCTTGAAGCGACACTGTTCAAACATCAAAATTTTTGTAAACAAATGATCAAATTGATCACACAGTCCTGTTCTACTTACAATTCCGATCAACCCAATATCAATTTCATACAATTTAACTCACACAAACGTTCTAGATCTACGACTAAAAATCTGTTCATCCGTCAAATTTGTATAAACTCAGATCTGAAACAATCAAACATCACACAACAATCTACACATGATTCCGACAACACACATATGTTTTGATTTGATTTTTTATCAAGTTAAAACCCTAAAACTATGTGTTCTAACCCTAACCGACGCCGACACACAAAAATCAACAAAGATCTGTACAAAACTCAGAGATTACTTACATTCACCATGTTAGTAGTTGAGTATGCCAACTAAAAACACAAGATTTGATGAAATTTGGGCAGAGTAACGGCAGAAAAACAAGGATTAAGATGAGTTCGCTTGAAGTCTCTCTGACAGACCTTGAAGCGAAATGTTTGAAAATAATGACTGAAGCGAAGCATGTTGTCCTCTTATACTTCTGACGATTTCGCTTCAGGCATACTTACAACATCTTGAAGCGAATTCATCAACATGAAGGTTTCGCTTGAAACGGATTTAAGTGCAATTTATCTTGAAGCGAAAACCTTAAAAACTTGTTTTACTTTTTGATTTTTTTTATTATTATTTTTTTAAAATTTTTAAAGTCACACCCAGTTAACCAAGTCCAAGTTAATGACCTTGGTCAACTGACTAGTCTGCCAAGTCCAACTCAATGACCTTGGCTAACCAAACTATGAAAATACCGGATTTCTTGAAAAATAAGTTCAAATTAATGAACTTTTGAAACATTTTGATCTTTCAATCTCATTTTAATCAACAAACATTTTTACCAAACATTGTACTGCATCACAAGCTTACCCAATCCTCATCAATCTCAGACATGGTCTGCACAAGACTTTGAACTTTCGATTCCCAATGTCAGTTGTCGAAAATAAAATGAGAAATTAAAATCTTTTTGGATTTTAAACTGAATAAGCTGAAACTATGTACACACAATCTTTTTGTGAGCGTGTTAAGGGATCATATCAGCTGCCGACTAGATACAAGTACCGTTAAGCTATTAATTCATTTTAAGCATTAAACAATTCACATAGATTGCCGATATACTGATCCTCTTAAATTCTCACAAAACTTTCAATCTGTTCGGGATACAGAATTAGTGTTTTAGGACTTAAACATCTACATGTGTCCCACCTCAGTATATACTCCCGTATCCAGACCCCAGTATTCAGTCTTACAGGTGAGTATACCTAGATGATATCTGTAAGGGGTTAATTGCGAGGGCCGTGAGAGCTCAGGTCGATCTTTCGATACGCAGAGAGATGACGGCTTCGACTTTTGGTGGGTCCCCTTTGGGGATCTTCTTTTCAACAGCACATGATTAACAATTTTGCAAAGTGTTATCATTTTTTATGCTGAGGGGAGGCTTATATTTCAAAGCAGCGTAAAGTATTCTCCGGGGACTAGGCCATTGCTTCCGCAAAATCAGAAGTCTCGGGATAATACCCCAGATATCACTAAGCATAAAGACCTAGTATCTCAGAATATGGGACCCTTCAAACAGGATTTCAGGGGTTACCTATATATCCTGGAGGTGTTCCCCACGTAGATGCAAGTAAATTTTATGTTTATATCCCAAACTAATCTACTGATTTTGAGAAAACCTATCGGTACATCTTTAGCGAGACTGCTTAATTGCATTTTATACATTCCAAATCTTTAGCGTACTGCACCTGTCTAGCTGATGTACTATCATTTCCCTTTTATACACAAACTCATTTTTACTTTTTCAAATGTTTTTGGTTTTTATAGATTTTATCATGTTTTTGTATTTTTCTGCAAACTTTCTCCCCCTAAAAATAAAAACATATTCTTGTGTTTTTGTTTTTATCAAAAAACAGAAAATAAACTGTACAAACAAAATTGACAACACGACAAAAGTTCACGTCAGATCGCCGTCCAATTCGGCATCACATTCAACAACCCTCCCAGATTGCAGATTTTTCATTCCATTCAATTTTAAAAGATAATAAAACCTCTTTTTGTCAAATGGTTTGGTATAGAAATCCGCTTTCTGTTCATTGGTGTGCACATATTCAATCCGAATTAATTTTTTCTCGTTACAATCTCGAATAAAATGGTGACGGATTTCAATGTGTTTTGTTTTTGAATGATGAACCGGATTTTTAGTAATATTAATGGCTGCTTCATTGTCCACGAAAATTGGAGTATCTAAGAATTGCAAACCAAAGTCACGCATTTGTTGTTGGATCCAAAGGATCTGCGAACAACAGCTGGAAGCTGAAACGTATTCAGCTTCACAAGTAGAAAGCGCTACAGTGGTTTGTTTCTTACACTGCCAAGTAACGAGTCGAGTTCCTAAGAACTGACACCCGGCAGTGGTGGACTTTGCGTTCTGTTTGCAGCTTCCGAAATCTGAATCAGCGAAACCGGATAAAGTAAAGTCACCTAATCTAGGATACCACAAACCGATGTTTGGGCAGCCTTTCAAATACCGTAGTATTCGTTTCACGATTGTCAGGTGTGACTGCTTCGGATTCGACTGATATCTGGCACATAAGCATGTCGGATACATGATGTCTGGACGAGAAGCTGTTAGATACATCAGGGAACCAATGATTGATCGGTACAATGTTTCATCCATCTTCACTCCATTTTCATCTGGACAAATCCCATGATTTTGTGCAAGGGGAGTGGATGCTGAACTGCAATCTGCCATATCAAACTTGTCTAGCACATCCTTCACATACTTTGACTGATGAATGAAGATTCCGTCAGGCATTTGTTCTACCTGCAACCCGAGGAAAAACTTCATTTCGCCCATTGAGCTCATTTCAAACTTTTTCTTCATTACTAGCTCAAACTCTTTGCACATATCGTCGTTGGTGGATCCAAAAATGATATCGTCCACGTAAATCTGCACAATCAACAAATGGTTTTCTTTTTCTTTAATAAACAAAGTGCTATCTACTGTACCTCTTGTGAACCCGTTGTCCAACAAGTATGTCGAGAGCGTTTCATACCAGGCTCTCGGGGCCTGGTGAAGTCCATATAACGCCTTGTCCAGTAGAAACACCTTGTTTTTTTGCTGTGGGTCTGTGAAACCCGGCGGTTGCCCCACATACACTTCCTCTTTGATAGTTCCGTAGAGAAAAGCAGATTTGACGTCAAGTTGATATACTTTAAAGTTCTTCCATGATGCAAAGGCCAGAAAAATCCGAATTGCCTCTAGCCTGGCAACTGGTGCGTAGACTTCATCGTAATCAATTCCTTCTTGTTGACTGAATCCTTGAACGACCAGTCTTGCTTTGTTTCTCACCACGACTCCTCTATCATCTCGTTTACCTTTGAAAACCCACTTTGTCTTGATTAACTTCTGATTTGGTGGAAGATCAACAAGCTCCCATACACCCAGCTTTTGAAACTGTTGTAGCTCCTCCTGCATTGCATTAACCCAGCTCTCCTCTGTCAATGCTTCTTTGTATGTCTTGGGCTCTATCTGCGAGATAAAACATTTGAAAGAAACTTCTTTCTGCATGTCAGCAATAGATGAATAAAAACAAGTAAGAGCTTGATCTATTTGGTGTCGAGTTTTAACACCACTTTGCAAGTCGCCAATGATCTGTTCTGAGGGATGATAGGATAACGTTCGTGGCATTGCACTGTCAGGCACTACAACTTCCGATTCCAAATTTGAAATGTCAAGATCAACGATTTGGTCAACAACTCCTTCTGTTGTCTCATTTGGTTCCTCGTCAAAGGTAGGAGCGGGTTCCTCCTCTGAGTCGTCAGAAACGTCAAATGACGGAGTTGGTTCCTCTGGTTCCTCTGGTGGTATATGAACGGTTCCACTTGGTCCGGATTCATCATCATGAGTACCCACAGTGGGCGTAGGAACATCTAGCGATCTAGATTCTGGCTCTGACAACTTACTTTGTTGATACAAGTACATGAGAGCAAGTTCCTCCTCACTTGGCTCGGACGGCATATGAAACGATTCCCAGTGTTTATCATAATCAAATAGGAATCTTTGTCCGGGAAGTTGTGGTGAAGGAGTATGCTTCTGACAATCCACATGAAGCACCTGAATCACCTTGCTCAGACATGGTACGAACACCCTTTTTAGTGGGCTGGCGTAACCTACAAAGAAACCTTCATTTGATTTTGCCCCAAACTTTCCGTCTTCATCAATAAACGTACACGGTGATCCGAAAGGTTCCAAGAACTCAAGATTCGGCTTGTAACGATGCAATAACTCAAAACATGTCTTTCCATACTTCTTGACAGTAAGGACTCTGTTCAGTGTATAGCACGCTGCAGAAACTGCTTCACTCCAGAAGAAAATAGGTAGCTTGGAATCTGCTAGCATTGTACGTGCTGTCTCGATTAGGGTTCTATTCTTTCTTTCAGCTACGCCGTTTTGCTGTGGAGTATACGGCGCACTGAATTCATGAAGAATTCCCTTTTCATTGCAGAACTCGTACATTCTGTTGTTTTTAAATTCAGTTCCATTGTCTCTTCTAATTCTCCGGATAGGCAGTTTGTATACAGTTTCCATCTTCTTGAAAAGTATCATCAAAGACTCAAAAGTTTGATCTTTCCGTTCTAAGCACACAACCCAAGAAAATCTTGAAAAATCATCTGTAACCACCAAGCAGTACAAATCACGACTGATGCTCTTAACATTAACAGGCCCGAAGAGATCCATGTGCAATCTCTCAAGAGGTAACCTGACCGAATTCATGACCTTCAAAGGATGTGACTTTCTAACTTGCTTACCTTTCTTGCATGCAATACAATCATCATTTAAATGAAAATTTTTAAAGTTCACACCTTCAACTAAATCATTATGAACCAAAAAATTCATTTTGCGAACATGAATGTGGCCCATCTTACGATGCCACATGATTGAATCCTTTTCTGTTGCTTTGTTTTTAGACACAAAACATTGTTTCTGATGAGAGGTTGGCGTTGCTGTGCTCATATCAAGATAATAAAGATCATACTCACGTGGAGCACGCAACAACACCATCTCATCAGGGATTTTAAACCCTGGTTTCAAAACCACACATTCAGTTTTTGTAAAATGTACACTGAAATCTTTATCACAAATCTGTGAAATACTGAGTAGATTGTTTGTCAATTCCACTATGTAGTTTACTTTGTCAAAAGATATCACACCATTTGTCAAAATTCCTTGACCAACAATTCTTCCACCTTGACTCCCAGCAAACCCTACATGACCTCCATTGATGGATTTTACATCATAGAGCAAAGCAAGTGTCCCAGTCATGTGCCTTGACGCACCACTATCCATGATCCATTTTGATAGAATTGACTTGGGCAGCCCCTGCACATATCATATCAAATTCATTCAAACAATGAACTCCATGACTTCTTAACTTCTGAAACACTTCCAAATACTACATCACACTTTTCATCAATCTTAGGAAAGTCAAATGTGACATTCGAAGCAACAGGTTCCACTTTTGATTTTAACATATTTTCTTTAATAGGAGGAAACTCTGCAAGAAACTTATCAAGCTCAGATTCAAATTCTTGTTTATCATTAGCACCCACTTTTGATGCATAAAATTCCTTTGTTCCTTTGACTTTTCTGTCAACCATTTTTCCAAAAATATTTTGAACAGTAGGATTAAAAACTTTTGTTTCATTTTTCAAAATGTTTTCCATCTTTTTCTCCTCGACTGATGGTTTTGATTTTACAACCCAAAATTGATTTTCAAAAGTTTTCGTTTTTGGATAAATCTTTGAAGTCATTTGGGACTTTGAAGATTCGCCAATCTCAAATGTTGATTTCAGCTTATCTTCCGACTTCAATGATTCACCCCTTTTCAAGATTCGAATTGGTGAAACCATCGGCTTTTTGCCCTTTGTGTTAACTGGTGACTTAGGTTGAAATTTTTTAACAAATGGTTTAATGACAGGTTTTTCAAAAACTTTCTTGCATTGTTTTACCATGTGTCCAATTTCATTGCAGCGATAGCAAATTCTTTTGTCATATTCGACAAAAGTTGATTTGAACGACTCTTCTTTCAATTTCTTCGCTGTATTGAAATCGTCAATCGCTTTTTGACTAAAAATGTATTCTTTCTCTTCATCAACACTTGGACCAACAACAAAAACATCATTCATTTTATCTTTTGGCTTGACAACCTTCTTAGCCAACCTTTTCTCAAAACCAATTCCTTTATTTTTAAAATTGTTACCATTTTTCTTGTAACCATTACCTTCCCATTCCTTTTTCCCAAAGTTGTTGACATGTGATGTAACAAATGATTTTTTAGTTTTTGAAAAGAATTCTTTGTTATTAACCTCATCAATGTTCATTTCAACCAATTTGAAAACTTTCTCAACATTCTCAATTTTCACATTCTGAAGAGGATACTCGAAATCGGAATAAAGTTTGTCTGTTCCAATCATAGTATATACTACCATAATCGGATCATCATTCACACTCTTGTCCGATTTCGGTATAAACCGTTCCAAGAAATTACTCTCATCTTCAGAATCTGTAACACCTTTCTCAGATTGTAACTTCTCAGAGTTATCAATCTCTTCATCTAACACCTGATCGACAACAGTTTTGATAACCTGTGATTCGTTGTCGGTGTCGGATGCAGAGAATGTAACATCGATGCTTTCAGGCAAATCATCCTCAATTGATCTCAATTTGAGATTCAAAGCAGCTTCCACCCCATCTGGATATTTCTGTGTGTAATGATTCCACATTGGGGGTGGAACACTGTTAAAGACTGGTGTTTCATCAGGTTGTTTTGGGACAATTTGTTCAATCACATATGAAGATGCTATATAACTCATCAACTTCTTATCAATTCTTTCATTTTCAATTTTTGTTAACTCCAATTCCCTTTTTAATGAAGCAATGGTGTCCAAATGAAAATTGACTTCCACTTGTTTATCAAAAATTGTTGCTTTTGCTAATTTTGTGGCTTTATCATTTTCGACACTTTCCTCTTTAATCATTTTAACTGTTCTAGCTAGAGTATCATATGCTTCTTTTACTTGTCCTAGATCAAATTTTAACATGTCAGCATGTTCTTTCAATTCCTGAAACTTAGTGTCTTTTTCGAGACACTCCATGCACGGTTTTAAACACTTTTGACATGGTGTTTCAGATATTGAATTTGCTTTCTCAACAGTTTCTGCTTCATGAACAGTTTCTACTTCTAGTTTACCGACATTTTTCGACTCTGACTCAGACAGATTTACTGATTCTTTTCCCTGAACTCCAGATTCCTCTCGTTTAACAGACTCATTACTGACAGACTTAGACTCCTCAGATTCTGAGTCTACCTCTCTCAGTTTCGCCATGAGAGCCTTGTCAGCAATTTCTTTCAATGTGTCTTCAGTCATTTCCTTTGTCACATCGATCATTTCTTCAACAAATTCTTTCTTTTCCTCATATCTTGGACACAATCCGGTCCTTGGTTCTTCAAAGAAACCTGCAAAAGATTCAAAAATTTTAGGCGGCATGATAGATCTCAAAGAACTAGTTAATACCTCCTGTTCAGATTGAAATTGATGAATTTCAGCAGCCATTTCTTCAAAATTGTCTTCTTTTTCAGTAGAAACCTCTTCAACAACTACAGAAACATCTTCAGTAATTGTTTCCGGTTCAGACACTATCTCAGAAATTTCCACAACTTCAGCCATCATTGCCTGTCTATCGCTACCAGGAATATATTTATCCCAGTTGAACCCTGCAGCTACTTTTTCATCTTCTTGATTCACGATCATTGCTTTTTCCGGTTTATTTTCAATTTGTGGTCTTTGAACAGTAGGCTGTTGATTTGATCGATGATAGATTGCTTGCTTGTAATAGTCGTTGGTGAACGGGTTTTGATGATTGTTTACTTCACGATTTGGACATTCTCTCTTGAAATGACCACGTTCTTTACACTTGAAGCACGTAACTTTCGATTTGTCGAACCCTAACTTCTGATCAGGTCCTGAGAGACTATTTCTGCCTGTGATCTCCATAAACCGTTGTGCTCTTCTAACCAAACTTGCCATTCCCCATTTTATATCGATCAACTCAAGTTCCTCCGGGTCAATCTGGTCATAATCCTCTTTGGTCATATCAGGATTACCAATCCTACCCGCCACTAATCCTTCATAAGCCTCTAAAACAGAAGCAAGTACCGCAATGTGTTGTTTCGCAGCAGTTTCGGTAATTTCATTTCCATTCTTAATATTCACTGCGATGTTGCACTGCACCCCAGAAACATAAGCCTGATTACTTGAACTTGTAGAGCTTTGAGGTGAAAACTGTTCTTGAACTTTGAAGTTTGGATCACAATTCACAAATGGTGAAAAATTTCCAGATTGAGGAGTGTTTGAAGAAACACTTGAGGTGTTGTCAGCAATGAACCCTGTTTGTATTTTTGGACTTTGATTTGTTGAAACTGTAGAGTTGTTTTTGTAATACAACGATACATCTTGTTGAATATTAGTTGAATTCATCTTTTTGATCTTCAGCAACTCTAACTCATGAGCTTCAATCTTTTCTATGAATAGGCTAAGATTGTAATTTGCAAAGTCTGAATTGTTCTTTAGCATCATCAGGTATGTACCCCACTCGTCATAAGGTAACGCATCAGCTAGTTTGTTAATCCATTCTTCATCTGTCTTTTTCAATCTTTAATCTATTCATCTCAAGCACCAAATGACAATATCTCTCAATTAGTTGCCTTGTAGTTTCACCCTTCATACTGGTAAAAATATCAAACTCTTTCTTTAACAATGCCTTCTTATTCTTAATCATGGAAGCACTACCTTCAAACTTTGCTTTCAATGCAAACCACATAGATTGAGCATTATCTTCATATTGCAACAATACTAGAATGTCTTCTTTTATAGCCTGCTGGAGAATACTAATCATCTTTTTCTCGGCTTTGAAATCATTCTGTTCTGATTCTGTCAGGCTCTGAATATTCTTCTTGTTGTTTAAACCATCAACTGGTGGAACATACTGTTTTATTATTTTCATCCAACATTCAAAATGATTAGCTTGAACCCAGTTCTTAAATCTGCCTGACCATCCTGCATATTCATCTATGTTCATCAGTTTGGGAGGCTTTTGCATTGTTCCCAATTCGTTCTCCATGTTGACGTTTTGTATAACACTACCCGAGGTTTGTCCTGCTACCATACCACTTCCCGAGAAGAAGTTATAAAACTCTTGGTTTTCCATTTTTAGAAATTTACCGAGTAGTATTAAAATTTTCACACACACTTTTCACAAAATCAGACTATCGAACAAGTTCACGAACACTATGGACTATCAGTAATCTCAAGCGAAATCACTCAAACTTCAAACGAAATCACAGAAGATTTCAAGCGAAATTCACAAAACAAACACAGTATGATTTCGCTTCAAACGGCAAAAACTCAAGCGAAATCTATGGTTTCGCTTCAAACCAAAATTTTCAGCTAACCACAGACTCCTCAAGCGAAATGTACGATTTCGCTTCAAACAAACAGAATATTTCAAGCGAAATTCACGTTTTCGCTTCAAAAATACCAACAATCAATCTGCCCGCTCAAGCGAAATCTGGTTTTCAAGTCATTTTTGTCAATTTTAGTCCGAGTTTTAATCTGTGTTGATGCACTACATCTGTTGACTTCGTCTTGTATCGTATCTTAGATTTCATTGTATAGATCAGGGCACGTTGTACGAGAATATGTAAAATTATATAGGTAGTTAGAGATGATTTCGTTCATGTGTACAAGAGGGTATCGCTTATGTGTACATGACACATAAGCGAAATCACTAACATGGGGTATCGCTTATGTGGTCTGTCACATAAGCGAAACCATCACCCTATATATAGGGACCTCTTGAGCGAAATCAGAATGAGACTCTTGACAACTACGCCGAAGTGCTGCCGGTGTGATATTTGAGCTGTAATTGTCATCCAATCAATCAAACAGTGTTTTAAAGCTATTTCTACCTTTGTTTCTTGTAATTCCGCACCTGAAACATAGGAGAACGCCTCTGATCGACTCGTTCGGATCCGAAATCGGTCCTACAAGTGGTATCAGAGCTCAGGAGGAGGAGTTCTGCTGAAATTAGCTTGTTTTCTTCTGATTTTCATTGGTTTTTCTCACTTCTACACATACTTTTCTTAATTCAGAGGGTTTTCACGGTCAAAATTGGATCAAAATTGTTCAGCACATAGATAATCTTGCATAAACAAACCCTGGAAAGTTTGAGACTTAGATTCTAAGTAAAATGGCCTAAATTCTGGTTCGAAGGGGTTTCGCTTTTGAGGTCAGGGTATCGTTCTTGTGTCACAGTGATTTCGCTCTTGTGGTAATTTGAGATTTCGCTCTTGTGGTAATTTGAGATTTCGCTCTTGTGGTAATCAGAGGTTTCGCTCAAACGTACAACTTGGGGTTTCGCTCAAACGTCACTTTAGGGTTTCGCTTTTGTGACAACTTACAAACTGATTTCGTTTTTAAGACACAGTGTTGAAAAATTTGATACGTCACCATGAGTACTGAATTCTACAACGCATTTGCAACACCGACGGGTCAATCTTCAATTGCTAAAGCTGTGAACTTAGAGAATGAGACGGGAACTACACAGAAACCGCCAAAGCTTATGGGTATTGAGGAATATTATGGTTGGAAAGATAGGTTTGAAAACTAGGTTCAAGCTAATCATTTGAGATCATGGGAGTGCATTTTGAAGAAGTATGTTTTACCAAGAACTGAGCTACAAACAATTAAACAGATTTCAGATTTCAGCAATGAAGAACGAGAGATGTATCGGGCTGAAAAAATGATGATTAGTTTGTTACAACAGGCGATCAAAGAAGACATATTCATACTTCTTCAACATGATAAAACATCGAAATCGATTTGGGATGCTTTGAAAGTAAAGGTTGAAGGAAGTGCAAATATGATTAAGAACAAGAAGTCGTTACTTAAAAAAGAATTTGATCTGTTTACAAGTCTGCCTGGGGAAGACACGAAGAAGTTAATTGAAAGGTATTGTCATCTGGTGAGAACGATGTCGATGATGGACATCACAAAGGAAAATGAGGAATGGGTTGATAAGCTAGCTGATGCTTTACCACAGAAAGAGTGGGGAACGTATTTGATGATACTGAAAAATACGGGTGTTTATGATGGTTTATCGATATCTCAATTTATTGAAAAGATTGAAAGTCAGGATCTGGAACAGCAAAAGATCGCTAGGATGAATAATCCAAGTGGTCAACAGGATGTGAAGATGTATTATAAAGGCAGTGTTCCTACATCAGAATCTGATAGAAGTCCTAAGATTCAGACTGCATATAGTGTTGAGAATGCTACAGAACAAACTGATCAAAGCACAAACAAAAGCAGTAGCAGTTTCTCATCATATCCAAGTTTTAATCCAAAGACTTCATCAGAAAACACAAAGATGGGAAATGGTTGTGTGATTCAGTGCAATATAGCTCTCAATCTGCCAGAAGGTAAAAGCTTTTCAGAAGACATAGCGAAGGATCACATGGCTCTACTTGGATCTGTGTTGGTATCCTATGAGGGATTGGTAGCTGGTCGAATTGGAAATCCTATGTTGACAAAGGAGGATTATGATCAGATAGATGCCGAAGAAATGGAACTCATGGATATTAAGTGGTGTCTTGCTAGTGTTCTTCGAAGGGCTGAGAAGTTCAAAACAATCACTGGAAGAAATGATTTTCTTGATGCTTGTGTTTCTAATTTAGGATTTGACAAATCTAAAGTTACTTGTTTCAGATGCAGGCAAAAAGGTCATTTCAAACGGGAGTGCAAAAACAGAGAAGTGAGTGGTGCTCAGAATCCGTTTGAAAAAGAAGACTACTACCGGAAAGCCATCTATCAGCAAGTTGGTCAATTACAAGATTCACAAACGGCTCATGGTAGAAAGATTGAAGATTCGAAGAAAGGATGCTTGGTAGATTTCAACTGGAGCAAATACATATCTTCTGAAAACTCAGCATGTTTGGTAGATCAGAATGATGAAGAATTACCTGAAGGGTTTAGCTGGGATATGTTTGTGGATGAGAAAGGTGGTTTCAAAGCATTTATTGCAAAGATAGTCAAAGAACCAGATTTGTTTGCTACGTGGATGAGATCTATTGGTGAGATAGTGAATAGTGTGAAAGAAGAATCTGATGCATTTAATGAAAGTTCTGACAGTGATGAAGAAAGTTTGAAAAGTTCTGATGAGAATGTTCAAAATGATGATAGTTCAGAAAAAGAAGTTGTTTTTGATCAAACACCAGTTGATTCTGGTTGTTCAGATACTGAGTCTGAAAAATCTACACAGTTTGATCAGACACCAGTTGATAGCAGCAGTGATAATGATGAAGAAAAACATATTAATGTCGCTAAAAGTCACTTATCTCCTGAAAGTTTTCATTTCTATTTTGCAGAACGATTGGAGAAGCTGAAGGAGAAAAGAGCTGAAAAAGAACAACAACAAGATTTGAAGAATGAAAATGTTGTTGAAGAAAAAAAGGTGACTGAGGTTGAACAAGAAATTTTTGAAGAAAAGGTTATTGAAGTGGTGAAGACTGTAGAGGTTGAGAAGATTGTTGAGGTTGAGAAGCATTGCATGAAGTGTTCGGAAGTTTGCAAGAAGTGTGAAGATAAAGATGTGTTGTTGTTTGACAGAGAAAGATTGATAGAGAAGTTGCTGTCTGACATCAATTATGTGAAAGAATCTTACAGTGTTTTGAACAGAACGGTGACAAGTCTTCAAACAACAAATTCTGAAAGAGAGAAGGCGTTAACCATGACTAATTCGACTTTGATGCAAAAGCAAAAAGCAATTAATCATTACATTGAAGAGAATGCAAAACTGAAGCAAGAGTTGGAAAATGAAAAGATCGAGAATAAAAGAATCAGAAGGTTACTTCTTAGTTATTCATGTTCTGATTATGTGATTGATAGAGTTTATCCTACTGTTGCAGGTTTTGAAGCATTTGAAGATGAAAGGAAAAAGAATGAGACTGGTAAGAAATCGACTGTTAAGTATAACAAGTGTCCGCCTCCTATCTGGGAAGGTTATTCTCCTAGGAAACCAAATGAGGAGCAAGTTGAAAAAGCAGTCAATATAAAGTTAAAATCAGAGGAAACTGACGTTTTACCAGATAACATTGATATCACGTTTATCTCGTCTGATACTGATCATGAGTCTGAGTTAATCAAAAAGATGGTCGATCAGGTGTTGGATACTGAGGAGGTGTCTGAGTCAAAGTCTGAGTCTGGGTGTTCAAGTTCGTCAGTCAAAAGTTCGAGTTCGTCGGTCACAAATTCCAAATCATCGGAAAAACGGTCTTATAGTAAAGAATTTTTGTTATCAAAAGCAAATTTGGATGATGAAACATTTAAAGTTGCATATACTTTAAATGGTTCTGACAAATTATATTCTGATGAAGAGTTTCCTATAGATAGTGTTAGATTTGACAAGATCAAAAAGGTTTTCAAAATCACAGAAATTAATATTTCTGACACTAAAAATTTAAATCTTAATGAAAAATCTAAAAAATACACTTCAAGAGTTCAACAAAGGTTAAACAAGAAAAAAGGGAAAAAGGATTACAATTTTAGTTCTGGTTTTCAAAAGAAAACAAACCAAAATTGTAATTACAAAAGAAAAGGTTTAGGTTTTATTCAGCAAGAAAGTTACAGAAAGGTAAACAATTCTAAACCAAAAACAAAATTTGTTTCAGGTGGAAGTGTTGAAGATGAACAGAAGAAACCTTTCTGGAAAGAAACAAACCAGGAGTTTCTTGTTGAAAGAAAAAGAACAGGAACTGGAGTTTTTCATTCAAGAGACATTCCAAAAAACACAAGAACTTGTTTTCAATGCCAAGTTGTTGGACACATAGCTCACAATTGTCCAAACAAAATCAACAAAAAACAGGAAGTCTCTGCAAAACTTAAAGAAAAAATGGTTGAAAAAAATGATTCACCAACTATAAACTTCAAAACTGTTGAAATTTCAAAGAATGAAGTTGGTGAAAATTCTAAAAGACTGTACAAAAAGAAGGCAAAAGACAACCAAACATGGGTTGTTAAGAAATCGATTGATAGTTCTGACAATGAATCTGATTCCACAAAATCAGAGGAGTCACAAAATGAGATTAATGATTTGTTGAATGATGCTGATATTAAATCAATGAGTGTGAAAGAAATTTAACAAATGGTTGGTAAAATTGAAATCTCAGATTTTGATATTGAAAAAACATTCAATGGTAATGTTAAGAAAATTTTCAAGAAAATGCTTGAGGGGAAAGTAAAGGGGGTTAAAGATTTTTATGCAAATAAAAAGGCAACATATAACCCTACTGCCCAGGAATTGGAAGCCACCAAGTCAAATAAGACTTGGGTGGAAGTTTGCTTTCCTTAAAGTCTTAGGACTTGCCGGAGATCCCAAGTTTATATCGTGGATCAGGAATCGGCATCATTCGTGTTTTATGAGTTTATATGAAAGTTGTTAAGATTGTTTAAATGATTACAGGATAAGTGTGAATTGCCGGAGCTTCCAGGTTGTTAAGTGTGAAGCAGGAATCGGCATCTTGAGTAGTAAAATGGTTTGTGTAGATGGTTTATTCCTACATATGTTTTAAATGTTGGATATTCTTACAAGTGGTAAGAGGTTGCTTAATTGCAAACAGTGAATCAAGGACATTAAGTTGTACTTGATTTACTACAGTTGATAAAACTGACAAGATGATGAATCATATCCCCATACTTAACAAGTGGTAAACCTACAAGTGGTAAATACAAACTCATTTTCCGGAAAAATCATTTTGATTAAAACAAACTTAAGTGTTTTGAAATCTAAATGAGAAAATGGCCTGTAATAAGGGGAGTTCTGATTGTTTATGCATAGTGAATGGCGATTTGATGCGATTCGATGTCAGTTGTCAAGTTTTTGTACAGTTTATTTTTAAATTTTCTAAAATGTGTTTGCATTTTAGGGGGAGTAGAAAATTTCAGAAAATCCAAAAACATTTGAAAATTTGAAAAAGACAAAAACATGATAAAATGAAAAACCGAGTTTTGTTGTGAAAAGAGGAAATGATAGTACATCAGTAGACGGTCATAGTATGCTAAAGAATTGTAATGTTTAAATAGTGTTAAACGGTCTCACTGATGATATGCCGATAGGTTTTTACACATTTAGTAAACTTTTTCGGGATATAAACTAAATTTCAAACTTGCTTATTTCGTGGGGAATACTACTTGGATATATAGGTAACCCCTGAAATCTCGTTTGAAAGGTCCCTTATTCTGAGATACTAGGTCTTTATACTCAGTGATATCTGGGGTATTATCCCGGGACTTCTGCTGAAAGGAATTTCTGACCTAGTCCCCGGAGAATACTTTCCTCATGCTTGAAATATAGCGCAGCCCTCAGCAAATTGATGAAACAATAAAATTGATAGTCATTGCTGTTGTAATGCAAAAGATCCTCTAAAGGGGACACACCAAAAGTCGAAGCCGTCATCTCTCTGCGTATCGAAAGATCGACCTGAGCTCTCACGGCCCTCGTACTTTAATTTATTCCCCTGACAGATATCATCTGTGGTATACTCACCTGTAAGACTGAATACTGGGATCTGGATACGGGAGTATATTCAAGAGGTGGGACACATGAATGAGTTTAAGTTCTTAAAACAACTAACTCATATCCTGAATCAGTTGAAATTTGTGTGAAAATTTAAGTGGATCAGTATATTGGCAATCTAAGTGAATTGTTTAATTCTTAATGTGTAACTAAGCTCAACGGTACTTGTGACTTGTCATAAACTGATATGATTCTCTTGCACAAACTCACAAAAATATTGTCTGTAAATATTTCTTTACTGCATTGCATTTCTTTACATTCAAAAATCCCAAAAAGATTTTAGTGTGTTTTAGCATAAGTTTTGAAAAATCCAAAAAGATTTTCGACAACTGATATTGAAAAGCTGATTTTCAAAATTTCAAGTGCTAAACATGATGACATTATTGTAAAGAGGGAGTAAATCTTAAATGAAAAATTTATTTTTAAAATCTTACAATTGGTTCATCAAATGAAAGTGAGATGTGAATTTGAGGGAGAGTTAGTATTGGTGCATATAATTTGTTAAATTTAGAAATTTATATTTGGGTTAAGATTTTTCCAGATATTGACCTGATGCTGATGAACTTAAGGAATCAAGAGATCTGATCAAGAGAATTAGACTTGATTTTGAAAAGCCAGGATTTGATATCTGAAGTTTTAGAGAGACAGACAGAGATCCTGAAGATTGTGCTGAAGAACAAAGGAATACCAGCAAATCGAGAGGGGGAGTCTGAAGAGAACATCTGAGAGGAAAAGTTCGGAAAAGCCCATAGATAGATCAAGACTGAAGAACTGAAGATACAGTTGGTGCTGGATGCGACTCGTCAACATCTGAGGGGGAGTTTGTTGATGCACTACATCTGTTGACTTCGTCTTGTATCGTATCTTAGATTTCATTGTATAGATCAGGGCACGTTGTACGAGAATATGTAAAATTATATAGGTAGTTAGAGATGATTTCGTTCATGTGTACAAGAGGGTATCGCTTATGTGTACATGACACATAAGCGAAATCACTAACATGGGGTATCGCTTATGTGGTCTGTCACATAAGCGAAACCATCACCCTATATATAGGGACCTCTTGAGCGAAATCAGAATGAGACTCTTGACAACTACGCCGAAGTGCTGCCGGTGTGATATTTGAGCTGTAATTGTCATCCAATCAATCAAACAGTGTTTTAAAGCTATTTCTACCTTTGTTTCTTGTAATTCCGCACCTGAAACATAGGAGAACGCCTCTGATCGACTCGTTCGGATCCGAAATCGGTCCTACAATCTGAATTACTCAAGGCTTTGTTAAAACACACTTTTACACACACTGTGACAAACTCAGTCCATTTTGTCCGTGTTTTCGTCCAGAAATCAATTTTTGTGAGTAAAAACCAACTGATTCAAGTGAACACACTCATAACTGGCTCTGATACCAATTGTAGGATCGATTTGACCGATCAAATGAGTCAATTTGAATGTGTTTACACTATTTAGATGGCGGAAACATCTAAACAGCTTAGAATCAGACAGAAAAGGATAGAAAACAGAATAGATTCACTTTTAACACTTGTTCTCTGTTATATAATGACTTGGAAAACTGGCAGCACTTCGTTACAACTTCTCGGAATGCGTACCAACAGAGAACTACACAAGCCTATTTATAGGCATTAAGATTTCGCTTCAACCTGTCTCAAGCGAAATCTTATCATGTGATTTCGCTTGAGGCTTACATCAAACTTCCTGAAGCGAAACCCTATCAAACTAACTTAAACTTTACATTCAGACCCCTACACTATACATACTTGACACTTTTAGACCCTAGACTTATGACATAGGCTTTAGACAACATGTATCAACAGTTTGTGCATGTAATTTCGTGTTTTTATTACAATATGTTGCATGTGTTTAATTGCTCTTTAATAGGTAGGGCGAATGAGAAATGGTATTGTGCTCATGTGTGAACGTTTGTCTAAAAGGCGTGTCAGTTTGCCTTGTTTAGACTGTTCATGAGATGTACAATGTTTGACCATATTGTTTTCGCGCCAACCAAAGGAATTATATGCAATTTGTAATAAACAGTAATATAGGTAAAGATGTTTGTATTGATAAGAGGTCAAGGCTCGTAATACAAAGGGTAATAAGGAAATACATTGCCTGTATGCTTTTCGTTTTTGCAAACTAGTTTACATGTAACACCTGCGCAGCTGCTGCACGTTCCAGGTGCGGGGAACTAGCGTCCCATCAAGTCTTTTTAAGGTGTACGCCCTTTTGCCTAGGACCTCATTGATGATGTATGGTCCCTCCCATTTTGGCGCTAATTTGCCTGGTTTCTCCGTATTGGAAGCCTCGTTGTCGCGCAAGACAAAATCACCACGGACAAATGTGCATATGCGGACGCGCGCATTGTAATATTTTTCGAGTTTGGATTTGTACCTTGCCTCTGTGATGGCGGCATTCTCGCGCCTTTCTTCGAGGAGGTCCAAATCCAGTCTCCGCTCTTGTTCATTGTTTTGTCTTTCCATAGCTAGCATGCGCGGTGATGGAAGACCAATTTCAGCTGGGATTACTGCTTCAGACCCGTAGACCAGGCTGAATGGAGTTTCTCCCGTGCTAGTCTTTGGCATTGTACGGTGTGCCCATAAGATGCTGGGGAGTTCATCAACCCATCCTCTGCGCGCTGTGCCTAGTCGCGCCTTAATGCCGTCGACTATCTGTTTGTTGACGCTTTCGACTTGGCCATTTGCTTGTGGGTGCGCCACATAGGCAAAGTTGTGCTCAATCTTCATTTCTCTGAACCATTTCTGAAGATCATCTGAGGCAAAGTTAGTGCCATTTTCGGAGATGATGCGCAATGGTAATCCGAATCTGCAAATAATGTGCTCCCATATAAATTTGCGAATTACCATTGCTATTGTTGAGGCTAAGGCCTTAGCTTCGACCCATTTTGTGAAATAGTCGACCGCTACGATGATGAATTTTACTGCGCCTGGCGCGTCAGGGAACGGACCAACGAGATCGATGCCCCATTGTTGAAAAGGCCAGGTGGAGGTGACTGGTACGAGCGGGTTCTTTGGTCGGAGTGTTTTTGGCGCGTGGCGTTGACATGCTGCGCATCTTCGTAGTAAGTCTACTGCATCCACATGCATTCCGGGCCAGTAGTATCCCGTGTTCATTATTTTTGCCACAACCATGCGTGGTCCTGCGTGTATTCCGCATAAACCTTCGTGGATTTCTCTGATCAGATATTGCGCATCTGTTTTATCAACACAGCGTAGTAATGGTCCCATAAATGACTTCCGGTATAAGACGCCATCCGCCATTTCATAGTTTATTGCTTTGTGTTGGATTTTTCGAGCTTCTGCTTTTCCTTCCGGGAGTTTTCCGTGTTGCAGGTATAAGATGATCGGAGACATCCAGGATGGATTCCCGACTTCTATAACATTTACTTGTTTGAGGTGAATGGAAGGATTAGACAATACCTCTATACGCACTTCTTTTGCTAAGTGCTTGAAGTTGGTAGCGGCTAATTTGCTTAGCGCATCTGCGTGCTTGTTCTCGCTTCTGTTTATATGGTTAACCTTGAACGTCTGGAATTGGCTGATTAACATTCGTGCTTGTTCAAGGTATAATGCCATAGCTTCTCCTTTTGCGTCGTAATGGCCATTAACTTGCTCTACCACCAATTTTGAATCGACGTTGGCTTCAAGGTTTCTTGCCCCCATTTTAAGTGCTAAACGGAGACCTGCCAAGAATTCTTCATATTCAGCTTCGTTGTTCGTGCTTCGGAAATCCAAGCGTATGGCATACGTGAGCTCGTGATCATCTGGACTGATTAATCGAAGGCATGCGCCGGCTCCGTCGTCATTGGAAGCTCCATCTGTGTGCAGAATCCAGACTCTATCATCGAACACAGGAATAGGGTTCTAGATTGCTTCGCACTCTTGAATTTTGTCGATGGGAACTTCTGTGGCAAAGCCCGCTAGGACCTGCCCTTTAATTGCTGGTCTTGGTTTATACAGGATATTGTATCCTCCCAACTCAATCGCCCATTTAGCTAATCTTCCCGCCACGTCGGGTTTGGATAAGATTTGGCCTAAATGATAATTGGTGAGGACTGTGATGACATGGCCCGAAAAGTACCGACGTAGGCGTCGTGATGCATGTACTAGTGCTAAAACCAGTTTTTCTATCATTGAGTAACGAGTTTCCGGGCCGGTGAGCATCTTGCTTATATAGTAAATCGGAGTGTGGACGTTTTCTCGTTCCACCATTAATACTGCACCAACTGCTACTTCCGCAGCAGACAAATATAAGATGAGTGGCTCTTTTTCTCGTGGTGCTGTTAGCGTTGGCAACTGGATTAGGCATTCCTTCATTTGCTTGAAGGCTGTTTCTGCTTCGGGTGTCCACTGGAAGTGGGTTTTCTTGGCGCAGTTCCGCAGTGTACTGATGAATGGATAAGACTTTTCCGCATGATTAGCCAAGAATCTGTTCAAGGCCGCTAAGCGTCCAGCAAGTCTTTGCATTTCTTTTATTGTTGCAGGTGATGGCATTAGCTGGATAGCCTGCACCTTTTCTGGGTTTACTTTAAACCCATCTCGTGTTACTATGAAACCCAGAAACTTCCCTTCTTCCATCCCGAAGGAACATTTTGTTGGGTTGAGTTTTAAGTTTACGCTGCGTAATGAGTCGAATGTGCTTGAATGTTTTCCAACATTGTTTCTTCTTCATGACTCATGATGACAAGGTCGTCCATGTATACTTCGACTGTTTTACCAATGTCTGCTCTGAAGACAGTGTCCATTAGTCTTTGGTATGTTGCGCCTGCGTTGCGCAAGCCGAAGGGCATTTTGGTATAGCAAAAGATGCCCTTGTCTGTACGAAACGCAGTTTTGTCTTCTTCTTCTTTCATCTGGACCTGATGGTAGCCTTTGTAACAGTCAAGAAAACACTTCCATCTGAATGATGCGAGAGAGTCGACTTTTTTGTCTATCTCCGGAAGCGCGTAGCAATATTTTGGACACGCTTTATTCAGGTCTTTGAAGTCGACGCACATTCTCCATCCGCCACTGTGTTTTTGTACCATTACTGGGTTGGCAACCCATGTATGGTATTTAACTTCGCGCAAGATTCCTGCGTTAAGTAGCTCTGTTACTTGCTCATCCATGTCTTTCGCTTTTTCTTCACTAAAGCTACGCCTCCCCTGAGCAACAGGTTCTGCTGAGGGCCGAATGTTCAGACAATGTTGTGCTATGTCGCGTGGGACGCCAATCATGTCTGCTGGGCACCAAGCAAATATGTCTTTGTTGTTGGACAGCAATTCTTTTAATTGTATTCGCGTTGCCGGTGAAATGGCGTGTCCTAGCAGGATGGTCTGCTCTGGATATTCGTTGTTCAGAACCCATTTCTCCGGTTCGTTTGATGCTGAAGTTTTAGCCACTTTTGCTGATGGTTCATCGTCCACGTACATGACTTCTTTACTTGAGTATAAAATTGCTACTCCGGTTTCTGTTGGGAATCCGCATGCAGCATGTGGAATAGAGGTGATCATGCTGAATTCTCTCTATGATCTTCTCCCGAGCAATACATCATGGCGTGATGTTGCTGGCATAACCATGAAATTTACTGTGACTATACGCGAATGCTCGCCATCGGATAGGGTCACGGGGAATGCTATTTGCCCTAATGGGAATACCGCTTCATTACAAAATCCGGTGAGAGGAAAATCGACCGGCTCTAGGCGTGCTTTGTCTTCTGGATCGAGCTGTTTGAAGCACTGCTCGTATATGATATCCATTGAGCTTCCTGGATCTATAAACATATAGTCCGTTCGATAATGGCCGAAGATGCCAGTAATAATTACGGGTCGCTCTTCCTGAGGGCCTCCAGGAACCACAGGGAATATGACTTGTTGTTCCCTCCAATGCTGATTATGACATCGTTTGTTTGGTCTTCGTGAAGGGCTTCCTTGTACCATGTTTATGTGTTTTGATTTAGTTTTTTGATGGCTGATTTTTCTGGATTGTTGACGTATCTCAATATTACTGTTAGATTGGATGTCCCCCTGACAGGGTGTTGGTGGGTCCAATACTACAGTGTCGATTTCTCCACCAGATCTGATGTTTGGGAACTCAGATCTGACAATTTGTGTAAACATTGTGTTTAAAGCAATCTGGCATCTGTTAAACCAGTATTCTGGGGATCTCTCTATGAGTTGATCTGATGAGTTTTTTCCGTCTGGATGATTGTTATTTTCGTTTGTTCCCATGATTCCGTCGATCTGGGCATTTTGGGTTGCAGAACTCTCGAACTCAGATCGAGGACCTGATGGATGAGATTGATGAATTCTCTGCCATGTGAAAACAGAGAATGAGGAAGTTAAATCGAAACGAGACGAAACTGAAAAAACAGAGGAATCGGTGGGCGCCAATGAAGAAACACTAGATTAAACGATTGGGATCAATTATCTAGGGGGTTTGAATCCGCATAAAAAGGTGGTTTCCTCTCGCTTGATTCGATAACAATTGATCTTCTTCTCCGGTAATTCTGCAAAAAAGAAGCACCGTTAGCCTCGCCAAGGGGAGAAAGGGGTTCTCTCCTTGACCCGACTCCGGTGTGAGAATAAGTATGGGTTATGAAGAAGAAGATGTATTTGAGAAGTGTGTGTAACTTTAATTTCATACCTGAATAGTCCTCATATTTATAGCCGGGAGTCTTTGGGCGGGAAAACCCGTTAGTGAAAAGTTGACGGAAGATGCTAACCCCGTAAGCGGTTGCATTTCCTTCCGTCCAGCTCCTTGATCCGACGTGAGAGCACACGGATCGTGGTTTAGATCGATGGCTGGGGATTTGCCACGTGTAAAGTGACCAAGTGGAGATTACTCTCCAATTACATGCTATCATTGTGATTTCAGGGACGTCTGGGGAGCCGACATGTGTCCAGACGGTTACAACCGTCTTAGTGGTGCACGATTGAACTCCTTCTAGAAGATCACTGTTACAATCTGGTGTGACTCCTTATCGTATGGAATCCGCTAAATAAATCCCAAGTCTGGGTAAATAGTATTCAAGTCCGGATGTTAAGCGGAAGTGTTTATTTTAGGATTTCCACCCTTTGTTTATGGGAGGAAGCGCAAGGATTTATGTTTTCCTTTGGGCGCGCAAGTGTTGACTGTTGACTGTTTCTTGAGCCTTCCTTTTGTAAGACCAGTGCGCGGCCGCGCAAGGTAAAAAGGAGAACTTTAAAGATGAGGTTGTGGTATGGTCCTAAGCCCTTACCATGGGATTTTTGGGACCTTACCCCTTCATAACTATAAAGAAAATTAATTGTTATATATTATATATATGTTAAAATAAGCATAATTCATGTCAACTGAGTAAAATTTAAAATGAAACATGTTTAAAGTTCAAATATTCTGAATACAAGTCCGACTAGTCTGAGTACAAGGTCGAGTAGTCCGAGTACAAGGTCGAGTAGTCCGAGTACAAGGCCGAGTAGGCCGATGTTGACCGATTTTGACTAATTAAAAGTCAACAAACCATGTTGACCGCCTAGACCGACTAGGCCGACTATTTTCGACTACGTCCGACTAGGTGCCGACTAGGCTCCGAGTTTGACCGAGGCCGACTAATTGAGTCCGCCTAGGAGGAAGTCGCCACGGAGGGGTTCCGAGGACCGAGTACTCTCCGAGTACTCGGCCTTGGAATCCGACTTTTACAACACTGAGAGTGAGTAGAAGGTCGGTATAAGCTCCGATTCTATCGGTTTTGAGTGCATTGAGTGTAAAAGAGTTGAAAGAAAGTTGGAAAACCATCTTTCAATCCTTTTATTCATGATTATGTGTAGATTTGTGTGAAATGTTGTTTATTCTTGTGGAAATCCTTCGGATCTGAGTTGTTCTTGGTGGAATGAGGCCAACACTTGAAGTTCATAAGAACTTCGTGATGACATCACCCTAGAACACCTCAAATCCATTGATTTCACGGTTAAAAGTTAAGTTTAGAAGAGAAAATGATGAAGAAGTGTGTGTAGATCATAGAAGTACAAGATTTGAGTTGGAAACTTACAAGAATCGTGAGAAATCGAGAGAAAATAGCCCAAAAGCGTGCTGGTCGAGTGGGAGCTATCACATCAAGGCAATTGATGCGAGAGTGGGGGTATTTATAGGCAAGAGAGGAGAGGAGGTGGTGCAGTGAGTCGGCTCGGACGGCTGTCCGCTCGGACGGCTGTCCGATCAAACGCCTCCGGCGAGCTGAGTTTTGGCGTTCCGTTTCGATTGTTAAGCGTTGCGATGGTTTGGTTACACATTTTCATCCTCATTTTCGTATATTCATTATAATTAGTCTCATAGGGTCGTACACATATCCATATTTCAAAGTTGCGATACAATAACCGGGGTTCGTTTCGAATATGCGTTTGTTAGTCCCGAAAAACCCGTGATATCACTCAACGGTTCGATCGAACGCGGAATATAAGATCAAACCGAAAGAACAAAAAGAAAATATTCATTACAAATCAAAGTGTCGCTGCTTAGATCGCACACAGTCTCAAGGACTGTCTGGTACGATCTTCGAGAACCTTGCACACAATCCCTAGGATTGTCGGGTACAAGGTTCTCTATTGGGGCTACATGATTACACAATGTGGGAGAGCTCTACCACTAATAACCTAATCAAGACTATTTATAGGAGCCTCTACCCTATTGGCCCACATGGCCTAGCCCAAGCCCAATACATAATTTAAACCAAATAAATATGAATAAACGTAATAAAGATAAGCGTAAAACTTTGGACCTAACAACGTTACTTTGCGACGCTTCTTTTGTGGCTTAGCAGTGAACAAGTCTAGCAGCGTATCTCGAATGGAAAATGTTTGAAGTTGTGTGATGATGTCGGATAATCACGGATGAAACAAGACACTTTTACGTATATCTCGAATGCAAGTCATGTGTCAGATGCTGGAGAATGATATCTAATCAATCCAGTGACACATACCTGGGCTCCGATTTAACTGGACTCAATTTCTATCCAGTTCCAAATTTAAGCCCACCACTGATGAAGGCCCAATAACATTTGGGCTTGATACCCAGTTTTCACATTGATCCGAGACAGTCTCAGTTGGACCCATCTTTGCACCAATTCCCACATATTCAATTGTCTCCTGATTGGCCCCACCTCAGAACATTCTATCTACTCCTTCATCACATCATCCAACGGACAAAAACGTTTAGGGTTTTTTTATTCTGAATGGATATCATGTGCAGCCGCCATGCCTACTGTGACGTCACTACCTTGAGAACCACCCATATTCTCGGAAACCTTTTTCCGTTCACTACCGCCGGACTCAAAAAATCAGCAAGCAACCTCTGATTTTAATATATTACTTTTGTTTCAAAAAAAAAAAAAACCACGATGATACATCATGTGCTGATGTGCGGCCGCAAAGAATGTTCCAAAATTCTTGCTGATGTCATCATCGTTCATCATCAGCTCATCAATTGTTTTCATTTCATCTGGGCATCATCATCTTACATCGCATCATCTTTATCATCATCTTTGCATTTTTGTCTGTTTCTTCATAAAGCATTCTGTGTCAAAACCTTTTATCGTACATCATACATCATCAACGTTCTTCATCCTTAACCCAACCGCCGTACACCGTCATCACATCCATAACCAACACCTCCGACGATCATTCTGATCATCATTCACTAACCTGCAACGTTCATTGTTCAGTCGAGCCAACGTTCTTCGGCGACAACCAACTCAACCATAATCTCCGGTCATCCTCTCCTGCGCCGTCTCCGACAAAAATAACACCAGATCTTGAATTTCTTCAGATCTGTGAATGAACATCAGATTTTATGAACCGAGATCTCACTTTTAACGAACACATCCTTCCCCGACAATATGCGAAACTTCTTTTTGTTCTTCGAGTGACATAAAAAACCGAGCCTTTGAAAGACTTCAATGGCTCTGATACCACTTGTTAGTCCCGAAAAACCCGTGATATCACTCAACGGTTCGATCGAACGCGGAATATAAGATCAAACCGAAAGAACAAAAAGAAAATATTCATTACAAATCAAAGTGTCGCTGCTTAGATCGCACACAGTCTCAAGGACTGTCTGGTACGATCTTCGAGAACCTTGCACACAATCCCTAGGATTGTCGGGTACAAGGTTCTCTATTGGGGCTACATGATTACACAATGTGGGAGAGCTCTACCACTAATAACCTAATCAAGACTATTTATAGGAGCCTCTACCCTATTGGCCCACATGGCCTAGCCCAAGCCCAATACATAATTTAAACCAAATAAATATGAATAAACGTAATAAAGATAAGCGTAAAACTTTGGACCTAACAATGTTACTTTGCGACGCTTCACGGCCATCGAGGAGGGTAGAATAGGTCCTCACTCAACGTCATCGTGAGCGTTAAGGAGTGTGATGCGATGTGTTATGGCGATAAAGTATGTGTAATATGCGAAAATACTGCGAAATAGCGATGTATACGATAAAGCTACATTATGATCTGAATCTCTGGTGCTAGGCGTAACGAGTATAACGAGTAGTAACAACGCACGAACATGCGGGTTGTTACAGCCTCCCTCCTCAGCCGACACCCTCTTGACCGCCGTCGACGTTATCATCCCCGCCGACAGTATCACCGCCATCTTCCCCCAGCCGCCTCCCTCCTCAGCCGCCATCCTTCACAACCAGCCACCCCCTTCAAATCCGACCTTCAAAGCCAAAAATCAACACAATTCTAGTATGTTTTATGATTATTTGAAGTTTGTTTTCAGATTATTTGTTGTTGGTTTTCAGATTATTTTAAGTTTTATGATTAATTGTTTTCACAATTCTAGTATGGTATGTTTGATGATTATTTGAAGTTTGTTTTCAGATTAAACCCAGAACAAACAGTCTTTTTCTTGCAGACTGCAGATGTATGGTCCACCTTTTCTGCTACATATGTCTGCAGATGTAGTCCGCAAACTGCATACATTTTACCTCTGAAAAAACAAACAACACCTTAGTTAATCACCCACAGAGTCTCTCTCCTAATAAAGTTCATGCAGCAAAAGATATATTATTTTCATTAACAATTATTGTCTATTTTATTTTTTGTCTAACACTATCGCCTTTCAGATTTTTGAAATTTCATTTTTGTATCGGTCTACATTTTGTGAGTTAACACACCACAACACGAGTACACGATTCAACGCTTTTACGTCTACTTTTTGTTCTACTTAATGGTATCGTCACAAAACGCATGTCGTAAATACTCGTTCTATAAAATTCTCATTAATAAAATCACTTGAATCGTAGTGGATAAAGAGATTAAATTCCAAGACAAAAACCAATTAGAAGTAGTTAAACCAAAATAAATACTTGAAATGAGTGTATGAAAAAAAAATTAATAAATTAAGGGATGCTTCAACTAAAGTTATAATTAGGATACAATGTATTACATTAAGGGGGTGTTTGGTAGCCTCTTAATGATGGCTACATCTGAATGGGATAGAGTTAAGAGTGTTTGGTTTGTTAAGTGGACACCTCTGAATGATTCATGGGCCTCTGACCGATTCAGTTTAAAACATATCTGAATGAAAAATAAAGACCTAAATACCCACGTACGTAACACACGTTCCTTGCATCTTCTCTTCTCTTCTGGCGACCACCATCCAAGCAAATCAACTGCCGATTCCAAGCAAAACTTCGATCACAACCAGGTATGTTCGATCGCTCTGTCTGCGTTTTGAAAACTAGTTTTTTTTTAAGTATTTGATTCGCCAATATGTTTGATCGTTTTAGTTATGTATTTGAGCATTCTGATATGTTTAATGGTTGCATTCTGGTAACAATCGTAGAACCTCATGATTTGGAATTTTGGATAATGTATTGTGCTGTTGAATCTAACAACTTTTATTCCTTTTATCATTTAGGTTTTAAACTGTGATTAGTCCACATATAAGGCTTTGACTAGTTACCCCTGATATATATCTCCCTTAACGAGTCATTTTTGCTGTCATCCAGCTTTGATGAATTTCAATCACATGTAGATCAAAGTTGATTGGAAAGTGTACCACTAGGGGTGTAAACAAGCCCAAAGGCTCGAGAGCTACTCGTCATCGGCTTGGTTAAAGGCTTGAACGAGCCAAGCTTTAACGAGCCCGAGTCCGAGCTCAAGCCTGAATTAGAGCTCGTTTAATTATCGAGCCCGAGCTTGAGCCTGAAGTACAAAGCGAGCCAGCCTAAATGAGACCAAACAAAAATTTATTTATTTTTTAAATAATATAATAATAGTGATTATAACATTGCTCGAGCCGAGCATTGGCGCTTTAAGCGATATTGAAGCGAGCTCGAGCCGAGCTTTTAGCTCGTTTGAGGTTGCTCTCAAAGTAGCTCGAGCCGGGCTCGAGCTTTGGGTTTGACTTGCGAGACGAGCTCGAGCTCAAATAAGTAGGCTCGAATCGAGCCGATCTCGAGCTCGAGCTTCATAAAAGCATGACGAGCCGAGTTCGAGCCCAGTCGAGCTCGGGCTCGGCCTGGCTCGTTTACACCCCTATGTAGCACTATGTTCATCATGATACTTCACATGTTTTGATAAAAAATCAAAGGATGATCTTTATTGCTATTAATAATCCTTGTTACCATTTTGAGAGGGAACATGGCATATGCCCTTTAACCTTCAAGCAGCTAAAATTGGATGTTTATAACATAAAAAAGGAGCAACTGTACAGTGCTTGTCATTTGTGATGCATTATGCATGGTGTGGAGATGTGCATATATTCACTGCTTAAAAAACATGTTGCTATCTATTTTCATGAAGATTACTTTAGGGGTTTTACTGTACAGTGCTTCTTATTTATCCACTCAGATGGATTGGCTGGGTTACAGAAATGCTTATAACATGAAATGGGCCAATTACTCAATTTAGGTACTTTTATGGTAACGGGTCGACCAAATAAGTACTAACCTATAAGGACTATCGCCTTCGCATCGTCCCTTTGTAAGGCTTGATGAAAACTTTCTTTTAAGCTATTTAGTACTGGAGGCATGAAAATCCAGATAGTTTCAATATAACAACATATATATGTTCCCAGTGCTTTAAATTTAGTTAACTAGTAGATATACCATGAAAAGAAAGACACAAAAAGAGAAAACTATAACTTTTTGCATACCTACAAATCCATGAATATCATATTCAAGGCAAAATTACTAGTCTGACCTCATGGGGACCCCTTGTACTCTTTTAATGTGGAAAAGGTAAATGCTTGCATGTCTTTATTATGTGATCTTGTCACCACTTGGTTCTACCCATTTAATATCCATATTTGCATAAAGAGATTCAAAGATTGATGCTTCGATTTGATTGAATCTTGCTTTTATTTTGTTTTGAAATGTTCAAAGAAATGGCACAAAAAAGGTGTAGGATTAGTTGGAAGCAAGAGAGTGTTGACAAAACATTTCTTGAAGCATGTATTGTAGAAGTAACACTCCATGGCCGTGAAGGAAGCAACCTTAAACAAAGCTCATGGAAGAATGTGGTGGAAAAGTTGAAAACCGAACACAATTTCATAGCGGATCAAAAACAAATGAAGAACCGCTATGATTATCTAAAATCAAAGTTTGCTGCTTGGTCAAAGCATAAGAACAAAACTGGCAACGTTTATAATCCTGTAACAAACACCTTTAACTTGTCAGAAGAAGAATGGCAACTAGAGATAAAGGTATTTAGTTTTTCTAAATAATAGTAATTATTATATTTCAATTATCTTATACTATTTTATATTATTTTTCTACACAGTCAAACAAATACGCAGAAGCTTTGAGAAGCGCGCCACTTTCTATCCCCGAGCTTTGTGTTCAACTGTTTGAGGGATTTACATATTAACATAACATTGTATTTCTTTCTAATCGTAACCGTTTTTTCTTTTGTTTTTGTCTAATGATTAAAGGCCAAAATAGCGTTCATTTGTTGTCTAATTAGTTAATGATGCAATAAAATGAAACAAACACACAAATTCGTTAACGATCGCTAAATGGCTACTAAATTAAGAGAATACAATGTTACTACAATACCCTCGTTTCTTCCCCAATTTCAAACCCTAACCAATACCTTTATTTTAACTACAATACTCTTAAAATCTACACGTATCTCCAATAAGACTAGAACTCCCACTGCTTAGGGAAAAGGACACCAAATGCAAAGTAACTATGCACATATGCTCTTCAAAGCCAGATGTAAAATCTCAGGATCTACATATCCTCTTAAAACCAGGAGGAACATCGTCATAAAAAGCTTCACGTTTTACCACAGTCAAGGGCGGCGAATGAGCCACCTTCACAGCGGTTTTTGGTCCGCGAAAAACTCCCCATAAAAAGTAATTTCCTTGATATTCTGAAAACATACAAAATTTTTGTAAACTCTTTAATGTTTATTCTTTGAGTATGTTGATAACTAAATATATACAATAAAAATTAGTATAAAATAATAAACTCTAAATTGCTGCACATTACATATTGCATTGTGTTAAATGGCTTGTGTTCAACACGACACGTACTTAAACGTGCAATCTCCTAAACACTAACATGGACATGTTGGACATATAGGTTACACAGCAAGGCACGTTTAAGACGATTAATTATAAGCATTTTAATAACACAAATGACACAGCACATTTAGCATGATTACTGACATGGTTCCCTAAAAACACGGTTAAATAATAACAAGTCACAATTAACATAATAAAATAAAAGTTATCAAAAATTACATTTCACATTTATTTATAATACTCATAAACCTATAATATTGTGACACTTTGATAAATGATGAATGAGCCATAAACGTGTTGTGGTGACCAAGTTAAGCAGATTAAACCCATTTACACACATTATTAATTGTGCCATTAATGTGTCGACCCATTTCACTTTGTGTCGAGCCAGTTCGTGTTAAGGGGTCATGTTATAATCGGTCAGCACTAGCGCATATAATCTTAATGACTTAATGAACTTACCTTGAGCATGCGAAGGTAAGACTCGAGATGAAAGCACAAATAACTCCAAGCCTTCCACATTACTTTTCATAACCAGATTATTTCTCCACATGAAGTCGATTATAGAGATATCATTCTCACCTCTTCATATATACAAAATAAGAGTTCTAGAATCATAAGTTTATCATATACGAAACAAACTTGAAACTTGTATACCCTTTATAGAACTAGGGTTGAGAAACAAACCTCTTTTTAAACATAGGGAAGAAGTACAATCCGATGTCATCTCTATCAGCCGGAAATATATCCATCCGTAAGTCATGATATGAAACTCGCTGAAAGTAAATACGTTCAGGCATTTTCTTTACAGTTTCAAAGACCTTGTAGTGTACTCTTGATGGCGGATGTGCCGTGAATGCCTCATTGAACTTTTGAGTCCCACTTGGTAGATAAAAGCATCCCCTGCAAAAACAAGCATGTCAATGTAAAGGTACATGTAGTATGATTGTCTTTGTAACATGTGATAGAACCAAATAATCCTTCTGTTCTAAAGAAAAAGTCCAAGTTTGACTTTTGAGAGTCAAAGAAAGGATCCTCTGACCTGAATTGAAACAAGCTCGTCTTTATATAATAATTGTATTAACTAGTGGGTTCGAAACGTAGGTAAAATAAGCAAATCGCAACAGGAGATTCTACGTGACGATGAAAAAACTCGAAAGTCACAGAAAAGTTCGCTACGATATCGGATAAAACGAATACCCGGTGGGTTTGGAATGTAGTTAAAATACCTACTTACGACAGTACATACAAAAGTTAGAAAAACATTACCTACAAAATGAAACGACCAAAAGGAAAAAAGACTGAAAGTTTAGGAGTCTAAATAGTAATTACAATAAAGTGTAAATGAAAAATACTAAAGTTGAGGGTCTAATTAGTAATTATCATAAAGTGTAAGAGAAAGAAAAGAAAAAAAACTAAAGTTGAGGGTCCAAATAGTAAAGTGTAAGGCAAAGATAAAACTTATTAAAGTTGAAGGGGTAAACATGCCATTATCAAAGTTGAGGGGCCAAAGTGTAAAGAAATGAAAAACTTTATTTATGTTTAGGGGTTAAACATGTTGTTACCAAAGTTGAGGGACTAAAATTACATTGATCAAAGTTGAGGGGCTAAAGTTTTATTGATGTGACAACTTAGCCTTATAATATATATAAAATAAACTACAAATTTGGTCCTTGAACATATACCTAACTTTTCTTTTTTACCCTTTGTAATTTGGTTATGATCATGTGCACAACACGTGACCTTTTTTAACAGCACTTGGCTTGTGGTGTTACCAGTAGTATGAAATAGTAGCAATTTTCAAGATTCAGCAAGAATGGATAATTTGCTTACTTCCAGTAAGAGTTTAAGGCGGGAATATATGGATCATGCATCTCCGAAACAGGTAAACCACTTGTTAGGTTCGGTTTCGCAGCACAGGATCTCCCAGCCTCCACATCAGCATGATTCTTGCAACCTACCAAAAAAATAGTATTCAACATGTAAAAGAAACTGATAATTTAAATAGCAGCAAATGTTTCTTCGGATTGAAATGGCTTGTTTATAGAACATTCCAAAACGGGTCAGGTCTCGCATTTGTGTCGCTAACGCACGAAAATATGATTACAAAAGCTATGTATTACAATAATAATCCTTTTAATTTTAAAATTAAGAAGCTATAAGCATTAGAAATGCACTTTAGATGACTTTCAACCCATTTAACCCGTTTCTCTTTTAGCTCATAGTTGTCAATAGCGGTCGCTAAGGTCACCATAGCGAATAGCGTGGCATATAGGTCCATGTTCATTATATGGTCTGTAGCGATAGATTGAAGCCTTTAATTTTTTTAATATAAATAGCAATTAAATATAGCTATAACATAGCTGGATTTTAGGTTTTTGTTAAATATACATGTAAAATAGCGTATATACCAGGGTATTTTGATATAATATACATATTAAATTTTTTTCTAGTGTATCGCTATTTATAAAATATCGTTGTTCGCTATGTAACATATTGGTCGAGGATAGGAGCTCTTGGAGACGTAGGATTAAGGTTAATGACATTTAGGAGGATAGTTCGATTTGGTATTAGATGCTCGACTTAAGGGCTTGATTTTTCATCTTTATATTGATAGCCTATGTGTGTTATTGCTTGCATTTGTGTTCTTTACTTTTTGCATGTTTATTTGACTCTTATATCTGGATTTGGTTTAGGAGTTGGGGGTCTCACTGGAAGCGGCCTCTCTATCCCCTGGGATAGAGGTAAGGCTTGCCTACATCTCACCCTCCCCAGACCCTACAAATAGCTTGGCTATAGGTGGGATTATACTGGGTACGGTTGTTGTTGTTGCTATGTAGCATATAGGTACGTTATCATTATTTGTCGCTATTCGCCATTAACAACTATGTTTTAGCTACATTTTTATACCAACCAACTAACCATTTAAGGATAAACCATAACCTAAATCAACTTAATTATAACTATATGGGTTAAATTTGACAATAGTTGCAACCGGTGTTCTGGAATATAGCAAGAAAACAAAGACTTCCACAAAACACACATATCAATCTTTGTACCTGATATTGTTTCGGTTTTTTCATGATGCATACTTGTCTTCGGCTCCTTTTCTAGATGTGTTCCTTCAACTCTGGGGGACTTAACAGGCTGCATGGCATTACCTCTGTTTTGAAAAGGTACGACAGCTTTTTCTGATATATTGATTATAAGACATAAATTAGCACATTTGACATGATTTTAATATAGTATTCCATTTGAAAACTAACATATCTTCATAAGGAACTTCACCTCTTGGGCTCACTGATTGCTTAACAATTCTTTCTTCTTTTGGGGATTTAATATGTACCCTTTGATATGTCAACGGTGTCGCTTCGTCTGTTATAGTGATCATGAGAAACGAATCAGCACCCGCAACATGAATTTCAAAATAATTTTCTATTTGCAAACTAATATATCTTCATAAGTAAATTCACCTTTTGGGCTAAATGATTGTTGATCAACAGGTTGCTGCATTTTTGGCTTAATGGTTCTTTCTTCTTTTGGTGATTTAATATGGACCTTTTCACATGTAGGCAGTGTAGCTTTTTCTGTTATAGTTATCATAAAAAATAAATTAGCACCCGCAACATGAATTTCAAAATAAATTTTTATTTGCAAACTAATATAAAGAACTTCACCTTTTGGGCTAATCGATTGTTGAGCAACATGTTGCGGCAAATTTGGCTTAAAATTTCTTACTTCTTTTGGTGATTTATCAGATGTCCTTTCATACGTAGACAGTGTAGCTTTATCTAAAGTATAGTGATTATTAGAAATAAGTTAAGCACTTAATTCACAAACTAAATAGACATGAATTTAAGAAAAAGTTTCACCTTTTAAACCAGTTGATCGTTGAAAAACACGAGGTGGAGTCCTAGATTTGGACATTCCATGTGCAGAACGGAATTCGTTTCTAGAATTATTAACTTTCATGGAACCAGAAGAAAGCTTAACCGCTTCATCACAACTTAAATATTTCGTTCTTCCTTTATCAACCCATTTTTCCTTGAAACCGTATTTGCTAGCAATACGATTTTTATTTCGACGTTCTGTCGCAAAAGTGGTTTGCTGCAGGAATGTTGAGACGTTTTTTGTTTCTGGTTCATCATCAGTTGTTTTTGGTGAAGTGATTTGACTTTGACATTCTTCACAACGCCACCATGGTGGGGCCTGTGTCCTAAATTCCCGCATGCAATAACTAAAAAAAAAAGAGTGACATTTAGAACATATTAGCAAAAGACATAAGGTGTTTCTTATAATTTCATAAATGTGTTGAATGGGCATAGAGAAGACGGTTCGGTTCTTACAGATGTTCGCGGGCAACTTGACACTCGGAACAAATGATTATAGCTTCAACGACACCGGGATCACCGCATATATCACATGGTTTGATCTGCAAAGTGGTAACATTTTGGGATGCCTAGTATTAATTAACTGCAACGCTCATTGAAAATTACCGATTTGTCCCTAAGTCATACTTTAGAAGTTTTTGTGATATTGATTTCGGTTCACAAGATTTACTACAGCTTTTGAATGGTCAAAGGCCAAGTTGAATATGATAACTTTATAAAGCTTCTAAAGATATGATGGGCTTTGATCAAAATTAACATATTCATAAGTAAATCTTGAGTTTAAAGTTCAAAAATATAACAATTTAATAAAAAGTGGTCCCCTATCTATCCAAGTGGTACAGTAACAAATGAACAATCAGATATCTTGGGTCCTACTAGCAGGAAAGTCAAAAAACAAAAACAACATATAATATAAGTTTTCAAGCACTCTATCTGTCTTATGTTGTCCAGTTTTACTTATAGATCAAAATGTATCTAACTATCAAACAAATTCATAAACAGCTTCAAATGAAGAAATTTAAAGGCCAAGATATATAAATATTCTGCCATCAGGATCACAAAAATCTCCATGTTCAGAACACATGAATCTTCACATTAGATCCTAAAATTAATGCAAATAAAGACCATGTCAACCCATAACATTAATAACAAAATGAATTTAATAAAGCACACATTATTTCAATTAAAATTACGATGGGGTAAAAAGTAAAAACGCTAACAATCCAATCTTAACCATAAATCAAGTTACAGCCGTTCACTACTCATTTATAATTTTACGCAGGGATGAACTAAACTTAGGTCATGTTTGGCTTAGCTTTTTAAAACAACTTATGACTTTTCCTCTCGCATAATAATCTCATGCCAAACACCTTTTAACTTTTTAAAAAGTCAATAAATTAATAAGTCACGAAATTAAGCAATCCCAAACACCCCCTTAGCATATGTCATCATCAGCCATGAATCCAAACCTTAATTTCCATAGACAGGTCAAAAAGCCAAAAGATTTACTTCAACTATAGACTGGTCACAAAGCCAATTTCGATACGATAACCGCAAAACCTTCTAAAGGCTTTAACCGAAACTAACATCGATAAGTAAATCTCGAGTCAAGAGTTCAAATTAAGAAGTAAAGACAGTGTCAAAATTAAGTTATTGCATATGAGAAATCAAACAATCTGATAAGGAGCTTGTCTACAGAATATGCAGTAAAAGAATAATATATCTATGTTTATACTTTATACATTAAAGTATCCTCCTATTTTGTTGGAAAAACTACAACCACAAAAAATATAAACTATGTTTATACTTTATACATTAAAGTATCCTCCTATTTTGTTGGAAAAACTACAACCACAAAAAATATAAAGATAAATACAATAAAGTAATGCAACATTGTCCCCTATCCATCCAATTGGTAGAATAACAAATGAACCATCATATTCTTTCTTGGGTCCCACCAGCATGAAAGCAAAAAAAAAAAAAAAAAAAAAAGTTAAATGCCATTTTAGTCCATGTGGTTTGAGTCATTTTGTCAGTTTAGTCCAAAGGTTTCATTTTTAACCTGTGGGTCCAAAAAGGTTTTACAGTTGCCATTTTAGTCCATTTGGTTAACTTCATCCATTTTTTCTGTTAACGAGAAGGCCAATTCGGTCATTTTGTATGTAATTCTGTTAACTAAAAGGGCAATTCACCCATATAAAATGACCGAATTGGTCTTCTCGTTAACAGAAAAATGGATGAAGTTAACCCAGTGGACTAAAATGACAACTGTGAAACCTTTTTGGACCCACAGGTTAAAAATGAAACATTTGGACTAAACTGGCAAAATGACCCAAACCACAGGGACTAAAATGACATTTAACTCAAAAAAAAAAAATGAACAATATGTCAATATAAAATATTAATTTTCAAGCACTGTATCATGTCCAAGTCCAACAAAATATACAAATATTCACAAAAATATTCTGTCATCAGATCCAAAATTCACAAAAATCTTCATACTTAGAACATACAAATCTTACAATAGATCCTAAAATTAATGCAAACACATCCAAAAAAACAAAATGAAATTATCAATATTTTTAGATCGAAAAATTCAGTCTATAATGGAAATCACAAAACGTAAAACCCTATCAAACCAAAATTCAAGCAGGAGTCGACTAAACTCATGATCCAAACCCTAATTTACACAACTATGAGCTAATACAGAAAAATGAACAGATTCAAAGCTTCAAATCAACAAAAAACCCTAAATAATTGTAAGAATATGTTCTAGTGTTTACGAATAAGAGTTGAAAGTTAGGGTTTAGGTACGTGATTGCAAAGTATGTGATCGTGTAACATAGAAATGAAGATGATTAGGGTTTAATAATAATAATAATAATAACAATAACAATAATAATAAAATAATGATGATGAGAAGGGTTACCATGCTGGCCATGTGTGATTGTGGATTCAACGCAAATTCTTATGTTTTATGACCCCTGTTTGGAAAATGAATTACTGTCCTCTAAACAAAATCTATTCTATATCTATATTAAAGCAAAAAAGAATATTTTTTTCTCTATGAGCTTGATTGGCTAAGCTTATTTTTTTTTTTTTTTTTTTTGAATGTGACTTTCTATGTACTGGACCATACTGCCCCCACACGAGAGATTCGCTGGGATAACAGCTGGGTAAAACCGGGTTGCCCTCAAGACCGCACCATGCCTCGGTAGGATACGATCCATCATTGGGACAACCCGCCACACAAGCCGTAGATGCCGGGATTCGAACCGGGGTGGCCATTGGCAAACCCCCGGCCGAAAACCAACTGAGCTAGGAGGCGGGCTAAGCTTATTTAACTCAAAAACAATTTTTTTAAATGATTTATTGACTTATAACTTTTCTAAAATGGGTTTTTTAAAAAGTGTTTGAATTAGTTTATGGGGTAGGAAAAGTTAATAAGTTAATAAATTGTTTTTTATAAAGTGTTTGGCTTAACTTATTCATGTAAAAAGACTAAAATGATGGGAAAAACCAATAAGTCATAAGACAGAACGTAGTGGGGCGCTATGCCCCAATATGGCGTCGGAAAACGCCCCCAAACACCGAAACGAAGGGCGGTATGAGTGAAAAAATGGGGTGGGGCGCGAGTATTATAGCGGCGCTATTTTGTGGATTTTTGAAAATTTGACCGTTAAAGAACGGTCATAGTCTTAAAAAAAATCAATTTTTTTAATTTCACTCTATAAATAACTCCTAACTCTTCCATTTTTTTTACAATTCATACTCAACTATTCTCTCCTTCTCTATATATTTTTTAAAAAGTGTTGAAGCTACTCCCACCCTATTAAAAAAAATGGGTTCCCCGTCGGAAGACTCCTTCACCGATATTTACCGAAGATTTTTTTCACCCGAAGAAGACGCGGAGGAGGAAGAAGCAGTTACGAGTGCATGTACTTTTGTGATACAAGCATTTGAGCACGTTCGGGCCTAGTCCCCCTCCACGACCCATCTTGCGGCGCACCTATATCTTGCGAGATCTTGAAGCCGCGAACGAGCGTTTGATGAAAGACTATTTTGATGCGACACCGGTTCACGGACCCAATGTTTTTAGACGGCGTTTTCGGATGAGCCAAATGTTATTTTTGCGCATTAATAATGATTTGGAAAATAAGTATGATTTCTTTAAGCAAAGAATGGACGCGCGAGGATATTTAGGCTTCACCACAATTCAAAAGGTCACATCCGCCTTACGCATATTAGCATACGGAAACACGTACGACATCAACGACGAGTGCTTGAAGATGGCGGAGAAAACAACCCGAGATTGCTTGGAACATTTTTGCTATGGTATTTTTTATTGACTTTTATTTATTTACTTTTATATATTTATTTTTTAGTAGCTTACTAGTAAAACTTTTATATATTAAATTATATTTTAGGTATATACCAGTTATATGGAAAACGTTATTTGAGAAATCCCACTTGGAACGACCTTCAACAAATTTATGAGGTGCATCTAGAAAAGCATGGAATACCCGGCATGATTGGTAGCTTTGATTGTCATCAATGAAGTTGGTATAATTGTCCAACCGCATGGCGAGGTCAACATACACGGGGTGATAAAAAAGGGCCAACTTTGGTATTACAAGCTGTTGCGTCATATGACCTTTGGGTTTGGTCGGCCTTCTTTGGTGTAGCCGGGTGTTTTAACGATATTAATACGTTAGAGGCTTCACCATTATTAGAGAGCTACATTTCTGGAACTATACCAAATGCCGGTTTTCATGCGAACGGGAACGACTACGAGCATGGCTACTATTTGGGTGATGGTATATACCCGGAGTATTCGATTATTGTTAAATCATTTTCTGAAACGTTCGATGAGAAAAGAAAGTATTTTAAAAAATTACAAGAGTCTTCGAGAAAGGATATCGAGAGGTGTTTTGGGGTTCTACAGCAACGATGGCATTTTATCAGAAATCCTTGTCGCGTGTGGCATAAGGATAGAATACGAATGACCATGTATGCTTGCATCATTTTGCATAATATGATCATTGAGGATGATGGAAGAGCGATATGCCAAAACTATATTCCGGAAGATTTAGTCGAAGGAACCCAAGCAACAATGGAAGAGAAACTCGCAAATGCTCAACTATTGCGATCTAAGGAAATACATAACACGTTGAAGGCAGATTTGGTTGAGCATGCTTGGGCGATTCGCCCAATGCGATACAACAGTGATGACGAAGAAGATTTCGAGGAAGAAAAGGTTGAGGAATTCGAAGACGGGAACTTTGAAGACGTAGGTTTGGATGCTGGAGAAAACGAAGAGGAAGAAGGAGAGAACGACAATGAATACGAAGAATAAATTTATTTTTTTAGGTGTAACGTTTTTTTTTTCTTTAACGTTTTTTTTATTTTAATGTATTGTTTTTTATTTAATGCAATGATTTTTAATTTTATAAAACTTAGAAATTAATTAAAAAATGAAAATTAAAATAATTGAGTAATGATGACAAAGGGACTTTATGACTACGGCCTCAACTTGCATAACGCCCCATAAAGCCCCGTGGTGACGTGGCATGCCACATGTCGCATAACGCCCCCAAAAGGGCATTATGACTACGGATGACCTAAGCAGATTTAAAAAGTCACTTCTTACTAACTTTTCCTCCCTATACAAAAAGTCATTTTGAAAAGTGCTTATGAGTTTGCCAAACACTTTTTCTCCTTATTAGCTTTTTGTAAAAGTCAATAAGTTATAAGGAGGTATTGAAAAGCTTAGCCATACACCCCCTATGTATAACCAAAATCTATATATATATATATATATATATAGAAACGGGTTCGGGAGAAAACGCTCAAAAGTGTGAGAACGGTGAGAACGGTGAGAACGCATCCTGGCCCAACACGTATCCCGCGGCATAGAGAAAGGTGAAAGGGTTTTTTTTATCTTTTCATTCTTCTTTTATTTTCACAACGCGGTATAATATTTTCTGGCGTCTAAGTTTTTTTTGGCGTTAATTGTATTTATTAAACTTTTTGGCGTTTAATTAATTGTTTTTGTGTCACATATATAATTTTTTGGCGTTTTATCGTTTTTTGGTTAATTTTTTTGGCGTTTGTTGCATTTTGTATAATAATTCACTACGAGTAATTAATATTTGCATAAGATTAAAATAAGTCAAATTTTTCTTTTTGGCGTTTATTGAATTTTTTGGCGTTTTAATACCCTTTACAAGGTGCTTTGCCAGCAGCTGTTCTCCCAGTTTTCATTCTACTAGCGTTTTGGTGTTTATAGTTTTTGACGTTTTATATAATAATGTATTTTATTTATAGAGAATTAGATAACAAAACAACATATAACTTGATATCAATACAATATAAAATGAAAACAAAAATAATTAAAAATGGTAATCTAATTTTTCTTTCCAATCTTCAATGTCATCAGCCTCTTCCTTCTTGAATTTGTTTTTGGCGTTTTGAACCTTTTTTGAATAATTTAGCTAGATGCCAACTTTCCTTCATAAACCCTGTCTTTTTCAGAAGAAGCTGCTTAGTGGCATCCTGTTTTTTGGTGTGATATTCTTGTTTGGTGGCATGTCATTAAAGATCAACTCTTACTTGATGCTATTTGTAATAAAGGAGTCCAAAATAGCATTTTACACTTGTGTTGAACCCTTTCTTCCATGCCTATAATCATAAGAACAAAGCTCACATGATGGCATATCACTGTCATCAGTCTTTTTTTCTTGAATATTTGTCCATCTTATTCAACAAAATATTATTGAGTTAACCCCCTCAGAAAAATGATCCATTTCAGTGAAAGCTTTGCCATCTGTGGCGTTTTAAAGGGAGTGGTTTCTAGAGGATATGGCGTTTTTTTTTTCAGGGTGTGATTAATTTCATTGTGTATAGACCCTTCTCTTATAGGAGTTTTTTGGCGCGTAGTTTAGGCGGGACTTTTTACTGTAATAAATGATAGTAATAAAGTAACTGTCTTTTCAGTTGTTGTTTTTGTATTTACTGTGTTGATCAGCTTTTATCAGTTTTATAGGTTATAGACGTCCCATCTTCTAAGTTTGACGTTTTTTTAAATGGCCTTATGCAGACCAACATGACAAAATACAATAACGGAGTAAATAAAATATTAAGCAGGAAAAATATTTTTTGTTATTTTTGGCGTTTTGTTAGGGTTAACCATTTTTAGTATTATTTTGGCGTTTTGCTAATAAAGATAGAAATATATCATTTAATTATCTTAAAAAAAAGACTACATAGAAGGAAAAAAAAAGAGGAAAAAAATTAAAATCCTTTGTCAGAAGGTACTTTATCCGAATAGTATCCATCACTTGTGTCATCTTCTTCCTCCTCGGAGTCTTCATCTTGATCTTCATCCATGTCATCACATTCACTTTCATCAGCTTCTTGTTCCTGAAGATTCTGAAGCCTCCACCTGAACATGTCTTGCATTAACTCCAATTTTGAGTCTATTTCTGTGTTGGTACAAGTGGCGTTATGCAATTCTTCCATGAAACCTAGTCGCTGCTTTGTCATGATGTTCTCTAGCCAGTAGACTTCCTGCTCTCCGCTGTCGTATGTAACCGTCACCATGTCTGTTTCATAATCAAAACGCCATGATGTCATGACAGGGTCTGGCTTCACATCTCCTTTGATTGGTCCAAATTTGCTGGTTAATGCTTTCATAAACATATGCGATTCATGGCATTCGTTGTCTAGAGCGATGCCAATGGATAAGATTTGCCTCTGTATCTCTTCTTCCATCTTGAGAATTGCCATGACCGTCTTAACATACACTGTGACAACTGGCACAAAACCGGTAATTTCGGTACAATTTAATTATTTTTTAATATCTGCAATTATGTACTTAAATGTCAACATTGTCTGATTACATGCTATACATGTGAATTCATGCACGTTTTATACTACAAATATCGCTTTATGCATTAATGATAGCGTTGCGTCAGAAATACTAGTAAACTCACCGGTGAGACACATTGTGTCAACAGCTCTGCAGAAAGCAGTCAGATAATAGAATTGGGGCCTAGGAGTAGGTCCAACGTCTAAAATACATTAAAACCCAAGAATGTATACAAGGGTTAACATATAGACTTTCCGGAAGCTAGAATATGCACCAAAAAGCACCCGAAACACACTTTAAATGCTGAATTTTATATATTTCAGCAAAATTCAGCATTGTAACAAGTTAGTAACATGTAAAAATACGACTAAATGGTCTAGAATACATTCCTAAGTGTCGGGAATTAAAAGTGTCACAAAAGAGTACTTAAAGATCACTAAACGGAATAGATTGACACTTTAACGAACCGGTATCTAACCGAACAACCGGACACTACCCGAAACACCAAAATTATACTAGAAGCATTGTTTTATTATTTATGAGCTAGTTATGATCCCCGAACACCCTAACTGTTAGGATCTGAGTTTGGTTTTGATTGTGTTTTACGTTTGAATTATAATGAACAATGAATAAGTAGTGCAGCGGAATATAATGGAAGCAAACTTTTCACAATCAAACAGGATAATTGCTTTTAACATACAAGTTTAACATTGAACCGAATGCTTGAATTTATTACAAGATTCAATTACAATTGCAAGTATGTAACAAACTCCCCATCAGCCTGAGCTCACTGTGATTTGTTCATGCAGGAAGAAGATGGTGAAGAGCTAATAGAACAGTACAGGGTACTTTTCTATTTATAGGCACGGACAAACCACTGAGCATCTTTGCTGACGTCACCATGAAAGTGACATCTAACCTCCTAACAAACTCTAACCTCTGATCTATACAAGTACTGCTATGCTAACTACTGCTATTACAATACATTACATAAAGATATCTAAACTACTGCTGATTCATTCCACTGATGTGATCTCAGCAGCACTTGATATAACCCAGCAGTGCTTGAACCAAGGCAGTAGTTAAAACAGCAGGGCTTTAGTCTTCATCAGTTTTTGACTTGATCAGCAGTTGTAGGTCAGCAGTTTGTACGATCAGTAGATAGGAGGTCAGCAGATGTTGAAACCACGTTCAAGGGGAGAGACTTGTATACATAACATTTGCTTATTCTGGATCCACTGCTCTGATCCAGTTTTGGCTTTAATTATCTGTTCCTCTTATAGGGTTCAATCCCAAAAATCTCCCCCTGGAACAGATAATGCCAAAACCCTTCATTATTGGTAGATCTTTATTGCCCCATCAGCAGTTCCCTTATTTGCCCTTTGAGTTGTAACTCAAAGGCTAAGGCATCTGTGTCATCATCATCCCTGCACAGTGGAAGATCAAGGAGATCCTGCAAATCTTCAAGACTTAGGCCAAGTGCTTGTTCCCTTGTTATTTTCTTCACTTCTCCACTAAACTTGAACACTGTCAGTACATGGGTCTGTTTGTCAGTTTTCCACTTTAGTACTTTTGAGTCTGGTGGGTTTCTTGGGAGATTTTTATTAGATGAGGAGTTTGGTGATGCAGGCCTTGTGATGACTGTTTGAGCAGTGCTTGCAGGTTGGTTTAGGCTAAGAGTTTCAGCTATCATTATCTTAATGCCTTCTTTTACAAGCTCATATCCTGCCATTAATTATGTCACTGTTTCAGTATCCAACTGTTTTTGTTGCTTTCTTTTATAGATGGCAGCACCAGTTGGAGCAGTGGATCTCCTGATTTGCAGCTTTGGTGGTCTTTTTGAAACCTCTGCTTCAGGGTAGTTAGGTTTTTGTGGAACTTTTGGATCTTTCTTCCTTAATTCCTCCAACCTTTTGTAGGTGGTCCTGACTGTGTCTTCTTTCCATCTTGCCACTTGATTTTTAGACCCATAGTCAGCATCAACTAATTCCTCTTTCATTCTCTTCAGCTCTAATGTCTTTTCAGGCACATTCTTTTTGTACTTTGACCAATCTGGAGGAGTGTGTTTGACCTTATTCTTTATCATTTCTTGAATCCTGGCTGCTTCTTGTTCAAGCTCAGGAATGGTCCACTCCTTGTACATATGATTTTCTCCCTTGTACTTCTTGGTTGCCATGATGCTTTCAATGTAGTCTTTTCTCAAAGTTTCATCTGCTCTCTCTGAGATTTGTTGACAAACATTTTTTGCAAATTGCTTTAAGGATCTGACTTGAGTAAATAGAAACTGGTAATGCCTTTGAATTTCTTTGTCAGTTTTTCCTTGAGAGTTTCTTTTGGAAATATCATCTGCCTGTTGAGCCTTAATTTTCAAGTACTCTTCAATGTTATTGGGCCTGGGATATCCTTCAACAGATGGCAACTTCCTTTTAGCAGGATCATCCTCATAGTAGAAGGATTTGATCTCTTCTCTGACTGCAATGAGTTCAAGAGGATATTGGAATCCTGCAGGAGTGATGGCCATGATTGGTTGTTGTACTTGAGCTGATGAGAGAGGAACATGGTTTGGAATAAGTGCAAGGGATTGTGAAGATGTTGGTGGTGGTGATGGAGAATCATCATCAGGTATAAAAATCCTTCTCCTTTTTATTGTAGGAGAGGCTGATGATGTTTTGGGTGGATCAGTAGTGGTGGTTTGAGTGGTAGAAGGTGGCTGACTAACAGTTGTTGAAACAACTGGTGTTTCAACCACTGTTGTCATTACAACAGAGGTTGTAACATCTGGTGTCTTCTGCTTTTTGGCAGGAGGTGATGGTGGTGAGATTGTTTTTAGTGGTGATGGTAGTTTTGGTGGTGAAATGATTTTTGGTGGTGGTGGTAAGGCAGTGGTTGTGGTGTGTGTTGAAGTGGTGTGTGTTGAAGTGATAACAGATGTTGAAACTACTTAAGTATCAGCAGTTGTTGATATAGCAGGAGGTACAACAACTGTTTGAGTGGAAGATTGATGTTGGGGGCTTTTGGAAGGTGGTTTGGAAGTAAGCTTTGTGGGTCTGGATGGTATGGATTTGGGTTCCCTCACTTTTCTAGTGGGATTCTTTCTTTTTAGCTCAGGATTTTTAACATCCTTTGGCTCAGAACAACCATGCACATTTAACTCCATATAAGCTCTTTTTTCCTCATTTCACCTGGACATATCCTTTGCCTCTCTGTCCCTTTTTACACTAGCTTTTGCTTCAGCTAGTGCATTTGTGGTAGCATCAATCTTTTTGCTCCCATCTGGCAAAGGGATCTTCTTGGTCATATTCTCCTTTTCTGGTTCTATGTAGAGACCATCATCTATTCCCTTCTTCTTCCATTCTTTAATTTTCTCCCCCTTTTTGGCATTATCTGGAGGAAGTTGATCAATGAAGAGAACAGTTGGAGGAGCAGTGCCAGTGGTACTCAGGATGTGGGCCTTATAGCCTTGATGTCTGCTTGGGTGTTTCTAAACCTTGACTCCATTATGTTTCTCAGCTCTTGAACATGTATGGCATGTTGCTGATTAGCCATTTGTCGTTGTTGTTGGAGCAGGGGTTGAAATTGAGTCCTTAACTCATTTGCAGCAGGTGCTTGTGATGGAGCAGGTGCTTGAGCTGGAACAATAGTGGGTTGTACCTTTTGTACTTTCAACAACTGCTGCATCATTGTTTTGATTTCTGCAACAGAGGTATCTAGTTTATCGATTCTCTTCGTCAATTCTTGGTACTTTAAACCATCACCCAACTTAATGGGATCATCTGATTTCCCACTAACAGTGGTTTGAACAATGGTTGACTTAGGGAATGTATTCCAATAGTCATCCACTTATGCCCCTTTTTCTTGGTACTGGGGACTTCTTCCCTCAACACTTGATAACCTTTTGATGATACCAGTGGTTAAAACAAACTCACCAGTGATTATCAGAGGTGCTATAGAAGGAATTACCTCCAAGGAAGTCTTATTGATGTAACCACTGTCCAAATGCAAACCAGTGGGTTCAGCACTTGTAGTGGCTGCTTCACTTGGATTACCACCAAGAGTTACTTGTAACTCAAGGGGTGTAACCTCCTCAGGTCTTGTTGGTGGGTTAGCTATGATTGATACATCAGACCCAGTCGTTTGTTGAAGTATATTCTCATTGATAGGTGAGTGAGAAGGACTGGTTTGTGCCTGGTTCAAATCAATAGCATCCAACAATAATTTTGTTGGTGGGGGAATTGTGGAGGTGAGGTTGGGTGTAGAAAGATAATTTGCCCCAGGCATTGGGCTGTGGATGATGGAAGCAAGTGATTCCAGGGCATCATATTGTGGTGTCCCTATATGTACAAGCTGTTCTTTTTTAGAAGAAACAGGAGGAGTTTCAGTCATGGGTTGAGATATTTGTACAAACTGCTGTGAGGAAGTAGTAGTAGTGGTTTCTTGTGACTTTTGTGCTGTCACTGGCAGTTGCTCTGGTATCTCATCCTCCAGAGTTGCCTTTTTGATGGGTTTGGGGGGGTTTTGAGTTTTCTTTTGTATTGGCTTTTTGGTAATTTTAGGTGTGGGTTTCAAAGCAGTTGTTTTGCTACTTTGATCAACTTGAGCAGTGGGCTCAGCAGCAAATACCTGAGGAGCAGTGGTAGCTGCTAAGTCTGCTCAGGCACCTCTCCTTGTGTTTTGCAAGGTGTTGACATTCTTGTAAAAGTTTCAGCTGTTAAGCTGTTTATTTGAAAATATGCACCTTGTTTTATTGCAGAAGCATCATCCTTACCAAATTTCTTTTCAAAATAATAACTAAGAAATCTTGGAAAAAGTAAGAATGGCTTTTTCTCAACGTTTTTAACCAAATCATTAAAGATTTCCTGGGAGTAATTAAAATTTTCATCTTGAAGAATAACATATCCCAGATTTTGAATCTTTAATGGTATCTCATTAAAAGAGGTGGTTTTGTTTGAAACACACATTAGCAGAGTATGGAACAAAAATCTTATTGCAGGTGGAAAATTACTTTTTTTGTAAGGTATCCTTTTTTATTTGCTCTGCATAACCCCTTTCAAGGAAATCAGTTTTTAACTCATTTTTGGGAAAAGAAGTTTTACCTTGCTGATCATTGAGTTCAAAGACTTCCGAGATGGATTGTGGTGTGATTTGGACAGCTTTACCCATTAGAGAGGAGTTAATGTCTATGACATCTTCTCCTTGTTTGTCAAGGGTAATATTATTCCAGAACTCTCTTTGGGTGTCCAAGTAAATTGGAGCATCTGCTGTTAACAAAGTTTTGTACTTTGATGCAGACATGATTTCAATGATGAAGTCGAAAGCATCGGTGGTACCTGGTTTTGTCAAAAGACCCAGATAATTGTGTGGTGCTTTGTATGGAATTTCGATGGGAGTAGCCTTTGGAGCGACCTTTTTGCAAGAAGATTTTGAAGTGGGTGTAGCGGATGACTTCGATTTTGTCATTTTGGAGATGATGATCGAAGAAGGTTGTGAAGGAATTTGAGGAAATGAGATGAGAACTGCTTTGAGAAAGGAATTTTTAAGAATTCAATTCGACAGTAAAACCCTGTTTGGGGTTTTGAAGGGGGTTTTATAGAGAAAAAGTGAATGCTGATGTGGCAGCGGTTACAAAAGGTCTGACCACTATGTACTGTCCACGTGCCAACCCCTGATGAAGAAAACGACAACTCTTTTATGAAGACCACTAATGGAACAAGATCAGTGGTATAACTGTGGCAATGAGAGCAGTGGGTGATTTTCACTATCAGTGGATAGCATATCAGTGGATAAAACACTGATTTTGAACAACAGTCTTATCAAAGAAATGAGAGAGCAGGGGTTGACTTTCAGCAGTGGACAAACTTTTAAGTAGAACAGACTTTTGAACAAAGCTGTGGTTATGGCAGACTTTTAAGGATTTAATGAAAAATTCATTTTTGGCTATTTTTAAGGATGGATTTTTGATTTTCTGAAAACATTTTAATGCTTTTATTCATAGAAAAACATGATTTTGCCTATTATTCCATGTTTAGCATGCCAATCCTAGAGATCAAGCTTTCAAAGGTGGATGTGTCTAATGCTTTTGTTAGCACATCTGCCACCTGATCCTTAGTTGGAACATGGTGCAGAGAAATCAAACCTTTTTCATAGCAATCCCTCACAAAGTGATGTCTGATGTCAATGTGCTAGGTGGTTGAATGGGAAACTGGATTTTTGATGGTATTTTCTGCTGCCTGGCTGTCCAACATTAGTGGTGTCTTTAAGGCAGTGATACCAGAATCCAGCAACTGATTTTGAAGCCAGAGTAGTTGGGCTGTACAGCTTGCATCAGCTATATATTCTGCCTCATCAGTGGATGTGGAAATAGCTGCTTGCTTTTTGCTTTGCCAAGACACTAAGCAATTGCCTAGGAATTGGCACCCTCCTGAAGTGGACTTCCTTGTCTTGTCACATCTAGCAAAGTCACTATCTGAGAAACCTGAAAGCTCAATTTTACCATCAGCTGGATACCAGATACCAAGTGTGGGAGCACTTTTTAGGTATCTGAATATCCTTTTTACAGCAATAAGGTTTGACTTTCTAGGGGCTGATTGGGATCTAGCACAAACACATGTTGCAAACATGATGTCTGGCCTGGATGCAGTTAGGTACAATAAAGACCCAATCATGCTTCTATACAAAGTTTGATCAACCAATTCATCCTTATCATCAGATATGACTACTTTATTGGTTGCAATGGGTGTACTGCATGGCTTACAGTCATCCATCTCAAATTTCTTCAACAGTTCTTTGGCATATTTGCCTTGATGGATAAAAGTGCGATTTTGCAGTTGCCTTACTTGGAGACCAAGAAAGAACTGGAGTTCACCCATTGCACTCATTTCAAACTCAGCTATCATGAGTTGCCTAAACTCTTCAAACATTTTATTACATGGGCTTCCAAAAATGATGTCATCCACATAAATTTGGACAATCATCAAATCCTTTCCTCTCCATTTTAAAAACAGTGTTTTATCTATTCTACCTCTTGTGAAACCAATGGAAAGTAGAAAGGTGGAAAAAGTTTCATACCAGGCCCTTAGTGCTTGTTTCAAGCCATACAAAGCTTTATTTAGCTTGTAGACATGATTTGGATTAAATGGATCCTCAAAACCTGGAGGTTGATAAACATAAACCTCCTCTTGAATCTTACCATAGAGGAATGCACATTTGATATCCATTTGATACACCTTGATGTTGTGGTTGACAGCAAAGGCCAGAAATAGTCTGATTACTTCAAGTCTTGCAACAAGGGCAAATGTTTCATCATAATCTATCCCCTCTTCTTGTCTGTACCCTTGAACCACAAGCCTGGCTTTATTTTTTACAACAATACCCCTTTCATCAGTTTTATTTTTTAAGACCCATTTTATGCCAATAGGACTTACACCCTCTGGCAATGGAACAAGCTCCCAAACTTGTTGTCTTCTAAACTGTTGGAGCTCCTCTTGCATGGCTTCTACCCAGCTGTTGTCTTTCAGTGCCTCTTGGTACTTGACTGGCTGATGGAGAGATAGAAAACCAGCAAAAAGACAAATGTTTTGGGATTGACTTCTTGTGAGCACCCCTTCATTGATGTTGCCAATAATTTGGTCTGGTGGATGAGATTTCAAGAATATGAGCTCTCCTTGGTATGGAACGATGGCATTAAGTGGGGAGGGTTGCAGATGTGAATCATCTGAGCTAACCACTGCTGGTGACTTTGATGATCCAGCAGTGGCTTCAAAAGGTCGTGGAATAGGAGGTAAAGGTGTGGACACATGCTGACTTTGATCCACTGATTGAGGATAATTATCAACAGTGTTTGATGATGTGGAAGCAGGGGTTAAGGGGCTACTTTGGTCAACAACTATTGAGGTAGCATTGGTTGAGCTTTGACAGCTGTTTTGAACATCTGCTGCTCTTCCCATTTTGACAGACTTTTGTTGAGGAATGATGATTTCATACCCATAGTCTGGTGATGAATCTTCTGATGGACCTGCATTGTTAGTCTTGATAGAAGTATTTTCAAAAGTGAATTTATCAAGATCAAACAAATCTGCAGGATTTACTGGGATTTTCATTGATGAAAGTTCATTGAACTTTACATTCAAAGTCTCTTCCACTGTTTTGGTCCTTGTGTTAAACACTTTGTAGGCCTTAGCAGTGGTTGAGTATCCCAGATAATATCCACAATCAATTTTGGCTGCAAACTTAGAAATGGAATCTTTTAAGTTTAAAATGAAGCATGGGCAGCCAAAAACTTTGAAGTATGAAATCAATGGCTTTATTTTATACAACAGTTCATAGGCAGTCTTTTGATGCCTGGGGTTGATTAAAACTCTATTTTGGACATAGCAACCAGTGTTTACTGCCTCTGCCCAAAAATTTAATGGCAAACCTGAATCAGCAAGCATGGTTCTGGCAGCCTCAATCAAAGTCCTGTTCTTTCTTTCAACAACCCCATTTTGTTCTGGTGTTCTTGGAATGCTGTATTGTCTCACAATTCCTTTTGACACACAGAAATCATCCAACTTCTTATTCCTGAACTCTGTGCCATTGTCACTTCTGAAGATTTTTACTGGAAGGTCAAACTGCTTTTCAACCTGTTTCATAAAGTCTTGCAGAATGCCTGCAGACTCATCTTTTGAGTGTAAAAAGTAAGTCCATGTAAACCTAGAAAAGTCATCAACAATAACCAAGCAATACCTCTGTTTCTTAAGACTCATGACTTTAACTGGGCCAAACAAATCCATATGAAGCATTTGCAAACATTTGGTTGTTTTGGACTCATCAATGGATTTGTAGGAGCTTTTATGTTGTTTTCCTTTTAGGCAGCAAACACAATGCTCAGGACAGGTGAACAGTTTTTGAGGTAAACCTCTTACTAACCCCTGTTTTGAAATGGCAGTGATTGTCTTGAGATTTGTATGTCCCAATATTCTATGCCATAGTTCTGTCTCTTTGTTTGATGCAGCTGAGAACAGACAGGCATCAGTTCTGGGGCTCTCTTTTGACATATCCACCACATAAACATTACCACTTCTTTGAGCAACAAGTTTGGTTTTTCTAGAATTGATAGCTTCAATCTTTTCAACCATTTCTGGTCCAACAATCCTACAACACTCCTTTGTGAAGAATGACCCATACCCCTTATCACTCATTTGTGAAACACTTAGGAGGTTGAATTTTAGATTGTCTATCAGATTGACATTTTCAAATTTTACATTTCCAGACTGTACTGTACCAGACCCCAGAACTTTCCCTTTACTATTATTACCAAAGGATATATCACCCCCTCCATGAATTTTGAAATCTTTAAGAAGGGCTTTACATCCTGTCATGTGCCTGGAGCCTCCACTATCTACATACCAAAGGCTATCTAAGCATGCAGAAGCTCCCTGCACATGAAGTAAAAGGATTAGTTCAATAGGGTCTCCAAAGCCAATAAGGCTTTGGATGGGGTCTCAATAGTGTCTGGGATGAGTGCTGATGGATGGGCTGTGGTTAGGTCAGGGGTTTGGACAGTTTTAGGACTGTTTCTCTCTAACCACTATTGTGGGTTTTGACCAATCACCTGCTGATACCCAAAAGGATGCTGTTCACTCTTGGTTTAGAAGGCCTTTTACAGGTCTCATAAACATGTGGAATCTTTTGGTAAGATGATTGTCCCTTGCCTTTTCTAAATTGGTTGGCAGGGGGTGCATCAGTCACTTGAACATCTCTTTGGACAGATGTTTGATTCAGCTGTTTTGTAACAGCTGTTTGGACTGGCACAAACAGTGGTTGATTCTTGGTGAATTTGACAGATGATGTTGATGGACTCAAGGATGTTTTAGCAGTGTACTCATTCTTTTTTACATCAAAGTTTTTAAGATAAACACATGCTTGCGTTTTGTGGTTTGTTTTTCCATAGATGGTGCAGCTTTCAATAGGTACAATGATACTTTTTTGTTTAGATCATATGCTTTTAGATGAAAAAAGTCTTTTGTTAGATGATTTCTCTTTTCACAAAAATCACAAAACAGGTTTTTGACCTTTTCTCTTTTCTTCCTTTTCTCAGACTCCTTAGTAACAGAGTTTTGAACTACTGTTGGGATGTCTTTGATAGGAATGACCTTTGCTTTTGGAGCTGTGACACCATCAGTGGTTGTAAAGTCCATAGGCTTGAAATTTTCAAGAATGTCACACTCATCAGACCATGTGGGTTTAAATTGGTATTTCTCAATTTCCTCAAAAGTTGAGGACCCCACTGATGATCTTTCCAGAGTGATTTTGTTACCAAGTTTGTCAGTAATCTTTACTTCTTGGCCATTCTTGTTGGTTTGTATTATTTCAGTTAAACCAGCTTGTTTGACAGCAGTGTTTTCAAGATCATCATATTTTCTATATCCTATACCAAACTTGACATTGCTTTCAAGCTGTTTCTCAAGCATAACCTCATACCCTTTACAAGATTCTACCCATCTTTCACAGGTGATCTGGGTAGACTCCAACTCCTTTTTGCAAACTTGGTATTTTTCTACCATAGTTTGGAGTTGAGTTTTGGTTATGCTCTGCTCTTCTTTGAGACTGCTGATTTCTTTATCTTTTTCAGCCAATTTGTTTCTAAGTTCTTTTAAAGACTTTTCAAATTTGACTTCATCAGTTAAGACTTTATCCCTAAGGTTTTCATTTACCTCTTTGATGTTAGCAAATGCAATAATGCATTTGTCTGAACACAGTTTTTCAAGAACTTGAGGTGATACCTTAGCAGCAGCCATCATGGCACAATCACATTGATGATCATCTTCATCATCAGCTCTAACTTCTTTCTCACCTGCTTTCTTCTCTTCCTTTTCTTCTTTGTCATCTTTGGACCAGGGGTCAGACAGTGGTTCAATCAGGGTTTCTGAATTTTCTCCCAGCAGTAGTTCACCAGCAACTGCAGTAACCACTGCTTCAGCCACTTCATCCACTGTTTCAGCACTTAGTTGTTCACCTTCAGTTTCTACCCCTTCTGGTATTGACTCTAAAGCCATCAAGCAAAATTCATCATTAGAAGGATCATTAAAAGCATAGAGTGCAAAATTTTCATCACCAAGCTCATCAGGCATGCTGCTCCAGTCAACAAAGCCTTGGGTGAAAAAGCTTTGTTGATTTGGTTGTACCACTGTTGGAGCAGCTTGTTGAGGTGCAACAGGTTGCACTTGTGCCTGAGGGACAGGGGCTTGAACATACTGAATTTGTGGAACAGTAGTTTGAACATAATCCATAGGCACAGGGGTTGCAGCATAGTGAGCAGTGTTAACATGGGCTGCAGGGGTATATTGGGTATAGTGCACAGTGCTTTGATTTTGTGGTCTAGGGTTTGAGCTAGGATGAGTTATTATTGGACCAGTGGTTTGACTCCTGCATTCCCTAGCAAAATGACCTAGCCTATTGCACTTATAGCACTTAATTTTTGACTTATCCAACCCCACTTTTAAATTCCCATGCAACCCTGGGAATTTTCTCCCTGTTCTTTTGTAGAATTTGCTTGTTCTTATACTAAGCAAAGCCAATTGATGCAAAATGTCCATCTCTTCTAAGTCAGTGGGATCAAAGTGTTGCAAATCATTGAGTTCAAAACACAAGTTATCTGACATCTGGTTTTCACAATTTGCAGAAAAAGCATAATTTGCAGAGTGAGAATCAGGGTTGTTGAAATTTCCACCAGCAGTTATATCAATAAAGTGGTCATAACCCTGATCCTTACTACTGCTACCAGATTCTTCCTAACCAAAAAGAGCTGTGCTGCCAAATGAATAATCATCAGCAACTTTGCCAGACTCTTGCAACTTTTTTTTCTGGTTTAACTCCCTTTCATAGGTCAGGAGTCTACCATGAAGTTGGGTCAGGGTCAGATCTTTGAACTCAGCAGAGTTTCTAGTAACAAATGCAATGGTATCCCATTTTTCTGGTAGTGATCTAAGGAACCTGCTATTTTGAGTTGAATTTGGAAATGTTACTTTAATAAGCCTTAGTTCACTAATGAGACAACTGAATCGCTCAAACTGTTGAGTCAACGATTCACCCTTGATGTGACAGAATGTTTCATACTGCTGATTCAGAATTTCCCTATTGTTTTCAATAACTTCTTCTGTTCCCCAAAACTGTTCCTTCAGTGCATCCCATAGCTCTTTGGCACTGTTAAAATGTAACAGTCCAGCATAGATCTCATTGGGTAATGCAGATGGTATGATGCTAAATGCTTTGGCATCGAGTTCAAACTTTTGAAAGTCAGTTTCAGTATAATTTTCAGTTGGTTTAGGTACGAACTTCTTTGCATCCTCAGCACTTGGCACCATAGGAACATGGGGACCAAAAACAACAGACCTCCAACATCCAGTGTTCTGTTGAGCAAGGATGTGACCCATCCTTCTCTCCCAGATGTTGTATTCATTACGTTTAAGCATGGGTGGTTTGAAAAGAGAGCCAATGTTATTCTTATCATCTTGTGATTGTGACATCATCCTGGTTGTTTTACAGGCACTGATTAATCAACTTTGATGGTGATTAAACCTTGCTCTGTTTTTCAACAAAACAAACAAACTATCAGTATCAACGATTGTGAGCTGAACTATTTATGTCAAAATGATTGTTAAATCAAATTTGACTGTCCAAGCTCTGATACCAATTGTTAGGATCTGAGTTTGGTTTTGATTGTGTTTTACGTTTGAATTATAATGAACAATGAATGAGTAGTGCAGCGGAATATAATGGAAGCAAACTTTTCACAATCAAACAGGAGAATTGCTTTTAACATACAAGTTTAACATTGAACCGAATGCTTGAATTTATTACAAGATTCAATTACAATTGCAAGTATGTAACAAACTCCCCCTCAGCCTGAGCTCACTGTGATTTGTTCGTGCAGGAAGAAGATGGTTAAGAGCTAATAGAACAGTACAGGGTACTGTTCTATTTATAGGCACGGACAAACCATTGAGCATCTTTGCTGACGTCACCATGAAAGTGACATCTAACCTCCTAACAAACTCTAACCTCTGATCTATACAAGTACTGCTATGCTAACTACGGCTATTACAATTCATTACATAAAGATATCTAAACTACTGCCGATTCATTCCACTGATGTGATCTCAGCAGCACTTGATATAACCCAGCAGTGCTTGAACCAATGCAGTAGTTAAAACAACAGGGCTTTAGTCTTCATCAGCCTTTGACTTGATCAGCAGTTGTAGGTCAGTAGTTTGTACGATCAGTAGATAGGAGGTCAGCAGATGTTGAAACCACGTTCAAGGGGAGAGACTTGTATACATAACATCTGCTTATTCTGGATCCACTGCTCTGATCCAGTTTTGGCTTTAATTATCTGTTCCTCTGATAGGGTTCAATCCCAACACTAACACACTATATAGCACATCATACACTCAAACACTAACTAAATCTCTTGAAATCCAATTAGATTACTTAACTACCCATCAAACTTACACTTTACCCCCATCTATAAGTGGACAGTCACTTATCTGACCCCACCTCCACAATCTTGCAAGATCACACTTATTCTTTATTGATTCCCTTAGATCTTATAGAATCTCTTAAGATCATAATCTAGGATTTGTATTGTACTTAATGGACACAAGACACAATGGTTAATAGCATTAGATGTTAACCATAAGCTCACCATGATTTCACACATACTCTCCTTCCTCCCGTCCTTCATCTCGGCCGAAACCACCATCCACACCACCACCATTTTTCATCCACCATCCAATCATTCCAAGTCCATTTAAAGGTGCAAGAAGGTGTCTAACGAAGTGTGGAGCTTGTGGATATTGAAGGACCTTCTTCTTTTGCTATTATCCAACCCATTTATCATCTTCAACACCTTGTGTTCTTCCCTAGCCCTTGTGCTAGTTGTAAGCTTCTTATCACTTGTTGTTACTTCATATTTTGATGGTTAAAAGATGATAAACATTGTTAATCTTGAAGAACACTAAAGAACATGATCATGATACTTTAACATAAACTTAATAACATAAGAATACATGTTGATTGTGTTGATTTGCTTCTTGATGATTGATTATTTATGTTAGTGATGTTAGATATAATAAGAAACCTACTAGATTGTGATTAAACACATGATCTAGTAAGTTAAGGTGGTGATCTTGTGAAAGACCAAGATCATCATGCTTTATGTCTTCATGAACTTGAATGATGAAAGTGATTTTCGTATGTAAAGATGATAAATATTATAAATAGATGATTACAAAAATAATTTTCCCAAGAAACCAAGTTTATTTGCAAGATTTACAAAGTCATGGTTTCTAAGTAAACTAATCATATTTTTAGTGTTTAAACAAGACTAGGAACATGATTGTAACAAGAAAAATACAAAAGAAATATTTTTAGAAAAATCATCTTAAAAGTTGTATATGACTAAATCTTTCAAGAATGTGACTTAGAAAAAAATAAATATGTTTTTAAGGGTAACTCAACCTACTAAATAACATGGTAAGTTACTACAAGTTTTTACAAAAAACTTCAAGTTCATGATGTAGTGTAATTTACATGATCTTGGCTTATGGTAAGTCTCGATTGTGTTGTTGATGTTTGATGATGATTTAAAAGAAAATAGACACATGTTTTGAAAACACGGGAAACCTCCATTTTTAGGGGAAACCATGTCAAAATTTCTATAAAATTTTGGAAATTTTGACACTTAGAAAAATATAAGTTTTGGTGAAACTTATTCCCTAAAAATTCACCTAAAAATATTTACCAAGGTTTCCCTAATTTTTATGTAAACTTCAAGTTAAGAAATGATGATTTCCTCAAGATAAAAATTGATATTAAGTATGTATATTTTTGAGGAAAATATATATATATTTATTGATCACCAAATTTTGTGCTAAGTGCATGTAGTATGTATTATATGTAATAGTGTGTTAGGACTTGAAAATACACTAAATACTCCCAAGGAGTAGAAATACAAAAATACACATACGATATGCTTCGACAAATACAAGAAAATATATTTATGAAAATATATTTCTTAATAGATTAAATAACTTGGACAAGTTATGAACTTAAAATGAAGTTTTGGACAAAGATACATAACTCGGGTGAAAAATACAAGATACTTATATTTATTTTTGAGAAAATAATATAAGTAAGATACATAGTTAAAAATATAAATTATTTTTAACAACCAAGAACACATACATAAAAGATGGTGACTTGTACTTGTGCGATACAAGTCTAGTGACTAACGTTAATAAAACACGTATAGGTCACGACGCTATATAAGCAAACTCGTTGAAGTTTATGGCGCAAGAAACACAAAGTTGTGAGTTCATGTCCCCACTTTTAAACTTTTACATGCTTTTTAAACTTGGGGAAAATACATGTGTTATGGTATGTTGAATACAAAAACTAAGGAATGATACTTTAGATCATGTCACGAATAGGGTACCAGAAGCACCATTAATCGTGTACATACTAAGACTGCAGAACAAAAGGTTAGATCTAATGGGTTTCAGGCAGCCACACTCTTGGTGATAACTAGTACCAAGTAGTGCTTTTGTGTCTCAGTCGTAAATCGACTACTAAAAATGCCTATGGTTTGGATGCTTCCTATGTTGTGTCACATGTTAATGGCCTTGCAAACCATTAGCGATCTCGATTTCCTTATACTTACAGAAATACTTGAGTTATACAAATTACATACCATGTTTTCATACAAAGTATACAAACGTTCAATACAAAAACTGCATGAATTCACACCATCATTATGTTGACGATTTTCCAAAAACTCACATGTATTTCAGGTAACTAAAGTGGATGTGCGCGCAGTCTTACTCTTGCTCTTGGATGTTGTTTATGTTTATCTTTGAATAATGTTGTAAACTTTTCAGACAACGTTTTATGCTGTGATGTAAACTCCAAACTTAACCTATGTTTTTAGTTACGTAATGTTATTGATATTTGAAGTTATTTTTACGAGCATGTAGTATGTTTACCATTCGTATGCAATGAGAACCTTTCAAGATCATACCTCGTGCTTTTGCCTTAGAAAGGGGTGTGATAGATTGGTATCAGAGCTGCGATTGTAGTGAACCGGGATTCCTTCTTGAGTCTAGACTACAATCTTTAGGATCCTCTCACGAAAACAATTTTTCAAAAAGTTTTCATTGCATAAAACTTTCCGCGACATCCACTACTTGAAACTCTTTTCAAAGAGTCAAGAAAAGACACTACGAGACTTAGGGTGCACTGGAGTAGCACTTGACTTTGACTAGAAATTACTTGCAACTATGTGTGATAATTGATATATACATATACTAGAAATAGAATATCTCAGGTACTCGTGACTTTACCTGAAAATAGTGGCCTATCTGAAGGAAGTGATTCGACGATGAAACGAACTATGCGGACTGTGCAAGGACTTGCGTAATTATGGATGCATACATAATTATGGAATTCAGTGCACAGAAACCACAACAAGTCTTGTCACGTATCATAAGAGATTCCTTCAATACAAGAAAAGGTCAAACGTGAATACCCACACCCCTCCCCCAGCCTATTAAATAGTCTTTTGGAGTAATGATTTAGGGTATAAAGACAAGAACCGCCAATGTGAAGTAAGATATTTTGTCCTTTACATATATTAAAATTGTACTTTGGGGAGATGTAACCCTTATGCATTTTGTTTACTTCGCAAGCAATGATGTAACAAGTTGTTCCGATATGTGTAGAGACTCGGTGAATATCTTATGACACATCAGTATTTATCTATTTATGCATGCTTGTTGCTGTATGAGTTGATTTATACGTTTGGCGGATTTTTGATATCACTTATGTGGTATATGCCTGTGTATATATACTACTACTACTGCCTTGTATGACGATATCAAACAAATGTCTAACCCTGTGCGTTGTGTTCTGAAAGAACATGGCACCTAGGAGAGCTGTGAACAACCAAGATTCCGATCAACCCCCTCCTCCTCTTCTGCCAAGGACCGCTGAGGAACTGAATGCCCTACTGGAAGAAAGGATCTCCGCAGCTATCGCTCAATACAAGGCGAACAACACCGAACAAAGTGGAGGACCAAGCAATGCTAGACACAATGGGAAGAGAGATACATCCGGAGGAAACACAGCTCAAGGCTGCACCTTCAAGCAGTTTCTCGACTGCAAACCACTGAACTACGATGGCACTGGAGGTGCAGTGGCGTTTGTACGCTGGACAGAGAAGACTGATGCCACTATCCATATGAGCAAGTGTACCGCGGATCAGCAAGTCACTTTTGCTACGGGGTTGTTTGTTGATGAAGCTTTAACTTGGTGGAATTTGCAAGTCCAGACTCTGGGTGATGATGTTGCATACGGCATGACGTGGGATGAGCTAAAGGAACGTATGAGAGAAAAGTATTGCTCACGTGCTGAACTCCAAAGGTTGGAGACTGAGTTCTGGCACTTGACCATGGAAGGTGCTGACATTACAGGTTATACCCAAAGGTTCCACGATTTGTCGAGATGATCCCCTATATGGTGAATCCTGAATTTAAGCGCGTTGAGCGCTACATTTGGGGATTGGCTCCAGAGTTTCGCAACATGGTAACTTCAGCCAAACCTGAAACGATCACACAGGCTATAACTCTGGCTGTCAGCCTTACTGAAGATGCTGTTTGTATGAAGAAGTTATCTCTAAACCCAACTGAAAAGACCGAGACGCATGCTGAGTCGTCTGGTGACAAGAAAAGGAAGCATGCGAACCTGAATCAAGCGACACGTAACAACAAGGGTTCAAACAACAAGAAGCGTGACACTAACCCACCTAAGGAGGCGAGAACCTTTGCAGCGGCAAATGATACTGTAGCCAAAGGATACCAAGGCACCCTGCCTAAATGCCAAAAATGTAGGTATCATCATGAAGGAGCTTGTTGCATTCCAAGATGCGACAAATGTGGTAGGTTAGGTCATGAAACAGAAGATTGTTGGGTAAGAGGAAACGGAGGCGCTAATAGGAATGGAGGTGGTAATAGGAACGGGAATGGAAACCATAACGGTGCTGGTAATGGAAACGGGGGTGGAAATGGCAATGGCAATGGTAACCGGTAAGGTAATGGAGCTGGGCAGAACCAAGGATGCTTTGGTTGTGGAAGCAAGGACCACTTCAAGAAATATTGCCCAAGGGAGAACAATGCTCAGGCTCGGGCATTTGTGATTGGAGCAAGGAACGCATGCGAGGACCCTAATGTGGTCACCGGTACGTTTCACGTTAACAATCACTTTGCATCCATACTATTTGACACTGGTGCCGATTATAGCTTCATGTCTGTGGAATTTAAACATATGCTTGGGATAAAATCTAGTAGATTAGATATTCCTTATTCCATAGAACTAGCCAATGGTAAACTTGTTGAATCGGGCGAAGTTGTTAGGGGTTGTGTCACACCCCCAAAATCCACACGCGGAGTACCACCGCTTGGAGGCGTGACATGACCAGGATCAAGCCACCAATCATATTGAACATATAAGTAAATAGTAAAAGTCATTCATCAATACGATAGGTGTTTTCAAAACCAAACATAAACAAGTGTGTAGCGGAAGCATAAGTATGTAAACCCAATGTAAATCATAAGTTCAAATGTTTAAATATTTAACATGGCATCCTCGATCCATGTCCCACAACGACCTGCTCCTCCCTGTGCAAGCTCCATATGTACCTAAGGTCCTGCAAGGCAAGCAGCAGAGAGTCAACAACTAGTTGAGCGAGTTCACAGTTAATAGTTCAGTAATTGTAATAGTATAGTAAGCCTTGTGTTCGTTCATTAAGTCATGTATCGTATTAGTTCGTATCGCGGCCCTCTAGGCATGTATGCGAAGATTAGGGAATGTTTCCCGAGTATTCTAGACTAGGTATATTTGTATCGCGGCCACCCGGCATGTGTGCGAAGTTTAGTGTATAGTTCGCAGCCTTCCTAGGCATGTGTGCAAAGATTAGTCATATTATCGCAGCCAACCCCGGCGTGTGTGCGAAGACCAGTCATATTATCGCAGCCAACCCCGGCGTGTGTGCGAAGATCAGTTCTATTAGTATCACTAGTCTAGTCGTATCTTATCAATAACCCTTCCTCACCCGAGGACCATATAACTAAGTTCCATAAGCTAGGTAAGTACAAGTAAATAATCCAAACCCATTCCCACCCTGGGAACCCCATGCCTTGGCTGTGTGAACTCACCTTGGTTTGCTCGGTATGCTAAGTATGTGCTCACAGTAAATCAATCATGTCCTAAAGTACGCACGTATACATAATCAGTTTGTATTTACGAAGTTGGCACGTAAGTATAATCTTAGTGGACAATGCATCAATAATCACCGAGTAGCACATTGCACGTATTCATGATCATACCAGTCAGGCATAGCATCTAACAGCAGTTAGTTAACTCAGTTAAGTTTTAACAAAAATAGTTACTGTGCAAATTACCCAATCGGCGAAACACCCTTGTTTCACCGTGAACCCCTTCGACGAAACACCTCCGTTTCGTCCTTATCTCCCTCGACGAATCACATTGTGTTTTGTCATATCTGTTTCACAGAGATATCAGTTACGTCGCATTATCTAACAGTTACACGATCATCACAGGAAACCCTAATATTCACTATCAACCACATGCCCAATCATCATGAGATCATTCATAAATAAAATGACTCAACAATGGCCGACAAGTATTAGTTGTTTTCCTGCTGTTAATTGACCATTATATTACATCACTAATCAAGACTTATCAACATGCACACACTCCCATAGGCACATGTGATGGCAGACTAGTCAGATCACAACCCATAGAGAAATCATATATCATTTGCAAGTTAACATGAGTCATGTAGCACGTAAGCAGATTTCAATTGTTCATCAAACCCCATGCTTTTGTTTGTTCCAAGTTGTCGGCCACTACATCATATATTATCCAATCATCATTGCTATTCAACATCTAGCATGCAACCTATTTTGTATATTCATGAAACCCTAATCAATTCAACATATAGTCATGATTTCTATAACCAACCCTATGTCCACAGAATGTTTCATCAATCAAAAACATATATGTAAACATGTATCTACCAGTTGAAGAATCATGGAATCATTTAAACAAAAGTGTGGCTAACCGAGATAGAATGAATAAAGGATTGATCGCTAAGAAGGGCTTCGAGAACTCAATGTTGCCGTCACACAGAAGAGGGGCTCTAGGGTTTCCAATTGTTAAACGTATGACGAATGGAACAGTATTACTCAAATAATATACGCGTAATTGTACTGGGCCGTTACTGGGCCTCGGCGAATCGTTGGGCCGGCGAAACACCCTTCTCGTCGAGATAAGGATGACGAAACACTCTCCGTTTCGTCGAAATGATTTATGGCGAAACACATCAGTGTTTCGTCGGGTTGTTCTAATTCTTAGACAGTTTTCAAGTTCATGTTCATGAAGTCAAACAAATCAACACTTTATTCATGTTAAGCACACAACATATCAAATAACCATCTCATCTTATAATTCAGTGTACAATTACAAGGCAATAAATCGAGCAACTAAACAGTCAACGCGCAATAAATGCGAAAGTGAAATGTCGGAAACTCGAGTTGTCACATTATCCCCAACTTGAAAGAAATTTCACCCCGAAATTTAGCATGCGGTTACTGAGGAAGCTAGGTAAGTTGTATCGTTTACTGGTTTTCCTGGGGTGTCACATCATCCCCCCGTTGATTTGGAATTTCGTCCCGAAATTCTGTAGTAGCTTCAGCCTCAGTAGTAGTTGTACTTTTTTCCGAATAACTGGGGATACTTGAGTTTCATTTGGTCTTCTCGTTCCCAGGTATACTCTGGGCCACGACGGGAGTTCCAACGAACTCGAACAAGAGGTATTCTGGTGTGCTTGAGGACCTTGACATCCCGGTCCGTGATTTCAACAGGTTCCTCGACGAAATGCAACTGTTCGTCGATAGTGAGCTCCTTCAAAGGAACTATGAGGGTCTCATCTGACAGACACTTCTTCAGATTCGACACGTGGAAAACGTTGTGAACCGCACTGAGTTCAGCTGGTAAATTCAGTCTGTAGGCCACTTTGCCTATTTTCTCGATGATTTCGAATGGTCCGACATATCGCGGATTGAGCTTGCCTCGTTTGCCAAAACGAACAACATCCTTCAAGGGTGAAACTTTGAGTAGCACTCGATCCCCAACCTGGAACTCGAGTAGTTTCCTGTCTTTATCTGCGTATGCTTTCTGACGGTCACGAGCTGCCGCCATGCGTTGTCGTATTTGAGCAATCTTTTCAGTAGTATCAACTACCATTTCTGGACCTGTGATCTGACCGTCACCCACCTCTGCCCAACAAAGAGGTGATCGGCATTTACGCCCGTACAATGCCTCAAATGGAGCAGCTTTAATGCTGGTGTGGTAGCTGTTGTTATACGAGAACTGCACTAACGGGAGATGTTTTTCCCAGCCGTTGCCGAAATCGATTACACACGCACGAAGCATGTCTTCTAGAGTTTGAATAGTACGTTCAGACTGCCCATCCGTCTGAGGGTGATAAGCTGTGCTCATGTCTAATCGAGAGCCAAAAGATTTGTGCATTGCTTGCCACAGTTCTGAAGTAAAACGTGCGTCACGATCAGAGATAATAGAGGTTGGCACCCCGTGCCTTGAAACCACTTCTTTTAAGTAGATGTCTGCTAAGGTAGAGAACTTGTCTGTTTCCTTAATAGCCAGGAAGTGTGCAGATTTTGTGAGTCGATCCACGATCACCCAAATAGTATCATTCCCACGTTGAGATCTAGGCAGGCCCGTAACAAAATCCATGGAAATTTGTTCCCATTTCCATTGTGGTATCTCAGGTTGTTGGAGGGGGCCTAAAGGTTTCTGATATTCCGCTTTGAATCTCGCACAAGTCAAACACTTGCTAACGTAAGTTGCTATGTGAGCTTTCATGCTAGGCCACCAGTATATAGTTCTGAGGTCGTGGTACATCTTATCCGAACTAGGATGTACCGAGTAACGAGACTTGTGTGCCTCATCCATCACAAGCTCTCGTAGGCTGCCATAAAGTGGGACCCAGATGCGTCCTGTTACATAGTAGGCTCCGTCTGCCTTTTGTTCTAACCGTTGCCTTGAGCTGCGTAGGGCTTCAGCCCTGACGTTTTCTAGTTTCAATGCTTCTACCTGAGCATCTCGTATCTGTGAAGGAAGACTAGACCGAATAGTGAGTTGCAACGCTCGTACACGCCTAGGTGTAGTATCCTTTCGACTGAGGGCGTCGGCCACCACATTGGCACTTCCCGGATGGTACTTTATGGCACACTCGTAATCGTTCAGTAGCTCGACCCATCTACGTTGTCGCATGTTCAATTCTTTCTGCTTGAAAATATGCTCGAGACTCCTGTGATAAGTGTAGATGGTGCATTTAGTGCCATACAGGTAATGTCGCCATATCTTGAGCGCAAAAACAACAGCTCCCAGCTCTAAATCGTGTGTGGTGTAATTCCGTTCATGAATCTTAAGTTGGCATGAAGCATAAGCAATGACTTTATCCCGCTGCATCAACACACATCCAAGACCCTGAATAGATGCGTCGCAGTAGACTACAAAATCGTCCGTGCCTTCAGGTAATGAGAGGATAGGTGCGCTACAAAGTCTATCCTTTAAGTGCTGAAACGCTGTTTCCTGTGTATTACCCCAATGGTAAGCAACACCTTTCTGTGTCAGTAGTGTAAGCGGCTGTGCAATCTTTGAGAAGTCTTTGATGAACCTTCTGTAATAACCCGCTAAACCCAAGAACTGGCATATTTCTGTCGGTGTGCGAGGTGCAGGCCAGTTCTTGATTGAGTCTACCTTGGATGGATCGACATGAATCCCATCCTTGTTTACCACGTGGCCTAGAAAGTGGACTTCACGAAGCCAGAAGTCGCATTTTGAAAACTTAGCGTATAGCTGTTCCGTTCGAAGAAGTTCCAAAATAAGTCGTAAGGGCTGCTCGTGTTCCTCCCGACTCTTCGAGTAGATCAGGATGTCATCGATGAAAACAATAACAAACTTGTCAAGATAAGGTTTGCACACCCTGTTCATAAGGTCCATGAAAACCGCAGGCGCGTTTGTTAACCCGAATGGCATGACCAAAAATTCGTAGTAACCGTAGCGTGTTCTGAACGCTGTTTTGGAGACGTCCTCATCTCGGACTCTCAGTTGGTGATAGCCTGACCTCAGATCAATCTTCGAGTAATAGCTCGACCCTTTCAACTGGTCGAATAAGTCGTCGATGCGTGGAAGAGGATAGCGATTCTTCACAGTCACCTTGTTCAGTTCGTGGTAGTCTATACACATGCGGAAGGTACCGTCCTTCTTCTTTACAAATAATACTGGAGCTCCCCAGGGTGAAGAGCTAGGGCGAATGAAACCCTTTTCCAAGAGTTCTTGCAGTTGCTTAGACAGTTCTTCCAGTTCCGTTCGAGCTAAGCGATAAGGTGCTCGAGCTATGGGTGCTGCACCTGGAGCTAGCTCGATCTGAAATTCGACCTGGCGATGAGGCGGTAACCCAGGTAACTCTTCAGGAAACACTTGAGGAAAATCGCGTACTACAGGAATATCCTCAATCTTTTTCTCTTTCTTCGATGTATCAGTAACGAGTGCTAAAACAGCTGTGTGGCCCTTTCGCAAACACTTTTGAGCCTTCAAGAAGGAGATGATGCCACTCACGACACCACTCTTGTCGCCTTGAACTTCAAGAGGTTCTTTGCCAGTACGGGGAATACGAATGATCTTCTCCTTGCATAGGATCTCTGCTTGTTATTGGGATAACCAATCCATACCAATGACGATATCGAAACTACCCAGAGTTATAGGAATGAGATCGATAGAGAAAGTCTGACCAGCGAGGATAAGATTACAACCTTGAACTATGTGTGTGGCCTCTAGACTTTTACCGTTAGCTAACTCTACGACATGTTTGGTGTTCAAAAGTGTTGGTGCGCGTTTAAGCATTTGACTAACTTTCAGAGACATATAACTGGTATCCACACCCGAATCAAATAATACAGTAACATAAAAGTCGTCGAGAAGAAACTTACCCATAACCACATTAGGATCATTCCTTGCATCACCCTGACCAATCACAAATGCACGACCCCTAGCACCATTGTTGTTGTTGTTCCCCCATTATTGTTCCCATTGCCCTGATTATTGTTGTTGTTATTCTGATTCTGGTTTAACTGGGGGCAATCACGTTTGAAATGACCTTCAGCCCCACACTGGAAACACCCCCGGTTTCCTCGCTGTGGCTGCTGTTGCTGGTTCTGTGGATCTGGTAGTGGGAGTTGCTGATTCTGATTTGCAGGTCGCGTGCTCCTGCAGTCTTTAGCTTCATGCCCTATCTTGAGACATCTCTGACAACGTTCCTTGCGACACCGTCCACTGTGATGTCTGTTGCACCTATTATATAGTGGGTGAATTCCCCGATATCCACCCTGCCCCTGCCCACCAGACAACTGCTGACTCAGACTCTGGTAATCATTGGTCTTGTGCTGCTACTGTGCTTGTGACTGAACGGTAGCTGAACCCCTGCTGGAATCCCCCTCCCATTTCCGCTTGTTGTCACTGGGAGTAGCAGGAGTAGCTGAAGTGGTAACGGTAGTAGTAGCACTGATACGTTTAGGCAACCTGTTCTGCTCCACCGCCTGATCAGTGAGACGGTGAGCCAGCTGAACAACCTGCTAGTAGGTGGCAAGGTTTGCTAAAGTCACATGACTTTGGATTTCCGGCACTAGACCCTTAAGATAAAGTTCGATACGCTTAACTGGAGGGTCCACCATAGTAGGACACAGTAATGCAAGCTCATTTGATCTCTTTGTAAACGCCTCAATTTCTGACCCCGTCATCTTGAGGTTGAAGAACTCGACCTCCAGCTTATGAATATCGTCACGACTGCAGTATTCTTCCTTGATCATCTCTTTAAAATTGTTCCATGGGGTGGCGTTAGCAGCAACCAACCCCAGCATTTGGACCTGAGCTTTCCACCATGTGAGGGCTAAACCCTCGAGAGTACCGGTAGCATACTTCACCCTGCGTGCCTCAGGGCATTCACACATTTCGAATACTGACTCAAGCTTTTCAAACTAGTGGAGGAGTCCAACTGCTCCTTCCGTGCCACTGAATGTGCTAGGACGACAGTCCATGAAAGTCTTGAAGGTGCAAACAGGTGGTTGACCTGTTGTGTAAAAGAATCAGGACAAAGTTAAACACAAGAGTTGGTTTAGGAGTGTAGGATCTAAAGATCCTAGTGTGAGTTACAACTGCAGGGTATACCTCCTGCTTGAGCGGCTGCAACTACCGCAGCAACTTGTTCGTTGATGAGAGCCGTCAACTGGGCTTGTGTCATGTTAATGCGTCCAGCCATGATCTTCATAGCAAATATGACATAAGTGAGAGAGGTTCGCGAGTAGTGCGATGACAGAAGAGAGTAAGCACACAAGTGTTCTCATGCAATAGTGTTACGTTAATCTAAGCATACCCTGAGTAAAGTTCTATGCAATTCTAGCAAGTAGGCAATAAAACATGTACCATATTACCTAGGATGTTGAGTCTTGCACATGGAGTGAGGCGTCGTTGTGGATCGTTGAGCACTGTTCTGGTTATAGTCTGGTTTTAATAAAAAACGTTTTCCCCATATTAAAACCGAGTTCTCTCTAACCAATGGCTCTGATACCAATCTGTCACACCCCCAAAATCCACACGCGGAGTACCACTGCTTGGAGGCGTGACATGACCAGGATCAAGCCACCAATCATATTGAACATATAAGTAAATAGTAAAAGTCATTCATCAATACGATAGGTGTTTTCAAAACCAAACATAAACAAGTGTGTAGCGGAAGCATAAGTATGTAAACCCAATGTAAATCATAAGTTCAAATGTTTAAATATTTAACATGGCATCCTCGATCCATGTCCCACAACGACCTGCTCCTCCCTGTGCAAGCTCCATATGTACCTAAGGTCCTGCAAGGCATGCAGCAGAGAGTCAACAACTAGTTGAGCGAGTTCACAGTTAATAGTTCAGTAATTGTAATAGTATAGTAAGCCTTGTGTTCGTTCATTAAGTCATGTATCGTATTAGTTCGTATCGCGGCCCTCTAGGCATGTATACGAAGATTAGGGAATGTTTCCCGAGTATTCTAGACTAGGTATATTTGTATCGCGGCCACCCGGCATGTGTGCGAAGTTTAGTGTATAGTTCGCAGCCTTCATAGGCATGTGTGCGAAGATTAGTCATATTATCGCAGCCAACCCCGGCGTGTGTGCGAAGATCAGTCATATTATCGCAGCCAACCCCGGCGTGTGTGCGAAGATCAGTTCTATTAGTATCACTAGTCTAGTCGTATCTTATCAATAACCCTTCCTCACCCGAGGACCATATAACTAAGTTCCATAAGCTAGGTAAGTACAAGTAAATAATCTAAACCCATTCCCACCCTGGGAACCCCATGCCTTAGCTGTGTGAACTCACCTTGGTTTGCTCGGTATGCTAAGTATGTGCTCACAGTAAATCAATCATGTCCTAAAGTACGCACGTATACATAATCAGTTTGTATTTACGAAGTTGGCACGTAAGTATAATCTTAGTGGACAACGCATCAATAATCACCGAGTAGCACATTGCACGTATTCATGATCATACCAGTCAGGCATAGCATCTAACAGCAGTTAGTTAACTCAGTTAAGTTTTAACAGAAATAGTTACTGTGCAAATTACCCAATCGGCGAAACACCCTTGTTTCACCGTGAACCCCTTCGACGAAACACCTTCGTTTCGTCCTTATCTCCCTCGACGAATCACTTTGTGTTTCGTCATATCTGTTTCGCAGAGATATTAGTTACGTCGCATTATCTAACAGTTACACGATCATCACAGGAAACCCTAATATTCACTATCAACCACATGCCCAATCATCACGAGATCATTCATAAATAAAATGACTCAACAATGGCCGACAAGTATTAGTTGTTTTCCTGCTGTTAATTGACCATTATATTACATCACTGATCAAGACTTATCAACATGCACAAACTCCCATAGGCACATGTGATGGCAGACTAGTCAGATCACAACCCATAGAGAAATCATATATCATTTGCAAGTTAACATGAGTCATGTAGCACGTAAGCAGATTTCAATTGTTCATCAGACCCCATGCTTTTGTTTGTTCCAAGTTGTCGGCCACTACATCATATATTATCTAATCATCATTGCTATTCAATATCTAGCATGCACCCTATTTTGTATATTCATGAAACCCTAATCAATTCAACATATAGTCGTGATTTCTATAACCAACCCTATGTCCACAGAATGTTTCATCAATTAAAAACATATATGTAAACATGTATCTACCAGTTGAAGAATCATGGAATCATTTAAACAAAAGTGTGGCTAACCGAGATAGAATGAATAAAGGATTGATCGCTAAGAAGGGCTTCGAGAACTCAATGTTGCCGTCACACAGAAGAGGGGCTCTAGGGTTTCCAATTGTTAAACGTATGACGAATGGAACAGTATTACTCAAATAATATACGCGTAATTGTACTGGGCCGTTACTGGGCCTCGGCGAATCGTTGGGCCGGCGAAACACCCTTCTCGTCGAGATAAGGATGACGAAACACTCTCCGTTTCGTCGAAATGATTTATGGCGAAACACATCAGTGTTTCGTCGGGTTGTTCTAATTCTTAGACAGTTTTCAAGTTCATGTTCATGAAGTCAAACAAATCAACACTTTACTCATGTTAAGCACACAACATATCAAATAACCATCTCATCTTATAATTCAGTGTACAATTACAAGGCAATAAATCGAGCAACTAAACAGTCAACGCGCAATAAATGCGAAAGTGAAATGTCGGAAACTCGAGTTGTCACATTATCCCCAACTTGAAAGAAATTTCACCCCGAAATTTAGCATGCGGTTACTGAGGAAGCTAGGTAAGTTGTATCGTTTACTGGTTTTCCTGGGGTGTCACATCATCCCCCCGTTGATTTGGAATTTCGTCCCGAAATTCTGTAGTAGCTTCAGCCTCAGTAGTAGTTGTACTTTTTTCCGAATAACTGGGGATACTTGAGTTTCATATTTGATCAGAAGGAATTAAATATGCGTCAACGACGTTGGGTCGAGCTACTGAACGATTAGGACTGTGAGATTAAGTACCATCCTGGAAAGGCTAACGTTGTAGCAGACGCGTTGAGTCGAAAGGAAAGGGTTAAGACCCTAAGAGTTTGAGCATTGGAAATGACTATTCGGACGAACAGCACTGCACGCATTCGTGACGCACAACAAGAAGCCCTTAAGGGAGAAAATCGTAGAGCTGAATACCTCTGAGGTATGCTGAAGAATTTGGTGCCAAACAAAGAGGGAACCTTGTACTTTAAAGGGTGTATTTGGGTTCCGCTCTATGGCGGTATTCGAGAAGTCATCCTTAATTAAGCTCATAAGTCGAGATACTCGATCCATCCAGGATCGGACAAAATGTATCAAGACTTGAAGGATTACTATATGGGGCCGAGGCTTAAAAGTGATGTTGCAATCTATGTTGGAAAGTGCCTAACATGTGCTAAGGTTAAGGCTGAATATCAGAAACCATCTGGGCTATGGCAACAACCAGAGATACCCATGTGGAAATGGGAGAAATCTCAATGGACTTCATAACGAAATTACCCAGGACCCCTAGGGGGCACAATATGATATGGGTTGTAGTCGATCGGTTAACAAAATCTGCGCATTTCCTACCAATCCGAGAGAAGGATAGCACTGGAAAGCTTGCTGAGTTGTACTTGAAAGAAATCGTGGCACGTCATGGAGTGCCTATCTCAATTATCTCAGACAGAGATGGATGTTTTGTCTCGAGGATATGGCAATCCTTCCAGGAGGCCTTTGGATCTCAACTAGATCTAAGCACGACCTTCCATCTGTAAACAGACGACCAGAGCGAACGAACCATACAAACACTAGAAGATATGATTCGCGCATGTGTTATGGACCTAGGCGGTAGCTGGGATACTCATCTACCTTTAGTTTAGTTTTCCTACAATAACAGTTATCATACGAGCATAAAAGCCGCACCATTCGAAGCTCTATATGGCCGCAAGTGCCGCTCGCCATTATGTTGGGCAGACGCTGGAGACAAATGTATGGTTGGTCCTGAACTTGTGCAAGAGAAAACCGACAAAATCATACAGATCCGAGAGCGCATTAAGGCGGCTCGAGATCAACAAAAGAGCTACGCTGATCGAAGAAGAAAACCATTAGAGTTCGAGGTGGGAGACAAAGTTTTGTTGAAGGTCTCACCTTGGAAGGGCGTAGTAAGATTCGAAAAACGTGGAAAGCTGAATCCATGATACATCGGACCATTCAAGATCTTGGAAAGAATTAGTACCGTGCCATATAAGTTAGAATTACCGGAAGAACTTAACGGAGTACATGATACGTTTCATGTATCCAACCTCAAGAAGAGTCCAACCCAAGAAACAGTGATCATCCCTGCGGATGAAGTGCATATTGATGACACCCTCCAATTTACAGAACAACCCGTTGAGGTTACAGACTGTAAAGTCAACAAGACCCGAAGGAGTAGTGTCAAACTTGTCAAAGTACGTTGGAACTCTAAGCACGGACCCGAGTACACGTGGGAACGTGAAGACCAGTTTAAAGAAAAGTACCCCCACCTGTTCAAGAAAACTCCTGCGAGAGTTAGCTCAGCCTGAATTTCGGGACGAAATTCCTTTAACGGGGGGAGACTGTGACAACTGGCACAGAACCGGTAATTTCCGTACAATTTAATTATTTTTTTAATATCTGCAATTATGTGCTTAAATGTCAACATTGTCTGATTACATGCTATACATGTGAATTCATGCATGTTTTATACTACAAATATCGCTTTATGCATTAATGATAGCGTTGCGTCAGAAATACTAGTAAACTCACCGGTGAGACACATTGTGTCAACAATTCTGCAGAAAGCAGTCAGACAATAGAATTGGGGCCTAGGAGTAGGTCCAACATCTAAAATACATTAAAACCCAAGAATGTATACAAGGGTTAACATATAGACTTTCCGGAAGCTAGAATATGCACCAAAAAGCACCCGAAACACACTTTAAATGCTGAATTTTATATATTTCAGCAAAATTCAGCATTGTAACAAGTTAGTAACACGTAAAAATACGACTAAATGGTCCAGATTACCTTCCTAAGTGTCGGGAATTAAAAGTGACACAAAAGAGTACTTAAAGATCACTAAACGGAATAGATTGACACTTTAACGAACCGGAATCTAACCGAACAACCGGACACTACCCGAAACACCAAAATTATACTAGAAGCATTGTTTTATTATTTCTGAGCTAGTTATGATCCCCGAACACCCTAACACACTATATAGCACATCATACACTCAAACACTAACTAAATCTCTTGAAATCCAATTAGATTACTTAACTACCCATCAAACTTACACTTTACCCCCCCCCCCCTCTATAAGTGGACGATCACTTATGTGACCCCACCTCCACAATCTTGCAAGATCACACTAAATCTTTCTTGATTCCCTTGGATCTTATAGAATCTCTTAAGATCATAATCTAGGATTTGTATTGTACTTAATGGACACAAGACACAATGGTTAATAGCATTAGATGTTATAAGAAGACCATAAGCTCACCATCATTTCACACATACTCTCCTTCCTCCCTTCCCTCATCTCGGCCGAAACCACCATCCACACCACCACCATTTTTCATCCACCATCCAATCATTCCAAGTCCACTTAAAGGTGCAAGAAGGTGTCTAACGAAGTGTGGAGCTTGTGGATATTGAAGGACCTTCTTCATTTGCTATTATCCAACTCATTTATCATCTTCAACACCTTGTGTTCTTCCCTAGCCCTTGTGCTAGTTGTAAGCTTCTTATCACTTGTTGTTACTTCATATTTTGATGGTTAAAAGATGATAAACATTGTTAATCTTGAAGAACACTAAAGAACATGATCATGATACTTTAACATAAACTTAATAACATAAGAATACATGTTGATCGTGTTGATTTGCTTCTTGATGATTGATTATTTATGTTAGTGATGTTAGACATCATAAGAAACCTACTAGATTGTGATTAAACACATGATCTAGTAAGTTAAGGTGGTGATCTTGTGAAAATCATGCTTTATGTCTTCATGAACTTGAATGATGAAAGTGATTTTCGTATGTAAAGATGATAAATCTTGTAAATAGATGATTACAAAAATAATTTTCCCAAGAAACCAAGTTTATTTTCAAGATTTACAAAGTCATGGTTTCTAAGTAAACTAATCATATTTTTAGTGTTTAAACAAGACTAGGAACATGATTGTAACAAGAAAAATACAAAAGAAATATTTTTAGAAAAATCATCTTACAAGTTGTAAATGACTAAATCTTTCAAGAATGTGACTTAGAAACAAATAAATATGTTTTTAAGGGTAACTCAACCTACTAAATAACATGGTAAGTTACTACAAGTTTTTACAAAAACTTCAAGTTCATGATGTAGTGTAATTTACATGATCTTGGCTTATGGTAAGTCTCGATTGTGTTGATGACGTTTGATGATGATTTAAAAGAAAATAGACACATGTTTTGAAAACATAGGAAATCTCCATTTTTAGGGGAAACCATGTCAAAATTTCTATAAAATTTTGACACTTAGAAAAATATAAGTTTTGGTGAAACTTATTCCCTAAAAATTCACCTAAAAATATTTACCAAGGTTTCCCTAATTTTTATGTAAACTTCAAGTTAAGAAATGATGATTTCTTCAAGATAAAAATTGATATTAAGTATGTATATTTTTGAGGAAAATATATATATTTACTGATCACCAAATTTTATGCTAAGTGTATGTAGTATGTATTATATGTAATAGTGTGTTAGGACTTGAAAATACACTAAATACTCCCAAGGAGTAGAAATACAAAAATACACATACGATATGCTTAGACAAATACAAGAAAATATATTTATGAAAATATATTTCTTAATAGATTAAATAACTTGGACAAGTTATGAACTTGAAATGAAGTTTTGGACAAAGATACATAACTCGGGTGAAAAATACAAGATACTTATATTTATTTTTGAGAAAATAATATAAGTAAGATACATAGTTAAAAATATAAATTATTTTTAACAACCAAAAACACATACATAAAAGATGGTGACTTGTACTTGTGCGATACAAGTCTAGTGACTAACGTTAATAAAACACGTATAGGTCACGACGCTATATAAGCAAACCCGGTGAAGTTTACGGCGCAAGAAACACAAAGTTGTGAGTTCATGTCCCCACTTTTAAACTTTTACATGCTTTTTAAACTTGGGGAAAATACACGTGTTATGGTATGTTGAATACAAAAACTAAGGAATGATACTTTAGATCATGTCACGAATAGGGTACCAGAAGCACCATTAATCGTGTACATACTAAGACCGCGGAACAAAAGGTTAGATCTAATGGGTTTCAGGCAGCCACACTCTTGGTGATAACGAGTACCAAGTAGTGCTTTTGTGTCTCAGTCGTGAATCGACTACTAAAAATGTCTATGGTTTGGATGCTTCCTATGTCGTGTCACATGTTAATGGCCTTGCAAACCATTAGCGATCTCGATTTCCTTATACTTACAGAAATACTTGATTTATACAAATTACATACCATGTTTTCATACAAAGTATACAAACGTTTAATACAAAAACTGCATGAATTCACACCAACATTATGTTGACGATTTTCCAAAAACTCACATGTATTTCAGGTAACTAAAGTGGATGTGCACGCGGTCTTACTCTTGCTCTTGGATGTTGTTTATGTTTATCTTTGAATAATGTTGTAAACTTTCAGACAACGTTTTATGCTGTGATGTAAACTCCAAACTTAACCTATGTTTTCAGTTACGTAATGTTATTGGTATTTGAATTTATTTTTACGAGCATGTAGTATGTTTACCATTCGTATGCAATGAGAACCTTTCAAGATCACACCTCGTGCTTCCGCCTTAGAAAGGGGTGTGACATACACCCTCCTTCTGTTGTCAAAATGGAGGACGTATCGCCTGATTCCAATAGTGTATCTCCACGAAACGATTGTTGTCATTTTTGGCATTTTGTTTAAGTTGGCGTTTTTGGTTAACGATTTTTTTTTTGCAGAAAATTGATAGATTGAAGTGATTATGGAAGCTATGTTTTACGTTTGTTTATATAATGATGTTTTTGGCGCATAATTTAGGAGGGAATTTCTTCTAATAAATGTTAATAACTGAAATTCAGTTATTTGTGTTGTTTCATCTTCCTGTAATATTCAACGCGTTTTATTACTAATTTTTGGCGTTTTGTTTTTAATGGGGTTTTATTTTTTTGTATGGCGTTTAATCATTTGATGGCGTTTTGAATATGAGGGGTAAAAAACCCTTTTACCCTTAATGAACCGCGTCCCACATAATAATATTGATGTTATTTATGACAACACCACTGCGCAATCTAGTCCATGGATTGTTTTGATCGGACAATCCATAAGCGTTCTCACCGTTCTCACACTTTTCACCGTTTTCTCTAAATCTTGACCATATATATATATATATGTGTGTGTGTGTGAGTGTGTGTGAGTGTGTATACTAACAGGATGCCCGTGTGATGCTGCGGGAGCGATACATCACATCGCGATACTCATTTTTGGTAGTTTCCTTATTCATATAATATTTATTGTAGCATCATTGTGATAGATATACATCAAAAGCGAAGGAATCGGGTAATCGATTTCATTGTGTTGTGCATGGGTTGGTCGGTTTGGTTATTATCCTCGACTGAAGCTGAAACCAAAGTCATTGTTTAGTCTATTTTATTAACCAGTTGGTTTTTGGTTAATCATTTCGGTTTATTCAGTTAGATTGACGGTTTTTGGTTTGGTTCATTTAATTTCAGCTAATTGCAAAAACCAAACTTTGGCTAAAACTTTTGTTTAGAAATATATGAAATCGAAATATAAATACATGAAATGAAAGTATAAATATATAAAATGGAGATATAAGATATGAAATATATGAACCGAAGGTATAAAAGCTAGAAATATATAAAAATATGAATGATTCGGTTTGGTTAAGCTAATTTTGGTTAAACGATAGTACAAAATATTGATAAACCAGTTTGTGGTTAATTTGGTTTTCAGTTAATTCAGTTTTTGGTTGATTTCAGTTTGGTTTCATCTGTTTTTTGTTTGATGTAGGTTAACGACTTAGTTGTTGCTCAGCGATAACCGGTTTTGGTTAATAACCAATAATAACGCGCAATGCGGCGGGAAACACATACATTGCCACGGTGTGCATTGTTCGGTTGGTTAGATTATTATCCTTAACCAAAATCGAGATCATCGATTAGTCTATTTTATTAACCAATCTGTTTTCAGTTAATCGGTTTGGTTTATTCAGTTAAATTGACGCCTTTTGGTTTGATTCATTTAATTTCCGTTAATAGCCAAAACCAAACTTGGGCTAAAATTTTTGTTTAGAAATACATGAAATTTAGGTATAAATACATAAAATGGATGTGTAGATATGAAATATATAAACTGAAGGTATAAAAGCTAGAAATATACGAAACTATGAATAGTTCCATTTAGTTAGTTTTAGTTAAATGAGGGTACAAACAAATCGATAACCGTTTTTTGGTTAATTTGGGTTTTGGTAAATCAGTTTTTGGTTGATTTTGGTTTGGTTTCAGTTAAAGATTCAGTTATTACTCACCCTTAGACATTGTTAATCACGTAACATATCAACTTTTTAATTAAAAAGCTATATTAATACTATACTCAAATTAAAGAGAATACAATACTCGTTTATATGGTTTAATTTAAAAAAAAAATATTAACATACCAAAAGGTTATGACCGTTTAAAAATCGTGGGGGATGGAGTTTGTTTTTTATAAGGGATAAAGTGTAACTACTAACTAATTATCTATAATTTTGTTAAAGATGAGAGATTAAAGTGTAATCTTGATGAAATTATTAAATTGACGGTATTTAATTATGTAGCTATTAAACCATCTGGTATAATGACTAAGTACATTGGGCTTTAACCACTTGTACACTAAGGCATCATCTACTTGTACCTTTTAATCCACATGTCAATACTGACCAAGATAACTATCGAAACGTTGACAAAAATGAGTAGGTCGTCACGGTACTTTTGGATTTTTAAAACATTATAGTTTATAAGATATGGCAAGAATATGTAAAAGAATTACAAGTTTGTTGGCGAGGGAGAAAAATGTAACTTGTTATCTATAATTATGTTAAAACTCAGGGAATTAAGTGTAATAAGATGGGGGACTAAAATATAATTATTGCTTAAAATGCCAATTTACCCTCATTTTAGGGGTGTTTTGATAAATTAGGAGGGAAAAAGTTCTTATTTTTTGGGTATCTTACAATATCCCCGCTCATGCATTATAATATATATATATATATATGTATGTATATATGTATATTAATATAATAAATGAAAATATTTTGGGACACTGGCATGTTGTGGCGGAACCTCAAGGTGATTTGGGAGGGAATGTATATGAACAACTCTCTGTTTTTGGAAAATATTGATGTATTCATTGTTTTTCTCAACAAGAATTGGCAACCCTAATTTATTCTTTATCATCCGTTTCTCTATGTTGCTTTCATAAATCAAGTCTTTTCTTCTAACCCTAAAATCAATTGTTCTTTGTTGAGGATTGAAGATCGACGCCTTGTGTTCAATCGATTTCAACAAGTATGTTTCTTTCCATCCTCTTTTGTTCAAATCCGTTTTTATCCACCCTAAAATCGATTTTTCTTTGTTTAGTTTTATACACTGGATGTGTAGTTAGGCTACAAAATTGAAGGTTAGATAATTTTTCTTTTCATGGGTTACGATTTGTAAGCTTCTTCATGTAACTTCTTCTTATGTGTTCTCTTGATTATGTAGTTTTTTGTTACGATTTGAGAGAATACTTATGTATAATATTTTTGTGCTTTTTGATTCTATTTCAGTAAAATATTTATTTTCAAACAATTTGATTTGCTTATTCATGTGGATAATTCTCAATTGCAACAACTCAAGGTAAATCCTGTATATTTTTATTTATTTATGTACAGTTTTGTGTTTTATAAATTTTGTCCACATTTATAATCTTCTACAACCATATGTTTGTGTGTTATTAGGATATCGTAGGTACATTACCAACTGAGGCAGTAGAAGACTCGACACAAGTAACAAAACTTCGTTTAGTTCAGCTATGGAGTCGATTGATCACAAGAAAAGAAAGTTAAGGCTGTTACTTTTTATTGTTATTGTTGTTTTTGTTATTCTAATAAATTGTGTTATATTGTGATCAGATTCTGCAATAGATAAAAGATGCTAATGCATTATTAACATTAGAAGACATGGTGGTTCATCGATCCGGAATCCTTCTTCTGTTGTGGATGATGCTTGACTTGGAGCTTTAATCATTTTTAATAACATTCTAAGGCAAATCAAGGTTCTTAATTTCTATACTATTTAAGCTTAAAGAATATTTTACATGTTTTATATTAACTCTTAATCTAACATGAAATAAAACAATACTTATATGTGTTATTATTTTCGTAGGTTATCTTTTGTTGGATGAAATTATAGTTTCATGCGGGATTAAGAAAGTTTATGCTATGTATTAAATGATGCTAAAAAAGATTGGATGAGTCCCAATAGGAGAAGGGTGAATGCTTTGTTATATGATGATATGTAAATTATAACTTTCTACCGAAAGTGGAGTTTTTAATTGTTTTCTTTCTTGTACATGATTTTAGGGTTGTTGTCTCTATGAATTGCTCAAACATTTTGTTTGTTGTATTTGATTTTAGGGTTGTTGCCTCTTTGCAATGCTTAAATGTTTTGTTTGTTACATTTGGTTTTAGGGTTGTTATTGTTATTACTTTGGATCTTTTTTAAGTTTGTATTATTGAAGATTCGAAGTATCAGTTAAATACTGAAAATAATAACTTTTGTTGTATTACTTTTGTCTAAACCACTTCTACTATTGCACTTATTGCTACATGTGGTTAACTACTTTAGGTTACGAGTTAGTGATGATTTTCAGGTTTAACATATTTATAATGTGTTACCAATAGTTCGTTATCCTGTGACTATAGTTCAACATGATATATCACATTTAAAGGTGTAGATTTAGGAGTAACATTAGAGGTGTAGATTTAATTTTGGCACAATACTTTTGTGAATCCGCATCATTAATCTTCTATAATTCATCTATTTGATTTTCACAATTTATAAATAGATCTGATTTTCTACATAATCCCTATTTTTTGCTCTATAATTCTTTGCTCTATAATTCATTTTTTTTAACTTGTGTATGAAATTTTATCTTTGTATATGGTTTTTAACAATTGTTTGTTTATTGTTTGTTAATTTGTTAAAGTATTTGATTTATTGAATATATTATTACATAACATATGTGATTTTGTTTCTTAGATTTGTTTTGTTTTTTATGCTTCACATAAATTTTAAATTTTGGCTTTTAATTTTGACACCATCAATGAATTCATGTTCAATTCTGGAAAATGGAAATGGAATTAGTTGTAGATAAGGTGTTCGACAAATCATTTTGTTTTCTTTTGTAACATAATAATATTAAAAAAATGTAATTTAAACTTTCAACAATTAGTATTTCTTTAATTTATATTTTAAATAAATGTTTACATTCGTTGTTTACCATTCCAATGGTTTAACCCCATGAGTATTCACGGGGGATAATCTAATTGTTTAATGTGTATATATAGGGTAAGGTTCATTTGAGAACCATCTTTATTGTGAGAACCAATGTGAACACAACAAAAAAAAAAAAAAAAACTAAAAAAACCTAACCCCCCCCCCCCAAAAAAACCCCCTGTAACGCCCTGCGTCCCTGAACTTTCATCTATTGGCAAGTTTAGCCCATATGCTATGTGAAACTTTACTCAATGTGAAACTTTGTGATACTTGAATCTTATGATACTTGAATCTTGGTGATGCTTGAAACTTGACTCTTGATGCTTGATACTTATGAATCTTGATTCTTGGCGAAACTAGAGACTTGATACTTGATTCTTGAAACTAGAGACTTGATACTAGATGCTTGATACTTGACTCTTGATACTTATGGAACGAGATTCTTGAGACTTATTGAACGAGAAACTTCGAGACTTTGTTAAACGAGAAACTTGAAACTTGACACTTCCTAGCTAGCTTATGTAGACTTGAAACATGGAAACTTTTGTGTTAGTTAATCAATCTAATCATGTGATGATATTACACAATAATACGCAACGCAACACTTAATCTAGCTCATGTACCGAATTAAAATTAAAAATCTAGCAAACGGTCTCGGCTGTCCGAATGGACATCCGATCGGAAGGCCATACGACCGAACAGCCATCCGACCCAACCTACTTACACCGCCTTACTATCACTCTAACCTATAAATACCCGGTGTCACATCATTCTTCACTGATGTGACAGCCTCCTCCGACCCTGAGCACTTCCAGTCATTCTCTAGCACTCTTCCTTCGATTTCCGATGATTCTTGTAAGTTTTCTCCGTAATTCTTGTACAACTATCATCAATACACACTTTCTCACTTGATTCTTCATCAAAATCATACTTTTCACCATGAAATCATTAAGATTTGGGCTCCTTGAGGATGGCGTCATCATGGCGGTTTGTACAATCGACTGTGTGATGTCATTTCGTCAAGGTTTAGTTCAGATCTAAGAGATTTCTACACGATTTACTATGAATCTATAAAAAATCTAATCGTTTTCAGTTGATTACATGCTTTTCTTAACTTATCTACTCAAACGCGGTGAGATCTGGAACCAAAACAGGCCTAGGACTTGTTCCTTAGTCTGGAGTCGGCTCGATAACGGATTTCCACCGGAGAGATGACCAAATTACGGATCAGAAATGAAACTCCGTCAAGAACAGTTGTCCGATCGAACGGGGTGATGCCCATCCAATCAGACGAGCTGAACCTTAATGGTTTTCCGTCGTCTTGGTACGTTACCACGTCGTCTCCGCTAAACTCAAACTTAGAAATTTTACAGATTTGCAAAGGAACAAGATCACACAGTTAAATGACCATCCGATCAAACGGTCATCCGATCGGACGGTCATCCGACCGAACGACCTGTTTCCCCATAGCCTTCTATACTTAAACTTTTTAGAAACATGATTTTTTTAAACCATTAGACTTTCACTCGAACAGTCATCCGATCGAACGGTCATCCGATCGGATGACCATCCGATCGAACGACTTAAACTTACACTACAACGGAAAATTCAAAAGTTGGAAACATTTTGCAAAACATACCACTGATCGGACGACCGTCCGATCGAACGGGTACCATCTGGTTCGAATGGTCATCCGTCCGGATGACCATCCGATCAGGAAACTTGTCCGACACTTTGCACAATTCAACCTTTTGTTCAACGCTAATACTGTTAAACTATAATCAGGCTAACTCCAGCGCTCCCTTCAATCCAATAGTCGGTGTCGATACTTAGTACCCACTGTGAGTATACTCGATCCCTTTTTGTTTTGAACACTTTTGGGATGCAACATGTATTCTATAAACTTGACACTTGAAACTTATTTGAAACTTACTCTATCCGCTGTAAACATGGAAACTTGATACTTGTGAGACTTGAGACTTTTTATGCTATGTGAACGTTTAATCCTTGTGTGTAGTTTTGCCTTAACAATGGTAGCGCTATAGGGGTAATGCACCTCCCCGTTAGTCTTTGGGGTATTGTTAGGATGAGACATTTTTTCTTTCCTTGAGTCTTGGGAAAGCGGTTAACGCATTGGAAACTTGGGCTATCACTTGGACTGCGTTTAATAGCATAGTGAAACTTGTTATATGTAGGGGTGTTCAAGATCGGATAATCCGGTTTTCGGATATCCGAAAATCGGATATCCGAAATTTCGGATAGTGAAATATTGACATCCGAATGCGAATCCGAAATTTCGGATATCCGACTTTCGGATATCCGAAATTTCGGATTCGGATTCGGATATCCAAACGGATATCCGAATTAAAAAAAAAACAAAAAAAAAAAAATATGTTTCAAGCATATGATTAAATCTTAAACCTATATTAAACACAACTAAGTTTTCTAACATCAAAAATAATAAAACATTCAAACTTAAACAATTCAAAGTTTAAAACAACCACAAATATTCAAAACAAATCAAAGTGTCAAACAACCACAAACATTTAAAACAAGTTTGGAGATAAATCTAAAAGTAGTTCGTGAATAATTAAACATTAAAAACAAAAAAATCCAGCCATAAGCACTTGTAAATATGCATTATCCATCATCCCTTGTTAACCTACAATTATGCAATTACATGATAACATTATATTATATAGTTACACACACAATATATCAATAATACACATATATTAGTTAAAATATTTAAAACCTAACCATATTAGTATTCTGCCATAACCAATCTTCATGAAAAATGCTTCCATGGCCACTTCTACCTGTGATTTAGTAACATACATTACAAATTAAAATCTTAGATAAATTAAAATTATTGTATATCAACCATAATTTAACAGAGATAAAATACCTTAAACCGGCTCGATTGTTTCATCAACTGTTTCAGCAATGATGATAGTGGGTTGTTCTAACCGTCTCCTTTTGTCAATAATATAATCAAAACAATCTTTTCTCACGGTTGCAAGTGAAGGTACAATAAAATGAGGATTAACAGTCTTACAAAATTTCTGAAACCCCGCCCGCTCAACAAAAGAAAAGGGCAACTCATCAACAATCAACATTTTTACTAACGCTTTCCTAATCCGTTCTTGATTAAATTCCTCATTCTTCGAAACTAGCTCACATTTTGAGTTGTTTTCATATGGAATACCCATTGGAACAACTAACCCTATAACAACAGGTTTTACAATATGTTATTAATTTATGTAGAAAAGCCAAAACAACAAAGTGGAAAACTAATAAAAAAGCTTTAACATATGCTATTACTTTACTAAAACTTGAACTGTTATCTATACTGATGAATAATGATTAACAGTTAACAAAGCTATTAGCCTTTACTTTTCTTAATACATTAATGAAAAGTGAACATTAATGAAAAAATCAGTAGATCTAATATATTTGTAACCAATACTACATCATATAATCGACCAACATTTTTCATCATATAAAGTCTAATCGACCAACATCATATAATCGACCAACATCATCATATAATCGACCAACATCATATAATCGACCAACATTAATGAAAAAATCAGTAGATCTATTACCTTTTGAAGATCTGATGAAGATGTGAACTCAGAACAGAAAGCAATCTGATGAAGATGGTATCTACATGAGAAAATCGAACGATCTAGATGAGAAAATCGAATCTTAACATCCGAAAATAAACAGTTAGATACAAGATCTAGATGAGAAAATCGAACCTGGGAAGACGGGAAGACGGGAAGAGGGAGCTGAGCGGAGAGGTCGATGTCGCAGGGAAGAGGGAGCCGATCGGAGAGGTCGATGTCGTAGGGAAGACCGGAAGACGGGAAGAGGGAGCTGAGCGGCGCTGGTTTGAGATCCAAAGAGAAACTAGGGTTTCTCTAAGTGTGAAATGAGTGAACTGAATGCGTGGTGTGGTGTATTTACTTACTGAACATAGAAAATTGTGATATATATTTAATATATCTATTTTTTTTTATTTTTTAAGATTTCAGATTCGGATAATCCGAATATCCGAAAATTTGTAAAACTAACATCCGAATCCGAACCCGAATTTTCGGATTATCCGATTTTCGGATATCCGAAATTTCGGATATCCGAAATTTCGGATATTTCGGATACGGGTTTTCGGATATTTCGGATTCGGTTTCGGATTCGGATTTTTTTGAACACCCCTAGTTATATGTGTTTATTGCTGGATATGAGTTTTTGGAACGTTTTAAACTATTATACCACTACGTACTCAAACTTGTATTCGCCAACATTTTTGTTGATATATTTTAATACATGTTGCAGGTTTATAGTAGCTGAGGAATCAAGAAAACATGCTAGGATGCTGCTTAGAAACACATCTTAGTAAATTTAGAAACTTTTGAACAATGTTTGATGATTTGTATTTGATACTTTGTGATCGTGATTGGTGGTTTGATGTTTAGACAATGATCTCATGAAACTTGATTAATTACTATTGAAACATTTAGTATTGTGGAATCTCTTGAGCAATCTGAACACTTAGTGCCGCACCCCGATGTTTCCGCCATCGGTTGGGGTGTGACAGATTGGTATCAGAGCCATAACTATAGGGAATTAGGGAAAGTAGGAATGCTTTGCCTAGTCTATAGTTCTAGGAATCTTGACTCTTATCTGTTGTTTAAGACTTATGCATTCTACCGTACTTGCTTCCTAGCAACATATTTTCTGTTAAACTTACATGCCTTTCCTAAGGCTGACACAACATACACTTGGATACTTGAAAACGCTGCTATGCAGTGTTTGTATTTTGCACGAGATTTACCTTCAAGCCAGGAGTGACATCCAAACCTTGAAGGAAATTTCCATATTATATTCTGGTAGGTTTTGTCTTTAGATGAGTACCGACACTCTTAGGGTACGATGTTGTCAAGTTAGAGGTGAAACTCGCATCTTGACAACTAGTCCCACTCTTTGATTTTCTGTCTCGCCAAAGTCTCAAAATTCCCAATCAATTAGGAACGTGAAATGACCAAAAGGACAAATATCGTAGGCCTAACATCGATGACGTATTTGTCTAAGTAAGTCAAAGCACGTTGCCTCAATTCGAAAGGGGTTCGATTCACTTTGGTTAGTCAACGTTTCTCTACCCGGAACAATCCTATGTTTTATGAGCCTATCTTTTTATGTTATCTTGATTTTACATGTGGTTTTAAACTTGATTCCTTGTTTGTTTCGAGACTTTTACACAAATTGCACGTACGTCCATAATCTAAAACATTAATAATCATAATCTCTCAAGATCAAACTAAATTTATGATGCTTTACTCGTTATGATAAACTACGTGGAATCTTGCTTAAACTATGGGAAACATGATTGAACGTGATAATATGTGAAACTACTTGATTAATCTATGTGGAATGTGCTGTTGTGGGTAGCAAAACACTATATGTAACATGGCACCGAATGATGAGACAGAAGTAACATGGACGAAACATGGTGGATACGCCGCTGGTACTTCCTATATATAAGTGTTTCCGACATGTTACCAACTTTCGTACCACATGCCATGCGAAATTTGGTGTTTTGCAGACCGGTGTTGAGAATGTTGAACGTTGAACTATGTGAAACTATTTGCTTGGTCTATGTAACAGGTTGAAGAGCAGGAAAATGATGGAGTGTACTGTTATGGTTGGCAAAACACGACACGTAACATGACACCGAAAGACGAGACGGACGTGACATGCCCGAAACATGGTGGATACGCCGCTGGTACTTTCTATATATAAGTGTTTCTGACATGATACCGAACTTTCATACCACATTGTGAGTGCGCTAGGAGTCGGTTATTTCGAGATGAAGAACGTGGTAGAATCGATCAATACAGAGGTGAGGAATCCCTCGGCATCGTCAAAGAGTAATCGACAACGATATCAATGATTAACTTGTTCATTCTCATTCAATGATCTGAAAGTACAAGGTTCCTGATGAAAATTGAACCAGCTTCGCTACAGAAAACTGACAAAAGGTTCTAAACAATTACCCCTACATCTCTATTTATAGGCATCATGGGAGAGGCGGTGTCATCCGGTCGAAGGGTCATCCGATTGGATGGCCATCCTTCCGGATGACCCAAGTCATCCGACCGGATGTCTTTTACATTTATCGTTCTGCTCCCATTTCGTCTAGTTACAAAATAACATACATACAAAACTGTACAACGACACATACAAGACAAAATACATAGACTCGATACAGACGAAAACTACAGACATATTGCACTAACAGTCTCCCCCTTGGATGTAGATGTAGTCTTCCTTCCTGCATAGTGTTGCGTCTTCCTGTTGCGCCTGCTAGATCTTGCTTTCTCTCTCCTTTTCTCTGCTCGTTCAGCTAACATCTTTCGCCTTTTAGGCCTTCCAATCTCGTTCTAGTACTTTCTGTACTCTGGATCTCCATCTCGCTTTATATCCCACCTTGGTATCTTGTTCTCTTCAGATTCAATTGGTGTTTGATCAGTTGGAGGAAGCCTTTCAAATTTTCTGCGTCCAAGAACTGCTGCTCTCTCTCTGATCTTCTTGAACTTCTCGCTTGTCTTCTCTTTCTTTATGAACTCTTCCAATTCAATGTCTCTGAACTTTGTCTGCCAGTATCTACCAGAGTTTATATCTTTCGCGAAACATAAATTTACCATCTTTTGATATTGTTGTGTCTGTGCTCTGTCTGGTCCATCATACACAATCTTGTTAAAGAATAAGCAATAAATATCCTTCTTCGAGCAGTTCACCAACCACATAGGATCTAACACATTTATACGTCTGGTTTCTCCTGTCTTCTAATCAAATAACGATATCACTGCTTCCGCTGTGCTCTGATTGTACAACCAACCTTGAAAATCTTCGTGAAAGTCTTGTTCCATTGCACGTAGTGGCATATACTTTAAGCATCTGGGAGGCTTTATCTTCAGTGTAATGTCTTTCTCTCCCGTGACTAGATCAAACGTTACAACTTGTTTTGGAAAATGAGGTTTCCAGTCAGGAAATTTGTTCTTTCCCTGGAGCTTTATGTAATTCCACAGCTTCTGATCATGCGTCTTTACATCAAGACCATAGTAGAATTGTTTGATGTTCTTTGTCTGCACGAGCTCCTCCACATCCCACCATGGGAGTGTTTTAATGTCAGAAAGAAATTCGAAGTATTGAAGTCCATGTTCTCATCGTATAGCATACACATGAAGATCTTCAAGATAACCCCATGAAAGAATATCGCCCAGAGATTTATCTGGATGATCCGTGAAATACTGGAGTGGCCTTTTATACTTCCTCTCCTTAGGCATCACCTTGAACCATCTTTTTCTGCCTTCTAATAACTCTTCCTGTGGAACAACCTCAGGAATACCTTCAGAACTTATTCTTTCCACCACTTTCCTCCTTACTTCATCTTCATTATGTGACTTAAACATTTCAGCAAAGGTAGGAAAGGTATCATCAACACCCGAATAGTGAAAGGGTATGTCTTCATCAGAAATATCAGATCATTCTTCAATGATTACATCTTTGAAGTTATCTGTTTCATTTGCAAACTTGAACGTATATTCCCTTTCAGGCGTTGGAGGGATATCATCTTCAATATCAAACTTTAAGTTCCCATCTTCCATCCCCAACTCTTCTAACATCAACTCTCACGTCCTAGGCTCCTCTAACTCCCCCTCAAAAGATTAATGCAAGTAAATTACTTTGGGTTGAGTTAGGAATACCTGGTCACCCGCATGTTGTTTTCCAGAAGACGAAGCCTCATGATGCTGATCTTCCTGTTGTTCATTCAATTGGCCGTTCAGGAAGTCGTCAAGAGTATATTGAGTAGTCGGCTTCACAACTAATAATCCCGTTGCCCCTTGATCATCATCATCATCATCATTATCATTGTTGGGATCATAGTTGTCAATGTCTTCCAACAACTGCTCTAACTCTTCATCTTTTAACTTTTCCTCTTCCTCTTATGACTTTTCTCAATAATCTTCCTTCTATCAAGCTTGATTTCCTCAAGAGTTACATCGATCACGTCACCAACAACTATCATAGCATGTGGGTTTGAATTTATAGTACCTTCAGCTTCAGATTGATCTTCTTGGCTAGAAGACCCAATAATTTCTTCATTATCAACAACAACACTTTTCTTTTTCTGCTTCGCCTCTTCAGCCAACTCCTTTTCCCTTTCAACTCTTCTTTGTTCAACCCTTTGAATCTCTAAATCATTATACACAACCTGTAAATTGAATCCAAGCTTTTGTTCTATCACAGAATACAACATATTCAACTGTTCATCTTTCACAGCTTTGTCTGCCCTTAAGGCTTCAATTTCTTGTCTTAACACCTTGCTTTCATTCGAAGACGTCTCATGTAATTCACCGATCATTTGATGCAGTGTCTTGTTAGTTTCATTCATTAGCTCATACTTTTCATTCACTTCATCAAACTCTGCAATGATTCTATCAATGACTTTGGCTTGTTCTTCATAATCGTCAGACAACTGATCAATTCTATCAGCATGATCATCCACAGCTATCTTCAATTCAGCATTCTCTGCTTTCATTTTTTTCAAGCTTTTCTTTCAATTCATCACGCTCAGCTTCTGTCTTAGCCTTTGCCTTTTCAAGAATACTGACTTTCTTCGTCAACACATTGATCTTTCCTTCATTGAATAAATCACCAAAATCATCCAAACTTATAGGCCCTGGTACAAGATTACCAGGAAACGTAGGAAAACCTTGGCTTGAGCTTGATGTAGTGGCCTTCTTTGCAGATGTCGGTTCTTTAGGATCATCTGGAATATGAATAGTTGGATTGACTGGTGGTGGTGGTGGTGTAGATTGCCTCACACCCATGAACTCCACCTCTTATTCTTGAACATCAATCTTCTCGACATTCTTTTCAACCCTTTCATACTCTGGACTTTCAGGTGCTTTCTTTTCAACTTCAGGAGTTTGAACTTACTCAGCTTCAGGACCCTTTGTTGTATCAACCTCTAGAGCTTTAATGCTTTCAACTTAAGGCACTTGAACACTTTGAACTTATGGAATTGTTGTAGTTTGTTGTTCAGCAACATAATATCTTTTTGCTCTAACACTTCTTAAAACAACTCCAGTTGGTCTTGCCTTGAGTTTCTTTAAAACTTTCTTCTTTTTCTCTTGAGGTGTTGGAATAAGTTGTGTAGGTCCTTCTCGAGGATGAGATAAAACCTTATCCTTGTTATATCAAACACACTAGCGAGTGCGGAATCCAAGCTAGCATGCAACCGAGACTTTATACGAGAACAAGCACAAACACAACACACAACATTCAACGATTAACACCACTTGTATTAATGCGTATGAAAGGTTCGGTTACAAGTCCAATGTTCACAGATGTATTCTGCAAACTCTCAAAGTTCTCTCGTGTGTGTGCTCTCAACAGAATGCTCTCTCTCGTCTAACCTCTCTTGTCTAATCTGTCGAACTGAACACAACACATGGGTATATATACCCGACACAGCAGGTCTGGTCGAAGGATCAGACAGATTGATCGACAGATCATCTGTCGACCAGAAAGCCCATCGAAAGATCACATTCACCACGAAGGATGATATCCTTAGAGGTCTATCCTTCGTGGTCTATCTTTCGAGCTCATCATCGAAGGATATAAAACAATCCTTCGATGACACATCCTTCGACACAGCCAGCTTGCAACATTTCTCTAACTGTTTGGTCAAGTCAAACCAGGAGGATGGTTGACTTGGTCAAACTTACATCAACCTTACATTAAAGACATCGTTTTGTATCATGACGAAATACAGACAAAGTACAGACACAAGTGCACCAACAAACTCCCCCTTGGCTGTAGCTTTGTCTCGATCTTCGTGTCTTCAAGTCTTCAAGGCCGAGTCGAACCGAGCCGAGTCGCGTCCACACAAAGTGCATCAACAAACTCCCCCTTGGACGCTACTCGTGATGGTTCGTCTTCTGTCACATTCAAGTCGGAGGATCTTCAAAGTCTTCACGCGTCATAAGTAGAAAGTGTATCAACAAACTCCCCATTTAACTTAGGTAGTGTGTCAATAAACTCCCCCTTAGATTGAACTCTCCATTGAGTCATCCTCGTGAATCTTTTGACTTGTCAATTCTTCAGATCCTTGTGGTGTTGATGAAGGGACAGCGGCAACTCGATCATTTTATCCTTTGAGTGCCTCCACTTCGTGTCTTCATTCCAAAGCTTTTCATCGAACATGTTCTCCTCGCCTTTAGCATCTGCACATGCAAGAAAGCTAAACGCATAATGAGAACAACCGCTTGGAATATAGTTAACATTTAAACTAACGACACATATGAGATCAAATCTCAATCAAACACCAACCGATAGCAGTTTGAAAGTTTAGAAAAGTATTCATTTTAATCCTTTAACTTTCAAAACTCGTTAACTTCGACTGTTTATGAAGATGCAATTGTTTTCCAGCTTACGATCAGGATTTTGGATAGGATAGACTCGAGTTCCAACATCGGTCAATCAAAAATAATCTAGAAGAAAAATCTTTTTGGATTTTAAAAAGTTTATATTAAAACACACCTAAAATCTTTTTGGAATTTTTCATTCTTCAAAAGTAAAGACGGAAAGCAATAAATAGATATTTACAACGATGCATAAACAGGAAACATTTAATAAATATTTACAGACATTCTTTTTGCGAGTTTCGAGGGTAAGAGAATCATATCAGTGTACGGTCATGCCAAAAACACTCTCTTTGTTCAGTTAATTAACATTAAGATAAGCATCCTATAACAATTATCGGTATTGTTGTCCACTTAAGCTCAACTTATCATTTGAAATCATGGCGAGGGGATACATTAAGGTATAATTTATACTTACCGACCGGTGTTCATCCACATCACGACACATTCCCGTATCAAGGTATGCACGAGGGTTCATCTTACCGGTGAGTATACCGATTATCATCTGTTTGACCGTATATGATGTGAGATTCTCACTTATTTTGATTTGAAAACAAGCCCTATGTGATATAATCACTTATTGATGAGGAACTTGATTTTCATATGCATGAAGGGCACAGGAGCAAGTCTGTGAACAGGTCAGTACTTTCGTACAGCAGAGAGACGAACTTGACTCCCGGATAAATGTGATATATTATCACTTATTTTGTTTGGACATGTGATTGTTGATCACTTATTGAGGTCGTATGCAATATGTACACGTATGTATGGTATCATGGAAGATCTAGACTTGCGTCCCCGTTATTTTTCGGTAAAAGATACAACCATGATACCCAGATGATAAGCAGCATAAAGACCGAATATCTCAGAACCTCGGCAATCTCTCAAACGAAATTTCGGTACTAAGACCATATGCCAATGAATGGTTCCCACCCAATCTTCAGTCGGATTTAAGTTTATATCACCCTGCACACTTTAAAATGATTGTGAGCCTACCGATACATCTTATATAGAGCTGCTTATCGTTTTTCATTTAAGGTTTAAAGAGGTTTGGACAGACCACTGATGTACTATCATTTTCTCTTTTGCTCGCCAGGAAACTCATTTTTGTTTTTCTATTGTTTTTGTGTTTTTGAAATTTTTCAATGTTTTTGGATTTTTCAAAGTTTGGATTACTCCCCCTAAAATCAATAAACTAAGACAAAATTTAAACACAAAGGTATTTACAAAAAAAATGATTTTCCGATGTCGGTTAACTCATGTTTTACCTCAATGCCGTTTACCAAAATTAAGTTGTAATCAGAAATGATTTAGCGAATTTTGGAAAAATCAGTTGGCATGTCGGTAAGCGGTGCGGACCATGACAACATTGTCTGGTCAAAGAGTGCTGAACGAGATAACAATTCACAAAGCAGCTTAAATATCGACAAGTATAGGAGAGATTAGAAAGTTTAAAACCGTATCCTGCAACTGCATCGTGCATTGCAAGGAATCTGAGTGCTCTCCCAAACTGGATATCCACCCGGTGTGGATTTCAAAGTCGATTTTGCAGCTACTGAAATCCCTTCACAGCAACAAGATCAAAAGCCTTTGGGTCCGGCTGGTCTTCCACACTGCACCAGCGAAGGTTTTTGTCTTTCTCTTGTGAAGTAGTGTGTGGTTGTTCAACCCATGCCAAGGCATCCGCACACCCAGTTGGTTTGTTCAACAAACACATTTTCTTCAATCACACCACGAAGAAATGTACACTGCACGTTCATCTTGTAGATTGTTGAACTTCAGTCGTGCTGCAGGTGCGTACATTTTGATTTGAATTTATCCCGGGGACCCGATCAAAGCCTTGAACATTCACATTTTGAAATGATTTTCATTTTGTCGAAGCTTTTCACTCTCTTTCAACAGACATTTCTTTTTCTTTTCCTTTTTCTCTCCATCAAAGGCAGCAATTTCTTCTGTTGCCTATTTTATGCAAGGATGTTCCACTATCAACAATCTTTCGACTATCGAAAGTTCCTCCTGGAATATCCTACACACTCACTCAAAAATTAGTTGGAGAGAGGGACCCAAGCCTTTGTGGACTTGGGTCGTCCTTGATCATCAAGAAAAGTGATTTCAATCACTTGATGATTAGGAAAAAAGAACCTGTGGTGCTCCCCCTGACTGAATTACCTGTTTTTGTTTCCAAGCTGTTTGTCCTTTACCAGTATTTGTATTAATTGTTTTAGCATTTACTGGTTTTACATTTTTAGGTTTTGCTTGAACAGGTTTTTCTTCTTTGACCTCTGTTTTTAAGGCCTTTTCAATTACCTTTTGATTCTTTTGTTTTAACTTCTTTTCCCTTTCTTTCAAGACACGTGGGTCTTGTTTCGGGGAAAATGATCGTTTTTGGTAATTGGTTTCTTGGGGAGCACTTGTTTTTGCCTTCAACTTTTGCAGGTATGGGCAGTATCTTACAATATGCCCAATTGTGCCACACTCAAAACACATTCTCCGCTCTACAAACCTCGGAGAAACATGTTGATGATCAGACGGAGAACCAGACAATGAACTTTGTGATCTAGACGTGCTTGGACCTAAATCACCTCCGTTGGTGTGTTGGGTGTAGTTATTCTGATCATTTCGTTTTAAAATTCTAAATTGTTTTACAAAATCAATGTTAGATTTATCCTGAAATGTTTCAAGTTTATCTGAACCCGTGGATCCAACAAAGTTCACTATCGGTTCTCTTTTCTTGACAGGAGCTCTTTTGTTTTGCACCCATTGTTGTTGAACCTTAGGTGCTTGAACATTCTTGTTCTGAGCCTTCTTTCCCTGTACCTTACCTTTTCTGGAATTGACTTGTTGTTTTCGCTCAACTTGTAGTTTTTGGTTTCCGTATTGTTTTCTAACTTGTTCACACGGAATTGGATCACATTGAGTGACGGTAACTTTGCCACTTTTGTTCCCCAAAAACTTATCAGTGCATCCTTCAAAAATTTGCTCAATTAAATCTTGATTTACATTTTTAATTGGAAAATCTTTGTTAGAGTAGATTTTGCTATCTCCTTTGAGCGTGTACAACAAGTTACTCCCTTCAAAACTTGATACACTCGGCTCCATTTCTTTTGACATTTCAGTCTTACTCGGTTTCACTGGTGGATCACACAGGATGTGATTCTCGATTGGAATATCTGTTGTAACCGAGTTAGACTGCTGGTTCACAATTTCATCAGATTCATCATCCGAAGAATCAGTATCCTCAACAACGGGAGGACTCTGTTCCTTAACACACGATGAATCAGTCTCATTCTCAGATTCAGATTGACCCGAGGATGATGTACCCGTTGTGAACCCGAGGCCTGCTGCAAAGTCATCTAGACCGAGTGGCACAGTAGGTTCAAAACGGGGCATATCCTCGTCATCAGGCAATTTTGAGTAATTGTGATTCATTGGGGGAGGACATGATTTGAATCCCATACACTTCTTATCCCCCTTTTTCTTTTGAACATCAATAATGTGATCCAACACATAGCGGGAATTGGAATAACTTTCCAATTTCTGCTTGATTGTTTCACATTCACATCGAGCGGTTGCCAACTCTACCATCTGCTTTTCAATTGTGTCTATAAGATCATTGTTAGCATGTTGTTTTCGCAAAACAGCTTTTTGTAATTCTGAAACATCATGTCTTAATGACGCAATTGTTGTTTTAAATTCCTTTTCATTTCTGGTTAAAAACAAGTTAGCTTCAGTTGCTTTAGCAAGATCTACAATCAATTGTTGATTGTGTTTGTGTGTGACTTCAAACTGACTTTCCTTTTCTGCATATTTAACATTTAAACTATCACACTTTTCACAGCTAACTACAGTGGGTTCATCGACACATACCTGACCTGATGAACTGTCGACATTAGCCATAAAGGCTGAATGGAGAGAAGACAAAGAGTAAGCAGCTTGATCCATCAAATTAGATCTTCTTTCAGTTCCTGCTGCAGCTTCTTCCAAAAGCTCATCAGTATTTGCATCGACTGACGCACTCGATGTCTCATCCACATGATCATTTCCTGAAGTCGAGGATTCTTCATCTGAGCTTTCACTATAACCAGAACTGTCTTCATCTTCAGAAGATGCAACACCATTGGTGGAAGATTCTCCACCACTGGCGTGCTTTAAATCCTTTACGACTTCAGCAAAACATGCTGTTCCACCATTTCCTCCTTCTCCAAGCTGAAGCGACCAATCACAACCCTCATCTATTTGAACCACCAGCCCCCGGTTGGCATTTGATGACCCTGCTTGGCCTTGGTTGTTGACAGGTATCAACGTACGAACATTGTTCCCGTTCTGGTTCTGCTGGTTGCCTTGATTTCTGAACGGATTTTGATTTCCATGCTGAGCTGGTCTTGTGCATTCCCTTTTGAAATGACCCCGTTCGCCACAGTTAAAGCACTTGACAGCTTTCTTGTCGAACCCATACTTGGTGTCTTTCTTGTGTTCCAAGTTGGTTCTTCCCGTCCTTTCCATAAACTCCTTTGCTCTTCGAATTGCACTAGCAAGAGCCCATTTGATATCCATCATTTCAAACTCTTCTTTATCCACTTGCTGATAATCTTCATTGGTTAGATTGATATTCCCAATCTGACCTGCGATCAATCCACTATAAGCACTAACCAAGGTATTCAACATCTCCATATGCTCCTTGGCTACTTCGACACTGACTTTGGAAAAGTTGGAAGTGTCTAGTCTGACTGTGTTAGGATTGGAAGTGGCTTGAAAGTTTGAAGAGCTTCCATAAAACCCTTGCTGTTGTGGTTGTTGCTGCTGAGCTGTCGGTTGCACATTCGGTCCTGAATACATCATCGTGTATGCTGAAGGATCAAACTGATCTGTTGTCGAAGGTCCGGTGCTTGAGATGAAAGCTGTTTGAAGCTTCGCGTGTTGAGAAGCTGGTTTTTCTCCACTGATACCTCCTGCAATCCCAAAGTACATTTCTGGATTTTGAGGAGTTTGTGTTCTTTTTGCCTTCAGCTTTTCTTCTACATCCTTATTCTCCAATCTTTGAATTAATTCCTAAACGGTGATTGTTTCTAAAACACCATTTTCTTTGAGAATTTCAAGATAACTGCTCCACTTTGCTGGTAAGCTATCAGCGAATCTCTTCACCAATTCTTGTGGAGTGGCAGTGACTTTAAAAGCAAACATCTCGCTCAACAAGTGATGGAACCTTGTAGATAAGTCTGCCAAAGTCTCATTCTCCAAACACGTGAACCCTTCAAACTCTTTCTTCAGTAATTCTTGCTTGATCTTTCTAGATTGAGCATTTCCTTCACACCGTAACGTGAGCATATCCCACAAGCTTTTAGTAGTCGTGCAGTAAACAAACTGATGGTAAATGTCTTTATGGAGAGCTTATGTGAGAATCATTAATGCCTTCTTTTCTAACTCAAACTTCTTTTTATCTTCTTCAGACAAAGTGCTGTAAGTTTGTGGATTAGATCCTGCAACTTCCAACTCATTTTCAAAAGCTGTGAAGAAGCACATCCATAGATCTTGACCTTGTCCCTGAACATAAGTTCTCAGCCTTTCTTTCCACCATCCCCAATCATTGATGTGATTTAACTTTGGCGGTTTTGTGCTTGTACCAGTTTCACTGTCGTTCTGCATCATAGATTGAATGCTGTTGCTTTGATTTGTGACCAAAGCCCATTGATTTGCAGTTATCATTGCAGCTTGAGGTGGGGCAATAGCTCGCATCCATGCCGTTTTGTCGAAATCAGACGTAGATTGCGTAGATTGCATAGCTGATGATTGTGGAGTCGAAGTTATTTGAGTCCACGCGGTTGGATCCCACTGACCGTTTGTTCCCATTTTATGAAAATTAATATATTAAGCGAAAATTGATTTAAAATTTGAAAAATAAGTTTTCTCCTTTTAAAAATTTAATTTTCACAAAGTATGTTAAAATCTCGAAGGATCACAACCAGCCGAAAGATCAAGAATCGAAAGACCTGAAAAGCACAACCTGTTAAACGTAAACAAACAAGGATCGAAAGATCAACACCTGTTCGAAGGATCAACAGTGTTCGAAAGATCACTGTTGAGTGTCGAACAATGTTTTTCGAAAGATTCTCCAAACGAAGGATCCTTATCTTTCGAAAAAGGACTGTAGACCGAAAGATGAACACGAAAGATGACTTCGAAAGACTTCCCAATCGAAGGATCCTAGTCTTTCGAAAATGAGCAGAAGACCGAAAGATGTATGTTTCGAAAATATTCCTTGGAACGAAAGATAAGTCTCACACTTCGAAGGATGCTCGAATGATGACTATCTGTCGAACCTCCTTTGGTCGAAAGATAATCTTTCGACTTCGAAGGATATCTTTCGATCGGTTCTGACACAGTTGACAACGAGTGACAGGTTGGGGAAAAGTTGATGGGTTGGTGAGAACTTTCGGCAGAAAGTATGTTCAGACCATATCTTTCAGGTCTGAACATGCAGGTTTTCACCAACCGGGTAATGATCCCAATATTTTAATCAAAATACAACTTCCAACACACAAACACTTTGAAATTTGAAAATTTTAAGATCAAAAGTGTAAAATACCAAGAACACTTAAGATATCGGTTGAAGATAAGAAGAACAAACCCAGAAATATGAATATTTCTGCAAACCGACAACAAACCGAAACCCGATTTTAACAAGTTTTTCCAGAAAAAATAAACTACAAACACCCGGAAAACACCCAAAAACACTCGGTTTTAACAAGGAGAAGAGCCAAAGCTCTGATACCACTTGTAGGTCCCTCTCGAGGATGAGATAAAACCTTATCCTTGTTATATCAAACACACTAGCGAGTGCGGAATCCAAGCTAGCATGCAACCGAGACTTTATACGAGAACAAGCACAAACACAACACACAACATTCAACGATTAACACCACTTGTATTAATGCGTATGAAAGGTTCGGTTACAAGTCCAATGTTCACAGATGTATTCTGCAAACTCTCAAAGTTCTCTCGTGTGTGTGCTCTCAACAGAATGCTCTCTCTCGTCTAACCTCTCTTGTCTAATCTGTCGAACTGAACACAACACATGGGTATATATACCCGACACAGCAGGTCTGGTCGAAGGATCAGACAGATTGATCGACAGATCATCTGTCGACCAGAAAGCCCATCGAAAGATCACATTCACCACGAAGGATGATATCCTTCGAGGTCTATCCTTCGTGGTCTATCTTTCGAGCTCATCATCGAAGGATATAAAACAATCCTTCGATGACACATCCTTCGACACAGCCAGCTTGCAACATTTCTCTAACTGTTTGGTCAAGTCAAACCAGGAGGATGGTTGACTTGGTCAAACTTACATCAACCTTACATTAAAGACATCGTTTTGTATCATGACGAAATACAGACAAAGTACAGACACAAGTGCACCAACAAATTCGAAAGATCAGACAGTTCGAAGGATCCAACATATGTTTCGAAAGATGAACAACTTCGAAAGATCAGACAGTTCGAAGGATCCAACATATGTTTCGAAAGATGAACAACTTCGAAAGATGATCTGTCCCAACAACAACTTCGAAGGATCCAGATCTGATCAGTTCGAAGGATCCAACATATGTTTCGAAAGATGATTCTGAAACAGGGGTTACGATTGTTCTGCTGATTGTTCATCGATGATTGAAGATGGTGTCTACTGTTGCGCTGTTTAGTATGATGTTGTCGACTGGTTGCTGGGTATCGAAGAGAGAAGGAGCTGCTGCTGATTGTTCATCATCGAAGAAGAAGACCTGATTGTTCTTCGAGAGTGGACTTGATAGCGGCTGCAGCTCTTGTATCGCAGAGAAGATGGCAAAGTTGGCTGTACATCACTAATGTCGGCATATTTCATATGTTTGGCAGCTAGGGTATAATGATCTGGCCCACATGACGAAAATTTGAACGGTACAGTTGAATTTTGGGCCCAAATTTTTGTCACTTTAATTTCCATAAATTATTCATAGGACCGAGTTTCGTGACCGAAACCGTGATTCTTGTGAGATCGGTTCAAGACGGGAGAGATTAGACATGATAAACAAAAACAACTTTGTATTAATCCGGTAGTAAAACATTACAAATCGGCCCGATTACATGATAACCGAACTAATACCAAAGAAGTATACATCCGTGGAGAGACCAAGTGGTGATCTCTCCCGGTGAGGTCTCAAACCTCCTAAACTCTCCAAGTGTTGCAAATGGCAAGGGTTTTCTATTTATAGTCACACCCCTTGTCTTGCAAACACACACGGTCAAACAAATAACCCTCTCGTTTGACCACTTCAAACGAGCGGGTCAATACACGTTCGTTTGACCGCTTCACTAACTATTACAAATTCAACGTAAAATAATAACTAATCTATTCGACAAGCATCGGACACAAAATCTGCATCAACAAATTCCCCCTTGTCCGTTGCTGTCGAATGCTGAAAATGCAACTGCAATCGATCTTCAGTCAAGTATTCATCTTCTCTGTGTTAACAAATTCCCCCTTGACCGATGATCCAGGTAAGTAGTATCTTGACGCTCCTTGTAAAATATTTCCCCCTTAAAGTACGCGTATCCGTGTTGGGTGTTGTGCAATTTCCTCAATTGACCGATCTTCCGCTGATCTTCCAATACTCCAACCGGCATTTGATAAGGGTTCCAATCTTTAAGAACTGCATCAAGTCTTGATCTTGTCATAAGAACTCTATTTCATACAAGCATACTACATTGATAGAGATTTCTGGTGAACTGTCTTCTGTAAACCGTCTTTGTGGAATCGACCAAGTAATGCACTTTAATCTTCAGCATCAACACTCAGGAAAGTCAGCTAGACCAAGTGTATCCCTTGCAAGCTCAACCAGAATGCTTAGTTGAAATACATCCAGATCTCATTGTCTCGCCTTTGTGAAGTTGACCACGTAATGCACTACGGATCTTCAGCATCAGTACTCAGGAAGTCAGCTAGACCAAGTACATCGTTTGCAAACTCAACGAATTGAGTTACCCCCAGATCCCTGTAAAATCCCAAAGAAACATCAAACCCAAAACCGAATCCTGCAGGTCTTCAGTCTTGAACTATCAGCTTTCATAAAGATTCCCCAGGTCTTCAGTGAACAGCGCTTTTGTAACTACTGTAGACTTTAGAAACCTGTATTTTTCCGTGCAAAACCCTTCACGCTGGCTGGAGAATTAATTAAAATCCTCAAATATGTGTATGTGCAAAACATTCCACGCCGAACCGTTTGTATCACCAGAAAATCACAAACTCTACCACCTGTGATTGCGTTTAGAAATTTACCGAAGAAATTCAACATACGAAAATTTTTATCCCCCCATTTCTTTGGTAAGATTTCTAAACCTTAACAGATTCTCTCCACTTCAAAGAAACTGTCGTCAAATGTTCACCAATTCCCTCCACTGAGCGGAACTGTCGTCAATCTTCGTTGAATGTTCTTGGTTTTTCGAAAAATCACGAAAACGAATTTCTTCTTTGCATATGCTAGTTGAATAAGAACGTCCCCTAGTACCCCGTTGGATCCGACTTGTATCCCTCCAAAGACTTTGTGAACTCGTTAGGACCGGTATTGACATTCTAGGTTCATTCATTCGTTACCAAATGCGAGAATATGACAATAAACAAAAAGATTTCTTCGTTGCATATTCTAGTTGATAAGGAAATTTCGCCTAGTACCCCGTAGGATCCGACTTGTATCCCTCCAAAGACTTTGTGAACTCGTTAGGACCGGTATTGACATTCTAGGTTCATACGTTCGTCTTCAAATGCGAGAATATGACAATAAACAAAATGCTTTCGAACATTTTCGAATAACCGATAACAATCATAGACATTGACGTGCGGAAGTGAACATACCGTTTTGTTTTTGGCCCATAATAGTCGCGTCACCATTTTTGACATTTGCATCGGTAACCGTGACTACCCCACATTTTTCAAAATATCATCATCATTTTTTTTTAACAACATGCCGCATCATCCCGCGCGCTCCCAAAATTCGTATGAATTTGATGTTGAAATTTTGGAAGCCCGATTCAAATCAACTCTGCGAATACCCGACCTCCACTTTGCAAATCGCGTAACAATTTTTTTATTTTTTTTTACTTGTCTCTGTGATACCCTTCATCCAAAAACTCATGTCTTTTGTGAAAGGCTAAATGCTGGCCCACTAATAATTTTTGTGTTAAGTGGATCTACGAACAAACTAAAAACTAAATCCAAAAGCAATTAGTGAAGGCCACGAATTTTTTTAAAAAAAATTGAAAGCCCCACTAAAATTGAAGGCCCACTAAAATTGTTCATGAAATGCTTTGTAATGACTCCACTTCACTCTTCGTGGAGTTCTGTAGTTGGGGCCGACGAACAAAGACATTGGGCGATGAAGACTTATTCTCTACGGTAAGTGGGCCAGTTGGGCCGATGAACAATCATAAAACCCATGTAGACACAAACTTTCCAAACCCTATCCCCAACTTAATTTAAGTTGTCGACATCCAGCTTGTACGCAGACATCAACATCAGCCAACATCAGCCTTTCAACTCTTCTTCATCTATACACACATCACTAGAAACATCAAACCAGATCTCTTCTTCTTCGATATTTCTCAAACAATCAAAATTACTTTCTCTTCTCTTCGATTAACAGCAAAACAGCAGCCTCTATCTTCATCTAAATCTCTCTTCTCAATCTGCGATATACACCTCCAAAACCCCCCAAACATGCATCCCAAGGTCTGCAAATCACAGTTGCAGCAGCCCTGGTACCCTGCTATTTGAATCTGATATGTTCTGGATCAGATTACAACGACCCACAGCCATGAATCGGCACATAATCAGCTCAGTTTATCTGTTTTTGGGTTTGATTTTAGGCTGAAATGGAGGAATCAGTAGCGGATATTCAAGCTGAATCGAAGGTTCTACATCTGATGAAACCCTAAATCTCTGAAACAAAACCTTAACAGCATCTGTAGTACATACCAACAGCAGCCACAAACATCATCATCTACCTCCGATTCCACTTTCAAAACTCGAAAGATGAAAGGCCTTTTCGAAGGATCATCTTTCGATACACACATCTACGAAGGATCATCTTTCGATACATACATCCTGGTATCTTTCGATCCAGATCTGGATCCTTCGACCCAAAGAACATCCTTCGACCCAGAGAACATCCTTCGACCCAGATCTGGATTAAGCAGCCGCCAAGAACATCAAGAACACAGCACTGTTCTTATGCAGATCTTTTGACGAAAACATTGTATTTTTTTTATTTTTGATGATGATAACTTGATTATATAGGTGAAAAACATAAAACCGAACACTTGTTTCCGCACAGATCTGAATATTCGGGTCCAGATCTGAGTTTTTCTCATTTTCACCATTTTTAGATCTTGAACAAAAATCACGAAAATCACAGATCTAGAGCACATGTGACTTAGTAAACTGTTAGATTTACTAAATCGGGCACCATGGCTCTGATACCAATTGTAGGACCGAGTTTCGTGACCGAAACCGTGATTCTTGTGAGATCGGTTCAAGACGGGAGAGATTAGACATGATAAACAAAAACAACTTTGTATTAATCCGGTAGTAAAACATTACAAATCGGCCCGATTACATGATAACCGAACTAATACCAAAGAAGTATACATCCGGGGAGAGACCAAGTGGTGATCTCTCCCGGTGAGGTCTCAAACCTCCTAAACTCTCCTAGTGTTGCAAATGGCAAGGGTTTTCTATTTATAGTCACACCCCTTGTCTTGCAAACACACACGGTCAAACAAATAACCCTCTCGTTTGACCACTTCAAACGAGCGGGTCAATACACGTTCGTTTGACCGCTTCACTAACTATTACAAATTCAACGTAAAATAATAACTAATCTATTCGACAAGCATCGGACACAAAATCTGCATCAACAAGTTGAATCTTCTTCATCAGAATCCTTTTTCTTCTTTGGAACACCTTTGAACTTTTGCTTTCCAGAGATATACGATGTAGGTGCAATCATCGTTGGATCAACATCACTTTCTGTTGCACTTGAATCTAATTCAACAACACCTTCCACTTCTTTTTCTTTCAAACTTTCAGCTTCAATATTCTTTGCAGAAGTTTTAGCTTCCTTTCCAGCATCTTTTGCGACTTTAGCAGCTTTCGCATCCTCATTTTTCTTTAAGTAATCTTCAAGAGATACTTTCATTAGATCAACACCTTCTTGGATTACATCTGCTGGAGGAATCACTGTCTCATCAATCAACCTTGGAGGTGATTTCTTCTTTGTGGGCTCTGCAATACAAACATTGTATAATATTTAAATGAAGTATGTAAGAACCTTTCTGATGATTCCTGCTTTCTAGTTACCCTTGATTGCTACTTTCGGTGCAGTCACTGTTGGAGAAACCTTTGGTGTCCTTTTCCTTTTCCCATCCTTCAAAAACTAAAATCTTAACCTCTTTTCAGTCATGCCCCTCAAACTATCAGTTTCATCCTCAGAATTGCTATTTTCATGTCTCCAATAATCGTTCTCAGGTGCTACATAGTTTGGATTTTGAATCTTTCCGATCATTCCTTTAACTCTTAGTTCTTGATCAACTGTCAAACCTTTATACTTGTTCAATCTATTCAAGGTTTCACTACTCATATGATTCAAATTAAGCTCGTCAGCTGGATCCTTTGGAAGATTAGATATTTGATCATCCAATAACATTTGCACAAACCTTGGATACATAATGTATTTCTCACCTTTCACATTATCAACCATGTGATTGAATAACACCTGTGAGATGTTGTAAGGCCTGTTGAGCACCATACATATGATAATGTTCATTATATAATCAAATGTCTCGTCGTATACTCCTTTGTTGTGAGACAATGCGTGTACAACACAATGCACCATAAACTTGTATGGTCTGTAAAATCTGGACTTAATGTAACCCTTATCATTCACGTGTCCAGCATATCCCATCCTGAACCAAAATCCCTTACTTAGTCTTTCTAGAATGATGATTGGGTCGTTGTCATTGTCTTTCAGGTCCAACACCCTTCTCACATCTACCACAGTAAACTTAACTTCAAGATCTAAGTCCTTATCGTTCTTATCTTTCATTCTAACTGCCGAATATATTGTCTTTTCATTCTCGTTGTATCTCACCGACTTCCAGAACATTCTAACATGTGACTCATAACATTTATGTTTTTCCGTCAAAGCCTTAGCAATTCTACTTTCCTTTAAAAACGGTATTATCTCTTTGAACGGTTCCATATTCGGATAGTTCTCATCTAATATGCAGTAAATGTTGTGATTTGCAAGCCAATCAGTTGCTCTTGCCTGTAAAAATATCAACGTTAGAATCTGCACACATATCAAGATATAAAATGAAAATTTTCAAAAATGTCAAAAATTTTCTAACACGTTTCACCTCTCTACTCTATGCAGTACTGACTGATCGGATGGCCATCCGATCGAATGGTCATCCGATCGGATGAGTTTAAACATTTAAAGCTCACATCCTTCAACATCAGTGTCATGGAATGGATGGTCATCCGATCGGATGGTCATCCAATCGGATGATCATTCGATTGAAACAATTAAGAACAGTTCACCAATGAATGAATATCAACATGAAGGAGCACATGGATCGGATGGCCCTCCGATCGGATAGTCATTCGTTCTAAGTGTGATGAACAATTAGTCACAGACAATCATGAGAGTGTGTTTTGGATCGGATGGCCCTCCGATCGGATGGTTATCCGATCGGATTGTCATTCGATTGAAAACATAAACAACAGTTGAAACATAATGAACAGTTATGCAATGTGCTGAACATTTCAACAACAACACTAAAAAATCTCAAACACTTAGAAAATTATTCAAACACTAAGGTGTGCAATGGATTGGATGGCCCTCCGATCGGATGGTCATCCGATCGGATTGCCCTTCGATCAATCAACAAGAACAGTTTGAATGTCAACATCAAAATCAAAAATTTTCTAACATTTTTACAAAATTGATCACATATTCTCTTAAAGAAATGGCCGATAAACAAAACCCTATATTCAATTTTCTCCAAAACATCCTAGATTGGGTTTAATTTCACTTTTAGTACCTCGGTAGCTGACACCTCTACATCATCCCAAGTTCAAATCTAAGGTGTTATTGATGAAATTGGCTTGGTGAATCCATAGATCTAAGGCCGATGTTCCTAGATCTAAGTTCAATTTGCACTAAAATCATCAAAATAACCCTAGATCTAAGAAGACCTAAGAACAGTTACCGCTGACACCTTTTAAACATCAAATACATAAAATTGAACGGTTAAAATAAAGAATCTTACCTTTCCCATAGTGAGTGATGTGTGAACCAACAATCCTATGTATGTAGAATGGCAAGAATGAGTGCAAAGATCAAAGATTGGTTGAGAGAAAATGTGAGAGTAACGAAGGGCGATTCGATCGAATGAGGTTGACCAGGACTGTTGACCCTTATATAGGATTGACCAACAGTCGGATGGTCATCCGATCGGAGGGTTCTCCGATAGGATTGCCATTCGATCCAAATCATCCTTTTTCAAAACTTTTAACTTTTTCAAAATTTTTCAAATTTTCAAATTTTATCTAATTTGGTCAGCTTTTAGATATCCACTCAAATACCTAGGTCCAAATTAATGACCCTAGTTACTCAATTTGTCTACCAAGTCCAAGTTAATGACCTTGGTTGACCCAAAACGAACTAACTCTTCTCAAACTTTTTCAACACTTTTTTCTGAAAAAAATGTACAAGTATCAAGTTAATGAACTTGTTTAAACGTTGAAATTCTCAAACAATCAAAATTAACTCCCAACCCAGTTGTTCAGCCCAGAAACTTCCTGCTTCGCTTCACTTTTGAGATTCTGAAGATCAGCTTTCCATCTTGGTTTGTCGAAAACTAAAGCAGAAGACAAAATCTTTCTGGGATTTTGAGAAAGTTAATGCTAAAACACACTAAAATCTTTTTGGGTTTTAAGCTAAACTGAAATGAAATGCTGTAAAGTAAACAGTAAACTATTTATAAACATATTTTTATGAGTCGTGTTAGAGGATCATATCAGCTGGCGACTAGTCACAGGTACCGTTGAGCTTAATTTCACACTAAGCTTTAAACAGTTCACCTAGATTGTCGATATACTGATCCTTTTAAATTCTTACATAAACTTCAACTTATTCAGGATACGAATTAATGTTTTAAGTACTTAACTTATGCGCGTGTCCCACCTCAGAATATACTCTCGTATCCAGATTTTTATATTCAGTCTCACATGTGAACATACTCAGATGATATCTGTAAAAAGGGTAGTGCGAGACCATGAGAGCTCAGGTTAGAAATTCCGTTCAGACAAAGAGATGATGGCTCGTCTTTAAGGTGTGTCCCACTTGTGGATCTTTTATTCAATAACACATGATTCGTATTTTGAAATGTTTGTCATTTTTGTGCAGAGGGGATGCATTAAAGATTAAAGTTGTGCAGAGTATTATACGAGGACTAGGCTATTGCTTGCGCAAAATCAGAAGTCCTGGTATAATACCCCACATATCATCAAGTACATAGACCTAGTATGTCAGAAATAGAAAATCTTTCAAACAAGATTTCAGGGGTTACATATATATCCGAGAGATGTTCCCCACGAAATAAGCAAGTTGTGATATTTATGTTTATATCCCGAAAAAGTCTACTAAATGTGTAAAAACCTATCAGCATATCATCAGTGAGACCGTTTAACGCTTTTAATCTTTACAGTTCTTTAGCATACTGTAATTGTCTAGCTGATGTACTATCATTTCCCCTTTTTACACAAAACTCTTTTTGGTTTTCTATTGTTTTTGGATTTTGAAAATTTTCTATGTTTTTGTATTTTTGCATTTTTTATTGTTTTTGTATTTTCTGAAATATACTATCTCCCCCTAAATACGAAAACAACTAAAAAGTCGACAAACCAAAGCAGTCTGCTTTTCAACATCCTCTGCTGTGGTTTTCTCATCAACGCCAAGAATTTCCTCTCCTTATGACAAAAGCTTCATACCATTCAATTTTAAGAGATGCTAAAAACGTGATTTATCAAAAGCTTTGGTATGTAAATCTGCCTTTTGTTCATCGGTGTGGATTTTATCTATTCGAATCAACTTCTTCTCGAAACAATCTCGGATGAAGTGATGTCGAATTTTTATGTGTTTAGTTTTAGTGTGATGTACCGGATTTTTCGTTATGTTGATTGCAGCCTCATTATCAACAAATATAGGAGAGGTAAGAAATTGCAAACTGTAATCGCGCATCTGTTGCTGGATCCACAGAATCTGCGAGCAGCAACTGCTGGCTGACACGTACTCTGCTTCACAAGTCGAAAGAGCAACAGAGGTTTGCTTCTCACACTGCCAAGTGACCAAGCGAGGTCCGAAGAATTGGCATCCTGCAGTTGTTGATTTTGCATTGATTTTGCAGCAACCGAAATCTGAGTCTGAATATCCTTCGAGCTTGAAGTCACCATCTTTGGGATACCACAACCCCAGGCTTGGGGTTCCTTTCAGGTAGCGTAGGATCCTTTTGACGATAGACATGTGCGAGGCTCTAGGACTCGACTGATATCGGGCCGTGAGGCATGTCGGGTACATTATGTCAGGTCTGGATGCTGTCAGGTACATCAACGAACCAATCATCAAGCGGTATAATGTTTTGTCGACCTTTTTTCATGTGAGATCAGGGTTGATACCGTGATTAGTTGCTAATGGGGTGGACTTTGGCGCCGTCTCGGACATCCCAAATTTCTCTAGAACGTCATAAACATACTTCGTTTGATGTATGAAAGTTCCCTCTAGCATCTGATCAACTTGTAGCCCTAGGAAGAACTTCATCTCACCCATTGACGACATCTCGAACTTCTGCTTCATCACTTTTTCAAATTCTTTGCAAAGCTCGTCGTTCGTTGACCCAAAAATAATGTCATCAACATATATCTGAACGATCAGCAGATGACCAGCGACTTCCTTAGTGAAGAGTGTAGCATCCACCTTTCCTCGGATAAAGCCGTTGGCAAGCAAGTGTTGAGAGAGTGTCTCATACCAGGCTCTCGGGGCCTGATGCAAACCATACAGCGCTTTACTCAGGAGGTAGACCTTGTCTTTATGTATCGGGTCGGTAAAGCCCGGTGGCTGACCGACGTAGACCTCCTCTTTCACCTTTCCGTAGGTGTATTTGGCCCATTTTTCGTTATGCACAAGGTGATTCATCTTACGTAGGTGTATTTGGCCCATTTTTCGATGCTACAACACTGACTCCTTTTCGGTAGTTTTTGATACGAAAAACTGAGGGTGACCCGTGGTAGTCGTAGCAACGCTCATGTCCAACACGTACAAATCGTTTACCCTTGGTGCTTGCATGATGATCCACTCCTCGGGAATAACAAATCCCGGCTTCAGAATCAGACACTCCTTATCAGTAAAATGAGTTATGTACATCCTGTCACAAATCTGAGAAATGTTGAGAAAATTGTTCTCCAGCTCTGGTATGTAGTTGACTCTTTCAAATGTAACGACGCCATTTGATAACGTACCCTCCCCGATAATACGTCCTCCTTGGTTTCCCGCGAAACCGACATAACCACCATTGAAGACTCTAACGTCGTATAGAAGGGTCTTTCGCCCTGTCATGTGTCGGGACATTCCACTATCCATAATCCACTTCGAGATAGATCTTGGGAGCTCCTGCACATTTCACATTCAATTAGTTAGAAGTGGAAGCAACCCAAGCCTCCTTTGACTCGGGTAGCTCGACGTTAATGTGGGTTTTCATTGTGTACAGTGGTGGGAAGTTTTCATTGTTCATTTTCAAACTTTCTTCGGTTCCAACCTCAACCTTTTTATATAGAAGAAATTCGTCATTTTTTAGGTTGACCAGATGGTTGAACCTTTATTGCAACATACTTCTTGCCCGGCGGGGTCGAAAAAGTTTGTTTCTCAAGCTTTTTGTTAAAATCCAAAGGTACATTCATCTTAACTGGTTTAGTTGAAGATGATTGTTTCGCAGTGTCAGAAACCTTTGGTTTTGACTCATCTGATGTCTTTGCTTGAGATTTTGGCTTCCATGTTTGTTGTGGAGAAGCGACCCTTTTGTAAAAATGATCATTTTTCTTTACCAACTGTTTAACGGGTTCAGATTTGATTTTATCATGTTCAGATTTTGAAATTTTCTTCTCAACAAACATAGGCGCTTTCCTTTGACATCATTTTTCTTTTTCGGATTCTCAACAACCACAGACATAGGTTTCAAGTTGGTACACTTTCGTGCAATGTGACCAACTTGATTAAATTTGAAGCAAGTACGGGTGTCAACATCCCGACTTTTACCTTCAGTCTGCGGCTGTGAGGCCCGTCTTAGCAAGAAATTCTTCATTCGTTTTTTAAAAGATTTCCGATTCTTGTTCGGAAATTGAGCTTGAGCTCTTCACAAACACTTTCTTTTCAACAAACTTTTTTTCTGAAAGTTCCTTTTCGGGTAATTCTTACCACCCTGATATCCACCCAACCATCTGTTTTGATTGTTTTTGTTAAAGCGAGGTGGCACAACAGGTTTCTTGTAGTAAGATTTATCACATTCAAAGTTTAGAAACCTCTTGGAACTTGTCAAACCCTTAACCTCAGAAACATCGATCTCAACAAGTTTGAAAACTTTCTTCAGTTTATACACATTCACATTCTCGATTGGAAACTCAATATCCGAGTACAAGTTATCACAACCGTTCATCTTGTACATGAAAAGAGTCGGTTCATCACTTAAGTTGTTCTGGGACTTAAGTTTTGGAATGTAATTGTTTAGAAAACATTCATCCTCTTCGACTGTGGAATCACGGTCTGATTTTAGCACATTCTCAACAACATTTTTCACAACTTCAGATTGAATACTGTCCTCATCAGATTGTGAAGTGAATGTGACATCAATGTTTTCTGGCAAGTTTTCAACGTCTGTTTTCTCATTTGATTCAGATTCGTTAGCCAACCCATATTTTTTCTTTGTAAAATTGTTGCACATGGGTGGTGGAACATTATGATAACCCACCCCTATTCCATCTGAGTAAACATCCTCACCAGCTTTGTTCTTCCCGATTGGTTTGGGAACTATATGCTGAAGAACAAAGCTAGCGGAGTTATAGCTCGTCAGCTTTAGATTTATTCTCTCATTTTCGATCTTAGCTTCTTGGTATTGAAGCTTGAGATTCGCGATCTCATCCAGTTGCTGATTTATCAGTTTTTCTTTCGCTTGAAGAACTCCTGATAAATGAGTATTTTCTTTGTGAGTTTTACCGTTGCGTTCATCTGAATCTTTTACCGTTCTTTTCAACTTGTCAAAATTTTCTGAAATTTTTTTGGTTTTCAAGAATCAATTTCTCATTTTCTTTTTGAAAACGTTCAACATCACTTTTATCTTTTTCAATCTTTTCATTTAATTCTTTGATTCTTTCATTTGAAGCTTTAACCAGTTTATCTCGACTTAGAATTTCTTTATCGTTTATACCAATTTTTTATCAGCTCCTGGATTCTCTTGTTTGAGAGATATGCATGTGTGTTGCAGACTTTGCACTCTTTCGTGCAACCTATGCAAACACTTTCGGTTTTAGCAGAATCAGCCTTACCTGATTCGTTTTTCGAACCACTACTACTGACCTTTCTTGATAACTCAGAACTAGAAGGAGACTTGGAATCTACCTCAAGTGCTTTCGCCATTAGAACTTCGTCTGCCATCTTTTTCAGATTCTTGGATGTCATCTCCTTTGCAGTGTCGATGATCCCTTCATCCACTTTCTTTTGTTCCAGGGACTTTAACCATCTTTCACGACTCTCTTGTTTGAGTCTTTCCTTCTCGGCTCTCTTTGCTGCGTCTATCTTGATCTGTTCTTCAACTGGCGGGATTGATTTCATGATAGTTTCGATATCAATTGTTGATGGATCAATGCAAATGTTGCCCTTTGGATCTAAGTAACATTCACGATCCGGATCCCACCTTTTCGCCTTTTTGGCTTCTTTGTAGGCGTCGTAAATCTTTTTCTTCTTTCTTTGTGCCAAAATCCTTTCTCGGTTGTATGTAGACTCTGGTGCTGGTGGTTCAGTAGTTACCATAAATGCCTAACCAACCGCATCCTCTTCCGGAAAAATTTCACTCCAATCAAATCCCTCATCATCCTGGATAACCGCCAAAGCTCTAGATTTTTCTTTTGGAGTTTCCTCAATCTATTTCATCTTTGGTGGCTCCTCACATTTTCAATGATAAACGACTTTCCTATAATAATCATCGTGAAAAGGATTTGCTGTCTCATCAGCTGCAGAGTTTCGACATTCTTGTTTGAAGTGGCCTTTCCTATAATAATCATCGTGAAAAGGATTTGAAACAAGTCACCCTCGATTTGTCGAAGCCAAGCTTCGTTGAAGGACCTCCAATAGAATTTCTCCCGGTAATTTCCATAAACCTTTGTGCTCTTCGAATCACACTTGCCATGCACCAGCGTATATCAATCAGCTCCATCTCCTCTGGATCTACTTGGTCGTAGTCCGATTTGGTGAGATTGGTGTTCCCAATCTTTCCAGCAACTAAGCTTTTGTACGACTCCAGAATCGATGCTTGGAATACCATCTGCTGCTTTGCTGTTTCTTCGTTGAAATTCTGTGCGTTGTTCAGATTAACAGCAATATTGCACTGGAATACATTCCTTGAAGCACTTTGTGGCTGTTTATTGTTCGATGCGGATGAAGAAGATGTATTAGAACCAGTTCTATGGTAACCGCTACTTGATGAAGAACCGCTGCTGGTCTTCTCTTGTGTCACAGCATTTGAGCTTTCAGCGCTAAAGGCAGTTTTCGGTGAAGTAACTTTGGGAATCATACTGCCCCGATAGTATAGATCAACGTTTTATTGATACGGCATGCTGCTCACCTTGTTCATCTTCTTTATCTCCAGCTCGTGACCTTCAAGTCGCTCAATGAACCAGTCTACCGTCATCTCTGCCATTGGCTTGGTGTTTTTGAGCACTAGACCGAAATATTGCCAGTCTTGCTCATTTGGCAAAGCCTCGAGCATTTTATCAACCATCTCATCCTCGTCTTTCTTGATTCCATATCTGATTAATTCTGCCTTTAGATGACAGAATCTTTCAATCATTTGACGCACGCTTTCGTTTTTCATACATGTAAACAAATCAAATTCGTTTTTCAACAGACTTTTCTTATTTTTTACTATTTCTTCACCTCCTGTACATTTCTTTTCAAGTTTACCCCATAAATGTTTTGAGGAGTTGTAATCAATCAGTGATATGATATCATCTCGAACGGACTGATGTAGTAGAGCAATATATTTATGTTCAGCTATGAACTCTTCCTGTTCAGTTTCATCCAAGTTCTCATAATCTTCCCTCGAAGCCTTGTAACCATTTTTCATGCATTTCCAGCTATCGTATGCAAATGCCTTTAACCACCCATCAAACCTCTTTGCCCATCTATTATAATCCTCGATTGCCATTGGCTTTGGAGGTTTGTTGTATGTGCCGTACGCATTGTCGACACTCAGTGAGTCGGAGTAGTAGTCTTTGGGTTCGTGTTGGTATTCGTGTTGGAAGATGTGTCTCCTGTGTTGTAGGAAAAAATATCACCGAAAGTTTTCGAGAAGTCGTATCCCATCTTTAATTGTTCTTGAAAAATCAAACACTTAGTCAAATTTCAAAATGTAAACACAAACTGGATTGAATGGTCGTTCGTACGAATGGTCGTTCAGACGAATGACTCAAGTGAAATATGAAACCAGTGTGTCAAGTGACGAATGGCAATCCGATCGGATGGTCGTTCATTGAATGAAACTTGGACTTTTAAACACCACAATACTTATCTGGTCGGACGGCAATCCGATCGGATGAGTATGACGTCAGCAACTAAACTTTGAACAATAACAGGTGTAATCCGATCGGATGGCTATCCGATCGGATGGGTGACGTCAGCAACACTCGATGAACAGTTCATGATTTTGATCAATTTGGACGTGTTTTAGCTCGAATTTTCACTTGAAACTTTGAAGGATTATGCTATGACTGATTGCGAACAAATTGATGTCAATTTTAGTCCATTTTGTCCGTAAATTGTGTGTCAATTTTGAATTTTTCTCAGTTTTAGGTGTGAAAGTATAGAAAACAAATAGAAATGTAGAAGAAGCTGAAGAATCGGTCAAAATCTCCGGTGAGATTTGACTGAAAACGGCTGAAAACGGCTAAAATCCTCGTGAAATCGCTGTAGTTATCTCTGATTCGACCTCCTGGAGCTCTGATACCACTTGTGAGTGCTCTAGGAGTCGGTTCTTTCGAGATGAAGAACATGGTAGAATCGATCAATACAGAGGTGCGGAATCCCTCGGCATCGTCAAAGAGTAAACGACAACGATATCAATGATTAACTTGTTCATTCTCATTCAATGATTTGAAAGTACAAGGTTCCTGATGAAAATTGAACAGAGCTTCGCTACACAAAACTGACAAAAAATTTCTAAACAATGACCCCTAGATCTCTATTTATAGGCATCATGGGAGAGGCGGTGTCATCCGGTCGAAGGGTCATCCGATCAGATGGCCATCTGTCCGGATGACCCAAGTCATCCGACCGGATGTCTTTTACATTTATCGTTCTGCTCTCGTTTCGTCTGGTTACAAAATAACATACATACAAAATTGTACAACGACACATACATGACAAAATACATAGACTCGATACAGACGAAAGCTACATACATATTGCACTAACACACGTGCCATGCGAAACTCGTGCGTTTGCGGACTTGTGGTGAGAATGTTGAATCTCTGTGAAACTTGTTGAACGTTTTGTGATGTGTGAAACTTGAGTCTTTATGCGATCATGTGTGAAACTATATACTACGAGACTTTATGATCTAGACTTATACGATCCTATTCTTGGATCTTTAGATGTCTTCCCGTAAACTATCCGACTCTCTCAAGAAAGCGAGGGCCAACTCTCAGAAGAAAATGATGTCTTTTATGGCCGATTAGATTGCTCGCATCGTGCCAAAGATCGTCACTAAGATCCAGGGTTCAAACACTCCTCCCTCTTCTGTGGACTCTAAGACGGAGAAAGTAAAGCCTACGAAATTCAACTACCAACAATTTTTCTCTTGCAACCCTAAGCCTTTCACGGGCAGTGATGGGGTGACCGCTGTTGCAACCCCCGTCCCATATTTACCCGGGAACGAGCGGCCACGGCCAGTTTCAGTGGTATCGATGTTTTATCAGTTTGGCAGCGGAAATTACATCAGGACCGTAGTTAGGAAATATTTTATCAGAGTAACATACCACACTTTTATAATATTAAACACATGGGAAATTCCCAAGTTTTCAGTACACACATTTTCATAGGGATAAACCCTGTTTTATTTAAATAAAAACGTCTCTTTATTTAGGTAACTTTTATTGCCACTTTTCCAAGCCTTCAGTGCTGTCCAGCTGGCTTCTAGTTGGCTTTCACATTTTGTTATCTGAAACGCGTTTAAAAACATTTTGTCAGTGGGAAATACTGGTGAGTGAATCCCAGCTTAATCAAGATAAGTAAAACCGTTTACAACAATGAGGGTGGTGGCGCAATTACATTTGTTTATTTTCTACTTTAATTACCATCCACGGTACTGTCAACCCGACTTGTGGTCATGTTACTACTAACAGTGTAGTAACAAATTTTGTATACAAAACCCCAACATACCGAAGATAATTGTAGAATAAAAATACTCAATCACTGTTTAATAAAATGTAAAACATTTGAGGTTTTGTAAAAACAGTTTGCAAAAAGGAGATTACTCACATTGCTATCTTAGGGTTTTCCTTTGTGATTTCCTGGTGATTATATATTAATTACACAATGCACACGCGTTAGTATAATAACCTAATATTTACATCAGTAATAACCTCCCCGAGACAAAATTCCAATGACACCGTCGGGCAGAACCACGACAGCCGTTACGGAAGCTTAGATCAACCGGGCAGCGTATCTAATACGTAACCGGGGGTTATGATACTTACAACGAGATAGAACTTCGTTATTTAGGGGGGGGTATAATGCCCGGAAATTATGTTTGTTATGCATAAATTGAGAGAGAAAGCACGAATTTGAACGATTTCAACTGATGGCCGATGCCATCTATTTATAGGGCGTGTTCGGCCATTTGTCGCGCCCCACGAAAGCTTTAGGGGGGGGGGGGGGGGGGGTCTTACGCGCCCCGCGAGCTAGGGGTGTTGGCCCTAGCCTCGTAGAATCACAAGCATAGCTCATCCGGGTGTCCTGCCACGTGGCGGGCTAGGGTTTCGCCTGGTGGCACTAGGTCGCGGCCCGCGTAGACTCGAGAGTAGTCTGTCGCACCCCGCGACAGACTCATTTTATTATTTTTATTTTATTTTTAATTCTATAAAGGTATTTTGGGCCTGGTTTTCGTATACGGGGTATATTTTAAGACATATAGGGACAATCTAAATATTTTTAGGGTGTCGGAATTATTTTTGGAGGGTTGTTATATCCTCCCCACCTTGTTTTAGAACTCGTCCTCGAGGTCTACTGGAACAGGTGTGGATATTTCCTTTGCATTTCTGATTCAAGCTCCCATGTGTATTCTGGTCCTCTCTTGGACTCCCATTTTACTTTGACCAGAACTAATCTTTTATGTTTGAGTTTCTTGACCTTTCTGTCTTCGATTTGTAGCGGTCTTTCTACAAATTTGAGCTTTTCATTTACCTCTATGTCCTTAAGAGGCATTATTAATGATTAATCAGCTAAGCATTTCTTGAGATTAGATACACGAAATACATCATGTATTCTTGCCTTTTCCTCTGGCAGTTGTAGCTGATAGGCTACAGGTCATATTCTTCTAATAATCTTAAAAGGTCCAACATACATGGGGCTTAGCTTTCCCCTTTTGATGAATCTTACCACTCCTTTTCAAGGAGAAACTTTCAATAATACCTTGTCTCCTGTAGGTCCCCTTGACGTATGGATCTTAACAGAATTGTCAATCCAATCAAGAGTGCAGAATCCTCTTGATCAGAATATCACAGAAACAAGTAGAAGAACATAATTCCAATTTATACCGGGTTTCGATTGATTATCCAAACTAGAAGTTTTACAATCAAATCAAGACCTCACAACCTCACAGCCTATCTCTGTGATCTTGCTAAACCCAAATTTCAAAATCTCTCACTCTCTCTACTTTCTCTCTCTAGAATTCTTTTCCTACTAAAACCCTAATCACAAAACATGTTTATATACCACATGTCTGTGAACTGGGGTTCCCACTGGGCTAGGCCATTTTCCAAGCCCATTACAACAAATAAACTCCCTAACCAATAAGCTAAGCCCAATACAAAATATCCAAAGACTAAATAATCAAACTATTAAGCTGTTGTCACCGAATATGCACTAACAGACTCCCCCTTGACAATAGCTTCATAGTGTAACTTTGTCTTCAAACATCTTGTGTTCTTTTGATCTTTGGATAGCGTCAGCTACACAGTTTCTAACATCAACAGACTCCCCCTTAGCTGATGCTTCCAATCTCCAAAACTTTCATTCATTGTAGATCAGTTAGCTAGCAATCTTTGGTTAAGCAAGTAAGCTCCAACTCTTCATATCACTCTCTTTCAGCAATGTAGTAGAAGGATCCTACCATGCATCTTCACACATCTTCACTTCACTCTCAATCTGCACTTTACTTGTATTCTGCACTTCATTTTGATAACTGCATCAATCTGTTTAGCAACACAAACAAGTATCTCGAAAAACCATTAGTCTTTCTCACATTAAAGATAAACCAATATTTTATCTTAATTTGCAAAAACAACTACCCGTCAGTTTAAAATGGGAGTATTTTAAAAAGAAAATATTTTTGGTATTTTTGATTTTTTCTTTTAAAACAAACTAACAAACTAAACTAAACTTAAAAATATTTACAATTTCATATTTTTGTGAGAATGATGTGAAAGAAGATCATATCAACAAAATCAAACTGTTTCACACTTATAGTTAATTCTTTATTTATTTTCATGAAAAGCAGTCCAAGACGATTACCAGTATGTTTGTCTACTTAAACAAAATGCATGAACATTTCAAGTACCATTACCGTATGATACGTTAAGGTAATATTATTCTGATATATTAGTGTGTCCCACTTCAGGATATACTCCCGCGATCAAGGTATGCATAAAGATTCATCGTAGTAGGTGAGTATACTGAATTCATCCGTTTTGTTTTTAAATGTTTAGATAATTGGTGATCAGGTCAGTACTTCCGTACAGCAAAGAGGACAATATATCTAACGAGGGCTAAGACAAATACCATTTTTGGTACGATTTATGCATTTTGCACATTTGAATGACTCTCTATGAGAGCTTCTTCATTTATGGGATTTGGCATTTTTTGCTCTTTTAAGATATCCTGGTTGTGCCTAGGTCAGCATGTATCTGGATGCAGCAGAAGGACAACCCTGATATCCCCAGATGAAATAACAGTATAAAGACCCAAAACTTCAGATTTTGGCAATCTATCAACGCAAGATTTAAGGTCATTAAACCATACACCACTGATGTGTTCTGTTAGTGCATTCATCTGTCGTCTTCGTCTTATATCGAGTCTTGAGCTCATTGCAGATTTGAACATGTCTGATAGCTTGAGATGTTTGGTAGCTTGAACATGTCTGATAGCTTGAGATGTCTGGTAGCTTGAACATGTCTGATAGCTTGAGATGTCTGGTAGCTTGAATGTGTATGTGTCATTTCAAGCTATCAAGCTAGCACTATATATAGGATTGTCATTTGTCATTTGAAGGTAGCAAGGTAGAAAGACTAGATTCCATACCGAGGTGCTGCCGGTGTGAAGACTGATTGTAATCGATAGTAAATCAATATAATCAGTGTTTAAAGTGATACGCAAGCTGTTTCAAAGTCCATTTCTTATTTTCCGCATCTGAAACGGATTAAATCTCTTCTGAATGACTCGTTTGGGTCACAAAACGATCCTACAAGTGGTATCAGAGCTCAGGAGGAAGAGATCTTGCCTAAACAACCTGTTTTTGTCACTTTTCTGATTTCTACACCATTCTTTTTTCAAATTTAAAAATTTTTCACGGTTAAAAACGGCTCAAACTTTCACATATTGTGCGTAATCTTGTATTAATCAATCCTGGAAAGTTTCAGCATTTAAATCGAACTAAATCTGGTTCAAATCGGTTTGCAAGCTTGAAATTGGTTCGTAATTTGCTGACGTCATCAACATTTCAAGCGAACATAACACTGTGTGCTAGCTTGAAACTGGTTACTCGCTTGAAATTCGACCTTGTTAGCTTGAAATTGACTTGGTCGCTTGAAAATACATCGTCTGACAGCTTGAAATTGTCTGCTAGCTTGAAATTGTCTGCTAGTTTGAAATAGTTGCTCTCTTGTAAACATCTTGACCGCTTGAAATTATCTGCTCGCTTGAAATAGTTGCCTACTTGAAAACGATGACTACTTGAAATATCTTTCACGTGAAAAGTTTATTGATTTGTGTGAAACATTAAAAGAAGTTGGTCAGTGGTTCACATGAATACAGAAGGACGGTCTAATCAGTTTTTCATGAAACATTAGTTTGTCGGCTTAGTGGGTGTAGTTGATTCAATAGATTTCAATTGAATATTGATACATTTTGCATATACACAATTATCACCGACCCATGTTATCATACAAATTCGGTTAAGTGAATTGATTAAATCACTTTATTAAATTGTCAAGATAAAGTGTAGTTTGAACTGTGAATTCCGAGGATTTGTGTGTGAGCCTAAGTGTTTTGAACTTTAAAAAGTTTTTGGGTCACGAGATATCATTTGGGCTAAGATCAAAAAGTTTGGGTTTGTTCAACAACTTAAATTGGTAGTTTGTTTGAGATAGATATTGTGTTTGAAAAGTGGTCTCTTTTGGACTTAATATTTCATTTAACGGGACTGTCTTGAAAACCGGGTTTCCGAATCATGGATATCAATTTCTTTAATATGACAAGAGAAACTATTGATAGAATAAATGTATTAAATAAAGAATTTGATTCATTTTCAGGTTGTCCAGGAGAAAGTACAAATAGTATCATTGAGAGGTATAGACATCTTGTTCGCTCAATGTCTGAAAAGGGTATAAAAAAAGAATCAGAAGAATGGGTTGAAAAATTGGCCAATGCCATACCTCAATAAGAGTGGGGTATATATCTTTTGGATTTAAAAAGAACTGGAGAATACTCTGAATTGACAATTGGTCAATTCATTAAGAAACTTGAAGAACAGATGGAGAAAAATGCTGAGAAGAAGAAAAATCAAAGTGGAAAATCAATATTAAAGAAGAGTAAGAGTAAAGGTGTTCAAGTGGAAGAGGAACAGACTGAAGAAATTTCAGTTTTGAAAGACGAGATGAAAGCTGATAAGAAACATATTTTTGATTTGCAGGAAAATTGTGAGAGGTTGAAATCTGAAAATGACAAACTGTTAAGTGATTTGAACAGTTTGACATTGAAAAACAAGATTTTGAAAGAAAAAGAAAAAGAATTTGAAAATGAAAAATTAAAATTTGAAAAAGATTTTCAAAGTCAAATGAAGATTTTAGAAGATGAGAAATCTGCCAATTTTAAAAATAACCTTGAAAAACAGATTGAAATAAACTCTCATCTTCAGAAAATCATTCGACTTGAAAATGAAGCTGAAAAAGCTCGGATTAAAATCCAAGAACTTGAAGAGAAATTGAAAGGTTTTGAGATTTCATCATCAACACCAGATTATCCCTGTCCAAAACCGATCAATTCTGTTCCAATAAGTGACAATGTCACAAACTTTGACAATGTCAAAGTTGAAGATTGTGATGAGAAAACTGATGATGATGAGAAAAAGAAAACATTTTTGAAATTAAAAGAAATGTTTAAAGAAACTGTTCTACATTCTACTGAGAAAGGTGAATGCTTAACGCAAAAATTTGTAAAGAAGAATGTGGAACAAAAACAAAATGATAAAAAATCGAAAAATGTTCAAAAAGAAAATAAAAGCTCATCAGTTCAATCATCCAATCGTGATAAAAAACCACAAAAATTGAAAAATGAAAACTCAAAAACTGTTGGTAATAAGTGGTGCAGGTTTGACCACAGTGCTCAAAAGTCAAATCCAGCAATCAAAAGGAAAAAGGAATATCACCAAGCCAAACAGTGCTTTGATCTGAGCATCTGGTGTAAAAATGGTGATTGGTACGATAACAGAGTGTGTTACCGATGTGGTTATCAAGGACACATTGCTGTTAACTGCCAAGGTTGGAGTTATGAGACGAGGAGATGCTTTAACTGCAACATCAGAGGTCACATTGCCAGAGATTGCCCAAGGAGATCAAATGAAAGATTGAGGGTTAATTCTCAGAAGATGGCAAAGAAATCAGTCAATGTCAAGCCCAAAGAACAGAAGGTTCAAGAACCTAAAGTTCAAGAACCTAAAGTTCAAGAAATGAAACTGAAACTTTCTCAGGGGCAGAAAGACAGACTGAGGAAGAAGAGAAAGAAGGCTAGAGAGTATCTAGAGAAGATCTTGTCTTCCGGTTCATCAGTTAGTAAAAATAAGAGTTCTGATGAATCGACTTCCTCGATTGCAAAGTCAAGAAAGACGAATTCATCACATACAAATCTGAGGACGAAAGAAGATAAGAAAAAGAAGAAAATGGTCGGCGATGAATCTGATGTGTCAAAGTCAGACAAGCCACATTCAGGCAATGATTCTGGTTCGTCAAAACCAGAGGAGCCATGTGTTGAGGTAAAAAGTGATGATTCCAATTTGACAATGAATGATGAAAATTTTCCATCATTGTCAAATGGAATTTCAAAAGCACCCAAGGACCGTCAGGCTTGGGTGAAACTCTTTAAATAGAAAAACCTGACTTGCCGGAGATCCCAAGTTGGTAATCGTGGATCATGAATCGGCATCATTCTTTATCATGTTAAATGTGTTTTTGAAAAGCAGGACTTGGATTATTCTTACAAGTGGTAAATCAGGGACATTAGGTTGTATCTGATTTTCTACAAGTGGATGAACAACAAAGTGATGAACCAAACCCCAAACCTACAAATGGTTTTACAAAATCAATACAAATTATTTTCCAGAAAAACTATTTGATTAAAACAAACTTAAGTGTTTTGAAATCAATGGGAAAATAGTTTGTTGTGAGGGGGAGTTCTGATTGTTTATGCCAAGTGGATGGCGAGTTGAAGTGATTTGATATCAGTTGTCACGTTGTTGTACAATTTGTTTTCAAATTTCCTAAAATGTGTTTGCATTTTAGGGGGAGTAAGAAATTTTAGAAAATCCAAAAACATTAGAAAATTTGAAAAAGCCAAAAACATGATAAAATTAAAAATGAGTTTTGTTGAGACAAGAGGAAATGATAGTAAATCAGTGGACTATCACAGCATGCTAAAGAAATGGAGAGATAAAATGTGATAAACGGTCTCACTAAAGATATGACGATAGGCTCAGCTAGACTAGTAGATTTGCGATAACGATACAAACTTAAATGAAAAAGCCTAGTTCTAGTGGGAAACATGGTCGAAAGCATAGTACTTAGTTTTGTCCTTCGTGATTGTGTACCTACTCGGTAATCGCTGATTGTCGTAAGACATAAAACTGGTTAAGTTCGTGAACTTTCACAACTTTGCTAAAAAGTCGTTGTGATTGTGCATTTTATTTTGCAAAGATTTAAACTTGTTTTATTTCTTTATTTTGTTTAAGCATCGGACATCCTCTGCGTATACGTGAGTATCGACCTGGATGTTGTTGCCTAAACGTTCTACTTTATTTTCTTTGGTGTTTCGTTTAAGCTTTGGATCACCTCTGCGTATACGGAAGTATCGACCTGGTGGTTAAAGCCTAAACAACTTCAACTTGTTTTATTTTTCTTATTTTGTTTAAACATTGGACTTTCTCTGCGTATACGGAAGTATCGACCTGATTGTTAATGTTTAAACATTCTGCTTTGTTTTCGCATAAATCACAGTTGATAAAAGTTTAAAGGCATTACTTGAGATAGTGTATTGCATGATGAGGGGATATGCTGAGATCGTGGGGTCCATAAGAATTTTAGTGCTATCTTAATATACCTTAACGTATCGGTAAGCATGTCGAAAGTTTTTAGATTGAGTTTATGTGGACAACAATATCGTCAATCAATGTGAATCGTTTAGAACTAAAAATGTTTAAAGCTTAATGGTGCTAGTGATTGGTCACATAAACTGATATGATCCTCTTATGCAAGCTCACAAAAAAAATATTGTTTGTAAATATTTCTTTACTGCATTCCTTTGTTATTAAAAAATCCAAAAAGATTTTAGTGTGTTTTAGCATAAATTTTGAAAAATACAAAAAGATTTTCGACAACTGATGTTGAAGAGCTGATTTTCAAAATTTCAAGTGCTGAACTTGACGAACAGGGTTGGGAGTGTGTGTTTAACAGAAGAAATTTGTTTTGAGAAAGAAATGTTTGATTAGTTAATCGAGATCATTAATTTGATCTTGATGTAACTATTTCCAGTAAGTTTTGCTTATTGTTTTAAGTAAAAACTGATGTGGTGGTGAGAAAATTTGTGCAGGAAATGAGCTTAAACAGAGATAAAGCCAGGGATTGATCTCAAGGTGATAGCTAATTCCAGACGACGATCCCATCATGATGAGAGGGGGAGTCTGATGAGGTTAGAGCCAAAGAGAAGATCCTGGTATATGCTAAGAAAGAAAAGAGACTGATAAAGACTGAAGATGAGAAGACTCGACACTTAAGACTCGTCAACATCTGAGGGAGAGTCTGTTAGTGCATTCATCTGTCGTCTTCGTCTTATGTCGAGTCTCGAGCTCGTTGCAGATTTGAACATGTCTGATAGCTTGAGATGTTTGGTAGCTTGAACATGTCTGATAGCTTAAGATGTCTGGTAGCTTGAACATGTTTGATAGCTTGAGATGTCTGGTAGCTTGAACATGTCTGATAGCTTGAGATGTCTGGTAGCTTGAATGTGTATGTGTCATTTCAAGCTATCAAGCTAGCACTATATATAGGATTGTCATTTGTCATTTGAAGATAGCAAGGTAGAAAGACTAGATTCCATACCGAGGTGCTGCCGGTGTGAAGACTGATTGTAATCGATAGTAAATCAATATAATCAGTGTTTAAAGTGATACGCAAGCTGTTTCAAAGTCCGTTTCTTATTTTCCGCATCTGAAACGGATTAAATCTCTTCTGAACGACGCGTTTGGGTCACAAAACGATCCTACATGTTCCCCACTCATACACAGTTCATTTAGGTTTATATCACATTGGTAAGTTAATTATTTCATGCTTTTTGCCTACTGGTACATCATATGATGAAGCTGCTATCACACTTAAGCAATTTAATTCAGTTTGAGTGTGGCAGTCTAACTTGCTGATGTACTATCATTTCTTCTTTTTCACACAATGAAATCTCTTTTTTCAATTTTTCATTTTTTTATGTTTTCCATTTTTTCAAAATTTTTTTTGTATTTTTTTAAAAAAGATTTTAACTTACTAACTTACTCCCCCTAAACTCACGCACTATCTAAACTCTTTTTGGCTTAGGGAAATTTCTCCCCCTAAATTTTTGTTTTATGGAGCAAGTTTCAAAAACAAAAGTTTACAAACACAAACAGACTTCCACTTCAATCTGACAACAAGTTTTTCACCAATTAATCATCAATCAATCACTAAAGTAAATAGTTAGTTACCCATGTTAACCTACTATTCACCTCAGACACTTTACAGGAACAACCACTGTCGAACACATCAACAGTCCTTCTTGGTCATCCAGAAGGACAACCCTGGTATCCCCAGATGAAATAATAGTATAAAGACCCAAAACTTCAGATTTTGGCAATCTATCAATGCAAGATTTAAGGTCATTAAACCATACACCACTGATGTGTTCCCCACTCATACACAGTTCATTTAGGTTTATATCACATTGGTAAGTTGATTATTTCATGCTTTTTCCCTACTGGTACATCATATGATGAAGCTGTTATCACACTTAAGCAATTTAATTCAGTTTGAGTGTGACAGTCTAACTTGCTGATGTACTATCATTTCTTCTTTTTCACACAGTGAAATCTCTTTTTTCAATTTTTCATTTTTTTATGTTTTCCATTTTTTCAATTTTTTTTTTCTATTTTTTTAAAAAAGATTTTAACTTACTAACTTACTCCCCCTAAACTCACGCACTATCTAAACTCTTTTTGGCTTAGGGAAATTTCTCCCCCTAAATTTTTGTTTTATGGAGCAAGTTTCAAAAACAAAAATTTACAAATACAAACAGACTTCCACTTCAATCTGACAACAAGTTTTTCACCAATTAATCATCAATCAATCACTAAAGTAAATAGTTAGTTACCCATGTTAACCTACTATTCACCTCAGACACTTTACAGGAACAACCACTGTCGAACACATCAACAGTCCTTCTTGGTCATCCTGCACACACTCAACAACTTAGTTAGACTTAACAACCCAAACCTGATCGGTTTTGGGTCGACCATGTAAATCCATATAAGATGCTTTTAACCAATATCCATCACACCTTTCTAGTGTCTTGGATGTTTTACCTGTTGTTGAACAAGATTTATAACTTCCACTAGGTCTTTGATCACGAGAATTCCAATAAAATCTCGGATTTTTTGACCTTTGAAAATTATTATCTTGAAACCTTCTTCGCCCATTATCATACCATGAATTTTGAAAATTTTTTGGATGTTGTCGAACATTTGAGTTACTAAAACCCCTATGTTCGTTTCTTCTTTGAAAAATTCGATTACCGTTAGTATGGTATCGATTTTGATATCCAAAATTTCTATTTTGATTTTGAAACCGATTTGATTTACCATTATAATGACTAAATTGTGTAAAATTGCTTCTTGGTCTATCAAATCGTCTTGATGTTGAAGTTTTAGATTGAAATCTTGGTTGATTATATTGACAATGTTGTTGAACATTATTATTCAAACCAACCCTGTTCCCTTCCTTAACTTCATCAACTTTTTGCTTATTTTTCTTCAAAGGACAACAACTCGCCACGTGCCCTTTGTTGTGACATTTAAAACAAGATTTTGTCTTATAAGTTCTCTTTTTGTGAAATCTCTTTTTAAATGTTTTCTGCTTTTCCTTTTCAGTATCCTCATCCGATTTATGAGGTGTACTGTTAGATCCTACAGATTCTTTCAAAGAAACTGGACTATTTGGCAAGTCCACAACTATCGGATGCACTACAGCTGGTGTAGTAGGCACAAAGTCAATTAGCTCATTCTCATCAAGTAAAAATGAGTAATCTTGATTTTTAGAAGATGAAGCTTTACTAAACCCCACTCCCGTTCTATCACTACTCCTTTTCAGCCCTTTTTTGAATTTGAGTCCTAACTAATGAAGAATTTCCAAATTTGTCTAACTTTTCTTTTAGTTCAACAATTTGGTCTTGTGCAATGGCCAATTCCCTGCACTTTTCAGAAAACTCATTAGTTTTATCCTTTACAGTTTCACGAGCCAAATCAATGATCTGTAACAGTTCATTGACTTTGCTTGTTAAACTGCTGATTTCTTGTTCATTCGATTTGAGTTCATTTACACAATTTGACTCTCTTTTAATCAAAAGAACATTTGACTCTTTTTGTTTTTCCAATTCAGCTAACAAAATTTTATTCTGCTCCGATAGTCTGTTAACTTTACCTTGTAGTTCAGTGCAATTATGACATGTATAACTTACAGATTCTGATGATACCTTCACCTCTGCTGTAAGTCCGTTCACATCAGTCAAGCCCTTTGAAACTTCTGTATCCTTCTTCTCACCATTCTCCTTATCATCATTCTTCTTCTCTTCTACCACAACATCTTCTTTTTCATCTAAAGCACGACCTCCTACACTCTTCCTTGATGAATTCTGATAACGTTTTTCTAAACCTTCCCACAGATCTCTAGAAGTCCCATAGTGCTTGATGGTATGTTTAATTCCCTCAGGCAAGGACTTCTTGATCACTGCAAAAACTTTCTTCTCAGCATCAACCATAAGTTTATCAGATTCATCCATCATCTCATAAGAAATCACCTTAACCCTTCCTTCAACACGACGTGTAGGAGCAACATATCCATCAATCATACAACACCACATTCTGAAATCTTCACTCTTCACAACCGGTTCAAACTTCTCTTTCCAGTCAACATATTCTTTGACGTTTGTAAGCTTTGGCCAGCTCTTAACAGTCTCACTGACCTTGTCCATTTTAACCATCTTTAAACACGTTTTTACCTTAATCGTACTGGAAAAAAAAAACGTATAATATTTTTCCGAAAACTGTTTTTACCAAATTAAACCGTTAGAATCGTCTCGAAAAAACGAATCCAATGATATATAATGTCGAAAACCAAATTCAGAAACTTCCAGAGTTTTTTTTTGTCCTAAAAATCAACCGAGTCCAACGGTGCAAACGGTTTCGGTAGATGAGCTACGGATCAAATTCTATTCACGAAAACGTTAATTCCTCTATGCGTATCTAATTCCTCCACGAAATTAATTACTCCACCTTTTAATTCCTCTAGCTAATTTTGCTGGCAAACCAAGTTAATTATGCTAGGTCACGCTAATTATGCTGGCAAACCAAGTTAAATATGCTGATAGAGTAATTATAATTATGATGGTAGAGTAATTATAATTATGCTAGTTTATTAAATTCGCTGGAACAGATTCGCTGATCACTTAATTTCTCCGGTTAATTATGCTAGTTAATTGTGCTGACTTAATTTCGCTGGTTCACCGGTCAGTTAATTTCGCTGGCTAACCAGGTCACTATTACGATGACTTTAATTTCACAGATCACTGTAATAATGTCGCTGAGGACAATTATACGGTTACCAAAGTCGCCTTTGGATTTAATTTCACCGGTCACCAAGTTACTAGATCACACAATTTCGCTGGTAAATATGCTGGATCAGATAATTCCTCTGGTTTGTCAACGGAATTGTTAATTATGCAGGCAAATTTTGGAAACTCAATATGTTTGAAATTTCTGAAGATTTTCTAGATTCTTTTAACAGCTTCCTGCAAAATCGAAACACCAAAATCAGCAAAAATTTTCGAAATTTATGAAGAACACGAAGAACAATCTTCGAATCTTCAAGACTTTCTTGCCAAAATCCTTCAAAAATCAACAAAACCTGCAACCAAAAACACTGACACAGCAAAATTAAATACACAGTAAGATCAAAATACCCAAAAATTTCAAAAATTCCAAGAACAAAACTCAAAAATTTCGAAATTTTCCAAAACCCTAGTTTTCAGATTTAAGAATTTTCGAAAATTCCAAGATAAAACCAAAAATTTCGAAAATCCTTCAAAACCCTAGTTTTCTGCAACAGCCAATTCTGAACCGAGCCTCTTCAAGAGCCTAAAGCTCTGATACCAATTGTAGGTTCCCTCGTTCGTATGGATCGTCACAGAATTGTTTATCCAATCTAGAGTGCGGAATCCTCTAGATCAGATTTGTTACAGAAACAAGTAGAAACAGAATTCACAATCAAACGGGTCTTCTATTGATTATCCAAACAATCATTTTACAATCAATTCAAGACCTCACAACCTCACAGCCACTATCTGTGATCTTGTCTCTAAACCTAATTTCAAAATTGTTCTCTCTCTCTAGACGTTCTCTCTCTAGCCTCCAATTACTCTTCTAAGAACTCTAACCCTAATCACAAAACATGTTTATATACCACATGTCTGTGAACTGGGCTTCCTACTGGGCTAGGCCATTTTCCAAGCCCATTACAACAAATAAACTCACTAACCAATAAGCTAAGCCCATTACAAAATATCCGAAGACTAAATAATAAAACTATTAAGTTGTTGTCACCGAATATGCACCAACAGACTCCCCCTTGACAATAGCTTCATAGTGTAAATTTGTCTTCAAACATCGTGTGTTCTTTTGGTCTTTGGATAGCGTCAGCTACACAGTTTCTGACCTCAACATTTCCTACTTGAAATTCCAACGACTTTTGCCTATTAAAAGCATAATTCTTTTATCGATCACGTGCCGCTTTCAGTCGTTCCTTGACTTGAACAATCTTGTCGGTTGTTTCTTGTACTATTTCTGGTCCAGATAATTGCTTTTCTCCAATCTCTGCCCAACAGACTGGAGTTCGGCACTTTAGCCCATAAAGTGCTTCAAGTGGCGCAGCATTGATACTTGTGTGATAGTTGTTGTTGTAGGAGAATTCTATTAATGGTAAGTGATCATCCCAGTTACCTCCAATATCAATTACACAAGTTCTAAGCATATCTTCCATGGTCTGAATTGTCCTTTCGCTTTGTCTGTCCGTTCGAGGATGATAAGTTGTGCTTAGATTTAACTTGGTTCTCATTGCTTTTTGGAAACTTGTCCAAAAATGAGAGGTAAAACGGCTATCTCTATCAGAAACAATTGATAAAGGAATTCCATGTAATGAAACTATTTCATTTACATATAGCTTAGCTAACTGTTCCACACTGAAGGTTTCCTTCATTGGTAGAAAATGAGCTGAGTTAGTTAGACTGTCTACAATCACCCAGATTGTATCATTACCTTTTCTTGTCTTGGGTAATTTGCTAACAAAATCCATTGTTATCAATTCCCATTTCCAAACTGGCATTTCTAATTGTTGCAATAAACCTGAGGGTTTCTGATGTTCAGCTTTAACTTGCGAATAGGTTAGACACTTAGAAACATAAGCTGCTATATCCTTTTTATTCCTATCCACCAAAAATTCTTTCTTAAGTCCTGATACATTTTTTCACTTCCAGGGTGCATTGTATACTTAGACTTATGGGCTTCTTCTAATATACGGTGGCGTAGGTTTCCTAATTTAGGTATCCACATCCTTTTCTTATGGAATTTCCAAATTCCATCTATTCCTAGTTCCTTAATCATTCCTTTCAACTTTTCAGTATCGTCCTTGATTACTGATTCTTGTGCTTTCCTGATCTGTTCATTTAAATCTACTTGTATATTTAATTTAAGAGAACGCACTCTTTTTGGCTTTTCGTGGTACTTTCAACTTAAAGCATCAGCAACTACATTTGCCTTTCCTGCATGATACTGGATATTACAATCATAATCACTAAGAATCTCCATCCAACGTCGCTGCCTCATATTTAATTCCTTTTTTCCAAAGACATATCTTAAACTCTTATGATCAGTGAAAATGGTAAACTTATTACCATAAAGGTAATGTCTCCATATCTTAAGGGCAAAAATTATGGCTCCTAATTCTAAATCATGGGTTGAATTATTTTCCTCATAATTCTTAAGTTGTCTAGAGGCATAGGCTATAACTTTTTGGCGTTGCATCAACACACATCCATAACCAAACTTAGAAGCGTCACAATAGACTACAAAGTCTTCAGTTCCTTCTGGTAACGCGAGTATGGGTGCGTTGGTTAATCTTTGCTTAAGAATTCTAAAGTCTTCTTCTTGTTGTGGTCCCCATTCAAACTTAACATATTTACAGGTTAGCTTAGTTAAGGGAATGGCTATTCAAGAAAAATCTCGGATAAATCTTCTATAATAACCGGCCAATCCTAGGAAACTTCTAACCTTGGTTGGTCACTCAGGGGTTTTCTGTGACACCTGTGTCACTTCAACCATCAAACAAATACCAAACCAATGAAATATTGTATTTCATACTTGGGATTTGTTTAAATATGTGTATCATTTGCACATATCAATTCTTGTTCGATTCCGGGCTCTAAATCGCTTTCTGGAAGGTTATACGCGCACTGATGCGTAAATATAACCAGTTTAATGCAACAAACACTCCGGAATAGTGAGATAGGCTTAACATACCTTAAATAACCTTTACTTAACTTAGAAATAAGTTTTGGAAGGTTTCCTGTGCCGAAATCAAGTTTATTCGCTTACAGGGACTAAATTCGACAAACTGCGAAAGTATGTCGATTTGTACTGTAACGGAGATTCTGGAACTTGATCATAAGTTAAACACACCCTAAATATCCTTTACATAGCTTAGCAATAGGTTTTGAGGGGTTCGGTGTGCTAAAATAAACTTTATGCTCATTCAGGGACTAAAAGCGTAAAAAAGTGCATAAGTTTGCATTTTCGCACATAACTTACGATCTGAATACATCCGGACATCCAAAAATTTATGTAATCATTAAAATATTTTATTTTAGTAATTTCCTTGATAAAACTTCATTCGTTTCACAATTTGGATCGTTTTCGCGTCCGTTACGACTTCCGTCGTAAATAACTGAACAACGCAACCGTACGGCCAAACGAACTGACATCCGACATATTTTTTAGCATATTTTAAGTTCCCTAAACTTTAACTTCATATTAGAGCCTTAAAATGAGGTTAACGGGGCTTAAACGTGTCAAAACACATCAAAAATCAAGTTCGGAGTCACAGGGGCCTGTTCTGCCAAAAATCAAACTTTGCTGGTCTGCACAAGGCTTACGGACCGTAAGCACTTATCCATACGGTCCGTAAGGACCTCCCAGTTCAGTAGAAGTGTTTTCCAGCCATTTCCAGCTGTTTAAGGGCCTTGCACATGGTATTTTCAATACTATGGGCCATTTCTAGGGGTGCCCAAGGTTTCACAAAACAAGGGGCACACATGTACGGTTGAGATCGAGGCACGTTATTCGATGAACGATCTTAACGGTCCTAGAAAAACTATAAATAGCCCACCCCCCTTCACTTGAACTCACACCTTTGATTTATTCAGCTCTAAGTTGGGGTCTTGTGCTCCATACCTGAGTTGTTTAAATCAAAACTTCCATTCTTGGACCTTTTAAAAGTCCTCTTTCATTCTTTTATGCGTTTTAGCACGAAAGGTAAACAGTGTTTGACTTTCTTCTTTGACCAGTTTATGGTCAACATGAAGTTCGTGTGAACTTCATAACGTGAGCGTGATCACGATGGTTATAGTCCCTAGTGACTATGCCTACTAATTACCACGTTATCTAGGTTTAGTGACGAGTCGTAGTTTCGGCCAAAATGCGTATTCTCACGTATTTTGTAACCAAACTACTTTTAGGTATCAAAAACGTTTGTTTTGATACCAAACCTGTTTTCTAACTTAACTAAACATGTTTTAGCATGTTTAGCTCGTCACTTTAGGTTTAGTGCTTATGTAGGGTCGTAAGGTAAGCGATCTAAACAATCGCTTATACTTACAAACCCGACCCGTTTGGTCGATCATTAGGATCCGACCAAACACATTAGGTGACCATAATCATATAGGGAATAACCTTTCGAGGTTATACCTTATGGTCACGTCGTTTAAGTAGTTATATGATAGGTAGTTTATATGCCTTTGGAAAATGACCAAAATACCCTTTTTATACATAATTGATATTTAAGCATATGTAACCTAAACTTTTTCCACATAACTGATTACGCAACATATTTAAACATGTTAAGGCATATTTTACTTGTCATAGGACTACTTAAGTGGTCCGAGCACGTTTTACGCGAACGACGCGTTAAAGTAGTATAAGCTACCTAAACTGGTTGTAATGGGTCGTAAGCACTTAGGTTAGGTTTCATTTTAGTATGTAGGCTTTGTTAAACCATATCATATGAGTTCCAATACTCATTTGGTTGACGAAACCTCCTACTATCCAATCTCCCGATTTAGGTCCGGTTATTTATGTAGTTATCTATATAGGGTGCCGTTTGATTCCGTGATCCCTCTAGCTTTGCTTGGTTGTTGTTCAAGACTTCTAAGCACCCTCAAGTGAGTACTTAGACCCCTATTTTATTGTTTTCCAAATGTTTTGGGGTGAAACACATGTGCCCACTTGTTATTTTCATGCTTTCCATGTTTTCAGATCATATACTTGTTATGTTCATTAGTACACTATTAGTACATGATTTCATTATCTTTTGCTATGTATGTTTACTTAACATGCTAGCACATTGTTTTACATGACTTTTCTGCTTTGTATGTTAACTTAGCATACTTAGTACATTGTTTTACATTGCATCTCTGTTGCATATGTTCTCGTAACATATGGACACATTGTTTTATATCTCTACCTTGTATGTTCACTTAGCATACTAGGTACATTATTTTCATAAAACATGCTTACATTTGGTATATCATTTGGTTTGTTTAACGGGACTAAATTACATTCATTAACACCGATCATGCCGCTCGGTAGTAGGTAGTGGTACCATAGGACTTGACAACTCCCGTTCCTAAAACCCTAGGTTTGTTTGGGTTGAACGAATGACCGAATCCGAAAACATTTCTTTTGATAACCTTCACTCTAAGGTTATCCATCTGTCTCAAGGCTTGAATGTAGGCGTTTAACATGACCGCATAGATGTTGTATCTGTAAAGCATGCATTATTCTACAAAGCATAACTTTTGATTTATTCAAATACTTTGTTTTGTACATTTTTACTTGTGGTTTAAGTAGTCTCATTTTACTTACCATACATAACTTTTGTTTACACATTACATGATTTACATTTGATGGTTTTCACACAAACATTTGACTTTTGACTATACATAAACATTTTTACATTGGTGGTTGGTTTTGGTTAAGTGATTTAAATAACGAGGCGTGTGTAATATGATAAAATCATGGTGGATACGCCGCTGGTACTTCCTATATATAAGTGCTTTTATAGTATTACAAATCGTAGCATTTTTTAAACCATTTCAATATTTGACATATTGCATTTTACACAAATGACATATTTTCACTAAACAATTGTTTTACAAAACAACTCATTTTATACAAACTCATTTTTACTTGGTTATTCATTTAACCTTACATTACTCTTTTACATATCATCTACTTTATCATCGCTTTTCAAATGATTTATAAAAACAAAACATTTTACAAGGATCATGACTGACTTTTATTAAACAATTTTTTCTAAACTTATAAGTCATGAATCCTATTTTCACAAAACCTATGTATCTCACAGGCATTTTTATGCTGACGTACCTATTTTCACATGTGTTTAAGGAAATGATGCATAGGATTGATCAAGAGATACACGTAGGCAGACTTGGGCCTTAGTGACATTAAAAGATGCAAGACTAGTTAATTATGTTGTGTTTCTTTGTTGTTAAGACATTGTAACTCTTTTAATCAATAAAACAAAATTTCAAATTTCCATGTGTTATGAAACAATGATTCTGTTACAACACTCCCCGACGATTCCGCCACGTTTTGTTGTTTTACGTGGTTGGGGTGTGACATTTTCCATTTGGTAATGGCCTCAATCTTTGTGGGATCCACATGAATTCCTTCATGATTGACGATATGCCCAAGAAACTGCACTTCTTCTAACCAAAATTCACACTTTGAAAACTTTGCATAAAGCTTTTCCTTTCTTAATAAACTTAGAAGTGCGTGCAAATGCTCTACATGTCCCTCTTTGCTCTTAGAGTAAATGAGAATATCATCTATAAAGACAATTATGAATTTATCCAAATATGGCTTACATATTCGGTTCATCATATCCATAAATGCGGCTGGGGCATTGGTTAAATCAAATGGCATGACAGTAAATTCATAATGGCCATACCTTGTTCTGAAAGCTGTTTTAGGAATGTCCTCTTCCTGTACCTTTAATTGATGATATCCTGAGCATAAATCGATTTTAGAGAAAAATCGAGCTCCTTGCAATTGATCAAACAAATCATCGATTCTCGGTAATGGGTACCGATTTTTAATCGCGACTTTATTCAATTCACGGTAATCAATGCACATTCGCATTGACCCGTCTTTCATTTTGACAAATAAGATTGGTGCTCCCAATGGTGATGAACTTGGTTGTATGAATCCTTTCTCCAACAGTTCGTCCAGTTGTTTCTTTAACTCTTGCATTTCTGCCGGAGCCAAACGGTAAGAGGCTTTGACGATTGGTGCTGTCCCTGGTAGCAGCTGGATTCTAAATTCAACTTCCCTGTCTGGCAGTAGTCCTGGTAATTCTTCTGGAAACACATCTGGAAACTGAGATACTACTAGAATATCTTTCAGTTCTTTTCCTTTAGTGTTAGTGATTATAGAAATCAATATATTAATTATCATTTTCCTATATAACTACTTGTTTTCATCACAGAGATGAATTTCATGGATCTAGATGGCTTATCTCCTTTGATTGTGATATTTTCACCTCTTGGTGAATTTACTTGGATGGACTTTTGATCACATAAAATACTGGCTTTGTTGGCTACTAACCAATCCATTCCTAATACAACATCAAATCCTGCCAGATTCATTGAATAAAGGTTTGCAATAAACTTTTGATTTAAAAAATTGATTCTTGCTCCCTGCAAGACTTCAGTAATCTTAATGGTTTCCCCATTTGCTGTTTCTACCAGACACTCTTGTGGGAGTTTAGTTAATGGTTGATTGAGAAGTTTGCAAAATGGAGTATTAATAAAACTGTGGTTTGCACCAGAGTCAAATAATACTTTAGCAAAAACATTATTAACTAAAAACATACCGGCGATCACGTCCGGGATCATCTTGGCTTCTTCTGCGGTCAGAACAAATGCTCTAGCATTTTTAGTAGTCTTGTTGTTCCTGGCTGGAGCTAGTTTCGGACAGTGTGGCTTGATGTGCCCTTTTTCTCCACAGTTGAAGCACACTCCATTACTAGGTTTCGTCCTACAATCTTCTTCCTTGTGTCCTGGTATCTTGCAGAAATTGCAGTAAGTGGAGCATCTTCCTGAATGCTTCTTCTTGCAGGCCTTACAGTAAGGTGCAGAGGTAGAACCTACATTTTTCCCACGATTAGAATTTCCATAGCGGAATTCTTGGGTAAGCCTTTGCGCTAGGTTCCTCCTCTGATCTTCTTCTCGTGTACGCACTAATTCATCAGTCAAGGTGTTTGCTAGTTCTACAGCTTCTTCTATGGTTTGGGGTCTAGCTGTCTTGACTACATGCCTAATTTCACTGATTAATCCCCAGATGTAACGGGAGATTAATACTGGTTTGGGTGATGCAAGGGTTGGCACTATTCTAGCGTATTCGAAGAATGTAGTAGTGTAACCCTTACTATCTACTCCAGTCATTCTAAGGTTTAAGAACTTATTTTCTATCTGTTCCTTTTCATTAGGAGGGCAAAATTTCCTTTCCACCATATTCTTAAATTCCTCCCATTCCATATTGTAAACCCTATCACTTCCTCTAGACTGGAGGATAGTGTTCCACCATTCTAAGGCTGGGTTCTTAAACAGATTGGAAGCAAACATTATCTTATCCTCTTCTGCACATTTTCTTATTTTCAAGACTGTCTCAGTCTTTTCTATCCAGCGTAGGGATGCAATGGGTCCTTCATTGCCCGAGAATTCTATCGGTTTACTGTACCAGAATTCCTTATAAGAACAACCATAAGACATGGTTCTTCTCCTTTTGGGAATGAGCACTTGAAGTATTGGTCCATTGTTTATGCTGTGTTTTGGTTCAGTAGGTCGTGTACTGCCATTATTACTTTTATTGTCTGCTTCCTTAACCGTTTTGATAATATATGGTATTGCGTCTATAATTCCTTGTGCCACTATGTGTTGGATGGCACTGTTATCCACTTGGTTTCGATTATTATTGTTGTTCGGGTTATCGTTATTCTGGTTTTTGTTGTTCTGGTTTTCCTGGTTCACTTCGTTGTCCATCAGAATTTTAAACATTTATCACATATTAATATTACAAGATAATATTTAATGCAAACAATCACACAACAAGCATATTGGTCAAAATCGTCGAACATTGCGACTTTTACTCTATTTTATATTATGCATCTATATCTATTACAAATACAACTGGAATTGAAAATATAATATTAATATGCATCCGTAACTGTTATCTAGATATTACATTATATTTTTTTTCAAACATACACACACACACACACATATATATATATATATATTATTACTACTATTACTAATAATAGGGGTTCATCCAAAAGACCATATTACGCTCGTCATATTTCCAGACGAGTCGTTCCCCTATCTGCCTCATCCTTTCACTTTCCTCTAAAATCTCCTCACCAAAGGTTCGGAGTTCTTGCACATTCTCCGTGCTCATGGGTGGTGCTGGTGCTGGTACTGGGTTTGGGAACTGGGGTATGGGTTCCTCAGGTGGGTAAGGGTTTTCTAGGATCTCTCTGATGAATTGGTCATTATCATAATAGGGGTCCAGGTTTGGCATGGGTTCATCTGGTATTGGGTAGCGTTGTTGATAATCCCTGTGGTCGTCAAACCAAGGGTCATATTCTGGGTCTGAGGGATGGGGTGCTGGTATTCTAGGTATCTCAGCTGGGTTGAAATCAGGCATTGGTAGTTGGTCTATAGGGTTTGGTTCCAAATCCGTGGGTTGTGTGGGAAATAGTGGTAATGGTTGGGGTGCTATGAGTTGTTCCAGATTAGGGTCTGCAATTGTAGTTGCTAAGATATGAAAATTTGCTAGACTCCTATTAAGCATATCCTGGGTGTGAGCATCTGTTTCTCTCTTAGCGGCTGCTAAAGCACGCCGCTGCTGAAGTTTTCTCATCCGTTTCCTACGTTCATGTGCTCCTCTGCTGAACCATCATCTTTTCTTGGGAGGGAATGGCTCTTCAGATTGGGCCTTGAACACGAATATCCCATGTTCATTGTCAACTGAATACCCTGAGAGGGTAGGCTGTGAAGAGGTGCCTTCGTCCCTAGGTGAATGTCACACCCCGACCACGTGGAACATACAAAACGTGGCGGAAACATCGGGGAGTGTTGTAACAGAATTAATTGTCTCAAATCCATGGCAATTGAAGTTTTGTTTTATTAATTGAAAGTGCTACAATGTCTTAACAATCAAGGAAAAACAACATAATTAACTAGTCTTGCATCTTTTATTGTCACTAAAACCCAAGTCTGCCTATATGTATCTTGATCATCTTATGCAATAGTTCCTGAAAAACACATGTGAAAATAGGTACGTCAGCATAAAAATGCCTGTGAGATACATAGGTTTTGTGAAAATAGGTTCCATGACTTATGTTTGAGAAAAAGTTTAGTCATGAACCTTGTAATTTGCTTTGTTTTGTAAATCATTTGAAAATCGATAAGATCAGATGATATGTATAAATAAGTAAATAATGTATGGTTAAATGAATAACCATAGTAAAACGGATTTGTATAAGATAAGTTGTTTGTAAAACTATGTCTTGTGAAAAGTATGTTATTTGTATAAAATGTTATATGTATCAAACTGAAATGATTCAAATAACGCTACAATATGTAATACCATACAAACACTTATATATAGGAAGTACCAGCGGCGTATCCACCATGCTTGTATCATATTACACACACATCGTTACTTAATCACTTAATCAAACCAAACCAAACAATGTAAAATGTCTATGTTTAAATCAAATGTCAAATGTATTGAATAATATGTCAAAGTATTCATGTCAAGATGTAAATCATGTCAAAATGTCTATGTCAAATATCCATGTCAAATGTCTATGTCAAATATCCATGTCAAATGTCTATGTCAAATATCCATGTATGGCAAGTGAAATGTCTCAACTAAACCATATGCACAACAACAAAGTATTGAAGTAAAACTTGGTTTAAATCAAAGTTATGTTTTGTGGGAAATACATGATCAATGTCAATCATGTTAAAATGTCTATGTCGAAATGTCTTTGTCAAAATGTCATGTAAAACACTGTACTAAGTAATGCACACAATGGCAATACATAGCATGAAATGTAATGAAATCATGTACTATAATGTACTAACGAACATAGCAGTATATGATGTGAAAACAGGAAAGCAGGAAAGTAACAAGTAGGCACATGTGTTCCACCCCAAAACAGTTTGGAAAACAGTAAAAGAGGGGTCTATGTACTCACCTGGGATTGCTCAGTAGTTCTGGAGTGACAACTAAACAATGCTAGAGATCGCGGATATCAAACGGCACCTAGTATAGGTAGCTACATTAATAAACCGGACCTAAATCGGAGGATCGGGTAGCATTAGGGTTTGTAAACCAAACGAGTGTAGAGACTCGTGTCTTTTGGTTTAACAAAGCCTACATACTAAAAGAAACTTAACCTAAGTGTCTACGACCCATTACGACCCGTTTAGGTAGCTTTATGCTACTTTAACGCGTCGTTCGCGTGCAACGCGTTCGGACCGCCCAACTAGCCCTATGACAAGTGTTATATGCCTAAACATATTACATAATCAGTTATGTGACAAAGGTTTAGGTTACATATGCTTAATTACCAATTATATATGAAAAGGGTATTCTGGTAATTTACCTAAGGCATATAAACTACCTATCATACAACTACTTAAACGATGTGACCATAGGGTATAACCTCGGAAGGTTATTCCCTACCTACTATGGTCACCTAATGTATTTGGTCGGATCCTAATGATCGACCAAACTGGGTCGGGTTCGAAAGTATAAGCGATTGTTTAGATCGCTTACCTTACGACCCTAAATAAGCACTAAACTAAAAGTGACGAGCTAAGCATGTTAAAACATGCTTAACTAAGTTAGAAAACAAGTTTGGTATCAAAACAAACGGTTTTGATACCCATAAGTAGTTTGGTTACAAAATACGCAAGAATACGTATTCTGGCCGAAACTACGGCTCGTCACTGAGCCTAGATAACGTGGTGATCAGTAGGTATAGTCACTAGGGACTATAACCATCGTGATCACGCTCACGTTATGAAGTTCAAACGAACTTCGCATCGACCATAAACTGGTCAATGCAGAAAGTCAAACAAAGTTCGACTTTCGGACTAGAAAAGCGATAAAAGAACGAAAGAATACTTACGAAGGGTCCCCGAATGCTAACCCAGATCGAAATAGCTCAGGTATGAAACGAAGGTTCCAACTTAGAGCTTTCCTAATCAGATTTGTGGGTTTTGAATGGAAGGGGGGTTGGGTATTTATAGGATATGCACCACCGTTAGGATCGTTTCTCGTAGTACGTGATCGAATCCAAGGCGTACACTTGTCGGGATGTTATGGTGGCTAAAATGTTGTTCTTATCCGCTGACTAGACGATAAGAAACGTGTGGTTGAGAATCGAACAGATGGGACCCGCTTGTTAAAACATTGAATCTGGCCCAGTTTAGGCAGTCGCGTAGCGCGACTGGCAAGCCTTTAGGGCTCGCGCTACGCGACACCCTCATCTGTTTCAGAAAAGTTTTAAAAGTTACAGGAATGGTCCCTGCACGTGTTTAAGGCCTTTTTCGATGCGTTTGAACCCCGTTAACCTCATTTCAAGGCTCTAAAATGAAGTTAAAGTATAGGGAACTCAAAACATACTCAAAAATATGCCGGATGATGGTTCGTTTGGTCGTACGAACGCGATGTTCGCTTAATTACGACGGAATGCGCATAAGCGCGAAAAACGATCCAAATGACGAAACGAATGGATTTTTCTTATGGCGAACACTAAAATATAATATAGTCATGCTTACATAAATTTTTGGATGTCCAGATGTATTCAGAACGTAAGTTATGCGCGAAAATGCAAACTTGTGCACTTTTTGACACTTTTAGTCCCTGAATGACCCAAAAGTTTATTTTAGCATACCGAACCCCTCAAAGCCTATTTCTAAGCTATGTAAAGGATATTTATGGTATGTTTAACTTATGGTCATGTTCCGGAATGTCTGTTACAGTTCAAATTGGCATACTTTCGCAGTTTGTCAACTTTAGTCCCTGTAAGCGATTAAACTTTGATTTCACCACACCAAACCTTCCAAAACTTATATCTAAGTTATGTAAAGTTTATTTAAGGTATGTTAAGCCTATTTCACTATTCCGGAGTGTTTGTTGCATTAAACTGGTTATATTTACGCATTAGTGCGCGTATAACCTTCCAGAAAGCGATATAGTGTTTGAAATCGAACAAGAATTGATATGTGTAAATGATACACCTATTTTTACAAATCCCAAGTATGAAATACAATATTTCACTGGTTGGGCATTTGTTTGATGGTTGAAATGACACAGGTGTTACAGTCTCCCCTACTTTAGGAAATTTCGTCCCGAAATTAATTCGTAGGAGTCTATTTGTGACGTTGTGTCAGATAACCACCAGAGGTATGTGAAGCATAATCCTGTCATTTCCTTAACGGACATTCTTCAGAATGAAAATGAACAAACGGAGTCATTTTCCTCAACGAGTATTCTTCATAGGCGGAAATGAAGGAATAAACAAACGGGGATTCACTTCCTTAACGGAAAATCTTCAGAAACGAAAATGATCAAACGGAGTCATTTTCAACGGTTTGTTCCCTCAGAAATGGAAATGAAAATGATAGACAAACGGATATTCATTTCCTTTACGGAAAATCTTCAGAACGAAAATGAACAAACGGAGTCATTTTCTACGGTTGCTTCCTCAGAGACGGAAATGAAAAAGATGGACAAACGGATATTCATTTCCTTAACGGAAAATCTTCAGAAACGAAAATGAACAAACGGAGTCATTTTCTACGGTTGCTTCCTCAGAAACGGAAATGAAAAGGATGGACAAACGGATATTCATTTCCTTAACGGAAAATCTTCAGAAACGAAAATGAACAAACGGAGTCATTTTCTACGGTTGCTTCCTCAGAAACGGAAATGAAAAGGATGGACAAACGGATATTCATTTCCTTAACGGAAAATCTTCAGAAACGAAAATGAACAAACGGAGTCATTTTCTACGGTTGCTTCCTCAGAAACGGAAATGAAAAGGATGGACAAACGGATATTCATTTCCTAAACGGAAAATCTTCAGAAACGAAAATGAACAAACGGAGTCATTTTCTACGGTTGCTTCCTCAGAAACGGAAATGAAAATGATGGACAAACGGATATTCATTTCCTTAACGGAAAATCTTCAGAAACGAAAATGAACAAACGGAGTCATTTTCTACGGTTGCTTCCTCAGAAACGGAAATGAAAAGGATGGACAAACGGATATTCATTTCCTAAACGGAAAATCTTCAGAAACGAAAATGAACAAACGGAGTCATTTTCTACGGTTGTTTCCTCAGAAACGGAAATGAATGGAGTTAACTCCTAGGCACATTACAAAGCTTACTGTGGTTTCTGTGCACTAAATTCCATAATTATGTATGCATCCATAATTACGCAATTCCTTGCATAGTCCGCACAGTTTGTCTTGTAATGTTCATAAGCACATAATCACATAGTTGTTTAATTGTTATTATCTTGTTATCTTTGGACGCGGATACTTAAAGCATACCAGGAATCCAATTCGTGGATTTCATTTGGCACTTTAATCATTTCAAGAATCTATCTATGAAGATAGGAAAATCTTAATAGGAATTCGGCTTTGTCCTTATTGAATTGTGATGTACGTATTGAATCATACAAGGAATTCAATTAAGGATTCCGATGAATGATACCCATCCACAAGGATCTAATTATGAGGATAGAAAGATCCTACATGGATTTTGGAATTTGTGTAACGAGAGGTGTTCCGACACCTTGCACTAGGCGTGCTTAATTCGATACACAAGGTAGAAAGTTCATGAGGTTGAGGCGCCAGATATGCCAAGCAACATATGAAGCAGAGTTTGAAGGTTGAGCAGCAGCAGTATTTGTAACAGCTTTGCTTTGGATTGCAAAGCGGCACATGTTAACCAAATGTCTCCATCGTCCACCGTGGGTACATTTGAAACAGGGTATTTGGTTTGGATGATGACAGTTGCATTGATTGCACCAAGGAGCAGTTCCCTTACGGCTTCATCCCTGAGGCGAGTCATGGTGATAGCTAAGTCAACGGTCCTCTGGAGTACGACGCCTATTCGCTGGGTAATTGCAGCACCTGGTTCGGACATTGTTGTTGCGATGAAGAGGCTCCATGAAGAAAATAGGAGACATGGGAGGAAACAAGGGAAAGATAGTCGAGAGAAAAATGACAACGCATGAAGATTGTGACCATTTGTTTGTTACCAAAGGCAAACAAATGAGACAGTGACTAATCAAAGTAAATAGGTCAAAAATAATGTATCGCGAAGACATGCTCGCCTATAAGTGAACACTCATCCCAAGAATTCCCAGGTAAGCACAACTGGTCTCGCGTCTGGTTGAGATGTATACGAAGTGCTTGCCTAGACAGAAAACCCAGAATACAGGCATTCACCCTTCCAGTTTGCACGTGTTCACATTATTTAAAACTCAAAACCTTGACGAGATTTTGAAAATTCAAAGGGGTTCAAAACCATATAACAGAGGGTTCAAAACCTTACAATAGAGGGTTCAAAACCTTGTAATAAATCATCCTAGAACAGATGATTAGTTTTCAAAGCGGTTTTGAAATTTATGTTCTTGTTGTGATAGTCGCCTAAGGATAGGTGACGGTATTGTTTTATGACTAAACGCAAGTAAACTCGCGTTAGGGTCCTAAGAAAGTTATAGACTAGGTCAAAGCATTACTAATAACCTAATTCCCTATAACCATTGGCTCTGATACCATCTTTTATGTCACACCCCGACCACGTGGAACATACAAAACGTGGCGGAAACATCGGGGAGTGTTGTAACAGAATTAATTGTCTCAAATCCATGGCAATTGAAGTTTTGTTTTATTAATTGAAAGTGCTACAATGTCTTAACAATCAAGGAAAAACAACATAATTAACTAGTCTTGCATCTTTTATTGTCACTAAAACCCAAGTCTGCCTATATGTATCTTGATCATCTTATGCAATAGTTCCTGAAAAACACATGTGAAAATAGGTACGTCAGCATAAAAATGCCTGTGAGATACATAGGTTTTGTGAAAATAGGTTCCATGACTTATGTTTGAGAAAAAGTTTAGTCATGAACCTTGTAATTTGCTTTGTTTTGTAAATCATTTGAAAATCGATAAGATCAGATGATATGTATAAATAAGTAAATAATGTATGGTTAAATGAATAACCATAGTAAAACGGATTTGTATAAGATAAGTTGTTTGTAAAACTATGTCTTGTGAAAAGTATGTTATTTGTATAAAATGTTATATGTATCAAACTGAAATGATTCAAATAACGCTACAATATGTAATACCATACAAACACTTATATATAGGAAGTACCAGCGGCGTATCCACCATGCTTGTATCATATTACACACACATCGTTACTTAATCACTTAATCAAACCAAACCAAACAATGTAAAATGTCTATGTTTAAATCAAATGTCAAATGTATTGAATAATATGTCAAAGTATTCATGTCAAGATGTAAATCATGTCAAAATGTCTATGTCAAATATCCATGTCAAATGTCTATGTCAAATATCCATGTCAAATGTCTATGTCAAATATCCATGTATGGCAAGTGAAATGTCTCAACTAAACCATATGCACAACAACAAAGTATTGAAGTAAAACTTGGTTTAAATCAAAGTTATGTTTTGTGGGAAATACATGATCAATGTCAATCATGTTAAAATGTCTATGTCGAAATGTCTTTGTCAAAATGTCATGTAAAACAATGTACTAAGTAATGCACACAATGGCAATACATAGCATGAAATGTAATGAAATCATGTACTATAATGTACTAACGAACATAGCAGTATATGATGTGAAAACAGGAAAGCAGGAAAGTAACAAGTAGGCACATGTGTTCCACCCCAAAACAGTTTGGAAAACAGTAAAAAAGGGGTCTATGTACTCACCTGGGATTGCTCAGTAGTTCTGGAGTGACAACTAAACAATGCTAGAGATCGCGGATATCAAACGACACCTAGTATAGGTAGCTACATTAATAAACCGGACCTAAATCGGAGGATCGGGTAGCATTAGGGTTTGTAAACCAAACGAGTGTAGAGACTCGTGTCTTTTGGTTTAACAAAGCCTACATACTAAAAGAAACTTAACCTAAGTGTCTACGACCCATTACGACCCGTTTAGGTAGCTTTATGCTACTTTAACGCGTCGTTCGCGTGCAACGCGTTCGGACCGCCCAACTAGCCCTATGACAAGTGTTATATGCCTAAACATATTACATAATCAGTTATGTGACAAAGGTTTAGGTTACATATGCTTAATTACCAATTATATATGAAAAGGGTATTCTGGTAATTTACCTAAGGCATATAAACTACCTATCATACAACTACTTAAACGATGTGACCATAGGGTATAACCTCGGAAGGTTATTCCCTACCTACTATGGTCACCTAATGTATTTGGTCGGATCCTAATGATCGACCAAACTGGGTCGGGTTCGAAAGTATAAGCGATTGTTTAGATCGCTTACCTTACGACCCTAAATAAGCACTAAACTAAAAGTGACGAGCTAAGCATGTTAAAACATGCTTAACTAAGTTAGAAAACAAGTTTGGTATCAAAACAAACGGTTTTGATACCCATAAGTAGTTTGGTTACAAAATACGCAAGAATACGTATTCTGGCCGAAACTACGGCTCGTCACTGAGCCTAGATAACGTGGTGATCAGTAGGTATAGTCACTAGGGACTATAACCATCGTGATCACGCTCACGTTATGAAGTTCAAACGAACTTCGCATCGACCATAAACTGGTCAATGCAGAAAGTCAAACAAAGTTCGACTTTCGGACTAGAAAAGCGATAAAAGAACGAAAGAATACTTACGAAGGGTCCCCGAATGCTAACCCAGATCGAAATAGCTCAGGTATGAAACGAAGGTTCCAACTTAGAGCTTTCCTAATCAGATTTGTGGGTTTTGAATGGAAGGGGGTTGGGTATTTATAGGATATGCACCACCGTTAGGATCGTTTCTCGTAGTACGTGATCGAATCCAAGGCGTACACTTGTCGGGATGTTATGGTGGCTAAAATGTTGTTCTTATCCGCTGACTAGACGATAAGAAACGTGTGGTTGAGAATCGAACAGATGGGACCCGCTTGTTAAAACATTGAATCTGGCCCAGTTTAGGCAGTCGCGTAGCGCGACTGGCAAGCCTTTAGGGCTCGCGCTACGCGACACCCTCATCTGTTTCAGAAAAGTTTTAAAAGTTACAGGAATGGTCCCTGCACGTGTTTAAGGCCTTTTTCGATGCGTTTGAACCCCGTTAACCTCATTTCAAGGCTCTAAAATGAAGTTAAAGTATAGGGAACTCAAAACATACTCAAAAATATGCCGGATGATGGTTCGTTTGGTCGTACGAACGCGATGTTCGCTTAATTACGACGGAATGCGCATAAGCGCGAAAAACGATCCAAATGACGAAACGAATGGATTTTTCTTATGGCGAACACTAAAATATAATATAGTCATGCTTACATAAATTTTTGGATGTCCAGATGTATTCAGAACGTAAGTTATGCGCGAAAATGCAAACTTGTGCACTTTTTGACACTTTTAGTCCCTGAATGACCCAAAAGTTTATTTTAGCATACCGAACCCCTCAAAGCCTATTTCTAAGCTATGTAAAGGATATTTATGGTATGTTTAACTTATGGTCATGTTCCGGAATGTCTGTTACAGTTCAAATTGGCATACTTTCGCAGTTTGTCAACTTTAGTCCCTGTAAGCGATTAAACTTTGATTTCACCACACCAAACCTTCCAAAACTTATATCTAAGTTATGTAAAGTTTATTTAAGGTATGTTAAGCCTATTTCACTATTCCGGAGTGTTTGTTGCATTAAACTGGTTATATTTACGCATTAGTGCGCGTATAACCTTCCAGAAAGCGATATAGTGTTTGAAATCGAACAAGAATTGATATGTGTAAATGATACACCTATTTTTACAAATCCCAAGTATGAAATACAATATTTCACTGGTTGGGCATTTGTTTGATGGTTGAAATGACACAGGTGTTACAGTCTCCCCTACTTTAGGAAATTTCGTCCCGAAATTAATTCGTAGGAGTCTATTTGTGACGTTGTGTCAGATAACCACCAGAGGTATGTGAAGCATAATCCTGTCATTTCCTTAACGGACATTCTTCAGAATGAAAATGAACAAACGGAGTCATTTTCCTCAACGAGTATTCTTCATAGGCGGAAATGAAGGAATAAACAAACGGGGATTCACTTCCTTAACGGAAAATCTTCAGAAACGAAAATGATCAAACGGAGTCATTTTCAACGGTTTGTTCCCTCAGAAATGGAAATGAAAATGATAGACAAACGGATATTCATTTCCTTTACGGAAAATCTTCAGAACGAAAATGAACAAACGGAGTCATTTTCTACGGTTGCTTCCTCAGAGACGGAAATGAAAAAGATGGACAAACGGATATTCATTTCCTTAACGGAAAATCTTCAGAAACGAAAATGAACAAACGGAGTCATTTTCTACGGTTGCTTCCTCAGAAACGGAAATGAAAAGGATGGACAAACGGATATTCATTTCCTTAACGGAAAATCTTCAGAAACGAAAATGAACAAACGGAGTCATTTTCTACGGTTGCTTCCTCAGAAACGGAAATGAAAAGGATGGACAAACGGATATTCATTTCCTTAACGGAAAATCTTCAGAAACGAAAATGAACAAACGGAGTCATTTTCTACGGTTGCTTCCTCAGAAACGGAAATGAAAAGGATGGACAAACGGATATTCATTTCCTAAACGGAAAATCTTCAGAAACGAAAATGAACAAACGGAGTCATTTTCTGCGGTTGCTTCCTCAGAAACGGAAATGAAAATGATGGACAAACGGATATTCATTTCCTTAACGGAAAATCTTCAGAAACGAAAATGAACAAACGGAGTCATTTTCTACGGTTGCTTCCTCAGAAACGGAAATGAAAAGGATGGACAAACGGATATTCATTTCCTAAACGGAAAATCTTCAGAAACGAAAATGAACAAACGGAGTCATTTTCTACGGTTGTTTCCTCAGAAACGGAAATGAATGGAGTTAACTCCTAGGCACATTACAAAGCTTACTGTGGTTTCTGTGCACTAAATTCCATAATTATGTATGCATCCATAATTACGCAATTCCTTGCATAGTCCGCACAGTTTGTCTTGTAATGTTCATAAGCACATAATCACATAGTTGTTTAATTGTTATTATCTTGTTATCTTTGGACGCGGATACTTAAAGCATACCAGGAATCCAATTCGTGGATTTCATTTGGCACTTTAATCATTTCAAGAATCTATCTATGAAGATAGGAAAATCTTAATAGGAATTCGGCTTTGTCCTTATTGAATTGTGATGTACGTATTGAATCATACAAGGAATTCAATTAAGGATTCCGATGAATGATACCCATCCACAAGGATCTAATTATGAGGATAGAAAGATCCTACATGGATTTTGGAATTTGTGTAACGAGAGGTGTTCCGACACCTTGCACTAGGCGTGCTTAATTCGATACACAAGGTAGAAAGTTCATGAGGTTGAGGCGCCAGATATGCCAAGCAACATATGAAGCAGAGTTTGAAGGTTGAGCAGCAGCAGTATTTGTAACAGCTTTGCTTTGGATTGCAAAGCGGCACATGTTAACCAAATGTCTCCATCGTCCACCGTGGGCACATGTTAACCAAATGTCTCCATCGTCCACCGTCAGACATCTCAAGCTAACACACATGTTCAAGCTATCACACATGTTCAAGCTATCACACATGTTCAAGCTATCATACATGTTCAAGCTATCACACATGTTCAAGCTATCACAAGTGATGATGTCATCTTTATGACATCACACTTGTACAGAACCGCAATGCAACCCAGACTCGATATTAAGACGAAGACGACAGATGAATGCACTAACAGACTCCCCCTCAGATGTTGACGAGTCTTAAGTGTCGAGTCTTCGCATCTTAAGTCTTTATCAGTCTCTTTTTTTTCTTAGCATATACCAGGATCTTCTCTTTGGCTCTAACCTTGTCAGACTCCCCCTCTCATCATGATGGGATCGCTGTTTGGAATTAGCTATCACCTTGAGATCAATCCCTGGCTTTATCTCTGTTTAAGCTCATTTCCTGCACAAATTTTCTCACCGCCACATAAGTTTTTACTTAAATCAATAAGAAAAACTTACTAGTAATAGTTACATCAAGTTCAAATTAATGATCTCGATTAACTAATCAAACTTTTCTTTCTCTAAATAAATTCCTTCATTTAAGCACTCACTCCCAACCCTGTTCATCATGTTCAGCACTTGAAATTTTGAATATCAGCTCTCCAACATCAGTTGTCGAAAATCTTTTTGTATTTTTCAAAATTTATGCTAAAACACACTGAAAATCTTTTTGGATTTTTGAAAGTACTGAAATACAGTAAAGAAATATATACAGACAATATTTTTGTGAGTTCGTGCAAGAGGATCATATCAGTTTATGAGATCAATCACCAACACCGTTAAGCTTTAAACATTTTAAGCTCTAAACGATTCACATAGATTGACGATATTGTTATCCACTTAAACTCAATCTAAAAACTTTCGAAATGCTTACCGATACGTTAAGGTATATTAATTTTGCACTAAGTTCTTATGGACCCCACGATCTCAGCATATCCCCTCATCATGTAATACACTATCTCAAGCAATGCCTTTAAACTATTATCAAGTGTGATTTGTGCGAAAATAAAGCAGAATGTTTAAACATTAACAATCAAGTCGATACTTCCGTATACGCAGAGAAAGTCCAATGTTTAAACAAAATAAGAAAAATAAAACAAGTTGAAGTTGTTTAGGCTTTAACCACCAGGTCGATACTTCCGTATACGCAGAGGAGGTCCAAAGCTTAAACGAAACACCAAAGAAAGTAAAGCAGAACGTTTAGGCAACAACATCCAGATCGATACTCACGTATACGCAGAGGATGCCCGATGCTTAAACAAAATAAAGAAATAAAACAAGTTTAAGTCTTTGCAAAATGAAATACACAATCACATTGACTTTTCAGCAAAGTTGTGAAAGTTCACAAACTTAACCAGTTTTATGTCTTTCAACAATCAGCGATTACTGAGTAGGCACACAGTCAAGAAGGACAAAACTAAGTACTATGCTTTTGACCATGTTTCCCACTAGAACTAGGCTTTTTCATTTAAGTTTGTATCGTTATCGCAAATCTACTAGTCTAGCTGAGCCTACTGTCACATCTTTAGTGAGACCGTTTATCACATTTTAACTTTCCATTACTTTAGCATGTTGTGACAGTCCACTGATGTACTATCATTTCCTCTTCTTTGACACAAAAACTCATTTTTCATTTTATCATGTTTTTGGCTTTTTCAAATTTTCTAATGTTTTTGGGTTTTCTCCCCCTAAAATCAAAATATATTCCAATTTTGATTTTCTGGGAAAATTTGAAATCAAACTGTACAAAGTTGACAACTTGATGAGAATTACTTCAATTCTCCATCCTTTTGGCGTAAACAATCAGAACTCCCCCTTACAACAAACTATTTTCCCATTATGATTTCAAAACACTTAAGTTTGTTTTAATCAAAATGGTTTTTTTCGGAAAATTTTAGTTTGCTTACCAACTTGTAGGTTTGGGGACATTTCATCACCTTGTTTTTATCACATGTGAGAAATCAAGTACAACTTAATGTCCTTGATTAACCACTTTTTGATCAAAATATCACCGAGGTGAATTTCTCAAGAAATGTGCCGATACATGTTCCACGCTTACCAACCTGGGAACTCCGGCAAGTCAGGTTTTTCATTTAAACAGATTCACCCAAGCCTGACGGTCCTTGGGTGATTTTGAATTCTTGTTCAACAATGATGGAAAATTTGCATCATCCATTGTTAAACCAGAATTCTCAACTTTTACCTCAACACAAGGCTCTTCTGGTTTTACCATACCAGAATCATTGCCTGAATGTGACTTGTCTGACTTTGATGAACCAGATTCATCGCCGACATATGGCTCCTTTATTTCCACATAAACAGATTCATCGCCAACAACTTTCTTTTTCTTTACTCTCTTCTCTGTCCTCAGATTTGTATCTGATGAATTCGTTTTGCTTGATTTGTCATTCTTTGGTGAGCAAGACGATTTATCATAACTTTTATTTGTTTTACCAGTTGTATCCGAGGACAAAATCTTCTCCAGATACTCTCTGGCCTTCTTCCTCTTCTTCCTCAGTCTGTCTTTTTGCCCCTGAGAAAGCTTCACTTTCTTTTCTTGAACTTTAGGTTCTTGAACCTTCTGTTCTTTGGGCTTTGCTTTGACATTGACTAGTTTCTTTGCTATTTTCTGAGATTCAACCCTCGATCTTCCCTTTGATCTCATTGGGCAATCTCTGGCAATGTGACCTCTGATTTGGCAGTTATAGCATCTTCTCGTCTCATAACTCCAATTCTGGCAGTTAACAGCAATGTGTCCTTGATAACCGCATCGGTAACACACTCTGTTATTGTACCAATTACCACCTTAGTCCAAACATTCAGATCATAGCACTGTTTGGCGTTGTGGTAATCATCACTCTTCCTGAAAACTGAATTTGGCTTTGAAGCACCGTGGTCAAACCTGCACCACTCATTACCAACTATTTTTGAGTTTTCATTTTTCCATTTTTTGTGGATTTTTGTTGCGATTGGATGATTGAACTGATGAGCTTTTATTTTCTTTTTGAACAATTTTTGGCTTTTTATCTTTTTGTTTTTGTTCCACATTATTCTTTACAGGTTTTTGCGTTGAGCATTCACCTTTTTCAGTAGAATGTAGAACAGTTTCTTGAAACATTTCATTCAATTTCAAAAAAAAATTTCTTTTTTCATTTTCATCATCAGTTTTCTCATCACAATCTTCAACTTTGACTTTGTCAAAGTTTGTGACATTGTCACTTATTGGAACTGAATTAATAGGTTTTGGACAGGGAATAGCTGAAGTATTCACAAATACTTTCAATTTTTCTTCCCACTCCTTGATTTTATTTTGAGCATTTACAGCTTCATGCTCAAGTCGAATGATTTTCTGAAGATGAGAATTTATTTCAATTTGTTTTTCAATGTTGTTTTTACCAAAAATAGTTTTCTCATCTTCCAAAATCTTTATTTGATTTTGAAATTCTTTTTCAGTTTTTACTTTTTCATTCTCAAAATCTTTTTCTTTTTCTTTCAAAAATTTGTTTTCCAATGTCAAACTATCCAAATCACTTAACAGTTTGACATTTTCAGATTTCAATATCTCAAAATGTTTCTGCAGTTCAAGAATCTGTTTATCATCAGCTTTCTTCTCATCCTTGAAAGCTGAAATTTCTTTAACCCGTTCCTTCAAATCTTTGATTTCCAATGTCAAACTTTCCACATCCTTTAAAAGTTTGTCATTGTCAGCTTCAAATTGAACACATTTAGAGCTCACAGATTCAGAATTTGAAGATCCAAGTTTTTCTGATTCTTCATTCTTTGAGATTTCCTCTTCCTCTATCTTGTATGTTCCTGCACAAAAGATTTTAACAAAATCAAGAGGATTCATATTCTCATCAATATAACAACCCCTCTTCATATCGTATTTCATAACATCTTTTGCTCTAAGACACACACATACTCTTTTGTTCATTTCAACAACCACATCCAAACTTATTTTCTCCAAATTATTTTCTAACCTATTCATCAACTCTTTTTTCTTACTTTTATTATCATACCAATGTGTTTTAAGTTTGCTAATGAACTCATATAGATGTAACTTTGAAAAATTAAAATTTCTTTTTAGATTTTCTAAAAAATCATCCCATTCTCCTGGTAATGCATCAGCAAACTTTGATACTTTTTCAGCTTCCGACATTCTTATTTTATGATCTTTCAAATGATCAATTATACAATCAAATCTCTTCTCCAAATCATCCAACTTTTCATCCTTCTTACACAAAAAAACAATCGAACCAGTTAACCCAAACATTCTCAGGCAAACCTTGATAATAACTACTGAAATACCCTCGATACCAATCATTTATTTTTTCAAGATCATGATTCTCCTTTTCTTCAAACATTTTTTTCCATATTTCAAACACAACATGTTCAAACACTTAACTTTGATTGGGCCTTCACTGATTTGGTCAATGATAATGAAACTTGGGCCGAGGATACTTAGACAAACAATTCACTTCTATTGGGCCTTTAGAACTTGATCAAATATAATGTGATTTGGACCGGTTGTATATGTAAACTCTGATTGGGCTGCACGAAACAAAGTCACATATGCTGCTTTATATAATTCTCGAGACAACAATTCAATTTTTAATACAACCCACATGCAAACTGACACACTAATTTTTCAAACAAATCCGATTTGGCCTCACTTTTGCTTGATTGGACCGAGGATAATCACTTTAACAAAAACACCAATAACAAACTTTGAATGCAGCCGACAACAAACTTTGAAGTTTCACACAAACCGAAGATAAAAGACAATACCACTTCGGGAATGATTATCACGTGAATGGGATGATAAGTCTTGAAATAACAATAGTCACATGCAATCTGATTTAACCGACAACTAAATAAATGTTCAGCACAAATCGATGCACTTTCAAGTGGATTGTAGTATTTCAAGCGGTCGACGTTTTTAAGCGGTCAATGATTTCAAGCGATCAATGTTTTCAAGCGAGTAGATTATTTCAAGCGGACACGGTGTATTTTCAAGCGAGAAACCAGTTTCAAGCTGACTCACGATGTTATGTTCGCTTGAAAAGTTGATAACGTCAGCAACAATCGAACCAAATTCAAGCGAGCAGATGATTATAACCAGTTTTTAAGTTGATTTTAGTGCTGAAACTTTCCAGGATTTGTTAATACATGAATACGCACAAGATGTGTGAATTTGAGCCGATTTTAACCGTAAAAATTTTTAATTTTGAAAAAGAATGGTGTAGAAATCAGAAAAAGTGACGAAAACAAGCTGTTTTGGCAAGATCTCTTCCTCCTGAGCTCTGATACCACTTGTAGGATCGGTTTGTGACCCAAACGAGTCGTTCAGAAGAGATTTTATCAGTTTCAGATGCGGAAAATAAGAAACTGACTATGAAACAGCTTGGTTATCACTTTAAACACTGATTTGATTGATATAATAGCAATTACAATCAGTCTTCACACCGGCAGCACCTCGGTATGGAATCTATTCTTTCTGGTCTGTCACCTTCAAATGACAACAAATGACCCATATATATACTACATGCTAGACAGCTTGAAATGACACATAAACGATTCAAGCTATCAGACATCTCAAGCTAACACACATGTTCAAGCTATCACACATGTTCAAGCTATCACACATGTTCAAGCTATCATACATGTTCAAGCTATCACACATGTTCAAGCTATCACAAGTGATGATGTCATGTAATGATGTCATCTTTATAACATCACACTTGTACAGAACCGCAATGCAACCCAGACTCGATATTAAGACGAAGACGACAGATGAATGCACTAACAAGTTGGCTTCTAGTTGGCTTTCACATTTTTTTACCTGAAACGCGTTTAAAAACATTTTGTCAGTGGCAAATACTGGTGAGTGAATCCCAGTTTAATCAAGATAAGTAAAACCGTTTACAGCATTGAGGGCGGTCGCGCAATTACATTTGTTTATTTTCTACTTTAATTACCACCCATGGTACTGTCAACCCGACTTGTGGTCATGTTACTACTCACAGTGTAGTAACAAATTTTGTATACAAAACCCTAACATACCGACGATAATTGTAGAATACAAATACTCAATCACTGTTTAATAAAACGTAAAACATTTGAGGTTTTGTAAAAACAGTTTGCAAAAAGGAGATTACTCACATTCCTATCTTAGGGTTTTCCTTTGTGATTTCCTGGTGATTATCTATTAATTACACAATGCACACGCGTTAGTATAATAACCCAATATTTACATTAGTAATACCCTCCCCGAGACAAAATTCCAACGACTACGTCGGGCAGAACCATGACAGCTGTTGCGGAACCTAAGATCAATCGAGCAGCGTGTCTAATACATAACCGGGGGTTATGATACTTAAAACGAGGTAGAACTTCGTTATTCGGGGGGGGGGGGGGGTATAATGCCCGGAAATTATGTTTGCTATGCAGAAATTGAGAGAGAAAGCACGAATTTGAACGATTTCAACTGACGGCCGATGCCATCTATTTATAGGGCCTGTTCGGCCATTTGTCGCGCCCCGCGAAAGCTTTAGGGGGGTCTTACGCGCCCCGAGAGCTAGGGGTGTAGGCCCTAGCCTCGTCGAATCACAAGCATAGCTCATCCGGGTGTCCTGCTACGTGACGGGCTAGGATTTCGCCTGGTGGCACTAGTTCGCGCCCCGCGACAGACTCATTTTATTATTTTTATTTTATTTTTAATTGTATAAAGGTATTTTGGGCCTGGTTTTCGTATACATGGTGTATTTTAAGACATATAGGGACATTCTAAATATTTTTAGGGTGTCGGAATTATTTTTGGAGGGTTGTTATAACCGCAATTCTAGAGTGGTTCGACAACATCGAGGTTACCTTCATCAACAGCGAGTGCCCAGAACACTTAAAGACTAGGACTACAACTGGCATGTTTCAAGGCAGAGCCCTAGAGTGGTGGTCGAACGAGAGAAACATCCGTTCGAATGAAGAGGCTTATGCTCTTCCATGGCCTAAGGTGCGAGAATTGATGATGCTCGAATTATGCCCTCCCCATGAACAGCTAAAGCTTGAGGAAGAGTTCTGGCATCTCAAGCAGGTTGGAGATGACAACTTGGCCTACACTACACGCTTCAAGAAACTCAGCATAATCGTGCCTCACTTGGTTTCTATTCTGAAGAGCATGATAACCAAGTATATTAATGGGTTACCTCCTGCCATGCATGATTCGATTGAAGCGGCCCAACTCGACACTATTGAAGAAGTTTATCGTCTTGCAGCAAGTTTGAACAACAACCGCATCCGTGACAAACAGTTTGCTACTCCTGCTCCCTCGAAATCAGCAAACCAAGTTACCCAGCAGCCAAGTGCAACAGAGGCAAGAAACGAAAGTCTCAGGGTTCTGGCTGCAAATGCAAACCCAGCAGGCAACACTATTATGCCTGCTGCTGCTGCTAACCCTCCTGCTCCGGAGAACAAGAAGTCGTACACTGGGGTTCATCCTAAGTGTGCTACTTGCAATTTTCATCATCCTGTTACCTCTGCTTGTCGTCTGTGTACCAACTGCAATCGCTATGGTCACACGACTCCCTACTGCCGTCAAGCCAACCAAGCCTAGCAAGCACCACCATCTCAGGCAGCTCTACCAGCTCTCCCAGCTCCCCCGCAGAACCCCAGACCGGTCAACAATGTTAGTGCATGCTACAAGTGTGGAGACACTACTCATCTCCGTAATTAATGCCCTCAGCTGAACCAGGAGCAACAGCCAGCCGCTCGAGGACGAGCATTTAACATCAATGCAAATCAGGCTCGTAACGACAATGACGTCGTTAATGGTACGTTTCTCGTCAATAATCTTTACACTTCGATGCTATTTGATACTGGTGCCGACAGAAGCTTTGTGTCCGTAGAATTTGAATCTTTGTTAAACTGTGCACGCTCTAAGCTACCTAAGTCGTTTTTGGTTGAGATTGCCGATGGTAAGTCTATTCTAGTTGATTCTATTCTCAGTGGTTGTTCTTTGACTCTTAACGACCACGTCTTTACTATTGATCTCATACCCATGCAATTGGGTAGTTTTGATGTCATAATCGGCATGGATTGGTTGCATAAGAATCATGCCGAGATCGCTTGTCATGAGAAATACGTCCGTTTACCTCCCTTGTTCGGTGATACTTTGCACGTTTATGGAGACCGACCTTCTAGAGGACTAAAGTTGATGTCATGCACTCAAGCAAACAGGTGCTTACGTAAATAGTACTTTGCCTTCTTGGCCCACGTGGTGGAACAAAAGGGCAAGGGAAAGAACATAAGCGATGTTCCAGTAGTGTGTGATTTCCCTGACGTCTTTCCTGAAGATCTCCCTGGTCTTCCTCCTCCTAAATCTGTTGATTTTCGTATTGATCTCACACCTGGTTCGACTCCTGTCACCAAGGCTCCTTATCGACTTGCACCTTCCGAGATGCAAGAACTATCCAGTCAACTTCAGGAACTGCTCAACAAAGGCTTTTTACGTCCAAGTACCTCTCCGTGGGGTGCTCCTGTGTTATTCGTCAAGAAGAAAGATGGTTCATTTCGTATGTGTATCGACTACTGCGAGCTTAATAAATTCACCATTAAGAATCGTTATCCTCTCCCTCGCATCAATGATCTGTTTGACCAACTACAAGGCGCGTCCTATTTTTCTAAAATTGACCTTCGATCTGGTTTTCATCAGCTTCGTGTTCTCAAAGATGGTATCCCCAAAACTGCGTTTCGCACTCATTCTGGGCACTATGAGTTCGTGGTCATGCCATTTGGCTTGACCAACGCACCCGCTATGTTCATGGATTGTTAGGTCCGGTTTGTACAGGATCTGATTGACACAAACGTAGACGAATCGACTTTGATCAATGTGCGGAATCCATTGGATCATGTCACAGAAGTACGACAAAGTATTCAACGTTTAAACACCGTCTGATCTTTCTATTCAACTGATATGAAAGTACACAAGTGCTAGTAGAAGTCAGACTTGACAGAGTTCTCCTAAAGTGACAAAAAGTTCTAAATGACATACCCTGATGGGGTATTTATAGGCAACTCAGGATCTCACTAAGTGTTGTCCGATCGGATGACATGGCTGTTGTCCAATCGGATGATAATGCTGTCCGATCGGATGGCCCATCCGAGCGGGTGACACTATACAACTAAAGTTCAGCACTTTTACATACAATATCCGTATCCTGAGTTGACGTACATGCATACATATACATAATTGTTCACAAAGGACATAAACATACAAAATACGACTAAATGCTGACGGAAGCTACAAACGCATGAACTAACAGACTCCCCCTCGGATGTAGCTGCAGTTCCTTCCAGCATAGTCTTTAATTCTTCCTGTTACGCATTCGTTCTCGCGCGCTCTATCTTCTCTTTTCAGCTTTTTCTTCTAACATTCTTTGTCTGATGAACCTTCCTTCCTCGATCCACCATTTCCTGTAAACCGGGTCACCATCACGCTTCCGGTCCCACTTGGGGATCTTGTTTTCCTCTTTCTCGATTGGCGTTTGGTCCGTTGGTGGTACTCTTCCCATCTTGCGCTTGCCAAGCTCAGCTGCTCTTTCAGCAATCTCTTTAAACTTCTAGTTGCACTTGTACCTTTTCAAGAATTCATCAATCTCAAGATCTCTCCATTTCGTCTTCCGATATCTTCCTGAGTTGATGTCTTGGGCAAAACACACATCCACGATCGTTTGATACTGCAACGCTTGTTCTTTGTCTCTTTTCTCATATACTATCTTGTTATAGAATAAGCAATCGATGTCTTTCTTCAAGCAGTTTACTAGCCACATCGGGTCTAGTATGCAGATTCTCCTCGACTCCCCCTTTGACTTGTCAAACAACAAAATTACTGCCTATGCTGTTGTTTCATTGTAGATCCATCCTTGGAATAAATCATGAAAATCCTGCTCCATTGCCCTAAGAGGCATGTTCTTCAAACATCTTGGAGGCTTAACATCTAAAGTTATGTCTTTTCCTCCTTTCTCCAGTATGGTCACAATCTTCGTTGGTCGTTGCGGCTTTTAATCAGGATAACCATTTTTAGCCTGCAACTTCACATAGTTCCACAAGCGTTGATCATGTTGTTTTACTTCTAAACCATGATAAAACTGCTTGATGTTCTTTGTCTTGACTAACTCATCTACATCCCACCACGGGAGGGTTCTTATGTCTGATAGAAATTCGAAATACTGCACACCCTGTTCCCGTCTAATGGCGTAGACCTGCAGATCTTCCAGATATCCCCACGATAGAATGTCACCCCATGAGATGTCTTTGTTGTGAGTGAAGAACTGAAGTGCCCTGAGAGACTTCCTTTCCTTCGGCATCACTTTGAACCACTTTTTCATTTCTTCAGCTAAAATTTCTCTTGGAATGGTTTCTGGAAGACCTTCAGTAGAAACTTTTTCAACAATTTTTCTTCTGATCTCATCTTCATTTCGATCCTTGAACATTTCTGCAAATGATGGAAATGTTTTATCAATTCCAGAATAATGGAAGTCAGTTTCTTCATCAGAAGAATCTGAAGCTTCCTCAACAATAACATCATTGTAGTGATCAGCTTCCTGAGCATACCTAAACTCGAATTCCCTTTCAGGTGACGGAGGTATCTCATCTTCTATGTCAAACTTAAATTTCCCATCGTTCAAACCCAATTCCTCCAACATCTCTGCCCTGGTCCTCGAAACCTCGAGCTCCCCCTCATGTTAATCATGTAAGAAAATAACAGTTGGATTTGTGAGGAATACCTGATCGACATGTTGTTTACCAGATGTAGAAGCTTCATGATGTAGATCATCCTCCTGCTCATTGATTTCATCGTTCAGCAACTCTTCAATCCTTTGTTGAACATTTAGATTCTCAACCAATAACCCAGAGGCACCCTGATCATCATCATCATTACCCTTGTCGTCTTTATCATCTTTCTTATTAGACTTGTCATCGTCGTCATTTTCATCTTCATCTTCTTCATCATCACCAAGCAACTCTTTATCAGAATCATCGTCAGCAAACTCTCCTCGAGCCTTCCTAGCCTCTTTTCGTCTTTCATCAATTCTAACTCTGCAAACGATATCTTTAATGCTATAAGGTACTGAAGAAGCTTTACCAATAAGAATGAAATTCGGTGTCTCTTCCTCTACTTCTCCCTCATCTTTCCATTTCAGCATTAACACTTCTCTTTCTTTCCTTTTCTTTTGCAAAACATGCACTCGACGAATAACTTCATTAAGATCAAAGGACAGAGCAGAAGACTCACCGACCAGCATGAATCCCTTAGGATATGCTTCTGTATCAACCATTTCCACATCAATTTGTCTTGAAGACCCACCAGCTTCTTGAGTTTCCTCAATAACACTTTTGTTCTTTTGTGTGGCTTCTTCAGCCAGTCGCCTTTCTCTTTCAATTCTTCTTTCCTCAGCTCTTTTAACCTCAATCTCATTAAAAGCAGCATGAACATCAATTTTAGATGGCTTTCCATGACAACATATAGCATGTTGAGCTGATTATTCTTCATCACTTTATCAGCTTTCATGGCTTCCATTTCCAGCTTCATAGCTTTCATTTCATTCGCTGATGCTTCATGAAGATCGCTTATCATCTGATTCAATGTCTGGTTAATATCGTTCATCTTTAGCAGCTTTTTATTCAAATATGAGATTTCTTGTTGCATGATATCAAAGAGCTTTGCGTTATCATCTTCCGTTTTTCCCAACTTTTCTTCTTGGTCTATCAAAGCCATTCTAATTTCATCACTGGTCTTCATCAGCTGTTCAATCTGCTTCTTTAAAGTGTTACGCTCAGCTTCAGCTTTAGCCTTTTCTTTTTCGAGTTCAGCAACTTTCTTTAACAATTCTTTCACAGCTTCATTGTTGAACATATCATAATCGTCATCTGGAATATCTTCGCTATATACTCCAGTTGTAGGTGGAAGATTTCCAAACAGATTTTCAAAAGCTGTATTCTTTGGTTGAGAGGATTCAGGAAAATCTAGAATCGGCTGATCTTGAGGTGGAGGTGGTGATGGAGGTGTAGCTGCTTTATACCCCGTGATTTCTACATAATCATCACCACCTGTCTTCTTTTGAACTACAACCTCAGGTACTTCAACACTTTGCACCTCTGGAATCTCAACACTTTGACTCTTTTCTGATTCAGTAACCTTTGACTTTTCAACATGTTTTTTCTTTCTTTCCATCTTTATCCTTAGGCAATGCAGCACCAGTTTTCTTTGCGCGTACACTCCTAGGAATCACTCCTGTCTGAATAGCTTTACGCTTTCCTCTTAGCTTCTTTGCTTTCTCAGGTGGCTCATAGGTAGAATCTTCCTCATCAGATGATTTCTGCTTCTTTGTAGGCTTCTTCTTTAACTGAGCTTTTCCTCTTCCAAGTGTTAAAGGATCTAGTTCAGACTCTGACTCAGTAGCCTCAGAATCTTCTTCACTTGAATCATCTTGAATCACACCTTCAAGCTCTTTGCCTTTGACACTTTCTGGTTGAACACTTAAACTTTGTTCTTTCTGAGCAGCAACTTCCTCATTTCTTTTCAAATAGCTTTCAAGTGAATGCTTCAGCAAATCAGCTCCTTGTTGAACTACCTCAGATGGATCTAATACTGGCTCATCCACCAATCTTTGTTGTTGCTCTGCAGAACGCCCTGCAAAACAAGCATTGACAAATTTATTAGAAATATGTAACCATTTAAAATTCTAACTGCCATATGACTCCCCCTCTCACTGTACCCTTAATCACTATCTTAGGAGTTGGTTCCTTTGGAATAGAAACTGCAGGGGACGAATTCGGCGTTCTCTTCCTCTTTCCATCTCTCACAAACCACCATCTGGTTTTCTTTTCAACCAACAAACTCATCTTCTGATCTTCATTATCAGAATCACTATTCTCATATCTCTATCTATCATTTTCTGGAGCAACATATGCTGGCCTGCTGATTTTGCATATCATTCCCTTAACTCTTTCATCAGTTCCTTTGGTCAATCTAGAAATGGTTTCAGAATTCATGTTTCTCAAACCCAAAATATCACCATTATCCTTCGGAATATCCTTGAACTGATCATCAATCATCATCATAATGAATCGTGGATACATAATATATATATTGCTTCCAGCTCTTATGTTCTCTAACATGTACTCAAAAATCACTTGTTAAACATTGTACGGTCTATTCAGAACCAAACATGTGATTATGTTCATGATGTAATCGGATTCTTCGTCATATGCTCCCTTCCTGTGAGATAGAGCATGTATCACACGGTGAATCATGAACCTGTAAGCACTAGAGAACATTGTTTTTATCATCTTTCCATTGATATGCCCCGTGAATCCCATTCTGTACCATAATCCTTTAGCTAGATGTTCTGGAATGATGGTCGGATCGTTATCAGAATCACCTAAATCTAGCACTGGTCTTAGATCTTCAAGGCCAAACTTTATTTCCAAGTCGATGTCTTTTCCTTTCTCTTCCTTCTTTCTTACTGCTGAATGAATCATCTTATCAGCTTCTTCATATCTTGCTGAGTTCCAGAAAGTTCTCACATGAGATTCATACACAATGGTCTTGTCAGTTAAAGCTTTTCTAATCCTGCTCTCTCTTAAAAACTTTGCTATCTCTTCAACCACAGTTTTGTCTGTAAATGTTGGATCTAACAGACAATATACATTATGACCCTTGTCACAATCTGATCCTTTTCCCTGTAAAAACATTTATTCTTTATCATTTACACAAGGTTCAAGACATAGAGTTGAATGATAAAAATTTTGAAAACTTCAAATTTTTTCTAACTCTGGAACTCTCTATGTGACAGTACATATGGATCGGATGGTTGTCCAATCGGATTGTTATCCGATCGGATTGCCATCATGTGAAATCGGATGACCACCCGATCGGAATGCTGTTCGACCGGGTTGCCACTTGACTTTTTGCAAACTTGAAACAGTTTAGTGGCTGTCCGATCGGATTGCAGATGCTATCCGATCGAATTGCCACTTGTCATGAGTGCACAATTTTCAAGAAATAGAGCTGTGGATAGGATGGCTGTCCGATCGGATGGCTGTCTGATTGAATTGCCACCCTAATCATGTATAGTGAATGCTTTTGGACATTAGCGGCTGTCCGATCGGAATGCTGACCGATCGGATTGCCAATCATTCCAAGTGACAAAGTGATGGCACAAAAACCTAGGCAAACATGATGATGTGCTATGAATCAGATTGTCGTCCGATCGGACAGGTTTGCTACCCGAACGGATTGCACCTTTTTCAAAACACAGGCACACATTTCAAGGCATCAAATAATTTTAACAATTAAGGCATGGATTCCTAGGCACAAACACTTAGAAATTTATCAAGTGAACAAACAAAGAATCAGGTAGTCACCCGATCGGACAGCACTGCCATCCGATCGGTCAGCACCTCGTTTCAAGAACATTCAAGAACATATATGAACACCAAAAATTTCCTAAGTCTAAACATCAAATTGAACATAGATCTACGTAGAGTTTTTAGATGCGATCAAAACCCTATGTTCATCAAGTTCTAACTCGGCCTAAATAGTGACTAATTTAACATTTAAAGGGTCCGAAAGCCGACATGTTCATACATCAGATCTATAGATTCAACATGTTATGACACAAATTGGAACTGTAATCTTGTAGATCTAAACATTGCGATCAAAACCTAGTGTTCAAAACTCATCAAAAATTTCTAAAACTCCCTAGATCTAGTATGAATGTTCCGAACAGATGATGTCATCGAACAAGAACAATCAATAAACATCAAGTTTTAATCAGATTTGAGTATGAAACACATACCTTTGCCATTGTAAAAGTTATTGTAAAAGTTGTGCAAACCAACGATCCAACGTTCTTGTGCAAAGAGAATGTGAAAATCAAATCAGAAATGAAATAGTGAGAGAGAATAGGTCAGTCGATTGAACGAGTGAAAGTTTTGACTGAACTGTTGACTCTCTATTTATAGTGTTCTTGACTTGGAGTGCTGTTCGATCGAACAGCTGTTCGATCGACTTGCCGCCCGAGCTAAGCTCACTTCTCTTTGACTTTCTGACCTTTGACATTTTGACTTTTTGTTGTTTTTATCAGTTTTATGAATCCACTTAAGTATCTAGGTCCAAGTTAATGACCCTAGGCACTTAATTTGCCTACCAAGTCTAATTTAATGACCTTGGTTGGCCCCAAACAAAGCGCACTGACATTTTGTTCATCTTTTACAAGTTTCAACTTAATGAACTTGCTTTGACTTTTCATTTTATCAGGTTTAACATGATAAGCTCCCAACTCTTCTGTCCAGCTCAAAAACTTCCTGCATCTGCCTCAAACTGCGAGTCTGAAGATCTGCTTTCCACTTTGGTTTGTCGATAAAAACAAAGCAGAAATGTAAAATCTTTTTAGAATTTTTAAGAAGGTTTCTAGACTAGGAAGCTATGAAATCTTTTTGGATTTTCAAAGTTAAACTTGAAATGAAAAGAAATGCACTAAACGAAAACTATTTACAAACATATTTTTGGTGAGCGTGTTAGGGAATCATATCAGCTGTCGACAGGCTACAAGTACCGTTAAGCTTTGACTTCATACTTAGCATTAAACAATTCACAGTGATTGCCGATATACTGATCCAATTTAAATTTTCACACAAATTTCATTCTGTTCAGGATACGAATTAGTGTTTTAAAGACTTAACTTATACGCGTGTACCACCTCAGAATATACTCCCGTATCCAGACTACTATATTCAGTCTTACAGGTGAGTGCACACTAATGATATCTGTAATGGGTAAATGCGAGACCATGAGAGCTCAGGCTAGAACTTCCGTTCAATCAGAAAGATGATGGCTCGTCTTTAGGTGGGTCCCCCTTGGGGATCTTCTTTACAACAGCACATGATTAGCATCTTTCAATGTTTCATCATTTTTATGCTGAGGGTGGGCATTAAGAATAAAGCAGTGCAGAGTATTATACGAGGACTAGGCTATTGCTCCCGCAAAATCAGAAGTCCTGGTATAATACCCCAGTTATCATCACGTACAAAGACCTAATATGTCAGAAATAGAGTCTTTCAAACAGGATTTCAGGGGTTACCTATATATCCGAGAGATGTTCCCCACGTAATAAGCAAGAAATGATTTAGGTTTATATCCCGAACAAACTTACTAAATGTGTAAAAACCTATCGGCATATCATCAGCGAGACTGCTTAACACTTTTAAACTTTACATTTCTTTAGCGTACTGCAACTGTTTAGCTGATGTACTATCATTTCCCCTTTTTACACAAGCTCATTTTCGGTTTTCTATTGTTTTTGGAATTTTGAAATATCTCATGTTTTTGGGTTTTTGAAATTTTTTTTATTGTTTTTGAATTTTCTGAAAATATAACCTATCTCCCCCTAAATACCAAAACAAGTAAAAAATCAACAAACCATTGCAGATTGCTTTTCAACATCATCTACAGTGGTACCTTCATCTACGCCAAGAATCCCCTCCGCAACCGATAGCAACTTCATACCATTAAGTTTCAAAAGATATTGAAAACGAGTTTTGTCAAATGCTTTGGTATGTAAATCAACTTTTTGTTCATCGGTGTGGATTTTTTCTATTCGTATCAACTTCTTCTCGAAACAGTCTCGGATGAAGTGATGACGAATTTCAATGTGTTTGGTTTTAGCGTGATGAACATGATTTTTTGTTATGTTAATGGCTGCCTCATTATCAACAAAGATAGGGGAGTTAAGAAATTGAAAACCATAGTCGCACATCTATTGCTGGATCCACAAGATCTGGGAGCAGCAGCTGCTAGCAGTTACATACTCGGCTTCACATGTAGACAAAGCAACAGAGGTCTGCTTCTTGCATTGCCAGGTGACCAATCGGGGTCCGAAAAACTGGCATCCCGCTGTTGTTGACTTAGCGTTCACTTTGCAACACCAAAATCGAGATCAGAATATCCCTCAAGCGTGAAATCGCCTTCTTTTGGGTACCACAACCCCAGTGATGGAGTTCCTTTCAGGTAGCGTAGTATCCTTTTCACAATTGTCATATGCGAGGCTCTGGGGCTTGACTGAAACCGTGCTATGAGGCAGGTTGGATACATGATATCAGGTTTTGATGCCATCAAATACATCAGCGATCCGATCATGGAACGATACAACGTTTCATCCACCTTCTCTCTGGTGAGATAAGGGTTTATCCCATGGTTCGTCGCTAACGGGGTGGACATTGGAGACATTCCTGACATCCCGAATTTCTCCAGAACATCATGAACATACTTCGTCTGATGTATGAACGTTCCCTCGGGCAGTTGATCAACCTGAAGCCCCAAGAAGAACTTCATCTCACCCACTGATGACATTTCAAACTTCTGCTTCATAACTTTTTCAAAATCTTTGCAGAGTTCTTCATTTGTAGACCTGAAAATGATGTCATCCACGTAAATTTGGACTATCAGAAGATGGTTGTCGACTTCTTTTGTGAACAGAGTGGCGTCTACCTTTCCTCGGATGAAGTTGTTGGCTAACAGATGTTGAGACAGGGTCTCGTACTAGGCTCTCGGGGCCTGATGTAAGCCGTATAACGCCTTATCCAGGAGATAAACTTTATCTTTATGAATTGGGTCGGTGAAGCTCGGTGGCTGTCCGACATATACCTCCTCTTTCACCTTGCCATAGAGAAATGCCGAATTTACATCTAACTGAAACACTTTAAATCATTTCCAAGATGCAAATGCTAAGAAGATTCTGATCACTTCAAGTCTAGCAACTGGAGCATATACTTCAGTGAAATCTATCCCCTCCTGCTGACTGAAACCGTGGACAACGAGTCGAGCTTTGTTGCGAACAATAACCCTTTGATCATCCTTTTTACACTTGAACACCCACTTGGTGTTTATCTTCCTGTGACCATCAGGCAAGTCCACCAATTTCCATACACCCAACTTCTCAAACTGACTTAGCTCCTCCTGCATAGCATTAACCCAGGAATCTTAAGTTAGAGCTTCCTTGTATGTTCGCTGCTCAATCTGCGAAATGAAACAACTAAGTGAAAACTCTGTTTGTAAATGAGCAACTTTTGTATAAAAGCAAGTAAGGCCCTGGTCAATTTGTCGTCTTGTGCGGACGCCTGATTGCAACTCTCCAATGATCAGCTCTTCTGGATGGTATGAAAGAGTTCTTGGCATCACCTCGCCTGGAACATCTACCTCACTTTCCAAATTCGTAATGTTCTGGTTTTCAACTTGTTCACTGACTGGAATTGTCTGATCTGGAGACTGGATTTGCTCCCCCTCAGACGCTGAATCACCACGATCAAATGTTGGCCTTTCATCAGATTTTGAATTATCATTGTCTGCCGTCTGATTATTAGGAGCTTGTTCACGTTCTGAAGATGTCTGAGTTTGATGAACTTAATCATTTTCTCCAGCGTTACTTGGACCAGCTTCATCATCATTTTAAGTTTGTCGCTGATGTCTAGGAAATTCTGCTGGGAATCTTTCTTGTGTTGCTTCATATTCTCTTAGAATATCCAACTCATCAAAGAACTATGGTTCTTCCTCTAATGCAAATGAATCCCACAGAGTATCATAATTGAAGCGCCATGAGTCGCCGAGATTTTGTGGCGGCATTGTATGACCTTGGCACTCAACATTATGTGCTTCGATGATCCGCTTGAATCTTGGAATAAAGACTCTTCTCATTGGACTTGCATAACCTACGAAGATACCTTCAATGCTCTTTGGACCAAATTTGCCATATGGTTCTAGAATAGTACATGGAGACCCGAATGATTCCAGATACTTCAGGTTAGGTTTGCGATTGTTTATCAGCTCGAAACACGTCTTGTTGAACTTTTCACCGTAAGAACCCGGTTGAACGTATAGCAAGCGGCTGGCACTGCTTCTGCCCAGAAATTGACAGGTAACTTTGAATCTGCAAGCATTGTCCTGGCCGTTTCAATCAGTGTTCTATTCTTTCTTTCTGCTACTCCATTTTGCTGCGGAGTATAGGGAGCACTGGATTCTTGCAATATACCTCGTTCATCACAATATTCTTCCATTCTGTTGCACTTAAACTCAGTACCGTTGTCACTTCTTAATCTTCTAATTCGGGTTCGGTACAAGTTCTCAATCTTTCTGAAAAGTGTCATCAAACTCTCAAATGTCTCATCTTTTGTCTTCAGAAACGTTACCCATGAAAATCTCGAAAAGTCGTCTGTGACTACTAAACAGTAGAGATCACCAGTTATGCTTTTGACATTCACTGGACCAAAAATATCCATGTGAAGTCTCTCCAACGGCCTCGAGACTGAGTTTATCTTCTTTCCAGGGTGAGATTTCTTTCGCTGTTTACCTTTGACACAACTGATACATTCCCCCTCAAGATGGAAACCCTTCAGGTGAACACCCAAAACCAAATCATTATGCACTAAGTGATTCATCTTTCTTAGGTGAATGTGGCCCATTTTCCGGTGCCACAACTGCGACTCCTTCTCAGTGGCTCTTGACATGAAGCAGTGAGCTTGACCCGTGGTGGTAGTGGCTACACTCATATCCAACACGTACAGATCATCAACTCTAGGTGCTCTCATGATGACCCACTCTTCGGGGACAACAAACCCCGGCTTCAAGATCAAACATTCTTTATCCGTGAAGTGCGTCGAATAGATTCGGTCACAAATTTGAGATATGCTCAGAAGATTGTTTTCCAGCTCGGCGATGTAATTAACTCTTTCAAACGTGATTATCCCATTTGATAAAGTTCCCTCACCAATGATACGACCTCCCTGATTACCAGAAAAACCAACATAACCTGCATTAAATCCTCTCACATCGTACAGCAGGGCTTTTACCCCTGTCATGTGCCGAGAAGCTCCACTATCCATAATCCAACGTGAGATGGATCTCGGAAGCTCCTGCACAATTTACAAACATTTAGTGAGATTTTGAAGCAACCCAAGCCTCTTTCGACTCAGGTAGCTTGACGTTTAGAATTGTGGTTTTAGTGTACAATGGTGGGAAATTTTTGTCATTCATCTTTAAACTTTCTTCAGACTCAACGTCAACCTCTTTGTATAAGAAAAATTCGTCTTTCTGAGGTTGACCAGATGGTTGGTCTTTCTTCGGAACATACTTCTTTTCTGGTGAAGTAGAAGTTTGTTTCTCAAGTTTCCCATAATAATCCAAAGGAACATTCATCTTTACCTGTGTGATAGAAGATGATTGTTTTGTAGACTCTGAAACCTTTGGTTTTAGAGAACTTGTTTTCTTTTCAACAAATTTTGGCTTCCATGTTTGTTGAGATGTCGCAACCCGCTTGTAAAATTTGTCATTTTTAGTTACCAATTTCTTTACGGGTTCAGTTTTCTTAACTGATTCTTTTGCAGATTCAGTTTTAACTTTGGCATTTTCCTTCTTTAAAATCTTTTTTCTCAACAAACATTGGAGCTTTTCCTTTTACATCGTCTTTCCTTTTCTGATTCTCGACAACCACAGACTTAGGCTTCGAGTTGGTGCACTTTCGTGCAACGTGTCCAACTTGGTTGCATTTGAAGCATGTTCGGGTGTCAACTACCCGACTTGTGCCTTCAGTCTGAGGCTGTGAGGCCTTCTTCTCAAAGAATTCTTCATTGGTTTTCGAAAAAATCTCAGATTCTTGCTCGGAGTGTGAATTCGAGCTTTTCATAAACACCTTTTTCTCAACAAATTTCTTATTTTGAAAGTTCCTTCTTTGATTATTCTTACCACCCTGATAACCACCCGACCATTTGTTTTGGTTGTTGTTAGAAAAACGTGGCGGTACAACAGGTTTTTTGTAGTAAGATTTATCTTTTTCAAAGTTCAATTGCCTTTCAGAACGTTTTAAACCTTCGATTTCACAAACATCAATCTCAACCAGTTTAAACACATTTTTCAATTTGTCGACATTCACATTTTCTAATGGAAATTCAAGATCCGAATACAACTTATCTGAACCCGACATCTTGTACATCACAAGAGTAGGTTTTTCACTTAAGTTGTTTTTGGATTTTGATTTCGGAATGTATTTGTCCAAAAAGCACTCTTCGTCCTCAGTTGAGTCACTGTCAGATTTCAAAACATTTTCAACCACAATTTTAACAACTTCGTACTGAACACTGTCCTCATCAGATGATGAAGTGAATGTGATGTCAATTATTTATGGAATTTAATCTCATTTGTTTCATCATCATTAACCAACCCAGACTTTTTCTTTGAAAAATTATTCAACACTGGCGGTGGAACTTGATGATACCCAACCCAAGTTCCATCTGAGTATACATCTTCGCCGGCTTTGTTCTTTCCAATGGGTTTAGGAACTATGTGTTGAAGAACAAAACTTGCAGAGTTGTAACTGTTGAGTTTCAGATTGATGCGTTCATTTTCAATCTTAGCTTCCTGAAACTGAAGCTTCAGATTAGCAATCTCATCCAACTGTTGGTTGATTTGCTTTTCTTTCGACTGAAGGACCCCTGACAGTTGAAAATTTTCTTTGCTTGTTTTACTGTTTCTTTCATCAGAATCTTTTATTGTTCTTTTTAGCTTCTCATGATTTTTAGAAAGTTGTCGATTTTCATGAATTAACTTTTCATTTTCTTTTCTTACTCGGTCTACTTCAATTTTTTCTTTTTCAAGTTTCTCAATTAATTCCTTAATTCGATCATTTGAAGCTTTCACCAATTTGTCACGACTTAAAATTTGATTTTCAACTTCTCTGACTCTTTCAGTCAGTTCTTCAGTCTTTTTAGCACTAAGATATGCATGTGTACTACAAATCTTGCAGTCTTTTATGCAATTTTTGCAGTCACTATCATTTTTGGCTTTATCAGTCTTACCTGACCCATTTGTTGAATCATTAGAACTGACCTTGCTCTTTGACTCAGTTCTGGACTTAGAATCTACCTCTAATTCCTTTGTTGCGAGCACTTTATCTACCATTTGCTTTAGGTTCTCTGCATTCAACTCTTTCGTTGTGTCGATAATCCCATCATCGACCTTTTTTGACTTTAACATCTCCTCCTCAGCTTCTCTTACCCACATTCTCTGTCTCTCCTCTTCCTGTTCTGCTATTTGTTCAATAAGAGTCTCAACAAGAAGTGTTGATGGTTCAACAAGTATATTTCCTTTAGGGTCCAAATAGCATTCTCTGTTAGCACCCCATCGCTTTGCACTTTTTGCCTCTTTCCTGGCATGATATTGTCTATCTTTCATGGTTTGTGCTAACACCTTTCTGTTGACATATTTTTCTTCTTTAGTACGGGTGTCTTTGAATGGCACAATCTTTGCCATGAAAGCATATCCCACACCATCTTCTTCAGGTAACAGATCACTCCAGTCAAAGCCCTCATCATCGTGAATAACCGCTAATGCTCTTGACTTTTCTTTGGGTGCTTCTTCTAATTGTTTCATTCTTGGAGGTTCTGCTTTGTTTTGATGATAAATGGCCTTCTTATAATAATCATCTCGGAATGGATTGGCCGTTTCATCAGAAGTTGCGTTTCGACATTCTCGTTTAAAGTGCCCCTTTTTCTTGCACTTAAAACATGTAACCTTCGATTTATCAAAGCCCAATTTTGTTGAAGGTCCACCAATGGAGTGTCTGCCGGTTATCTCCATGAACCTCTGAGCCCTTCGAACAACACTCGCCATACACCATCTAATGTCAATCAACTCCATTTCTTCGGGGTCGATTTGATCATAGTCTTCTTTGGTAAGGTTAGTGTTTCCGATTTTTCCGGCTACTAAACTCTCCTAAGATTCCAAGATGGATGCTAGAAATACCATATGTTGCTTTGCTGCTTCTTTACTGAAGTTTTGTGCGTTGTTGAGATTTACAGCAATGTTGCACTGGAAAAGGTTTTTCGGAGCAGATTGTTGATGTTGTTGACTTGGAGTCGATGAAGACGATCCTCCATGATATCCGCTGCTTCGAGCAGGACTGTTGTTTTGATTCTCTTGATTTGGCATGCTTGAGTTCTCTGCTGAGAACGCAGTCTTTGGTGACACAGTTTTTGGAATCATGCTTCCTCGATAGTACAGATCAACATTTTGTTGATACGGTGTACTGTTGACTTTGTTTGTCTTCCTAATCTCCAGCTCGTGGCTTTCAAACCTCTCAATCAGGAAATCAGCTGTCAGATTCTTCTTCTCCACAATGTTCTTTAACAACAAAGCAAAGTATTTCCAATCCTTTTCATCAGGCAGTGAATCCATCAACTTATCAGCCAATTCTTCCTCGGTAAACGTAATCCCATGTCTAGAAAGCTCGATCTTTAAGTGACAAAATCGTTCTATCATCTTTGAGACCGATTCATTCTTCATACAACCGAAAAGATCAAATTCCTTTTTCAACAATTTTCTTTTGTTCTTAACAATTTCTTCTCCACCCACACACTTCTTCTCTAATTTCCCCATAAATCTTTGGAATTTTTGTAATCGATCAAAGATATGATATCATCCCTCACTGATTGATGTAGCAATGCGATACATTTCTGTTCAGCAATGAAATTTTCTTGTTCATTATTGATTAAATTTTCATAGTCACTTCTTCCAATGTCAAACCCATTCTTCAAATACTTCCAACTTTGGTAGGGGAAAGCCTTCAACCAGTCCACGAACCTACTCGCCCATCTATTATAATCTTCGATAGCCATGAGCTTGGGCGGTTTGTTGTATGTGCCATAAGCATTATCCACGCTTAGTGAGTCAGCAATGGCTTTCTTAGGATTCGGGTTTGGAGCAGTGTTATTTGTGCTGCTTGACATAGCGTCTCCCGTGTTGCAGGTGTAAGCAAATATGTCGCTAAATGGGTTTAGAAAATCATCCCCCATTTTTAGAGTACCTAAAACAGTTTACAAACACTTAGACAAATTTTTATGATTTTTTAAAAGTTTCACACTTGTGCACTTGAATCGGATGGTTGTCCGAACGAATGGCACAGTCAAGTATCAAGTGGTGTACACAAATCAGAATGCAACTCGAACGAATGGTTGTCCGAACTAGTGGTTGTCTGAACGAGTGGCAAACAGACTTTTGACTTTTCAACCCTTAACCGATCGGATGACTGTCTGATCGAGTGGTAGGATGACGTAAGCACCAAGGATAAAAATCAACAATGTTGTCCGATCGACCAGCTGTTCGTTCGGATAGCACTGATGATGTCAGCAACACGTTTTCTCAGATCAATCTAATCCAAGTCGTTCGTACAACTGTTCGCATGAGTGGATGACGCCAACAAATAATATCTAAGAATAGCTAAGCCAAAACGTCCGTACAACTGTTCGAACGGATAGATGACGTCAGCATGCAAGAACAGTTCAACATGGTTTTCGATGATTTTGATTCAGTTTTTGATGGAATTTTCTTATGAAATTTAGAAGGATTGTATTTTTATTGATTGCGAATCAATTGATATCAGTTTTATCAAATTTTAACCATGGATTGACGTTCAATTTTAGGTTTTTCTGGTTTTTACGGTGACAAAGTGAAAAACACTGTAAGAAATGAGTAGAAAGTGAGAGAATTCGTCAAATTTCCGGTGAAATTTGACTCTAATCGGCAAGAATAGCTGGAATTCCGGTGAATTCGCTGTCGTAGATCTCGATTCAGTCTCCTGGATGCTCTGATACCACTTGTTAGGTCCGGTTTGTACTGGATCTGATTGACACAAACGTAGACGAATCGACCTTGATCAATGTACGGAATCCATTGGATCAAGTCACAGAAGTATGACAAAGTATTCAATGTTTAAACACCGTCTGATCTTTCTATTCAACTGATATGAAAGTACACAAGTGCCAGTAGAAGTCAGACTTGACAGAGTTCTCCTAAAGTGACAAAAAGTTCTAAATGACATACCCTGATGGGGTATTTATAGGCAACTCAGGATCTCACTAAGTGTTGTCCGATCGGATGACATGGCTGCTGTCCGATCGGATGACAATGTTGTCCGATCGGATGGCCCATCCGATCGGGTGACACTATACAACCAAAGTTCAGCACTTTTACATACAAGATCCGTATCCTGAGTTGACGTACATACATACATATACATAATTGTTCACAAAGGACATAAAACATACAAAATACGACTAACTGCTGACGGAAGCTACAGACGCATGAACTAACATGGATCTTATGAATCGTGTTTGTAAACCCTACTTGGATTGTTTTATGATAGTCTTTATTGATGATATTTTTATTTATTCGAAAACTAGAGCTGACCATGAACATCACTTACGCTTGATGCTAGAACTTTTACGTGGTGAATGCTTGTAAGCTAAATTTCTAAGTGTGAGTTTTGGATTGATGAAGTACAATTTCTAGGGCACGTTGTTAGTAAACAAGGTATTCATGTTGACCCTTCTAAAATGGAGGCTGTGAAGAATTGGAGTACACCTAAATCTGCATCTGAGATTCGTTCCTTCTTAGGATTGGTTGGTTATTACCGTCGATTCATCTCGGACTTTTCCAAGATCGTCGTTCCTCTCACTTCCTTGACTCGGAAAGAGAAACCTTTTGCTTGGGGTCCCGAGCAAGAGGAATCCTTTCAAACTCTGAAGAATCTTCTCTGTAATGCTCCTGTTCTAACCCTCCCTGATGGGAATGACGATTTCGTGGTATATTGCGATGCCTCGAACCGTGGCTTGGGCTGTGTGCTCATGCAGCGGGACAAGGTCATCGCTTATGCCTCCCGCCAACTCAAAATACATGAGAAAAACTATACTACCCATGATTTAGAGCAGGGCGCAGTTGTTTTTGCGTTAAAGATCTGGCGACACTACCTATATGGTACTAAGTGTGTGGTTTTCACTGACCATAAGAGCCTGCAGCACATCTTTAACCAGAAAGAACTTAATATGCGTCAACGATGATGGGTGGAATTGCTTAATGACTATGACTGCGAAATTCGTTATCATCCTTGCAAGGCGAATGTCGTGGCTGATGCTTTTAGTCGTAAGACTCATGTTAATACTATCCGTTGTTTTCACATCTCTAGCGATCTTCCATCTTGTATCCGTGAAGCTCAGTATTCGTCAGCTAATGATGGTAGTCTAATCGTTGAAGTACGAGGTGCTTCTGTTGATCAACTTGAAACTAAGTCTGATGGACTTCAATACTATTTCAATCGTGTCTTGGTGCCAGATCGCGATAATCTTCGTGAGCTCATTATGAATGAGGCTCACAAATCTCGTAACTCTATTCATCCTAGTGCTGATAAGATGTACCATGACTTGCGTATGACTTATTGGTGGCCTGGTATGAAAAAGGACATTGCTGCGTACGTCTCCAAGTGCCTTACTTGCACGAAGGTAAAGGCTGAACATCAACGTCCTTCAGGTCTTCTTGAACAACCCGAAATCCCTGTTTGGAAATGGGATAGTATCGCTATGGACTTTATAACTAAACTACCACGAACACCCGTTGGTCATCATTGACCGTTTGACCAAATCAGCCCACTTTCTTCCTATTCGCGAAGATTTCAAAGTGGAGAAACTTGCTCGAATCTATACTGATGAGATCATATGCCGCCATGGCATACCTCTTGACATAATTGATGCGAGTGTAGTGTTATATATTTTTATGTATATTTTTAGCCCTTTTTAACATTTTGGTCAAGTTTTAAATTTATAAAACACGATATTCTACTAACACTAAACACACATATGGGCAAGTGCACCCATCGTGAGCGTAGTATAGTGTTGGTAAGATACCGAGGTCGTCCAAGGACACAAGAGCTTTTAATACCGGTTTATCCTCAACGTCTAATCAAATAAAAAATTTAGAAAAAAGGTTTTAAACTAGAAAATAAAAACTAAAAATGCTGAAAAATAAAAATAAAACAGATAGACAAGATGAATCACTTGGATCCGACTCGCCTTTAGTGTAACCTTTGATTATTTCCGCATTTTTGCACTTTTTAAGAGATTATCTTAGTTATTGTAGTAGGCCCCTCTTTTGAAGATGACGTTACCCTCAACCAAGTAGTTTGAGTCAGCAAGGATACAATCCTAAAGGGTTGGATTATTGAAAGATAATTAATTAAGTTATTAATGCATAATGTGGTAGGCCCCTCTTTTGAAGGTGACGTTACCCTCGGCTAAGTAGTCTGAGTCAGCAGGGATACAGTCCTAAGTAGCCGGGTTAATATATCAATAGTAGTTTACATATGAGGGGATCAAGAAATTCGGACCCCCGCCATCCAATACTAGTGGGTATTGAAGGAGGTCCTACTAAGCTTGACCCAGGTCCTTGTAGGATCTATACACTGAACAAGGCAAGACGCTTACCAAACCATTCCCTTAACCCCCGACCAGGTAGCCAACATATCTCCATATAGACTGTGGAGATATGAATGGAGTAAATCTTTTATTTTATATAGACAGTAAAATAACGCCAAGACACCATGGACAAATGATAAGGAAGTTTCACCTTCAACATAAGAAACTAGTTATTAAAGTCATTAATACATAACCAAATAAAAAGTGCGAAAAGATTAAAAATAAAAAGTATTACAATAAATGCTTGTCTTCACCAAGTGATGTAAGAGACTTAGGCAAACATGGCCTTTGATTGTCAAGAACTCTTACTATAAATCTTGGATCCCGAGACTACTACACACACTCTATGATGGATGATGGTGGTGGATGATGGTGTTGTGGTGATGGTGGAGTGTGGGTGAAGTGGGAGAGAGGTGGTTTGCCAAGGGATGATTTGCAAGTGAGCCAAGTACCCCTATTTATAGCCTGCACAGAAGCCCGGACACGGCCCCGTGTCCATTGGGCACGGCCCCGTGTCCACCCGTCTTCTCTTTCTTCATTAAATGCAGTTTGTCTGCATTAGTTGACCACGCCCCCGTGTCCGCTGGGCACGACCCCGTGTGCAGAAGCGTATCTATACTATCAAGATTTTTCTAGATTATGCGAATCTTAGAGTTGACCACGGCCCCGTGTCCGCTGGACACGCCCCCATGGTGGGTGATAGAAGCTTCTACAACTTTGTCTTTTCTGCAGACACTTGGGCACGCCTCCGTGCTCCTTGAGCACGAGGCGTGTTCAGCGTTCTGTTCTCTTTTTTTTGCTTGGGAGGATGATGTCGAGGGGTCGGGCATGCCACGTTTATTCTTTTTCTTGTATTTATGTTAGATTTAGCTGCCTTTTTGCTTCTTTTGTTCATTTGAGCTCATTTAATCCTGAAAATACAAAAGGAAGACAAAAACACACTTTTTCCAACATTAGTACTAAAAAAGGGTTAGTTTTATGCCACATTTGATGTAATTTATATGTTGCATTTTGCGCACATCAAATACCCCCACACTTGAATCTTTGCTTGTCCGCAAGCAAAACTCTTTATAATGTAGCTTACACTCCCAAATGGAATGGGTAGAAGAGAATGTTTTTGGGCTTGTCATAGAGTGTCGGGATTTCAAAGATTCTTTATTAAGTTTTATTTTTAATTATTTACAATCCTATTCATCATGATTTATTTAAAACATTACATATGATAAATTACTTATTAGGGCATAGCATGCCTTTTTTTAAAATTCCATTTATGTACAAGTTCACATACCTCACGGGGGATCACTCAACACTCGGCCGAAAATGTATTTTTGTGAAACACTCGAGAGCGGCATGGAACTTTCTTCTACCATAAGCTTGCCAAGCAATCAATCCTCCTCCTTTTTAACTATATACCTTTGTAAATATCAAGAGGACTTTTGGGGGAAGGGTTAGGCTTGGGTTAAAGGTAGGTGGTTTGGTTAGTGGTTAGTAGAAAAGGGCGAAAGGCGTAAAAAGCATCGGTTTTCATAAGACTTTATTTTTATGACTTTTTATTCTAATGAAGCAATTTTTTTCAAACAAAGTTCTTTTTTATAACATTGTTTGTTTATTTCTTTTGGCTCCATTATCATCATTTTTTTATAAGGAAGTCATAAGAAAAACCAAGCTTTGTTACTAAAATAAAGGGTTTAAAATGAAAAAGGGTTTTGGTGGGTAAAAGGGTGTTTGTTTTGGGTTAAGAAATGAAAAGGTTTAGGCTCAAAGGGGTTAACTAGAGGGATTTTGGGTAGGTGGTAAAAAAAAGAAAAATAATGGTGTTGAAATAAAAAGGGTTAGTCCTAATGCCTCCATCATTTACTTACTTGGGTTTAAGTTGGTAAGGACCGGGAATGTATCGTCGTGGCAAGTTCTGGAGTCATAAGAACCAAGCGGCTATTCACACAAGAAACGAAAAATGAGCATTTAGTTTAAAGATGTGTATTTGTATGCTCAATAAAGGCTCAAAACTCACTTTTTGTGAGAATGTGTTTTTATGTGATCAAGTATATATAATCAAATTTTAACTAGATTTGTCATGTCGTTTCATAATTTTCTTATGTTGGTTCTTTTTATCACGACGCTATCGGTTGTAGATTTATAAAAATATAACCTTTTTAGAAATTGTTATTCCCAATTTAAACCAGGACAAGTAAAAAAATGAAAAGTTTTTGAAAAAATTTGGGGTGTTTAGCGGTTCCAATAGAGTTTTGTGTAAGGCTTGTAATTAGGACTTGCAAAATTCAAGGTTTTAGCATCCCCCCACACTTAAATTACACATTGTCCTCCATGTGTCCCAAAAATAAGTTTTTAGGTTGATTGAATGTGTAAAAGGTGTGTTAAAAACAAAATTTTATGTTACTGGGTAGCTGAACACGGGGTGTGTTGGGCTGAGCACGGCCCCATGGTCAGACTGCCAGTACCAAAAGTAAACAGAAGGCTGGGCACGGGGGAATGTTCAGTGAACACGGCCCCGTGTCCAGTTAACTGAACTGGGCATTTTCTGCAGAACCTCGGGCACAGGGACGTGTTTGGGTGAGCACGGCTTCGTGCTGAACTTGCTGTAATGAAGAAAAATTGTCGGGAGGCTCTGTTTTTTTGCATGGGGTGTGGGTTCAAGTTTCCCTTAGTAATCTCCACCATTTCGAGTGTGTTTTATTCCTGAAAAGTAAAACTAAACTAGAAAACATAAAAGTTAATTTAAACTAAAACTAAGGATAGTTCCGCGAAATGCCTCCGTGGTGCGCCACGTTTATAAGGGTCCTTGGCTAGACCCACCTTATCGGGTGGTTCTAGCTCATCTTCAATTAGGGGGTCGTCATTGCCGATTGGATATTTCATTGATCGTTCAAGATCGACACACCTTTTGAAGGCCCCTAATTGAATGGATAAGTTGTTTTTCTTCCGATTAATCAAAGCTTTGTGTGTTTTCACAAAAGGTCGTCCCAACACTAGAGGAGCGTCATCAAGGATGACAAAGTCGGTTGGGATTACCATTTGATTTGTTTGAACCAAGACATCCTCAACTACCCGTTTTGATTTTTTTACTTTCCGATTAGATAAACAATGGGTATTTGAAGTGGAGAAAAATCACCAATACTTAATTTTTCGAAAATGTAGTTTGGCATTATATTAACACAAAGATCTTTATCAATTGTAATATTACTAATAAAGGAATTTTGAAAAAAAAAAATGGAACCGGTGTAATGTTAATTTCAAATGGGTCTTCTTTTATTAGAGCAGTTTGATCATTTGTTAACTTAATGCTTACCGTTTTGTCAATTTTAGTGTTAGTGTTTAACTCTTTTAAAAACTTAGCATGAGTGGGTACTAAACAATGATTTTCGAAAGAAGGTGACAAGAGATTAATTTCTTCAAAATTAGACTCTTCTTGAATTTTAACGTTGTCGGACTCACCTTTTTCGTTGTTTAACTCATGTGTCGGTTTTTCACTTATTTGTTCTTCCATTTTTACATTTTCAACTATCTCTTTTTTATTTAATTCTTCTCTTGCGCGGGACTCCTCTTCCCATGCGCGAGATTCTTTTATGCATCGTTTGATAGTTTTAATGTGTTATATTATCCTATCGGCTACGTCGGTGATAGAGTAAGGATAGGGATCCTTAAAGCTTGAATTCGGAAGTTCGATCCTTGGTTCCACATAATACTCATATGAAGTAGATGGTTCATACAATTGTTCTTCATTGTAAGTATATGATGGATAAGGGTCGTAACTTTGTTCTTTATAATACTCATATGAGGTGGGTTGTTCACGCCATGGTTCCTCATAATAAGCATATGAAGGTGGAGGCTCATATCTTGATTCCTCAAAGTATGAAGGTGAAGGTTCATACCTTGGTTCATCAAAATATGAGTATGAGGGAGAAGGTTCATACCTTGGGTCTTCATAGGATGTGTATGAAGTTGATGGCTCGTACCTGAGCCCCTCATAGTGGGTGTATGAAGTGGATGGTTGAAATAAGTTACAATATTGTACCGAGTGCGGGTCACCACAAATGGTGCAATAGTCTTCCCTATAATCATCCTCCTTATAGGTGTAGTTGTAATCTCCTGAGTATTGATCCATAAGAATCACTCAGCAGACCACAACAGAGTCTCGGAACCAGAAAACAAAATTAAACAGAAACAGAGGCTGGACACGGCCCCGTGTTCAGTGGACACGGCCCATGTTCAGGATCTGTATCTGTATCTGGGCGTTTGAATAAAAGTTACTGTTTTGTGCAGCACGAGGGCATGTTCAGTGAGCACGACCCCGTGTTCAGGCTTTATGTCTGGGTGTTTAAAAAAATATGCAGCACGGCCCCGTGTTCAGTGAGCACGGCTCGTGTTCAGTTTACTGTAAATGCAAAACTAACTAAAATGCAGAAAAATGTGCGCGCGTTTTGAAAAAGTTTTGAAAAACTGATTAGGCCGTCGATTTTAAGCTTTCTTAAAATCTTTGTGTCCCCGGCGACGGCGCCAAAAACTTGATGCGAGTGTAGTGTTATATAATTTTATGAATATTTTTAGCCCTTTTTAACACTTTGGTCAAGTTTTAAATTTATAAAACACGATATTCTACTAATACTAAACACACATATGGGCAAGTGCACCCATCGTGAGCGTAGTATAGTGTTGGTAAGATACCGAGGTCGTCCAAGGACACAAGAGCTTTTAATACCGGTTTATCCTCAACGTCTAATCAAATAAAAAATTTAGAAAAAAGGTTTTAAACTAGAAAATAAAAACTAAAAATGCTGAAAAATAAAAATAAAAATAAAACAGATAGACAAGATGAATCACTTGGATCCGACACGCCTTTAGTGTAACCTTTGATTATTTTCGCACTTTTGCACTTTTGCACTTTTTAAGAGATTATCTTAGTTATTGTAGTAGGCCCCTCTTTTGAAGATGACGTTACCCTCAACCAAGTAGTTTGAGTCAGCAAGGATACAATCCTAAAGGGTTGGATTATTGAAAGATAATTAATAAAGTTATTAATGCATAATGTGGTAGGCCCCTCTTTTGAAGGTGACGTTACCCTCGGCTAAGTAGTCTGAGTCAGCAGGGATACAGTCCTAAGTAGCCGGGTTAATATATTAATAGTGGTTTACATATGAGTGGATCAAGAAATTCGTACCCCCGCCATCCAATACTAGTGGGTATTGAAGGAGGTCCTACTAAGCTTGACCCAGATCCTTGCAGGATCTATACACTGAACAAGGCAAGACGCTTACCAAACCATTCCCTTAACCCCTGACCAGGTAGCCAACATATCTCCATATAGACCGTGGAGATATGAATGGTGTAATTCTTTTATTTTATATAGACAATAAAATAACGCCAAGACACCACAGACAAATGATAAGGAAGTTTCACCTTCAACATAAGAAACTAGTTATTAAAGTCATTAATAGATAACCAAATAAAAAAGTACGAAAAGATTAAAAATAAAAAGTATTACACTAAATGCTTGTCTTCACCAAGTGATGTAAGAGACTTAGGCAAACATGGCCTTTGATTGTCAAGAACTCTTACTATCAATCTTGGATCCCGAGACTACTACACACACTCTATTATGGATGATGGATGGTGGTGGTGGATGATGGTGTTATGGTGATGATGGAGTGTGGGTGAAGTGGGAGAGAGGTGGTTTGCCAAGGGATGATTTGCAAGGGAGCCAAGCACCCCTATTTATAACCTGCACAGAAGCCCAGACATGGCCCCGTGTCCATTGGGCACGGCCCCGTGTCCACCCGTCTTCTCTTTCTTCATTAAATGCAGTTTGTCTGCATTAGTTGACCACGCCCCCGTGTCCGCTGGGCACAGCCCCGTGTGCAGAAGCGTATCTGTACTATCAAGATTTTCCTAGATTCTGCGAATCTTAGAGTTGACCACGGCCCCGTGTCCGCTGGACACGCCCCCGTGGTGGGTGATAGAAGCTTCTACAACTTTGTCTTTTCTGCAGACACTTGGGCACGCCCCCGTGCTCATTGAGCATGGGGCGTGTTCAGCCTTTTGTTCTCTTGTTTTTGCTTGGGAGGATGCTGTCGAGGGGTCGGGCATGCCACGTTTATTCTTTTTCTTGTATTTATGTTAGATTTAGCTGCCTTTTTGCTTCTTTTGTTCATTTGAGCTCATTTAATCCTGAAAATACAAAAGGAAGACAAAAACACACTTTTTCCAACATTAGTACTAAAAAGGGGTTAGTTTTATGCCACATTTGATGTAATTTATATGTTGCATTTTGTGCACATCAATAATCTCTGACCGTGATGGTCGTTTCACTTCCCGTTGTTAGTGCATTACGTCTATTGACTTCGTCTTGTATCGTGTAATAGGATAAGATTAGATAGGATATCCAGTGCACGAGGTTCGAGAAACGATTGTTAGAGGTTAAGGGAGTGATTTCGCTCATATGGACATGTCCATATAAGCGAAATCAGATACAAGTGATTTCGCTCATATGTCATGTTCACATAAGCGAAATCATGCTCACTATATAAGGTGCACATGTTAGTTCATTCGGTACACGACTTTCAGAACTGTAACGAAGTGCTGCCGGATTTCTGTCAAGGTTGTAATAGTTGTTAAATGCAATATAAAAGACAGATATTAGATTAACAAGCTGTTTTCGTGTCTGGTTTACTGATTCCGCCTTTAAACTGGATGTAAAGCTCTTTTGATCGACTCAATCGGGTCAAACAACGATCCAACAAGTGGTATCAGAGCTAGTGAAGAAGAGTTCTATACATTTCAGCCGATAATTCTGTTTCTACACTGTTCTTTTTCGAAAAACAAAACTTTTTACGGTCAGAATCGGTTCAGTTTTACACATCTTGCTCGGAATCTTGTAGTGACAAATCCTTGAAAGTTTCATAGCCTGAATCGACCTAAATCTTAGTATTTTTGAGGTTTCGCTCATAGTGACTCGTGTATTTGATGATGTCAGCAACTATTTGATCATGATTTCGCTCTTAAGTCACAAAGTTTGTCTGATTTCGCTCATATGACCATCAGATTTCGCTCATAGGTGCAACAGAATAAGGGATTTCGCTTTTGTGTCAGGCTGATTTCGTTCTTGTGTCACATAACCAGTGATTTCGCTCCAAGTGCATATAGGGGTTTCGCTCTTGTGAACAATTTAAGTGATTTCGCTTTTGTGAACCACATCAGTTGATATTGCTTGTGTTTTGTGTCAGTCTGATCAAAGTGAACGGTCCAATGCATGTGTAGCATTTAAAAATATATCAACCAAATTAATGTTGTTGTCAGCATAGTGGGATTTAAAGGCCAAATTAAATCATTCGGTTCATATATATCCGTTGTGAAAGTCAAAAGTTGATGTCAGCCCAAGAAGTCTATTGGCCCAATCAGATTTAAAGATTACATCAGTTTGTCGGATTTATAGATTTGTTATTGGTTCGTATGTTGTGAGTCTTTTGAATCGGCCCAATCAAAGTTATTTTAAGTGTTGAATTGTTGTCGGCCCATGTTTCATTATTATCAACGGCCCAATCATCACTAGTTGGTTATCATTTTACTTTTCAAACAACAAGTTATCAGCTCATTCAATAAGTTTGCACGATTTGGATTTTAGCCAGTCCTCGAATCTTCGACACCTCTCGCATTTTTACGTATACAGTTCGGTTAAACTGATTGTTTGTTTGTTTGTTTTCTTGTGATTGTCAAGGTTTACATCATGGCTGAGGAATTCTACAACACGTTTTTCAACGCATTCACATCCGAATCGTCCGAGGTTGCAAATGTTACACCAAAAACTATCACTAAGGTGCTCAATGAGAACATCAAGCACGATAACTTTTACGGAACTCACTCAAAGCCACCAACTCTGGAAAGCATTGAAGATTATACCTGGTGGAAAGAACGTTTCATCAACTGGGCAAAAGCGTATGCTCATGAAAGCTGGTTCTGCCTGGAGTATGGATATGAAAAACTAAAATATGAGAAAGGTGAAGATCTTGTATTCAAGAAGTTTTCCAGAGAAGATAAAGCTGAATACGGAGCTGAACAGAGAATGATAGCATTGATTCAGTCAGCAATCAGAAATGATATTTTTGCATTACTAAAACATGACGGGTCATGTAAATCTGTTTGGGAAGCTTTACGAATTAAAGCTGAGGGGGGTAAACAGATTAAAAAGAACAAAATCGCTTTATTAAAGAAAGAATTTGATCTGTTTGATAATATTAAAGGAGAGACAGTGAGACAAATGATTGAGAGATTCTGTCATCTTAAAATTGAATTGGAGAGATTAGAGATAAATAAAACAAGAGAGGAACTTATAGATAAAGTGATTGAAGCGTTACCACGAGCTGATCAGTGGCAAACGTTTGTTTTTATTTTGAAAAATGATGCTTTGTATGATACAATTACTCTTGATGCTTTGTTTGAAAAGATTGAAAGTCATGATTTGGAGCTACAAAAGCAAAACAAGATGACTGATTCTTCACATCAACAGAACGTTGGCTTGTACTACAAAGGCAGTGTGCCTTCTGATAAAGGCGTTGGTTCACCAAAAACAGCATTTAGTGGTGAAAAGATGAAAGAACCACCAACAACGTCAACAAGTCATCATTCTGGATATCATTCATCTTCAAAGACAAATTCTGATGAATCTGAAGAAATTCTGTGCAACATTGCTCTTAAACTGAAGAATTCTCCTGCAATGAGCATAAATGCAGCTAAGCAACAAATGAGTTTCCTTGCATCTGTTCTGGAGTCATATAAAGGTCTTGTAGCTGGCAAAATTGGAAACTCCGAATTGACCAAAGAAGATTACGACCAGATTGATCCGGAAGAGATGGAGCTCATTGACATCCGTTGGTGTTTAGCTAGTTGTATTCGAAGAGCTCAGAGGTATATGGAGATTACCGGAAAACAATCTCTTGGTGGTGCATCAACAAAGCTTGGATTTGACAAATCCAAAGTGACTTGCTTCAGATATAGGCAAAAGGGTCATTTCAAAAGAGAATGCAGAAACTCTGAAGTTGCTGAAGGAAGTGAACGTCCTTTCAACGATGACTATTATCGAAAGGCAATCTACCATCGAAGCAGAGAAGAGCCAAAGTTGATTGAAGATAAACCAAAAGAAAAGTCAAGAGCATATGAAGTAATCTATCCCGATGAAGGATTTGACTGGAGCACAGTTTGTCCAGAAGAAGATCGTTTAGAGAATGTTCGTAAAACAGCTAATGGGAGAGCTATGACGGAAGAAAGAAAGGTTGTTTTTGTTGCTGAGATTCAAGATGAAAACAAAGACAAATACACTGTTGAAATCCGTGAAGAAAAAGTTGAGATCAAAGACAAAACTCGAGAAGAGATCTTGAGTGAGAAGACCTACAGAGAAAGAAACGTGGTCTACAACAGAATGGATGACATGCAAGAGGAGTATGAGATGGCTGTCGGTAGCAAAAGATGGGATAAAAAGAGAGAATGCTATTATAACAGAGAAGGAGAACCGGTTGTTCCCAAGAAAGACATAATCTTCGATGATGTTCTTCTCAAAGTTCCGTTGAGAGCTAATTACTATAGAAATGTATTGAAAGATGACGCATACGTTAAGAGATTTGAAAAGGAGATCAGATATGCTATGTTATCGTGTCTGAGACAAAGGGATGATGAGAGAATGAAGAAGAATGTTGAAGAAATGGTGAACAATCTGAAGAAAGCTGCTGAAGAGGTTAAAGCAGAAACTGTTGAAGTTGAAGCTGTGAAGGAAATCAAATGTGAAGAAGTTGTTGTGAATGAAGAGGTTGAGAAAGCTGTTACTGAAGAACAGCAGATTGAAGAAGAGGTGAAGAAAGAAGAAAAAGAAGAAAAGAATGAGAAGGAGGAAGCTGATAATGTTGGTGATGAAATCGGTGTTGAAGAAAAGCAGAATGTTGATGAGCAGACAGAGGTTGCTGAAAACACCGAAGTGCCAATCACTGAGGTAAAATCTGATTCTGAAAACTTGAAACTGATTGATCGGTGCAAGAAATGCATGGAACTGTGCAGAGCTTGTACTGAAAAAGATGAGCAATTCAGAACAAGAGATCTTGAATTCACAAAAATAGAAAACATTTTCAAAGAAAAATGCAAAGAGATGTTAGAAAAAGAAAAGGGTTTTAAAGAAAACGATGAAAAACTTTCAGAAAAATGTAACAAATTAGAGAAAGAAAATGAAGTTTTGAAAGAAAATGTTTTGAAAATGACAAATGAATGTGAACAAAAAGAAATTGCTTGTCAAGAAATGAAAAAGGAATATGACTCAATGAAATTATCATATCATATTACAAAAGAGTCATATGAAAAAGTGAAAGACGAAATGAAATATGCTCAATCAAGAATGAATTATCTTTCTGAAACAACCAAAGAACTTAAACGAATGTATGCTATAAAACAAGATGTTGTTACGAAAAGATTAAAAATAAAAAGTATTACACTAAATGCTTGTCTTCACCAAGTGTTGTAAGAGACTTAGGCAAACATGGCCTTTGATTGTCAAGAACTCTTACTATCAATCTTGGATCCCGAGACTACTACACACACTCTATTATGGATGATGGATGATGGTGGTGGATGATGGTGTTGTGGTGATGATGGAGTGTGGGTGAAGTGGGAGAGAGGTGGTTTGCCAAGGGATGATTTGCAAGGGAGCCAAGCACCCCTATTTATAACCTGCACAGAAGCCCGGACATGGCCCCGTGTCCATTGGGCACGGCCCCGTGTCCACCCGTCTTCTCTTTCTTCATTAAATGCAGTTTGTCTGCATTAGTTGACCACGCCCCCGTGTCCGCTGGGCACAGCCCCGTGTGCAGAAGCGTATCTGTACTATCAAGATTTTCCTAGATTCTGCGAATCTTAGAGTTGACCACGGCCCCGTGTCCGCTGGACACGCCCCCGTGGTGGGTGATAGAAGCTTCTACAACTTTGTCTTTTCTGCAGACACTTGGGCACGCCCCCGTGCTCATTGAGCATGGGGCGTGTTCAGCCTTTTGTTCTCTTGTTTTTGCTTGGGAGGATGCTGTCGAGGGGTCGGGCATGCCACGTTTATTCTTTTTCTTGTATTTATGTTAGATTTAGCTGCCTTTTTGCTTCTTTTGTTCATTTGAGCTCATTTAATCCTGAAAATACAAAAGGAAGAAAAAACACACTTTTTCCAACATTAGTACTAAAAAAGGGTTAGTTTTATGCCACATTTGATGTAATTTATATGTTGCATTTTGTGCACATCAATAATCTCTGACCGTGATGGTCGTTTCACTTCCCGTTGTTAGTGCATTACGTCTATTGACTTCGTCTTGTATCATGTAATAGGATAAGATTAGATAGGATATCCAGTGCACGAGGTTCGAGAAACGATTGTTAGAGGTTAAGGGAGTGATTTCGCTCATATGGACATGTCCATATAAGCGAAATCAGATACAAGTGATTTCGCTCATATGTCATGTTCACATAAGCGAAATCATGCTCACTATATAAGGTGCACATGTTAGTTCATTCGGTACACGACTTTCAGAACTGTAACGAAGTGCTGCCGAATTTCTGTCAAGGTTGTAATAGTTGTTAAATGCAATATAAAAGACAGATATTAGATTAACAAGCTGTTTTCGTGTCTGGTTTACTGATTCCTCCTTTAAACTGGATGTAAAGCTCTTTTGATCGACTCAATCGGGTCAAACAACGATCCAACAAGTGGTATCAGAGCTAGTGAAGAAGAGTTCTATACATTTCAGCCGATAATTCTGTTTCTACACTGTTCTTTTTCGAAAAACAAAACTTTTTACGGTCAGAATCGGTTCAGTTTTACACATCTTGCTCGGAATCTTGTAGTGACAAATCCTTGAAAGTTTCATAGCCTGAATCGACCTAAATCTTAGTATTTTTGAGGTTTCGCTCATAGTGACTCGTGTATTTGATGATGTCAGCAACTATTTGATCATGATTTCGCTCTTAAGTCACAAAGTTTGTCTGATTTCGCTCATATGACCATCAGATTTCGCTCATAGGTGCAACAGAATAAGGGATTTCGCTTTTGTGTCAGGCTGATTTCGTTCTTGTGTCACATAACCAGTGATTTCGCTCCAAGTGCATATAGGGGTTTCGCTCTTGTGAACAATTTAAGTGATTTCGCTTTTGTGAACCACATCAGTTGATATTGCTTGTGTTTTCTGTCAGTCTGATCAAAGTGAACGGTCCAATGCATGTGTAGCATTTAAAAATATATCAACCAAATTAATGTTGTTGTCAGCATAGTGGGATTTAAAGGCCAAATTAAATCATTCGGTTCATATATATCCGTTGTGAAAGTCAAAAGTTGATGTCAGCCCAAGAAGTCTATTGGCCCAATCAGATTTAAAGATTACATCAGTTTGTCGGATTTATAGATTTGTTATTGGTTCGTATGTTGTGAGTCTTTTGAATCGGCCCAATCAAAGTTATTTTAAGTGTTGAATTGTTGTCGGCCCATGTTTCATTATTATCAACGGCCCAATCATCACTAGTTGGTTATCATTTTACTTTTCAAACAACAAGTTATCAGCTCATTCAATAAGTTTGCACGATTTGGATTTTAGCCAGTCCTCGAATCTTCGACACCTCTCGCATTTTTACGTATACAGTTCGGTTAAACTGGTTGTTTGTTTGTTTGTTTTCTTGTGATTGTCAAGGTTTACATCATGGCTGAGGAATTCTACAACACGTTTTTCAACGCATTCACATCCGAATCGTCCGAGGTTGCAAATGTTACACCAAAAACTATCACTAAGGTGCTCAATGAGAACATCAAGCACGATAACTTTTACGGAACTCACTCAAAGCCACCAACTCTGGAAAGCATTGAAGATTATACCTGGTGGAAAGAACGTTTCATCAACTGGGCAAAAGCGTATGCTCATGAAAGCTGGTTCTGCCTGGAGTATGGATATGAAAAACTAAAATATGAGAAAGGTGAAGATCTTGTATTCAAGAAGTTTTCCAGAGAAGATAAAGTTGAATACGGAGCTGAACAGAGAATGATAGCATTGATTCAGTCAGCAATCAGAAATGATATTTTTGCATTACTAAAACATGACGGGTCATGTAAATCTGTTTGGGAAGCTTTACGAATTAAAGCTGAGGGGGGTAAACAGATTAAAAAGAAAAAAATCGCTTTATTTAAGAAAGAATTTGATCTGTTTGATAATATTAAAGGAGAGACAGTGAGACAAATGATTGAGAGATTCTGTCATCTTAAAATTGAATTGGAGAGATTAGAGATAAATAAAACAAGAGAGGAACTTATAGATAAAGTGATTGAAGCGTTACCACGAGCTGATCAGTGGCAAACGTTTGTTTTTATTTTGAAAAATGATGCTTTGTATGATACAATTACTCTTGATGCTTTGTTTGAAAAGATTGAAAGTCATGATTTGGAGCTACAAAAGCAAAACAAGATGACTGATTCTTCACATCAACAGAACGTTGGCTTGTACTACAAAGGCAGTGTGCCTTCTGATAAAGGCGTTGGTTCACCAAAAACAGCATTTAGTGGTGAAAAGATGAAAGAACCACCAACAACGTCAACAAGTCATCATTCTGGATATCATTCATCTTCAAAGACAAATTCTGATGAATCTGAAGAAATTCTGTGCAACATTGCTCTTAAACTGAAGAATTCTCCTGCAATGAGCATAAATGCAGCTAAGCAACAAATGAGTTTCCTTGCATCTGTTCTGGAGTCATATAAAGGTCTTGTAGCTGGCAAAATTGGAAACTCCGAATTGACCAAAGAAGATTACGACCAGATTGATCCGGAAGAGATGGAGCTCATTGACATCCGTTGGTGTTTAGCTAGTTGTATTCGAAGAGCTCAGAGGTATATGGAGATTACCGGAAAACAATCTCTTGGTGGTGCATCAACAAAGCTTGGATTTGACAAATCCAAAGTGACTTGCTTCAGATGTAGGAAAAAGGGTCATTTCAAAAGAGAATGCAGAAACTCTGAAGTTGCTGAAGGAAGTGAACGTCCTTTCAACGATGACTATTATCGAAAGGCAATCTACCATCGAAGCAGAGAAGAGCCAAAGTTGATTGAAGATAAACCAAAAGAAAAGTCAAGAGCATATGAAGTAATCTATCCCGATGAAGGATTTGACTGGAGCACAGTTTGTTCAGAAGAAGATCGTTTAGAGAATGTTCGTAAAACAGCTAATGGGAGAGCTATGACGGAAGAAAGAAAGGTTGTTTTTGTTGCTGAGATTCAAGATGAAAACAAAGACAAATACACTGTTGAAATCCGTGAAGAAAAAGTTGAGATCAAAGACAAAACTCGAGAAGAGATCTTGAGTGAGAAGACCTACAGAGAAAGAAACGTGGTCTACAACAGAATGGATGACATGCAAGAGGAGTATGAGATGGCTGTCGGTAGCAAAAGATGGGATAAAAAGAGAGAATGCTATTACAACAGAGAAGGAGAACCGGTTGTTCCCAAGAAAGACATAATCTTCGATGATGTTCTTCTCAAAGTTCCGTTGAGAGCTAATTACTATAGAAATGTATTGAAAGATGACGCATACGTTAAGAGATTTGAAAAGGAGATCAGATATGCTATGTTATCGTGTCTGAGAAAAAGGGATGATGAGAGAATGAAGAAGAATGTTGAAGAAATGGTGAACAATCTGAAGAAAGCTGCTGAAGAGGTTAAAGCAGAAACTGTTGAAGTTGAAGCTGTGAAGGAAATCAAATGTGAAGAAGTTGTTGTGAATGAAGAGGTTGAGAAAGCTGTTACTGAAGAACAGCAGATTGAAGAAGAGGTGAAGAAAGAAGAAAAAGAAGAAAAGAATGAGAAGGAGGAAGCTGATAATGTTGGTGATGAAATCGGTGTTGAAGAAAAGCAGAATGTTGATGAGCAGACAGAGGTTGCTGAAAACACCGAAGTGCCAATCACTGAGGTAAAATCTGATTCTGAAAACTTGAAACTGATTGATCGGTGCAAGAAATGCATGGAACTGTGCAGAGCTTGTACTGAAAAGGATGAGCAATTCAGAACAAGAGATCTTGAATTCACAAAAATATAAAACATTTTCAAAGAAAAATGCAAAGAGATGTTAGAAAAAGAAAAGGTTTTTAAAGAAAATGATGAAAAACTTTCAGAAAAATGTAACAAATTAGAGAAAGAAAATGAAGTTTTGAAAGAAAATGTTTTGAAAATGACAAATGAATGTGAACAAAAAGAAATTGCTTGTCAAGAAATGAAAAAGGAATATGACTCAATGAAATTATCATATCATATTACAAAAGAGTCATATGAAAAAGTGAAAGACGAAATGAAATATGCTCAATCAAGAATGAATTATCTTTCTGAAACAACCAAAGAACTTAAACGAATGTATGCTATAAAACAAGATGTTGTTAATTCCTATATTGAGGATGTTGCTAAGTTGAAGCGACAAATTGCTGATTTAGAACAGGATAACAACAAGTTAAAGAGTTACCACCTGTCGTCATATGTGCTTGAAATAATTTTCAATATAAAACCGGGTGATGGTGAGTCTGAGCAGAACAAGAAAGGAATTGGCTCAGAGTTTCATCAAGTTCCACCACCGGGAAAATTTGCATTTTATGATGAGGAAAAGGTCGAAAAAGCTTTCAACATGGTAGACCAATTGCCAGACAACATTGACATAACCTATTCTAAATCTGATGATTCTCATGATTCAGAGGTGGTAGGTAAAGTCGTTGAAAGTGTGTTGAAAGAAGAGTCGAGTGTTACAGGTAAATCTGAATCACAGGATGAAGATGAAGGAAATCTTCATGATGGATATCTAAAAAACACAAAATCTGAGAAAAATTTGAATGATGATTCAAAGGGATTGGTTTATACCATGATTGGATCAGACAAATTATTCTTAGATGTTGTATTCCCGATTCAGAATGTGATTTCAGAAAAGGTTGACAAAGTTTTCAAAATGGTTGAGATTGAGAAGTCTGAGATTTCAAAATTTGTTGGTAAGAGTCATAGAGGTTCGTATAACAAACCTGGTTTCAAAAAGAAGAACATGAAGGCTGGGTTGGGTTATAAGAAGAAACAACATCGGAACAAAAATGAGACGCCAAATTATCAGGCAAAAATGAGTTTTGTTAAAGGAAACAGTTTAGCAGAAGAAAAAGAACTCAAAATGAACCAGTCTAATGATGAGTTCTTTGCTAAAAAGAAAAAGAAACAACCACAGTTCAAAGATGTATCAATGAGAACAAGTTTCAAATGTGATCAAAAAGGACATCTTGCACGCAAGTGTCCTAATCTAAAACCTGTGGATGTTGACAAAAAGAAGATTGGTGCTGAGAAACAAAAATCTGAGAATGTGAGACAAAGGTCAACCAGATTTGACTCAAAACAAACTTGGATGTACAACACAAACAAGTTTGTTTCGAACCAAACTTGGAAGTCAAACCCATATAGGTTTGATTCAAGACAGACATGGAATTCTCACACACCCAGATTCAGAACAACACAGAGTTGGAAAACAACTGTTGATATAACAAAACCACAAGAGTTTTGGAAACCAAAAGTTGTTGTTCAAAATCAAAAAGTTCAAAAAGAGTCACATTTTTACAAAAGAGGTACTCCGAAAGGTCAAACATGGAGTGTAAAGAAACAGGTAATTCTTGAAAAAGATGAAAAAGCTGATGTAAAAATTGAAAAGATTTTTGTGAAAGATGACAAAGAGTTTCCAGCATTGAATGAAAATTATTGTTTTGAAATGCCTAAGGTTCAAAAGACCTGGGCTAAATTGTTCAAGTAATTGAGTAGTTTGTTTGTGCAGGTGCTCATGGAATTCAAAGATTGTGAAATTGGAGATTGGAGCAGCCTGGCACATCGAGATTGGACCCTAAAAATTGAAAAATTTGAAAAACCAAAAATATGTTTGTTTTTAATTTTTGTCAAATATTCAAAAATACAAAAATATGTGTTAATTGAATATGCCGAAACCCTCACGGCTGAACAAACATGATTACTTTCATCAGATTGAAAAACGGTTTTCAAACTGTAAAATATCAATGTGTTGTAAATCATGGGGGTATGTATATTTTCTGCAAATCAATACACTTTTAGCAGAAAATGGATGGCGAGATAAAGCTATCAGTATTGGTTGTCAAATTTTCTTTATATGATTTTGCATTTTAGGGGGAGAAAAATTGTTAGAAAATACAAAAACATTTGAAAATTTGAAAAAGTAAAAAACATGATAAAATTCAAAAATTGAGTTTTTGTGTAAAAAGAGGAAATGATAGTACATCAGTAGACAGTTACAGTACGCTAAAGAATTGGAAAGTTTAAATGAGTTAAACGATCTCACTGTGGATGTGTCGGTAGATTTTTATACATTTAGTAAACTTTTTCGGGATATAAACCTAAATTCAAACTTGCTTATTTCGTGGGGAACACTACTTGGATATATAGGTAACCCCTGAAATCTCGTTTGAAAGGTCCCTCTTTCTGAGATACTAGGTCTTTATGCTTAGTGATATCTGGGGTATTATCTCGGGACTTCTGATTTTGCGGAAGCAATGGCCTAGTCCCTGGAGAATACTTTCTGCATTGCTTGAAATATAGTGCCGCCATCAGCAAGCTGATGAAACAATAAAATTGATAGTCGCTGATGTTGTAATACAAAAGATCCTCTAAAGGGGACACACCCAAAGTCGAACCGTCATCTCTCTGCTGAACGGAAGTTCTGACCTGAGCTCTCACGGTTTCGTACTATAATTTATTCCCCTTACAGATATCATCTAGGTATACTCACCTGTAAGACTGAATATTGGGATCTGGATACGGGAGTATATTCAAGAGGTGGGACACATGAATGAGTTTAAGTTCCTAAAATACCTAATTCGTATCCTGAATCAGTTGAAATTTGTGTGAAAAAATTAAGTGGATAAGTATATCGACAATCTAAGTGAATTGTTTAATACTTAAAGTGTTAAAAAGCTCAACGGTACTTGTGACTGGTCAAAAACTGATATGATCCTCTGACGCATACTCAAACAAAAATACTGTCTGTAAATATGTTTGTACATATTTCTTTACTACTTTATATTTTCAGAAAATACAAAAAGATTTTGATTTCTGCTTTATTTTCGACAACTGATATCTGAAATGCTGAGTTTCAAAATCTAAGTAAGCTGATTGTGTTTCTGAAAATAAAACAAGTTCATTAATTTGAAACTTGAATTAAAAATCAAAAATTTTCAAAAACAGTTTGTGATATCTCCAAGGTCATTAATTTGGACTTGGATGATAAACTGTGAGGGAGTTGGATTCTTTAATGCTGCTAGATCAATGAAGTTTGTTGATAGGGGAAGTGGATTAGAGAAGTTGATTGATAATATGAAAAATGTTTGAGTAATTGCAGATGTACCAGACTATGATCCCAAGAACAGAGTTTAAGGGGGAGTCTGAAAACAAGTTTGAAACAAAGTGGAGCTTGTAGATGGAAAGCTAGGTGTCGATCCCAAAGCACGGGAGCTTGATGAAAGGGGGAGCCTGAAGCTGATAGGAGAAGAGAAAGATTGTTGGATACTTACAATGTTACAACTTGAAAGAAAAGACAGAATGATCAAGACTGAAGATGTGTCATTTTGAAGTTTAGTCACTGAAGACTTCGTCAATATCCGAGGGGGAGTCTGTTAGTGCATTACGTCTATTGACTTCGTCTTGTATCATGTAATAGGATAAGATTAGATAGGATATCCAGTGCACGAGGTTCGAGAAACGATTGTTAGAGGTTAAGGGAGTGATTTCGCTCATATGTCATGTTCACATAAGCGAAATCATGCTCACTATATAAGGTGCACATGTTAGTTCATTCGGTACACGACTTTCAGAACTGTAACGAAGTGCTGCCGGATTTCTGTCAAGGTTGTAATAGTTGTTAAATGCAATATAAAAGACAGATATTAGATTAACAAGCTGTTTTCGTGTCCGGTTTACTGATTCCGCCTTTAAACTGGATGTAAAGCTCTTCTGATCGACTCAATCGGGTCAAACAACGATCCAACACCCGTCTTTGGCAAACTTTTCAGTGTGCTATGGGTTCTCAATTGAATCTTAGTACGGCCTTTCATCCTCTAATGGATGGACAGACCGAACGTACTATCCAGACCCTAGCGGATATGCTCCGTTCTTGTGTCATCGACTTTGGTGGTAACTGGGATGTATATTTACCGTTGATTGAGTTCTCGTACAACAACAGCTATCATTCCAGTATTCAGATGGCTCCTTTCGAAGCTTTATACGGTCGCAAGTGCCGATCTCCTCTCAGTTGGCATGAGATTGGTGACAAGCAACTTACTGGCCCTGAAATCATTCAAGAGACGACGGATAAGATTTTTCAGATCCGTGATAACTTGTTCAAGGCTAGGAGCAGACAAAAGAGCTATGCTGATAAAGGCGTAAGCCTCTGAAATTTGATGTTGGAGATCGAGTGCTGCTCAAAGTATCTTCCTGGAAGGGGGTAGTTCATTTTGGTAAGAAGGGAAAGCTCTCCCCTTGCTATGTGGGTCCTTTCACGATACTCGAAAGGATTGGCAAGGTGGTGTACCGACTCGACCTGCCGCAGGAACTTAATAATGTACATCCGGTATTCCATGTATCTAATCTTCAGAAATGCTTAGCCGACGAGGAACTGCAGGTTCCCATCGAAGACTTGCAAGTAAACGAAACTTTACATTTTGTGGAGAAACCGGTCGAAATCATGGACCGAGGTATCAAGCGACTGAGGCGCAGCAAGATTTCCATAGTTAAGGTACGATGGGAAGGAAAACGTGGCGCCGAATTCACTTGGGAACTCAAGAGTGAGATGAAGACCAAGTATCTGCAGCTCTTTGAGTAGTCTTCATCTTAGATTTCAGGGACGAAATCTCCTAGAGGAGGGGAGACTGTAACGCCCTGCGTCCCTGAACTTTCATCTATTGGCAAGTTTAGCCCCTATGCTATGTGAAACTTTACTCAATGTGAAACTTTGTGATACTTGACTCTTATGATACTTGAATCTTGGTAATGCTTGAAACTTGACTCTTGATACTTAATACTTATGAATCTTGATTCTTGGCGAAACTAGAGACTTGATACTTGATTCTTGAAACTAGAGACTTGATACTTGATACTAGATGCTTGACTCTTGATACTTATGGAACGAGATTCTTGAGACTTATTGAACGAGAAACTTTAAGACTTTGTTAAACGAGAAACTTGAAACTTGAGACTTACTAGCTAGCTTATGTAGACTTGAAACATGGAAACTTTTGTGTTAGTTATACAATCTAATCATGTGATGATATTACATAATAATATGCAACGCAACACTTAATCTAGCTCGTGAACCGAATCGAAATCAGAAATCTAGCAAATGGGTCTCGGCTGACCGAATGGACATCCGATCGGATGACCATCCGATCGGAAGGCCATTCGACCGAACAGCCATTCGACCCAGCCTACTTGCACCGCCTTACTGTCAGTCTCACCTATAAATACCTGCTATCACATCATTCTTCACTGATGTGACAGCCTCCTCTGACCCTGAGTACGTCTAGTCATTCTCTAGCACTCTTCCTTCGATTTTCGGCGATCCTTGTAAGTTTTCTCCGTAATTCTTGTACAACTATCATCAATACAAACTTTCTCACTTGATTCTTCATCAAAATCATACTTTTCACCGTGAAATCACTAAGATTTGGGCTCCTTGAGGATGACGTCATCATGGCGGTTTGTACAATCGGCTGTGTGATGTCATTCCGTCAAGGTTTAGTTCAGATCTAAGAGATTTCTACACGATTTACTATGAATCTATACAAAATGTAAACATTTTCGGTTGATTACATGCTTTTCTTAACTTATCTACTCAAACGCGGTGAGATCTAGAACGAAAACAGGCCAAGGACTTGTTCCGTAGTCTGGAGTCGGCTCGATAACGGATTTCCACCGGAGAGATGACCAAATTATGGATCAGACATGAAACTCCGTCAAGAACAGTCATCCGATCGAACGGGGTGATTCCCATCCGACCAGACAAGCTGAACCTTAATGGGTTTTCGTTGTCTTGGTATGTTACCACGTCGTCTCCGCTAAACTCAAACTTAGAAATTTTACAAAGTTTGCAAAGGAACAAGATCACACAGTCAAATGACCATCCGATCGGATGGTCATCCGATCGAACGGTCATCCGATCGAACGATCTGTTTCCCAATAGCCTTCTATACTTAAACTTTTTAGAAACATGGTTTTTTAAGCTATTAGACTTTCACTCGAACAGTCATCCGATCGAATGGTCATCCGACCGGATGACCATCTGATCGAATGACTTGAACTTATACTACAACGAAAACTTCAAAAGTTGGAAACATTTTGCAAAACATACCACTGATCGGACGACCATCCGATCTAACGGGTACCATCTGGTTCGAATGGTCATCCGACCGGATGACCATCCGATCAGGAAACTTGTCCGACACTTTGCACGATTCAACCTTTTGTTCAACGCTCATACTGTTAAACTATAATCAGGCTAACTCCAGCACTCCCTTCAATCCAATAGTCGGTGTCGATACTTAGCATCCACTGTGAGTATACTCGATCCCTTTTTGTTTTGAACACTTTTGGGATGCAACATGTATTCTATAAATTTGACACTTGAAACTTAAAACTTATATGAAACTTACTCTATCCGCTGTAAACATGGAAACTTGATACTTGTGAGACTTGAGACTTTTTATGTTATGTGAACGTTTAATCCTTGTGTGCAGTTCCGCCTTAACAATGGTAGCGCTATAGGGGTAATGCACCTCCTCGTTAGCCTTTGGGGTATTGTTAGGAGGAGACATTTTTTCTTTCCTTGAGTCTTGGGAAAGTGTCTAACGCATTGGAAACTTGGGCTATCACTTGGACTGCGTTTAGTAGCATGGTGAAACTTGTTATATGTGTTTATTGCTGGATATGAGTTTTTGGAATGTTTTAAACTATTATACCACTCCGTACTCAAACTTGTATACTCGCCAATATTTTTGTTGATATATTTTAATACATGTTGCAGGTTGATAGTAGCTGAGGAATCCAGAAAACATGCTAGGATGCTGCTTAGAAACACATCTTAGTAAATTTAGAAACTTTTGAACAATGTTTGATGATTTGTATTTGATACTTTGTGATCGTGGTTGGTGGTTTGATGTTTAGACAATGATCTCATGAAACTTGATTAATTACTATTGAAACATTTAGTGTTGTGGAATCTCTTGAGCAATCTGAACACTTAGTGCCGCACCCCGATATTTCCGCCATCGGTTGGGGTGTGACACTGTCACACCCCCAAAATCCACCTGCGGAGTACTACCGCTTGGAGGCGTGACTGACCAGGATCCAGCCACCAATCATATTGAACATGTAAGTTAAGAGATATAAAAGTTTAACCAATACAATTGGTGTCCAAACAAAACATAGTTAAGTTGCAAGCGGAAGCATAAGTCTTAAATCAAAACATAAGTTTAATTGTTTCAAAGTTTAACATGGCACACCGCCGTCCATGTCCCACAACGACTCTCTTCCATGCAAGCTCCAGTTAAGTACCTACTGACCTGCAAAGCATGTAGTAACGAGTCAACAACAAGTTGAGTGAGTTCACGGTTGGGTGTTCGTTTTAAGTTGCTTCGAAAACAGTTTCCTTTATCTGGCATCCTGCCGTGGGGGGGGGTTACCCCATAGTTAAAAACGTGACTTGTTTATTCCCGGTTACTCTGGCAATCCCGCCGTGGGGGCTACCCCGTGTTAGTTATCTGGCATTTCGGCCGTGGGGGCTACCCCATGTATACACTTGACTCGTTACCATATCGACTGCTGACTGTAGTCATGTTTATGTGCCCTGAAACTGTCAATGTCTATCATCATTGACGTGCCCCAGATCCATTAGTTCACGCCCGTCCTCTGCGGCACGGTGTGAGGTTTGTCAGACCTAAATAGCGCTATCTAACTAATGACCCGCTCGCCATTGGCCCGGCGATTAAGTCGATATAAAAGGAGGGACTTCGTGATAGAGTTTTGGTCTAGTACGAGTTATTTGTCCGTGAGGACGAGGAATTACATTCCTGAACCTTTGCTGTCCTACCCAAGGAGGACGAGGAACCCATGTTCCTTAACCCCAAATTCCCGACCCTTGGGAATCCCATGCTTTGTAGAGGGTGTGAACTCACCTTGGTTTGCTCGGCAGATACACAGAAAAGTCAATCAAGCAATACTGGGGTCAACCACGTCCTAACATAGTTGTATCATACAAATCAGGTTCGTATCCAAGTTGTGCACTTATGTTCTACACGTATTGTACTCAAGTAATAATCATGGCATACATGTATCAACATGGCAGTTTGCAATAATGCCTACGGATTGCAAAGTAAACAAAGCCCAAGGTCCGGCCCATCAACTAAGCCCGAAATATGAAAGTCCAAAACAGTGAGTCCGTGTACATGGTCTCGAGTCGAGACTAGAGATCTCGAGTCGAGACTATGTGGTTTCGAGTTGTTCGAGCATTAGTCGAGACAGACGGTCTCGAGTCGCAACCGGGCTCGAAATCGTGATCTCGGGTCATGCTGTTCTATGTTAATGTTGTGTGGTCTCGAGTCGAGACCAGGTGTTCTCGACTCGCAACCTGAGTCACAACTGGAGATCTCGACCTGTCATGCGGTGGTCTCGAGTCGAGATTGAGGTTCTCGGCTGGGGACATGTGCTGAATTCCACATTGTACTTGGCCAATGAGATTTCATGGTCATGATATTATGTACTAGCCAATAACAATGCACTAACATGTTCCCTTGTCTAGTTAATTTCTAAAATGGATCAAACATGGCAATTTTCAAATATCATAACACATTCATATCACATTCATCATGTTCTTCAAATATTCAAGTAGTTCATCATATCATCATTCATATAAACCCTAATCAAACAAAAATCATGAACATCTCTTATCAACACTTAGACACATAACCGGATTTTTGTTCTTGATTACTAACATGCACCTTATGATATCAACCCAATGAATTATCCTAACCGTGAACCTACCACAACCGATTACAAGCATTCGGTTTCCATTCATCAATCATTTCAACTTGTATCAACATCCAAACCATATGGAGTCGATAACACTCATACATAGTCAAGCATACATTATTCATCCTAATGAAAACAACACATTAACATATGATCATCATCAACCGAATGTAAACACATAACATAAAACATTAGTCTATAATATCACACATCAACACCTTTAATCATGAAAATACATGTGTTTGAAAAGGAATCACTAACCGGTTCAAGTATGGGTTCAAAGGTGTGAGTGAAGCCTCTAAGTGGGTGTGTACGAGTTGATCCGAGAGCTCCTTAGTGGTCACCGGTTTGATCCGAGAGTGAGGGAGGAGGGTGTTGTGGCTTAGGGTTTTCGTGAGAGAGAGAGGGAGAGTGTGTGTGGTTTGTCCAAATATGATAGTGTTGGTCATAAACAAGGATATATACTAGTTTCAAGTGGTGCACCCTAATGGGCTTTTTGGTTGGATTGAATGAGATGTGTGTGGCCCATCCGGCCCACTGTTACTGTTCACTCGAGACCGCATGGTCTCGAGTCGGGTCCTTGTTGTCTCGGTTCATATACATACACGCATACATACAATTACAACACATAATCATATAAGTTCACATATATCATTCATCAAATCATCAATTCAGTTAGTCACTTAACGTTCAAGCATACAATGAAAGGTTCTAATTTCGAGTTGTCACATCATCCCCAAGTTGAAAGAAATTTCGTCCCGAAATTTGATAGGCACTCACTGAGGAAGCTAGTTAAGTTGTATGGTTTTCCCGGTTTTCCTGGGGTGTCACATCCACCCCCGGTTGATCTGGAATTTCGTCCCGAAATTCCGTAGCTTCGGCCTCAGTAGTGGGTGTACTGTTTGCGAACAGTTGGGATACTTTTGTTTCATTTGATCTTCGCGCTCCCAGGTGAACTCTGGGCCGCGACATGAGTTCCAACGAACTCGAACGAGAGGTATTCTAGTGCTCTTGAGGACCTTAACATCCCGGTCCGTGATTTCGACTGGTTCCTCGACGAATCGCAACTGCTCGTCGATAGTGAGTTCCTTCAGAAGAACTACGTGGGTCTCATCTGACAGACACTTCTTCAGATTTGACACGTGAAAAACGTTGTGAACCGCACCGAGTTCTGCTGGTAAGTTCAGTCTGTAGGCCACCCTGCCTATTTTCTCAATGACTTCGAAAGGTCCAACGTATCGTGGGTTAAGTTTGCCGCGTTTACCAAAACAAACCACACCCTTCCAGGGTGAAACTTTGAGTAGTACCCGCTCCCCGACCTGGAGCTCTAGCGGTTTCCTGTCCTTATCGGCGTAAACTTTCTGTCGGTCACGAGCTGCCGCCATGCGTTTTCGTATTTGAGCAATCTGTTCGGTTGTGTCTACCACATGTTCTGGACCAGTGATCTGACTATCTCCCACCTCTGCCCAGCAAAGAGGTGACCGGCATTTACGTCCGTACAGTGCCTCGAACGGAGCAGCTTTAATGCTGGTGTGGTAGCTGTTATTGTACGAGAATTCCACAAGTGGCAGATGCTTTTCCCAGCGGTTGCCAAAGTCGATTATGCATGCACGAAGCATGTCCTCTAAGGTTTGAATGGTGCGCTCGGACTGCCCGTCCGTCTGAGGGTGATACGCTGTGCTCATGTCTAATCGCGAGCCGAAGGATTTGTGCATTGCTTGCCACAGCTCTAAAGTAAATCGTGCATCTCGATCCGAGATAATAGAGGTGGGCACCCCGTGCCTCGAAACAACTTCCTTGAGGTATATTTCTGCAAGAGTGGAGAATTTATCCGTCTCCTTGATGGCCAGGAAGTGTGCAGATTTTGTGAGTCGATCCACGATCACCCAAATAGTATCGTTCCCGCGCTGGGATCTAGGTAGGCCAGTAACAAAATCCATGGAAATTTGCTCCCATTTCCATTGTGGTATCTCTGGTTGTTGGAGTAGGCCTGAGGGTTTCTGGTATTCGGACTTGACTCTCGCACAGGTCAAGCACTTGCTGACGTAGGTTGCTATGTGGGCCTTCATGCTAGGCCACCAATACGTGGTTTTGATATCGTGGTACATTTTGTCCGAACCAGGATGTACCGAGTAGCGAGACTTGTGTGCTTCATCCATTACAAGCTCTCGTAGATTGCCATAGAGTGGGACCCAAACGCGTCCCGTTACGTAGTAAGCACCGTCTTCCTTCTGTTCTAAGCGTTACCTTGATCCGCGTAGGGCTTCAGCCCTGACGTTTTCTGGTTTTAATGCTTCTATCTGAGTAGCTCGTATCTGGGAAGGAAGGCTAGAATGTATCGTGAGTTGTAAAGCTCGTACGCGCTTAGGCGCAGTGTCTTTTCGACTGAGGGCGTCAGCCACAACATTGGCCTTGCCCGGGTGATACCTGATCGAGCATTCGTAGTCATTCAGTAGTTCGACCCACCGTCGTTGTCGCATATTCAGTTCCTTCTGCTTGAAGATATGCTCGAGGCTCCTGTGGTCGGTGTAGATGGCGCACTTAGTACCGTACAGGTAATGCCGCCATAACTTAAGTGCAAAGACAACAGCTCCCAGCTCTAAGTCGTGTGTAGTGTAGTTCTTCTCATGAACTTTGAGTTGGCGTGAGGCGTAAGCTATAACCTTATCTCGTTGCATCAATACACAACCAAGACCTTGAATTGATGCGTCGCAGTAAACCACAAAGTCGTCAGTGCCCTCAGGCAGGGAAAGGATAGGCGCGCTGCAAAGTCTATCATTTAGATGTTGAAACGCTAATTCCTGTGCGTTTCCCCAGCGATAAACAACGCCTTTCTGCGTCAGTGAGGTGAGAGGCTGTGCAATCTTGGAAAAATCCTTAATGAACCTCCTGTAGTAACCTGCCAATCCTAAGAATTGGCGAATTTCCTTTGGTGTACGAGGTGCAGGCCAGTTCTTAATCGAGTCTATCTTGGATGGATCAACATGAATCCCATCCTTGTTTACCACGTGGCCTAGGAAATGGACTTTTCGAAGCCAGAAGTCGCATTTCGAGAACTTTGCGTAAAGCTGTTCGGTTCGAAGGAGTTCCAGAATAAGTCGAAGATGCTGCTCATGCTCTTCCCGACTCTTAGAATAGATCAGGATGTCGTCGATGAAGACTATAACGAACTTGTCCAGGTAAGGCTTGCACACTCGATTCATCAAGTCCATGAAAACTGCTGGTGCGTTTGTCAGCCCGAAAGGCATGACCAAAAACTCATAGTGCCCGTAACGTGTTCTAAAAGCTGTTTTGGAGACGTCCTCTTCTCGGACTCTCAGTTGGTGATATCCCGATCTCAAATCAATCTTCGAATAGTAGCTCGACCCTTGCAGCTGGTCGAACAAGTCGTCAATGCGTGGTAGAGGATAACGATTCTTCACCGTCACCTTGTTGAGTTCCCGGTAGTCGATGCACATTCTGAAGGTACCGTCCTTCTTTTTCACAAATAGTACTGGAGCTCCCCAGGGCGATGAGCTAGGACGAATAAAACCCTTATCCAAGAGTTCTTGTAGTTGCGTAGAGAGTTCTTCCAACTCGGATGGAGCTAATCGGTAAGGTGCACGAGCTATAGGCGCAGCTCCAGGAGCTAGTTCAATCTGAAACTCGACTTGGTGATGAGGCGGAAGACCAGGAAATTCCTCAGGAAATACCTCTGGATAATCGCGTAGAACTGGAAAATCTTCTATCTTCTTCTCTTTTTCTGAGGTGTCAGTAACGAGAGCCAAAATGGCAGTGTGGCCCTTTTGCAAGCACTTTTGGGCCTTAAGGAGAGAGATGACGTTCTCAACAGCACTCCTCTTGTCGCCACGAATCATGAGAGGTTCATTACCGGTACTAGGAATACGAACAATCTTCTCGTTGCAAAGGATCTCTGCTCGGTGTTGGGATAGCCAATCCATCCCAATGACAACGTCAAAGCTACCCAAAACGATAGGAATGAGGTCGATATAGAAGGTCTGGTCAGCGAGAATAAGTTTACAACCCTTGACTACGTGTGTGGCTTCGAAACTCTTACCATTTGCTAGCTCTACAGTGTGCTTGTTGTTCAAAGGTGTTGGAATACGCTTAAGCATCCGACTAACTTCTAGTGACATGTAGCTAGTATCGGCACCCGAATCAAATAATACTGAAACATAAAAGTCGTCGAGAAGGAACTTACCCGCCACAACATTGGGGTCATTCCTTGCTTCACCTTGGCCAATCACGAACGCCCGCCCCCTTGCGCCATTGTTGTTGTTGTTCCCATTGTTACCATTTCCCTGATTGTTGTTGTTGTTGTTGTTCTGGTTCCTATTCAGTTGGGGACAATCTCTCTTGAAGTGACCCTCAGCTCCACACTGAAAGCACCCTTTGTTATCACCCTGGTGCTGCTGCTGACGCTGGTTCTGTTGAGCTGGCTGACGATTCTGATTGGCGGGGTATAAGCTCCTGCAATCCTTTGCAGCGTGACCAGGCTTGTTGCACCGATGACAGTTGCCCCTGGCGCATGGCCCGCTGTGGTGCAGGCTGCAGCGATTGCATTTGGGGTGATTTCCTTTGTACCCACCATGACTTTGACCACCAGACGATTGCTGATTAGGGCTCTTGTAGTCATCAGTCTTTCTCTGCTGAGACTGGGATTGAACAGAAGTCGAACCCTTACTTGAAGTTCCATCCCACTTCCGTTTGTTGTCACTAAGGGTACCCGAAGTAGTTGCAACACCTATGCGCTTTGGTAACTTGTTCTGCTCCACCGCTTGATCAGTAAGACGGTGAGCCAACTGAACAACTTGCTGGTAGGTGGCGAGGTTCGCTGAAGTCACATGACTCTGGATTTCTGGCACCAAGCCTTGGAGAAACAGCTCGATGCGTTTGATGGGAGGATCCACCATAGTAGGACACAGAATTGCCAGTTCGTTCGACCTTTTCACATAAGCTTCAATTTCCGACCCCGTCATCTTGAGGTTGAAGAATTCTACCTCCAGTTTGTGAATCTCATCCCGACTGCAGTATTCTTCCCTGATCATCTCCTTAAAATTCTCCCATGGGGTGGCGTTGGCAGCAACCAACCCCATCATTTGGACCTGAGCGTTCCACCACGTGAGGGCTAAACCCTCGAGAGTACCGGTAGCATACTTCACCTTGCGCGCCTCAGGGCATTCACACATTTCGAAGACAGATTCTAGCTTCTCAAACCAGTGTAGGAGACCTACTGCTCCTTCAGTGCCGCTAAAAGTAGTTGGTCGACAGTCCATGAAAGTCTTAAAAGTGCACACGGGTGGCTGAGCATGCTGACCTATCGTGGGCGAAAGAAAAGACAGAGTTTAACACAAAGGTTGGTTCACGAGAGTAGGATCTATAGATCCTAGAATGAGTTAGAACTGCAGGATATACCTCCTGCGTGTGCAGCTGCAAGTGCTGCGGCAACTCGTTCGTTGATCAGCGCCGTCAACTGGGCTTGTGTCAGGTTAACGCGTCCAGACATGATCTTCATATCAAGAAGAATGTGAGTGAGAGGGGTTCGCGAAAGTGCGATGTCAGAAGTGAGTAAGTGCACACGTGTTCAAGCAACAGTAGTTATACTAACCAAGCATACCATGAGCAATGTACTATGTAACTAACAAGTAGGCAATATATACACAGAGTATATCACCTAGAATGTCGAGCCTTGCATGTGGAGTGAAGCGTCGTTGTGGACCGTTGAGCACTGTACAGGTTATAGTCTGGTTTTAACAAAAACGTTTCTCCTTTATTAAAACCAAGTTCTCTATAACCAATGGCTCTGATACCAATCTGTCACACCCCCAAAATCCACCTGCGGAGTACTACCGCTTGGAGGCGTGACTGACCAGGATCCAGCCACCAATCATATTGAACATGTAAGTTAAGAGATATAAAAGTTTAACCAATACAATTGGTGTCCAAACAAAACATAGTTAAGTTGCAAGCGGAAGCATAAGTCTTAAATCAAAACATAAGTTTAATTGTTTCAAAGTTTAACATGGCACACCGCCGTCCATGTCCCACAACGACTCTCTTCCATGCAAGCTCCAGTTAAGTACCTATTGACCTGCAAAGCATGTAGTAACGAGTCAACAACAAGTTGAGTGAGTTCACGGTTGGGTGTTCGTTTTAAGTTGCTTCGAAAACAGTTTCCTTTATCTGGCATCCTGCCGTGGGGGTTATACCCCATAGTTAAAAACGTGACTTGTTTATTCCCGGTTACTCTGGCAATCCCGCCGTGGGGGCTACCCCGTGTTAGTTATCTGGCATTTCGGCCGTGGGGGCTACCCCATGTATACACTAGACTCGTTACCATATCGACTGCTGACTGTAGTCATGTTTATGTGCCCTGAAACTGTCAATGTCTATCATCATTGACGTGTCCCAGATCCATTAGTTCACGCCCGTCCTCTGCGGCACGGTGTGAGGTTTGTCAGACCTAAATAGCGCTATCTAACTAATGACCCGCTCGCCATTGGCCCGGCGATTAAGTCGATATAAAAGGAGGGACTTCGTGATAGAGTTTTGGTCTAGTACGAGTTATCTGTCCGTGAGGACGAGGAATTACATTCCTGAACCTTTGCTGTCCTACCCAAGGAGGACGAGGAACCCATGTTCCTTAACCCCAAATTCCCGACCCTTGGGAATCCCATGCTTTGTAGAGGGTGTGAACTCACCTTGGTTTGCTCGGCAGATACACAGAAAAGTCAATCAAGCAATACTGGGGTCAACCACGTCCTAACATAGTTGTATCATACAAATCAGGTTCGTATCCAAGTTGTGCACTTATGTTCTACACGTATTGTACTCAAGTAATAATCATGGCATACATGTATCAACATGGCAGTTTGCAATAATGCCTACGGATTGCAAAGTAAACAAAGCCCAAGGTCCGGCCCATCAACTAAGCCCGAAATATGAAAGTCCAAAACAGTGAGTCCGTGTACATGGTCTCGAGTCGAGACTAGAGATCTCGAGTCGAGACTATGTGGTTTCGAGTTGTTCGAGCATTAGTCGAGACAGACGGTCTCAAGTCACAACCGGGCTCGAAATCGTGATCTCGGGTCATGCTGTTCTATGTTAATGTTGTGTGGTCTCGAGTCGAGACCAGGTGTTCTCGACTCGCAACCTGAGTCGCAACTGGAGATCTCGACCTGTCATGCGGTGGTCTCGAGTCGAGATTGAGGTTCTCGGCTGGGGACATGTGCTGAATTCCACATTGTACTTGGCCAATGAGATTTCATGGTCATGATATTATGTACTAGCCAATAACAATGCACTAACATGTTCCCTTGTCTAGTTAATTTCTAAAATGGATCAAACATGGAAATTTTCAAATATCATAACACATTCATATTAATCATTCATCATGTTCTTCAAATATTCAAGTAGTTCATCATATCATCATTCATATAAACCCTAATCAAACAAAAATCATGAACATCTCTTATCAACACTTAGACACATAACCGGATTTTTGTTCTTGATTACTAACATGCACCTTATGATATCAACCCAATGAATTATCCCAACCGTGAACCTACCACAACCGATTACAAGCATTCGGTTTCCATTCATCAATCATTTCAACTTGTATCAACATCCAAACCATATGGAGTCGATAACACTCATACATAGTCAAGCATACATTATTCATCCTAATGAAAACAACACATTAACATATGATCATCATCAACCGAATGTAAACACATAACATAAAACATTAATCTATAATATCACACATCAACACCTTTAATCATGAAAATACATGTGTTTGCAAAGGAATCACTAACCGGTTCAAGTATGGGTTCAAAGGTGTGAGTGAAGCCTCTAAGTGGGTGTGTACGAGTTGATCCGAGAGCTCCTTAGTGGTCACCGGTTTGATCCGAGAGTGAGGGAGGAGGGTGTTGTGGCTTAGGGTTTTCGTGAGAGAGAGAGGGAGAGTGTGTGTGGTTTGTCCAAAGATGATAGTGTTGGTCATAAACAAGGATATATACTAGTTTCAAGTGGTGCACCCTAATGGGCTTTTTGGTTGGATTGAATGAGATGTGTGTGGCCCATCCGGCCCACTGTTACTGTTCACTCGAGACCGCATGGTCTCGAGTCGGGTCCTTGTTGTCTCGGTTCATATACATACACGCATACATACAATTACAACACATAATCATATAAGTTCACATATATCATTCATCAAATCATCAATTCAGTTAGTCACTTAACGTTCAAGCATACAATGAAAGGTTCTAATTTCGAGTTGTCACAGACACCCCCACACCCCCTCCCAAGCTAAAATGCTAAAAACGAAACCCTCAAAAAACCTAAAAAAATATAAAAAAACACACAATTTTTTTTTAATATTTTTTACCTCAAAAACGCTCCTTTTAGTAGCCAAAAAAAAAATTTTGGTAACGAAAATTAGCGATTTTGACTTAAAAAATATTAAAAAAAATATGTGTGTTTTTTTAGCTGTTTTTAGGTACTTTTGGTTGTGTTCACATTGGTTCTCGCGGTTATCGCAATAAAGGGTGGTTCCTAACGGACCCTTCTCCTATATATATATATATATATATATATATATATATATATATATATATATATATATATATATACTAGTAGGATACCCATGCGATGCGGCGGTGACGACAATTTACAATGTGGTATTCGTTTACGGTGAGTTTATCAATCTTCTTGTGATATATTGTATAGTACGTTTTTTAGGTTTCTTATTCGTATCATCGGTGTGTGGTATATCTATACCATGAGCCTTATATACCTTTAAAATATAACAAACACCATATTAAGAAAATATTGGTCACAAACATAGTAATTTAAAAATAAAATCAGAACACATGAATGGGAAAATATCACCCATAAACATAATAATTTAAAAATAAAAATCTGCATGTAACTACGTGCATTGTGATGAGATATTTTTTCATCATAAGCATTACACATCTAAATTATCTCATCTACATGGTCTGGCCATGATTCTTCATCAAAATAGATAATGTGAGTTTCTTTTAGTTGTCGCTTTAAAAGGAAAGCTGGAAGCAGTGGAGTATGAAACGTAACCAAATTGGCAGAGACACATACATGGGAGGCAGATACATGGCCATGAGAATAGACACTAAACATAGAGTGGGGTTGATATGGAAGAAAATGCATGATATCCAATCGACCACGAATGTACTATTACACCAACACTCACTGCTGACATACCCTATGACCCTCCGCATGTCCCTCATTCACCTATTCACCTGAAACCCCTCATCCTTCTTAGCTTTATCTCTCTGTTTTATATTTTGTACAACAGTACTTTACATTTGAATTTATTTTAGTTAGAACTTTATTTAGTTTAGGGTGTCCTTTTAATTATTTCTAAGTTTCATAAAATTTAATTTCTCAAATATTATAAACTATTTTTATTTTGAAGAAAACTTGTATATCTAAATAATTTTTGAAGAAAGTGCATGACGAATCATCAAGAGAAATTTCACCGACTAAAGTTCAGAAAGCTCTTATGAAGGTAGTAAGAGGAACACGGAAAAACTCAAAATAGATTAAAATAGAAAAGACTGCAATTTTGATATAATTTTGGGTATTTTGATGGCACAAAAAGATTAAGTGAATAAATCCCTTTTTGACCAAAACAAAGCCCAAATACTTGAATGCTTTATAGTTGACCGTTGGCTGGTTAGGCTTGCTATTTATCTCCCATCACTGTTTCTTCTCCTGCATAACGGTTGGTTTTGGAATCAGTTATTTGTTTATTTGGAGACACACATGTATGTCACATACCTAAACTTAAAGCCTAATGCTAACCTCTGGTTCTGCTGGGTTGGATTCTTCACCCTTAGGCTGGTTTTCATAACCTGAAGACAAATGCATGATTTTTTTTGTATTCATATACTCTGTATGCTTGATAAGCTACATCATCGAGATGGCAAGATTGTCATCGGGTCGAAATGAGCCTAGGTAGGGCATATTCATGTCAAACTTGAAAAACAAACCAAAATCTTAAGTTAATTAAAAGTGAATTAAGAATTCTAAACAAGTTAAGAAGTATTGAATTCTGAACTCGGTTTAAGAATCAAATTAAACTTATGATTGTTGAATAATTTGACTGAATATTCAAATGCGAATTATAAATTCAAATTGGTTTTTCGAATGAAGTTTCAAATTTAAATAACTCGAAAACCGACCCTATTGAACATCTCCAATGTTTAATGCATTACCAATGATTATGACCTAAATCTTTAAAACTTTTAGAATATCTTTTTGTCAAAAAACAGACTCTTGGTGACTTTCAACATGTGCCCATCATAGCAATAAGCATGTAAAATGACATTGATAAGTAATGACCTGGAAGGTCGGGTTATTACAGCTACTTTGGTGTTCTTAGAGCTTTTGAAGTCTAGAGAGAGAATGTAGAGATTCAAGGTGATTCAAGGTGTAAACATTGTCAGAATTATAATCGAATCATCATTTTATTTTGTTCTTATGTTCGATCCACACACGTGCATGGATTCCACACGTCGTACGTGTTCTTCGTAATCGTTCGGGAGTTAGATTCCGATCCTAAAACGCGTTCACACAGACTAAAGCCTTCTGGTAAATTGTTACCTACGCTTACTAAATTGAATACGGCTGAGTTATTATAAATCTTGTATTATAAGATGAGTGTTAGCTCAAGTAAATACTCGTAACTTATTTTCCCTATACGGGCTTAGGATACAGTAAATCATTACTGCATGGTCGGGTATGGGATTCGAAGACCAATGTGTCGAGAAATTCAAATAACCCGTTTTAATTCGTATTGCTTGACTTAAACATTGGGGGGTAATACGACCGTGTCCTGGATATCCTCGGCTCATTTAATTGTAAATGGCGACGACCTAAGCGCGAGGTGTAGGCATACACCTGACAGACGCTAATGCTTTATTAAAATGATTTTATAACCCATTACGGGTTTTGCCCAATATGGGTATTCCCAATAAGGGAATAAGTGGTGTGTCGGTTAATCATGTCTCAGCATAGTTTCCGAGCCCCATATGTATTGTCAAGTATTGTAAAACTGATAACATGAGATATAGCTTGTCCCAAGTTATTTATGAAAATTATATGTACCATTGTGTACATGAAAAAAAAATTGAAAATGTTTTTAAATTATGTCAGTTGATTGTATTTACCAGTGAAAAATGACGTATTTTCAAAAGACTGAGTTACAGGTACAAATACGTAAATAGGCTGGAAGCTGCTCAGTAATGCTAGATGAGGAATTTGCAACTCCTTTGCATAAGCCTATTAGTCTGTTGAACTCCTTTTATATATATTGATCCGCCTGTGGATTATTATTACAAGCTCGTCTATAATTATTACTTTGGTATTTTTGGACAATTGAGTTTGTAATAATATTTTATATTCCAAGACTTCCGCTGTGCTATTCTGTGTATATTGACTGTGAGATACCAATCTTAGGTCACGATACTCCCCACCGGGTTTGTGGTTGAAATATCGGGGTGTGACAGTGTACACTATTTATCGAGATATCACAATCACTAGGTACAAGTTTTCTATGTATATTTCTTGGTGCACAAGTACTACATTGTTAAGATGTTTCAGTTAACCTTTTAAGCACTCAATTGCTTTAGAAACTCTACAGATTTTCCAATGATATCCAACATGTAAAATAATCGTAACCTATTCAAATCCGAATATGTATAAATGATCGTATTGTTCTCAAGAACTTACTTTACATGACCTACATAATTTAATCCTTCGGGACATTCAGTTTCAAGTGTACATAACATTCATAAGACGAATATCAATTCTCTCTTTATACTACCAGACTAATAAAATATTCGGAAGTCAATGCATCTCCTCATAATCAAACATAGGTCTTTGCGAAAATTCTCGTGCCACCAATTTTTCCTTATATCACTCAATTTGATTTTCACATAATTCGCATAAAAGACTCGTTTATATCCAACATATTTTACAACTTCAGTTGTATGGACTATTGGTCTAGATACTTTCTATGTCATTAGAGAATTCAAATTTGCCTTATTTGTGTCTTTCCATTTTGGCCAATCGTCTCTATGTTTATGTTCATAGGAAGATCTCAAATCTTGATCCTCATCATCTAATCATTTCAAGCGCTACATTATATACAAAATTATAATGACGTCGATTTTTATTTTGATTCCATAGATATCTTTGGACGTGATACAACTTATCGAGATCTCTTTATTTTCAGGTACCTGAGGTTCTTCTTGAACCATCATGTCTACTGTCTCTTCAGGAGACCTTATTACTATAACCTCGACTTGACCATCTTAATTACTTGCTCTAATTTTCGATGAATTTTATTATTGGAATCAACTAGTCTACCACGCTTTAAGCGTGAAATAGACCCATTACAAAATTTGTGGTTGTCCTTTTGGGACACAAATTTGACTAGAGCATAAATAGTTGATTATGTGACTTACTTTGTGACAACCCTCAAAATTCCATGTATTCCGTACAATTTATTATTGATAATGAAAGTGCTTGACGACTGTGTGGAATTACTTAACTGCTTTCTGATATCTGTGTTATATTTACATGCGCCTGTTAACACACTAGTAATGTACAGAAAAGTCATTAAATAGTCCGTTATGATTTCCTAAGTGTTAGAAATTAAAAACGTTACAAAAATATATACATAGGACACGTTACGAATTAATTAAGCACTTTAACGGAACAACACCGAACCGAATAACCGGACACTACCCGGAACACGAAAATATTGTTAAACACATCGTTTATATTTTTCTGAGCTAGTTAGGGTCCCCGAACACCCTAACACCAGTTATAATACACTACACACTAATAACTAGTTTCAATCTCTAACTAAACTAACTAACCTCTTAACTATCTAGTTAGAACCCAACTAGACCTACCCCCCCCCCCCCATTACGGTTACATGTGGGGGGACACACCTCTAATTTCTTGATTTTTTTATTGAGCTTTGTCTAATATCTTGAAAGCATATTACATGATGGTCCATAGTGATTAGTTGGTCTATAAGTAAGTTCATTAGTCCACCATTCTCTCTCATCCTACACTTCATCAACAAACACTTTCACTCCCTCCTACACCCTCACGGCAGCCACCTTCAACCACCATCTCGCCACCATCAACCTCCATTCCAACCATTTCGTGCATACTCAAAGGTGTATGGTGTCCTACAAACAAGCTTGGTGCACTCGGAAACTCAAAGACCTCTCTAGATTGCTTTTATCCACCACTTTTACGCCTTTGATCTTCCCTAGCCTCGAGCTAGTAGTAAGTGACTCTAAACATCTTCTTGATCTATTCTAAAGTGGTTAATAAGAGTTTCGTCGGTTAAAAATCACTAACATATAAGATCACCAACTAAAAGTCTACTAAAGTGATGAACAAGGTGGTTAATGGATGAATATGTGTGTAAATCATGTAGATCATGTGTTGTTATGATTAATGGTTGATTATCTAATGTTTTGCTGATTAATATTGATGTTTAATGTTGTTGTGATTAATTAACTTGTTAACGGAATCGATCGAACGCGATTTACAAGGTTAAACACTGAAAAACAGAATCTGTCCCGGTTTTACAGCCAACTTCAGTTGGCTGTAAACAGGTCTTAAACTCAACGAAAAACTGATATTTTGAATCTAAAATATGTTATTATGAAATACGGTTCTAATGGCACCGGAATCATAATTTTTGGACTTCGTTTACTATTTTTAAAGTGTTAATTTGTAACAGCAACTTAAGCTGAATTCTGACAGCAATAAATGGGTGTCATACTTTCAGTCATAACCTGAGTTTTGTGATGAATCGGACCATGTAATTTGTACAGTAGATGAAAAACGATGCATTTGTAATTACCCCACTGGAATTTCGTAAATCGAACACTCGATGAATTTTTAATAAATTGTTCCGTGGACTGTGGTCAGAAATAAACAAATCTGAGTTCAGTCTGAAATATGAATTGTTATAAAATATTGGTAATGAACCGGACCCCGATATTTTTACACAATAAAATATGGAATGTTTAAGATATCCTGTAAAAATTTGAGAATTTTTGGAATAATTTAACCATTTTATTAAAATGTCCGAAAACAGCCGGTATTGAATATAAATGCTGAAATGACATAAGTTGTGACTCGCGTGTCTAAATGTCGAGTATGCTATCTGTGAATGATCTAACATGTTATATATGTTATGTGCATTATCGTATGTTTGATTTTGAGTGGGGAATGGATGGGAAACTTAGATGGGCATAAACCGTTAAAATGATGCATGTTGTGTGATAGATACGTGTAGGAACTTTGTGTTCTATTTGAAAGCCACTAAATGACTAACTGGTAAATCATACTAGGACGTGATTGACCGACCTTGACTATTAGCTATATTTGAGAATCTAACCGAGCAAACCGAGGTGAGTTCACACTTTTCTACAAAGCATGGTAATTTCCTGGTGGGAATGGGAATGGGTACAGGAATAGGGATTCCTCGTTCTTTGGGACGCGTTCAGGAATGTGAATTCCTAGTCCTTGAGACGTGTTCAGGAATGTAAATTCCTCGTCATGTTGGGACGTGTTAGACTTACTGGACTAGAACTCTATCAGCGAAGTCCCTCCCTTTTTGTATCGACTTAATCGCCGAGGCTATGGCGAGCGGGTCATTAGTTAATAGCGCTATTAGGTTTAACAAACCTCACACCGTGCCAGTCGGACGGGCGTGTACTAATGGACTATGGCACGCCGGTGGTGATAGAACACCGACGCTAGGGCACAATTGATTTTTGTTAGTAGTCGATATGATAAACGAGTCTGGTAGTTTAAAATACTGGGGCAGCTCCCCACGGCCAAAGTGCCGGGCTGGATAGCCAGGGAAGGTGGACATGGGATGGTTAACTAATAAACGTTTTCGAACTATGGGGTAACCCCCACGGCTGGACGGCCGAATGAGATTAAACTATGTTTTTGGAAACAACACTAAAATGGACAACCAACCGTGAACTCACTCAACTTTGTTGTTGACTCGTTATTACATGCTTTGCAGGTCAATAGATGCTATGGAGCTTGCATATGGAGGTGGTCGTTGTGGGATGCGAACTGATATGTCCCGTACTTAATGAATAAACTTTATGAACTTATTTAACCTACGTTCTGGACTTTAAACTTATGAACTATGGACTTACGTTTTGAACTTATATTTTATGCTTCCACTGTTAACCTAAAATCGGTGTACTTCCTTTTGGTCACCAATCGTATTGTGTTTGGTTTTATTTACTTAATTATGTTGTTCAATATGATTGGTGGCACGATCCTGGTCACGTCACGCCTCCAAGCGGTGGTACTCTGCATGGTGGATTTTGGGGGTGTGACAGATTGGTATCAGAGCCATTGGTTATAGTGAACTTGGTTTTTAAAAAGGGAAAAGTTTTTGATAAAAACCAGACTATAACCAGTACAGTGCTCAATGATCCACAACGACACTTCGCTCCACGTGCAAGACTCGACACCATAAGTGGTATGATTTATGTTATATTGTCGGTTAGATAGTTCTCACTGTGCATTAGATAATGTAGTAATTGCTATTTGAACCTTGTGTGCTTACGCTCTACTATCGTCCCACACTTACGCACTTTCGCGACACTTTCCTCACTTACGTTGCTTCATTATGAAGATCATGAGCGGACGCGGAGGACATATCAACCTCACTCAAGCCCAGTTGACGGCTTTGATCAACGAACGAGTCACTGAGGCACTCGCAGCTAATCCTGCAGGAGGCCAACATGCTCAACCTCCTGTGTGCACGTTCAAGACGTTCATGGACTGCCGACCTACCACTTTCAGTGGCACCGAAGGAGCAGTGGGCCTTCTTCACTGGTTTGAAAAGCTCGAGTCAGTTTTCGAGATGTGCAAATGCCCCGAAGACCGTAGGGTGAAATATGCTACCGGAACACTTGAAGGGGTAGCGCTCACATGGTGGAACGCTCAGGTTCAGCTGCTGGGATTGGTTGCTGCTAATGCCACCCCATGGAACGGTTTCAAGGAACTAATCAAGGAAGAGTACTGCAGTCGGGATGACATCCACAAACTGGAGGTGGAATTTTTCAATCTAAAGATGACGGGGTCTGAGATTGAGGCGTATACCAAGAGGTAGAATGAGCTGGCCATCCTGTGCCCTACGATGGTGGACCCTCCCATTAAACGTATTGAGCTTTACCTCAAGGGCCTTGTACCCGAGATTCAGAGTCACGTGACTTCGGCTAACCTGGGTACCATTCAGCAGATCATTAAGTTAGCCCATCGTCTCACCGATCAAGCTGTGGAACAAAACAAGCTGCCCAAGCGTATTGGTGCTGCTACTGCTGACGCACCCAATGATAACAAGCGAAAATGGGATGGGAATTCAGGCAAAGGTTCTACTTCAGCTCAGTCCCAGCAGCGAAAGACAGATGAGTACAGGAGCCCCAATCAGCAGTCTTCTGGAAATCAAGGTCAGGGTGGATACAAAGGAAATCACCCCAAATGTAATCGTTGTAACTTGCACCACAGTGGGCCATGTGGTAAAGGCAACTGTCATCGATGCAACAAGCCTGGTCACATGGCAAGGGACTGCAGGAGTCAGCATCCGGCAAATCAGAACCGACAGCAACAGCAAGCCCCACCCAATCAACGCCAGCAGCGGCAACAACAAGGTAACAACAAAGGGTGCTTTCAATGTGGTGCTGAGGGCCATTTCAAGAAAGACTGCCCCCAGCTAAATCAGAACCAGAACAACAACAATCAGGGGAATGGAAACGGCAATGGAGGAAACCACAATGGTAATGGGGCAAGAGGTCGTGCTTTCGTGATTGGTCAGGGTGATGCAAGGAACGATCCCAACGTTGTGATGGGTAAGTTTCTTCTGGACGACTTCTTTGTTACTGTTTTATTCGATTCAGGTGCCGATACTAGTTATGTGTCCGTAAAAGTTAGCCAAATGCTTAAGCGCACTCCAACACTCCTGAACACCAAACACACGGTAGAACTAGCTAACGGTAAAAGTCTTGAAGCCACACACATAGTTAAAGGTTGTAACCTCGTCTTAGCCGGTCAGACTTTCTCTATCGATCTTATTCCTATCACACTGGGTAGTTTCGACGTTGTTATTGGGATGGATTGGCTATCTCATCATCAAGCGGAGATTGTTTGCAAGGAGAAAATCGTCCGCATTCCTCGTTCTGGTGAAGAACCTCTCATGATTCGTGGCGACAAGAGTGGTGCTGTCGAAGGCATCATCTCTTTCCTTAAGGCCCAGAAGTGTTTGCGAAAGGGCCACACTGCCATTTTAGCACTCGTTACTGACACATCAACGGAAGAGAAGAGAATTGAAGACATCCCTATTGTGTGCGATTTTCCCGAGGTATTTCCTGAGGAATTACCTGGTCTTCCGCCTCATCGCCAAGTTGAGTTTCAAATCGAGCTAGCTCCTGGAGCAGTGCCAGTAGCTCGAGCACCATATCGTCTAGCTCCATCAGAACTCGAAGAACTGTCCACACAACTACAAGAACTCTTGGAAAAGGGTTTTATACGTCCTAGCTCTTCGCCCTGGGGAGCTCCAGTACTATTCGTGAAGAAGAAAGATGGTACTTTCAGAATGTGTATTGACTATCGCGAGCTTAACAAGGTGACTGTGAAGAATCGTTATCCTCTTCCACGTATTGACGACTTGTTCGACCAGTTGCAAGGGTCGAGCTATTACTCCAAGATTGACTTGAGATCGGGATACCATCAGCTGAGGGTCCGAGATGAGGACGTCTCCAAAACAGCATTCAGAACTCGTTACGGCCATTACGAGTTTCTGGTTATGCCATTCGGGCTGACGAATGCACCAGCGGTCTTTATGGATCTCATGAACCGAGTGTGCAAGCCTTACCTGGATAAGTTCGTTATTGTGTTCATCGACGATATCCTGATCTATTCCAAGAGTCAGGAGGAACACGAGCAGCATCTACAACTTATGCTGGAACTTCTTCGAAAAGAGCAGTTGTATGCCAAGTTTTCGAAATGTGACTTCTGGCTCCGCGAAGTTCACTTTCTAGGCCAAGTGGTAAACAAGGATGGGATTCATGTTGATCCATCCAAGGTTGACTCAATTAAGAATTGGCCTGCACCCCGCACACCAACAGAAATCCGCCAATTCTTGGGTTTGGCAGGATATTACAGAAGGTTTATCAAAGACTTCTCCAAGATTGTGCAACCTCTCACTTCGCTGACTCAGAAGGGTGTCATCTATCGTTGGGGTCATGCACAAGAGTCCGCATTTCAACATCTAAAGGATAGACTTTGTAGCGCGCCTATCTTCTCATTGCCCGAAGGCACCGATTATTTCGTGGTTTATTGCGACGCTTCCATCCAAGGACTGGGTTGCGTATTGATGCAACGTGACAAGGTCATTGCCTACGCATCGCGCCAACTTAAAGTTCACGAAAGAAACTACACTACTCACGATCTGGAGCTGGGAGCAGTTGTATTCGCGCTTAAGATATGGAGACATTACCTGTACGGTACCAAGTGCACCATTTACACCGATCACAGGAGTCTCGAGCATATCTTCAAGCAAAAGGAGTTAAACATGCGTCAACGCCGATGGGTTGAGCTCTTGAATGATTATGAATGCGCAATCAAGTATCATCTGGGTAAAGCCAATGTTGTGGCCGACGCCCTCAGTCGAAAGGATACCATACCTAGGCGTGTACGTGCTTTACAGCTTACCATCCAATCCAACCTTCCCGCTCAAATTCGAGATGCCCAGGTCGAAGCATTGAAAGCAGAGAACATCAGGGCTGAGTCCCTACGAGGATCGAGGCAACGGCTAGAACAAAAGGAAGACGGCGCCTACTATGTAACAGGGCGTATTTGGGTTCCACTCTACGGCAACTTACGCGAGCTTGTGATGGATGAAGCACATAAGTCTCGTTATTCAGTACATCCTGGTTCGGATAAGATGTACCATGACTTAAAGACCACATACTGGTGGCCTGGCATGAGAGCCCACATAGCAACCTACGTCAGCAAGTGCTTGACTTGTGCGAGAGTCAAGTCTGAATATCAGAAACCATCAGGCCTACTTCAACAACCGGAGATCCCGAAATGGAAATGGGAGCAAATTTCCATGGATTTCGTTACCGGCCTGCCCAGATCTCAACGCGGAAACGATACCATTTGGGTGATCGTAGATCGATTAACCAAGTCTGCACATTTTCTGGCTATCAAAGAAACGGATAAGTTTTCTACTCTTGCAGACATTTACCTAAAGGAAGTGGTATCAAGGCACGGAGTGCCAACCTCTATTATATTTGATCGTGATGCGCGTTTTACTTCTGAACTGTGGCAAGCAATGCACAAGTCCTTTGGCTCACGTTTAGATATAAGCACCGCTTATCACCCGCAGACGGATGGGCAATCTGAACGTACCATCTAAACCCTTGAAGACATGCTTAGGGCATGTGTAATCGATTTTGGTAATGGCTGGGAAAGGCACCTCCCGCTAGTGGAGTTTTCGTACAACAACAGCTACCACACCAGCATCCAAGTCGCTCCGTTTGAGGCAATGTACGGACGCAAATGCCGATCACCTCTCTGTTGGGCAGAAGTTGGTGACAGCCAAATCACTGGCCCAGAACTTGTAGTAGATACCACCGAGAAAATTGCTCAGATACGACAGCGAATGGCGGCAGCTCGTGACCGTCAGAAAAGCTATGCTGATAAGGGAAGAAAACCACTCGAGCTCCAGGTTGGGGATCGAGTGCTACTCAAAGTCTCACCTTGGAAAGGTGTAGTCCGCTTTGGCAAACGAGGCAAACTCAATCCGCGTTATGTCGGACCATTCGAAGTCATTGAGAAAATTGGCAAAGTCGCCTACAGGTTGGATCTACCTGAAAAACTCAGCGGAGTTCACAACGTATTCCACGTGTCAAATATGAAGAAGTGTCTGTCAGACGAGACCCTCATAGTTCCTCTCAAGGAACTCACAATCGACGACCAGCTGTGATTCGTCGAGGAACCAGTAGAGATTACTGATCGAGATGTTAAGATTCTCAAGCACACAAGAATACCTCTCGTTCGAGTTCGTTGGAATGCTCGTCGTGGCCTAGAGTATACCTGGAAACGAGAAGACCAAATGAAACTCAAGTATCCCCAACTGTTTAAGAAAAACGCAACCACTACTGAGGCTGAAGCTACTGCAGAATTTCGGGACGAAATTCCAAATCAACGGGGGGATGATGTGACACCCCAGGAAAATCAGGAAAACAACGCAACTTAACTAGCTTCCTCAGTAACCACGCGCTAAATTTCGGGACGAAATTCTCTTAACAGGGGGAGAATGTGACAACCCTCAAAATTCCATGTATTCCGTACAATTTATTATTGATAATGAAAGTGCTTGACGACTGTGTGGAATTACTTAACTGCTTTCTGATATCTGTGTTATATTTACATGCGCATGTTAACACACTAGTATTGTACAGAAAAGTCATTAAATAGTTCGTTATGATTTCCTAAGTGTTAGAAATTAAAAACGTTACAAAAATATATACATAGGACACGTTACGAATTAATTAAGCACTTTAACGGAACAACACCGAACCGAATAACCGGACACTACCCGGAACACGAAAATATTGTTAAACACATCGTTTATATTTTTCTGAGCTAGTTAGGGTCCCCGAACACCCTAACACCCGTTATAATACAATACACACTAATAACTAGTTTCAATCTCTAACTAAACTAACTAACCTCTTAACTATCTAGTTAGAACCCAACTAGACCTACCCCCCCCCCCCCATTACGGTTACATGTGGGGGGACACACCTCTAATTTCTTGATTTTTTTATTGAGCTTTGTCTAATATCTTGAAAGCATATTACATGATGGTCCATAGTGATTAGTTGGTCTATAAGTAAGTTCATTAGTCCACCATTCTCTCTCATCCTACACTTCATCAACAAAGACTTTCACTCCCTCCTACACCCTCACGGTAGCCACCTTCAACCACCATCTCGCCACCATCAACCTCCATTCCAACCATTTCGTGCATACTCAAAGGTGTAAGGTGTCCTACAAACAAGCTCGGTGCACTCGGAAACTCAAAGACCTCTCTAGATTGCTTTTATCCACCACTTTTACGCCTTTAATCTTCCCTAGCCTCGAGCTAGTAGTAAGTGACTCTAAACATCTTCTTGATCTATTCTAAAGTGGTTAATAAGAGTTTCGTCGGTTAAAAATCACTAACATATAAGATCACCAACTAAAAGTCTACTAAAGTGATGAACAAGGTGGTTAATGGATGAATATGTGTGTAAATCATGTAGATCTTGTGTTGTTATGATTATTGGTTGATTATCTAATATTTTGCTGATTAATATTGATGTTTAATGTTGTTGTGATTAATTAACTTGTTAACGGAATCGATCGAACGTGATTTAGAAGGTTAAACACTGAAAAACAGAATCTGTCCCGGTTTTACAGCCAACTTCAGTTGGCTGTAAACAGGTCTTAAACTCAACGAAAAACCGATATTTTGAATCTAAAATATGTTATTATGAAATACGGTTCTAATGGCACCGGAATCGTAATTTTTGGACTTCGTTTACTATTTTTAAAGTGTTAATTTGTAACAGCAACTTAAGCTGAATTCTGACAGCAATAAATGGGTGTCATACTTTCAGTCATAACCTGAGTTTTGTGATGAATCAGACCATGAAATTTGTACAGTAGATGAAAACCGATGCATTTGTAATTACCCCACTGGAATTTCGTAAATCGGACACTCGATGAATTTTTAATAAATTGTTCCGTGGACTGTGGTCAGAAATACACAAATCTGAGTTCAGTCCGAAATATGAATTGTTATAAAATATTGGTAATGAACCGGACCCCGATATTTTTACACAATAAAATATGGAACGTTTAAGACATCCTGTAAAAATTTGGGAATTTTTGGAATAATTTAACCATTTTATTAAAATGTCCGAAAACTGCCGGTATTGAATATAAATGCTGAAATGACATAAGTTGTGACTCGTGTGTCTAAATGTCGAGTATGCTATCTGTGAATGATCTAACATGTTATATATGTTATGTGCATTATCGTATGTTTGATTTTGAGTGGGGAATGGATGGGAAACTTAGATGGGCATAAACCGTTAAAATGATGCATGTTGTGTGATAGATACGTGTAGGAACTTTGTGTTCTATTTGAAAGCCACTAAATGACTAACTGGTAAATCATACTAGGACGTGATTGACCGACCTTGACTATTAGCTATATTTGAGAATCTAACCGAGCAAACCGAGGTGACTTCACACTTTTCTACAAAGCATGGTAATTTCCCGGTGGGAATGGGAATGGGTACAGGAATAGGGATTCCTCGTCCTTTGGGACGCGTTCAGGAATGTGAATTCCTCGTCCTTGAGACGTGTTCAGGAATGTAAATTCCTCGTCCTGTTGGGACGTGTTAGACTTACTGGACTAGAACTCTATCAGCGAAGTCCCTCCCTTTTTGTATCGACTTAATCGCCGAGGCTATGGAGAGCGGGTCATTAGTTAATAGCGCTATTAGGTTTAACAAACCTCACACCGTGCCAGTCGGACAGGCGTGTACTAATGGACTATGGCACGTCGGTGGTGATAGAACACCGACGCTAGGGCACAATTGATTTTTGTTAGTAGTCGATATGATAAACGAGTCTGGTAGTTTAAAATACTGAGGCAGCTCCCCACGGCCAAAGTGCCGGGCTGGATAGCCAGGGAAGGTGGACATGGGATGGTTAACTAATAAACGTTTTCGAACTATGGGGTAACCCCCACGGCTGGACGGCCGAATGAGATTAAACTATGTTTTTGGAAACAACACTAAAATGGACAACCAACCGTGAACTCACTCAACTTTGTTGTTGACTCGTTATTACATGCTTTGCAGGTCATTAGATGCTATGGAGCTTGCATATGGAGGTGGTCGTTGTGGGATGCGAACTGATATGTCCCGTACTTAATGAATAAACTTTATGAACTTATTTAACCTACGTTCTGGACTTTAAACTTATGAACTATGGACTTACGTTTTGAACTTATATTTTATGCTTCCGCTGTTAACCTAAAATTGGTGTACTTCCTTTTGGTCACCAATCGTATTGTGTTTAGTTTTATTTACTTAATTATGTTGTTCAATATGATTGGTGGCACGATCCTGGTCACGTCACGCCTCCAAGCGGTGGTACTCCGCATGGTGGATTTTGGGGGTGTGACATACTTAGTCACTCTATTTAGGTCAGTGAACTTGTCTAGTAATTTGTTCTTTAATATTGGTAATTGAATTATCCTTTAAACTTCTGGTTCACCCTTTATAGTATGAGGATCAAGATGACAAGATAATTCATTCCATTTTTCGCTTTCCAACTACTTGTTATCTCCTCCTAATGTTGGGAACATTCATTCACTAAAGTGAAAAACCAATGAGCCGTAAGCAAATCTTTCACCAATGGCTTTAAGTATTTAATCATAGACAATTATTTTTTACCCAAACTATATTCTCAACCCTTTTAGAGGTCCCAACATTGTGCTAGTGGTGGATCAATATTATATATACCTCACAACCAAACTCTTAGAACGGACGTATTTGGTTCCTGACCAAAAACCAACTATAACAGGGGAAGTATGATGGCATATTGGCTTTATGTGAATTAATGTTGGATATGTAAAATCACATGTACCCAAATAAAAATATGAATTGTTGCTCTTATGATCATTGACTTTTCAATCAATTGTGAGCGTTTAGTGATCGTCTCAACAAAGCAATTCTTGTACAAACACAAATTATGTGAAGTTCGAAATTTATTCCAATAATCATTAATAACTTGGGAATTGAATTCACCATTATTACCAAAATAAATATACTAATCTGGAATAATATGCTTGCTATCACATTAGCTAAGCCACAGTCACATGAACTTCAGGTTGTGGATTTGATAACCATTTAGATGACGCATCTATTTAAAACACTAAATAGTATCATGTTGTGATATGCATATCCTTTAATCACTTCCAGAATATTTAGGGATACATACCCTTAATTGGCAAATACATAATTTCCCTTAAGAGCAAACAATACATGTTATTGCTAGAAGAATCTTCAAGTTCTTCATTATGTTTCACATCATCATTGTTTCGGTGTGGTCTAACTGGTCATGCCAATAAAGTAAATAATTATGATCCATAAACTTGTGGTTTATGATCATATATGTATCACTTGCACATATGTAATACAAAACGTAAATAAGATAGAACAATTAAACATCATTTCAAACTGTCACGTCAATTTTCATCCTCTTCGAATATTATCTTCATATAATTACTCCCATAATTTACCACTTCAATTTGTTAATCTTATTATGACCATTATTACAATTTTGATAGTCGATCTCATTATTAACTTGGCTATCCTATACATTCTAATATGGTCAATCTCATTATCAACTTGGCTATCATAGCACTTTTGATGACCGATCTCATTATTATTATGACTGTCACTACAAATTTCTCAATTATATCCATGATCATGATATTTTCAATGATCGTTATATAGTTACATTCAATTCAGGGAATGGAGTAGAACCAGAACAAGACTTATAGGGTTTCATTCTTTACTCAGTCACACGAGTATAAAATCATTTCAAACTTTTCATTACTCTAATAATGATATTGCTATTTCATGAGCATATCTCACATGTGATATATGGAAAATTTTATCGAGTTTTTTCACATAAATAATCTTCTCTTCACATAACATCCATTGAGAAGTAATTAAATATATGTGTCATATAATTTTATTGGTCTAAAATCTTGTGAGTGCAGGAATGTCTATCGCCTCCGTCAATTCAGTTCGTAGCAGAAAACTGAACAAAATAAGGTTTTAGATGTTTAAATATAGGGAATGGCATTATTGTAAATAGGGAAACCTTCCTTATTGCCATGGCCTATAAATTGGATCCTTATGTTTAGTTTTTAGAACTTTTGATACTTTTGCAACTTTGGAGAGCTTGGAGCCTAGAGAGAGAAAGTCAAAAGGTGATTTAAGGTGCTTGTATATTGTCAAATATTCAATAGAATCACTATTATATTACGTTCTTGTGTTCGGTCCACACACGTGCACGGATTCCGCACGTCGCAGGTGTCGTTCGCAATCGTACGGGAGTCGTTAAGGTCCGACAATGCGCTCACAAATCTTATGGCATTTTATAACTTGATAATGAGATTTAAGGAGTATGACACTTCGGGTTTAGTATCTAAACATATTTATATCCTTTTATGAGAGTGATAATGTCACACCCCGACCGCGTAAAACAACAAACCGCGGCGGAAGCGGCGGAAACGTCGGGGAATGAGGCGACAGAATTATTGTTTCAACAACCATGGTAATTAAAGTTTTGTATTATTAGAATTAAAGTTTACATTGTCTTGGAATTTAAATAAAACATAACATAATAATTGTCTTTTAAGTCACTAAGGCCCAAGTCCGCCTAAGTGTAGCACAAGCATCATCATACATTAGCACCTGAAACACATGCGAAAATAGGTACGTCAGCATAAAAATGCATGTGAGATACATAGGTTTTGTTTATGCAAGATTCATGACTTGTAGTTTAAAGAAGGGTTTAACAAAAAGTAGTCATGAACCTTGTAAAATGTTTTCTTTTATGAAATCATGTGAAAATCGATATGAAAATCAAATAATATAAAAGAAATATGCATGGTTAAATAAATAACCAAGTAAAAGTGAATTTGTATAAAATATGTACTTTGTATAAAAATGTCGTGTCCTTGTGAAAAATGTTTCATGTCTTTGTCAAGTGGCTTAGATAACACAACAATGTATAATACAATAAAAGCACTTATATAGGAAGTACCAGCGGCGTATCCACCATGCTTTTATCATATAACACATAGCCCCGTTACATAAGCCACTTATCAATGATCAACCAAAATGTCTTGTTTAATGTTAAAATGTTTATGTATAAACCATGTACAATGTCATGTGTGAAATGTATCATGTATAAACAAATGTAATGCATAGCAAGTAGAAAGTATCTACTTAACTACGTGAAAAAGTTAATGTGATAATCGATGTTATGTACGGTGAATAACTAGTAGTTACTCAACCCCGTAGGAAAATGTACAAAACAATGCTTTTGAATAAACGCAAGTTTAAATTAAATGGTATGTTTTGCAGAAAACAATGCTTTATGATTACAAACATTTATGCAGTAGTGTTTATTCGCATACATTCAAGCCTTGCGACTGTGGCGACAAACCTTTAAACAAATTAAAGGTTTATCTAAGTTATGTATATTAGATTCTGTCATTCCCAACTTCCAAACAAACCTAGGAAGTCAGAAACGGGAGTTGTCAAGTCCTATGGTACCATTACATACTACCGAACGGCGTAGCTAATGTTAATGAATGTATTATTGTCCCGATTAAACATACCAAATGTCATAACCAATGTAGCATGTGAAAACCATGTACTAGGTATGCTAAGTAAACATACATAGTAGAAATGTTCATGAAATCAATGTGCTAGCATGCTAAGTAAACATACATAGCAAAAATGTTTATGAAATCAATGCGCTAGCATGCTAAGTAAACATACATAGCAAAACATAATTGAAAGCATGTACTATATGTGTACTAGGTGAAACTAGCATGTTTATGTCATAAAAGCAATGAAAGCATGAAAGTAACAAGTATGTACATGTGTATCACCCCAAAGTATTTGAAAGTGGTAAAAGAGGGGAACTATGTACTCACTTGGGATTGCTTATTAGTCTTGAGAATAAGACCAAATTAAGCTCCAAGTATCACGGAATCAACAAGGCACCTAGTGTAGGTAACTATGTTAATAATCGGATCCTAAATCGGGAGATAGGATAGAATGATGTTCTATAAATCAAATGAGTATTTGAACTCATATGGTATGATTTAATAGAGCTAACATTCTGATTTGAAAGTCTTCCTAAGTGCTTTTTGACCCGTTTCGACCCGTTATGGTAGTTTAAGCCACTATAATGCGTCGTTTGCGTAAAACTATGTTCGGATGGTTAACTATGTGCTATGTCAAGTCTTGCATGCCCAATTATACCTAAACATGTTACTATATCAGTTTAGATGTCAAAAATATGTTCACATATGTACAATATGGATTTATGTTACAAAAGGGCATTTTGGTCATTTCTTATGGGCATATAAGCTACTTAACAAATAACTAAACAATCCTAGGTGATCATAAGGTATAACCTCAGGGGTTATTCCCTATGCAACTATGATCACTAAACATGCTTAGTCGGATCCTATTGATCGACCAAACGGGTCGGGTTCGAAAGTCTAATCGGTTATCTAGACCGCTTAACTTACGACCCTAAACAAGCACTAAACTAATAGTGACGAGTTAAACATGTCAAAACATGTTTAACTAATTTAGAAAACTGATTTGGTATCAAAACAAAACAAGGTGTTTTGATACCTAAAAGTAGTTCCGTTGCAAAATGCGTGCTAAAACGCATTTTGACCGAAACTTTGACTCGTCACTACACCTAGTTAACGTGGTAATCAGTAGGTATAATCGCTAAGGATTATAACCATCGTGATTACAATCACGTTGCAAAGTTCAATTGAACTTTGACTTGACCAATTGATGGTCAAAACCGAAAGTCAAACTGTTGGCCAAACTGTTTGACTTTCTACACTAAAATAAAGAACAAGTATGAAAGAATACTCACAAGAGTCCAATGCTTGAAGAAAGAAAACAAGAAAACCAAAGAGGAAGTTCCTAACACTTGTGGAAGCTCCAATTCAGATTTAGAGAAGAGATGAGAGGAATGAGCAAAGAATGAGGAGGTTTGGCTTGCTATTTATACTTGTAGTGAACTCACAAGATCATTACAAGTGTTTGTGTGGCCAACAAGGATTAAATCATGACCCTACAAGTGTTAGAGGCCAGCTAATTTGCTTGGGGATGTGCTAACTTGGCCACCACACAAAGGAATTGCAAGATTGGCCCCTGAATTATCATCTTTATGCTGAAAACAAGAGTTCTGTCCAGATCTGATGCTGGCGTCGCATGACAGGGAGGCCATAGGGCCGTCGCACAGCGCGAGGGTGTAGCTGGAACTTTCAGAAACTGGCAGAATTGGTCCCTGCACGTGTTTAAGCTTGTTTTTTTGATGTTTTTAACCTCCGTAAAGTCATTTTCAAGGCTCTACAAGGTCGTCAAAGTGTAGGGGACCTGAAATATTCTTGGAAAATCCACGGATGTCGGTTCGTTTGGCCGTACGGTCACGTTGTTCGGTTATTTATGACGAAACTCGAACGGACGCGAAAACGAACCAAATTAAGCGACGAATGGTATTTTTTTCATGCCGATCACTAAAATAAAAATATTTTAGTGTGTACAAAAATTTTGGGTGTCCAGATGTGGTCAGAACGTAAGATATGCGCGAAAATGCAAACTTACGCCGTTTTTTTACACTTTTAGTCCCTGTAAGATCATATAGGCATGTTTTCGCACACCGAACCACTCAAAACTTATTTATAAGCTATGTTTAGGTTATATATGGTATGTTTAGCTTATGGTCATATTCCGGGCTGTACGTTGCCTTACGAAACGGCAGACTTTTGCAAATTGACGCAAATAGTCCCTGTGAGCGAATAAACTTGTTTTTGCCATACCAAAACCTTCAAAACTTATTTCTAAGTTATGTAAAGGTTATTTAAGGTATGTTAAGATTATGTTTCTATTCCAGAGTGTTTGTCGCGTTAAACTGATTACGTTTACGCATCAGTTTGAGTATAACTTTCGAGAAAGCGGTATAGAGTTCAAAATCAATCAAAAATCAAAATGTGCAAAATATCAAACATAAATAACAAAAATTGGGATCAAAACACACTGTTTTATTAATATTGTATTGTTCAGAGTTTGTAAAATGATATCACAAGCACAGATGTCACAGATAATATAACAACCAACTCTGGTTTTTATTATATATATTGAACACAATACATATAAATAAATGATAGCACATAAAATACAATTTATGATATAAACTTAAATTATACAAAACACAATATAATAACATGTCATCATATAAATCAAGTTTATTAAAACTTTACAAAACATGTTCTTTCATCACTAACAAGCAAATATATAATTCATGTATGAATCTTCTATCATGGGATAACCAATCAAAAGTATATCATACATATTAAAATTTGTCAATTAATTTAAATTATAAAAAAATATCTCTCGTTCAACTTCTCATGATATTTTAGTTGATAATAATATATTTTATTGTTCCAGCTGTTATAAAGGTATCCTAAGGTTCTAAATTAATTTAGAAACATATGTTTTGCCAAACAAATATTTCATATATTCAATTCCCATATAATGCATGCATATTAAAAGAATTTATCTTCAAATAAATGGACATCAATTAATACAGAGTGAAAAGAATTTCTAGGAGAGGATAAATGTAGGTCACAAATTTTCAAACGAAAGATAATATCCACTAAAATACTAACAAATCAAATCTTAATTTTGTAATATCATTTAGTAGATTATTAGTCAAGTACGTAACAACTTTATTCTCATATAATCTGTTATAATCAAAAACTATATAACATAATAAGAGTTTATAAGAATAAAGATTTGATTAATTATACTAATTTAATCTATTCAACAACTAGAGTGACTTAATTAATAATAGTCTTTAAATTCTACTTCTAATAAATTAATGTATTTGTTATAAACAGAGATAATACATTCTAAAATCCGGATCTTTACCATAAGCTAATACAATAGCCAGAGTTAATGTTTAATATATAAAAGATCTATGAAAAAAGATAATCAATAAAAGAATGTGAAGTGTTACAACCATTTTTTTCCGAACGCATTGTGTTTCTTGTTTATCCGAACGCATTGTGTTTCTTGTTTATCCGAACGCATTGCGTTTCTTGTTTATAATTGTTTTGATGTTTTTTGTCAGAAACTCATAATACATTACTTGACAAAAGTCAAATAAAATCTCATTGATTTCAGGCTTTAAGTTCGATCCAAAAGTTTATTTTTTGATGTTTGAATTTTTTTTTTCAAACCCTTTAATGGTGATATCTGCGATGTATTTTTCTTTTCTTTCTTTTGGATGATATCAATGAAATAATTCAACCAGTCATCCAAAATAATAATATATCATTACCATTAGTAAATACGAGATTAATAAATAACAAATTAAATTCAATGAATTAAAATAAAAGTTACTTGTAGGATAGTTTGATTCAACATTCTTGTGATAATGCGAGTCCAACTCCAAAAGCAAGTCGTTCTGATAACGTGTTGTGAAACTAGCCGAATTGTGACAACCCGAGATTTCAAGGTCTTTCCCATACACGTCACTGATTAATCCTGTTTGTACAGTTTTATCTGAATAATGAATGTTTGGTATGTATTGATGATTGTTATTTAATGATTGTTATTTGTGGGGTAATAAATATAATCATGTATAGTTTAATCAAAATTTGATAATGACTTTCGGCACCAACTAATCTCGATGAAAGACTGAGTCTTTCGCCAACCCTATCACGACGAAACACAAGTGTTTCGCCACCTGGAACTTTCGTCAAAGAGAGGCCTTCGGCCCAAATTGTGCGAGGCCCAGTACGAGGTGATGTATATTATAACTCTCGTAAACACAATAACCCTAGAATTCTTTCCTCATTCTTGGTGCGACGGCAGTAGGAAACTTCAAGGCATTCATTCCATCTCGATTGATCTAAACTCTCTCGCATTTCGGTTAGTGCCTAAGCGTTGTATTTGATGAGATGTTGATACTATGATGTTTGTTATCTTGTGTGAAAATAGGGATTCAGTGATAGCATCGTAACTAGGGTTTTGTGCGAACATGATTTTATGTGTAACATGGAATCTAGGGTTTTGATCATAGGATGGTGTGCTTAGAATATGTGATTGATCACAACATGAATTTATGATTAAATGGCTGATGTTGCTGATGACTTAGGGTTAGCAAGGAAACCTGTGATTATGAATTGATAGTGGATCTTGATCAATGTCTGTTCTTATATGTAAATCCATGCTAATGTTAATATTGAGAATTGTTATTTGTAGTTAAGCTTGATAAGAACAGGACGATGTAACCTTATTTGATCCATTATTTATGCTATTGAATGTCTAACTGATGATTATGAAACCTAGACACAGTAACTGCTTCCGACGAAACAGAATGGTAATTAGACACATATGAATTCGACGAAAGATGGGGACTTTCTTCAAATGAGACGTCGGCGAAAGATAGGGACTTTCGTCAGATGAGACTTCGACGAAAGATAGCCTTTTGTCGCTAGGGTGTTTTGTCGAAGGGGTAGTTGGGTGGAATAGTAGACAGTTTTGAAAGTATATACTGTTTGGCATCTTGTTTATGAATTACAGTGGTTACATGATAACTTTGTTGTCTGGATGGCTGGAGTGGTCATGGATTGTGTCCCTTGGATTTACGAGACTTGTTTACTGTTTCACATACATTGACTTTCGAAATATTTGAACAATGTTTTACTATTTGCTTCCGCTGACACTACTTAACTTGGAATATGTTTTGTGAATGTTTTATTTATTAAATAAGAACCTTGTTAAACATCTTATGGTTGGTTCAATGTGATTGGTGGCTAGATCCTGGTACGTCACACGCCTAGCGGGTGTTACCGCATCTGGTATTTTGGGGGTGTGACAGTTTGGTATCAGAGCCACTTGTTATAGTAAACTAGGTTTTAAAATGTTTTTGTAAAACCAGACTATAACCGAACAGTTCAGAAAGCGACCATGACACTCAGCTCCAGATTGCAAGGTTCGTCTCTCGTTTACTTATTGCATAGTATATCTAGTATACACCTATGTACAATGTTGCATGTGATTGCACACAGTTAGCATTTAAGACTGAATTCATGTGCATTTACCTGAGTTATGTGATTGATAGAATCACAGTGCAATATCCTGTTAGCTTTTCGTGGTTTATGTTTGTGGTGTTTTGTTTTCTTGCGAGAACTTGAGGAACCTTTTAGCATGAGTTGGGAGGAGCTGAGATAAACATGTAAATCATATTATTATTATAGGTGCACACATAATAATAATGTGGGGTGCATGCGAGTCTCAGTGAGATCTAACAAGTGTGAAAGGGGTTCCGCTTTGTTGTCCGATGTACTTTGTAATCTGTAGAAGTTGTTATGAGTTTGACTCCTACCTTGTCTCGACTCTTAAGATTTTCCCTATTCTTATATAGAATCATGAGCGGACGGGGTCATGGACGTAGTCACATTGCGATGACCCAAGCTGAGCTGACAAACTTGATTAACACTCGTGTGGCTGAGGCTTTGGCAGCCTATCAAGATGGTACGATATGTGCCAATTATCCTTTATTCTTGTGTCGTGTACACAAATCTTACCCGTGTGTTGCATTTTCTTTCGTTCTTAGGTCAGCACGCTAATCCGAATCAAAACAATCCACCTGCTTGTACGTTCAAGACGTTCATGGATTGTAAGCCACAGACCTTCAGTGGGATTGAAGGGGCTGTAGGACTCATGTGTTGGTTTGAGAAGGCAGAATCGGTGTTTGCAATGTGTAACTGTCCTGCTGGGGACAGAGTGAAGTATGCTACAGGCACACTTGAGGATGGTGCCCTGACATGGTGGAATGCCCAGGTTCAGATGTTAGACATTGAGATGGCAAATGCCACTACTTGAGACGATTTTAAGGAATTGATGAGGGAGGAGTATTGTCCTCGTGATGAGATTCAGAAACTGGAGAATGAGTATTATGATCTGAAGATGGTGGGGTCGGAGATCGAGGCATTCACGAAACGATCTCATGAACTAGCAACCTTGTGCCCTAACTTGTCACGACCTCCCCACCGAAGGATCAAGCTGTATCTCAAGGGATTAGCCCCGCAGGTTAAGGGCTTCGTTACTGCAACGAACCTCAACAACTTACCTCAGATTATCCGTTTGGCTCACAAGATCACAGATCAGGAGGTGGAGCGTGGCTCGCTATCACTGTGTGTTTCTACCACTACTGCTGCTACAACCACAGTTACTACGCCCGCTACTGATAGCAAGCGAAAATGGAACGATGCTGACATAGCAACCAGTGCTAGCCAATCTCAGAAAAGGCCTGACAACAGTAGTACCCGCAGCTTCAGTCAGTCCTCCATTAATCAAAGCCAGGGCAACAGTTCGGGTCAGGGTTCTTACGCGGGAAAGCTACCAAAGTGCAATAAGTGTAACTATCACCATCGGGGGCCGTGTACCCGAGTATGTCACATGTGTAACAAAGTGGGGTATATGGCCAGGGAATGTAGGGTTTCACTTCCGAATCAGCAGCAACACACCCCGCAGCAGCACCAGCCACAGCAGTAGGAAAGGCAACAACCCCAGCAAAACCGTGGAGACCGTAAGGGATGCTTTCAGTGTGGAGCCGAGGGTCACATCAGGCGAGACTGCCCTCAACTAAATCAGAATGTTGGTGGCAACAACAATGGGAGCAGTAACAAGAGAAACAACAACAATGGGGGCAATGGTGGAAATGGTGCGCACGGGAGGGTGTTCACTATTGGAGCTGGGGAAGCCAGGAATTATGGCAACGTGGTGGCTGGTATGTTCTCCATAAACAACATATTTGCTTCTGTTTTATTTGACTCTGGTGCCGATCGGAGTTATGTGTCTTTGGGGTTCAGTCGTCAGTTAGGGTTGACTCCCACACCTCTTGTAAATAAGCATGTAGTAGAATTAGCTGATGGTAAATCGATAGAAGCTTCTCATGTTCTGTTTGGCTGTAAACTTGATCTCATGGGTCAAGTGTTCGACATTGACCTACTCCCCGTTACACTTGGAAGTTTTGATGTGGTCGTTGGCATGGATTGGTTGTCTAAGCATCAAGCGGAAATTCTCTATAAAAGAGAAAATCGTGCGTATTCCTCTCCCCAGTGGGGAATCTTTATCGGTTCAAGGTCGTCGTAGTGGTGCCATAGTCGGCATCATCTCAGTCATGAAAGCCCAGAAGTGTCTACGAAAGGGCTACCCTGCTATTCTCGCTCTTGTCACCGATTCACAACCTGAAGAAAGGAAGATCGAGGACCTTCCAGTTGTTCGTGAGTTTCCTGACGTGTTACCTGAAGAGTTACCTGGCTTACCTCCACATCGTCAGGTGGAATTTCAGATTGACCTTATGCCAGGAGCAGCTCCGATTGCTCGTGCTCCTTATCGTCTTGCACCAGGAGAATTGCAAGAGTTATCGAATCAACTTCAAGAACTATTGGATAGAGGTTTTATCCGACCCAGTTCTTCGCCTTGGGGAGCCCCAGTTTTGTTTGTAAAGAAGAAGGACGGGTCCTTCCATATGTGTACAGATTATCAGCAACTTAACAAGGTGACAGTCAAGAACCGCTATCAGTTACCGCGTATCGACGACTTGTTTGATCAATTGCAAGGGTCAAGTTTTTACTCGAATATCGATTTAAGGTCGGGCTATCATCAGGTGAGAGTTCGAGAGGAGGATGTTCCTAAAACGGCTTTTAGAATGCGATATGGACATTCTGAGTTTTTAGTTATGCCGTTCGGGTTGACAAACGCACCAGCAGTCTTCAGGACCTTCTGAATCGTGTGTGCAAGCCATATCTTGACGACTTTGTTATCGTGTTTATTGACGACATCTTGATCTACTCCAAGAGCGAGGAGGACCACGAGCGACACCTACGTCTAATCTTGGAGCTCCTGAGGAAGGAGCAGCTCTACGCGAAATTTTCTAAGTGTGACTTCTGGATTCGAGAGGTACACTTCCTTGGCCACATTGTGAATGAATCGGGGATACACGTGGATCCTGCTAAGATTGATGCTATCAGGAATTGGGCGGCACCAAACAATCCTTCGGAGGTGCGACAATTTCTTGGTCTCGCTGGGTATTATCAAATATTTATCAAGGATTTCTCGAAGATCGCTCAACCTCTTACCTCGTTGACATAGAAAGGTGTTGTATATTCTTGGGGAAACAAGCAGGAGGATGCTTTCCAACTATTGAAACAGAAACTCTGCAGTGCACCAATCTTGTCTCTACCCGAAGGTACCGTGGATTTTGTGGTTTACTGTGATGCTTCTATTCAGGGACTTGGTTGCGTGCTGATGCAACGCAACAATGTGATCGCTTATGCTTCTAGACAACTGAAGATTCATGAGAAGAATTACACGTGTCACACCCCCAAAATCCACCATGCGATCTATCACCGCTTGGAGGCGTGACATGACCAGGATCGAGCCACCAATCATATTGAACAACGAAATTAAGTAAATAAGACCAACCACAATACGATTGGTGACCAAAAGAGAGTAACCGACTTTAAGTTAACAGCGGAAGCATAAAATGTAAGTCCAAACATAAGTTCATAGTTCAGAAGTTTATAGACCAAAACATAAGTTCCATAAGTTCATAAAGTTTATTTATTAAGCACGGGACATAATAGTCCATATCCCACAACGACCTCCTCCTCGTGCAAGCTCCATAAGCATCTAGCGACCTGTATGGCATGTAACAACGAGTCAACAACAAAGTTGAGTGAGTTCACGGTTAGTTGTTTAGTTTTAGTTGTTCCGAAAACATGGTTTGTCTTTCGTTGGCTTACTTTCCGTGGGGGTTACCCCAAAGTTGAAAGTATGATTAACCAGTTCCTTCTTTATTACCTGAACCATATCCATAATTAGTGGGGGTTTCCCCATGTGAACCACTAGACCGTTAAGATATCGACAACTGACGAACAATAGTTGTGCCCTACGTCAATGTTCTATCATCATTGACAGTTTGCCATAGTCCATTAGTACACGCCCGTCCGAACGGCACGGTGTGAGGTTTGTTAAACCTAATAGCGCTATTAACTAATGACCCGCTCGCCATTGGCCTCGGCGATTAAGTCGATATAAAATGAGGGACTTAATGATAGAGTTTTGTCTAGTAAGTTTTAAGGTTGTTGTCCTACCCAAGGAGGACGAACGTACGTATTCTACCCAAGGAGAATACGCAGGATTAAATATTGGCATCCTACCCAAGGAGGATGGCCGTACATATCCTACCCAAGGAGGATATGTAGGTTCTGTTTTAATTCTTTAACCCATTCCTAACCACCGGGAATCCCATGCCTTGTAGAAAGTGTGAACTCACCTTGGTTGCTCGGTTTGACTCTCAAAAATAGCTAACAGTCAAGGTCGGTCAATCGCGTCCTAGTATGATTACCACTTAGTTTATTAGTGACTTCAAATAAGCACAAAGTTCCTACACGCATCTACCACATAACATGCATCACTTTAACGGTTCATGCCCATATAAACTTCCCATTTATTCCCGTTCATAAGCAAACATACGACATTGCACATAACACTTTTATTGACATATAACATGTTAGATTATTCTCAGGTAACCTACCCGACATTTAGACACGCAAATTACTACTTATGTTGTTTCGGCTTTTATATTCAAAACTGGGCTGTTTTCGGGGAGTTTAATAAAATAGTTAACTTGTTCCAAAAATTCCCAACTTTTTACAGATTGTCTTAAACGGTCCAAATATTATTGTGTAAAAATCTCGGGATCCAATTCATCACCAATATTTTATAAAAAATCATTTTCCGGACTGCAATCAGATTCATCTTTTTCTGACTGCAGTCCACGGAATAATTTATTTAAAATTCATCGTAAGTCCGATTTACAAAATTCCAGTGGGAGGATTACAAATACATCAATGGTCATTAGAACCGTATTTCCTAATAACACGTTATAGGCTCAAGAAAATCAGTTTTTCGTTAAGTTATAATCTGGTTACAGCCAACTGAAGTTGGCTATAAACACTAACCAGCTTCATATTTTTTAGCTCTTAACTTTCTAAAGCGTGCTCGATTGATTCCGTTAACATGTTCAGCGAATAACAACGACATTTAACATCAATATTAACAAGTAAATCATCAAGTAATCAACAACAGAACCAAAACAACTTCATACTAACATTATTACATCATGTTTCATCTTTACTAAAGCTTTATGTTCATCTTCTTGGTTCTTGTTATTTAGTGTTTCAAACATAACCATCATACTACAACTTTTAACTATGAAACAAGATGTACAAGGGTGTAACAAGGACTTACTACTAGCACAAAGGCTAGGGATGAATCTCTAATGAAAAGATGATGAAGAATGAGGATGAAAAGCAAGAGACAAAGTCCTTTGAAGCTCCACAAGTTTGCAAGCTCCTTCAATCCTTCTTCTACACTTGAATGGAACTCAAAAATGGATGAAGTTGGTGGACTAGTGGTGGTGATGGTGGCGGTTAAGGGAGGGCCGAGAGGAGGGGGTAGGGTGTGAAAGTGTGGTGTGAATTATGAGAGGTATGACAAGGATCTTCAAGACCATGCCTTATATAGATTGTTCATATATTTTGTGTACACGATCAAGCAACAATCCAATAAACTGTTAGGCCCTAAAGTGTGAGACTAGCGCATCAAATTAACACAACGGGTTATGGTTACGAACTGGGCCTTACCGGGTTAGTTTATATTAGGTTTTGGACCTTTATAGGTCACTTGGGCCAAGCTTTAGGCCATGTGGGCCAAGCAGGACCAAGGGGAACCCATGTAGGGAACTGGGCTTGAGTTAGTATATAAACAAGTTTCTAACTTGTTTTTAGGTTGGAACCTCCATAGTTTCAGAATTTCCAACAGAGAGTCAGAGAGAAGCGATTTGGTTGTGAGCACTTGTACTAGACGGTTTTGCTTTTCAAGTAATAGAATCGTGTGCAAGTGTTGAAAGTGATTCGGTATTGTTCCTCGTTTTTTATATTTTTCTGTTTATCTTGAATCATCTTGTGATTGGTTTCCGCACTCTCACAAGATTAGGTTTGATATCATTGAAAGATCCGGTTTTCGGGACTTACAAGTGGTATCAGAGCCTTTAGAACCTATTTCTAGGCTCGGTTTGATATCAAAGATTCAAGTTTTCCGAAATTTTTGAGTTGGTGTTCTTCGCGGTATTCAAAGTGTTCTTCGTTTTGTTTAGAAAAATTCATTATACTTTGCTTCAGTGATTTGTTTGAAAGGTGTTTAAAAGATTTTTAAAATTTTTTAAATATTCAATCGATAATCTGTTGCACTTCTTTTGGAAAGTTGTTTTTGAAAGATTTTTAAAGGATTTAAAATATCCTTGTTTTTAGGAAAGTTGAAACAGGATACCATTTCAGAAATACATTTTTTTTAATTCAATTCATTCAAAATATAGTTTCGCTTTTCAAAATATCCACTCGAAACCTTCGCCATAAACCCAGTTGCAATCATCACCTACACAGTTTCGAGTCAACGGTCTCGACTCACTGCTCATCACTGGTCTCGAGTCATTCATTCTTGTGTCACAACCACTTCAGCAGGTCTCGAGTCATCTACAACAGGTCTCGACTCACTGCCCCATAGGTCTCGAGTCGTCATCATCTTCGAAAAACGGTCTCGACTCACAAAGCTTTCAAGGTCTCGAGTCAACTGGTCTCGAGTCATCAACAACTAGTCTCGACTCATCTCTTGAGTTTATATTCTCAAGGTTTCGACTGTGCTTCTGAGGTCTCGAGTCACTGCTCACAGAAGATCTCGAGTCGCAACCTCGATTCCGACTCGCACAACCTTTCCAAATCCGAGTTCTCGAGTCGCAACCTCCATTCATCTTTCACAAGGTCTCGAGTCATCATCAACTTCATTCACTGTTCTCATCAATTGGTCTCGAGTCAAGGAGGTCTCGAGTCACGGTTTCGACTCATCTTCACCAGGTCTCGACTCATCCGTTCCGTGTATTCGACTTGAAGAACCTTGTAGTTTTACGAGATCTGTAGAGTTTTCAAAATAAGGAACGTTTAGGTTCTCAGCTCGTCGATCTTTGGTTTCCGTTCACCATTAGTATCTCCGACATCATCCATCATCGAGTATCACCAGTATTACCGTCGGCCTCCGTTCACATCCATCATCATTTTCTTTTGTCTTAATATAGGGTTTGCTGGGTTTTTGCTCGAAGAAGACAAACAGTTCTTTGTCATTTAGGTTTTATTATAAATAATAATATAAATAATTATTAATCATTAGGTCATTTTAACATAATCATTAATTATAAAAATTGTTAAAAAATAAAAATATAAAAAAGGAGGTTTGTTTGGCTGTGATAAGTTTTAACAAATTTTGAGGTGCGGTTCAGAAAGCGGGATCATTCAGCTACAAAGATTTTGAGTTAGCGAGTACACGGGTTCTCGTTTGGTTTGTGTTTTGGGGGAAAGAACAAAAGTAACAGCCACCCACTGAAATTATGTCATTTATGTTTGACAGACCTGTGAGCAAAGAACTTGAAGATATGCTTTCTGTCTTTTGCACTCCTGAGTGTAGAGAAAGAAATGAGGCATATAGGTTACATAATGCTGAGCTAATTCAAGAATATAAAGATATAAAGAATAAAACCTTTACTTTATCAAAAAATGAGAAACTTTATAAAGAAAAAATTGAAGCTCAGCGAAAAGACATCATCCAACTCAAGGATGATGTAAGTGTAAAAACAGCCCAACTCTTATATGTTCAGGAAAAATTATGCACTGTGACTAAAGAACTGGAAGATATCCGAGATATATATCAAATAAATGAACTCAATATTAAGAAATTTGATTCTTCCAGTAAATTAGTTAAGAATTTGTGTGATCAACAGCTTGCATATAAGAAAAAGAAAGGGCTGGGATTGGGTTTTAATCAGGCTCCTCCTCCTTATAATGACAATTATACTTACTTACCTATGACTGAGGAGGAGCTGATGAATGAAAGTAAAATGACTTATGGTCCAAAAACTGATAAGTCATCGATCAACAGTAAATCAGTTGAAAAGCGGGAAACTCATTCGATACAATTTGTTTCTAAAGGTATAATTGATACTAATGTTTCGTCTTCCCGTGCAGATGAAGTGACTGAAGTAATTGGTGAAGATGTACTTGGGGATGAACCAGATTCAAAATCTGATTTTTCTGAAAATTCAATAAATGAATCTGATACTGAACATGTTTTCGGACAAAACTTTTTTAAGTCGTTATTTGGTTCTTTTTCAGTTGATAATAATTGTGATGTTTCTTGTTCAACATCAACTAAAGCTGAACAAACAAATGAAAGTGAAAGTGTTGAGCAAAACTATTCTGATCATTCTTCTGAAACTGTTTCTGCAAATGTTCCTAATGATGTATCTAGTGGGACCACTGAAACACATTCTCAAAAGGATCAGGATCAGGGGACCACTTTGAAAACCGATGTTGCAAGTGAACCACCCTTGAACACACATGAGTCTTGTGCTGAAGATTCGTCAAAGGTTTCAGGTGAAGTTTCTACTAAAGCTTCTGGTATTTCATCCGACAGACCTGAACTCTTTGACTCTATCAAAGTTGATGACATGAAGGATGAAGAGAAAACTGACGTAAACAAGGATCCAAGTGCGCAAGCTGAACCTTCTGTTAGTGATGAAGAGGTTCAGATTAAGCAACAAGGGCCAAAGCGAGCAGGTAAAGGACGCGGAAATAAGAAGCCTAAACATCAAAGACGATTAGGCTCTCCACAGTCCTCAACGGGTAGCAATTGTCCGCAAAAGGCTCGTAATGTGAAAAATGCTTTTGTTAAGCCAGTCAGTAATGGCAAATGTGAGAAATATGCATTTGACTGTGCTAACAAAGCTTTCGAAAAGACTGGTGAGATTTCTGAACAAGACTTGCAGTCTAATCAAAACAAGAAGAATCAAAAGAAATCTCAATCACAGAAGGCCCCTGCAAACGATAAGTATAGACATCCAAATTCATCGTCGTCTGCAAGAAATGTGAAACAAAATCAAGAACAGAAAGGACCGGTTAGTCCTTCAGGGCCTGCAAGAGCAAATCCAGCTGATCAGAATGCTTTCTATGTGAAGAGACAAACATGCTTCAATTGCGGCATTGCTGGTCACATTGCTCGAAACTGCACACACCGTCCCTTTGTACCCTATTATATGCAAAATTAGAGGGTTACACCAAAGGATAAATCCCATTCTAAGCCGATGAAGGTATCATCACCTAAGGCAATGAAGAATGTGAATCCCAAGGTTAAACCTTCTGATGGGGATTGGAACGCTGCTAAAAACAAACGCAAGGCTGTTCAAGAACAAAAACGTCTTTCTAAATCTGAATCAGCTAAAGTTGCTCAACCAAAGGCAACAAATACGTTTGTTAAACCAAAACAGATTTGGAAACCCAAATCCAAAGCAGAAACGTCTCCAATCCTTGAGACAAAAGGGGACTTGTGTTTGAAAGAAGTGTCTTATTTTGATGCTTCAGGAAATCCCCGGACCACGATGGCCTGGGTACCCATGTCTTACTAATCTCCTTACCTTTCAGGAACAACCAAGGAGGAGCTGTTGACAATCTCTGGAATGTTGATAGTGATTGTTCCAGAGATAAAAACGGGTAACATTTCACTGTTGCAAAAAGTTCAAATTTTTTTAAAGATGATATGTTTCCTTTGGAGGAGATAACAGAAGTAAGATAATGATCAGCAAAAGGTACCGTTTAAATTCAGTACTTTGATTTGAATATTGATTAGTCTTTAATCTGATGATAGAACGGTTAAACAAAAATATTTTCTCTCTTTCTTAGTTTATTATTTTGTATATAAAGTGTCCTTTCTCTAGTAAATGGTAAATTTGCGTAAAAATACAAGATTTATGCACAAATTTAGGGGGAGAGAGAGAGACATATATAGTGTTTAGGGGGAGAAAACTCAGAAAAAGAAAAACACAAAAAGAGTTTACTTTATATATATGCATTGTTTTAGGGGGAGAAAATGAGAAAAATACAAAAACATTAGAAAAATGAAAAAGCCAAAAAGATAAATTGCATGATATGGGAAGTGAAATAAATGTTCGTGTTAAAGGGTTTGACTAACACATGTAAGGTGCCATAGCTGAAAAGACTAGGATCTACTGCGATATGTCGATAGGCTTGACGCTCAAAATGATAAAGGATACCAAGTGATATACGGCGTATAATTTTATGGTCTTAAATCTTGTGTTGATAGATAGCCAACGTCTGAGGTTTCGTGTCTTTATGTTGTTGAATCATCCGGGGATATCTTGGTTGTTCTTCTGTAAATGAATTTTCACATTATGGTAGAGGGTTGACTCATGTAAGACCAGTATCGAAACAGTTTGACTTTAGCACGATGTGTGGGTAGGCTCTATCCTTAAAGACTGGAAACATTGGTTGTTCTGTTCAGGACTAAATTAGTACATGACCTCAGGAAAGAAAATCACTTGGAATTAGCTCATTTCTATTTGAATGTTTGTATGATGTCCCGATACACACAATTTTGGTCTGACTCTGAAATCTTCTCTGAAAAAGTCGTGTATCTCCTTTGTTGCATCCAGATATATGCTGACCTGGAGGTGCTAGGCAACGACAGCTTCTGCTGCATCCAGATACATGCTGACCTAGCTGTACGTTGTCGCTCTATAGATCAATTAAAAACCCGAAAGAGGCCCTCAAGTGCCCAAAAGAAACCCAAGAAACCTATATCAAACTGAGAAAAACTCATTTGATCTTTATATTATACCATCTCTGCTTAAGATCTATTCTGTTCTCTTCTCAATCTATTCCCAGTTAAGATTTCAGAGATTTGGATTGGACTTGTGAAATATGTGGTAGGGAAGCTACTTGCATGATAGAGTGTGCTGTATATAACTCTGGGATTTGATTAGTATTTGTTTGGGTGTTCATTATTAAGAAATCAAAACATGATAAAATTTGTTGCAGGCAATTATATGGAAAAGGTCTAGGGAGATGAGTTTAGGTGGACAAATATACTGGCAATCGTCTAGATCATTCGGTAAAAGATCAGTTTTGATAAGTGAAGTCAAGCCCGAAACCTCGTGATTTGGTTTCCTAGACACAGTCAGGATATCTTAAAAGATCCCAAGAGGACAAAAACCCTAAGGAATCAAAATCTCAAAATGAGAATATTCCAAATGCTCAAAGAATCAAAAAAAGGATGACATCTATATACTCACCTGTTACGATGAATCGTTCTGCTTACCTTGATCGCGGGGGTATGCCTTGGAATGGGACACATGGGTATAATAGTATAATATGACCTAAAGCATATCACGTTGTTGAAAAATTGAAAGTTGAGCGTTAAAGTTTAAGTGGACAAACATATTGGCAATCGCATAGACCAGTTTGATTAGGCTCGTACTGAAAAGTGTTCCTTAGTCTGCCTGAGAATGAATTTTGATCCCATTGCAATTGTAGTTGTATATTATGGTAGTTGTTTATATTTTGAGTTTTTATTTGTTTTAATTCTTTAAATTAAAAAAAATTAAAAAATTAAAAATACATAAATAGTGTCTTGTTTTTCTATAAAACCAAAAATCCAAAAATAGTGTGTTTATTTGTTTTTCTCAAAATTAAAAAATGTAACCGTTCTTGAAGATTTGACTGATCATCAAAAGTTGAAAGAATTTAAATTGTGAAATCTGAGTACAAGTACTTGGATGTACCTGGTGTTCATATGGTACTCTCCCTGTTGCATAAGAAATGTTTGCTTATGAGTTTGTGAGCATGTGCAGAACTTGATTTCAATAAAGAACAGGGGTTGATGAAGATTGAGATGATGTTAGCTGCTGAAGAAGCATAGAGCATCACAACAACAAGATGTACCTGAGTCAGAAGAACCGGATACGAAACGTCGTCTGACAGTGAAAGTACATTTGAAGAAGTACCTGTGAACCTGCTTGAAAGAAAAAGACTGAAGAAGAAAAGAGCTGTTGAGAATCCTCCTCTCACATTCTTTTTAACAAGATTTTCAAGCAAAGCTGATCGTGATCCTGATATGAAGCTAACCACAAAAGCTGAAGAAAGAGACCCAATGCTGAGAGTTTAGAAGTCAAGAACTTCCACAACATCTGCAGCATAGTGACAACCATAGACTACGTTGAAGACGTTGCTGAATTCAGATTATGAAGACAATTTGATGGCATCAGTCTAGGGGGAGAATGTTAGGCCCTAAAGTGTGAGACTGACGCATCAAATTAACACAACGGGTTATGGTTACGAACTGGGCCTTACCGGGTAAGTTTATATTAGGTTTTGGACCTTTATAGGTCACTTGGGCCAAGCTTTAGGCCATGTGGGCCAAGCAGGCCCAAGGGGAGCCCATGTAGGGAACTGGGCTTGAGTTAGTATATAAACAAGTTTCTAACTTGTTTTTAGGTTGGAACCTCCATAGTTTCAGAATTTCCAACAGAGAGTCAGAGAGAGGCGATTTGGTTGTGAGCACTTGTACTAGACGGTTTTGCTTTTCAAGTAATAGAATCATGTGCAAGTGTTGAAAGTGATTCGGTATTGTTCCTCATTTTTTATATTTTTCTGTTTATCTTGAATCATCTTGTGATTGGTTTCCGCACTCTCACGAGATTAGGTTTGATATCATTGAAAGATCGGTTTTCGGGACTTACATTTGAGCAAGATTATGGTTGATTTGGTGGGTCCACTTGGGACCGAAATCGGTTTAGGGGGGGTTGGTTGTAACATTTTCAACTAAATGGTAAATATAAGTTAGTTTCCAAGTAACTAGATTATATGTTAGTTATATGATTTTTAGTGGGTGTTATGGTAAACGGGGATCATGCCTAGTCAAAAATAAATAAAAAATGTGTTTGACAATTATTTGGTGTCCCGGGTAATGTCCGGTTGTTCGGTCAGATACTGTTCCGTTAAAGTGTTTAATTATTCTGTAAAGTGTCTTTTATATATATTTTTGTAACACTTTTAATTCCTAACACTTAAGAAAATATTCAGGACCATTTAGTAAATTTTCTGCACATGACTAGTATGTTAACAAGCACATGTAAGTATGACACAGTAATCAGGAAACAGTTAAGTAATTCAACACAGTCACTAAGTACTTTAATTATCATTAAATAATCGTACGGATACATGTAATTACGAGGGTTGTCACAACACGACTCACGACTTGGAGTTGGGGGCCGTGGTTTTCCCGTTGAAGATCTGGAGGCACTATCTGTACGGTACCAAATGCACCATCTACACCGATCACAGAAGCCTTCAGCATATCTTCGATCAGATGGAATTGAATGTGTGACAGCGTCGCTGGGTAGAACTATTGAACGACTATGATTGTGCTATCAAGTATCACCCAGGTAAAGCTAACGTTGTAGCTGATGCCCTGAGTCGAAAGGAAACAAAACCCAAACGTGTTCGCGCCTTGCAGCTCACCATTCATTCTAACCTACCTGACCAGATCCGTTCGGCTCAGACCGAAGCATTGAAGGAAGAAAACTATGAAGCTGAGTATTTACGGGGCATGGAGAAACAACTCGAGAAGAGATCAGATGGCATTTACTATTTTATGGAGCGGATATGGATTCCGTTGTTTGGAAACCTTAAAGATCTTGTGATGGATGAAGCGCACAAGTCTCGATACTCTGTCCACCCAGGTTCAAATAAGATGTATCAGGATCTCAAAGTCATGTATTGGTGGCCGAAGATGAAAGCTCACATCGCGACTTATGTGAGTAAATATTTGACCTGCTCGAAAGTTAAAGTGGAATATCCGAAACCGTCTGGATTGCTGCAACAACCAGAAATACCCATGTGGAAATGGGAGCAGATTGCTATGGATTTCGTCACTGGTTTTCCAAGAAATCAAAGCGGAAACGATACCATCTGGGTGATCGTTGATCGTCTCACGAAGTCAACACATTTTCTAGCAATCAAAGAAACGGATAAGTTCTCACAACTCGTCGTTGTTTATCTGAAAGAAGTGGTTTCTAGGCACGGGGTGCCAACCTCTATTATCTCTAATCATGATCCGCGTTTCATATCTGATTTATGGCAGTCGATGCATAAATCGTTTGGCTCGCGTCTCGACATGAGTACTGCTTATCACCCACATACGGATGGTCAAAGTGAACGAACCATCCAGACACTTGAAGACATGCTACGAGCATGTGTGATTGATTTTGGTAAGGGCCGGGAGAAACATTTGCCATTGATCGAGTTCTCCTACAACAACAGTTACCACACTAGCATTCAGGTAGCTCCGTTTGAAGCGTTGTACGGCCGGAAATGCCATTCCCCTCTCTGTTGGGCTGAGGTGGGTGACAGCCAAGTCACAGGCCCAGAACTTGTCCTTGAAACTTCGGAAAAGATTGTGCAGATCAGAAACCGAATGGCAGCAGCACGCGACCGTCAGAAAAGCTACGCTGACAAGCGTAGGAAGCCTTTGGAATTCGCAGTTGGTGATTGTGTTATGTTGAAGGTCTCACCCTGGAAGGGTGTGGTGCGTTTTGGAAAACGCGGCAAGCTTAACCCTCGTTATGTTGGACCATTAAAAATTCTGGAGCGAATTGGTAAAGTGGCCTACAAGTTGGAGTTACCTGCTGAGTTAGGTAACGTCCATGATGTGTTCCATGTGTCGTAATTAAAGAAGTGTTTTTCTGATGAAACACTGGTGGTACCGTTTCAAGAGCTGAAGATCGACGAAAAGTTGCAGTTTGTTGAAGAACCAATAGAAATCATGGACCGGGAGGTCAAGGTTCGTAAGCACAGCCGTATTCCGATCGTGAGAGTTCGTTGGAACTCAAGACGTGGACCGGAGTTCACATGGGAACGCGAGGATCAGATGAAACTCAAGTATCCTCACATATTTCCAACTGACAAATCTAAACCTGAAGCAACTGGTGAATTTCGAGGCGAAATTCCCTTTCAAGTTGGGGATGATGTGGTACCCGCGGAAAATCCACAGTCATCCTGAGTTAACGTCTTGCTATTTCGGATTACTTGACAAATTTCAGGACGAAATTTCTTTCAAGTTGGGGATGATGTGACAACCCGAGATTTCAAGGTCTTTCCCATACACGTCACTGATTAATCCTGTTGGTACAGTTTTATCTGAATAATGAATGTTTGGTATATATTGATGATTGTTATTTAATGATTGTTATCTGTGGGGTATTAAATATAATCATGTATAGTTTAATCAAAATTTGATAATGACTTTCGGCACCCACTAATCTCGACGAAAGACTGAGTCTTTCGCCAACCCTATCACTGTCACACCCCGACCACGTAAAACAACAAATCGTGGTGGAAACGTCGGGGAGTGTTGTAACAGAATCATTGTTTCATAACACATGGATTGAAGTTATGTTTTATTGAATTAAAGGTATTACATTACATTGAAATTAGAAACAAAACATGAACAAATAGACTTCCATTGTTATTATGTCACTAAGGCCTCGTCCATTCCTATGTGAGCATGCATCAATATCATCATCAAATATCACCAACTATGGTACCTGAAACACATGTGAAAATACGTCAGCATAAAAATGCCGACGAGTACATAGGATTTTATGTGAGTGTCAGATTCATGGCTCGCTTACATTTTAAAAATAACTTGAACACCTTTGTTAATTGATAATTAGAAAACAAAGTTTTATAAAACGTTTGTAATGTAAATTGAAATAACCAAGTCAAAACAGTGTAGTTATAATTTATAAAATCTCGATACCATGAATCTTAACTCAAAACATTTGTTTTGTGAACCCAAATCGTAAATTATTTTTGTAATAAAACTCGAATATTGTTAGAAAAACCTTTGAATATAACTTTGTTTTGATAACCTTTGCCCAAATGATCTAGATAACGCAACGAGATATAATGTGCTAAAAGCACTTATATATAGGAAGTACCAGCGGCATATCCACCATGCTTTTAGCACATTACCCCCGCCCCGTTACCTAATCACTTCCCTAACCCAACGGTTCAAACAGTTTCAAACGGTTCACATTAAATAATCAATTTTAAACGGTTCACATAAATCAAACAATTTCACACGGTTCCAACAGTCCAAATAATTCACATAAATCAAACAGCTTCAAACGGTTCAAACAGTTTAAAATGTAAAACAATGTGTCCACATGCTGGATGAACATATGCAACAAAATGTAATATACTAAAATCAATGTGCTAGCATGCTAAGTGAACACACACAGCAAAACCCAATGAAATCATGTACTATATGCGTACTAATGAACATAGCAAGTATATATTATGAAAGCATGAAAGTAACAAGTAGGCACATGTGTTTCACCCCAAAATTTTTGAAAAACAGTAAAAGAGGGGGCTATGTACTCACTTGAGGATGCTTAGAAGTCTTGAACAACAACCAAGCAAAGCTAGAGGGATCACGGAAATCAAACGGCACCTAATATAGGTAACTACATTAATAATCGAACCTAAATCGGGAGATCGGATAGGATGAGGTTTTGTAAACCAAATGAGTATTGGAACTCATATGACATGGTTTAACAAAGCCTACATACCAAATCGAAACCTAACCTAAGTGCTTACGACTCGTTTAAGTAGCTTACGCTACCTTAACGCGTCGTTCGCGTAAAACGCGTTTGGACCGCCTAACTAATCCTATGACAAGTATTATATGCCTTAACAAGTCTAATAATGTTGCATAATCAGTTTAGATGTCAAAAATTAAGTTACATATGCTTAAAATGAATTTATGCGCAAAAAGGGCATTTTGGTAATTTTACCTAAGGCATATAATTACCTATCATACAACTAACTAAACGAAGTGACCATAAGGTATAACCTCGGAAGGTTATTCCCTATACAACTATGGTCACCTAATGTGCTTGGTCGGATCCTAATGATCGACCAAACGGGTCGAGTTCGAAAGTCTAAGCGATTGTTTAGATCGCTTATCTTACGACCCTATACAAGCACTAATCTAAAAGTGACGAGTTAAACATGTTAAAACATGTTTAGCAAGGTTTGAAAACAAGTTTGATATCAAAACAAACGGTTTTGATACGCAAGAATAGTTTGGTTGCAAAATACGCATAGGCGCGTATTTTGACCGAAACTATGACTCGTCACTACACCTAATCAACTTGGTAATCAGTATGTATAGTCACACGGGACTATAACCATCGTGATTACGCTCACGTTGCGAAGTTCAAACGAACTTCGTGTTGACCAATAACTGGTCAAAACAAAAAGTCAAACACGGTTTGACTTTCGTGCTAAAAACGCATAAAAGCGCGAAAGAATACTTACAAAGGGTCCAAGCAATGGAGTTTTGATCTAAAAATACTCAGGTATGAGGTTTTGAACCCCAACTTAGAGTGAATTCAGATAAAAAGTGTGAGGAGCAAATGAATTGTTGGTGGGTATTTATAGATTTTGGTCCACCGTTAAGATCGTTCCTCGATTCCCGAGCTTCAATCTCAACCATCCATGTGTGCCCACTGAATTAGAATACCATGGGTGCTCAAAACAAGCCCCTAGTATGAAGAAACCATGTGCAAAACCCATGAAACCAGCTGCTGAATTGAAAAAAAAGTTTTCTGATCTGGGGAGTTTACATGGGCCGCGTAAGAATAAGCTTAGGCTTACGCCCCAGGCCTAGCAAACTTTGGCAGATTTACAATTTTAGCCCCTGCAGTCCCAAAACTTAGTTTTCGATGCATTTTTTACACGTTTAAGCCCCGTTAACCCCATTTTAAGGCTCTAAAATGAATTTAAAGTATAGAGAACTTAGAATATGCTCAAAAATATCTCAGATGTCTGTTGGTTTGGTCGTACGGTTACGTTGTTCGGTTAATTACGACGAAACACGAACGGACGAGAAAAACGATCCAAATTACGCGACGAATTGGATTTTATCATGCCAATCACTAAAATAAAATATTTTAATGATTACATAAATTTTTGGATGTCCGGATATATTCAGAACGTAAGATATGCGAGAAAATGCAAACTTATGCACTTTTTGACGCTTTTAGTCCTTACTGATCAAGAAAGTTTATTTTTGCGCACCAAACACCTCAAAGCCTTTTTCTAAGCTATGTAAAGGATATTTAGGGCATGTTTAACTTATGATCAAGTTTCGGAATGTTCCTTACGATACAAATCGGTATAGTTTCGCAGTTTGACACAATCGAACAAACTTGATTTCAACACACCAAACCATCCAAAACTTATTTCTAAGTTATGTAAAGGTTATTTAAGGTATGTTAAGCCTATGTCACTATTCCGGAGTGTTTGTTGCATTAAACTGGTTATATTTACGCATCAGTTCATGTATAACCTTCAAGAAAGCGATTTAAAGCTTGAAATCGAACATGAATTGATATGTGCACATGATACACATATTTATACAAATCCCAAGTATGAAACACAATATTTCATTAATTTGGTATTTTTTGATGGTCGCAGAGGCACAGGTGTCACAGTCTCCCCTACTTTAGAAAATTTCATCCCGAAATTTATTTGTAGGAGTCTGTCTGTGACTTTGTGTTAAATAACCATCAAAGATATGCAAGGCATAATCCTGTCATTTCCTTCAACGACATTCTTCTGAAGCGAAAATGAACAGACGGAGTCATTTTCCTCAACGGGCATTCTTCAGAAATGGAAATGAAGGAATAACCAAAAGGATATTCATTTCCCTCAACGGACATTCTTCAGAAATGAAAATGAACGGACGAAGCCATTTTCAACGGGTATTCTTCAGAAATGGAAATGAATAGAATAATCAAAAGGATATTCATTTCCCTCAATGGACATTCTTCAGAAACGAAAATGAACGGACGGAGTCATTTTCAACGGGTGCTTCCTCAGAAACGGAAATGAATAGAATAATCAAAAGGATATTCATTTCCCTCAACGGACATTCTTCAGAAACGAAAATGAACGAACATAGTCATTTTCAACGGGTGCTTCCTCAGAAAAGGAAATAAAAAGGATAATAAAACGGATATTCATTTCCTCAACGGACATTCTTCAGAAACGAAAATGAACGGACGTAGTCATTTTCAACGGGTGCTTCATCAGAATTAGAAATGAAAAGGATAATCAAACGGATATTCATTTCTTCAACGGACATTCTTCATAAACGAAAATGAATGGACGGAGTCATTTTCAACAGGTGCTTCATCAGAAATGGAAATGAAAAGGATAATCAAACGGATATTCATTTCCTCAACGGACATTCTTCAGAAACGAAAATGAACAGACGGAGTCATTTTCAACGGGTGCTTCATCAGAAATGGAAATGAATAGAATTAACTCTAGACACATGACAAAACTTGTTGTGGTTTCTGTGCTCTAAATTCCATAATTATGTATGCATCCATAATTACGTAATTTCTTGCACAGTTCGCACAGTTTGTTTTATAATGTGAAAGGGATAGAATTTGAAACAATCTTGACACAACTATAATTAGGTCAACCCATAAACACATAAGCACAAAATTGTTTTCTTGGTTATTAATTTGTTATTAATTGTTATTAACTTGTTATTGATTTAAACATGGGTATTCAAGGTATACCAGGAACCCAGTTGATGGACTTCAACGTCCTCAAGAATCTATCTTAAAAGATAGGATGATCTTCCAAAAATTCGATTTTTTATTACAAGGAATCATAACATTCGAATTAAGGTACACAACAATTAAGTACTTACGGAAATTCCCTTAGGTACCCTATTAAGGATTTATAGAGGCACTTTGGGTATTTGTCCAGAGTTGTAACTTGCGCCATGTACTTCGTTTCCTTGGAAGAAACGGGTACTTAGGATTTTCGTGGAAAACGCAAGAGATCATAAAATGGAAGAATTTTGGGAGTAGTCTGATTTTCAAGGAATACGGTTCCTTAACTGTCGGTATCGTAGGGGATATGTTGTTTATACATGCAACCACACAAATACATTTCAATGTAAATAAAAGATTTATTTATAAACAACAACAACAACTGTATCATAGACCTTAACAACAAAAGAAAATAATACATAAGGCTTGATTATTTCTAAACGACGTCGTCTTCTAATCGGTCAGATGCTCATCCCTACGCTGGATTCGCATTAGCAAGCTTTGGGCAATTTCTTCGGAAATGCCCCATCTCACCACAGTTGAAGCAAGAACCTGGTGGAAAATGAGCTTGAGCAGGATTGTTTCTAGCTTGATTGGGTGCAGCTGCAGCAGGGTAAACTCTTGTTGTATGACCAATAAGTCCACAAATTTGACATTTGCGGCACTTTACATTGGCATGATGATGAAGGCTACATTGGTTGCACAAGGGTGCAGTTCCGTTGTATGGCTTCCTAGCAGGGGGTTGAGCCGGTTGGTTGGGGACAGCTTGATCATTGCGAGCGACCAGGGCGAAGTTCTGAGAAGCCTTTCGCTTCTTAGACTTCTTGGAGGACTCAGTCTGCTCATCCTTTGGTTTCAATTCCTTTATCGGTTTCTTGTCACCCTTTGGGAAAAGTTTACCTTTCCTGATCTGGGATTCAGTCAAGGTAGGGGATAGCTCAATGGCCTGTCTAACTGTAGTGGGGTTGCTACCAGTCACAATGTCTTGAACTGAGTCAGGGAGGCCATCAATATACTTTTCGATTGCCTTATCCAAAGGCGTAACCATGTTTGGGCATAACAGACTCAACTCCTCATAACGGTCCGTGTAGGCTCGATGCTCACCGCTATCTTTCTTAAGATCGGTGAATTCCCTTTCCAAAGCTCTAATCTCATGACGAGGACATAATTCCTTCATCATTAGAGCTCGAAGCTCTTCCCAGGCTTGATCCAGTGCTACCTCGGCACCCCTATCTCTCATCACACCATTCCACCATGTCAAAGCTCGTTTCTCAAAAACACTAGATACGAACTCTACCTTTCGCTCGTTTGGACACTGAACGTGTCTGAAGGTGCTCTCTAGACTCTCGAAGCATTGCAGAAGTGCAGTCGCTCCTTGAGACCCAGAAAATTTTGATGGCTTAGCTGAGTTGAACATCTTGAAGTTGCATGGGGCATTATTGTTGTTGAGGGCTAGGTTACATTGAGCAATGATGTTAGGGATTGCAGCAGCCATTTGCTGCATAATGATAGCTGCCAGTTCTTCATTAGGTACCTGATTGTCGCTTCGAGGAGACATTCTAAAAGAGGAAGCAAGAGAGAAAACAAGTGAAATGGCATTGGGTAAGAATGGGATGTTACAATTACCGACCAAAAAAGCATGGGTGATGGTCATTTGTTCGAACCACAAAACAAACAAACGATACACAAAAGCTGAATCAAAGTAAATAGGTCCTCATAATGTATCTCGAAGACATGCTCGCCTATAAGTGGACACTCACCCCAAGAGTTCCCAAGTAAGAGCGACTGGTCCGATACTGCGGATTTGTACGAACACTCTAGCCTTAGAAAGAAAATTCAGGGTACAGGCACCCACCCTTCCAGTTTGCACGTGTTCACATTATTTAGCCCCAAAATTTGACTAGAATTTGAAAACTTTGAAGGTTCAAAACCTTATAATAAAACATCCTAGAACAGATGATTAGTTTTCAAAGCGGATTCGAAATTTGTGTTCTTATTGTGGTTGTCACCTAAAGATAGGCGACAGTATTGTTTTATGACTAAACGCACGTAAACTCGCGTTAGGTTCCTAGGAAGGTTATAGACTAGGTCAAAGCATTACTAATAACCTAATTCCCTATAACCATGAGCTCTGATACTAACTTTTCTGTCACACCCCGACCACGTAAAACAACAAATCATGGCGGAAACGTCTGGAGTGTTGTAACAGAATCATTATTTCATAACACATGAATTGAAGTTCTGTTTTATTGAATTAAATGTATTACATTACATTGAAATTAGAAACAAAACATGAACAAATAGACTTCCATTGTTATTATGCCACTAAGGCCTCGTCCATTCCTATGTGAGCATGCATCAATATCATCATCAAATATCACCAACTATGGTACCTGAAACACATGTGAAAATACGTCAGCATAAAAATGCTGGCGAGTACATAGGATTTTATGTGAGTGTCAGATTCATGGCTCGCTTACATTTTAAAAATAACTTGAACACCTTTGTTAATTGATAATTAGAAGACCATGTTTTATAAAACGTTTGTAATGTAAATTGAAATAACCAAGTCAAAACAGTGTAGTTATAATTTATAAAATCTCGATACCATGAATCTTAACTCAAAACATTTGTTTTTTAAACCCAAATCGTAAATTGTTTTTGTAATAAAACTCGAATATTGTTAGAAAAACCTTGTAATATAACTTTGTTTTGATAACCTTTGCCCAAGTGATCTAGATAACGCAACGAGATATAATGTGTTAAAAGCACTTATATATAGGAAGTACCAGCGGCGTATCCACCATGCTTTTAGCACATTACCCCTGCCCCGTTACCTAATCACTTCCCTAACCCAACGGTTTAAACAGTTTCAAACGGTTCACATCAAACAATCAATTTCAAACGGTTCACATAAATCAAACAATTTCACACGGTTCCAACAGTCCAAATAATTCACATAAATCAAACAGCTTCAAATGGTTCAAACAGTTTAAAATGTAAAACAATGTGTCCACATGCTGGATGAACATATGCAACAAAATGTAATATACTAAAATCAATGTGCTAGCATGCTAAGTGAACATACATAGCAAAACCCAATGAAATCATGTACTATATGCGTACTAATGAACATAGCAAGTATATATTATGAAAGCATGAAAAGCATGAAAGTAACAAGTAGGCACATGTGTTTCACCCCAAAATATTTGAAAAACAGTAAAAGAGGGGGCTATGTTCTCACTTGAGGATGCTTAGAAGTCTTGAACAACAACCAAGCAAAGCTAGAGGGATCACGGAAATCAAACGGCACCTAATATAGGTAACTACATTAATAAACGGACCTAAATCGGGAGATCAGATAGGATGAGGTTTTGTAAACCAAATGAGTATTGGAACTCATATGACATGGTTTAACAAAGCCTACATACCAAATCGAAACCTAACCTAAGTGCTTACGACCCGTTTAGGTAGCTTACGCTACTTTAACGCGTCGTTCGCGTAAAACGCGTTTGGACCGCCTAACTAGTCCTATGACAAGTATTATATGCCTTAACAAGTCTAATAATGTTGCGTAATCATTTTAGATGTCAAAAATTAAGTTACATATGCTTAAAATGAATTTATGCGCAAAAAGGGCATTTTGGTTGTCACACCCCCAAAATCCACACGCGGAGTACCACCGCTTGGAGGCGTGACATGACCAGGATCAAGCCACCAATCATATTGAACATAAGTATATAGTAAAAGTCATTCATCAATACGATAGGTGTTTCCAAAACCAAATATAAACAAGTTTGTAGCGGAAGCAATAATGTAAGACCCAACATAAGTTTAAGTACAAAATGTCATAATGTTTAATAACACAATCACGATCCATGTCCACAACGACCGTGCCTCCCGTGCAAGCTCCAAAAGTACCTAAGGTCCTGCAAGGCATGTAACAGAGAGTCAACAACTAGTTGAGCGAGTTCACAGTTGGTTATTTAGTTATAATGTTCGTATCGTATATCGTATGTTCGTTTTAGTAATCATGTATCGTATGTAATAGCATTGCGGCCCTCTAGGCATGTTTGCGAAGTTTAGTGGGGGTTTCCCATATGTTCTCTAGACTAGTTATATTTGTATCGCGGCCCTCCAGGCATGTTTGCGAAGATTAAAGTATAGTTCGCGGCCATTCAAGGCATGTTTGCGAAGATTGTTCTAGTATCGCGGCCGATCCCGGCATGTGTGCGAAGAGAAGTATATTGTCACACCCCCAAAATCCACATGCGGAGTATCACCGCTTGGAGGCGTGACTGACCAGGATCAAACCACTAATCATATTGAACAAGTAAATATTTAATGTAAAAGTCCAACCAACACGATTAATATCCAAAACAAACATAGTTAAGTTATGAGCGGAAGCATAATGTTCAAAAAAACCAAATCCAAAGTTTAACTATCCAAATGTTTAACATGGCACACAGCTGTCCATGTCCCACAACGACCCTTCCTTGTGCAAGTTCCAGCTAAGTACCTATAGACCTGCAAAGCATGTAGTAACGAGTCAACAACTAGTTGAGTGAGTTCACGTTTGGTTGTCCAGTTTATAGTTATTCCGAAAACACAGTTTGTTCTTTACCAGCTATCCAGCCGTGGGGGTTACCCCATAGTTCGAAAAACGTTTATTAGTTACCCGTCCTTACGTTGGCTATTCCAGCCCGGCTCTATGGCCGTGGGGGCTACCCCATGTTTAATTCACCAGACTCGTTACCATATCGACTACTAACGTTCGTCATGTTTAAGTGCCCTAACGTCTGTGTCTATCATCACTGACGTGCCATAGTCCATTAGTCCACGCCCGTCCTCTGCGGCACGGTGTGAGGTTTGTTAAACCTAATAGCGCTATTTAACTAATGACCCGTTCGCCATTGGCCTCGGCGATTAAGTCGATACATAAAAAGGAGGGACTTCGTTGATAGAGTTCTAGTCTAGTATAGTTAAATCCGTCTCATACTGGACGAGGAATCTATGTTCCTGATTACGTCTCAACCGGACGAGGAATCCCTATTCCTTAACCCATTCCCAACCCCTGGGAATCCCATGCTTTGTAACGGAGTGTGAACTCACCTTGGTTTGCTCGGCAGGTTACACAGAAAGGTCACGTCTAAATGCTAGTGGTCAACCACGTCCGAGTTGTGATGGGTGAGAGTGATCCGAACAAGGAAGGATCTTCGATGAAGAGATTGCTTGGCTGCCTTCGGTTCGCGAGAGAGAGAGAGAGCTAGGGTTTGTAGGTTTGTTGTGAGATTGCAAGTAATGAGAAAGCAATTCCCTAAAGGTGTGTGTGTGTAAACATGGAGTGGGCCGAACCCTTTACATGGCTACCCATTCGGTTCAACTCAAGAGAAGTGGGCCGAGAATAGTTAAGCCCAAAGGCTTGTGCGTTCGGATGTCTATTGTGCGATCGGGTGAGTGTTGTACGACTATGCCATACATACATACAACACAACATATATTCAGATAACATTTAACACAAAGTCACATATAATCTCATTAATTCAACATAACAAATAGTTACACCAAGTTCAAATACGTTACATCAAGTACGTTGATAAGTTCGGAAATACGAGTTGTCACATTATCCCCAAGTTGAAAGAAATTTCGTCCCGAAATTTAGCACATACTCACTGAGGAAGCTAGTTAAGTTGCATGGTTTTCCTGGTTTCCCTGGGGTGTCACATCCTCCCCCCGTTGATCTGGAATTTCGTCCCGAAATTCCGTAGCTTCAGCCTCAGTGGTGGTTGTACCGGTTGCAAACAGTTGGGGATACTTTTGTTTTATCTGATCTTCGCGTTCCCAGGTGAACTCTGGGCCGCGACGTGAGTTCCAACGAACTCGAACGAGAGGTATTCTGGTATGTTTGAGGACCTTCACATCCCGGTCCGTGATCTCCACAGGTTCCTCGACGAATCGTAACTGTTCGTCGATCGTGAGCTCCTTCAAAGGAACTACGTGGGGCTCATCTGATAAACACTTCTTCAGGTTTGACACGTGGAAAACATTGTGAACTGCACTGAGTTCTGCTGGTAAATTCAGTCTGTAGGCCACCTTGCCTATTTTCTCAATGACTTCGAAGGGTCCAACGTATCGTGGGTTAAGTTTGCCGCGTTTGCCAAAACGAACCACACCCTTCCAGGGTGAAACTTTGAGTAGCGCTCGATCCCCAACTTGGAATTTGAGTAGCTTCCTGTCCTTATCGGCGTAGACTTTCTGACGCTCACGAGCTGCCGCCATTCGTTGTCGTATCTGAGCAATTTTCTCTGTTGTGTCAACTACATATTCTGGACCAACAATCTGACTATCCCCCACCTCTGCCCAACAAAGAGGTGACCGGCATTTACGCCCGTACAATGCCTCAAACGGAGCAGCTTTAATGCTGGTGTGGTAGCTATTGTTGTACGAAAATTCCACAAGTGGCAGATGCTTTTCCCAGCCGTTGCCAAAGTCAATTACACATGCCCTAAGCATGTCTTCGAGAGTCTGGATGGTACGTTCCGACTGCCCATCCGTTTGCGGGTGATAAGCTGTGCTCATGTCTAGCCTTGAGCCAAAGGACTTGTGCATTGCTTGCCATAGTTCTGATGTAAAACGTGCATCTGGATCCGAGATGATAGAGGTGGGCACCCCGTGCCTCGAGACAACTTCCTTGAGATATACTTCTGCTAGGATGGAGAACTTATCTGTTTCTTTGATGGCCAAGAAGTGAGCAGACTTCGTAAGTCGATCCACGATCACCCAAATAGTATCGTTACCACGTTGTGATCTAGGCAGGCCAGTAACAAAATCCATGGAAATTTGCTCCCATTTCCATTGTGGTATCTCTGGTTGTTGAAGAGGGCCTGAAGGTTTCTGGTACTCCGCTTTGACTCTTGCACAAGTCAAGCACTTGCTAACGTATGTTGCTATGTGTGCCTTCATGCTAGGCCACCAGTATGTGGTTTTGATGTCGTGGTACATTTTGTCCGAACCAGGGTGCACCGAGTAGCGAGACTTGTGTGCCTCATCCATCACAAGCTCTCGTAGGTTGCCATAAAGCGGGACCCAAATGCGTCCTGTTACGTAGTAGGCACCGTCTTCCTTCTGTTCTAAGCGTTGCCTTGAGCCGCGTAGGGCTTCAGCCCTGACATTCTCTGGTTTCAATGCTTCTACCTGAGCGTTTCGTATTTGAGAAGGAAGGCTAGACTGTATAGTAAGTTGTAAAGCTCGTACGCGCTTGGGCGCAGTGTCCTTTCGACTGAGGGCGTCAGCCACAACATTGGCTTTGCCCGGGTGATACCTGATTGAGCATTCGTAATCGTTCAGCAGTTCGACCCATCGTCGTTGTCTCATATTGAGTTCTTTCTGTTTAAAGATGTGCTCAAGACTTCTGTGATCAGTGTAGATAGCACACTTGGTGCCATACAAGTAGTGTCGCCATATCTTAAGTGCAAAAACAACCGCTCCCAGCTCTAGATCGTGTGTAGTGTAGTTCTTCTCATGAACCTTGAGTTGGCGTGAAGCGTATGCTATAACTTTATCCCGCTGCATCAAAACACAACCAAGACCCTGAATAGATGCGTCGCAGTAAACCACGAAGTCATCCGTGCCCTCTGGCAATGAAAGGATAGGTGCACTGCAAAGTCTATCCTTTAAGTGTTGAAACGCTAACTCCTGTGCGTTTCCCCAACGATAAACAACGCCCTTCTGCGTTAGTGAAGTAAGAGGTTGGGCAATCTTAGAAAAATCCTTAATAAATCTTCTGTAGTATCCTGCCAATCCCAAGAATTGGTGAATTTCCGTTGGTGTACGAGGTGCAGGCCAGCTCTTGATTGACTCCACCTTGGATGGATCAACGTGAATCCCATCCTTGTTCACTACATGGCCTAAGAAATGGACTTCACGAAGCCAGAAGTCACATTTTGAAAACTTGGCGTACAACTGTTCCTTTCGAAGGAGTTCCAAAATAAGCCGTAAGTGTTGCTCATGTTCCTCCCGACTCTTCGAATAGATCAGGATGTCATCAATGAAGACAATAACGAATTTGTCTAAGTAGGGCTTGCACACTCTATTCATCAAGTCCATGAAGACCGCTGGTGCATTTGTCATCCCAAAAGGCATGACCAAAAACTCATAGTGGCCATAACGGGTTCTGAAGGCTGTTTTGGAGACGTCCTCTTCTCGGACCCTCAGCTGGTGATATCCTGATCTCAAATCGATCTTTGAATAGTAGCTTGACCCTTGCAGCTGGTCGAATAGGTCATCAATGCGTGGAAGAGGATAGCGATTCTTCACAGTCACCTTGTTCAGTTCGCGGTAGTCGATGCACATTCTGAACGTACCGTCTTTCTTCTTCACAAATAGCACTGGAGCTCCCCAGGGCGAAGAGCTAGGACGGATAAAACCCTTATCTAAGAGTTCTTGCAGTTGCGTAGATAGCTCTTTCAACTCTGTTGGAGCTAAACGATAAGGTGCACGAGCTATAGGTGCCGCTCCAGGAGCTAGCTCGATTTGGAACTCGACCTGACGATGAGGCGGGAGGCCAGGTAGTTCCTCAGGAAATACCTCAGGATAATTGCGTACAATTGGAAAGTCTTCTATCTTTTTCTCTTTCTTCGAGGTGTCAGTAACAAGAGCCAGAAAGGCAGTGTGGCCCTTACGCAAACACTTTTGAGCCTTAAGGGAAGAAATGATGCTCGTAACAGCACCACTCTTGTCGCCACGAATCATAAGAGGTTCCTCACCTTGGCGCGGAATACGGACAATCTTTTCGTTGCAAAGAATCTCAGCTTGGTGTTGGGATAACCAGTCCATCCCAATGACAACGTCGAAACTACCCAGAGTGATAGGAAGGAGGTCAATTGAGAAAGTGTGATCAGCAAGAACGAGATTACAACCCTTGACTACGTGTGTGACCTCTAAACTCTTACCATTAGCTAACTCTACATCGTGTTTGGGGTTCAAAGGTGTTGGGGTACGCTTAAGCAGTTGACTAACTTTTTGGGACACATAACTAGTATCAGCACCCGAATCAAATAAGACAGTAACGTAAAAGTCGTCGAGAAGGAACTTACCCGTCACCACATTGGGATCATTCCTTGCTTCTCCATTACCAATAACGAACACACGACCCCTTGCCCCATTGCCATTGTTGCCCCCATTGTTCCCATTCCCCTGATTGTTGTTGTTATTGTTGTTGTTCTGGTTCAGCTGGGGACAGTCTTTCTTGAAGTGGCCTTCAGCTCCACACTGAAAGCACCCTCTGTTGTTACCCTGTTGTTGCTGCTGCTGACGTTGATTTGGTGGGGCTCGCTGTTGTTGCCGATTTTGGTTCGCGGGAAACTGACTCCTACATTCTCTTGCAATATGACCAGGCTTGTTGCACCGATGACAGTTACTTCTGGTGCATGGCCCACTGTGATGTAAGTTACAACGATTACATTTGGGGTGATTTCCTTTGTATCCACCCTGACTTTGGCTACCTGACGATTGCTGACTAGGACTCTTATACTCTTCAGTTCTTCTCTGCTGCGACTGGGATTGAACAGATGTCGAACCTCTGCTTGAAGCTCCATCCCATTTACGTTTGTTATCACTGGGAGGTTCAGAAGTAGCTGTAGCACTAATGCGTTTTGGTAACCTGTTTTGCTCCACCGCCTGATCAGTGAGACGGTGAGCCAACTGAACAACCTGCTGATAAGTAGCGAGATTTGCTGAAGTCACATGACTTTGGATCTCCGGCTTTAGGCCCTTAAGATATAGTTCGATACGCTTAATTGGAGGATCCACCATAGTAGGACACAGTAGTGCAAGCTCATTCGATCTCTTAGTAAACGCCTCAATTTCTGACCCCGTCATCTTGAGGTTGAAAAACTCGACTTCCAGCTTATGAATGTCGTCACGAGTGCAGTATTCCTCTTTGATCATTTCCTTAAAATTGTTCCATGGGGTGGCGTTAGCAGCAACCAACCCCAGCATTTGCACTTGGGCGTTCCACCATGTGAGGGCTAAACCCTCAAGAGTGCCGGTAGCATATTTCACCCTGCGTGCCTCAGGGCATTCACACATTTCGAACACAGATTCTAGTTTCTCAAACCAGTGGAGGAGACCTACTGCTCCTTCAGTGCCACTAAAAGTAGTGGGTCGGCAGTCCATGAAAGTTTTGAAGGTGCAAACAGGTGGTTGAGCATGTTGACCTGTTGTGGGTATAAGAAAGGACAAGGTTTAACACAAGGATAGATTCACGAGAGTAGGATCTAAAGATCCTAGTATGAGTTATAAACTGCAGGGTATACCTCCTGCCTGTGCTGCTGCAAGTGCCGCAGCAACCTGTTCGTTGATCAGAGCCGTCAACTGGGCTTGGGTCATGTTAATGCGTCCAGACATGATCTTCATATCAAAGGAAACATGTGTGAGAAGGGTTCGCGAAAGTGCGATGACAGAAGAGAGTAAGCACACACGTGTTCAGGCAAAAGCAGCTATACTAGCTAAGTATATCATGAGCAAAGTTCTACGTAATCTAGCATGTAGGTAATATAACGTAAACCACATCACCTAGAATGTCGAGTCTTGCACGTGGAGTGAAGCGTCGTTGTGGATCGTAGAGCACTGTATAGGTTATAGTCTGGTTTTAACAAAACGTTTTCCTTTATTAAAACCAAGTTCTCTATAACCAATGGCTCTGATACCAATCTATCACACCCCCAAAATCCACATGCGGAGTATCACCGCTTGGAGGCGTGACTGACCAGGATCAAACCACTAATCATATTGAACAAGTAAATATTTAATGTAAAAGTCCAACCAACACGATTAATATCCAAAACAAACATAGTTAAGTTATGAGCGGAAGCATAATGTTCAAAAAAACCAAATCCAAAGTTTAACTATCCAAATGTTTAATATTGGCACACAGCTGTCCATGTCCCACAACGACCCTTCCTTGTGCAAGTTCCAGCTAAGTACCTATAGACCTGCAAAGCATGTAGTAACGAGTCAACAACTAGTTGAGTGAGTTCACGTTTGGTTGTCCAGTTTATAGTTATTCCGAAAACACAGTTTGTTCTTTACCAGCTATCCAGCCGTGGGGGTTACCCCATAGTTCGAAAAACGTTTATTAGTTACTCGTCCTTACGTTGGCTATTCCAGCCCGGCTCTATGGCCGTGGGGGCTACCCCATGTTTAATTCACCAGACTCGTTACCATATCGACTACTAACGTTCGTCATGTTTAAGTGCCCTAACGTCTGTGTCTATCATCACTGACGTGCCATAGTCCATTAGTCCACGCCCGTCCTCTGCGGCACGGTGTGAGGTTTGTTAAACCTAATAGCGCTATTTAACTAATGACCCGTTCGCCATTGGCCTCGGCGATTAAGTCGATACATAAAAAGGAGGGACTTCGTTGATAGAGTTCTAGTCTAGTATAGTTAAATCCGTCTCATACTGGACGAGGAATCTATGTTCCTGATTACGTCTCAACCGGACGAGGAATCCCTATTCCTTAACCCATTCCCAACCCCTGGGAATCCCATGCTTTGTAACGGAGTGTGAACTCACCTTGGTTTGCTCGGCAGATTACACAGAAAGGTCACGTCTAAATGCTAGTGGTCAACCACGTCCGAGTTGTGATGGGTGAGAGTGATCCGAACAAGGAAGGATCTTCGATGAAGAGATTGCTTGGCTGCCTTCGGTTCGCGAGAGAGAGAGAGAGCTAGGGTTTGTAGGTTTGTTGTGAGATTGCAAGTAATGAGAAAGCAATTCCCTAAAGGTGTGTGTGTGTAAACATGGAGTGGGCCGAACCCTTTACATGGCTGCCCATTCGGTTCAACTCAAGAGAAGTGGGCCGAGAATAGTTAAGCCCAAAGGCTTGTGCGTTCGGATGTCTATTGTGCGATCGGGTGAGTGTTGTACGACTATGTCATACATACATACATACAACACAACATATATTCACATAACATTTAACACAAAGTCACATATAATCTCATTAATTCGACATAACAAATAGTTACACCAATTTCAAATACGTTACATCAAGTACGTTGATAAGTTCGGAAATACGAGTTGTCACATATATGTATCACTAGTCTAGTAGTATCTACCATTGACCTTCCTCTCCCGAGGCCTATGGTATGTAATTCCGATAACTCTTAAGCATAAATAATCAATCAACCCATTCCCAACCCCGGGAATCCCATGCCTTGGTCGAAGTGTGAACTCACCTTGTTTGCTCGGTATGCTAAGTTAAGTGCTCACAATTAATCAGTCAAGTCCTATAGTGCACGTATACTCAATCAGTTCACGTTCGTAATATTTCACATGTAACTATCATCACGGTAATATCACAGAGTGTGCTTGGCAGTTAGTATCTTGTATCATGTAAACAGTTAATCACAGTTTATTATAGCATATTATCCAATAACATACTTAATACAGTTACTGACTTGGCATAGTTAATGAGCCATAACATAGTGGGATCAGAACTAACAGAGTTAACATATGTAACTGGATTAACAACCTAATGTAGTTAAGAACAAACAGAATTACATACAGACAAGTTTAATAACTAACAGTGTAGATTAAATAAATAGAGTTAACAACTTAACAAGGTTAACAAACCATAAAAGTTAACAACTTACTAGCTTAACAGAGTTGACAACTAACTGCATCAAAAACTAACTGAATTAATAAACTAACAGATTAATAACAACACAGAACCCATGAGCCGAAAACACTATAGGCTGAAATCACCTTATGCCAAAATCCCTTTATAGCCGAAAACCCTTTATAGCCGAAAACCAACTAGGGCCGAAATCCACATGTGGGCCGAAATCAACATGTGGGCCGAAATCACTTATGTGATTTCATCCACTTTAAAGTTGTGGGTGATTTCGTCCACTTTATCATCTTCTTCATCAATACTTACAGTAACAAAAACCCAGCAACTATAATTCCCATTACAGTTACATGATTAATCATTTACAAGTCATTAATCAATCATTGATATGTAATAAAATTTGCCAACATCATGCGATACCAGGATCCCAAATTAATCAGTTTATCATTCATTAACATACACCCACTGTTGATCAAAACCTCAAATATACAGACAGTTCATAGATAATAATTATCTAATAAGCACACAATGATCAATCACATAATCACATATATAAATATTATACATACATCATGATTAAACATCCAATAATCATACGATATGCAACTAAAACAACTGAATCATGAAATCACTAACCAAGGATTTAAACAGAGGTTTTGCTTCAAATGAGGAATTCTCTTTGTGGGTTTCAGAGGTAGAGAGAGAAACAATGTGATGAGATAAGGTTTGGTAAGTGGGAAACTTCTCCGAGAAGATTTGTTTATAAAATGGTTATATAAAATATCTCAATACTGGGCCAAGGCCCATCTCTGATTTCGTTGATCATCAGTGGACGAAAACACTTAAGGTGTTTTCACCACTTGGGTGATTTCATGGGTACTTGTTTTCAGTAAGAGTTCCATCTTTATTTAACATGTTAATTAATACAAAACCTTATTAACATACACTCACATATAATAAATATTATGGATCCCAAGTATAAAATATCAATCGAAATACGATATAACGTATTACAAAGGTAAGCGTTGTGAAACAACGAGTCGTGTAAACAAACAACATAAACAATAAAAAAAATTAACGTGCACTAAATGCGAAGATGGAAATCTTGGAAACTCGAGTTGTCACATTATCCCCAACTTGAAAGAAATTTCGTCCCGAAATTTAGCATGAGGTTACTGAGGAAGCTAGGTAAGTTATCGTTTACTGGTTTCCCTGGGGTGTCACATCATCCCCCCGTTGATTTGGAATTTCTTCCCGAAATTCTGTAGTAAATTCAGCCTCAGTAGTAGTTGCATTGTTTTCGAACAACTGGGGATATTTGAGTTCCATTTGGTCTTCGCGTTCCCAGGTGAACTCTGGGCCACGACGGGAGTTCCAACGAACTCGAACAAGAGGTATTCTGGTATTCTTGAGGACCTTAACATCCCGGTCCGTGATTTCAACTGGTTCCTCGACGAAATGCAACTGTTCGTCGATAGTGAGCTCCTTCAAAGGAACTATGAAGGTCTCATCTGACAGACACTTCTTCAGATTCGACACGTGAAAGACGTTGTGAACTGCACTGAGTTCAGCTGGTAAGTTCAGTCTGTAGGCCACTTTGCCTATCTTCTCTATGACTTCAAATGGTCCAACGTATCGTGGATTGAGTTTGCCCCTTTTTCCAAAACGAACAACACCCTTCCAGGGTGAAACTTTGAGTAGTGCTCGATCCCCAACCTGGAACTCGAGTAGTTTCCTGTCTTTATCGGCGTATGCTTTCTGACGGTCACGAGCTGCCGCCATGCGTTGTCGTATTTGAGCAATATTTTTAGTAGTATCAACTACCATTTCTGGACCTGTGATCTGACTGTCACCCACCTCCGCCCAACAAAGAGGTGATCGGCATTTACGCCCGTACAATGCCTCAAACGGAGCAGCTTTAATGCTGGTGTGGTAACTGTTGTTGTACGAAAATTCCACAAGTGGCAGATGTTTTTCCCAGCCCTTGCCAAAATCAATTACGCACGCCCGAAGCATGTCTTCTAGAGTTTGAATAGTGCGCTCAGACTGCCCGTCTGTCTGAGGATGATAAGCTGTGCTCATGTCTAAACGAGAGCCAAAAGATTTGTGCATTGCTTGCCACAATTCTGAAGTAAAACGTGCATCACGATCAGAGATAATAGAGGTGGGCACCCCGTGCCTCGAGACAACTTCCTTAAGGTATACGTCTGCTAGAGTGGAGAACTTATCCGTTTCCTTGATAGCCAAGAAGTGAGCATACTTTGTGAGTCGATCCACGATCACCCAAATAGTATCATTCCCACGTTGAGATCTAGGCAGGCCAGTAACAAAATCCATGGAAATTTGCTCCCATTTCCATTGTGGTTTCTCAGGTTGTTGGAGTGGGCCTGAGGGTTTCTGATATTCCGCCTTGACTCTCGCACAAGTCAAACACTTGCTAACGTAAGTTTCTATGTGGGCCTTCATGCTAGGCCACCAATATGTAGTTCTGAGGTCGTGGTACATCTTATCCGAACCAGGATGTACTGAGTAGCGGGACTTATGAGCTTCGTCCATTACAAGCTCGCGTAAATTACCATAGAGTGGGACCCAGATGCGTCCTGTTACATAGTAGGCGCCGTCTGCCTTTTGTTCTAACCGTTGTCTTGAGCCGCGTAGGGCTTCAGCCCTGACGTTTTCCGGTTTCAATGCTTCTACCAGAGCATCTCGTATCTGTGAAGGAAGACTGGACTGAATAGTGAGTTGCAACGCTCGTACACGCCTAGGTGTAGTATCCTTTCGACTGAGGGCATCGGCCACCACATTGGCTTTGCCCGGATGGTACTTTATAGCACATTCGTAATCGTTCAGTAGCTCGACCCATCTACGTTGTCGCATGTTCAATTCTTTCTGCTTGAAGATATGCTCAAGACTCCTGTGATCGGTGTAGATGGTGCACTTGGTGCCATACAGGTAATGTCGCCATATCTTGAGCGCAAAAACAACAGCTCCCAGCTCTAAATCGTGCGTAGTGTAATTCCGTTCGTGAATCTTAAGTTGGCGCGAAGCATAAGCAATAACTTTATCCCGTTGCATCAACACACATCCAAGACCTTAGATGGATGCGTCACAGTAGACTACAAAATCATCCGTGCCTTCAGGCAATGAGAGGATAGGTGCGCTACAAAGTCTATCCTTTAAGTGATGAAACGCTGTTTCCTGTGTATCACTCCAACGGTAAGCAACACCCTTCTGTGTCAGTAATGTAAGCGGCTGTGCAATCTTTGAGAAGTCTTTGATGAATCGTCTGTAATAACCCGCCAAACCCAAGAATTGGCGTATTTCGGTTGGTGTGCGAGGTGCAGGCCAGTTCTTGATCGAATCTACCTTGGATGGATCAACATGAATCCCATCCTTGTTTACCACGTGGCCTAGAAAGTGGACTTCACGAAGCCAGAAGTCGCATTTTGAAAACTTAGCGTACAGCTGTTCCGCTCGAAGGAGTTCCAGAATAAGTCGTAAATGCTGCTCATGTTCCTCCCGATTCTTCGAGTAGATCAGGATGTCATCAATAAAAACAATAACAAACTTGTCAAGGTAGGGTTTGCACACCCTGTTCATAAGATCCATGAAAACCGCAGGCGCGTTCGTTAGCCCGAATGGCATGACCAAAAACTCGTAATGGCCGTAGCGAGTTCTGAATGTTGTTTTGGAGACGTCCTCGTCCCGGACTCTCAATTGATGGTAACCTGACCTCAGATCAATCTTCGAGTAATAGCTCGACCCTTGCAACTGGTCGAATAAGTCGTCGATGCGTGGAAGAGGATAGCGATTCTTTACGGTCACCTTGTTTAGTTCGCGGTAATCTATGCACATACGAAAGGTACCGTCTTTCTTCTTCACAAATAATACTGGAGCTCCCCAGGGCGAAGAGCTAGGACGTATGAAACCCTTTTCCAAGAGTTCTTGCAATTGCTTAGACAATTCTTCCAGTTCAGTTGGAGCTAAGCGATAAGGCGCTCGAGCTATGGGTGCTGCTCCTGGAGCTAGCTCGATCTGAAATTCGACCTGGCGATGGGGCGGTAGCCCAGGTAACTCTTCAGGAAACACTTGAGGAAAGTCGCGTACTACAGGAATGTCCCCAATCTTTTTCTCTGTCGTCGATGTATCAGTAACGAGTGCTAAAATAGCTATGTGGCCCTTTCGCAGACACTTCTGAGCCTTCAAGAAGGAGATGATGCCACTCACGACACCACTCTTGTCGCCTTGAACTTCGAGAGGTTCTTTGCCAGAACGAGGAATACGAATGATCTTCTCCTTGCATAGGATCTCTGCTTGCTGTTGGGATAACCAATCCATACCAATGACAATGTCGAAACTACTCAGAGTTATAGGAATGAGATCGATAGAGAAAGTCTGACCAGCGAGGATAAGATTACAACCCTGAACTATGTGCATGGCCTCTAGACTTTTACCGTTAGCTAACTCTACGACATGTTTGGTGTTCAAAAGTGTTGGTGCGCGTTTAAGCATTTGACTAACTTTCAGAGATATATAACTGGTATCCGCACCCGAATCAAATAATACGGTAACATAAAATTCGTCGAGAAGAAACTTACCCGTAACCACATTAGGATCGTTCCTCGCATCACCCCGACCAATCACAAATGCACGACCCCTAGCACCATTGTCGTTGTTGTTTCCCCCATTGTTGTTCCCATTGCCCTGATTATTGTTGTTGTTGTTCAGATTCTGATTTAACTGGGGGCAGTTTCGCTTGAAGTGACCTTCAGCCCCACACTGAAAGCATGCCTTATTTCCTTGCTGTTGTTGCTGTGGCTGGTTTCGTGGAACGGGTGGCGGTTGTTGCTGGTTCTGATTCGCAGGCCTTGAGCTCCTGCAATCTTTAGCCTCATGACCTACCCTTAGACATCTCTGACAGCGGCCTTTACGACACTGACCACTGTGGTGTTTGTTGCACCTGTTACACAATGGATGAATTCCCCGATATCCACTCTACCCCTGACCACCAGACGATTGCTGACTCGGACTCTGGTAATCACTAGTCTTGCGCTGCTGCTGTGCTTGAGACTGTACGGTAGCTGAACCCCTGCTGGAATCCCCTTCCCATTTCCACTTGTTGTCACTGGGATTAGCAGGGGTAGCTGGAGTGGTAGCGGTAGTAGTAGCGCTGATACGTTTAGGCAGCTTGTTCTGTTCCACTGCTTGATCGGTGAGGCGATGAGCTAGCTTGACGATCTGCTGAATGGTGCCAAGATTTGCTGAGGTTACGTGACTTTGAATCTCCGGCACCAGACCATTGAGATACAGTTTGATACGCTTAATGGGAGGGTCCACCATAGTAGGACACAAAATAGCCAACTCATTCGATCTTCTGGTGTACGCTTCAATTTCTGACCCCGTCATTTTCAAGTGGTAAAACTCTACCTCCAGCTTATGAATATCATCACGGCTACAGTATTCCTCTTTGATCAACTCCTTGAAATCATTCCAGGGTGTGGCGTTAGCAACAGCCAACCCTAACATCTGAACTTGCGCATTCCACCAAGTCAGCGCAATGCCTTCTAGAGTACCAGTGGCGTACTTCACCCTGCGAGCCTCAGGGCATTCACACATTTCAAATACGGACTCGAGCTTTTCAAACCAATGGAGGAGTCCAACCGCTCCTTCCGTGCCACTAAAAGTAGTAGGACGACAGTCCATGAAAGTTTTGAAGGTGCAAATAGGTGGCTGAGCGTGCTGACCTGTTGTGTATAAGAATCCAGTACAAGATTAAGCACAAGAGTTGGTTTAGGAGTGTAGGATCTAAAGATCCTAGTGTGAGTTACAACTGCAGGGTATACCTCCTGCTTGTGCGGCTGCAAGTGCCGCAGCAACTCGCTCGTTAATGAGAGCCGTCAACTGGGCTTGTGTCATGTTAATGCGTCCAGACATGATCTTCATAGCAAAGATAACATAAGTGAGAGAGGTTCGCGAGAAGTGCGATAACAGAAGAGAGTAAGCACACAAGTGTTCTCATGCAATAGTGTCAAGTTAACCTAAGCATACCCTGAGCAAAGTTCTATGCAATTCTAGCAAGTAAGCAACAAAACATGTACCTTATTACCTACGGTGATGAGTCTTGCACGTGGAGCGAGGCGTCGTTGTGGATCGTTGAGCACTGTTTCGGTTATAGTCTGGTTTTAATAAAAACGTTTTCCCCTTATTAAAACTGAGTTCTCTATAACCAATGGCTCTGATACCAATCTGTCACACCCCCAAAATCCACACGCGGAGTACCACCGCTTGGAGGCGTGACATGACCAGGATCAAGCCACCAATCATATTGAACATAAGTATATAGTAAAAGTCATTCATCAATACGATAGGTGTTTCCAAAACCAAATATAAACAAGTGTGTAGCGAAAGCAATAATGTAAGACCCAACATAAGTTTAAGTACAAAATGTCATAATGTTTAATAACACAATCACGATCCATGTCCACAACGACCGTGCCTCCCGTGCAAGCTCCAAAAGTACCTAAGGTCCTGCAAGGCATGTAACAGAGAGTCAACAACTAGTTGAGCGAGTTCACAGTTGGTTATTTAGTTATAATGTTCGTATCGTATATCGTATGTTCGTCTTAGTAATCATGTATCGTATGTAATAGCATCGCGGCCCTCTAGGCATGTTTGCGAAGTTTAGTGGGGGTTTCCCATATGTTCTCTAGACTAGTTATATTTGTATCGCGGCCCTCCAGGCATGTTTGCGAAGATTAAAGTATAGTTCGCGGCCATTCCAGGCATGTTTGCGAAGATTGTTCTAGTATCGCGGCCGATCCCGGCATGTGTGCGAAGAGAAGTATATGTATCACTAGTCTAGTAGTATCTACCATTGACCTTCCTCTCCCGAGGCCTATGGTATGTAATTCCGATAACTCTTAAGCATAAATAATCAATCAACCCATTCCCAACCCCGGGAATCCCATGCCTTGGTCGAAGTGTGAACTCACCTTGTTTGCTCGGTATGCTAAGTTAAGTGCTCACAATTAATCAGTCAAGTCCTATAGTGCACGTATACTCAATCAGTTCACGTTCGTAATATTTCACATGTAACTATCATCACGGTAATATCACAGAGTGTGCTTGGCAGTTAGTATCTTGTATCATGTAAACAGTAAATCACAGTTTATTATAGCATATTATCCAATAACATACTTAATACAGTTACTGACTTGGCATAGTTAATGAGCCATAACATAGTGGGATCAGAACTAACAGAGTTAACATATGTAACTGGATTAACAACCTAATGTAGTTAAGAACAAACAGAATTACATACAGACAAGTTTAATAACTAACAGTGTAGATTAAATAAATAGAGTTAACAACTTAACAAGGTTAACAAACCATAAAAGTTAACAACTTACTAGCTTAACAGAGTTGACAACTAACTGCATCAAAAACTAACTGAATTAATAAACTAACAGATTAATAACAACACAGAACCCATGAGCCGAAAACACTATAGGCCGAAATCACCTTATGCCGAAATCCCTTTATAGCCGAAAACCCTTTATAGCCGAAAACCAACTAGGGCCGAAATCCACATGTGGGCCGAAATCAACATGTGGGCCGAAATCACTTATGTGATTTCGTCCACTTTAAAGTTGTGGGTGATTTCGTCCACTTTATCATCTTCTTCATCAATACTTACAGTAACAAAAACCCAGCAACTATAATTCCCATTACAGTTACATGATTAATCATTTACAAGTCATTAATCAATCATTGATATGTAATAAAATTTGCCAACATCATGCGATACCAGGATCCCAAATTAATCAGTTTATCATTCATTAACATACACCCACTGTTGATCAAAACCTTAAATATACAGACAGTTCATAGATAATAATTATCTAACAAGCACACAATGATCAATCACATAATCACATATATAAATATTATACATACATCATGATTAAACATCCAATAATCATACGATATGTAACTAAAACAACTGAATCATGAAATCACTAACCAAGGATTTAAACAGAGGTTTTGCTTCAAATGAGGAATTCTCTTTGTGGGTTTCAGAGGTAGAGAGAGAAACAATGTGATGAGATAAGGTTTGGTAAGTGGGAAACTTCTCCGAGAAGATTTGTTTATAAAATGGTTATATAAAATATCTCAATACTGGGCCAAGGCCCATCTCTGATTTCGTTGATCATCAGTGGACGAAAACACTTAAGGTGTTTTCACCACTTGGGTGATTTCATGGGTACTTGTTTTCAGTAAGAGTTCCATCTTTATTTAACATGTTAATTAATACAAAACCTTATTAACATACACTCACATATAATAAATATTATGGATCCCAAGTATAAAATATCAATCGAAATACGATATAACGTATTACAAAGGTAAGCGTTGTGAAACAACGAGTCGTGTAAACAAACAACATAAACAATAAAAAAAATTAACGTGCACTAAATGCGAAGATGGAAATCTGGGAAACTCGAGTTGTCACATTGGTAATTTTACCTAAGGCATATAAACTACCTATCATACAACTAACTAAACGAAGTGACCATAAGGTATAACCTCTGAAGGTTATTCCCTATATAACTATGGTCACCTAATGTGCTTGGTCGGATCCTAATGATCGACCAAACAGGTCGGGTTCGAAAGTCTAAGCGGTTGTTTAGACCGCTTATCTTACGACCCTATACAAGCACTAATCTAAAAGTGACGAGTTAAACATGTTAAAACATGTTTAACAAGGTTTGAAAACAAGTTTGATATCAAAACAAACGGTTTTGATACCCAAGAATAGTTTGGTTGCAAAATACGCATAGGCGCGTATTTTGACCGAAACTATGACTCGTCACTACACCTAATCAACGTGGTAATCAGTAGGTATAGTCACATGGAACTATAACCATCGTGATTACGCTCACGTTGCGAAGTTCAAACGAACTTCGTGTTGACCAAAGACTGGTCAAAGCAGAAAGTCAAACACGGTTTGAGTTTCGTGCTAAAAACGCATAAAAGCGCGAAAGAATACTTACAAAGGGTCCAAGCAATGGAGTTTTTGATCTAAAAATACTCAGGTATGAGGTTTTGAACCCCAACTTAGAGTGAATTCAGATCAAAAGTGTGAGGAGCAAATGAATTCTTGGTGGGTATTTATAGATTTTGGTCCACCGTTAAGATCGTTCCTTGATTCCCGAGCTTCAATCTCAACCATCCATGTGTGCCCACTGAATTAGAATACCATGGGTGCTCAAAACAAGCCCCTAGTATGAAGAAACCATGTGCAAAACCCATGAAACCAGCTGCTGAATTGAAAAACAAGTTTTCTAATCTGGGGATTTTACACGGGCCGCGTAAGAATAAGCTTAGGCTTACGCCCTAGGCCTAGCAAACTTTGGCAGATTTACAATTCTAGCCCCTGCAGTCCCAAAACTTGGTTTTCGATGCATTTTTGACACGTTTAAGCCCCGTTAACCCCATTTTAAGGCTCTAAAATGAAGTTAAAGTATAGGGAACTTAGAATATGCTCAAAAATATCTCGGATTTCGGTTCGTTTGGTCGTACGGTTGCGTTGTTCGGTTAATTACGACGAAACACGAACGGACGCGAAAAATGATCCAAATTACGCGACGAATGGGATTTTATCATGCCAATCACTAAAATAAAATATTTTAATGATTACATAAATTTTTGGATGTCCGGATATATTCAGAACGTAAGATATGTGCGAAAATGCAAACTTATGCACTTTTTAACGCTTTTAGTCCTTACTGATCAAGAAAGTTTATTTTTGCGCACCAAACACCTCAAAGCCTTTTTCTAAGCTATGTAAAGGATATTTAGGGCATGTTTAACTTATGATCAAGTTTCGGAATGTTCGTTACTATACAAATCGGTATAGTTTCGCAGTTTGACACAAATAGTCCCTGCGATCGAACAAACTTGATTTCTACACACCAAACCATCCAAAACTTATTTCTAAGTTATGTAAAGGTTATTTAAGGTATGTTAAGCCTATGTCACTGTTCCGGAGTGTTTGTTGCATTAAACTGGTTATATTTACGCATTAGTTCGCGTATAACCTTCAAGAAAGCGATTTAAAGCTCGAAATCGAACATGAATTGATATGTGCACATGATACACATATTTATACAAATCCCAAGTATGAAACACAATATTTCATTTATTTGGTATTTTTTGATGACCGCAGAGGCACAAGTGTCACAATCACGACGAAACATAAGTGTTTCGCCACATGGAACTTTCGTCAAAGAGAGGCCTTCGGCCCAAATTGTGCGAGGCCCAGTACGAGGTGATGTATATTATAACTCTCGTAAACACAATAACCCTAGAATTATTTCCTCATTCTTGGTGCGACGGCAGTAGGAAACTTCAAGGCATTCATTCCATCTCGATTGATCTAAACTCTCTCGCATTTCGGTTAGTGCCTAAGCGTTGTATTTGATGAGATGATGATACTGTGATGTTTGTTATCTTGTGTGAAAATAGGGATTCAGTGATAGCATCGTAACTAGGGTTTTGTGCGAACAGGATTTTATGTGTAACATGGAATCTAGGGTTTCGATCATAGGATGGTGTGCTTAGAATATGTGATTGATCACAACATGAATTTATGATTAAATGGCTGATGTTGCTGATGATTAGGGTTAGCAAGGAAACCTGTGATTATGAATTGATAGTAGATCTTGATCAATGTCTGTTCTTATATGTAAATCCATGCTAATGTTAATATTGAGAATTGTTATTTATAGTTAAGCTTGATAAGAACAGGACGATGTAACCTTGATTGATCCATTGTTTATGCTATTGAATGTCTAACTGATGATTATGAAACCTAGACACAGTAACTGCTTCCGACGAAACATAATGGTAATTAGACACCTATGAATTCGACGAAAGATGGGGACTTTCGTCAAATGAGACGTCGACGAAAGATGGGGACTTTCGTCAGATGAGACTTCGACGAAAGATAGCCTTTCGTCGCTAGGGTGTTTCGTCGAAGGGGTAGTTGGGTGGAACAGTGACAATTTTGAAAGTATATACTGTTTGGCATCTTGTTTATGAATTACAGTGGTTACATGATAACTTTACTGGTCAACATTAAGTGACATGTGCATGGAATGTGGACTGTTATGATATTTCAGTATGTGCTTTATGATAACCAAGATCGTAATGCTAGATGCAAACTGTGCAACCACACGTGACTTACTGTATGCAAGTATGTGATTTGAATGAGTATGAAACTGATACTGTTTGATAACCACGGTAGGGTTTGGGTTGACCTACTGGACGGGTAATTAAAACATACCGAGCAAATCAAAGGTGAGTTCACTACTCTTGAGCACGCGTCCTGGTGGTTGGGACAGTCAGTGGGTATCCCGGGGAGGGATAAGTCTTTTGGGTAAAACTGGAATGTTGGATAATACTCTCACCCTATCACTCTTAAGTCCCATCTTTTGTTACCGGAGAGGTAGCGGGGTATTAGTTGGTAGCCCTACTTAGGTTTGGCACCCTCACCCCGTACCGGAGAGGACGGGTGTGAACTAATGACCCAGTCATGCCCAGTGCTTTGATAGGAGCACTGGGGAAGGGGCAAAACATACATCAGGAGCCGTCTCATTCAGTAACGAGATATTATCAACATTACTTTCGGATTTGTTAACAAACTGGATTAAACACTTAGTAACTAACGTTTTCGTAAAACTGTGAACTCACCAGCGTTGTCTGATACACTTGTTGCATGCTCGTAAGTCGTTAGGTACTTTGGATGGGGACTTGCTGTCTGGATGGCTGGAGTGGTCATGGATTGTGTCCCTTGGATTTACGAGACTTGTTTACTGTTTCACATACATTGACTTTCGAAATATTTGAACAATGTTTTACTATTTGCTTCCGCTGACACAACTTAACTTGGAATATGTTTTGTGAACGTTTTATTTATTAAATAAGAACCTTGTTAAGCATCTTATGGTTGGTTCAATGTGATTGGTGTCTAGATCCTGGTACGTCACACGCCTAGCAGGTGTTACCGCATCTGGTATTTTGGGGGTGTGATACTAATAGCAAAGAAGAAAGAGAAAATAATAGGGAGAAGAAATCTAATATTTCACTGATTGAGATGTATATTATAAGAGGTACAAAAAGACCATATATAATAGAAAAAAACTTATGGAACAAGTCTAATCTATTTTAGGTGTTGATAATGAAAACAAACTTTACAAAAATAGGAAACCATGTCCAGGAATTTAACTAAAACTTAGAGCATTCACATCTATGGTATCAAATTCTCTGTGTGGTGTTTTTAAAATATAAAGAATATAAAAAATGGTTGTGAGTGGATGAGAGAGAAAATGTTACTGTTTATTTGTATATTTAGGGGACACTGTTCACCTTCTATAATTTTTTAACATATTTGTAAGTGGTTGTGAGTGGAGGGGAGAGAAAAGTTAATAATAAAGGTATAAAAAATATTATTTAATTGAAGAGGAGAGAGAAAATGTAGTGTTTTTTTTACTATAATTTAATTTTGGGTGAAAATATAATGGGATGAATGTAATATTTGAAGTCTAAGGGCATGTCTGGCTAAGCTTTTCCAACCAACTTATTGACTTATTGACTTAATCAAAAAGCCAATAAGAAGTTTTAGTGTTTGACAAACATAAAAGTCATTTTTAAAATGACTTTTTGAAAGGAAGAAAATAGAGTTTTTGAGAAGTTAAGATGTTATGACTTTTTGATCAACTTATAACTTTTCAAACATCAAATTACCAAATTACCCCTTATTTAACACCCAGTTATATTTGAGAAGTTAAGATGTTGTCCCTTTTGGTCATTTTACATCAATAAGCTAAGCCAAAACACTATTTAAAAAACAACTTATTAGTTTTTCCACCTCATAAGCTAATTCAAACACTTTTTTTAACAAGTCATTTTCAAAATACTAAATCATTTTCCAAAAGTTCTTTCTAACTTAAATAAGCTTAGGGGCTGTTTGATAGCCTTTGAATGGTCATTAAGAGACTATCTCTTAATGGAATCTTTAAAAATTTAACTTATGAGAAGGTAGAAGAATTTGACATGTGTTGATTTACCATTCAGAGGTTACCTTTTAACTATTCAGACTTGAGGTTACCTCTTATTCATTCAGAGGTTTTAAACCATTAAGAGGTAGTATCTGAATGGTCATTAAGAGGCTACCAAACAACCCCTTAGCCAAACATGCCCTGAAACTAAGGCATTTATCTGACATTGTGATCCGTGAAACAAGAAGATCGAAAGAAATCAGATCTGCAACGATGTCGTCGTCCGGCAACGATCCCCGGCAACCGTCGTCGGCGAAGCCGTACAAGCCTCAACCTGTTCACCCTGACAATCTCCCCATCGATTACTCCGGTTTCATCGCCATCATCTTCGGTGTTGCCGGTGTTATGTTCCGAGTGAGTTTATTAAATTTGATATTATAAGAATACGTATGTCTGTTGAATTGCTATCTGTTGTATGACATTGAGATCTGGAGGATTAGTTCAGTAACTGTAATGATTTGGAACATTTATTTATATGATTGTTGTTATTAGGGTTTAGTTAAGCAATTTATATATTTATAGAAGGTGTGGTAGAATATTAGGGTTTAGTTAAGCAATTTTGGTTTAATTTTTAGGGATGATAATTGAATTAGAATTAGGTCACAGTAACTACCGATAACTGGATTAGACTGTGGGGCGTGGGTTGGGGCGGCGGTTTGGGTTCAACGCCGGCTGCTCCACCCCGGGCAAGCGTTGGGCATGGCGTTGCCCCTTTGGCGTCGGGATTGAGCATGGCGTGGGGCAGGGGGGCTGGGTGACATGGCTGGCTGGTTCGATCTAGCCGTTGGAGGTAGCAACGGCCTTGGTTTTAAAAAGCGAGAGGCGCACAAAAGCGACGAGGTCTAAAATTGAGGCGCGAAGCGCAAAGTGCAAAAGCGGTGGGCTTTTTGTACCCGAGGCGCAAGATGTTTATATAATTTTCTTATATATCCCATACATATCCCATAGGTTTTTAGCTTCTTTTAACCAAAATATAGCTATAAGCCTATAAGTAAGGCTTTTATACCATTTTAATTACATGTACAAGTCAAAAAACCAGGGGCGGACCTGTAGGCAAATCGGGCGTAGCCCGGGCTACGGCTCAAGTTTTTACCCGTAGTGTTAAAAAAAAAAATTTCCGATTTTTATACACAGGACACCCCTGAACAAGTACGAGGACACCCTAAAAAATTTTGGGATACCCCTGAGTTGAAGTTCTAGTTCCGCCACTGCAAAAAACCCAAGGTACAACATTTTTATGTAGTAAAACGCCTAAGTTACATGAGGCGCGCGCCTCAGGCCAAAATGCCCACAAAAAAACATCAAAAAATGTGCCTTTTGGTCGCTTCCTGTAATTACACAAGGCGAGAAGCAAAAAAGCCCCAGGCCCTGCGCCTTGTTGCGCCTTGCGCCTAGGGTGCGCTTTTTAAAACCAGGGCAACGGCCAAACCAAAAAAAAATCCACATGGCTGGCCATGCCAAGCTAAGCCACGCCACACCACACCCCTATTGAGTATTACCTTGTGGATCCCACCTCGTCACGTGTTGAGCAGTGCCCCGAACCCAAGCCCCTCCACACCCCATAGTCTTAGCAGCAGGTGAATTGGAGATTCAACATAAGATTTTGAGTGTAAATTGTACCTATTGGGATTTGTGTTAAAATGTTTCACCCTTTCAACAACCTTAAAGTTCGCATAATTTAATGGATTTTTTTTTGCTTCTTCTGCTGCAGTACAAGCTTGGTTCATGGCTTGCTCTCATATTCTGTGCCCAGTCACTTGCTAATATGAAGAATATAGAGACTGATTTAAAGCAGATTTCCACTGGCTTTATGTAAGTTTGTTTTCTTATATCATATCATTCATTACACCAACTTGTAGAGGTCTTCCGGGTTCGGTTCCACTGGCTTTCATGCAGTCTTCTGTCCCATTAAATAGTTTAGCTTAATATTATACAATCAGGATTATAACTAACTGAAACATGTTCAGTTGATTGGCATAAACTTACTTTGATTATTGGTTTATTTTCAACCCATTTATTTTTAGCTAAATAACATATTTGACCGACCGTTAGAGATAAAACATAACACAACAAAATGTGTCGATATTGTGATTCAGGTTTGCTATTATGGGAATGGTGACAAATTACTTGAGCCCGGCTCGTGGAGCTGTGAAGACTTGAGATTTTCGACTTGCTAGTTGTTGGAGGTTTCATTCAATTGTAATTGGATAGTTTCTATGTTGCAGTTGACTAGTGTTGTGACTTGTGGGGGCATTAAAAGATGGAAACCTGTTATGCTTTGGACACTTGGAATAAATGGGTTTTGATAATAGTTGTTTAACAACATTTACTTCTTACATTTCTTAATATAGCATTACAACCTCTTTAGTTTCCACTATCAGGTTGCACGGTGTGGGGAGCAGCCTTGGAGCGTCCCCCACCAGCGCCGCACCTCAATCCATCTCCCCCCCCCCCCCACACACACACACAGCGACGTCCAAATCCTCGGGTGGAACACGATCAAGCCGGTCCACTACAGGACAAACTCCCCTCACACACATACATACAACTCATATATATATATATATATTAGGCTCATCCCCCATTTCCTTACCTCCATTCTCTTTGCCCCATCCTCACACCCGATCTACGTGGCGGATCATCCTCCAAGGGAGGACCATCACCATACCGCATAGCCTCATATAAAGAATGATTCCTCTACTTTTAAAACTCGTACAATAACAAATCCATCCATTGATTGATCATGCAATAGGAACCCTTTTAATCCTATCATCATGGTTAGCAAACAAAGCTTGGATTGTTGCGTTTGGTGGTATTGAAATTATAGTTCAAACCCTTCCTGAAAATAAGAACAGCCAAGTATAATTTGATTTTCATAGTCACTCTCCATGAGCTTTACCATGGACTCCCACCATCTTTCATCATGCAAATCAACTTCTTTGATCCACTTCATAGTTGAGTTTGAAAACTCATCAAAATTAGTCAAAAAATCTATGGGTTTACTTGAAATCATAGTTTCTTCTTAGCTGTCAAAATGGGCAAGTCAAATTGACTTGGGGTAAAACAATCCGTTTTTAAAAGTATCACTTTTGTTAGAGTCAAAATGGGTTCTGACCAAAATTAGTGTTTTCTAGAATATAAATATGGAAAGGGTAAAAACGACATCCACTTTGAGTTGTGAAAGTATGAGAACTAGTCTTTTCAAAATGTTTTTAAAAAAGAAAAAAAATCTTAAGAAAAATCACTTGTTGCAGCGAAAAAATAAAAAAAAATGTCGCATAAAAAAATTTACATCGCCGTAAACAGAATTTACATCGGGCTTAACTAGCTATTCGACAATTTTTTTCTTTTACAGATGTGTTTATAACATTTTTATCTACGTTTGTGCAAAAAATAGTGGCCCAACTCGCCTGCGAAGTATGAATTCTCATGATTCTCACAACTGGTGGTGGCTCTTAAGTGAACCGAATTATATATAGGGTAAGGTTCATGCGAGAACCACCTTTATTGCGAGAACCGCGAGAACCAATGTGAACACAACCAAAAATACCTAAAAAAAAACCTAACCCCCAACCCCTCCCCTAAATTGTGTGTTTTTTAGCTATTTTTTGATGTGTTCACATTGGTTCTCGCGGTTCTCGCAATAAAGGGTGGTTCCCAACAGATCCTTCTTCTATATATATATATATATATATATATATATATGGTGGCTAGTGGCAATGACGGTTGTGGTTGCGTCAGTGGCGGTGATGATGATGGTTATTGACGACAACGGTTGTGTGCGTCAGTTGTGATTCATGGATTGAAGGATTGTTCAAATGAATTTAGAAGTGAAAGATCAAACAAATATATGGCAACGATCAATCTATAAGGGTGTCCGGGGCGTTCATCGGGTACCTCATCGGTGACCACATCCACCGATCGGGAACACCGCCGCCATCGGTGCGGGGACCCGAATCGGGGTGTGGTTGCGGCACTTGTTCACCGGTTTGAAAATGGCACGCATATTGATGATCGGTCATTTAACGGTCGAATTTAAAAAAAAAAATTCACTTTTTAAACAAATATAAATAACCACACCCACTTCACTATTTTTTATACTCTCAAACCACACCCACTTCTTATTTTTTATACTCTCAAACCACACTCACTTCTTATTTTTTATACTCTCAAACAACACCCACTTCACTAAATGGATCCCAGGTTCCCGATTTTTCCTCCCCTACCCGACTTTCCCGACGATGAAGGTGAACCGTCAAACGATAGTAGCTTAATTTTCTTCCAAAATCTCATCCAACAAGCGGAGCTACTAGACACGGCATCGTCTAGTAAAAAAAAGTTGTCCCTCGAGATCGTGAGGGTGGCCACGAAACACTAATGGCCGATTATTTTGTAGAAAATCCAAAATTTAATGCCGATATTTTTCGTCAGAGGTTTCGTATGTCCAAGTCTTTGTTCCTAAAAATTGTTAGTGACGTCGAAGCGAACGACGAGTGGTTTCAAGAGGGCTTGGACGGGAGAATGAAGAAAAGTTTCACGCTGTTGCAAAAGGTTACTTCTGCGATTAAACAACTTGCAACCGGTAACCCACCAGACGAAAACGACGAGTATTTAAAGATGTCTGAAAGGACCTCTCGTGAGTGCCTTGAATATTTCTGCCAGACGGTCTGTGCAATGTATGCCGGTGAATTCTTACGTAGACCAACGAGCCACGACGTTGCGCTATTGTATCAGGCTCATGAGGAGAGACATCATCTACCTGGTATGTTGGGTAGTCTGGATTGTACACACTTCGTCTGGAGAATGTGCCCCACAGAATTGCGTGGACAATATATGAGAGGCGATCATCAATACCCGACGGTTATGTTAGAGGCGGTGGCGTCTCAAGATTTGTGGATTTGGCATGCTTTTTGTGGCCCGACGGGTGCACAAAACGACATCAACGTGCTCCAACAATCTCCGTTATTTCTTGCTCAACGAAACAGAACGGCGCCATATTGTCCATTTCAGGTGAACGAGCACTTATACAAACGCGGGTATTATCTTACTGATGGGATCTACCCTAGCTGGTCCGTGTTTGTGAAGTCTTTTCCATATCCTCACATCCTGAATGAAAAAAAGTTCAAGAGGCAACACGAGGCCGCAAGAAAAGATGTGGAACGGGCGTTTGGTGTGTTAAAGGCGAAGTGGGGAATACTAAATCGTCCAATGCGTTCGAAAACGGTGAAAAAGATAAGGTTACTCGTGTATACGTGCATTATTTTACATAACATGATTATAAAAGACGACGGAAGGGCGATAGCACCGGTACACAATCAAGATCCTCCAGTCGAACCCGTCTTCGCTGAAACAGCTTATAGCGAGCTCATTGACGAAGAAACGCATTGGAGACTAAAACACGATCTCGTTGAGCATCTCGGACGTTTAGATCTACCTCACCTTGAAGTGAGTTCCGACGACGAGTAGTTTGTTTTTATATTTTTCTAGTTTGAATGTAATTTATATTTTTCTAGTTTGAATGTAATTTTTATTTTTCTAGGTTTTTTTTTTTTAATTTAATGAAATGTCTTTTATTTAATTTTTATTTTTATTAATATTTTTTTAATTTATAAACATGCATAATTTTACAACAAATAAAAAAAAAAAAAAAACCCAAGTCCCCTATTAGGGGAGTGCCGCCATCAAAATGGAGTGTTAGGAGAGTTTAAGAGGGGAGTTGACGTGGCACTATCTGATTCGTGGTGTGTAACCTCCCACCCTAAGCTTTTTACCGAAGGGCATGTTCTTTAACAGTATCAAGATGTGTGCAAGAAGCTTTAGCTATTGCAGACCAAACTTCTAATTGTATGTATATAGAATTCTAAAAAGTATGGAATGAGGTTGTACGTGTGACAGTTTTTGCTGATGTGGCAACAAAACAAAAATTTATCATAAAAAGACTTGTAATTTATAATAACAATTTTTTAATGGCAAATATCTTTTAATATATGTGGATTGTGGGACTCGAATCCAAAACCTTTCTCTCCCAAACTCAGACTCTGTCTTTGCCAATGGACCACCAATTATAACATTTATACAACTTTTTTTTTTGGTGGCGTCAGCATGGGCTTCTGTTAATGTGGCAATATAAGATTTTAAAAACTAATTATACCATCTTCTTTAATCAAATTTAAACACACATTTATACTAATCTCTTGTTACAAATTTAACTTTTATACATTTTGTACCAATTTTTAAATATTGTTGAATTTTTATTCCAGATTTTTTTTAAACTAATCTCGGAATACTGTTAATATATCTTAATCGACTTTGAATATTGTTAATCCATTTCCGATAATCTTTCATTCTTCCTGGTATTTATTTATATATTTTTTTGCACAAAAAGTTCAATTTGAATTTAAAAAATAATGCATATGAAGTTAAAAGGGCCTCTGGGTTTGTTACACCTCTCTCAACTCTCCTGCTTTCGATTTTGATTTCACACCAACTGGTTATCAACCAGTAACTGATGCTCCCAACCGTTGCGGATCAGTGCACATCAAGTTACCGAATACAAATCAGTAAACCAACATACAAACAAGCCGAAACAAACTTTCATTTCTAAAGATACAAAAACTTATTTATAATTAGACAGAAAGATTATATAATGTACTATTTCAGACATTCGCAAACCAAACCAGTTTGCTGCATAAATGACGGTAACAACACAAAAAAGTGAGAAAGTGTTGCCACATGACTTTACCTATGCACTCATCACATAACTTCATAATATTCCTCCTTATGGCTCAATAACAAGTAGAGGCTGCAAACAAAATAAATTGTTTTTGCTTTAAATCAGAACAAACCTTCCTCTATGCGCGAGGGCACACACGGAGTGCACATATATAGGAAAGGATCAGATATGAACAAACATTGGCTAAGATGAAGGGGGTGCCATGTGAACTCATATGAACTGAACACACACACACACACACACACACACACCCATATATATAGGGAGAGAGACAGAGAGAGTTACCGTATCCAAGCTCACTGGTTTCCCATCCTCAGCAATAATATCGACTATTGTTCCTGATTGATCAGCCTAACAAATAGAAAAATAAAAAACGAATGTTAACCGCAATAAATTGGATGTATTCGTCCCCACGGTTATCATGACTAATTGGATTTTATTCCAAAATATGTTGCATAAAATATCTTCACCTTTAAACGAAAATAATAGTCACGTGATGGGGGAGAACATTAATTTTGAAATTTATGAGAACACTTAACTGAAACATAGGTTGTTAGAAATGAATATGCCAAATTGTGAAACGAAGTGGCGTACCTCAATCTCATTCATCAGCTTCATTGCCTCAATAATGCATATAACTTGACCTTTCTGAACCTTCTCTCCAACCTAGTAACACACACATTATATAAATAATCAGATAGATTAGAGAAAGATTAGCAAAGTGTTAATTTTATATACTCTTAAAGAGAAAGGTCGGTGGACCTTTCTCTATTAACCTCAAATTTTTGAAAATATTCACTATTAAGTATTAACCCTCAAACTTTTAACAACATTCACTATCAACCCTCAAACTTTTGACATGAAAGACTATTAATCCTCATCTTTAAGTAAGTTACACATCCACTTCTAACTTTTGGTAGTTGGCAACTTTGACCGTCCAACCTTTTCTACTTGATAACTTGACAGTTGACACTTCAGACCTCCTTTTGTTTAATTTAATTTTTCGACTTTACACCGCAACGTGCGACACATTATTATACTCTTTTTTATCTATAGTGTCTAAATTACTTTTACGACTTTACACCATTGTCTAAATTACTTTTACGGCTTCACACCGCAACGTCCGAGACGTACTCTTTTTTATCTATGTCTAATGACGTTAATGTCACAGACGTAACGTGTGTAACAAAGTATAAAACGCGTAATGTCACGTGTGTGCACCACACGTTGATGTCATCATCATTACGCGTGTAACGAAGTCACAAACGCGATTTTGCTGCCGCAGCGCGGGTCACGTGTCAAAATTCTAGTTATATATGAAGACAAAAACAAGTTTTCAGGTCCGCTTTTGACCCGTACAAAAACTGACCCATTTCAACCCAACCCCATCATTTCTGGACCGTAACAATTATTATTCATGAGCACCAGGTGAATGCGGTTACCTTGACAAAGGGGGGAGCACCAGGCGCAGGGGCCCTGTAGAAAGTTCCAGCCATTGGACATTTGAGAGGTGGATGTGATGACTTTGGTTTTGCAGGGGCTGGTAATGCTGGCGGTGATGTGGAAGGTGCTGGCGCTGATGAGGCGGCGGCCGCTTGTGGCGGGGGCGGTTGTGAGTGAAACATAGGCTGAGGTTGTGGAGATTGCATCATCACCATAGTAGGTGCTGGAGGAGGGGGTAAAGCTTCTTTCTTTCTTATTATGACTTCGCAATCGTCTTGTTTTACTTGCAGCTCCATTATATCTCTTGAATCCACAAGCCTGAAAGACAATAACAATAATATTAAATATCTCTTTTATAAGATGAGATGGTACTTTCGACTCATTTGCTTATGGAACGATCAAAAGTCTATTTTATATCCATACAATGTCCTACACTTTATTATTCATAGATTCATATTATTATTATTGTTTAAGGAAGATGTTGGCGTACTCAACAAGTCCTGCAACTTGATTCATGAATGCAGTGATGGAGGCAACATCAGGAACCGTGGTCTTAGAAGAAGATATTTCTGACAGTGGTGTAGAATTCGATGATTTCCCTTGATCAACCTGAAGAGGAATATAATGATTTAATAGAGGTTAGAAACTAGGAAGACTAGATGATATTTGATGTTATGATCTAAACAAGAATATGTGACTTACCTCATTAAGCTGAGCGGACACTTTCATAACGCCGCCATTCTGGTTCCTCTTTGTTGCCTACAATATGTCTTAGAAAGTCAGCAAATCTGCAAACATAAACTTGCTTTTCTCACGAAATTTAGTTGAAAAGGTGATTTTTAACTAATTTAAATTTTGGACACAAATATTTATATGTGTATATATAAGATATATGATTAATAAAAGATCGAGCTCTCTTATTCGGTTTCATACTTAACGCGTGTGTACTACCACCAAACACCAACCACATACCCGGTTCCACTAAAGATTGAACAAAGAATACTCCGATGCTATTTTCAGGTGTGGGAGTTCATCTCCGATAGTACAACTATTGTTTCGGCGTTGAACCTCACGCCAATAGTCGTGATTGGTAAAATCCGTTTTAAGGAACCATGTCTAAGGGGCTAAGCTTATTTAACTCAAAAAGGACTTTTTGTTAACAGAACTTATTGACGTGTGACTTTTTGAAATGGAGTTTTTAAAAAAGTGTTTGGATTCGCTTATGGGGTGGGAAAAACCAATAAGTCAATAAGTTGTTTTTTTAAAAAGTGTTTTTGCTTAGCTTATTCATGTAAAATGCCTAAAAGGGATGGGAAAAGCTAATAAGTCATAAGCAGCTTCAAAAAGTCACTCCTTACTAACTTTTCAAAACTAACTTTTTTCTCCCAATACAAAAAGTCATTTTGAAAAGTGCCAAACACTTTTTCTCCTTATTAACTTTTTGTAAAAGTCAATAAGTTATAAGGAGGTGTTGACATGTGGCCTCAACCAAAGCCGATTCTACTTATCATATTCCTTCAAGAAGAAACATAATTAATGTTGATGCACAGAAGGCTTGGATGATACAGTGATGGAGTTGGTAGTAGTGTTATATTTTGTATTTGTTTAGTTTGTTACTTTGTAAATGCCTGGCTAGTATATTTTGGACAGACATTTTTTTTGTGAACTTGTGTAATTCATTGTTTACATTCATAATCATAGCAAGCAGTGTATCAAAATAATCATCTACAGAGAGCAGAGCAAAATGAGCAGGACATTGACCTTCATCAGACGTAAAAAGTGACGTGAATCAAACATAATTACCTGAAGACGGGCAGAAGACACCAAAGGTCTGTTGGATTTGAAGAGAAGGAGGGAGGGGGAGTTGCCGAGGAGGTTGTGATTGTGGTTAGGGTTGGAAAGTGGAGGGAGAGAAGCGCAGGTTTTAGGGCAGGGGACGGAGAAAGACGCCATTGTTGATGATGAGATGAAGTTTGTTTGAGGAGATTTGTAGGGTTTCAGGGGCGGTGAAAACAGAGGAGAGTGTCAAAACCGAAGGCGATATCAACAAGGAAAGAAGACAGACAGGTGAACTAACTCAACTCCATTTGTGTGGGAGCTGTTTTTAACTATTTATGAGTTTATGACTCCACTCCAATTATTTTTTTTCCCATTGTTAGAACCGCGTTGTTCTAAATCTATATATAGACGAATCGAATGTTTAGTGAAAAGTTTATGAATCATTTCGCGGGGTGTTTGTTTATATTTGTATGATTAGCTTAACGAACGAACACGAATAAAAAATTTCGTTCGGTTAGCTTAGCGAACGAACACGGGTCTCGTTCATTCGATTGTGTCCGTGAACGTTCGGTAATATGTTCGGTTACGTTCGTCCTTGTTCGTCTGTTTACGTTCGTTCGTGTTTATTTGATTGTATTAATTAAAAAATAATAAACATTTTATGTAAACTTATTGAAAATTTGAAACCCTATTTTTTTATAAGTTAGCTAAAATTTGAAGATTCTAAGACATATTTTTTGATAATTATGTCTAAGTTAGTTAAACTTTGAATAATTATGCCTAAGTTAGTTAAACTTGATTCATCATTTAGTGGTTGTAGTAGACTACTTGTGTTTTGATTTATCATTTGATTTGATGGTTGTATTTAACTAAGTCTGTTCAATGTTTAAGGAGAATAATGTTTTATTTTTTTCATGTTAAATGTTCATTTACGTTCGTTTTTATTTACTCGCATCTGTTTGTGTTTGAGACCAGTGTTCTCGAACTGTTCGTGAACAACTGAATTTCCCTAACGAACGAACGAACACGAAGATAAACTTATGTTCGGTATGTGTTTGTGAACAATTCACGAACATGTTAATTTCCTTAACGAACGAAACGAACAAGGCCTTGTTCGTGTTCATTCGTTTCATTTACATCCTTAATATCTATATTTGTGAGGACCGTTTTGCTCCTTGAAATGCTCAGACCGATCAGATATTCACTTTATCATGTGCGGAATACATGTAAAGTGATGACAAACATAAGAATATATTGATTAACTGTCATTTCTATTGATAAACTGAAGTTACAATGCCAGGAAACGAAATTGCCAGAGCATCGCCTCAAATGCCAAAAGTTCTCAATAAAATGAACCAAGTCCCTTATGTATAGGCTGATGCCATCCGCACGAAAGCCTTGGGACGATTGGTCCTCACGCACGAAAGGGACATTTGGGGCTCCATCTGCACGAAGGATTCCTTCGTGCGGATGGGATTCCAACACATAATCCCGTCCTTTCGTCACGTTAATCTATACAATCTATACATTAAACCTGGACGTAGGCTGCAAACATATGTACTCACAGACTCCCCCTTGGATGTAGTCGCAGTCACGTTCGGTCTTCAAAAACTCTACCTCTTTCACTTTCTCTGCTCGAATCTTCCTTTAGTTAACCACCATTCTCTTCTGTTCAAGCTGGTATCAAAGAACATTGTGAGTCTAACTTTTTTCTTCTCTTCACTTGAGATAGGAGTTTGATCAGTTTCAAACGGTTTACGTTGCAGCTTCAATCTTCCCAAAGCAGCTGCTTTATGTGAGCGTTCCTCAATCTGTTCTAGTCTTTTCTGCTCTTTTACAAACTCTATCCTTTCCAACTCTCTCCAGCTTGTGTCACACCCCGATAATTACCACTAGTCCCGGTGGGCCCGGGTGAGGAGTATCGTGACGTAAGATTGGTATCATCATAGACACAAACACATACAGCACAGCGGAAGTCTTGGAGTTTAAAATATTATTACAAACCAAATGTCCAAATGTTCAAAATAATATACAGACAGCTTGTAATAATAAATATCCACAGGTGGATCGTAAAATGTACAAAAAGGGAGATCATCAGACTACTAGGCTTTATGCAAAGGAATCGCAAATTCCTCTTCTAGCATTACCAAGCAACTTCCAGCCTATTTACGTACTTACACTTGTAACTTAGTCTTTAGAAAATACATCAGTTTACATTGGTAAATACAATCAACAGACTCATTTTGAAAACATTTTCAAAATCATTTTAGTGCACAAGGCACATGATTTTATACATAACTTTGGACAATTCAAAATGATCTTGTATATAGTTTTACATGCCTGTCAATGCATATGGGGCCCAGTACTAAACACCAAGACATGATTAACCGGCACACCTATAACAACCCTCCTAGGACCCTTAACGTAACCCTAGACGTCCCTAAATATACCCTGTACGCGAGAAACGAGCCCGAAATACCCTTGTATTTATAAAAATCAAGAAAAACAAAAATCATAAGGTTGTCGCGGGCCGCGACCCAGACACCTTTGATCTTTCGCGGGTCGCGAGGCCCAATGACTTGCCGGGCAAACAAAGCCGCCATGTATCAACACGTGGCAAGCCTATACTCGCTGACTGGCCAACCCTAAACCCTAGTCTACTCTCTAGTGGGCCGCGAGACAGTCAGCTTATGTCTACGCGGGCCGCGAACCGCCTCCGATCTGGCCTATAAATAGGGTGAATGAGTTCATTTGAATTCGTTCATTTCTAAAAATTCTCTCTCAATTTCTTATAAGTAGAAATTATACTCGGGCATAATACCCACTATAAAACGAAGCTCTGCCTCGTTGTAAGTACTATAACCCTGCTATTACCCTACACGATCGATTTAGGATTCCGTAACGCATGTCGGGTCTGCCCGACTCAGTTGTTGGAGTTCTGTCTCGTGTGTACACCCGATTGATCTAGGATTCTGTAATGCATGTCAAGGCTCTGCCTGACTCAGTGATTGGAATTCTGTCTCGAGTTATACAGTTAATGTGATTTGGGTTATTTTACTAACACGTGTGCATTATTTAATTTTAATAGATAATAACCAGGAGATTCCTAGGAAGCTTTAGTTTTACCTAAGTCAACAATGTGAGTCATTCTCTTTTTCTACCAAACTGTTTTACAAAACCTCAAATGTTTTAAAATATAATTAACAGTGATTGAGTCTATGTATTCTTCAATTATTGCCGGTATGTTGGGGTTTTGTATACAAAATGTGAAAGACGTTACCATTGGACAAAGAGTTAGCCAATGAGTAATATGACCCACCAGTCATGATTGACAGTACTGAATTAGTAATTGTGTAGATATAAACATTGTAATCGCTCTCAATACTGTTAAATTATAAAAGCTGTTTTGATTAAACTAGGATGCACTCACCAGTATTTCTTGCTGATAAAATGTTTTTAAACGCGTTTCAGGTAACAAAATGTGAAAGCCAATAGAAGCCAGCTGGAGAGCACTGAAAGCTTGGAAAAGTGGCTATAAAAGTTACCTAAATAAAAAGGAGCTTTTGTTTTCAATAATTAGGGTTTATCCCTACAAATGAACTTGGGTTTTATCTCAATGATTTATTATTATAAAAAGTTTGTTGTTTTACTCTGATAAATATATTTCCTAACTACGGTCCTGATGTATTCCGCTACTAAATTAATAAACACCGATACCACCCATCTGGATGCTCGCGGCGCCCGCTCCCGGGGTAGGGGACGGGGGCTGCGACAGAGAGTGGTATCAGAGCTACAGCCACTGGTTTAAGCCAAAAAAGTGTTATGCTGACACTTAAATTTTAAATTCTATGTTAGGAAATAATTTATGTGTAAATATTGTTTTGTGTTATTTGACTATTTGTTAGTTTACAATATGAGTGAGCAAGGAACTTCGGACGCTTATCGTCACTTAGATAGTTTACCAAAAGATGAGGGAACATCATCTCAACCTAATCCCTCAGGATACTCAGCCGATACTTAGGAAGGGATATTTATATTTAAGGCACAGGCTGAGGAACCCTTTACTACTAAAAAGAGAGGTTGGTTTAATAGAGGAGCACATGAGAGAAGAAAGAGAATGAAGAAGTTACAACAACAGAGGGCGATAGTCAGGGCTAATAGGGAAACACATGCACAGACTCAGGAAACAATCAATAGGCCACCTTGGGAAGAGGAACTAGATAGACAGCTGGCCGATTTCCATATGTTAGCCACTACAGCAGTAGACACTAACCTAAACCAAATAGCTAAACTGCCATTGTTACCTTTATTTCCAGACCAACAAATGTTAGAACCCAACTATGAAAACCAATTCCCGATACCTGCATTTGACCCCAACGAGTTACCTAGAATCCCAACCCCACAACCTTTACAATATGATCCATGGTTTGACGACAATAGGTAGTACTCGACTCTATATACTCCCAAAGAATGAATGCCTTTAGAACGCGATCCCTGGTGGGATAATGATAGAACATTTTTCGAAATAAATAGCGCAGAACCTTACGAGGAACCCGTACCTCATCCTGACCCAATAGATCCACCAATGAATCGAAAATGTGTCCAGGAACTCCACCAATATGGAGAAGATTTAGTAAATGAAGGGAATAGAGTTCGAGAGATAGGAAAGAGACTAGTTTGGAAATATGATGAGCGGGAAATGCAGTACTGGATGAACGATACCTAGAAAATGCCTACATATATGTGTAATATTTTGATAAAAAAATCTATAGGTAGACTAACAATAGATACGGATGCATTGTATATTTGATTCCCAGTTGTAGTTTGTAATAGATGCATATATGTATATATAGAAAAGAGTAAAAGTTGCAATGATCGACGTTTTTGATCAAATTGCTTGTGTGATTGCGTACAAATATCTGTACCAAACTTATTCTGTGATAGTTAATACTTGATAAATGTTCACAATTCAGATGGACAATGAAGTAAATCAGGAAAAGCAGAATAATGAGAATAACGGAAACCAAATAGATAACAGTGCCATCCAACATATAGTAGCATAAGGAATTATAGATGTTATGCCTTATATTATCAAGACGTTAAGGAAGCAGAAATAATAAATCTGCAAATGGAAGTAAACGACAACACACTGAACCAAGTCATAGTGTGAACGATAACAGACCTATTATCCATGCTCCAATTCCTAAAAGAAGAAGAACAGCTTCTTACGGTTGTTCTTATAAAGAATTATTGGCCTGCAAACCAATAGAATTCTCAGGCAATGAAGGAGTCATTGCAGCCTTACGTTGGATAGAAAAGACAGAAGCAGTCATAAAAATAAGTAAATGTGCAGATGAAGATAAGATTATGTTTGCTTCTAATCTTTTCAAAAATGCAGCCTTAGAATGGTGGAATACTATTCTGCAGTCTATGGGAAGTGACAAAGTTTATAATATGGAATGGATCAACTTTAAGGAAATGGTTGAAAGAAAATTCTGTCCTCCTAATGAAAAGGAACAAATCGCCAATAAGTTCCTAAATCTTAGAATAACTAGAATAGATTGCAAAGGTTACACTACCATATTCTTCGAATATGCTCGGATAGTGCCTACCTTAGCCTCACCTGAACCAGTGTTAATCTCCCATTATATTTGGGGATTAATTAGTGAAATTAGTCACGTAGTCAAGGCATCTAGACCGCAAACCATAGCTGACGAAGTGGTGCGTACATAAGAAGAAAACCAGAGAAAGAACCTAGCCCAAAAGCTTACCCAGGAATTTCGCTACGGTAATTACAACCGTGGGAAAGATACGGGTTCCTCTACACCCTACTGTAGGTATTGCAAAAGAAAGCATTCTAGAAGATGCTCCGTATCTGCAACTTTTGCAAAATATATGGACACAAGGAAGAAGACTGTAGGAGGAAACCTAGTAATAGGATATGCTACAATTGTGGAGAGGCTGGTCACATCAAAACAAATTGATCAAAACTAGCTCTAGCCACAACCAACAAGGCTAAGACAACTGAAGCACCTAAGAAAAATGCCAGAGCGTTTGTTCTGACAGCTGAGGAAGCCCAGATGATTCCGGATGTGATTGCCGGTACGTTCCTAGTTAATAATATATTTGCCAAAGTATTGTTTGACTCTGGTGCAAACCAAAGTTTTATCAATACTTCTTTCTACAAACTTCTTGACCAACCCTTAGCCAAACTTCAACAAGATTGTCTGATAGAAACAGCAAACGGAGAATCCGTTAAGATAAGTGAAATATTGCAGGGAACAAGAATAGAAATCCTAAACCATCAATTCTTTGCTAACATTTACCCAATGAATCTGGTCGGTTTCGATGTTGTATTAGGAATGGATTGGTTGGTAGCCAATCGTGCCAGTATTTTATGTGATCAAAATTCAGTACAAGTAAGTACACCAAGTGGTAAAAAGATCACAATTAAAGGAGATAAGCCAACCATGTCGACAAAATTCATCTCTGTGATGAAAGCCGCAAGTTATGAAAGGAAGGGAGGAGTAGTATATATGATTTCTGTAATCATTAATACTAAAGGAAAAGAATTAAAAGATGTTCATGTAATATCTAAATTCTCAGACGTTTTTTTCTAGAAGAATTACCTGGATTACCGCCTGATAGAGAGGTTGAATTTAGAATTCACCTAATACCAGGGACGACACCGATTGCCAAGGCACCATATCGATTAGCACCAACAGAGATGCAGGAACTGAAGAAATAGTTGGAAGAACTTCTTGACAAAGGTTTTATACAACCAAGTTCATCACCATGGGGAGCACCGGTGTTGTTTGTTGAGAAGAAAGACGGATCGATGCGTATGTGCATTGACTATCGAGACTTGAACAAGGTTACGATTAAGAATCGGTACCGACTACCGAGAATCGATGATCTGTTCGATCAACTTCAAGGAGCTCGATTCTTTTCTAAGATCGATTTACGCTCAGGATATCATCAACTGAAAGTACAGGAAGAGGATATTCCTAAAACTTCTTTCAGAACTAGGTACGGTCATTATGAATTTACTGTTATGCCATTTGGTTTAACCAATGCCCCAGCCGCAATTATGGACATGATGAACAGGATATGTAAACCATACCTGGATAAGTTCATAATTGTCTTTATAGATGATATTCTAATTTACTCTAAGAGTAAAGAGGAAAATGCAGCGCATCTGCATACACTTCTGACATTGTTGAGAAAAGAGAAGCTTTATGCTAAATTCTCAAAATGTGGAAGTTTTCTTGGACTAGCAGGATATTATAGACGGTTTATCCGAGATTTCTCTAGAATAGCCATTCCATTAACCAAACTGACCTGCAAATCAGTTAAGTTTGAATGGGGATCGAAACAGGAAGAAGCTTTTAGGATTCTTAAGCAAAGGTTAACCAACGCACCCATACTCGCATTACTAGAAGGAACTGAAGACTTTATAGTCTATTGTGATGCGTCTAAGTTAGGATATGGATGTGTGTTAATGCAACGTCAAAAGGTTATAGCCTATGCCTCTAGACAACTTAAGAAACATGAAGAGAATTATACCACCCATGATCTAGAATTAGGAGCCATAGTTTTTGCCCATAAGATTTGGAGACACTATTTATATGGAAATAAATTTGTTGTCTTCATGGATCATAAGAGTTTAAGGTACATTTTTGGGAAAAAAGAATTAAATATGAGACAGAGACGCTGTATGGAAATTCTTAGTGATTATGATTGTGATATCCAGTACCATGCTGGAAAAGCTAATGTAGTAGCTGATGCTTTAAGTCGAAAGTATCATGAAAAGCCGAAACGAGTACATTCTCTCGGGTTAAATCTACAAGTAGATTTAAATGAGCAAATCAGAGAAGTACAGGAAACAACAATCAAGGACAATGTTGAAAGATTAAAAGGGATGATTAAGGAATTAGAACAAGGAATAAATGGAATCTGGAAGTTCCATAAGAAAAGGATGTGGATACCTAAACAAGGAAACCTACGCCATAGAATTCTAGAAGAAGCTCATAAGTCTAAGTATACGATACATCCTGGAAGTGATAATATGTATCAAGATCTAAGAAAGAATTTCTGGTGGATAGGAATGAAAAAGGATATAGATAACTATGTTGCTAAATGTCTAACTTGTTCACAAGTTAAAGCTGAACATCAGAAACCCTCATGGTTATTACAACAATTAGAGATGCCAATATGGAAATGAGAATTGATAACAATGGACTTTGTTACCAAATTACCCAAGACAAGAAAAGGAAATGATACAATCTGGGTGATTGTAGACAGATTGACCAAATCTGCTCATTTCTTACCAATAAAGGAAAGTATCAGTATGGAACAGTTAGCCAAGCTTTATGTAAATGAAATAGTTTCATTACATGGAATTCCTTTATCTATCGTATCTGATAGAGATAGCTGTTTTACTTCTCATTTTGGACAAGTTTCCAAAAAGCAATGGGAACCAGGTTAAATCTAAGCACAACTTATCATCCACAGACGGACGGACAAAGCGAAAGGACAATCCAGACGATGGAAGATATGTTTAGAGCCTGTGTAATTGATTTCAGAGGAAATTGGGATGATCATTTACCATTGATAGAATTTTTCTACAATAACAGCTATCATACTAGCATTAATGCTGCACCATTTGAAGCACTTTATGGACGAAAGTGCCGAACTCCAGTCTGTTGGGCAGAAATTGTAGAAAAGCAATTATATGGACCAGAGATAGTGCAAGAAACAACAGATAAGATAATTCAAGTCAAGGAAAGACTAAAAGCAGCACGAGATCGTCAAAAGAGTTATGCAGATAATAGACGAAAACCTTTAGAATTTCAAGTAGGAGATAAGGTGTTGTTAAAAGTTTCTCCTTGGAAAGGAGTAGTCAGATTCGTTAAAAGAGGAAAACTAAGCCCCAGGCATGTTGGACCTTTTGAGATTTTTAGAAGAATAGGACCCATAGCCTATCAGTTACAACTGCCAGAGGAAATGGTAGGAATACATGATGTGTTTCATGTATGTAATCTCAAAAAGTGCTTAGCAGACGAATCACTAGTGATACCTCTTAAGGACATAGAGGTAAATGATAAACTTAAGTTTATCGAGAAACCCATTCAGATTGAAGATAGAAAGATCAAGAATCTCAAACACAAGAGATTAGTTCTGGTCAAAGTGAAATGGGATTCCAAGAGAGGACCAGAATACACTTGGGAACTCAAATCAGAAATGCAAAGGAAATATCCACACCTATTCCAGTAGACATCGAGGACGAGATCTAAAACAATGTGGGGAGGATATAACAGCCCTCCTAGAACCATTAACGTAACCCTAGATGTGACACCTGTGTCACTTCAACTATCAAACAAATACCAAACCAATGAAATATTGTATTTCATACTTGGGATTTGTATAAACATGTGTATCGTTTGCATATATCAATTCTTGTTCGATTTTGAGCTCTAAATCGCTTTCTGGAAGGTTATACGCGATCTGATGCGTAAATATAACCAGTTTAATGCAACAAACACTCCGGAACAGTTAAATAGGCTTAACATACCTTAAATAAACTTTACATAACTTATAAATAAGTTTTGGAAGGTTTGGTGTGGCGAAATCAAGTTTATTCGCTTACTACAGGGACTAATTTTGACAAACTGTGAAAGTATGCCGATTCGTACTGTAACGAACATTCCGGAACTTGATCATAAGTTAAACATAACCTAAATATCCTTTACATAGCTTATAAATAGACTTTGATGGGTTCGGTATGCTAAAATAAACTTATTTGATCAATAGAGACTAAAAGCGTCAAAAGTGCATAAGTTTGCATTTTCGCGCATATCTTACGTCCTGAATATATCCGGACATCCAAAAATTTATGTAATCATTAAAATATTTTATTTTAGTGATTGGCATGATAAACTTCCATTCGTCGCGTAATTTGGATCGTTTTTGCGTTCATTACGATTTCCATCGTAATTAACCGAACAACGCAACCGTACGACCAAACGAACCGACATCCGAGATGTTTTTGAGCATATTTTAAGTTCCCTATACTTTAACTTTATTTTAGAGCCTTGAAATGGGGTTAACGGGGCTTAAAAGTGCAAAAAAATCAAGTTTTACAAGTGCAGGGACCATTTTTGAAATTTCTGGCAGATACATTGAACTTGGTCCATTTTTTAGATTTTGATGGTTTTAACCCATGGTTTTGCACCCTATGGTCTAGTATTTGATGGTTTTACATGTTCCCACGGTATTCTAAAACCTTGGGCCCAAGTGTAAGGCCATGATTAAAGCACGGTTCTCGATAAACGATCTTAATGGTGGACCGAATCCTATATATACCCACCTCATTTTCATTCTTTCCTCACACATGATCTAATTTTCTCTAAGTTGAAGCTCAAATGCTTCATACCTGAGAATTTATAGATCATATCTTCCTATCTTGGACCCTTTGTAAGCTTTTTTCGTTCTTTTATGCGTTTTTTTAAGCGGGAAAGTCAAACAGTGTTTGACTTTCTGCATTGACCAGTTTATGGTCAACATGAAGTTTGTTTGAATTTCACAACGTGAGCGTAATCACGATGGTTATAGTCCCAAGTGACTATACCTACTGATTACCACGTTGATTAGGTGTAGTGACGAGTAGTAGTTTCGGTCAAAATGCGTATTCATGCGTATTTTGTAACCAAACTATTCTTGGGTATCAAAACCGTTTGTTTTGATATCAAACTTGTTTTCTAACCTCGTTAAACATGTTTTAACATGTTTAGCTCGTCACTTTAGGTTTAGTGCTTATGTAGAGTCGTAAGTCAAGCGGTCTAAACAACCGCTTAGACTTTCGAACTAGACCCGTTTGGTCAATCATTAGGATCCGAGCAAACATGTTTGGTGACCATAGTTGTATAGGGAATAACCTTCCGTGGTTATACCTTATGGTCACTTCGTTTAAGTAGTTGTATGATAGGTAGTTTATATGCCTTAGGAAAATGACCGAAACGCCCTTTTTATGCATAATTGATATTTAAGCATATGTAACCCAACCTTTTGTCACTTAACTGCTTATGCAACATAATTAAACACGTTTAGGCATATAATACTTGTCATAGGACTAGTTAGGCATTCCGAACGTGTTTTACGCGAACGACGCGTTAAAGTAGCATAAGCTACCTAAACGGGTCGTAATGGGTCGTAAGCACTTAGGTTAGGTTTCGTTTTAGTATGTAGGCTTTGTTAAACCATATCATATGAGTTCCAATACTCATTTGGTTTACGAAACCTCATCCTATCCGATCTCCCGATTTAGGTCCGGTTTATTAATGTAGTTACCTATATTAGGTGCCGTTTGATTTCCGTGATCCCTCTAGCTTTGCTTGGTTGTTATTCAAGACATCTAAGCACTCTCAAATGAGTACATAGTACCCTCTTTTACTGTTTTCAATGTTTTGGGGTGAAGCATGTGTACCTATCTGTTATTTTCATGATTTCAAAGTATAATTGATTATACATGTTAGTACTTATTGTCACACCCCGATATTTCCACGTATTACCAGTGGGCCCGGTGGGGAGTATCGTGACGTAGTTGATATCATCATAGTCAAACAACACGAATTTAAATGCACAGCGGAAGCAAAAGATAGATTTATTTCAACTGAATAAATTGTAATATTTAGTATCACAAAATAGTTGAAACAGATCCACAGGTGGATCGAAAGAAAAAGGAAATTGTTCAGCAGACTTTAACATCTAGAGCTTGCGAGACTTGAATATTGATGCCTGGAGTAGCCAGCCTATTACGTATAGTACCTGCACTTAGCCTTTTTGGAAAATACGTCAGTTTACACTGGTAAATACAACTTAACTGACTCTTTTTGAAAAGAGTTTTGAAAATTAATTTGAATGCACTTAGGCAAAAATATCATTTATAACTTGGGACAATTATTCAAAATAATCTTGTATACAGTTTTACTAATTTGTCGTCCATCAGGGCCGGTTGGTAGGGCCGGTCTAGATTATCTGACACGCCACAGGTATAATACCCACAAGGTTGATTCCTTTAAGTGGACTACCAGTTTTTACATATGCAACTGTCAGGTGTACGCCTACACCCCGTGCTTAGGTCGTGGCCATTTCTTTGAATGATGCCATGGATATCCGGGACATGGTCATTTAACCCCCAAAGACCATACACCAAATAATACCGAATAAAACGAGTTATGTAAATACATTAATCACAATCCGATTTAAATGACTACATACCCGACCAAGCGGTATTATTATAATACCGTATCCCAAGCCCGTATAGAGAAAATAAGTTAAGAGTATTTACCTGAGCAAAGTATAAATCAAATACAGCAAGAGCACGTAGCTTTTACTGGGCTCCTAATCTAGAATGAGGGTTTTTAACAACCTAATAGAATCCTAACGGGTCTTTAATTAAGCTTAGACTTAGACCGGTTAGTTTTCAAAAGGAAGACACGGTTCAAACGCATGATAAAGCGAAGACCGGTTTAGAATGTGGTTTTGACTCAAAAAGCTTGTATGCTTGTTTAATATGGGTAACTTAAACACATTCTGGATTTGAGACAAAAACGGTATGGTTTGACCCGTTTCGGCTAATATATGCAAACTAGTTACATAAGCCGATCCGAACGCGAAAAGTGCGTAACGGGTAACCATATGAGTAATATACAAGTTCTCTAAGTTAATATGCCTTAAATATGTTGTGACATCAGTAAGGTATCTTCTATTATGCCCAAAACGAATTTAAACTCAAACTATGCCCCGTAGGGGCATTTTGGTCATTTTAAAGGTTATAAAAGAGTTTAATATTAATCTGAGTTACAGGTCTGATGTAATCAGTAAAAATACTTAATTTAATAAGTTATAATAGTAGGGTAATACACATATGTGAAATTTATCATTTAAAACCAAACTATGCACCTTAGGGGCGTTTTGGTAATTTCACTTACGCTAAAAAGGTCAAAACTGGAAATATGAGTTTAAAACTTTTACTTACTATTAATATATAAGGATTTTCTGAAAATAACAGTAGGTATCAAACCTTATATGTTTAAAATAGTTTTAGTACATACTATGCGTTAAAAACGCTTATCAGGCGATTTGGAGCCATTTCCGGGTTTTCAAAGGAAAGCTGATATTTTTATTATTCCAGAAGGTTCAAAATATTTTATTTATCATATTAGATCAGTAGAAAAAGGTTTGGGGTCAAAAGGATTTGTAAAACTCATTTTATAGCCTAAAAGGGCAAAACCGGCAATTACCGAATCAAGCTTAGAATTCTATGTTATGCTCAGCTTAAAATTTAATAAAAATCTTCAAAAATCTCAAAATATTATTTTATATCAGTGGGCAAAATTTTGGTATCAAAAATTGGGTTTAGATAGGCTATACGCTAATTACACCGTTTAATTACTAAAGGCTTCTCATTTACGCTAATGAGCATAACCCCTAATCTAGACCTCAAACTGATGTCAAATTTTGGGAACAAGTTTATAAATCAGTAGTGAAGGTTTCTACTCTTTTACATTTTCAAAAGTCACATTTTAAGGTGAAAAGGGCATAATAGTCAACATTTAAGCAATTAACGGGAACATGCATGTGAATCGGATAACTAATGAACCAAGTTGCATAATATCAGAGGGTTATACTTATAGGTAACTTGGTCCTAGTAAAGCTCTAAGGCAATCCTAAACTATGCTCTAATGGGTCAGAACTGAAAGTCAAAGTAAAAGTCCACTTATGCGACTTTCGGTTCCAATCCGAGCTTAAACTGAAAATTGTCAGGTTGAACATGTTTAGACATGTTCTTACATTAATTACCAAGTTATATTAATGATAAAACAGGTTGCATAGCTTCTACATTGCATAGCTTCTACATTGCTAATTATGCATTAATTTGATATTAAACTTTCTGTTGACTTTTTAATATCAAGTTTGACCCGACAATTGACCTAGTTACAGTGGGAATCAGAGAGTACCCTTTTAAGGGTTTATTACCCACATAATTACCAACTTATAGGTACTTTCAATTCGAGATTTGACTGAACAATTATTGATAAATCTCGAAGTCAAACCTTAATTACGACGGTTTGACTTTAAGCTAATTAACTAAGCTAAACTGAATTAAGGAGGATTAAGGAAACTTACAAAGGTCCTAAGTATGATTTGGAACTTAAAGGAACTTGCTTGTTGACCAGGGGAGCTCCAGAGACCAGTTTGAAGTGAGTTCCAAATGAACAAAGAATGTTGCAACAAGAGGTCTCTTTATATAGTGAACTAAATGCCACAAGATGACCCCCAACTAAGTCTATAAATGTTGCAAGATGATCCCAGGTGTCCCTATGATGCCAAAAACCAGTTTCCAAGTCCCTGATTTCGAAAACCACTTATGTAAGGCGGTGCAACAGGCTGAAGAGGCAGCTGTCCATTTTCTGCTGCCAGCGACGGTCTTACGGACTGTAAGCCTTAAGCCTTGTGGACCGTAAGAGTTACTTACGGACCGTAAGATCTTGGCTTTGCGGTCCGACTCTCCTCTGATGTGCCCAGATACACCTCTTGCGGACTATAAGCCTAAGCGGATACGGTCCGTATCCGATTGTCAGATTTCGAAAATTTGTCCATTTCTCATGTTTTGACCATGCAAACTTTTCAAGCTCGAATCTTGTGTCATTTTCCTTGTAGAGGGGACCATGTATCAGACTTGCATGCCTTTGCATGTGATTCCATGCATGATAAAGTTCTTGGATGTATCGAGAATTCTTTTAAATGGACTTTGTGGCATTTTTATTTACAAGATCAATTCCTTAGCAATATAATTCATCTTTTAATTAGATATCCATATTTGAAGTAGTTCTTAGATGTTTATAAATTATTTCAAGGCTTGGATCTTTTATCAAAAAGGTCACTCAGAGGTATTTTAATAACATGTTGACGCTTTTAAATCCTACCGCACATCTTTCAACTTGATCTGGATTTTTGTAATACGATTGCCTTATATGACACGTGCCTTTATTTTATTGGGCATGAATTTACGAGGTGTTACATCCTCACCCCCTTAAAAGAAATCTCGACCCCAATTTACTGGAACAAATGAGGGTACTTTTCCTTCATTGTGGACTCTACCTCCCATGTATATTCGGGACCTCTGCGGGCATCCCATTTAACCTTTACGATAGGTACATACTTCCTCCGAAGCTTCTTAACTCATCGATCCTCAATCGACAGAGGTTTTTCCACAAATTTCAAGCTCTCATCTATGTGCACATATGTATGTGGTATGTCTAGCGATTCATCTGCTAGACATTTCTTCAAATTGCAGATGTGAAATACAATGTGAATACCACTGAGCTCTTCAGGTAAGTTCAACTTATAAGCCACTGACCCCACACATTCGATAATTTCGAATGGTCCTATATACCTCGGGCTTAACTTACCTTTCTTACCAAATCGCATCACCCCCTTCCAGGGTGATACCTTAAGCAAAACTTTATCACCAACCTCAAACTTTAGAGGTTTTCGCTTTTTATTAGCATAGCTTTTCTGCCTATCCCTGGCAGCTTTCAGGCGGTCACGAATTTGGACAATCTTGTCTGTCGTTTCAAATATTATGTCAGGTCCTTATAATTGAGCTTCCCCTACTTCTGCCCAACAAATAGGCGTTCTGCATTTCTTACCATATAATGCCTCAAAAGGCACAGCCTGAATGCTGGTATGGTAGCTATTGTTATAGGAGAACTCGATCAATGGCAGGTGGCTATCCCAACTACCACCTAAATCAATCACACATGCACGAAGCATGTCTTCCAAAGTTTGGATGGTACGCTCACTCTGCCCGTCCGTCTGAGGATGGTAAGCCATACTAAAATTTAAACGCGTGCCCAAAGACTATTGGAAACCTTTCCAAAAATGTGATGTGTATCTAGTATCTCTGTCAGAGATGATTGTCACTGGTACGCCGTGCATAGATACAACCTTATCAACGTACAATTGGGCTAACATGTCGGAGCTATAAGTCTCCTTAATGGGTAGGAAATGTGCTGACTTAGTCAGTCTATCTACTATCACCCATATAGTATCATTTCCTTTCTTTGTCTTTGGAAACTTGGTGATGAAATCCATTGTCACCATCTCCCACTTCCATGTGGGAAGTTCAGGTTGTTGTAGCAAACCTGACGGCTTCTGATGTTCAACTTTGACTTGCGCACATGTCAAACATTTAGCTACATAGGCAGCTATAGACTTTTTCAAGCCTATCCACCAATAGTTTGCCTTCAGATCCTGGTACAATTTATCAGCTCCAGGATGAACAGAATGTTTGGAACTTTGGGCTTCCTGGAGGATAACATCCCGAAGTCCTCCATAAACTGGAACCCAAATTCGTCCATTTAATCTCAAGATTCCGTCCTTGCCATAGGATAACTGCTCTTCAGTTACTCCTAGCTTTTCATCAGAATAGTTAGCTTCCAACACAGCTTCCTTCTGTGCAGCTAACAACCTTTCGTTCAAACTATTCTTTATCTCAATACTCTTGGCATTGATTCTTATAGGTTTCACTCTTTCCTTCCTGCTTAAGGCATCAGCAACCACATTTGCCTTGCCTGGATGGTATCTTATCTCACAGTCATAATCATTCAAAGTTTCCATCCAACGTCGTTGCCTCATGTTTAAATCCTTCTGATTAAACAAGTGTTGAAGGCTCTTGTGATCTGAATAAATCACACACTTGGTTCCATACAAGTAATGTCTCCACAGTTTTAGTGCAAATACAACGGCACCCAACTCCAAGTCATGGGTGGTGTAGTTCTTCTCGTGCATCTTTAACTGTCGTGAAGCATAGGCAATGACTTTGCCTTTCTGCATAAGCACACAACCCATGCCGGTGTGTGATGCATCACAATATACTACAAATTCATCAATTCCATCAGGCAACGTCAATACAGGAGCATTGCTCAACTTCTGCTTCAAAATATCGAAATATTCTTGCTGCTTAGGCCCCCAGTCAAACTTGTTATTCTTGCGGGTGAGTAGAGTCAGGGGTGCTGCAATTCTTGAGAAGTTTTCAATAAATCGCCTATAGTATCCTGCCAGTCCTAGAAAGCTGCGAATCTCTGTAGGCGTCTTCGGCTCTTGCTAGTTCATAATAGCTTCTATCTTAGCGGGATCCACTTGGATACCACGCTCACTAACAACATGTCCAAGGAATTGGACCTCTCGAAGCCAAAATTCACACTTTGAAAATTTGGCATAGAGCTTTTCTTGTTGAAGTAGCTTAAGAATGCAACGGAGATGCTTCTCATGGTCAGCTTGGCATTTAGAGTAAATGAGAATGTCGTCGATGAAAACGATGACAAATTTATCCAAATAAGGCTTGCAGACGCGATTCATGAGATCCATGAATGCGGCAGGTGCATTAGTGAGCCCAAAAGGCATCACTAGGAACTCGTAATGACCATAACGAGTCCTAAATGCAGTCTTGTGTACATCTTCATCTTTAACCTTCAATTGATGATAACCTGACCTCAAATCGATCTTGGAGAAGTAGCTTGCCCCTTGTAATTGATCGAACAGGTCATCGATCCTGGGCAAAGGATACCTATTCTTGATAGTGACCTTATTAAGCTCACGGTAATCGATGCACAGACGCATCGATCCATCCTTCTTCTTGACAAATAGGATTGGCGCTCCCCAAGGAGACGAACTAGGTCTAATAAAACCTTTGACTAGCAATTCATCTAGCTGTGTCCTTAATTCCTTCATCTCTGTTGGTGCCAACCTATAAGGCGCTCTCGTAACTGGTGCTGCTCCGGGGATGATGTCAATTCTGAATTCTACTTGCCTATCTGGTGGTAGGCCAGGTAGTTCTTCTGGGAAAACATTAGGGTACTCAGAAATGACTGGAATATCTTCAATCTTGGGTTTCTGCTCATCAATAGTTACTTGTGCCATATAAATGACACAACCCTTTTTCAAACATCTAGATGCCTTGAGCATAGACACTTGCTCAGGCAGTCCATACTGGGTATCTCCCTGAATGGTAATTGGCTCACCTGACGGAGTCTTGATCACCACTTGCTTCTTATTGCACATTATCTGGGCTTGGTTACGAGATAACCAATCCATGCCTATAACTATGTCAAAACCGGCTAACTTCAAAGGAAGTAGGGACAATGGAAAAAAGTGGTTCCTAATGGATATGCAACATCCATCTAACACGGTTGACGCGGTTTCTAAGGTACCATCAGCTAATTCCACCTCATATTTCACACTTAGGGTCTTAACAGGTAAATTCAGCAATTTACAGAACTTATTATCTACAAACGATTTATCAGTTCCTGAATCAAATAGCACTCTTGCATAACCATCATTTATGAGGAAGGTACCTGTGATCAAATTGTCGTCCTGGACGGCTTCTCGTGCATCCATTTGGAAGACCCTTGCATTGGTCTTCTTGACCTCTTCAGGCTTCTTAGCGTATTTAGGGCAATTGGTTTTAATGTGCCCTTTCTCATTGCAGTTGTAGCATGTGGCATCTTTAATCTTCTTGCAATCAACAGTCTTGTGCTCTTTAGACTTGCATAACCCACATGCAGGTGATCCTGACTTAGACTTGGACTCAAGTCTGCACTTTCCAAAGTGGCGTTTTTGGCAAGTCTTGCACTTTGGCTTTTCCTCAGCTTGTTGGCTACCCTTGTTGGATCCAGACTTCTTTTTGAAGTCAGTGCTACCTTTATGCTTCTTTTCAGATCTTCGTGAGTTATCATCCTCATGCTTTCTCTTGCCTTCTTCCGAATTCCTGAGCGATCTTAGCCTGACCGCGTCCAAGGTAAGAGACAGAGATAGATCAGCTGCTGATCTAAAAGTAGCAGGTCTGGATGCCTTAACACTGGCTTTGATTTCTGGGGCTAAACCCCCAATGAAGCGAGCAATCCTTTTGGGTTCCGGGGTTACGAGATACGGAACCAACCTAGACAGGGTATTGAAACTGGTGAGGTAAGCTTGACAATCTAAATTCTTCATCACCAACGATAAGAAATCTGATTCAATTCTTTCAACCTCATGCTGCGGGCAATAATTCTCCTTAATGAGAGCAACAAACTGATCCCATGAAAAATTGTAGAGCGGGATCTTCCCAGCAGCTTGAATGAGAGACTTCCACCATACTAGTGCCTCTCCCTTGAACGATTGGGATACATACTTCACTACATCCCTTTCAGCACATCCGCTGATGTCAACTACGGTGTGTCCATTTCATCTAACCAGGTCATACAATCAATTACCCCTTTCTCCCCAGTGAAATCCCGGGGTTTGCAGGAAACGAAGTACTTATAGGTACAGGACTTGGTACGTGGTTTATCATCCAACACTATCTTTTTAGATGGAACACTGTGTTGATTAGATGAATGTCGATCATCATCTTTCTTTGGCTCATCTTTCTTAGAGGGTGGCTTGCTGTGAGCCTCTGAATGAGTCTTCGGTTTGGAATGTGGTGCGGATAGGGTCCTACTTCGAGTCCCGCTAGATTCATTATACTGCCGCTCTATAGCTTTTGTAACAGCATTATCTACTAATGCTTGCAGCTCCACACCGGTCACATGTATCTTAGCATTTTCGTGGTTTTCCACCGGATGACTGTTTACCTCTTCTGACCTAGCCATGTAGCTTTAATTGCTACATAAAATCAAATAAGGGCAAGGTTTATATAGAAGCTTATACAGTTTTATTGCTTTTGACAATTCATTAACCATGGTTTTAATAGCCATTTTAGTTAATTTGTTAAATATATAATTATTCAAGATCTTTATCATAATCCTAAATTATAAGTTAGTAATAGCACAAAAGGCCTAGTCACTTAGGCAAGTTTGGTTTATAAGCCCATATTTTTATGGAATCGAGGCATTAAGGTTTGAATCCAAGTTCATTACCTTTTCTTGACAGGGAGTTGTAGGCTACCACTGTCTTTAGTCCCAGAGGACGTTAATTATAGCCCGTGGGCACTTCACCCTTAAGGGATGATTATTTTAAATAAGGGAAATTGGAATAACCCAATTTAAGGATGACTTATGTGATTTTTATCGAATCACATTTTGCCAAGAGTGTTAACATGTTTTCAGATGTTAACTAGGATTGGAATCTTTTGAATAGGTTTTACCATCTTGGCCATGTCTGCAATGACATATAGGCTAGGTTTACCTTTAAGATTCTTTTTAATATTTAACCCAGAACAATCCTAAATTGAGAGGTTAATATGGATCTGAACCTAATTATGGAACTACCATCTTGGCCTTGTCTTAAGATGACACATGGCTAGGTCTGGTCCCTTTTTAGATTTTGCCATTTTATTATAATGGTAGATCTTTTAGTAGGAATGCTATTTTATTTATTTCACATTTTATGTTTATGCACATAATTAATAAAATGAAAATTTAAACTAACCATTCCATTAAAATTTAACAAATTCAATTTTGCCCTAAACGGGACTTCTACTGAAATAACATTCCCACGCAGGGGCTTAAACAAACAAACATACCCACGCAGGGGTCAACAGAAAGACATGCCCACGTAGGGGCATAATACAAAAAGACATACCCTCGCAGGGGTTAAACAAAAAGGCATGCCCACGCAGGGGCTGGATTGAAAATAAGGAAAATACAACCAACAATTTAAAGGATTCAATGGCCCTTCTTGCTCTTCCCTTTTATTAAACTTGTCAATCCCTTAAAGAAGCCTTGTCGTTCCCTGCGATCTCTGTGAACTTCCCGCTCAACCTGATCCAACCTTTGGAGAATTTCCTCTCGTTCTGGCGGGGAAAACCGAGGTATCTGCGGCTGCGGCTGATGTGGAGGTCGAAGAGGCGACTGTTGTTGGTATCCATAAGCTGGGTATCCAACTCCCCAGGGAGCTCCGTAAGGCCCCTCGGGGTTAAGAGCATTGTAGTTCCATGCTGCCAAGTATGGGTCGACCTCAGCATAATTGAAGCTGGTGTGAGCCGGCTGCTCAAAGGGGTTATACGCTGCTAAGCCAGCATATGTAGGAATTGGGTTGTCAAAGCCCAACGGTGGTGGCACGACAGGTGTAGAGTTCACTTCCGGGACGGGGTTTGAAGGTCCCCCCATCTGCTGGTCTTCTTGGAGTGGCGGGTAGTGGCTGCCACTCGATGGTTGAGGGGTGCTGATACGCATTCCTCCTCGCACGGACATCCGTGCGTTCGATCTCCTTCGCCTCGGTGGCTCAGGAGGCTGTTGCTGAGGTGGTGGTTGTGACAACTGGCACAAACCGGTAATTTCCGTACACTGTAATTATTGCTTAATGACTGCAATTATGAGTTTAAGTGTCAGCAATGTCTGAACACATGATTAAACAAGTGAATTCATGCATGTTGTATACTACAAAATATTGCTTTATGCATAAACAAGAGCGTTGCGTCAAAAATAATAGTAAACTCACCGGTAAGACACAATGTGTCAACAGAACTGCAGAAAGCAGTTAGACATCAGAATTGAGGCCTAGGTGTAGGTCCGACGACAAAAATACATTAAAACCCTAGAGTATGTGTAAGGGTTTAATTTATGGACATTGCGAAAGCAAAAATATGCACTAAAAAGCACCCAAAACGCACTTTAAGTGCAGAATTTATACAAATCAGCAATAATTCAGCATTTGAACATATAAATATTATGCAGAAATGTCGTTTTATTATCCAGAATATTTCCCTAAGTGTTGGGAACCGATAGTGTTACAAAAAGACACTTATTAGACACTAAAAGGTGTAATTTAGCACTTTAACGAATCGGTATGTAACCGAACAACCGGACTATACCCGGGATATGAAAATATTATTATTTTCACTATCTATAAATTTCTGAGCCAGTTAGGGTCCCTGATTACCCTAACACCCGTCATAACACGCTATACATTACTAACGGAGTTTAATACTTAACTAACCTATTTAACCTAAACTCCATCCTAACTAAACTAGTTTAAATCGAACCAACCCCCCCCCCCCCCCTCCTTAAAACCGTCCCCATGCAAGGGGGACATACTTGTACCTTGCAAGATATGAAAATCTTGGATGTTTGATATCTAAAGGACATAATTACCATTGGTTAAAGACCTTGAGATTTGCCTATAAATAAACCACCAACACATAAGATCATTATCACTTCACAACTCAAGACCAAAACTCTCCCTTTCTTGCTCTCTAGCTCACGGCCAAACATCCCTCTCCCAACCATCCATTTTCGGTTTTAGATCTTGCCATTTCAAGGTTATTCAAACATCAAGGGTCACGTATTAGGAGTCTTGGAGCAAGCGGAACGCGAAGGACCACTTCCGTTAGCTTTTATCCACCTCTTTTTCGTCAAGATTCTTCCCTAGCCCCGAGCTAGAGGTATAACACTTAAAACTCATATTTAAGCTTATCTAAGGTGGTTAAAAGGATTTATGTCGGTTAAATATCGTTAACATATGATTTGATGCATTAAAGTCTAGTAAAAACTCTAAAAATGGTGGTTAATAGTATATGTGATGTGTAAAAGTTGTAGTATTTGAAATATATGGTTATCTAGACCCGATCTACGATGTGGTAGCTCGGATCATCGTTTAACCCGGTTTGGTAAGATCGTTGATCTTAACATAAGCTCGTTTTTAGTTAACACAAGGGTTAAAGGGTGAAACTCTACCACACACGAGACATGGACTTGTGTAAAAGTATTTTTGTTGTGTAAAAGCAATTTAACTTGTGAAATAGTGTTTAAAACTAGTAGATCTACGTATCTACAAGCAGTATTTTCAAAGGACCAAGTGTCCAAGAAATCACATGTTCTAAACCGGGTCTTACACAAACAAAAGTGATTTTTGTGAACAAACAAGTGTGTGGATACTTGTGTAACAAAGGTTTTAACAAAGAAATAATTTTCGTAAAAACCGACTAGAAGTTGTAAAACTTCATATTCTTTAAAAATAAAGTTTTTAAGAAATTAAACTTATTTTTAAAGATAACAAGACTTACTAAATGTGCTAGTAAGTTACTACACATTTTTGTAAATATTCAAGTTCATGAAATTAGTGATTATTGTTGATAAGTATGGTTGATAATTGTTGTTGATGATTATTGACGATTGATGATGATTTAAAAGAAAATAAACACACGTTTTGAAAACGTGGGAAACCTCCATTTTTAGGGGAAACTCTGTCAAAATTTTTATAAATTTTGACACTTAGAAAAATATAAGTTTTGAGAAACTTATTCCCTAAAAATGTATTTAAAAGTATTACCAAGGTTTCCCTAATTTTTGGTGATAAGAAATGGTGATTTCTTGAAGGATAAAAATGGATATTATGTATATATATTTTTGGAGAGAAAAATATATATTATTTTATCACCAATTTTTGTGCTAAGTGTATATAGTATGTGTCATACGTGCTAGTGTATTAAGACTTAAAAATACACTAATTACTCATGAGGAGTAGAAATATAAAAATACACATACAACATACAAGATACATAATTCGGGTGCAAAGTGCAAAACACAAAAGACTTATATTTATTTTTGGAGAAAATAATATAAGTAAGATACGTAGTTAAAAATATAAGAATATTTTTAACACAAGAAAATATACAAGAGAGTGACTGAACTTGTGCGACGCAAGTCTAGTGACTAACGTTAAGAAAACGCGTATAGGTTACGACGTTAATTAAGCAAATCCGGTGGAGTTTACGACGCTAGGAACGCAAAGTTGTGAGTTCATGCTCCCCCTTTTCTCTTTAACTGTTTTCAGTTTTTATAACTTCGGGGGTGAAATACATGTACAAAAGTACAATATTTATAAATGGTATGATATAAATACAAGAAGCGCATTTGGTGAGACGAGAACCAAGTGTAAGGCGCTATGAGAAATGATAACAAGAAACGCGCTTGGTGAGAACGAGAACCAAGTAGGAGGCGTTATGAGAAATAGTGTCACGAATAGGGTACAGAAGCACCATTAATCAACAATATACCTAGACCGCAGAACAAAAGGTTAGATCTAACGGGTGCCTGGCAGCCACACTCCTGGTCGGGGCGAGAATCGAGGAGTGCTTTTGTGTCTCAGAATATACCAATTAAATGCCTTAGGTTTGGTGACTTCCTATGACGTGCCACAGGTTAATGTCTTTGCAACCCATTAACAATCTGATAATTACAGAAATACTGTATTTACATAAAATTCATACCATACAAAATTGATATATAACTTGAAGTACGTGGGGTACTCAAGAAGATTGAATTATACTTGAAGTACGTGGGGTACTCAAGAGAATGAGAATTAAACTTGAGTACGTGGGGTACTCAAGAAGAAATTGAATTATACAGATGTACGTGGTGTACACATGAAACTGGATTTACATATGAAAACTTGATTTACTCACAAACTGTGTTTTCATACAAAGTATACAAACATGAAATACAAAACCGCATGAATTCACACCAACTTTATGTTGACGTTTTTCCAAAAACTCACATGTATTTCAGGTAACTAGGATGGATGTGCGCGTGGTCTTGCTTATGCTCGTGGATGTCGCTTGTGTTTAACTTTAAATAAAGTTGTAAACTTTTAAGACAATGCTTTATGCGACTTAGCGATGTAAACGCTAACGTATGTTTTCAAATTATGGTATTTGAAGTTATTTTCTTGAGCATGTAGCATGTTTACTCTTCGTATGCAATGAGAACCTTTCATGATCACACCTCGTGCTTCCGCCGTAGAAAGGGGTGTGACAGTGGTGGTGGCGGGGTAACTGCCACAAAACGTGAATCCCCAGAAGGATCCTGTTGCTGCTGCTGCTGGTGAGGCGATGAATGGTAAGAGGGTGTAAAATACCATTCATACTGGTTGAATCTCGTTTGGTAGCTGTCAGGACCACGGTAGGGTGATCCATGAAAAGATGACCCATCAGAAATTTCTATGGGATGTGTGGGGGTACCGGTCGGTGGTTCGGTAGGGTCGGTATTCTCATCCATATCCATGGCGTGATCTCCAGAAAAGTGATCTTCCGGTCCCAATGGGTTAACACCCACTGGTTCTTCGAGGTAGTTTGCCGGGTTGAACCGGCTTCGGAAGATATGTGACGGGTTATCAAAGGAGTGACGAGAGTTGGACCTCTGGAGAGGGATAAATGAAGGCTGTGGGTTTTCGGGCTCATTTTCTGAATGGGGTCTAAAAGAGTGAAGGTAAGACGGTGACGAGCTTAACAAGACGGACCGCCTCGCTGGCTGTAGATGTGCCCTCCAATCCCCCTGGGGACTTGTACGCATGTTGACGGGTGAGGTTCGTCTTTGAGACGGCCCGACCTCATGGTCGTGGCCTGCTATAGGTGCCTTTCCCTTTCTCCTAAAGAATCTTGGCGGCATATTTAAACATGTCAACATAAACACAGATAACAACAAGGAAAATATAAAAAATAGAAATAAAACAAAATCAGGATTTGTCCTATGTTCTTTGTCTAGACTCGAAAATTTGAGGAATGTGCAACTGTGTAACTGAGATTAAACACAAAAGGCTAGTGTTTAATTCACTCAGTGTTGGCTCTGATACCAACCTGTCACACCCCGATATTTCCACGTATTACCGGTGTGCCCGGTGGGGAGTATCATGACGTAGTTGATATCATCATAGTCAAACAACACGAATTTAAATGCACAGCGGAAGCAAAAGATAGATTTATTTCAACTGAATAAATTGTAATATTTAGTATCACAAAATAGTTGAAACAGATCCACAGGCGGATTGAAAGAAAAAGGAAATTGTTTAGCAGACTTTAACATCTAGAGCTTGCGAGACTTGAATATTGATGCCTGGAGTAGCCAGCCTATTACGTATAGTACCTGCACTTAGCCTTTTTGGAAAATACGTCAGTTTACACTGGTAAATACAACTTAACTGACTCATTTTGAAAAGAGTTTTGAAAATTAATTCGAATGCACTTAGGCAAAAATATCATTTATAACTTGGGACAATTATTCAAAATAATATTGTATACAGTTTTACTTATTTGTCGTCCATCAGGGCTGGTTGGTAGGGTTGGTCTAGATTAACTGACATGCCACAGGTATAATACCCACAAGGTTGATTCCTTTAAGTGGACTACCAGTTTTTACATATGCAACTGTCAGGTGTACGCCTACACCCCGTGCTTAGGTCGTGGCCATTTCTTTGAATGATGCCATGGATATCCGGGACATGGTCATTTAACCCCCAAAGGCCATACACCAAATAATACAGAATAAAATGAGTTATGTAAATACATTAATCACATTCTGATTTAAATGACTACATACCCGACCAAGCGGTATTATTATAATACCGTATCCCAAGCCCGTATAGGGAAAATAAGTTAAGAGTATATACCTGAGCAAAGTATAAATCAAATACAACAAGAGCACGTAGCTTTTACTGGGCTCCTAATCTGGAATGAAGGTTTTTAACAACCTATTAGAATCCTAACGAGTCTTTAATTAAGCTTAGACTTAGACCGGTTAGTTTTCAAAAGGAAGACACGGTTCAAACGCATGATAAAGCGAAGACCGGTTTAGAATGTGGTCTTGACCCAACAAGCTTGTATGCTTGTTTAATATGGGTAACTTAAACACATTCTGGATTTGAGACAAAAATGGTATGGTTTGACCCGTTTCGGCTAATATATGCAAACTAGTTACATAAGCCGCTCAGAATGCGAAAAGTGCGTAACGGGTAACCATATGAGTCATATACAAGTTCCCGAAGTTAATATGCCTTAAATATGTTGTGACATCAGTAAGGTATCTTCTATTATGCCCAAAACGAATTTAAACTCAAACTATGCCCCGTAGGGGCATTTTGGTCATTTTAAAGGTTATAAAAGAGTTTAAATATTAATCTGAGTTACAGGTCTGATGTAATCAGTAAAAATACTTAATTTAATAAGTTATAATAGTAGGGTAATACACATATGTGAAATTTATCATTTAAAACCAAACTATGCACCTTAGGGGCGTTTTGGTAATTTCACTTAGGCTAAAAAGGTCAAAACTGGAAATCTGTGTTTAAAACTTTTACTTACTGTTAATATATAAGGATTTACTGAAAATATCAGTAGGTATCAAACCTTATATGTTTAAAATAGTTTTAGTACATACCATGCGTTAAAAACGCTTATCAGGCGATTTGGAGCCATTTCCGGGTTTTCAAAGGAAAGCTGATATTTCTATTATTCCAGAAGGCTCAAAATATTTTATTTATCATATTAGATCAATAGAAAAAGGTTTGGGGTCAAAAGGATTTGTAAAACTCATTTTATATCCCAAAAGGGCAAAACCGGCAATTACCGAATCAAGCTTAGAATTCTATGTTATGCTCAGCTTAAAATTTAATAAAAATATTCCAAAATCCCAAAATATTATTTTATATCAGTGGGTAAAAGTTTGGTATCAAAAATCGGGTTTAGATAGGCTATACGCTAATTACACCGTTTAATTACTAAAGGTTTCTCATTTACGCTAATGAGCATAACCCCTAATCTAGACCTCAAACTGATGTCAAATTTTGGGAACAAGTTTATAAATCAGTAGTGAAGGTTTCTACTCTTTTGCATTTTCAAAAGTCACATTTTAAGGTGAAAAGGGCATAATAGTCAACATTTAAGCAATTAACGGGAACATGCATGTGAATCGGATAACTAATGAACCAAGTTGTATAATCTTAGAGGGTTATACTTATAGGTAACTTGGTCCTAGTAAATCTCTAAGGCAATCCTAAACTATGCTCTAATGGGTCAGAAGTGAAAGTCAAAGTAAAAGTCCACTTATGCGACTTTCGGTTCCAATCCGAGCTTAAACTGAAAATTGTCGGGTTGAACATGTTTAGACATATTCTTACATTAATTACCAAGTTATATTAATGATAAAATAGGTTGCATAGTTTCTACATTGCTAATTATGCATTAATTTGATATTAAGCTTTCTGTTGACTTTTTAATATCAAGTTTGACCCGACAATTGACCTAGTTAGAGTGTGTAGGATCGAGTTGTCGACCTTAACGAGTCGGTTCAGAGGAATTCTATCAAATACAGGTGCGGAAAACAAGTATTTGACTATAAAACAGCTGAATCTTCACTTTAACACTGATTATATTGATATTTGAACACAAATACAATCAGTTCTCACACCGGCAGCACCTCGGTATGGAATCACTCAAATGTTACCCTTAATTTCGCTTGACCTAGACCTACTATATATAGAGAATGGGATTTCGCTTCAGCATGACTCAAGCGAAATCTTAACATGTTGATTTCGCTTGAGCTGCTTCAAGCGAAATCCTTTACATACACATTCCTTCAAGCAAAATCTTGCTAACTCTATCTCATTCTCTCGTTATACGTGCCCTGATCTATTCTAACTAGTCTAAGACTCGATACAAGACGAAGTCGACAGATGTAGTGCACCAACAGACTCCCCCTCAGATGTTGACGAGTCGACTATCGAGTCACAACAATGCTGTGTCTTCACATCTTCAGTCTTGATCAGTCTCTAGGCTTTACTCTTTCTATCAGTATCAACAAACTCCCCCTTGCAATGTGCTGGCATTCCTTTAGTTCTTCAGCGTCATCTACTTCAGGATCGTTGTCTGACTTTCACAACTTTGGCTTTTCAGAATCATCACTTCTCAAACTTTAAACCTGCATAAACTCTACCTCACAATAAATTTTACAATTGACACATTTCAAACATATAAACTTTCACTAACTCAGACTCTTCTCTAAAAATATAATCAAAATGATCTTTCAACCTGATGAACCACTTGAAGTTTTGACAAAAATAATCAGTTTTAAACACAAACTCCCCCTCAAATCATACTCATCATGTTTAGCACTCAGAATTTTGAAAATCAGCTTTTCAATACCAGTTGTCGAAAATCTTTTTGTATTTTTCAAAATTTTATGCTAAAACACACCGAAAATCTTTTTGAAATTTTTGAATAGAATGAAATGCAGTAAAGAAATATTTACAAACAATATTTTTGTGAGTTCGTGCAAGAGGATCATATCAGTTTTTGAGACAAATCACCAACACCGTTAAGCTTCATTTCATTTTCAGTTCTAAACAATTCACCTAGATTGTCAGTATATTGATCCACTTAAATTTTCACACAAAGTTCAATTGATCCGAGATACGATATTAATGTCTTAAGCACTTAAACTTATCCGTGTGTCCCACTACTTGAATATACTCCCGTATCCAGATCCCAATATTCAGTCTTACAGGTGAGTATACCACAGATGATATCTGTAAGGGGAATAAATTATGCAACCGTGATAGCTCAGGTCAGAACTTCCGTTCAGCAGAGAGCCTAGTTGACTTTTAGGTGTGTCCCCTTTAGAGGATCTTTTGAATTACAACAGCCATGATTAGCATTTTTCAATGTTTCATCATTTTTTAGCTGAGGGTGGTGCTATATTTCAAGCAAGCAGAAAGTATTCTCCGGGGACTAGGCCATTGCTTCCGCAAAATCAGAAGTCCCGGGATAATACCCCAGATATCACTGAGTATAAAGACCTAGTATCTCAGAATAAGGGACCTTTCAAACAAGATTTCAGGGGTTACCTATATATCCAAGAAGTTTTGTTAACCCACAGAACAAGCAAGTTTGAATTTAGGTTTATATCTCGTCACAATCTACTAAATGTGCAAAAACCTACTGGCACATCATCAGTGAGATCGTTTATCACATTTTTACTTTCCAAATCTTTAGCATGCTGTGATCGTCCACTGATGTACTATCATTTCCTCTTTTATGCAACAAAAACTCATTTTTCATTTTATCATGTTTTTGACTTTTTCAAATTTTCAAATGTTTTTGGATTTTCTAAAATTTTTACTCCCCCTAAAATGCAAACACATTTTAGGAAATTTGAAAATAAACTGTACAATAAAATGACAAAAGATAATAAAAGCTCATCAGATCGATCATCCAATCGCAACATTCTCTCGTTATACGTGCCCTGATCTATTCTAACTAGTCTAAGACTCGATACAAGACGAAGTCGACAGATGTAGTGCACCAACAGAGTGGGAATCAGAGAGTACCCTTTTAAGGTTTTATTACCCACATAATTACCAACTTATAGGTACTTTCAATTTGAGATTTGACTGAACAATTATTGATAAATCTCAAAGTCTAACCTTAATTACGACGGTTTGACTTTAAGCTAATTAACTAAGCTAAACTGAATTAAGGACACTTACAAAGGTCCTAAGTATGATTTGGAACTTAAAGGAACTTGCTTGCTGACCAGGGAGCTCTAGAGACCAGTTTGAAGTGAGTTGCAAATGAACAAAGAATGTTGCAACAAGAGGTCTTTTTATATAGTGAACTAAATGCCACAAAATGACCCCAACTAAGTCTATAAATGTTGCAAGATGATCCCAAGTGTCCCTATGATGCCAAAAACCAGTTTCCAAGTCCCTGATTTCGAAAACCACTTATGTAAGGCGGTGCAACAGGCTGAACAGGCAGCTGTCCATTTTCTGCTACCAGCGACGGTCTTACGGACCGTAAGCCTTAAGCCTTGCGGACCATAAGAGTTACTTACGGACCGTAAGATCTTGGCTTTACGGTCCGACTCTCCTCTGATGTGCCCAGATACACCTCTTGCGGACCGTAAGCCTAAGCGGATACGGTCCGTATCCGATTGTCAGATTTCGAAAATTTGTCCATTTCTCATGTTTTGACCATGCAAACTTTTCAAGCTCGAATCTTGTGTCATTTTCCTTGTAGAGGGGACCATGTATCAGACTCGCATGCCTTTGCATGTGATTCCATGCATGCTAAAGTTCTTGGATGTATCGAGAATTCTTTTAAATGGACTTTGTGGCATTTTTATTTACAAGATCAATTCCTTAGCAATATAATTAATCTTTTAATTAGATATCCATATTTGAAGTAGTTCTTAGATGTTTATAAATTATTTCAAGGCTTGGATCTTTTATCAAAAAGGTCACTCAGAGGTATTTTAATAACATGTTGACGCTTTTAAATCCTACCGCACATCTTTCAACTTGATCTGGATTTTTGTAACACGATTGCCTTATATGACACGTGCCTTTATTTTATTGGGAATGAATTTACGAGGTGTTACACTTATCTTTTGACAAACTGAATGATTATTTATGGTTTAAACACTAATTTTTCAAAGATTATAAAATTAATTGTTGGATTGTACTTATTTTATATGTTCACCAGACCGATTGGTAGTATGATATAGCGCTATAGGATTTGACACCCCATTTCTGTTGTCATGGAATGTCATAAACCGATATTTTATCCAAATAGGGATTGCCTTTGTGGTATTTCTATAGTCTCAAAGGTGTATTTTGATACACTAGGTTTGGTTGAATTCTTAAATCACATTTTTATTGTATATTTTATTATACTCCCAAAAGTATAGTTTGATATGCTCTCATATGTGATATTGTACAAAACAACATATATTTTGTTAATTACTAAAACATAGTTAATATGTTATTTACAAAACCAAAAGCATAGTTTGATATGTTATTTAACCAAAGCATAGTTTAATATGTTATAAAACCAAAACATAGTTTAATATGTTATTTATAAAACCAAAGCATAGTTTAATATGTTATTAATAAAACCAAAGTATACTTTTGATATACAACTGAAAATTATTATTTTGATGACTAAAGTATATTTAATATACTATTTGTTTAACGATTTTGGAACTGAAATATATTTTAATATATTACTTATTCGACCCTCTTAAAACCAAAGTATATTTTTATATACATACTATAAACCTTTTTATCAAAATATTGTTTTACAAACAATATATTTTATACAAACTCATTTTACTTAATTATTTATTTATATCATCTGATTTTCTTATTACTTGTTATATGATTTATAAAAGAAAATATTTTAAGGTTCATGACTATTTTTGATTAAATATTTTTTTCTTTAAACTTACAAGTCATGAATCCTAAATCAATAAAACCTATGTATCTCACATGCATTTTTATGCTGACGTACCTATTTTTACACATGTTTCAGGTGCTGTTATGTGATGATTGTTGATGCATGCTATACATAGGATGGACTCGTGCCTTAGCGACTTTAAAACTTGAAAGATAATAATTGTATTTATCTGATTTGTAATAAAACAATGAGTTCAATAATTCAATAAAACGAAATTATTTAATCCATGGTTGTGAAACAATGATTCTGTTACAACACTCCCCAACGTTTCCACCACGATTTGTTGTTTTACGTGGTCGGGGTGTGACACTAGACATCCCTAAATATAACCCATATGCGAGAAACGAGCCTGAAATACCCTTGTATTTATAAAAATCAAGAAAAACAAAAGTCACAAGGTTGTCGCGGGCCGCGACCCAGACACCTTTGATCTTTCGCTGGCCGCGAGGTCCAATGACTTACCGGGCAAACAAAGTCTCCACGTGTCAACACGTGGCAAGCCTATACTCGCTGACTGGCTAACCCTAAACCCTAGTCTACTCTCTCACGGGCCGCGAGATAGTCAACTTATGTCTATGCGGGCCGCAAACCGCCTCCGATCTGGCCTATAAATAGGGTGAACGAGTTCATTTGAAATCATTCATTTCTAAAAATTCTCTCTCAATTTCTTATAAGTTTAAATTATACTCGGGCATAATACCCACTATAAAGCGAAGCTCTGCCTCGTTGTAAGTACTATAACCCTGCTATTACCCTACACGATTGATTTAGGATTCCGTAACGCATGTCGGCTCTGCCCGACTCAGTGGTTGGAATTCTGTCTCGTGTGTACACCCGATTGATCTAGGATTCCATAATGCATGTCAAGGCTCTGCCTGACTCAGTCATTGGAATTCTGTCTCAAGTTGTACGGTTAATGTGATTTGGGTTATTTTACTAACACGTGTGCATTGTTTAATTTTAATAGATAATAACCAGGAGATTCCCATGAAGCTTTAGTTTTACCTTAGTCAACAATGTGAGTCATTCTCTTTTTCTACCAAACTGTTTTACAAAACCTTAATGTTTTAAAATATAATTAACAGTGATTGAGTCTATGTATTCTTCAATTACGGCAGGTATGTTGGGGTTTTGTATACAAAATGTGAAAGACGTTACCATTGGACAAAGAGTTAGCCAATGAGTAATATGACCCACCAGTCAGGATTGACAGTACTGAATGAGTAATTGTGTAGATATAAACATTGTAATCGCTCTCAATACTGTGAAATTATAAAATCTATTTTGATTAAACTGGGATGCACTCACCAGTATTTCTTGCTGATAAAATGTTTTTAAACGCGTTTCAGGTAACACAATGTGAAAGTCAATAGAAGCCAGCTGGAGAGCAATGAAGGCTTGGAAAAGTGGCTATAAAAGTTACCTAAATAAAAAGGAGTTCTGTCTGATATGATGAGAAAGAAAAGACAATTTATTCTGCTGTCAAGATGAAGGATAACAAGAAGAAGGATATTGATTTGGAAGTAAAGTTTATTGTGGAAGACGTGAGGAGGGTGTTAGATTTGCAAGATAAGGACAAGGATCCTATCATTATTCCAGAAAGAATAAGCAAAGGTTTTTTGTTTCGAATGGGATACACAGGGCATGTTAATGATAAAGGATACATCAAGTCGAGATTCTGCAGGCCATATAAGTTTTTAGTGCACTGTGTTGTTCATGCACTTTCTCACAGGAAAAGTGCATATGATGAGACTTCAGACTATATAATGAACATCATAGCTTGCTTGGTGCTGAACATACCTTACGAAATCTCGCAAGTGATCTTCAATCACATGGTGGATAACGTTAAAGGCGAGAAGTACATCATGTATCCATGATTTATTCAAATGTTATTGGACGATCAAGTTCCTAACTTGCCAAAAGATCCAAAGGATGAACTCAAATTGCATCATATTGATAGTGAAACGTTGAAGAGGTTGGATAAGTACAAAGGAGTGAAACCAGAAAACGAGCCAAGGTATAGGGCAAAGTTTGGAAAGATCAAGAAAGGAAATTATGTGGCACCTGAAGGTGATCAATGGAGACATGCTGACAACAATTCTGAAGATGAAACAGATTGTTTGAAGGAGATGGTTGAAAAGAAGTTTAGATTTTGGTATGAGAAGAACGAGAAAAAGAGAAAGAGAACACCAAAAGTGTCTACGCCGAAAGTTGTAATTAAGGGTAAAGTTGGAAAGCAGGAATCACAAGAAAGGTTGGTAGATCATTCTTTTGAATACTATACTAACAGTGTTAATGTTTGTGTTGCAGAAACAGAGAAAAAGAAGTCTCCACCAACGGTTATAGATGAAACTGTGATTCCACCGACATAGTTGATAAAGAAAGGCGCAGATCTCTTAAACATGTCACTTGAAGAATATCTAAAGCATACTGCTGCTGAAGCTTCTAAAGCTACTAAAGATGCTGAGAAAGATACTGAGAAAGAAGCAGAAAAGACTGAAGAAAATGTTGAGGGAAGTGGTGTAAAAGCGATGTTAGTTGAAGGATTAGTTCAATCTGACTCAAGTGCTACTGAAAGTGATGAATTTGATCCGACAAAGATTGCTCCAACTTCATATGTTAGTGGCAAGCAAAAGTACAAAAGATCACCGAAAAAGAAGAAAGCATCTGATGAGGAAGACTCTACATATGAGCCACCACCAAAAGAGAAAAAGAAAGTTATGAGGAAGCGAAAAGCTCATCCAACAGGAGCCGTTCCTAGAAGTGTTAGAGCTAGAAAAGGAACAACAACAGCTCCTGAAGTAGAAATAATGAAAGCACCAGAAAGTCCTATATATGGACGTGTTGAGAAAGCTGATGTTAGAGATGAAGAGGTGGAAGTGGAGTTCATGGGAGAAAGATAATCTACACCCCCACCAACACCAAAGAATCCAACAATTCATATCTCTCCAGATCATCAGAAAACTCCTGAACAACAACCAAAGAATGTGGAAGAGCCTCCATCTGCATCAAAGAAAGCTACTACTTCGAGCTCAAGCCACGAATTTCCTAAGTTTCCTCATGATCTTGGACCAGGGCCCATAGGATTGGATGATATTGGAGATTTATTCAATGAAGGTAAGATAAATGTTTTGACAAAGAAGGTTAGTGTGTTGGAGAAAGCAAAGGCCAAAGCTGAAGCTGAGCGTGAAGAAGCAAAAGAAAAACTTGAAGCAGTTAAAGCTGAAAATGTGGCATTGAAAAAGGAGTTAGAAGATCATGCTGAAGTAATTGATCGAATTACAGAAGAGTTTGATGAAGTAAATGCTAAGTATGAAACTGTTAATGAAGCCAACAAGATGTTGCACCAAATGATTGGTGAATTGCATGCATCTACTTCAAACGAGAATGAGGTATTGAGAAAGGAAATTGAAGCTTTAAGGGCTGATAAAGTGATAAAGGATGAGTAGCTGAACATGCTTTACACGGTCTTTGAACATAAGCTTGGAATAAATGTTCAAGTTGTGTTTGATGAGATAGAAATTCAGAATGTTGAAGCCAGAAGGGTCGAAAGAGAGAAACGTCTAGCAGAAGAAGCTAAGGAAAAGAGGAAGGGTTTGGTAGTTGATACTGAAGAAGTTGCTGGTTCTTCAAGTCATCTTGAAGGCACTGAAGTTGATAATTCACTTGCTCTTGTTCCTATTGGTGATGTTATAGACGTTACTCCTGAAGAAATAAATCTTAGTAGACGAAAAATCATTGAGAAACGTCGTGAAGAAGAGAAAGTTGAGGAAGAGGAGGATGAGGAGTTGAAAGAGTTTTTTTGAAGATATTGATAACTATGATGGTGATAATGATGACGATGATAATGATCAGGGAGCGACAGGGTTGATAATTGTGAAGCCCTCTAGTCAGCATACTCTAGAAGAATTCTTGAATGACGAGCTGAATGAACAACAAGAAGATCAACATCATGAAGCTTCTTCTTCTTCTTCTAAACAACATGATGGTGATCAGGTATATCTTACACTCCCTAAAGTTATATATTTACATGCTGAAGTTGAGGGGAGTTAGTGGAGAATCAATCCAGAGAATCAATGCTAGAGGAGTTAGGGATGGACGATGGGCATATGAAGTTTGATATTGAAGATGAGATACCTCCCTCTCCTGAAAGAGAATATTCTTTCAAATTTGTGAATGAAGCTGATAATTTCAAAGACGTGATTATTGATGAATGATGTGCTAAATGTGGTTAAATGAAAACTACTAAAATTAACCTAATCTAGACATTATAAGCTTTAAATTTATAAACTTAGACTCGATCTAAGACTAAACCACGCAACCAGCAAGTGTACCGATCAATGCAGTATAGCTACAGTAAGTCCGAGTATCGAACCCACGAGACTCGCTAATTACGCTAATTAGACTCTATCTAGACCTAGACTAACACAGACTCTAACTGTTTAATTGGTTGGGGGAGGGGGGGGGGGGGTTACGGAAAACTAAGGAAATCTATCGAACTAAACTAATAAACTAGAATTAAACTAATACGAACGAAGACTGAGAGGCTTTTTTTTATATGGAGAATGAGACCACCTAGACAAGAATCCTGGATTATTTTTAAGAGATTACCAATTAAGTTAAACGCATGAATTACGGAACTGAGATCTTAAAGTACTAAACCTATTAATAACCAACTAAGCCCCTCGACCCTTCTCAAGGAGAAACCTGTGGAACTACCTAGGCTGTTAATTCTACCAGTTATTAGACGCCTTTCCAGTTGTCTAATTATTGTGTAAGTACCCTAATGTTGACCTACTCTTTTCCAATCATAGATCTAGGGTAGTTTGAATTAATTAACTTGACTTGATAGACTAATAAAACCGACAGGTCAACTAAGACACGACCTTTTCCAAGGACTATCTAAAGCAATTCGTCGGGTAAGACCTACCAATAGTCCCTCACTTTCCAGGTATTAGGACTAGCAGAACACTAAAACCTAGCAAATTATTAACAATTACTTCTAGGGGTTATTGGCCAATTCCACCCTAAAGAATTAAGATCTATTACGTGATATAGACACTCACCAAGATCTAAACCCTAGCATGACTCTATATTGTGATAAAGACCGTCACTAAGAATCATACGAAGCAATTGACAATAATAAACCAAATTAAAGTACGCATATGCATCAAATCAATAAAACAAACTCTTTACTAAACACAATCAACCCATAGTATTCATGCAAATAATGAAAAAGGTAAATACTTCATATCAATCCATTCATCAAAGTCTAGGCGGCTTAAAAGTGTAGCCAAGCATGATCATAAACGAAAACAAATCAAAGTTGTTCAAATAAGAATTCATCGATACTAAACAAGAAAAAATAGAGAACTAAAGAAATCGAGTAACAAAACCCGGTAATCCCTTGCTCTCCAAGCTTCCCGCTTGATCCCGACGATTCCCGCAAAACCGGCTTTTTTCTTTCGTGCGTCTCCTTGTGCGTCTGATCCTCTTGAATAATGTCAGCCGCCTCCCTGTGCGTCTGATCGTGCGACTCCAGGCATGCCGTCTAATATCTTCGTATCTAATGTGCAGCCCCAAATAAATGGGCTTCGGCCCAACAATATAGCCGCCTTCCCTTTATGTATATTGAATTAATGTTCACCCCTGATGTTTATAATTTGCGTCTGATGTATATCTCCTCATAGGAATATTAATATTAATTAATTATTGTATGTGTTATATAGATTATGGGTGGACTTTCATGTCACGTAGTGTACTTGCCAAACCCACATGAAATTTCGTCCAAGATCAATATATATGTGTATGTGGCTGATATTGATCTATGGAATAATAACAATTGTCCCCCACTTCCAATCCTAAAAAAATATATAATGGCTCATTCTTATTATGGTTTCCTTGCCAAGAAATAACAGCCGCCACTTTTAATATATAGAGATATAAGTGGGTTCAGCCCAATCATGGAAAATGGCTGCAATTTTCATTTGGTCTCTGACGGTTTACTCTACTCAATTGGCTAGTTATTTAATTATTATTCGTTTCACTCCATTTGCACCAAAACCTGCCAAAACACAATATAATATGATATAACACTAAAAGTAAATAAAAACAAATAAAACCTATACAAAAATTACACAATTTACACGGGACAAATATGTGTATTTTACCCTACATCAAATATCCCCACACATAATCTTTTTTCGTCCTCGAAAAAGAATCTATACATACGGAATCAGAGATGGATAAATACTCGGGTCAAAAACTATTTATACTTGTTAAAATCAAAATTTGCATTAGCCGCGATTGCAAATATACTTGTCCCTTTAAACCCAAATCCGGTCTTAAGCCCTTATCATGTGAATTTAATTTAAGTGCGTTCAATCTACCTAGGGTCTCACGCTAGAATCTACAGTCCACCTACTCCCGCCTCAAGCTTATAGAACTAAAGGAACGATCACTGGACCAATTCCCAACCGTCTTATATCAAAACCAAGAGAATTTAAAATCACACTTTTTTTTCATTTTTTTCCTTTTCATTCTTTTTTTTCATTTAATGAGCTTAGACGTTGCTTTCCCTAACCCAGAGGCATTCCGGCTGTAGAGTCGCTATCCCCAACTCGGATTACTTAGGCTTCGGTACTTTTTTTCTTTTCTTTGCAAGGTCGATTTCACGCATCCTAGAGGTAATCCGGTTGTAAAGTCACTATTCCCAACCCAGACTACATACAAATGCGCTACTTTCATTCAGTTTCTAGCTCATTTTTTTTCTCTAATTTTTTTTTCATGATAAAAAATTCTAACGGTTTTAACTTATAATGGTGTCCCTTATACTATTATCGTCAGTTTCAATTTCCCATATTTCCCAGGCGAAAACTCACTAGCAGACCGACGATTAAGGTAATATTAAATCAAAGAGACCTAAAACCAAACCCGAGCCTATTCACATATCCCTAACTAGACACAAGCTCGATTTATTTAATCTCATATTATTATTATTCGAACCCAAGCAAAAATTCATCTTTTCTATCATTTTCCGTTTTAATTTGCAAACTTCTTTTTTTATTCGAAAGACATTTTCTAATTTTCAATTTTTTTTTATTTTTTCAAAATTTTAATTTTTTTGTATTTTTCAAATTTTTATGACTCAAGACTCTGCTAACTAGACACTAAACGATAGTTTCCCATCCCGACACTTAAACTCTACACTGCCCTCAATGTAGGATGGAAACCGACTCAAAAGACTAAAATAAATAAGAAATACAAAACAAAATGGCAAATTGGAAAGGACTTAGCTGGTTAAATTATCGCGTATGCTCCAAACTCTCGTCCAATCCAGCTCGATCGTATAGCATTTCGGTCGCGATCGGCTTTGACACTGACTAACATGCTTGGTAAAATGCCTGGTATTTGTTGAACAACTCCGAAATCACCCGAATGGAGATTGAGTACGGGTGGTACATATTCAAACAAGCAAAAACCAAAGCAGTACCGACTATAAAAAACGACTAAAAAACTACTAACTAAGAATCAATATACAAAACTATGACTCTATACAAACTCTACAAAACCTCACCACACTTGAATTTAATCAGGAGGCTTCTCTTTGATTTGAACCCGGTCTAGCCCATTTAATTCCACCCGATCCTCATAAACATTTAAAAATTTTGTAGTGGAATTATAAAAGAATTTTAAATATTTAACTGGGTTAAAAAACCAAAATTTGAACTTACCCAGCAGGAGCCGCTGAAACACGATCTCGGGTGTTCTTCTCATTGCCTTCTCCCATGGTTTTGAACTTTTACTCGCATTCGCTATCAATACCACGTGCCAGCTGTGGTGTTCTTCCTCTTCCACCACCACTTCTTCTTTGGGAAGATCCCCACACTTAATTTCTACGTGCGGTGTGGGTTCACTTATTTTCTCGGGTTTACCTTCTAGTAGGGCTTCTAAATTTGCTAAATCACCTAATGGATCAAATTCCCCTACTTGTTCAGATTCTGATAAACCTTCTAACTCCCCTAAAAACTCATCTTCCCAACTTAACGCTTTTTTCTCTACTTCATCATCAACCTCATCATCAAACAGACTACCTAAGGAATCTCCTAAATCTAATTCCTCTTCAACATCTACTTCCTTAACTAATGATTCCTGGTAGACTTGCCACTCGTCTACTTCTTCCACACTCTCCCTCAATATCCCATAATTTGCCATTTGCATCATAATCTCATCTTCTTCACAGCCAAAATCAATGATGCCCTTATTCTCAGTTTCTTCTACTTCTTCTAATTTCCTAGACATTTCTTCTACTGAACATCGAATGTCTGAGATTATAGACTGCTGATTTTGAAGCAGGACTTCATGTTCTTGAATCATTTTCTGAGTAGTCTCATCCGTAGCTACCAGTTGAACTAACAACCCCATTATCCTATCCAGCTGGTCCTGCTCATAGACTTCAGAATTTTACTGTTGGGGCTGGTGATACGGTTCCTCATAATGGTACGAGGAATACCCCTGTGAAAAATATGACTGCGGCTGCACATAGGGGTTAGCATAATAATGTGCAGAGGACCCCACATATTGTGGGCATTTAACTGTAAAATGGGGTCCTCCACAAATTTCACACATATTTTTTAGAAAAAATAAAAAAAAAAACAAAACTAAAAGACACAGACAATTAGACTCCTACGACTCAATATACAAAAGCATGTAGCACGTATGATGTCAATTAAGTCAAGATAAAGTAATCAACGCAATTGCCAAAGAGTCCCCGGCAGCGGCGCCAAAAACTTGATGTGCTAAATGTGGTTAAATAAAAACTACTAAAATTAACCTAATCTAGACACTCTAAGCTTTAAATTTATAAACTTAGACTCGATCTAAGACTAAACCACGCAACCGGCAAGTGTACCGATCAATGCAGTATAGCTACAGTAAGTCCGAGTATCGAACCCACGAGACTCTCTAATTACGCTAATTAGACTCTATCTAGACCTAGACTGACACAGACTCCATCTGTTTAATTGGTTGGGGGGGGGGGGGTTACGGAAAACTAAGGAAATCTATCGAACTAAACTAATAAACTAGAATTAAACTAATACGAACGAAGACTGAGAGGCTTTTTTTTATATGGAGAATGAGACCACCTAGACAAGAATCCTGGATTATTTCTAAGAGATTACCGATTAAGTTAAACGCATGAATTACGGAACCGAGATCTTAAAGTACTAAACCTATTAAGAACCAACTAAGCCCCTCGACCCTTCTCAAGGAGAAACCTGTGGAACTACCTAGGCTGTTAATTCTACCGGTTATTAGACGCCTTTCCAGTTGTCTAATTTTTGTGTAAGTACCCTAATGTTGACCTACTCTTTTCCAATCATAGATCTAGGGTAGTTTGAATTAATTAACTTGACTTGATAGACTAATAAAACCGACAGGTCAACTAAGACACGACCTTTTCCAAGGACTATCTAAAGCAATTCGTCGGGTAAGACCTACCAATAGCCCCTCACTTTCCAGGTATTAGGAGTAGCAGAACACTAAAACCTAGCAAATTATTAACAATTACTTCTAGGGGTTATTGGCCAATTCCACCCTAAATAATTAAGATCTATTACGTGATATAGACACTCACCAAGATCTAAACCCTAGCATGACTCTATATTGTGATAAAGACCGTCACTAAGAATCATACGAAGCAATTGACAATAATAAACCAAATTAAAGTACGCATATGCATCAAATCAATAAAATAAACTCTTTACTAAACACAATCAACCCATAGTATTCATGCAAATAATGAAAAAGGTAAATACTTCATATCAATCCATTCATCAAAGTCTAGGCGGCTTAAAAGTTTAGCCAAGCATGATCATAAACGAAAACAAATCAAAGTTGTTCAAACAAGAATTCATCGATACTAAACAAGAAAAAATAGAGAACTAAAGAAATCGAGTAACAAAACCCGGTAATCCCTTGCTCTCCAAGCTTCCCGCTTGATCCCGACGATTCCCGCAAAACCGGCTTTTTTCTTTCGTGCGTCTCCTTGTGCGTCTGATCCTCTTGAATAATGTCAGCCGCCTCCCTGTGCGTCTGATCGTGCGGCTCCAGGCATATGCCGTCTAATATCTTCGTATCTAATGTGCAGCCCCAAATAAATGCCTTCCCTTTATGTATATTGAATTAATGTTCACCCCTGATCTTTATAATTTGCGTCTGATGTATATCTCCTCATAGGAATATTAATATTAATTAATTATTGTATATGTTATATAGATTATGGGTGGACTTTCATGTCACGTAGTGTACTTGCCAAACCCACATGAAATTTCGTCCAAGATCAATATATATGTGTATGTGGCTGATGATCTATGGAATAATAACAATTGTCCCCCACTTCCAATCCTAAAAAATATATAATGGCCCATTCTTAAGTGGTTTCCTTGCCAAGAAATAACAGCCACCACTTTTAATATATAGAGATATAAGTGGGTTCAGCCCAATCATGGAAAATGGCTGCAATTTTCATTTGGTCTCTGACGGTCTACTCTACTCAACTGGCTAGTTATTTAATTATTATTCGTTTCACTCCATTTACACCAAGACCTGCCAAAACACAATATAATATGATATAAAACTAAAAGTAAATAAAAACAAATAAAACCTATACAAAAATTACACAATTTACACGGGACAAATATGTGTATTTTACCCTACATCAATGAAAATTCTGATCTGTCTAAAGAGGATACTCCATTTCATTATACTGGAGATGACGAAGACTTTCCTACTTTGAGCGAATTATTTCAATCTCACAATGAAGATGAGGTGAGAAGGAAAGTAGTGGAAAGGATCTCTACTGAAGGAGTTCCTGAAACAGTTCCACAAGAAGAACTGCTTGAAGGTAGAAAGCTATGGTTCAAGGTAATGCCGAAGGAAAGAAAGTATAAAAGGCCGCTACAATGTTTCATAGATCATCCAGAAAAATCTCTGGGTGATATTCTTTCGTGGGGCTATCTGGAAGACTTGAAAGTGTATGCAATCAGAAGAGAACATGGAGTGCAGTACTTCGAGTTTCTATCTGACATAAAGACACTTCCATGGTGGGATGTGGAGGAGCTTATGCAAACAAAATATATAAAGCAGTTCTACTATGGTTTGGATGTTAAAATGCATGATTAGAAGCTGTGGAACTACATAAAGCTACAAGCTTAGGAGAAATTTTCAGATTGGAAGCCACATTATCCTGAATAAGTTGTCAAAGTTGATCCTATCACAGGCGAAAAAGACATTACTTTGAAGATCAAACCTCCTAGATGTTTAAAGAACATGCCGCCGCTTCATGCAATGGAACAAGATTTCCATGAAGACTTCAAAGGTTGGTTATATAATCAAAGCACAACGGAAGCAGTAATCTCTTTGTTTGATAAGAAGACAGGTGAAACAAGACGCATCAATGTGCTAGATCCGATGTGGCTTGTTAATTGCTCAAAGAAAGATATTGACTGCATGTTCTTCAACAAAATTGTGTATAATGAGCCTGACAAAGTTCAAGCCCAACAATACCAGAAGATCGTGAACGTGTGCTTTGCTAAAGACATTAATTCTGGTAGATATTGGGAAACAAAATTCAGAGATCTAGAGTTGGAGGAATTTATGAAGAAAGAGAAAAGAAGTGAAAAGTTTAAGAAGATTGCAGAATGAGCTGTTGTGTTAGGTCGAAGGAAAGTTGAAAGGCCGCCACTGATAGATCAAACACCTATCAAATCTCAAGAAGAAAAGATTCCTAGGTGGGAGAGATCAAGGGATGGAGATCCATAGTATAGAAAATGGTGGAATAAAACAGGAAGACCATTAAGTAGGCAGATGTTAGAAGAAAGGAAAGAGAAAAGAAGACAAAAAGCAAGGGAGTACAGGCGCAACAGGAAGGCACGTTGAAGACTGTACAGGAAGGAAGACTTCAGCTACATCCAAGGGGGGAGTCTGTAGATGCACTATGTCTGTAGCTTCCGTCTGTACTTAGTCTATATTTTGTCCTGTATGTGTCTACATATAGTTTTGTTTGTAGGTTATTATATAACTGGGAGAATCTGAACGAAATTGTAAGTTGTAAAAGCTGTCCGATCGGATGACCATCCGATCAGACGACATCTCCTCTCCCAGTTCAGGTCGCCTATAAATAGAGACTAGGGGTTCATTTGTTAGTAACAGTTGCTTGGTTTGTCTCTGAGGCGAAGCTCTGTCCAACTCTCACCGGAACCTTGTATTTTCACAATCTTTGAATGAGAATGGATGCTTTAAACGTTGAACTCGTTGTTGATTCATATTTGACACTGTATATGGATTCCGCACTTCTACAGTGATCGATCCGACCTGAGTTGTTCAATCTAGAACTGAACCAACCAGTCCTCACAGTTAATCTCCTCGTTGATTCGGTGGTTGGTCGATCTACTTCTCCGGTGATCACTGCAAAACAAAAAGCCATTAGACTCGCCACGGGGAGAATGGGGGTTCTCTCCATGACCACCCTCCGGCGTGAGAATAAGTACAGTGATCTTAAGGGAAAAGATGAAGTAGTATGAGTGAGAGCAAGTGAAAGTAACTTATGAGATCATACCTGAAGCATCTTATTTATAACCGGATTTTGGCGGGAAAATGGTGTAACAGAGAGAGTAACGGAAAGTAATTTTCCGTTGGCGGTTACCACTCCTTCCGTTAATCCCTGCACATGGATCGTGGGTTTGATCAACGGCTGGAGAGATGCCACGTGGAAAGTGATTGCGTGTAGATCACTCTTGCCATCATCGTGACTTAGATGAGCGTCTAAGATTGTGCCACGTCATATTCGGTTGCAACCAAATGACCCTGCATGATGAGCATTTAAGGCTTTCTAGAAGATCTACAGTTGTAAATCATTGTGCCTTGTCCACGTGTCCATTCCGTTGCAACAGAAAAGATTCCTTTGTTTAAGTCTTGATTTTAGGCGCGCGGAGATGTTTAGGATTTTATCTTCAAGCCTAACTGTACCCTTGCGCGAGCCCGCGCAAGGGTGTTAGTTGAATGTTTGTCTCTCTTTTTCTCCGGCGCATGGTTCTCGAAGACTATTCTTTTCCAAATCCTGTTTAGAACCGCTACGCGCCCGCGTAGGGTTTTGTTCAAGATATTCTTGGAATAAGGTTATGGTATGGTCCTTTGCAACCGCGTAAGGTTTTTGGGACTATACCCCTTAAAGTCCCCCCAGTCCAGTGTTGCTCCTATGTGCCAATGGCAAGTAGGTGGAGCACTGGACTATAAAAATGAAGTGCGCGCTTTCGTTGTTTGGGAAGTACCAAGGTTGTTCGGTGCAAGGTATGAAAGAACTTAACTTTCGAAGTTGACTGGCTGCGTGCCATTGTGGTCATGCCTGAGGATATATAGCTGTTTTCCGTATGTTGTAATGCGCCAAAGGTTTGCTGAAATACCAATTGTTCTGACCTTAGCGAGGGTTATTACTAATGTTACCTTAGCTGCTGTTAAGGAAGAATAATAACGTCCGTTTCCTAATGTGGCGGAGACCTCGAATGATGACAACTTAGCGTATGAGTATACGACTTTGCAAAGGTTGTCACCTATTTTGAATTTGTTTAGGATTTGAATCTGTTTGTGTTCTGTTTAGTTAATTCACTGTTGCGCAAGTAACTTTGTTAATGTGCTGCCGTACAAATAACTCTTGTTAATGTATTGTATGTTTTAGTTGCAATGTTTGCATGAGTACAATTACTTTGTTCAGGTAAGACAAATAAAATGGTATAAAGCTCATGTGTGAACGTCGGGCTGGACCTTGCGCAGTACCTGTGACCGCGGACCGTTCATGAGACTTGTATTAGATTACCATAGTGTTTTTGTGCTTACCAAAAGAGATTGCATGCATTTGTAATAAAACATAAAGGAGTAATGTAAGTAACAAACTTTGCATTGATTTGGATAAGGCGCAGAGGCCAAGAGATACAAAGCTGTTAATACATGAGATAATTATGATGCATATGTAAGTAGCGACCCTTGTGCTGTATGTTGGTTAGCGTAGTGTGCTGTCCAAGTATGAAGGGTGCTAGGGTTACATGTAGCACCTGCGCAGCTGCTGCGCATTCCACGTGCGCGAAACGTCCGTTTCGTCAAGCCAGCGTAGGGTGTATGCACCTTTTCCTAGGACCTCATTAATGACATAAAGCCCTTCCTATTTAGGCACGAGCTTCCCCGGTCGTTCTGCATTTGATGCTTCATTATCTCTTAAGACGAAGTCTCCCGGTAAGAAAGTGCATACGCGCACTCGAGCATTGTAGTATTTTTCCAGTTTTGACTTGTACTTGGCCTCATTAATGGCTGCATTTTCTCGTCTTTCTTCGAGGAGGTCCAAGTTGAGTCTGCGCTCTTGCTCATTGCTTTGTTTCGCCATGGCTAGCATGCGAGGTGACGGGAGACCGATTTTCGCCAGAATTACGGCTTCTGTGCCGTAGACGAGGCTAAATGGCGTTTCTCCCGTGCTAGTCTTTGGCATGGCGCGGTGAGCCCATAGAATACTTGGGAGTTCATCAACCCAACCTCGTTTTGCGGTTCCTAACCTTGCCTTAATGCCATCTACAATCTATTTGTTGACGCTTTCGACTTGACCGTTTGCCTGTGGGTGCGCCACATAGGCGAAACTATGTTCGATGCGCATTTCTTTTATCCATTTTTTGTAGATCGTCAGACACAAAATTAGTACCGTTGTCTGTGATAATGCGCAATGGTAACCTAAAACGACATATAATGTGTTCCCAGATGAACTTTCTGATCACCATTGCGGTGGTTGATGCTAGAGCTTTGGCTTCTACCCACTTGGTGAAGTAATCCACAACAACTATGATGAACTTTACTGCGCTGGGCTCATCGGGAAAAAGGACCTACTAGATCAATTCCCCATTATTGGAAAGGCCATGCTACGGTTACCAGGACCAAAGGGTTCTTTGGGTGAAGAGTCTTTGGAGCATGGCGTTGGCAGGAAGTACACTTGCGTAGAATCTCGACGGCGTGCAGATGCATGCCAGGCCAGTAATAGCCTTAGCTCATGATTTTTGCCACTACCTGTCACACCCTGGCTTTGCGGAAGCGTGGTTAATTGCGGTGTGACTTCTTAATACCATAGCTTAATCATACCAAAGCTATATGAGTTAAAAACATGCAAGATCATCCATTAAGTTTTGAAAACCAAATACAGTACCATTGTTTTAACCAATAACCATAACCTTGTTCGACAGACATTACAACTTTAAACATAACATAAACATGGTTTAAGGATTGTGTCTTGTCCAGGAAAGAGACACATCCCCTAAACCCCGGATGACCTCGGAAACTAGTGCAGCGGAAAACATGCCATACCGTGCCAGATCTCGTTAATTTCCTGAAATACATGTAAGTTGAAAAATCAACAATAATGTTGAGCGAGTTCATGTGTAAGTGAGTATGTAAAACACTTGTGAGTATAAAAATAGTTGTGGTATGTAGCAGTGTAAGAGGACTTGTGATCACCAATGGTTTGCAAGGCCACTGACATATGTGAAGTGCAAATAGGGAGACTCAAACCTAGCAGATTTCGCCACGGCAAAGTATGTGGACAAAGTCACCCCACGGTCCGTTTCTAGTTTGGCCGGGGGCTGGGCTCGCTACACCCAGATAGATCTACCGCTCCTGTCCCTCGGTCCCTCCATGAGGACTAATGGCCCCATGTTGTTCCTATCCACTCACATGATCGTATAACACCTCCTTACGTTAAACATACCGTTGTAAAGTACTCGTAAATCATAGTAACATGTATTTCACCCCCGCGGTTAAGTAAACTGAAAACAGTTAGAGAAAAGGGGGACATGAACTCACAGTGAATGCGCGTCTCTACTAAGTGTCTCCAATACAGTAAGCTGTGCAACGACCTACAAGTGCTAATTCTATTAGACGGACGGCCGTGCCTTAGCTTTACAGTTTATGTCTTTGGGAAATAGTTAGACAACTATTTCGTGTTTATGTTCCGTATACACTTGGTAGTTATACTTCTTCCCAAGGATGGGGGATACAATACATGTGCGTAAGTTACGTTTTATCAATCTTGTGGTAATGTAATTACCGGTGTAACTTATATGTTAATGTGGAAGCGTTCGTACAGTTTTGGAATCATTAACGCTTGTAAATATTATTTTACTCTAAAATAATATTTATGTATTTCACAAAATAATCATAAACAGTGTTGTGACAAATATATTTATCACGTTAATCTTTGTGAAAATCCCACCTCCGAATATTTAGTAAAATATAGTGCTGGCGAAATTTATGTTTTGAATATATGTCCAAAGATAGTTCTAACACTTGTTGTGTAAAAAGTCTAAGTGTTAGGTTTTTAGAAAATTTCGCCAGAGTTTCCTCTGTAACTGGAGGTGGCCACGCTTTCAAGCGTATCATTTTCTTTTAACAAATCAATTCAACAATCTTCTTTATTCAACCAAACAATTTCCGACACAACAAACTAGTCGATAAGTATGTAAATTTGCATAATCGCATGAACTTGTAGTTTTTCCGAATCTATAATGTAAATCCCCTTATTTCTTGTAGATCTTTATATAAAGTAACTTTAATCTTGTAAAAACCTTGTGACTAGCGAAACCCGTCTTTACAACTTCTAGTCATTTTTCCCAAAAATAGTAATTTGTCGGATCTTTTCATTTCACAAGTGTCTACGCACTTGTGGTTCATAAAATCATGTTTACTAGTGTAAGATTCATCTTTAGAAAAACATGATTTCTTTAAAGTGTGGTCTTTCAAAAATACCACTTGCGGATACGTAGATCCGCTAGTTTTAAACACCATTTTACCGGTTAAATCACTTTTACACAAGTAAAATATTTTCACACAAGTTCATGTATCTTGTGTGGTAGAGTTTCACCTTTAACCCTTGTATCTAGTCAAAAACGAGCTTATGTGAAGATACATGATCTTACAAAGTCGGGTTAAACGATGTTCCGAGCTACCACATCATAGATCGGGTCTCAATAAACACATATTTCAAGTCCTACGACTTTTACACAAGTTATATGTCTTTAACCACCATTTTAAGTATTTTTAGTAGACTTTAATGCTTCAACTTGTAAGATTCCGAGTTTTAACCGACAAAAATTCTTTTAACCACCTTAGATAAGTTCAAATAAGAGTTTTAAGTGTTATACCTCTAGCTCGAGGCTAGGGAAGATTCTTGACGAAAAACGGGTGGATAAAAGCTAGAGAAGATGGTCCTTCGCGTTCCGTTTGCTCCAAGGCTCCTAATACGCAACCCTTGAGGCTTGAATGAACTTGGAATGGCAAGAACAAAATCGAAAAATGGATGGATGATGTAGGGGATGCTTGGCCGTAAGCTTATAGAGAAGAGAGAAGAGAGTTTTGTTGGATGTTATGTGATGAAAGTGATTAGTGGACCAAGACTCTTACTTAAAGACAATTAGAGTGCTAATACCCAATGGATATTGTGCCCTCTTGATACTAGGCACATGATTAAAATATTCAACCCAAGGACAAGGTATGTCTCCCCTCTAGGGGACGGTTGGCTAAGGGGGGGGGGGGGGGTCTTGGTCCATTTCCAACTAGATAGTTAAGTGTTAGTTAGGTTAAGTTAAGTAATTAACTCGGTTACTAACGTGTAGTATGTTACAACGGGTGTTAGGGTATTCAGGGACCCTAACTAGCTTAAAAAAATAGATAGTGAAAATAATAATATTTTCATGTTCCGGGTATAGTCCTGGTTGTTCGGTTGGATAATAATCCGTTAAAGCGTTACAAAAGCTTTAAAGCGTCGTTATTGTTATTTTTAGTGACACAATTCAATTCCGACACTTTGGAAAGTGTCTAGTAATATTTTTCCCATGTTTTGGCACTTTATTAGCTTACTAAAAGCTGAATTATTATGTAAAGTGCTGAGTTTTGTACTTTAAGTACGTTTTAGGCACATCCGTTCACTGTAACTTATCCCTAGAGACGCGGTAACACAACCCTTATATCCCTACACTCACTACCAGTGTAGTCAAAATATTTGAGGCTCTTAACAGGCCTTAGAGGCAGTGTCTGCCTGATGCTGGTCATATCAGCATGTTCGTCGTGTATCCGTTTAGTGCTACTGTGCTTTTAGTGCATCAAGTTGGTCACTAGGGTTCAGTATGTAATTAATGTAGTGATAGCAAATAAAGTATGATGCAAGTAAGTGCATGTATCAGTATGCAGGTAGCAGTTTATCAGCTAGTTCAAACAAGCACAGTAATCAAGTAGTAATTAATCATTAATTAAGTTGTACGGATACCTGGTTTAGTGCGGGTTGTCACATTCTCCCCCCGTTAAATAAATTTCGTCCCGAAATTTAAGTTCTGCTTGTAGAAGCAGGGTTCTTAGGAAATAAGTGGGGGTATTTCTCTTTCATCCGGTCCTCACGCTCCCAGGTGTATTCAGGACCATGTCTGGCATTCCAACGAACCTTGACGAGCTTGACACTGCTCCGGCGGGTCTTGTTAACTTTCCAATCCGTGACCTCAACAGGTTCTTCAACGAAGTGGAGCGTGTCGTCAATATGAATCTCGTCGATAGGAATGGCAACGTCAATTTGAGTTGGACTTTTCTTTAAATTGGATACATGAAATGTATCGTGAACACCATTTAGTTCAGCGGGTAGGTCCAACTTGTATGCTACCGTCCCAATTCTTTCTAGAATTCTAAAGGGACCAATGTAGTGTGGATTTAACTTTCCACGCTTTCCAAAGCGCGCCACCCCTTTCCAGGGTGATACCTTCAGTAAAACCATTTCTCCCACTTGAAAATCCACATGTTTTCGGTTTGGATCCGCGTAGGCCTTTTGTCTGTGGCGAGCGGCTTCGATGCGTTTAAGTATTTGCGCGATCTTGTCTGTCGTCTCTTGGACGATCTCAGGACCAGCAAGCTGCCTATCACCTGCGTCAGATCAACATAGTGGTGATCGGCACTTGCGTCCGTATAGGGCCTCAAATGGCGCGACACCAATACTGGTGTGGTAGCTGTTGTTGTATGAAAATTCGACCAAAGGTAAGTGTTTATCCCAGCTACCGCCTAAATCCATAACACATGCCCTCAGCATGTCTTCCAAAGTTTGTATCGTTCGCTCGCTCTGGCCGTCAGTTTGCGGATGGAACGCAGTGCTCAGGTTCAATTGTGAGCCAAAAGATTCTTGGAAAGATTGCCATATTCTTGACACAAATCTTCCGTCTCTATCAGAGATGATCGAGAGTGGTACTCCATGCCGTGCTACGATCTCTCTCATGTAAATTTCCGCAAGTTTACTAGTACTGTCTTTCTCCTTGATTGGCAGAAAGTGTGCGGATTTTGTTAGGCGGTCAACAATCACCCAAATCATATCGTGGCCTCTTGGCGTTCTTGGTAATTTTGTAACAAAATCCATTGAGATTTGTTCCCATTTCCACTTGGGAATCTCAGGTTGTTGCAGAAGTCCCGAAGGCTTCTGGTATTCCGCCTTGACCTTAGCGCACGTTAAACATTTGCTCACGTAAACAGCAACGTCGCCTTTCATCCTAGGCCACCAATAGTAATCTTTGAGATCCTGGTACATCTTATCCGATCCAGGGTGGATAGAGTACCGTGACTTGTGCGCTTCGTCGAAAATAACTTCCCTTAATTCACCAAACAGAGGAACCCAAATCCTTCTCTCAAAACATAACGTTCCTTCCTTGTTTGGTACCAAAAGCTTCTCCATTCCACGGAGATATTCTTCCTCAAGGTTTCCCTCCTTGAGAGCTTCCTTTTGTGCAGCACGAATGCGCGAGGAAAGATCGGTTCGTATAATCATTTCCAAAGCTCTAACCCTTATGGGCTTGATTCTTTCTTTACGACTTAGGGCATCGGCAACTACATTCGCCTTCCCTGGGTGATATTTTATCTCGCAGTCGTAATCGTTTAGCAATTCAACCCATCGTCTTTGCCTCATATTCAACTCCTTCTGGTTGAATATATGCTGTAGGCTTTTGTGATCTGTGAAGATTGTGCACTTCGTGCCATACAGATAGTGTCTCCAGATCTTTAAAGCGAAAACCACTGCGCCAAGCTCTAAATCGTGCGTGGTATAGTTCTTCTCGTGCACTTTCAGTTGGCGTGATGCGTAAGCAATGACCTTTTGGCGTTGCATCAACACACAACCCAATCCTTGACGCGATGCGTCGCAGTATACCACAAAATCGTCGGTACCCTCCGGTAGAGCTAAGATTGGCGCGTTGCAGAGCTTATCTTTCAATATCTGAAATGCTTCATCCTGTTTGATTCCCCAATCAAACGTCTTGTCCTTCTGCGTGAGGAGCGTCAAAGGTTGAGCGACTTTCGAGAAATCCTCGATGAACCTTCGATAGTAGCCAGCCAACCCCAAGAATTGTCGAATCTCGGTTGGCGTTGTAGGCGTTTCCCAATTTTTTATTGCCTCGATCTTTGTGGGATCAACATGAATTCCATCCCCATTAACCACATGTCCAAGAAACTGGACTTCGCGTAGCCAAAACTCGCACTTGGAGAATTTGGCGTACAACTGTTCCTTCCTTAGCAGCTCCAATATGGTTCTAAGATGCTGCTCGTGTTCAGCCTTCGTCTTTGAGTAAATCAAGATGTCGTCGATGAATATAATCACGAACTTGTCTAAGTATGGCTTGCAAACCCTATTCATCAAGTCCATAAAGACTGCAGGTGCGTTTGTCAAACCAAATGGCATAACGAGGAACTCGTAATGTCCATAGCGAGTTCGGAAGGCTGTTTTCGGGATACTTTCCTCCTGTATCCTTAGTTGATGGTATCCAGATCGAAGATCGATCTTAGAGTAACAGCTTGAACCTTGAAGTTGATCGAACAGATCGTCGATTCTTGGCAGAGGATACCTGTTCTTGATCGTCAGCTTGTTCAATTCTCTGTAGTCAATACACATGCGGAAACTTCCGTCCTTCTTCTTGACAAACAAGACCGGAGCTCCCCAAGGCGAGAAGCTTGGTCGGATAAAACCCTTGTCTAACAACTCTTGAAGTTGCGTCGACAATTCCTGCATCTCAGACGGAGCAAGTCTGTATGGTGCCTTAGCCACAGGCGCGGCGCCTGGAACTAAGTCAATGTGAAACTCCACTTGCCTCTGAGGTGACAGTCCGGGTAAGTCTTCTGGGAAGACTTCTGGATACTCCCTTACGACAGGGATGTCTTCGATCCTTGGCTCGGCAGCCTTCTTATCTACGATGTGTGCCAGAAAAGCAACACATCCTTTCTGTAAACACTTCCTTGCTTTCAAGCAGCTGATAAACCTTAGCGGCGTGTCACGCTTCTCTCCGTGAACCACAATTGTCTCTCCATCATCAGTTGGGATACGAACAACTTTCTCGTGACATACTATCTCAGCCTTGTTTCCGGATAACCAATCCATTCCTACCACCACGTCGAAGCTTTCCAATTGGACTGGTAGTAGATCCAGAGTAAACTCGCGTTCTCCCAATTCTATCACACAACCTCTGATTACTTCGTCGGCTCCAACTAACTTTCCATTAGCCAATTCGATTGCGTACGGGACATCTAACTTATTAGCGGCTAATCCAAGTATATTCTTAAATTCTAGTGATACGAAGCTATAGTCGGCACCAGTATCAAATAAAACAGATGCATAGCGTTGATTCACAGGGAACGTACCAGTGACAACGTTGGGATCCTGGCGTGCTTCCCGTGCACCGATTTGGAACACTCTTCCCCGGGCTTGGTTCAATCCCGGGCAGTCCCTCTTGAAGTGCCCAACGTCACCGCAATGAAAACATCCTAATCTTTTTCCAGTTCCCGCACCATCCCCAACTGGCGGGTTGTTTTGATTGGCAGTTTCGGCTTGATTTGCATTGTAGCCTTGATTATTCCCTTGTGGGCGATTTCCCAAACCACCACGATTATCGTTTCTATTCAGATATCCTCCCTGGCCTCCCCGACCCGCACTAGCCCAGCATGATTCCTTTGAGTGGCCCGGTTTTCCACAAGATTCACAAACTCTCACGTTACAATGGCCAGTATGGTGGCGTTGGCAGTTGTTGCATTTGGGCTGGGTGCCCTGGTACCCTTTTCCTTTCTTGGTACTGCCAGCTGATTTTCCTTTCTTTACTGCCATACTGACGCCTTGTTTGAAGTTTGAAAACTTCCTTTTGTTATCTCCTGAGGACTCAACGTGAGTCTCTGTCTTCTTCGCCTTGACTTCATCAAACTTGTTTAAACGAATTGCCTCCTCGGTGAGAGCCACGCTCAAATCAATGGCTTCCGTGATAGTCGCTGGTTTGGAGGAGGTTACCATGCTTATTATTTGGGGAGCCAAACCCCAAATGAAGCGCTCGATTCGTTTGTATTCAGGCGTGACCATATAAGGAACCACTTGAGAGAGGTCATGAAACCTCTGAACGTACTCTGCTACCTTCGGACCGTCCATTTTTAGGTGCCAAAATTCAGTCTCCAACCTTTGAATTTCTGCGCGGGAACAGTACTTCTTGCGCATAAGCTCTTTCAGCTCTGCCCAGGTCAGTGCGTAGGCGGCAGCTTCGCCTAGCGTCTGGACTTGTAAGTTCCACCAAGATAGGGCTCCGTCTAGAAACAGCCCTGAGATGTAAGTGACCTGTTGGTCGAGCGCACATTTGCTCATGCGGATGGTGGAATCAGTCTTCTCGGCCCAACGAGTAAAAGCGATAGCGCCTCCGGTGCCATCGAAGTTGGTGGGCTTGCAGTCTAAGAACTGCTTGTATGTGCACCCTGCACATTCATTGCAACATGTGATAGATATTAGCTTTCTTGCTAAGGAAATCCGTTTAGGTCATGGTATGTCTTAATGACTTAAATATTACCGTGTGGTGGGTTATTGTTGCCCTGGTTAATACTTCCGCTCGTTCCGGGCTGAGATGCTGCATACTGTGCTATGGCAGCGGCAATGATTTGTTGCAGTTCTGCCTCGTTAGTGGGCATGCGCGTTTCACGTCTTGGCGGCATCTTCTAAAAGACGTTTCACATAGGTTAGTGAAGTGTACGTATGCATTCAACAATACCAACACATAACATTTCATGTTATCAACAAGTCAATCACATAACCTCTTATGTTATAGGACATAAACAATTGATTGAACATCGCATGTGATGAGAATACTGAGATTGTATTGCCACAATTCAAGACCACAATGTAAAGCTCACAATTACACTACTATATCATACTACATCAATGACTTAGTAGGGGACGACCCTAGACAAGTCGTGCGATCGCTGGTCATGTTCAGGAGTCTCTGGTTCGTCCTTTCTCAAATTTCAGGACTCCACGTCAAGTTTCTGAATTTCTGTCCTAAAACAACATTTCTTCTCAATCGTTTCCTTGAGTTCGTCCCAGCTCAGTGTATAAGCAGTGTCTGTGCCAAGGGTCTGAACCTGGAGGTTCCATTAAGAGAGTGTGCCATCTAGAAATATCCCTGTGATGTAGGTAACACTCTGTTGGGGCGAATAGTTACTCATTCTTAGAGTGAAGTCGGTCTTTTCGGACCAACGAACAAATGCAACGGTGCCTCCGGTTCCGACAAGGTTCAAAGGCTTGCAGTTCGGGAACTGTTTATAGGTGCAGCCAGTTGGATGGTGATCTCCAGAAATGTCATCGTTGTACTTAGAGTGGAGGGCTTCATGTCGTGCATTTATCTGTGAGATGCGTTCTTGCAGCTTGTCTTCTGTCCTTGGCGACGTACTGGTGCTTGTGTCACGTCTGGGTGACATTCCCTTTTTGTCGAAATAGTGTGAAGCGGGTTGGACAATATTTCAATTGTCTATGGGGTGTATATATTGCAACATATGTCATCATGTAATCACCCAATTTCACACACAAATATATACTCACTGTATGAGTGGGGAAGTAAATTTCTGAGCCTTCACATAGGCTTGTCAATTTGGCTTGTTGCTTGTAATAGAATGAACTCGAGGCTACATCGTCTTGGTCATTCGTGTTTTAGATTATTTCCTGCTGCACGGGTTACCATTAACTTGGCCCGCAGAGTCCACCAGGATTCCTGTGCACTACAAGTCGTTATTACGTGGGCCCCCGTAATAATAAATTGTCTTGCACAGTTACCCCAAATTTCCTCTCGTCCAAGCAGATGATCAATCAAAGAGCAACAGCAGGTGCATTGGCATGAACAGGGTCATGCTCCAATGCGGGGTCAGGAGCAGCGCCTGGCTCAGGGGCCACGGCCGGCTCCGGATCAAAAACTCCATCTCAAGATCAGCTGTAACAACACACAGGGGTTGACAGGGCTACAGGATCCCCCAAGGGCTGGTCTAAGTGCATGAACTCAATGTCATGGTCTGGATCAACACCAGGCGGAAAATCAGAATTGTCCTCAATATCGCGATCAAACTCAAAACTGTGTGCGGGATCCGGTGCAGCTAATGATGCCCTATCAGGGTCGGCGTCGTGTAAGTAGTGCTGCATTCCCTGTATGTGCGAAGATGCGGATGTTAGAAACTCAAATGAGTCTGGGATAGGGGAATGGACATGAGTTTCCCCTACAGGAGCGTCCGCATGCAGTAGTCTAATACTAGCAGAAATAGGGCCTCGCCCTCAAGTGGGTCCTCCTCTTAGTAGTCCGACATCGTCTTCAGAGACAACGTCGGGGGCATATCAACAATGAGATAAGCGGCAGGGGCAAATTCCCAACAAGATAGCCATTAGTAGGCTCTGCTACGACTTCAAGCAGCGCACAGAGGGCTGAAAGTCGTCGTTGTCTGTGTCGGTAGTATCGGAAATGTACACCTCGTGCTTCGATGAAACTATGTCGTCTGATACTATAGCCATGGGATTCGTTGTGTCCATTTTTCTAGTACTTGATGAAAGCATGACGTATGTAACACAAACACGTATACGTATAATAATCATATAGTCAAATAAACATGTAGTCACCACGTAAACATTCAAATTATCCTTCTAGTCCCACTAGCCAACACTTCTAGTCCCACTAGCCAACACTTCTAGTCCCACTAGCCAACACTTCTAGTCCCACTAGCCAACACTTCTAGTCCCACTAGCCAACACTTCTAGTCCCACTAGCCAATACTTCTAGTCTCACTAGTCAACACTTCTAGTCCCACTAGCCAACACTTCTAGTCCCACTAGCCAACACTTCTAGTCCCACTAGTCAACACTTCTAGTCCCACTAACCCCCTATCTCAGCCTCCCAGACTGAGCCTAGAATAATAAATAAAATGTGCTCAACATTTGTTTGTAAAAAGTTGTGGATCTGGACTTAAGTGGTATGCAGAAAAAAAATGTTTTCGTGAGAGCCCTAGTGATCATAGTCTAGACTCGAGAAAGAATCCTAGTTCGCTATGATCAGAGCTCTGATACCAAGCTGTCACACCCTGGCTTTGCGGAAGCGTGGTTAATTGCGGTGTGACTTCTTAATACCATAGCTTAATCATACCAAAGCTATATGAGTTAAAAACATGCAAGATCATCCATTAAGTTTTGAAAACCAAATACAGTACCATTGTTTTAACCAATAACCATAACCTTGTTCGACAGACATTACAACTTTAAACATAACATAAACATGGTTTAAGGATTGTTTCTTGTCCAGGAAAGAGACACATCCCCTAAACCCCGGATGACCTCGGAAACTAGTGCAGCGGAAAACATGCCATACCGTGCCAGATCTCGTTAATTTCCTGAAATACATGTAAGTTGAAAAATCAACAATAATGTTGAGCGAGTTCATGTGTAAGTGAGTATGTAAAACACTTGTGAGTATAAAAATAGTTGTGGTATGTAGCAGTGTAAGAGGACTTGTGATCACCAATGGTTTGCAAGGCCACTGACATATGTGAAGTGCAAATAGGGAGACTCAAACCTAGCAGATTTCGCCACGGCAAAGTATGTGGACAAAGTCACCCCACGGTCCGTTTCTAGTTTGGCCGGGGGCTGGGCTCGCTACACCCAGATAGATCTACCGCTCCTGTCCCTCGGTCCCTCCATGAGGACTAATGGCCCCATGTTGTTCCTATCCACTCACATGATCGTATAACACCTCCTTACGTTAAACATACCGTTGTAAAGTACTCGTAAATCATAGTAACATGTATTTCACCCCCGCGGTTAAGTAAACTGAAAACAGTTAGAGAAAAGGGGGACATGAACTCACAGTGAATGCGCGTCTCTACCAAGTGTCTCCAATACAGTAAGCTGTGCAACGACCTACAAGTGCTAATTCTATTAGACGGACGGCCGTGCCTTAGCTTTACAGTTTATGTCTTTGGGAAATAGTTAGACAACTATTTCGTGTTTATGTTCCGTATACACTTGGTAGTTATACTTCTTCCCAAGGATGGGGGATACAATACATGTGCGTAAGTTACGTTTTATCAATCTTGTGGTAATGTAATTACCGGTGTAACTTATATGTTAATGTGGAAGCGTTCGTACAGTTTTGGAATCATTAACGCTTGTAAATATTATTTTACTCTAAAATAATATTTATGTATTTCACAAAATAATCATAAACAGTGTTGTGACAAATATATTTATCACGTTAATCTTTGTGAAAATCCCACCTCCGAATATTTAGTAAAATATAGTGCTGGCGAAATTTATGTTTTGAATATATGTCCAAAGATAGTTCTAACACTTGTTGTGTAAAAAGTCTAAGTGTTAGGTTTTTAGAAAATTTCGCCAGAGTTTCCTCTGTAACTGGAGGTGGCCACGCTTTCAAGCGTATCATTTTCTTTTAACAAATCAATTCAACAATCTTCTTTATTCAACCAAACAATTTCCGACACAACAAACTAGTCGATAAGTATGTAAATTTGCATAATCGCATGAACTTGTAGTTTTTCCGAATCTATAATGTAAATCCCCTTATTTCTTGTAGATCTTTATATAAAGTAACTTTAATCTTGTAAAAACCTTGTGACTAGCGAAACCCGTCTTTACAACTTCTAGTCATTTTTCCCAAAAATAGTAATTTGTCGGATCTTTTCATTTCACAAGTGTCTACGCACTTGTGGTTCATAAAATCATGTTTACTAGTGTAAGATTCATCTTTAGAAAAACATGATTTCTTTAAAGTGTGGTCTTTCAAAAATACCACTTGCGGATACGTAGATCCGCTAGTTTTAAACACCATTTTACCGGTTAAATCACTTTTACACAAGTAAAATATTTTCACACAAGTTCATGTATCTTGTGTGGTAGAGTTTCACCTTTAACCCTTGTATCTAGTCAAAAACGAGCTTATGTGAAGATACATGATCTTACAAAGTCGGGTTAAACGATGTTCCGAGCTACCACATCATAGATCGGGTCTCAATAAACACATATTTCAAGTCCTACGACTTTTACACAAGTTATATGTCTTTAACCACCATTTTAAGTATTTTTAGTAGACTTTAATGCTTCAACTTGTAAGATTCCGAGTTTTAACCGACAAAAATTCTTTTAACCACCTTAGATAAGTTCAAATAAGAGTTTTAAGTGTTATACCTCTAGCTCGAGGCTAGGGAAGATTCTTGACGAAAAACGGGTGGATAAAAGCTAGAGAAGATGGTCCTTCGCGTTCCGTTTGCTCCAAGGCTCCTAATACGCAACCCTTGAGGCTTGAATGAACTTGGAATGGCAAGAACAAAATCGAAAAATGGATGGATGATGTAGGGGATGCTTGGCCGTAAGCTTATAGAGAAGAGAGAAGAGAGTTTTGTTGGATGTTATGTGATGAAAGTGATTAGTGGACCAAGACTCTTACTTAAAGACAATTAGAGTGCTAATACCCAATGGATATTGTGCCCTCTTGATACTAGGCACATGATTAAAATATTCAACCCAAGGACAAGGTATGTCTCCCCTCTAGGGGACGGTTGGCTAAGGGGGGGGGGGGTCTTGGTCCATTTCCAACTAGATAGTTAAGTGTTAGTTAGGTTAAGTTAAGTAATTAACTCGGTTACTAACGTGTAGTATGTTACAACGGGTGTTAGGGTATTCAGGGACCCTAACTAGCTTAAAAAAATAGATAGTGAAAATAATAATATTTTCATGTTCCGGGTATAGTCCTGGTTGTTCGGTTGGATAATAATCCGTTAAAGCGTTACAAAAGCTTTAAAGCGTCGTTATTGTTATTTTTAGTGACACAATTCAATTCCGACACTTTGGAAAGTGTCTAGTAATATTTTTCCCATGTTTTGGCACTTTATTAGCTTACTAAAAGCTGAATTATTATGTAAAGTGCTGAGTTTTGTACTTTAAGTACGTTTTAGGCACATCCGTTCACTGTAACTTATCCCTAGAGACGCGGTAACACAACCCTTATATCCCTACACTCACTACCAGTGTAGTCAAAATATTTGAGGCTCTTAACAGGCCTTAGAGGCAGTGTCTGCCTGATGCTGGTCATATCAGCATGTTCGTCGTGTATCCGTTTAGTGCTACTGTGCTTTTAGTGCATCAAGTTGGTCACTAGGGTTCAGTATGTAATTAATGTAGTGACAGCAAATAAAGTATGATGCAAGTAAGTGCATGTATCAGTATGCAGGTAGCAGTTTATCAGCTAGTTCAAACAAGCACAGTAATCAAGTAGTAATTAATCATTAATTAAGTTGTACGGATACCTGGTTTAGTGCGGGTTGTCACACTACCATGCGATGACCAGCATGGATTCCGCATAGTCCTTCATGGATTTTCCGGACCAGATACTTCACGTCATGTTTGTCAACGCATCTTAGAATAGGACCCATATAAGACTTGCGATACAGAATTCCATCCACCATCTCATAATTTAGTGCTTTGTGCTGAATTTTTCTTGCTTCCGTTTTTTCCTTTGGAAGAGTTCCATGTTGTAAGAACATAATAATTGGGGACATCCAAGATGGATTCCAAATTTCTATCATTTACGTGTCTCAGAGGAACGGATGGGTTTGAGAGAACTTTAATGCGGACCTCCTTTGCCAAGTGTCTGAAACTTGTAGCGGCTAACTTACTTAGCGCGTGCTTGTTCTCGCTTCTGTTAATATGGATAATTTTGAAGGTCTGAAACTGATTGATTAAAGTTCTCGCTTGTTCAAGATACAAGGCCACTGTTTCTCCTTTCGCTTCATAACGACCGTTAATCTGTTTGGCAACTAACAGAGAATCGACATGCGCTTCTACATTTTTTGCCCCCATTTTAATTGCTAGGCGGAGACCTGCGAGAAATGCCTCATACTCTGCTTCGTTGTTGGTGCTTTTAAAATCTAGCCGAATGGCGTAAGTAAGTTCGTGGTTATCGGGGCTGACTAGGTGTAACACCTCGCAAAATCATGTCCAATGTAGTAACGACACGTGTCATAAACTTTAAACGTGTAACGAAGTGATTACGAGGGACTAAAGTTGACAAATGGGGAAAGTATATATGTGAAAGGATCTAAAGTGTCAACATTTGAAAGTTTTGCCTTTCAATGACCATACACGATGCTTATACCCTTAAACGAATAAATTGTGAAATGTACGAAGCCGTTTGTGGAAGAAAGTGAAAATTTACAAGACGCGAGGGTTAAATGTGTCAACATGTTGAATTAATACCTCTGAGTGACCTTTTAATGAACCCGGAGCCTTATAACGATTAATTATACTCCAAAGAACAACTGACGAAAATTTCACGAGGTTTCGATATCGTTTGATATTAAAAACGTTAACTTTCATGATTAAAGGGTTAAAAGCGTCAACAAGGCAAAACTTGTGTTTTCGGTTATCGTTTAACGAAACCGGACCTAACGATGTTTGGTTATATTCTAAGGATCTTAAAAATATAAACTTTATGGGCTAAAAGTGCTAAAAACTGGAGTTATGAGGTTTTAAAGGTCCAGGGGTCAATTCTGCCAAGTTTAAAAACTTGTTTGGCTGGTCACCCTTGTGGTGGCGCTGCGCCACAGCTAAACTCATTTGCCGTCGCACGACACAACGGCCTAAAATTCACAGAATCTCTGCACAGATGCAGGTTTCAGCATGTCTTCTTCTCCAAACCACCTATACACTCACATAATTTGAATTCTATGGATTCTTTGCTGGTTTTTCAAAACCACTAGACACATGTTATCATCATAAACTACCTAAGGACACTTGGATTGATCCTAGATTGTCCAATCCTACTATAAAAAGGCCTCATGTCTTCACTTGAAACTTGCACAATTCAAAGAAATCACAAACAAACTCTCAACTGAGTTCTCTGGAGCAACCTGGTCATTAAGGAGGCTCTAATAGTTCAAACTTTCGTGCTAAGGACCATTGTAAGTGTTCTTAGCTTCTATAGTTAAGCTTTTGTTAGTTTAAGGACCGAAAGTCAAAGTTATTGTAATGATGCTTTGACTTTGTGATTAATCACTAACGGTACAACCATTATTAGAATTGAAAGTGGCTATGTGTTGGTAATTATGTAGGTGTTAAACCCTAAAAAGGACACCTTCTAATTATCACGTTATTTCAGTCAATTGTCGGGTCAAACTACTTAACAGAAAAGTCAAACGAGTCAGTTTTTGCAAAATAAATCATAACTGATAATGTAGAAGCCATAAAATACATTTTATCACTTAAATAACTTGGTAAATAATATAAGAACATGTTTAGGCATGTTCAACCCGACAACTCTGAGTATTAGGCTCGGTTCGCAACCGAAAGTCGCAAAAGTAGACTTTTGCTTTGACTTTCAGTTCTGACCCGATTTAGCTTAGTTTAGTTATGCCTTAGGGTTCCTTTGGGACCATTTTATATGTTAGTATAACTCTCTGAAGTTATACTACATGGTTCCTTAGAAATCATAGATTACATGAATGTTCCGTTATTTGCTTAAAATTGACCATTATGCCCTTTTATCATTAAAACGAGATTTTTGAAAATGTGAGAGGACAAAAACCTTTATTACTGACATATTAGTATGTCCTAAAAATTTGACGTCCGTTTCTAGTCTAAAATTAGAGTTATGCACGATATCGTAAAACAAAAGCTTTTTATTAATTAAATAGCATTTTTGGTATAAATCATATTTAAACCCAAATTTTGGCACCAAACTTTCTACCAATTGTTATGATATAATATTTAGGGAGTTTTGGAAATTTTTTGCCAAATTTTATACTGGCCAGAACATAGAGTTCTTGAATGGACTCGGTAATTGACGATAATGCCCTTTTCATTAATAAAATGAGTTTTATGTATCATTTGCATGTCAAATCTTTTTCTATTGACTTTATACATTAAATAAAATATTTTAGACAGTTCAGACTGATCAAATTCTCAGAATTCCTTAAACAACCCGAATATCGTCAAATACCGACTTTTATACGATTTAGGCGCATAGTATGGTTTAAAACCATATTTAGCACCTAAGACTTGTTACCTACTGATATTATAAATAAATTTTTATACTTTAACAGTGAGTATAAGTCTTGAACTCAGATTTCCAAATTGACCTTTAAAGCATATGTGAAATGACAAAAATGCCCCTACGGTGCATAGTTTGGCCATAAATGATAAAATTCACATATGTATGATATCTTACTGATGTAACTTGTTAAAATAAATATTTTTACTGATTGTTTTAGACCAGAACCTCAGTTTGCTATTTAACCTCTTATATAAACGTTAAAATGACCAAAATACCCTTACGGGGCTTAAATTGGTTTTAAATTCGTTTTGGGCATAATGGAAGATATCCTACTGATATCATATCATATTTAAAGCATATTAACTTGTGGACTTGTTCATGACTCTTTCGGTTACCCGTTACGCATATACACGTTCGGTATGGTTTATGTAACTAGTTTGCATAAATTAGCCGAAACGGGTCAAACCTTATCACTTTTACTTCAAAATCCAGAATGTACTTAGTTTACCCATTTTATACAAGTCTTCATACTTGTTGGGTCTAAATCACATTCTAATCCGGTCTTCGCTTAATCTTGCATTTTGAACCAAAACCTTTCTTTAAAACTAACCGGTCTAAGTTACAGCTTAATAAAGACCCGTTAGGAATCTAATATGTTAATAAAACCTTCATTCCAGATTGAGAGACCTGGTAGAAGTACTTTCACTTGCTGATTAGATATACGGCTAAGTATAAATTACATTTTAGCTCAGGTAAATACTTTTAACTTATTTTCCCTTATACGGGCTTGGGATACTGTAAATTATTACTGCTTTGTTGGGTGTAGAAACATTTTAATCGAATATGATTAAATTGTATAATATCGTTTTAATCATTATTGCTTGATAACAAATAACATTGGGGGTTAACGACCGTATCCGGGATATCCTTGGCTCATTCAAAAAGCGTGAATGGCCACGACTTAAGCACGAGGTGTAGGCACACACCTGTCTGTTGCGTATGTAAAAGATATACTCACTCGTGAGGAAACTTCTTGTGAGTTTAGATTTGTGGTGTGTCGATTAATCTTGTTCGGCTTTTATGCCGGACCTAAATGTTGGACAAACATGTAAATCTGATACAAGATTATTATTAACATAATTGTCCCAAGTTATAAAAATGTTTGTGCCTTGTGCACTCAAACCAATTTTCATAAATGTTTTCAAAAGAGTCGGTTAATTGTATTTACCAGTGTAAACTGACGTATTTTCCAAAAAGATTAAGTGACAGGTACTGTACGTAATTGGCTGGGAGCTCGGGTCGTTAAATAGGAATCTTGCAAGTTCTAAACGTCTAAAGTCTGTTGAACTATACTTATATTTCTGTTTTAAGATCCGCCTATGGATCCATTATCGACCGTTTGTATAATAATTTATTTTACTTTTCAAATTCGGTTTGTATTATTATTTTAGTCTTCCGCTGTGCATTTAAACTGTGATTAATTGTCTATGATGATATCAACTACGTCACGATACTCCCCACTGGGCCCACCGGTAATACGTGGAAATATCGGGGTGTGACAGGTTGGTATCAGAGCCAAAATTGAGTGAATTAAACACTAGCCTTTTGTGTTTAATCTCAATGACACAGTTGCACATTCCTCGACTTCCGAGTCTAGACATGAACTAGGAATAATCTCTTCCCTAATAAGTATACATTGTTTTTGATATTTTTGTATTTCAGGAACATGTCGCCGAGTAAAGCTGCCATTGGTGGAAGCTGATGCGTGTCGAGTGTGATATATATTTAAGTATATTTTAAGCTTTTTTTTAACACTTTAGTCAAGTTTTAAGTTTATAAAACACGATATTTTACTAACACTAAACACACATATGGGCAAGCGCACCCATCGTGAGCGTAGTATAGCGTTGGTAAGATATCGAGGTCGTCCAAGGACACAAGTGCTTTTAGTACCGGTTTATCCTCAACGTCTAATCAAATCAAAAATTTAGAAAAAGGTTTTTAAACAAGAAAATAAAACTAACTAAAAATGCTGAAAATAAAAATAAAATATAAAAATAGATAGACAAGATGAATCACTTGGATCCGACTCGCCTTTAGTGTAACCTTTGATTATTTCCGCACTTTTGCACTTTTTATGAGATTATCTTAGTTATCGTAGTAGGCCCCTCTTTTGAAGGTGACGTTACTCTCAACCCAGTAGTTTGAGTCAACAAAGATACAATCCTAAAGGGTTGGATTATTGGAAGATAATTAATTAAGTTATTAATGCGTAATATGGTAGGCCCCTCTTTTGAAGGTGACGTTACCCTCGGCTAAGTAGTTTAAGTCAGCAGGGATACAATCCTAAGTAGCCGGGTTAATGTATTAATAGTAGTTTACATATGAGGGGATCAAGGAGTTCGGACCCCCACCATCCAATACCAGTGGGTATTGAAGGAGGTCCTACTAAACTTGTCCCAGGTCCTTGCAGGATCTATACACTGAACAAGGCAAGACGCTTACCAAACCATTCCCTTAACCCCCGACCAGGTAGCCAACATATCTCCATATAGACCGTGGAGATATGAATGGTGTAAATCTTTTATTTTATATAGACAGTAAAATAACGCCAAGACACCACGGGCAAATGATAAGGAAGTTTCACCTTCAACATAAGAAACTAGTTATTAAAGTCATTAATACATAACCAAAAAAAAAGTGCGAAAAGATTAAAAATAAAAAGTATTACACTAAATGCTTATCTTCACCAAGTGATGTAAGAGACTTAGGCAAACATGGCCTTTGATTGTCAAGAACTCTTACTATCAATCTTGGATCCCGAGACTACTACACACAACTCTATGATGGATGATGGTGGTGGGTGGGTGAAGTGTGAGAGAGGTGGTTTGCCAAGGGATGATTTGCATGTGAGCCAAGCACCCCTATTTATAGCCTGCACAGAAGCCCGGACACGGCCCCGTGTCCACCCATCTTCTCTTTCTTCATTAATTGCAGTTTGCCTGCATTAGTTGACCACGCCCCCGTGTCCGCTGGGCACGGCCCCGTGTGCAGAAGCGTATCTGTACTATCAAGATTTGCCTAGATTCTGCTAATCTTAGCGTTGACCACGGCCCCGTGTCCGCTGGCCACACCCCTGTCTTGGGAAATAGAAGCTTCTACAACTTTGTCTTTTCTGCAGACACTTGGGCACGCCCCCGTGTTCAGTGAGCACGGGGCGTGTTCAGCCTTCTGATGTCTTGTTTTTGCTTGGGAAGATGCTGTTGAGGGGCCGGGCATGCCACATTTATTCCTTTTCTTGTATTATTGTTAGTTTTAGCTGCATTTTTGCTTCTTTTGTTTATTTAAGCTCATTTAACCCTAAAAATACAAAAGGAAGACAAAATCACACTTTTTCCAACATTAGTACTAAAAAAGGATTAGTTTTATGCCTCGTTTGATGTAATTTATATGTTGCATTTTACACACATCAGAAGCTCTTCAAACCCAAAGCCTAAGAATGTTAAGCTTCGTACCACAGCTCGAATAAGCGTACGACCAGTATGGAGAAAGCACTTTTTTGGACCCATTCCCAAAACCAAACCAGTTGAAACCATTAACCATATTTCAGATTCTGTACCTCAGACTTTTAAAACTTCAAATGAGAAGCCAACATCGGAGGAGTCCACACCAACAGTCCCTGAGGCTCCCACTCCGAAGATGATACCTATGGACCCAAATGATCCATATTTCTTACCCCCAAAGTCTTGGAATCCCAAACTTGGATTATACCTGTCCTGACCCTATTCGTAATCCATATTATTCATTAACCATAGAATCCTTGGATTCCACTTTTGCAAAGGTTCCTAGTATGGAAGATTTCGACTACTCACCAAAACCTTCAGTATCCGTACCGCACACAGTGAGCCAAGGAGAAAACTTTCAGAAATAAAGTGAAGAAGAAACTCTTTTGTTTGTTTTTTTCATTTCTCTAGTAGTCCCTATAAGGACATATTTATCTCTTTAGTCCCTGTGTGGACGAGTTTATTTGTTTAAGATTCGTTTAGGGAAATTATTGTAATTTTAGGACTTTCTATGAAAAGTTTCCTTTTTGAAATTTACTTTGGCATTAAAACATATACATATATAATATGTCCTAAATCAAAAATATCATTTCAATTTATGATTGCTCTGCCATTAAATCTCGAAGGAAAATCTTAAAGGTATAACCTAGCCTATGTGTCATTAAGACATGGCCATGATGGTATAACCTTTTTAAGATAATAAATCATTGTTAACACCTAAGAACGTGTTAGCACTCCTGACAAGTGTGGTTCGAGAAAATCACACCAGCCATCCTTATATTGGATTCTTCCAATTCCTGATTCAGCCTAATGATCTAGAAATCATGGCTTATATCATCCAATAAGATGATCATATTAGACACATCCATTAGTGATAAAGTGCCTATGGGCCATATTTATTGTCCTTTGTGACAAATGACATTTGTAGTCTATGACTCTCTATCAAGAAGGGTAATGAACTATGTTCAAACCTTAATGCCTCGATCCTATAAGATCATGGCTCATAAATTCAAAACTGTCCTAGTGACAAGGGGTTTTATGCCATTTTAATATCCTAAATAAATTATAACTGGATTAACTATAATGAAAAGTTTTAAACAAATCTGATTATCAAATTAACCAAATATGGTCTATTTATACCATGGATAATGAATCATCGAAAATGATGATTCCATAATAGACTTCTAAACAAAAATTATTATCAACCATTTTCAGCATGCCTGAATCAGACGAAGTCAACAGTCATCCCAATATGAGGAATGACAATACAAGGATGAATGTAAGGGCTGCAGATTTACAGACAATGATAGATAATGTTGTCACTCGAGCCATGGACAGACAGTTCAAAGAATCAAGTGGTACTCGCAGCAGGACCCAATCTAAACCTCATACCAAACCACCTACCAAGACACATACATCTCATAAGAATGATTCTCATCATTCGTCGAATCAGAGAAGTATTCCATCCAAAAGAATTGTGCTCAATCAGGAGCCACGTGTTAACGCCTGCTCCTACAAGTACTCTGTCTCTTGCAAGCCAAGGGACTTTACAGGAGAAAAAGGAGCCATCGATTGTATGACATGGATCGATGAGATGGATACTGTAGTTGACATCAGTGGTTGTGCAGAACAGGATATTGTGAAGTTAATTCACAATCATTTAAAGGTGAAGCTTTGGCTTGGTGGAGGTCCCTAATCCAAGCCACTGGGAAGATCCCATTGTATAATTTGACTTGGGATCAATTTGTTGCACTGATCAAGGAAAACTTCTGCCCTTAGCATGAGGTGGAAAAGATAGAAAAAGACTTCTTGACTCTGGTCATGAAGAACTTTGATTGTCAGGCATATGTGACAAGTTTCAACACCATATCCCGTCTGGTTCCTTACTTAGTCACCCCTGAACCTAAACGCATAGCGCGTTTTATTGGAGGCCTAGCACTAGAGATCAAAGGAAATGTCAAAGCATCCAGGCCTACCACATATAGGTCCGTGGTGGACTTATCCTTATCCCTCATATTAGATGCTATCAGGAATAATTCTGTTAAGACTTCTGATGAGGGAAAAATGAAAAGGGAAGAGGAAAGCTCCCATCATTCAGACAAGAAGAAAAAGGGAAATTCCGAGCACAAGAAAGGTACCAGTGTCACACCCCGACCACGTAAAACAACAAATCGTGGCGGAAACGTCGGGGAGTATTGTAACAGAATCATTGTTTCACAACCATGGATTTAAATTGTTTCGTTTTATTGAATTATTGAACTCATTGTTTTATTACAATTAAGATAAATACAAATATTGTCTTTCAAATTTTAAAGTCACTAAGGCACAAGTCCATCCTATGTATAGCAATGCATCAACAATCATCTCATAACAGCACCTGAAACATTTATGAAAATAGGTACGTCAGCATAAAAATGCCTGTGAGTAACATAGGTTTTGTGAATTAGGTTCATGGCTTTGGTTAATACAAGAAAAAGGTTTTATGTTTTACAAAAATAGCCATGAATTCTTGTAAAAAGTTTTGTTTAAAAAATGCATTGTTTTGATAAAAAGGTATATAGTATATACGAAAATATACTTTGGTTTGAAATAGTTTAATAGATAGTATATCAAATATACTTTGGTTAATGAAATAGTAGGTTTGGTAGTATATCTCAAGTATAATTTGGTTTTGTAAATAGCATCTCAAACTATGCTTTGTGTTTAGATTCATCTTCTACATATTTCTATCTTTTGTGTTTATGATTGTTCTTCATGTCTTGAATCAAGTGCAATGTTGATGTTCGTCATCGATCCGGTGCTTTATTAGTGGTACCAGAGCATGGTTACCGATTCGGAATGGTCTAACTGCCTTCCGAATCACCATTGCTCTTGATTTGATGTTTGTTTCCGCCAAACATCTTGAAGACGTGAAGATTCTACATAAAACTTGAAGAAAATGAAGCTGTTCGTCGGCTGTGATGGTGTTTCTTGTTGCAGTTCTAGGGTTTTGATCTGAAAAAGGCAATGTCCGAATTTATAGATTCATGTGACAATTTTGGACTATTATCGTGCATTGGAGTTGAAGATAATAATAACTTGGTTTAACTTTGATAGTTTACGAAGAAATAGGGGGAGTAAAAAAAATCCTATTTTCTTGGTAAATCTAAAGCTTGTGCGTAAAAAGGCTCGTGTGTGATGGAGTGTTGACACGTTTGTTTGTGTTTTTAATTAAGTATTGACATGATGAAGTTGGACTCTCGGTTGATGACTAGTTGAAGATTGAGCCTTATTAAGTTGCTGTATAGAGTAGAGAAGATTAGTTCTGGTCTCGAAATAATGTGGGGCTTCTTGATTTGAGGGGAAGATCGGAGATAAAAGCCATCGGTGATTTAGCGGATTCGTGAAGATAGGAGATTGACTCATGAGGATACGTGACGAGATGAGATCATACATTAAGGGTTGAAAACTTTTGATTAAGATGGCGAATGTACTTTTACGGAGTTCAGTTTGTTATTAAGTTATCGAACTGAACTTCATGTCTTAGTGAAGTTTGAAGTGTTCAAGGTTGGACATTGGAAATCCAATGTTTCTTTCTGGTGCCGATTAGGTTTGAAGATTAATGTATCGAGCGATATTCTTACATGTGGTTGTAGGTCGGTTCGCGTTAACTTGATTCGGGAGTAGTTTGAGGGGGAGGATGTGCAGTGTTTGATTTCGGATTCTTCAGGTTTCTCAAAGTAGCCTTAAGTGATCATCAGCAAGTCTTTTATCAGAAGGGTTGAAGATCACTGTACTCTGCCGGAAGATCAAGTCTCAGCCAAAGTTGAAAGCAGGCATGATATCATCAGTCAAGGGAGAGTCTGTAAGTGGAGTATCTGGTGACCGAAGATATCAATGTCATATAGAACTGATAGCAACAGTTAAAGGGGAGTCTGTAAGTGCAGTTCCTGCCGGGTAACTGTGCTTTATCAGTTCTTGTCAACAAAGTCAAAGCGAAATCGAGAATTCAGAAGCTTTATCAGTTCCGAGTTTATGATGTTAAACTCGGAATATGTTGATTATTATTGTTGTCCGAATTATTTGTTTTGTATCCCGGACAATATGTTTTGTCCGGGTTTAGTCCCTAGTCTATATATATGTGTTGTATAGGGTAGATTAGGGTAACCCTTGAGAAAGCTTTGTGCACCTCTCATAACTTCTTGTTCCTCCTGGTGTGCATATCCTAGAGAGAGAGAGACTATGTGCTAGTGAGAGAAAGCTAGGTTTAGATCTTTGTGATCTAAACCAGCTTGTAGATGATGTATACTCTTTTGGTTTGTAATCTGTGATGACTGATTCGTTAATAAAGAGATTCATCTTCTACATATTTCTATCTTGTTCATATTTTGTTCTTCATGTCTTGAATCAAGTGCAATGTTTAATGTTCGTCAGCGATCCGATGCTTTCACATCAACTATGCTTTGGTTTGGAAATAACATATCAACTATGCTTTAGTTTTGAAAATAACATATCAACTATGCTTTAGTTTGGAAATAACATATCAACTATGCTTTAGTTTTAAAAATAACATATCAACTATGCTTTGGTTTTGAAAATAACATATCAACTATGCTTTGGTTAATAACAAGGTCAGTAGTATATTAAAACATATGTTGGATTCTGTACATAGTATATCAAAATATACTTTGGATAATATCACATTTGAGAGCACATCAAACTGTACTCTGGTAGTATATCAAAATATACAAAAGAAACTATGATTTAGTATTCATTCAAACCTTAGTGTATCAAACTACACTTTGGAGACTATAGAAATACCACAAAGGCAATTTCTATTTGGTTAAAATTTGGTTTCTGACATTCCATACAACAGGAATGGGGTGTCTAGTCCTATAGCGCTATATCATACTACCAATCGGTTTGGTGATTGTATAAAGAAAGTACAATCCAACAATTAGTTTTAGAATCTTTGAAAATTTGTGTTTTAAACCATAGATAATTGTTAAATTCGTCAAAAGATAAGTACTAACATGTATAGTCAAATAGTTGAAATCATGAAAATAACAAATAGGCACATATGTTTCACCCAAAAACATTTGAAAGCAGTAAAAGAGGGGACTATGTACTCACTTGAGATTGCAAGTATCCTTGATTAAGTGTCCTAACGAAGCTCGGGAAATCAAGGAATCAAGTGGCACCTAGTATGGAATCATTATGTTATATAATTGGATCCTAAATCGGGAGATAGGATAGAATGAAGTTCTATAAATAAAATGAGTATTGGAACTCATATGGCATGTTTTAATAGACCTAACATTCTGATTTCGTAGTCTACCTAAGTGATTTTGACCCGTTTCGACTCATTATGGTAGTATAAGCTACTATAACGCGTCGTTTGCGTAAAACTATGGTCGGATGGTTAACTATGTGCTATGTCAAATCTTACATGCCCAATTATGCCTAAACATGTTACTAAATCAGATTATATGTCAAAAACATGTTTACATATGCAAAATACGGATTTATGCTTCAAAAGGGCATTTTGGTCATTTCCTATGGGCATATAAACTATTTAGCAAATAACTAACCAATCCTAAGTGATCATAAGGTATAACCTCAGAGGTTATTCCCTATGAAACTATGATCACTAAACATGCTTGGTCGGATCCTAATGATCGACCAAACGGGTCGGGTTCGAAAGTCTAAGCGGTTGTCTAGACCGCTTAACTTACGACCCTAAACAAGCACTAAACTAATAGTGACGAGTTAAACATGTCAAAACATGTTTAACTAACTTAAAAAAAATGATTTGGTATCAAAACAAAGTGTTTTGATACCTAAAAGTAGTTCCGTTGCAAAATGCGCGCTAAAACGCATTTTGACCGAAACTTTGACTCGTCACTACACCTAGTTAACGTGGTAATCAGTAGGTATAATCACTAAGGATTATAACCATCGTGATTACAATAACGTTGCAAAGTTCAAACGAACTTTGCATTGACCATTGACTGGTCAAAGCTGAAAGTCAAACACTGTTTGACTTTCATGCTAGAAAAGCGATAAAAGCACAAAGAAGCTTACAAAGGGTCCAAGCTAGGGAGAACTTGATCTAAAATTCTCAGGTATGAAGTTTTTTAACCTCAACTTAGAGAAAATCAGATCAAGGGTGAGGAAAACAAATGAATGGCAAGGCTATTTATACTTGTGGTGAGCTTACAAGATCATCACAAGTGTTTGTTTGGCCATCAAGGAAGAGATCTTAGCCATACAAGTGTCATAGGCCAGCTAATATTACTCGGGGAGGTGTTAACTTGGTTAACACACAAGAAAAATGGCAAGAACAACCCCTGAAGTTGCAACAGATTGCTAAAAACAACTTTCTATCGCTGGCATGTCCTCGCGCCCCGCATAGGATATGGGGGTCAGCCTACACGGCCCGTGTCCCCATGTAGTTCAGCAAACAGTTTCGAATTTTATAGTTTTGGTCCCTGCACTTTCATAAGCTCATTTTTGGCACTTTTAACCCCCGTTAAGCCAATTTCAAGGCTCTACAAGGTGGTCAAAGTATAGAGGACACAAAATATGCTCGGAAATATCTCGGATATCGGTTCGTTTGGTCGTACGGTCACGTTATTCGTTTAATTACGACGAAACTTGAACGGCCGCAAAAACGATCCAAATTAAGCGACGAATGGTATTTTTGCATGCCGATCACTAAAATAAAGTGTCTACAAAAATTTTGGATGCCTAGATGTGGTCAGAACGTAACGCGTAAATGCAAACTTACGCCGTTTTTGACACTTTTAGTCCTTGAAAGATCAAGTAAGCATATTTTTACACACAGAACCACTCAAAGCTTATTTCTAAGCTATGTTTAGGTTATTTATGGTATGTTTAACTTATGATCATGTTCTGAACTGTACGTTGCCATACGAAATGGCAGGCTTTTGCAGTTTGACGTAAATAGTCCCTACGTGCGAATAAACTTGTTTTTGCCATACCAAACCCTTTAAAACTTATTTCTAAGTTATGTAAAGGTTATTTAAGGTATGTTAAGCCTATGTCACTGTTCCGGAGTGTTTGTCACGTTAAACGGATCGCGTTTACGCATCAGTTCGTGTATAACTCTCTAGAATGCGATTTAAAGCTCAAAATTGAACAAGAATTGATATGTGCAAATGATAGACATATTTATACAAATCCCAAGTATGAAACACAATATTTCATTGGTTTGGTATTTTTTTGATGACCATAGTGACACAGGTGTCACACCAAGTTCAAGAAAAACTCGAGTCAGTCTGATAACAGGCCTAAGTGTAGGAACTGCAGAAAGCATCATTATGGTAAGTGTACGATCGACCCACATACTAAACTATGTGGAATCTGCAAGACCAAGGGTCACAAGACTTTAGATTGCAAGGGGTTAAAGAACGCAACTTGTTACAACTGTAACGAGAAAGGGCACATCAAAACCAACTGCCCAAAACTTGCAAAGAAGCCTAAAGAGGCCAAGAAAACAAACGCGCGAGTTTTTCAGATGAACGCCCAGGAGGCAGTACAGAATGATAACATCATAACATGTACATTCATCATCAATGATGTATATTCTAGGGTTTTGTTTGATTCTGGTGCAGACAAGTCTTTTGTAGACAATAAATTCTGTAAACTGTTAAATCTGCCTGTTAAGACTCTAAGCATAAAGTATGAAGTAGAATTGGCCGATGGTACTATAGAGACTGCTTCAACCGTTTTAGATGGATGTTTTATATCCATTAGGAATCACTCTTTTCCGCTATCCTTGCTTCCGTTGAAATTGGCAGGATTCGATATAGTGATAGGCATGGATTGGTTGTCTCATAACCAAGCCCAAATTGTATGTGATAAGAAGCAAGTGGTTATCAAGACTCCTTATGGTGAGCCATTAATAATTCAGGGAGATAAGCAGTACGGATTACCTAAGCAAGTGTCCATGCTTAAGGCATCGAAGTGTTTGAAGAAAGGTTGTGTCATCTACATGGCACAGGTAACTATAGATGAACCAAAGCCCAAGATTGAAGACATCCCCGTTATTTCTGAATATCCAGATGTTTTTCCTGAAGAACTACCTGGATTACCTCCAGACAGGCAAGTAGAATTCAGAATCGATATCATTCCTGGAGCAGTACCAATTGCAAGAGCACCTTATCGATTGGCACCAACTGAGATGAAAGAATTGAGAACACAGTTGGATGATTTGTTGAAAAAGGTTTTATTCAACCTAGCTCATCCCTTTGGGGAGCACCAATTCTATTTGTGAAGAAAAGGATGGCTCAATGTGTTTATGCATTGATTATCGCGAGTTAAACAAGGTTACAATTAAGAACAAATATCCATTGCCCAGGATCGATGATCTATTTGATCAAATTCAAGGAGCAAGTTACTTTTCAAAGATCCATCTAAGGTCAGGTTACCACCTGTTGAAGGTCAGAAACGAAGACGTGTACAAGACCGCACTCAGAACTCGATATGGACACTACGAGTTCTTGGTGATGCCTTCCGGGCTCACTAATGCACCTGCAACATTCATGGATCTCATGAATCGCATTTGCAAGCCGTATTTAGACAAGTTTGTCATTGTCTTCATTGATGACATTCTTATTTATTCAAAAAGCCAAGCCGATCATGAAAAACATCTTCGGTGTATCCTTAAACTTCTACAACATGACAAGCTCTACACCAAGTTTTCCAAATGTGAGTTTGGGCTTCGTGAAGTCCAATTTCTTGGACATGTGGTAAGCGAGCGTGGTATCCAGGTTGATCCCGCTAAGGTTGCAGCGATTATGAATTGCCAACTGCCCAAAACAGCTACTGAAATTCGCAGCTTCTTGGGTCTAGTAGGTTACTATAGACGTTTCATTGAAAACTTTTCAAGGATTACCACACCTCTAACATCGCTAACTCGCAAGAATGTAAAGTTTGACCAGGGTCCCAAGCAATAAGAATCTTTTGAGATCCTCAAGCAGAAATTAAGCAATGCTCCGGTGTTGACATTACCTGAAGGAATTGAAGAGTTTGTTGTGTACTACGACGCATCGCACACCGGTATGGGTTGTGTACTCATGCAGAGAGGCAAGGTCATTGCCTATGCCTCACGACAATTAAAGGTGCACGAAAAGAACTACACCACCCATGATTTGGAATTGGGTGCTGTTGTATTTGCATTAAAGCTTTGGAGGCACTATCTATATGGAACCAAGTGCGTGATCTATTCCGATTATAAGAGCCTTCAGCATCTGTTTAATCAGAAGGATCTTAACATGAGGCAACGCCGATGGATGGAAACATTAAACAATTATGATTATGAAATCTGATATCGTCCTGGCAAGGCAAATGTAGTCGCTGATGCTTTGAGCAGGAAAGAAAGGATCAAACCTATTAGGATCAATGCCAAAAGCATTGAACTAAAGAACAACTTGAATGAAAAGTTGTTAGCCGCTCAAAAGGAAGTTGTATTAGAAACTAACTATCCGAATGAGAAGTTAGGCGTAACTGCTGATCAATTATAATATGGCAAGGATGGAATCCTTTGGATGAATGGTCGAATCTGGGTTCCAATCCATGGAGGGCTTAGAGATGTGATTCTCCAAGAAGCTCATAGTTTGAAATATTCAGTTCATCCTGGCAGTGATAAGATGTACCAGGATTTAAAGGCAAATTATTGGTGGATAGGTTTGAAGAAATCTATAGCCACTTATGTGGCTAAATGTCTGACGTGCGCACAAGTTAAAGCAGAGCATCAAAAGCCGTCGGGTTTGCTACAACAGCCTGAACTTCCCACTTGTGTCACACCTAAACCGCGTAAAACAACAAACCGCGGCGGAAACGTCGGGGAGTGGAGCGACAAAATTATTGTTTCAACAACCATGGTAATTAAAGTTTTGTATTATTGATTAAAGAGTATACACTGTCTTAGAATTTAACAAAAACATAACATAATTAACTGTCTTTTAAGTCACTAAGGCCCAAGTCCGCCTAAGTGTAGCATAAACATTATCATGCATTAGCACCTGAAACACATGTGAAAATAGGTACGTCAGCATAAAAATGCCTGTGAGATACATAGGTTTTGTTTATGCAGGATTCATGACTTGTAGTTAAAAGAAGTGTTTAACAAAAAGTAGTCATGAACCTTGTAAAATGTTTTCTTTTATAAAATCATGTGAAAATCGATATGAAAATCAAATGATATAAAAGAAATATGCATGGTTAAATAAATAACCAAGTGGAAATGAATTTGTGTAAAATATGTGATTTGTAAAAAAAAATGTTGTGTTTTTGTATAAAATGTATCATGTCTTTGTTCCTATCAAAGTGGCTTAGATAACGCTACTACGTGTAATATAATAAAAGCACTTATATATAGGAAGTACCAGCGGCATATCCACCATGATTTTATCATATAACACATAGCCTCGTTATATAAGTCACTCACCAATAATCAACCAAAATGTCTTGTTTAAAACAAATGTCAAAATGTTTATGTGTAAACCATGTTCAATGTCATGTGTAAACTGTGTCATGTATATCCAAATGTAATGTATAGCAAGTAGAAAGTATCTACTCAAACTATATGATAATGTCTATGTGAAAAACGAATGTCATGTACGGTGAATAAAAAGAATTTACTCAACCCCGTAGGAAAATGTACAAGACAAAGTCTTTGAATAAACCTAAGTTTAAATCAAATATTATGTTTTGCAGAAAACAATGCTTTATGATTACAAACATTTATGCAGTAATGTTTATTCGAATACATTCAAGCCTTGAGACTGTGGCGACAAACCCTTAAACAAATTAAAGGTTTATCTAAATTATGTATATCGGATTCTGTCATTCCCAACTTCCAAACAAACCTAGGAAGTCGGAAACGAGATTTGTCAAGTCCTATGGTACCATTACATACTACCGAGCGGCGTGATCAATCTTAATGAATGTATTATTGTCCCGATTAAACATACCAAATGTCATAACCAATGTAGCATGTGAAAACCATGTACTAAGTATGCTAAGAAAACATACACAGTAGAAATGTTCATGAAATCAATGTGCTAGCATGTTAAGTAAACATATATAGCAGAAATGTGATGTAAATTAATGTGTCCATATGCTGAGTAAACATATGCAAAAAAAGTGTCTTATGAAATCAATATGCTAGCATGCTTAGAAAACATACATAGCAAAACATAATTTAAATCATGTACTATATGTGTACTAGGTGAAATTAGCATGTTTATGTCATAAAAGCAATGAAAAGCACGAAAGTAACAAGTATGCACATGTATGTCACCCCAAAATATTTGAAAGCGGTAAATGAGGGGACTATGTACTCACTTGGGATTGCTTATTAGTCTTGATAATAAGACCAAATAAAGCTCCAAGGATCACGAAATCAACAAGGCACCTAATATAGGTAACTCCGTTAATAATCGGATCCTAAATCGGGAGATAGGATAGAATGATGTTCTATAAATCAAATGAATATTTGAATTCATATGGCATGATTTAATAGAGCTAACATTCTGATTTGGAAGTCTACCTAAGTGCTTTTGACCCGTTTCGACCCGTTATGGTAGTTTAAGCTACTGTAACGTGTCGTTTACGTAAAACTATGGTCGGATGGCTATCTATGTCTTATGTCAAGTCTTATATGCCCAATTATGCCTAAATATGTTACCATATCAGTTTAGATGTCAAAAACATGTTCACATATGCAAAATATGGATTTATGTTTAAAAAGGGCGTTTTGGTCATTTTCTATGGGCATATAATCTACTTAACAAATGACTAACCAATCCTATGTGATCATAAGGTATAACTCAGAGGTTATTCCCTATGCAACTATGATCACTAAACGTGCTTGGTCGGATCCTAATGATCGACCAAACGGGTCGGGTTCGAAAGTCTAAGCGGTTGTTTAGACCGCTTACGACCCTAAACAAGCACTATACTAGTAGTGACGAGTTAAACATGTCAAAACATGTTTAACTAACTTAGAAAACTGATTTGGTATAAAAACAAAGGGTTTTGATACCCGAAAATAGTTCCGTTGCAAAATGCGCGTAAATTCGCATTTTGACCGAAACTTTGACTCGTCACTACACCTAGTTAACGTGGTAGTCAATAGGTATAATCGCTAAGGATTATAACCATTGTGATTACAATCACGTTGCAAAGTTCAATTGAACTTTGACTTGACCAATTGATGGTCAAAACCAAAAGTCAAACTGTTAGTCAAACAGTTTGACTTTCAGCTCTAAATAGTTGAAAATCACTACTAAGCCATGAAAGAACACTTACAAGGTGTTCAAGGGCTAGAAGGATGATCTTAGAACTCAGGTAGGTGGCTCCTTTGTAGGGATTCCTCCACTTAGAGTTCCAAAATTAGAATGAGCAATGAACTAGGAAGAGGTGGGGGGGGGTATTTATAGTTGTGTTGATGCTCTAGGGTCATTACAAGTGGTTTGTTTGGCCACCAAGCAAGAAATCCTAGCCATACATGTGTTAAGGGACAACTAACATACTTGGAGAGATGTTAACTTGTTGCCCAAAACATCAGATATTGCCTACAAGTCCCTGATTTGCAAACAGTTTGCTGAAAAAGAGTTTTCTATTACTGGGCATGCTCTCGCGCCCCGCGTAAGAATAGGGGTCAGCTTACGCGGCCCGTGACCTTAGATCAGTTCAGCACAAGTTTCAGTTTTGAAAGTTTTGGTCCCTGCACGTGTTAGAGCTGATTTTTGGCACTTTTAACCCCCGTTAAGCCATTTTCAAGGCTCTACAAGGTAGTCAAAGTATAGGGGACACAAAATAAGCTCAGAAATATCACGGATGTCGGTTCGTTTGGTCGTACGGTCACGTTGTTTGGTTAATTACGACGAAACTCGAACAGACGCGAAAACGATCCAAATTAAGCGACGAATTGTATCTTTGCATTCCGATCACTAAAATAAAATATTTTAGTGTCTACAAAAATTCTTGGATGTCCGGATGTGGTCAGAACGTAAGATATGAGCGTAAATGCAAACTTACGCTTTTTTTGACACTCTTAGTCCCTGTATGATCAAATAAGCATATTTTCGCACACCGAACCACTCAAAGCTTATTTCTAAGCTATGTTTAGGTTATTTATGGTATGTTTAGCTTATGATCATATTCCGGAATGTACGTTGTCATACTAAACGACAGACTTTTGAAGTTTGACGCAAATAGTCCCTGCAAGCGAATAAACTTGTTTTTGCCATACCAAACCCTTTAAAACTTATTTCTAAGTTATGTAACGGTTATTTAAGGTATGTTAAGCTTATGTTGTTGTTCCAGAGTGTTTGTCTCATTAAACTGATTACGTTTACGCATCAGTTTGCGTATAACTTTCCAGAAAGCGATATAGAGTTTAAAATCGATCAAAAATCAAAACGTGCAAAATGTCAAACATAAATAAACATACATTGGGATCAAAACACATTGTTTTATTGACATTGAATTTGTTCGGAGTTTGTATAATGATTACACAAGCACAGATGTCACAGTCTCCCATACTTTAGGAAATTTCGTCCCGAAATTTATTTAGAGGAAACTTGTGAAAATAGATGTGGATATTTCGCTTTCATCTGATCTTCACATTCCCAAGTAAATTCTGGGCCACTTTTAGATTCCTAGCGAACGTTGACAACAGGTATGCGCTTGTGTTTGAGCTTTTTGACTTCACGGTCCATGATTTCCAAAGGTTTCTCAACGAAGTGCATCGTGTTATCAACACGATTTTCATCAAGTGGTATGTGAAGGTTCTCATCAGCTAAACACTTTTTGAGATTGGACACGTGGAAAGTTGGATGAACATTTCCAGGTTCAGGAGGTAGCTCAAGTCTGTAGGCTACTTTTCCGATTCTTTCAAGGATCTTGAATGGTCCAACATAGCGTGGTGAAAGTTTTCCTTTCTTTCCAAATCGGATCACACCTTTCCAAGGGGATACCTTGAGTAGGACGTGATCTCCAACTTGAAATTCTAAGGGCTTGCGTCGTCAATCCGTGTAACTCTTTTGATGGCTTCTAGCTGTCTGTAGGTTATCGCGAATATTTTTGACCTTATATGTAGTCTCTAGAATGAGTTCAGGTCCAGTAAGCTGAGCTTCACCTATCTTATTCCAGCAGACCGGTGAATGACATTTTAGACCGTATAAAGCTTCGAAAGGAGCCATGTTGATGCTAGAGTGATAACTATTGTTGTAGGAGAATTCGATCAACGGTAGATACGAATCCCAACTACCACCAAAATCGATCACACAAGCTCTATGTATATCCTCCAGTGTCTGGATTGTTCTCTTAGATTGACCATCCATTTGAGGATGATACGCTATGCTCAAATTAAGTTGGGTTCCCATGGCAGATTGCATGGTTCTCCAAAAGCGAGACGAGAATCGAGCATCTCTGTCAGATATAATGTTCAAAGGAACACCATGTCGGGATACAATCTCATCCACATAGATTTTAGCAAGCTTGTCAGCAAATAGATCCTCACGGATCGGCAAGAAATGTGCTGACTTTGTAAGACGATCAACGATTACCCAAATTGCATCATGACCTCTTTTAGTGCGAGGCAGATTGGTAATGAGATCCATAGCAATGTTTTCCCATTTCCAAACTAGTATCTCTAGTTGCTCCAATAAACCAGAGGGATGTTGATGTTCTGCCTTAACCTTGAGACAAGTAAGGCATTTGGAAACATATAAGGCAATGTCTTTCTTCATACCCGACCACTAGAACTGGGTTCGAAGGTCCTTATACATTTTATCTGCACCAGGATGAATAGAATAACAAGACTTGCGAGCTTCATCCATTAGCAAGGTGCGAAGATTGTCTTGACTTGGGACCGACAAACGGCCCATGAAATAAAATAGCCCAAAGTCTTTCAGTTCAAGCTCAGGTTTAAGATGATATGGTAATTCCTTACCCATCAAACCTTGTGTAACACAAGTATGTTGATCCTGAGAAATGCAGGTTTGAATATCAATCAAACTTGAAGACAGTGCAGCTTGACACGTTCCTTACGACTTAATGCATCAGCCACGACATTCGCCTTACCAGGATGGTAGCGAATTTCGCAATCATAGTCGTTTAGAAGTTCAACCCAACGTCGTTGCCTTATGTTAAGTTCCTTCTGATTGAAAATATGCTGGAGACTCTTGTGGTCAGTAAACACTACACACTTCGTACCGTACAGGTAGTGTCTCCAGATTTTGAGAGAAAAAACTACTGCACCCAATTCAAGATCATGAGTGGTGTAGTTCTTCTCGTGTACCTTTAACTGTCTTGATGCATAAGCTATGACTTTGTTTCTTTGCATAAGAACGCAGCCAAGACCTAAATTGGATGCATCAAAGTACACGACAAAATCGTCGTTGCCCTCAGGTAGAGATAAGATAGGTGCATTACAAAGCTTCTGTTTCAAGGTCTGGAAAGCTTCTTCCTGTTTGGATCCCCACTCAAAAGGTTCATTCTTCTGAGTTAAAGCAGTGAGAGGAACCGCAATCTTGGAGAAGTTTTCAATGAAACGGCGGTAATAACCCGCTAGACCAAGAAATGAACGAACCTCGGTAGGAGTAGTAGGCGTATCCCAATCCTTAATCGCACTGATTTTGGCGGGATCTACATGTATACCTTTTTCGTTAACGATGTGCCCCAAAAATTGAACTTCCTTAAGCCAGAATTCGCACTTGGAGAATTTGGCGAAAAGTTGTTCTTTCTTTAGGAGCTCCATTGTAAGACGGAGATGTTGCTCATGATCAGCTCGCGTCTTAGAATAAATCAAAATATCATCAATGAAAAAAATGATGAACTTGTCCAAATAAGGCTTACAAACCCTATTCATCAAGTCCATGAAAACAGCAGGAGCATTTGTTAAACCGAAAGGCATAACAGTAAACTCATAATGACCATATCTTGTACGGAAAGCTGTTTTGGGAATATCTTCTTCAAGCACTCGAAGTTGATGATACCCAGAACGCAGATCAATCTTTGAAAAGCAAGTAACGCCCTGTAGCTGATCAAAGAGATCATCAATGCGAGGTAGGGGATATCAATTTTTGATGGTAAGCTTGTTGAGCTCACGGTAATCGATACACATCCTGAAAGATCCATCTTTATTTTTCACGAATAGGACAGGAGCGCCCCAAGGTGAAAAGCTCGGACGAATGAATCCTTTATCAGAAAGCTCTTGAAGTTGCTTAGATAACTCTTGCATCTCAGAAGGTGCAAGAAGGTAAGAAGATTTAGCAATTGGATTTGCACTAGGTACCAGATCGATACGGAACTCAACTTGGCGTACAGGGGGTAAACCAGGTAATTCTTCATGAAATACCTCAGGGTAATCCCGAACAACAGGGATATCTTGGATAGTCTTACCCTTGCCTTTCTCCTCTACGATATGTGCCAAGAAAGTGACATAGTTCTTTCGTAGGTATTTTTGGGCTTGGGTACAAGACATGAGTTTAAGGCCACTAACAGGTTTCTCCCCATGAACTTCTAAGATCTCACCAGTCGGAAGCGGTATACGAACAATCTTCTCAAAACAAACCACCTCAGCATGGTACTTGGCTAACCAATCCATTCCCACTATTACATCAAAGCTCCCGAGTTGCATCGGCGTGAGGTCAATGGGAAAAAGATGGTTATTAAGGTTCAACTGGCAATTTCGAAGAACGGAATCAAGTACAACAGGTTCACCACTAGCTACTTCTACTGTCAAGGGCTTTCCTAGTTTTGTTCTAGTCATCGAAAGCAAAGGCTCAAAAGCTAAGGACACAAAACTCTTATCGGCACCCGAATAAAATAGAATAGAAGCAGGTTGGTTGTTAACGAGGAACGTACCATTCACCACTTCGTTATCTGTGCGTGCCTCGTTTGCATTCAGATTAAAAGCTCTACCATGAGCATGTGCCTGATTTGCATTTGCCAACCTAGGGAAGTTGTTCCTGTAGTGGGTCAGATCCCCATAGATGAAACATGAACCAGGCGGATAGTGAGGTCGAGCACGATTCTGGGTAGGGTTTTATGCTGGGTTTTGAGCTGCCTGATTTTGTTTCGGAGCAAAGCGGTAGGTGTTAGCAAGATGACCTGATTTACCACAGTTTGTGCAGATGCGGCACTACACTTGTGGTTGGTGGTGGCTGTTACACTTGTTGCAAAGAGGCGCATTGCCAGCGTACTGCCTTTTGGCAGCAGGTTGTGCAGCCTGATTAGGAGCTGCCTGTTGTGCTACCACAGTGAAATTCTTGGAAGCCTTACGCTTCCTCGATTTCTTTGAAGACTCGGCAGCCTTCTTACCCTTCTGCTTCTCACTCTTATCAGTCTGTTTCTTGTCACCTTTTCTGTGGAGTTTACCCTTTTTGACTTGAGAGTCTGTTAGGGTTGCAGCTAGCTCAATGGCCTGACGAACGGTAGTAGGGTTGCTGCCAGTAACGATATCCTGAACATAATCTGGCAAACCGTCTATGTACTTCTCAATAGCCTTATCCAAAGGCGTGACCATTGTCGAACAGAGCAAGCATAACTCTTCCTATCTATCAGTGTAAGCTCGGTGTTTACCACTGTCTTGCTTGAGGTCATAGAACTCATTTTCAAGTGCCCTCTGCTCGTGACGAGGGCAGAACTCTCTCATCATAAGAGCTCTGAGTTCCTCCCATGTCTGACCCAAAGCAACATCAGCACCTCGATCTCTCATTACCCCATTCCACCAGGTAAGAGCCCTCTTTTGGAATACACTCGAAACAAACTCGACCTTACGGTTATTCGGACACTGAACATGGCGAAAGGTGCTCTCAAGACTCTCAAACCACTGTAGGAGCCCAGTTGCTCCTTCAGAACCACTAAACTTGATTGGTTTAGCCGAGTTAAAACTTTTAAATTTGCATGGAGCAGGTGCATTATTGTTATTGTTGGCTTGGTTTATTTGAGTGATGAGATTCGGTAGCATAGCAGCCATCTGTTGTGCTATAATAGCCGCCAGTTCGGCATTGGGTTGTTGAACGTTACATCGAGGAGGAATTCTAAAATAGGAATCATGAGAGAAAACGAGTGAGACGATGTGATGAAAAATGAGATGCCAATAAAAATCGACAAAATGTAAGGATGGTGGTCATTTGTTCGTTACCACAAAGCAAACAAACGACACACAGTGACAAATCAAAGTAAATAGGTCATAATAATGTATTACCGAAGACATGCTTGCCTATAAGTGGACACTCACCCCAAGAGTTCCCAGGTAAGAGTGACTGGTCCGATACTGCGGATTTGTACGAACACTCTAGCCTTAGACAGAAAACTCAGGGTACAGGCATCCACCCTTCCAGTTTGCACGTGTTCACATTATTTAGACCCAAACTTTGACGAGATTTTGAAAATTTGGAAGGTACGAGACCAAAAGAAATCATCCAAGGATAGATGATTGATTTCAAAATCGTTTTGGAAATTTGGAGGGTTCAAAACCTTATAACAAATCATCTAAGAGTAGATGATGGATTTTCAAAAATCGTTTTGGAAAATTGCGTTCATGTTTTGGTAATCACCTAAGGATAGGTGACGTGTATTGTTTTAAGATCTAAACACAAGAAAACTTGTGTTAGGGTCCTAGAAAGTTATAGTCTAGGTCAAAGCATTACTAATAACCTAATTCCCTATAACCATTGGCTCTGATACCAACTCTTCTGTCACACCTCGACCGCGTAAAACAACAAACCGCGGCGGAAACATCGAGGAGTGGAGCGACAGAATTATTGTTTCAACAACCATGGTAATTAAAGTTTTGTATTATTGATTAAAGAGTATACATTGTCTTAGAATTTAACAAAAACATAACATAATTAACTGTCTTTTAAGTCACTAAGGCCCAAGTCTGCCTAAGTGTAGCACAAACATCATCTTGCATTAGCACCTGAAACACATGTGAAAATAGGTACATCAGCATAAAAATGCCTGTGAGATACATAGGTTTTGTTTATGCAGGATTCATGACTTGTAGTTAAAAGAAGTGTTTAACAAAAAGTAGTCATGAACCTTATAAAATGTTTTCTTTTATAAAATCATGTGAAAATCGATATGAAAATCAAATGATATAAAAGAAATATGCATGGTTAAATAAATAACCAAGTGGAAATGAATTTGTGTAAAATATGTGATTTGTAAAAAAAATGTTGTGTTTTTGTATAAAATGTATCATGTCTTTGTTCCTGTCAAAGTGGCTTAGATAACACTACTACGTGTAATATAATAAAATCACTTATATATAGGAAGTACCAGCGGCGTATCCACCATGCTTTTATCATATAACACATAGCTGTGACATCTGTGTAATTTTAATCCTTGTACTGTTCCGAACAACTTTGTATTTAATGAAATATGGTGTTTTAATTTCAATATTTGTTTAATTATTTGTGACATTAGTACGTTTTCAATCATTGTTCAATTCCGAACTCTCAAACTTGTACTTGAAGTGAAATCGGAAACCGTTACGTAAACGTAATCAATATTAACACGACGTACACTCCGGAACTGTGACATAAGCCAAACATACCCTAAATACCCTTTACATAACTTAGGAATAAGTTTCGAAGGATTCGGTATGGCAAAAACATGTTTGTTCGAACTTAAGAACTAATTACGACAAAACTGCGAAACGAACGTTGGTGACCGCCCGGATAATATTTAAATCCCAAAAAATATTCTGTTATGATTAAAATTTTATTTTTAATCATGTTCGTGTTGAAAAATAAATTAAAACGCTTAAAAACGCTATTTTTAAAGTTTAAGCGCGTACCGCGTGTTACTGCGTAATACAGTGCTTCTACTGCAAAACGCAGACAACGCAGCCAGTCTTGACAAACTGATATTTATTTCAGTAATAATTTGGCGAGTTTATTTTTATAGAATAATAAAAATAATTTAGAACGCCATAAACCGAGATTAAAACGCTAGATAAAATACCCGGTATCCAGTTAAACACCTGTTTTTAACCTACATATATCATTTATGTGTATTTTGTGCATATATATATATGTATATTTCGTGTATGTATGTATGTAGACATGTGCCCACCTTTTTCCTTCCATTTGACAAGTGTTGATGCATGCAATCTTTGTAAATCCTTCGTATCTTTATAAATCCTCCAAGATCACAAAACATATCAAAACAAATCTTCCTCTCTCTCTCTCTCTCTCCCCCATAACCGTACACACCACCACCACTCCCATTTCCAATTTTTCAACCTTGTTCTTGAAGATTAAACTCCATTCCAAGCTAGTTTCAAGTTGGTGTGAAGATCCAAATGAGTTTCCAAGGTGTTTTCAAGTGATTTCAAGCTCCATATCATCAAAATCTCATCAAAAACTCACTTGAATCTTGAAGGTATAAAGTTTATGTTTAAATCATACACTTGACTCTTGGTTGTTCTTGATGATTGGAAGTTTCTCTTGAATCTTGGATTTTTTCACAAACTTGAAATCTAAAAAGAAATGGGTTTGACACAAAATAAAAATGGAAGTATATCTGTGTATATGTAACCGTATGTATGTGTGTGGGTATGTATTTGAGATTTAGTTTGATTTTTGATAACTACTTGTTTAGGATGTTTGCTTGCATGAACAAGATTATGTGCAAATATGTTAGAGATATAAAGGAGTGATTGAATCATGAGTTATAATTTGAAATAATGTTAGTATTTTGACATGTAAATGGCCAAAAATTTGTTAGACATATTTGAGAATTTTTAAGTTGTTGCTTGTTCTTGAATGATAGTTAAGAATGCAAGTGTTTGATGATTTGTGCATGATATGATGAATGTTCAATTAAATCAGTAAGTAAACATGAATAAATTACATGTTTGATGCATTTAAATTCATATTAAATGATGATGATATGATAGTGTGCTTTAGACACTTGTACATAAGAATGCATGTTGATTTAAAGCTCAAGAAATGATAAAAAAATGATTGTATGACAAAAATGCTTTAGAACAGATTATAAACACTAAAAATAACATTATTTGGTATATTATAATGGCATGAGACTTTGTCATAGGTTTGATAGCTTTGCATGTTGTACATATAGCTTAGAAAATAGTAAAATATGTGAAATTTGCATGATTTATGTGCTTTATGTGAGACCTGCACTATCATGAGTATAACCACTATTTTATTCAGTAAATAACATGGGTTATGTTAAAATATCAAGTCGTTACGATTTGGGATGGTTAGGGTAACGTTTGATGTAAAACTATGCGGTAAAACGGTTAAAAATCAGCTTTTCGGAGGATTTTTATAAAACTGTTTTAGATCAATAACCAAACTGATATTTTTGATATAAAAATAAGTATTCTAACTTATATTAAGTTTACTTGGTGTTTGGTTAGTCATACGTGACTTCCGACGCCCAAAAACGTTACCGAATCGCTAAAATACGTGTTTTTCAATGTACACTAGAACGGGTTGTTCATGGGTAAATTTTATGTGTTACAAGATGTTATGTGATTTATAATATGTGTATGATGACATGTTTATAGTTGACAAGATTATGTGTATTACGATATTTATTTTATGTCACAATAAGTATATATATTACGACGCGCAAATCGTAGATATATTGCTTATAACATGATGAGGGTCACCAATAAAATCGTTCAAGTCGCAAAGTTCTTAAAATATATATATATATATATTCACACCAACATAATAAAAAATAATAACTTTTCGAGAAAATCTTGAAGTTATGTGAAAATTCTAAGTATCAGAGAAACTTAGGTATTTTTGTTAGTTTTTGATTATTAAATCGTTCTTTTTTAATTTAGGACGAATAAACAATTTGAGGGATTGTGTTAACATATAAAAACGCACCAAAGGTGAGTACATAGTTCCCCTATTTTACGTTTTCAAATGTTTTGTGGTGAAGCATATGTGCATAACTCTACTTTTCGTTTTCATGACATTATACATATTTTATTACATATTACATATAATACATTATTTCAAAGACATTTTATTGGCATATTGACTTAGTATGCCTAATTCATGGTTTTACAAAGACATTTCTCATGACATGCTTACATTGAAAAGGACATTTGGTATGTTTAACGGGTTAGTAGTACATTCATTAACATTGATCACGCCGCTCGGTAGTATGTAATAGCGCTATAGGACTTGACAAATCCCGTTCCCGCTTTCTAGGAATTTCGGAAGGGGAATGACAGAATCCGAATACATTTTTGATAAACCTTGATCCTGATAAGGGTTTATCCGACAGTCTCAAGGCTTGAGTCTATGCGATAGACAAACCACATAAATGTTCATATCGATAAAAGCAATGGTTTTCAAAACATAACTTTGGATTTTAACTTTTGGTTATTCAAAGACCTTGTTTTGTACATGACATTTGACATTGGACATTGACATTTAAACAAGACATTATTTCATGGTTATTAATAAGTGATTTAAGTAACGAGACGTGTGTAATATGATAAAAGCATGGTGGATGCGCCGCTGGTACTTCCTATATATAAGTGCTTTTATTGTATTGCATATCGTGGCGTTATCTAAACCACTTCAACAAAGACAAGGCATGACATATTTTATACATATTATTTTCATTTGGTTATTCACTTAACCTTTCATCATTCTTTTATATCATTTGATTTTTCATATGATTTTATAAAAGAAAATATTTTATAAGGTTCATGACTACTTTTCATTAAACATTTCTTTTAACATTCAAAGTCATGAATCTTCAACACTAAACCTATGTTACTCACATGCATTTTTATCCTGGCGTATTTACTTTCATATATGTTTCAGGAGCGAATATTGGATGTGAGCAAGCTACACTTAGGGCGATTTGGGCCTTAGCAATCTAAAATCAAGAAAGTTATCATCTTTTATGTTATGTGTTTTGTTTGAACTAAGACAATGTAATAATTTAAGCTTGTAAAACTTAACTTTAATTATCATGTGTTTTGAAACAATAATTCTGCCACACTACTCCCCGACGATTCCACCGCGGTTTGTTGGTTTACGCGGTCGGGGTGTGACAGAAGAGTTGGTATCAGAGCTTACGGTTATAGGTAATTAGGTTATTAGTAAATTTTTGACCTAGACTATAACCTTTCTAGGACCCTAACACAAGTTACCTCGTGTTTAGATCTTAAAACAATACCATCACCTATCCTTAGGTGATTACCAAAACAAGTACACAAATCTCAATTCCATTTGAAAATCAATCATCTATCCTTAGATGATTTGTTTTTAGGCTTCACGCCTTTAAAGTTTTCAAATCTCGTCAAAGTTTGGGTTTAATAATGTGAACACGTGCAATCTGGAAGGGTGGGTGCCTGTACCCTGAGTTTTCTGTCTAAGGCTAGAGTGTTCGTACAAATCCATATAATCGGACCAGTCACTCTTACCTGGGAACTCTTGGGGTGAGTGTCCACTTATAGGCTAAAGCATGTCTTCGTTATGCATTATATAGACCTATTTACTTTGATTAGTCACTGTGTGTTGTTTGTTTGTTTTAAGTAATGGACAAATGACCACCTTCCTTTGTTTTGTCGATATTTTCAATACTCCTTTTGATTGTCTTATGTCAATCTCACACATTTCCTTGTGTTCCTTTTCTTTTAGATGCCTCCTCGATGTGATCAAACTCAAGACGCCACAATGGCAGCCTTGATCGCTCAGCAAATTGCTGCTGTACTCCCGAACCTAGTAACTCAGTTAAACCAAGCAAACAACAATAACAACGTACTTGTTCCATGCAACTTTAAGACTTTCAATTCGGCTAAACCGCTTCAGTTTTCTAGGTCAGAAGGAGCAACTGGGCTCCTACAGTGGTTCGAGAGTCTTGATAGTACGTTTCGTCACGTTCGATGCCCGAATGAGCGAAAGGTTGAGTTCGCGTAAAGTGTGTTTCAGAAAAGGGCGCTTACATGGTGGAATGGTGTGATGAGAGACAGAGGTGCCGACGTGGCAATGGCTCAAACTTGGGAAGAGCTTCGAGCTTTTATGATGAAGGAATTTTGTCCTCGTCATGAACTGCGGGCACTGGAAAACGAATTCCACGATCGCAAGCAAGATAGTAAAGAGCACCGTGCCTACACAGACCGATACGAAGAACTGAGCCTGCTGTGTCCCACCATGGTCACGCCTTTGGACAAGGCGATTGAGAAGTACATAGATGGTCTTCCTGATCCCGTTTAGGATATTGTCACCGGTAGCAACCCTACCACGGTGAGACAAGCCATTGAGCTAGCTGCGACCTTGACTGAGTCTCAAGTCAAGAAGGGTAAACTCCACCGCAAGGGTGACAAGAAACCATCTGAAAAGACAGAGAAGGAGGGAAAGAAAGCTGAAACCTCGAAGAAATCTAGGAAGCGTAAGGCTTCCAAGAACTTTGCCGTTGTTGCACAGACCAATCAAGCTGCTCCTACCCAGCCAACACAACCACCTGCCAAGAAACAGTATGTTGGTACTGCACCTCTTTGTAACAAGTGCAATTGTCATCATCAACCACATCTTCAGTGTCGTCTTTGCAACAACTGTGGAAGATATGGCCATTTGGCTAACACATGTCGCTCTCCTCCTGCTCCGAATCAAGCGGCACAAAACCCTGCCCAAGAGCCAGCAAATCCTGCATGACCTCCTTTTTAGCCTGGGTCTTGCTACAATTGTGGAGATTTGACTCACTACAGGAACAAGTGCCCGAAGTTAGCTAATGCGAACCCGGCTCGTGGACGAGCATACAACATCAATGCCAATGAAGCGCGTGCCGATAATGAGGTGGTGAACGGTATGTTCTATGTTAACAACCAACTTGCTTCTATTCTTTTTGATTCGGGTGCTGACAAGAGTTTTGTATCCCTAGCCTTTGAACCATTGCTTGCAAAGCCTAGAACAAAACTAGGAAAACCCTTGACATTAGAGTTAGCCAGTGGTGAATCCCTTGTACTCGATTCCGTCATTCGAAATTGTCAGTTGAACCTCAACGATCATCTTTTTCCCATTGATCTCACGCCAATGCAACTAGGGAGTTTCGACGTTATAGTAGGGATGGATTGGTTGACCAAATACCGTGCAGAGGTGGTTTGTTTTGACAAGATTGTTCGTGTGCCTCTTTTGTCTGGTGAAACCTTAGAGGTTCATGGAGAAAAAACCCGCTAGTAGCCTTAAACTGATGACAAGCACCCAAGCCTAGAGATACCTAAGAAAGAATTATCTGGCTTTCTTGGCACGTGTCATAGAAGAGAAAGACAAGGGTAAAACTTTTCAAGACATCCCTGTCGTTCGGGAGTATCCTGAGGTTTTTCCTGAAGACTTACCTGGTTTACCCCCAGCGTGTCAAATCGAGTTCCGTATTGACCTTGTACCTGGTGCTAACCCGATTGCTAAATCTCCATACCGTCTTACACCATCTGAGATGCAAGAGTTGTTGAAGCAGCTGCAGGAGTTATCAGACAAAGGATTTATTCGTCCGAGCTTTTCCCCTTGGGGCGCTCCTGTCCTATTTGTAAAGAAGAAGGATGGATCATTCCGAATGTGTATCGATTACCGTGAGCTTAACAAACTCACCATCAAAAATTGATATCCCCTACCTCGCATTGATGATCTCTTTGATCAGCTTCAGGGTGCTACCTGCTTTTTGAAGATTGATCTACGTTCTGGGTATCATCAGCTTCGCGTATCCGAAGAAGATATTCCCAAGACTGCTTTCCGCACACGATACGGCCACTATGAGTTTACTGTTATGCCTTTCGGTTTAACGAATGCTCCTGCCGTCTTCATGGACTTAATGAATAGGGGTTGTAAGCCTTATTTAGATAAGTTCATCATCGTCTTCATTGATGACATCTTGATTTATTCCTGTTGATGCATTAATGTCTATCGCCTTCGTCAATTCAAACCGTAGCTGAAACTGTAGAAATCTAGGATTTTATTGTAATATTTAGATAAAAGGCAAGGTGGCAATCTTGTAATTAATTAAAAGTTTCATTAAAAAGCCTTGGCCTATAAATAGGGAGTAATAGTGTTAGTGTTAAGACTTTTGGCTCATTTGTGACTTTGGGGAAAATCTTGTAGAGAGAGAAAGTCTAGAGAGAGAAAACTCTCTCAAGTGATTGTACACGTTATTTTTCAATAGAATCAAGGTTCTAGTACGTTATTGTGTGTTCGGTCACGTACGTTCACGGATTCCGCACGTCGAACGTTCGTTACGCAATCGAACGGTGTCAAAACCGGTCCTACAAGTGGTATCAGAGCTAGGAGCTCGATTGCGCTGACCAAATAAATAAATTCGTACCAGAATTCAGCGATTTCAGATCTGTTTTTCGTTAAATTCTTCATATTCTACTACTTTTTCATGTTTTTAACGGTTTTTCATCAAATTGAACGGGATTTTTCGGTCCAAATCTGCTGATTTTTTAGTATGTTGTGCGAAAATATTTGAATTACAATCCTACCAAGTTTTAGAATCTAATTCTTAGTCATTTAGGAGAAATTCAAGTTTTTAGGTCCGATTTTGGTTGAATCAACAAGATTTCGCTTGAGATATCTGATGGATTTCGCTTGAAGAAGGGGTGTTATTTGAAGCGAAATACATACTTTAGCTTGAAAACGTACATATAATCAGATTCCGCTTGAAAATTACTTGGAACTAAGAGATTTCGCTTGAAACTCATCGTTGATTCCTCCTAAAACTTTAAAACTTGATCACGTGTTTAATATTCATCGGACAAATTGTTGTCAGACATTGAGAATTTAAAAAGTGTTGTTAAGTTTGCATGTGTGATCATAGATTGTCGGATGTTGCAGGTTATCTGATTAAAAGACGTTAAGTCTAATAAGTTGGTCAAATGAGAATAGAGTAAATATATGTTGTCGGTTTAGTGGTTTAAGTAAAAATTGAATTGTTGTATCTGATAATGTCGGCTCAGTGGGATTTGCGGTCCATTCAGATTCTAGTATTATTAATGATTGACAGGATATATTGTTTGAACATCAAGTTCAGGCCACGTGTAATCTGAATTGAAATTGATTGTCGTTGATCAATTAAAATCCAAGGATCAAAGAACTGTTTAAAGAGGTTGTCGGCTTGTTACATCTCTCAGTTCAATAATAGAATTTTGTCGAGTTTAGTGAATTTGTTGATCAAATTAAATCAAGTGTAAAAGTTTACGGTTCAATCAGTGAAGGATAAATTGAATCCATTTCGATACGATCAAGTTCATTCATTTAGTGATTTCATCCGAACAACATTGAATCGAATCCTCAAATCTTTGACACGAGTCTTAGATTGGTTTCATCAACACACTGTTACATATTCAATCTGTTTTGAATTGATCGTTTATTTGTTTGTTTCCAGGTAATCCGAGGTGATTTGTCAAGCATCGGATACATGCACGAACGAATCTTCACCCGATCTGTTGTCACCGGTTTATCAGATATTCATCTGATTCATTTGTTTTGAAAAAGAGATTGAACGGATTTTAGAGTGTGTGAATTCTCGTATCATTCGAAAATCTGTTTTCGTGAATCTTTCATACCGAAACATGGATTCTGAAATTTATATTGCACTGAACAAGTTTGATAATTTTACAGGTATCAAGGGAGAGTCTACAAAAGAATTGATTGATCGATACTGTCATTTAGTTCTAGAGATGGGGAGATTGGGGATAACCAAGGCTAATAAGGAGTGGGTTGATAAGTTGGTAAATGTTTTACCGGGTGATATGTGGAGAACGTATTTGTTAGATTTGAAGGAGATATATTTAGACGTGACTTTGAGCATGTTTATCGAGAAGATTGAAGCTCAAGAACTTGAACTTCAAAAGATTAGAAAAATGAACTCTGTTGATGAAAAATTCGAACCTGAGAAAAATGTTCAAGTGGTAGAGAAGCAGGTTAAAGAAATTTCAGCTATCAAGGTTGAGAAGAAAGCTGAAGTTGAAATGATGTCCGAAAAATGTTTAAACTGTGAAAAATCTGAATCAGACAATACCAAACTCTTGAAGGATTTGGAGAGTTTGACATTGGAAATAAAAAATTTGAAGGATGAGAAGAAATCTGATGATAAACAGATTCTTGAAATACAAGAAAATTTTGAGAATTTGAAATCTGAAAATGTCAAACTGTTGAGTGGTTTGGACAGTTTGATATTGGAAAACAAAATCTTGAAAGAAAAAGAAAAGGATTTTGAAAATGAAAAATTGAAAATTGAGAAAGATTTTCAAAGTCAAATAAAGATTCTTGAAGATGGGAGATCTATTTTTAGTAAAAATAATATTGAAAAACAAAAAGTAATTAATTCTCATCTTCAGACAATTATTCGACTTGAAAAAGAAGCTGAAAAAACTTGGATTAAAATCAAAGAGCTTGAAGAGAAATTGAAAGGTTTTGAGACTTCGTCATCAACACCAGATTATTCATGTCCAAAACCGATCAATTCTGTTCCAATAAGTGACAATGTCACAACCTTTGACAAAGTCAAAGTTGAAGATTGTGATGAGAAAACTGATGATGAAATTGAGAAAAGAAAAATATTTTTAAAATTAAATGAAATATTTCAAGAAACCGTTCTACATTCTACTGAGAAAGGTGAATGCTCAACGCAAAAACCTGTAAAGAAGAATGTGGAACAAAAACAAAAGGATAAAAAGCTGAAAAATCTTCAAAAAGAAAATAAAAGCTCATCAGTTCAATCATCCAATCATGATAAAAAACCACAAAAAATTGAAAATCAAAACTCACAAAAAGTTGGTAATAAGTGGTGCAGGTTTGACCACAGTGCTCAAGCGTCAAATCAAGCTTATAGGAGAAGTCGTGAGTACTACAAATCAAATCAGTGTTATGATTTGAGTGTTTGGATTGATAGTGGAGAATGGTACGATAACAGAATGTGCTACAATTGTGGTTTTAGAGGACACATTGCTGTTAACTGCCAAAGTTGGAGGTTTGAGACGAGAAGATGTTTTAAATGCCAAATCAAAGGTCACATTGCCAGATATTGCCCAATGAGATCAATGGGAAGATCGAGGGCTGAATCTCAGAAAAAGATGAAGAAATCAGTCAAGGTCGAAGAAAAGCCCAAAGCATAGAAAAAACAAGAAGTGAAAGAACCGAAAGTGAAACTCTCACAAGGGCAGAAAGATCGATTGAGAAAGAAAAGGAAGAAAGCACGAGAGTATCTCGAAAGGATTTTGTCCTCGGGTACAACAAATAAGAGTGCTGATGAATCGCTTCACTCGACAACAAAGTCAAGTAAACCGAATTCTTCAGATGCAAATCTGAGGACAAAAGAGGAAATAAAGAAGGTTGAAGTGGTTAGCGATGAATTTGTTTCTTCGGAAACAAAGGAGCTACGTGTTGGCGATGAATCTGACTCGTCAAAGTCAGAAGAGCCACAAGTTGAGCTAAAAATTGAAACGTCAGTTCCGCCAATGGATGAAATAAACTTTCCACCATTGCGAGCTGAAAATTATAAACAAAAAGTTGACGAAGTTGAAATTTCAAATCAATTTTTTTCTGAAAAGAAAGATTTTGATGTTGGAAAAGTCTTTAACCCCAATGTTCTAAACATTTTTGGAAAAATGGTTGATGGAAAAGTAAAAGGGGTAAAGGAATTTTATGAATCAAAGAGGAAAACTGATACAACGAGTAAAAATAACTCGGATGCACCCAAGGCTGGTCAGGCTTGGGTACCTACATTCTTTGCTTAAAATCCTGACTTGCCGGAACTCCCAGGTTGGTAATTGGGGAGTAGGAATTGGCATCTTTCTTGAGAAATTCACAGGTTGGTAACTGTGATATTTCGACTTACAAGTGGTTAATCAAGGATATTAAGTTGTACTTGATTTAACTATTTTACAAGTGGTATGTTTGTTGGAAATTGTTTTTGTGATAAACCTACAAGTGGTCGAAAACGATGTGATGAAACCCCATAAACTAATTTTCCGGAAAAACCATTTTGATTAAAACAAACTTAAGTGTTTTGAAATCTTTATGGGAAAATAGTTTGTTGTCAGGGGGAGTTCTGATTGTTTATGCCAAGTGGATGGAGAATTGAAGCGATTCGATATTATGTTGTCACTTTATCTGTATAGTTTGTTTTCAAATTTTCTCAGAAAATCAAAATTGAAACATATTTTGATTTTAGGGGGAGAAAAATTTTAAAAAAATTAGAAAATTTGAAAATGCCAAAAACATTGAAAAAATTCAAAATGAGTTTTGTTGTAAAAAAGAGGAAATGATAGTAAATCAGTTGGACTATCACAGCATGCTAAAGATATGAAATGTCAAATGTGATAAACGGTCTCACTAAAGATGTGACGATAGGCTCAGCTAGACTAGTAGATTTGCGATAACAATACAAATTTAAATGAAAAAGCCTAGTTCTAGTGGGAAACATGGTTGAAAGCATAGTACTTAGTTTTGTCCTTCGTGATTGTGTACCTACTCAGTAATCGCTGAATGCCAAAAAGCATAAAACTGGTTAAGTTTGTGAATTTTCACTACTTTGCTGAAAAGTCACTGTGATTGTGCATTTCATTTTGCAAAGACTTAAACTTGTTTTATTTCTTTATTTTGTTTAAGCATCGGACATCCTCTGCGTATACGTGAGTATCGACCTGGATGTTGTTGCCTAAACGTTCTGCTTTATTTTCTTTGGTGTTTCGTTTAAGCTTTGGATCACCTCTGCGTATACGGAAGTATCGACCTGGTGGTTAAAGCCTAAACAACTTCAACTTATTTTATTTTTCTTATTTTGTTTAAACATTGGACTTTCTCTGCGTATACGGGAGTATCGACCTGATTGTTAATGTTTAAACATTCTGCGTTGTTTTCGCACATATCACAGTTGATGAAAGTTTAAAGGCATTACTCGAGTTAGTGTATTGCATGATGAGGGGATATGCTGAGATCCTGGGGTCCATAAGAATTTAGTGCAAAATTAATATACCCTAACGTATCGGTAAGCATTTCGAAAGTTTTTAAATTGAGCTTAAGAGGACAATTATATCGTCAATCAACGTGAATCGTTTAGAACTTAAAATGATTAAAGCTTAACGGTGCTAGTGATTTGTCTCATAAACTGATATGATCCTCATACACAAACTCACAAAAATATGTCTGTATATAGTTTATTTTCAAAAATTCAAAAAGATTTTAGTGTGTTTTAGCATAAATTTTGAAAAATCCAAAAAGATTTTTGACAACTGATGTTGGAAAGCTGATATTCAAAATCTCAAAGGCTAAACAAGATGAAAAATTGGTTTGGTTAAGATGATGAGAAGTTGGAAGATAATCCTCAAATGTTTAGATGATTCATTAATTTGAATCACAATATTGTGTGTTATATGTTTGAGAATTTTGAGTGAATTCTTTTAGAGTCAAAATTATTTTGTCTTACGAGAGGTTGAGATGTGTAGGTTTCTGATTCTGTTGCTACGGAAAGCCAGGCGTCGATCCTAAAAGCACGGAAGCTTGACGAAAGGGGGAGCCTGAAGAGACTACCGAAAGGGGGAGCTGCAGCTGAAGATAGATCCACCGGGATTCTGTTCGAGCAAGAGGGAGTCTGTGTTTGCTGAAGACGTTAAATCTTAAAGAAGACTCAAGAGAGAGAGAAAGACAAGTCGCTACGAGTTTAACTACGGATTGACTGCGGCAATATCCAAGGGGGAGTTTGTTGATGCATTAATGTCTATCGCCTTCGTCAATTCAAACCGTAGCTGAAACTGTAGAAATCTAGGATTTTATTGTAATATTTAGATAAAAGTCAAGGTGGCAATCTTGTAATTAATGAAAAGTTTCATTAAAAAGCCTTGTCCTATAAATAGGGAGTAATAGTGTTAGTGTTAAGACTTTTGGCTCATTTGTGACTTTGGGGAAAATCTCGTAGAGAGAGAAAGTCTAGAGAGAGAAAACTCTCTCAAGTGATTGTACACGTCATTTTTCAATAGAATCAAGGTTCTAGTACGTTATTGTGTGTTCGGTCACGTACATTCACGGATTCTGCACGTCGAACGTTCGTTACGCAATCGAACGGTGTCAAAACCGGTCCTATAATTCCAAGACACGAGCTGACCACGAACAACATCTCCGTCTAATAATGGAACTCCTAAAGAAGGAACAACTTTTCGCTAAATTCTCCAAGTGTGAATTTTGGCTTAGGGAAGTTCAATTTTTGGGACATATTGTTAACGAACAAGATATACATGTAGATCCCGCCAAAATCAGTGTGATTAAGGATTGGAATACACCAACTACTCCTACCGAGGTTCTTTCATTTCTGGGTCTCGCGGGTTATTACCGCCGCTTTATTACAAACTTCTCCAAAATTGCGGTTCCTCTCACAGCCTTAACTCAAAAGAATAAACCTTTTGAGTGGGGACCCAAACAAGAAGAAGCTTTTCAGACCTTGAAACATAAACTCTGCGACGCTCCTGTGTTGTCTTTACCTGAGGGAAACGACGACTTTTTCGTATATTGTGACGCATCTAATCTAGGCCTTGGTTGTGTTCTCATGCAAAGGAACAAAGTCATAGTCTATGCGTCAAGACAATTGAAAATCCATGAGAAAAACTACACAACTCATGATCTTGAGTTGGGCGCTGTGGTTTTTGCTCTCAAGATTTTGAGACACTACCTTTACGGAACAAAATGTGTGGTTTTCATAGACCACAAAAGTCTCCAACACATCTTCAATCAGAAAGAACTAAACATGAGGCAACGACGTTGGGTAGAACTTCTAAATGACTACGACTGCAAGATTCGCTACCATCCTGGGAAGGCGAATGTCGTAGCCGATGCGCTAAGTCGTAAGGAACATGTCAAGCTTCACTGTGTTCAAGTTCGATCTGATATTCAAACCCACATTTCTCAAGCTCAACGTACTTGTGTTTCACAGAACTTGATGGGCAAGGAATTACCATATCATCTTACGCCTCACCTTGAACTGAAGGACGATGGGTTATATTATTTCATGGACCGTTTGTGGGTTCCAATTCAAGACAATCTCCGCACCTTATTGATGAATGAATCTCACAAGTCTCGTTATTCAATACATCCTGGTGCAGACAAAGTGTGTAAGGATATTCGAACCCAGTTTTAGTGACCGGGAATGAAGAAAGACATTGCCTTATACGTATCAAAATGCCTTACTTGTCTGAAGGTTAAGACACTACCTTTACGGAACAAAATGTGTGGTTTTCATAGACCACAAAAGTCTCCAACACATCTTCAATCAGAAAGAACTAAACATGAGGCAACGACGTTGGGTAGAACTTCTAAATGACTACGACTGCAAGATTCGCTACCATCCTGGGAAGGCGAATGTCGTAGCCGATGCGCTAAGTCGTAAGGAACATGTCAAGCTTCACTGTGTTCAAGTTCGATCTGATATTCAAACCCGCATTTCTCAAGCTCAACGTACTTGTGTTTCACAGAACTTGATGGGTAAGGAATTACCATATCATCTTACGCCTCACCTTGAACTGAAGGACGATGGGTTATATTATTTCATGGACCGTTTGTGGGTTCCAATTCAAGACAATCTCCGCACCTTATTGATGAATGAATCTCACAAGTCTCGTTATTCAATACATCCTGGTGCAGACAAAATGTGTAAGGATATTCGAACCCAGTTTTGGTGACCGGGAATGAAGAAAGACATTGCCTTATACGTATCAAAATGCCTTACTTGTCTGAAGGTTAAGGCAAAACATCAACATCCCTCTGGATTATTGGAACAACCAGAGATACCGGTTTGGAAATGGGAAAACATTGCCATGGATCTCATTACCAAACTACCGCGCACTAATAGAGGTCATGATGCCATTTGGGTAGTAGTTGATCGTTTGACAAAATCTGCACACTTCTTGCCAATCCGTGAGGATCTCTCTGCTGAAAAGCTTGCCAAGATCTATGTAGATGAGATTGTATCCCGACATGGTGTTCCTTTGAACATCATATCAGACCGAGATGCTCGATTCTCATCTCACTTTTGGAGAACCATGCAATCTGCTATGGGAACCCAACTCAATTTGAGCACAGCTTATCATCCTCAAACGGATGGACAATCTGAAAGAACAATCCAGACATTGGAGGATATGCTTAGAGCTTGTGTGATCGATTTAGTGGTAGTTGAGATTCGCATCTTCCATTGATCGAATTCTCCTACAATAATAGTTATCACTCCAGCATCAACATGGCTCCTTTCGAAGCTTTATACGGTCGAAAATGTCATTCGCCGGTCTGCTGGAATGAGATTGGTGAAGCTCAGCTCACTGGACCTGAACTCATTCTAAAGACTACAGACAAAGTCAAGAAAATTCGTGACAACCTCTTAACAGCTAGAACCCGTCAAAAGAGTTACGCGGATAGACGATAGACCAAGTCGGTGATCTCGTCCTACTCAAGGTATCTCCTTGGAAATGTGTAATCAGATTTGGGAAGAAAGGAAAACTTTCACCACGATATGTTGGACTATTCAAGATCGTTGGAAGAATCGGAAAAGTAGCCTACAGACTTGAGCTGCCTCATGTTATTAAGGAAAATAATTTAAAGATGTGTGGCATATTAGAGTCTCATGTTCAAGTTGATAAGTTGATGGATGTGTATAGCAAACTTTGCAAGGAATGGGATTGGTTGTCGAATGGAAACTTGTGTCATAAAGGCACAAGAATCATCGTTGGTTGGAACCCCAGGGATGTGGATGTTATGCTCTTATCTGCTACGGATCAAGTCATGCATCTTCAACTTGTCTTTAAAGGTTTGAAGAAGGCTATGTTTTGTTCTATGGTATATGCTAGTAATGATTATAAGGAGAGAAGAGAGCTATGGAAGTCGCTGAATAGGCACAAGTGTTTTGTTAATGACAAACCTTGGGCTATTATGGGGGACTTTAATGCGATTCTTGAGCTTGGTGATACTCATTTGGGAGCTTCAGGTATTTCGGTTAGTATGATGGAATTTAAAGAGTGTGTGTTGAACATTGAGGTTTTTGATGTTAAAAGTTCAGGTTTGCACTTTACTTGGAATCAAAAACCTAAACATGGTATAGGGATTATGAGAAAGATTGACAGAATCATGGCTAATTGTCACTTCACGGATGTGTTTCCTAATGCGTTCGCGGTCTTTCAACCTCATCGCGTGTCGGATCATTCGGCTTGTGTTTTAAAGTTACCGGAAGTCTTGAGACGCAAGCATAAACCGTTCAAGTTCCCTAATTTTCTTACTCACAAGGCTGAATTTTTAAATCTTGTAAAGGATGGATGGGATGCTCACTTTGATGGGGTTCCTATGTTTAGAGTGGTGAAAAAGCTAAGAAGTTTAAAGCATCCAATAAGGTCTCTTCTCCGTCAATAGGGGAACCTGCATGAGCGTGTGGCAAGTATCAGGAAGGAGCTAGATGACCTTCAAAGCAAAGTGGATAAGGATCCGGATAATTATTCGCTTCGGAACTTGGCGGCAGAATGTCAGAAAAAATTCATGGAGGTTAGTTTAGATGAAGAACGGTTCTTAAAACAAAAGGCGAAACAAAAATGGCTTCAAGTTGGGGATGCTAACACGAAATTTTTCCATAATATGGTTAAGAGCAAGAATCACATTTCTCAAATTCAATTTATTAAAGATGCTAATGGAAAAGAATTTGAAGGTATTGAGGTGGCTAACGTTCTCGTGGATCACTACAAAGCTTTTCTAGGAATAAAAGGTAATGTCACCAAATATCCAAATAGTCTTTGTTTTCCTAGACGTATTAGTGTTGCAAAGGCTGATTTCATGATTCGTGATGTTACTGATGATGAAATAAAGTCTGCTTTCTTTGATGTCGGGGATGACAAAGCTCCGGGCCCTGATGGATATTCGTCAGCTTTCTTTAAAAAATCATGGCAGATTATTGGCGAGGAGGTGACTTTTGCTATCAAAGACATCTTTACAAGTGGCCGATTATTACAAGAAATCAATCATACTTTTTTGGCGCTGATTCCTAAGGTGAACACTCCAACATATGTGACTGATTACCGCCCTATCTCTTGTTGTAATGTTATTTACAAAGCTATTAGTAATATTCTCACTAATAGACTGCTTGAGGGGATTAATGATGTTGTTAGCATAAATCAGTCAGCTTTTATTCCTGGGCGTAGAATTTCGGACAACATCCTGTTAACACAGGAATTGCTCCATAATTATCATAGAAATTCGGGTCCTCCAAGGTGTGCATTCAAAGTAGATATACAAAAGGCATATGATACTGTGGATTGGGATTTCCTTCGTGCAACGCTTTTGGGTTTTGGTTTTCATGATACGATGGTGAATTGGGTTATGAGTTGTGTGACTTCAACTTCTTACTCGATCAGCATTAATGGAGAGATTCATGGTTATTTTAAGGGTCAAAGGGGGTTAAGACAAGGTGACCCCATATCTCCATATTTGTTCACGCTAGTCATGGAGGTCCTCACTTCCATTCTTCAGCATGCGGCCGCTACTCATACTAATTTTCGGTTTCATAATAATTGTAAGAGGCAAAAAATCATCAACTTGTGTTTCGCTGACGACTTGTTTTTGTTTGCCAGAGCTGACAATGACTCGGTAAAAATCATCATGGACTCGTTAAATAGTTTTAGAGACATGTCTGGGCTCGTTCCTAGCTTGAGCAAAAGCACTTCTTTCTTTGGTAATGTTCCGGCTCGAGTGAAGACTCGGATTTTGTCCTTAGTTCCGTTTCCGGAAGGATCGTTGCCAATTAAGTATCTTGGAGTGCCGCTGATTGCTTCTAGACTGCTTAAAAGTGATTGCAAAGTTTTGGTTGAGAGGATTTCTAAAAGGCTTTTAGATTGGAAGACGAAATTTCTCTCATTTGCAGGGAGACTTCAGCTGGTTAATTCTGTCTTAGCTGCTATGTATTCTTATTGGGTAGCCGTTTTCTGTCTCCCAGTCAGTATCATCAACAACATAGAGAGGATTATGAAGGATTTCCTATGGAATCAAGGTTCTTCGGGTTCGAAAAGAGCGAAGGTGGCGTGGAAGGATGTTTGCCTCCCAAAGTCCGAAGGGGGTCTGGGTATTAGGAAGGTTTCGGATGTCAACAAGTCTTTAATGACTTTTCATATCTATAGTATTGTCTCGGGTAGGAAGTCGTTGTGGGTAGAGTGGATTCAGGCTCATCGGCTTCGAGGTAGGAGTTTTTGGGATATTAAGGTGCCTCAAAGCTCAACATGGGGTTGGCGGAAACTTCTGTCTTTCAGGGGCTCGGTCCGCAAATTTTTTTGGAAGCAAATTGGTAATGGTGAATCTACGTCCTTATGGCATGATACTTGGTGCAATCATTGTCCGCTCAGTCGTTATGTTTCTCCCAGAAATATGTCTCAACATGGGTTATCGATTTATTCAAAAGTAGCTGAGGTTGTTCATAATGGCATTTGGATTTAGCCCGATGCTTGGCGGGATTTTTTTCCGGTTTTATTCCAACTGAATCATATTAATCTCATTCCTAATAAACAAGATGTTACGCTATGGAGAACCGATGGTGGTAAACTGATGCCGTTTTCTTCTAAGCTGGTATGGGAATCAACTCGTTCTCGAGGACATGAAGTGGTATGGTCAAAGTTTGTTTGGTCGGGTTGTAATATTCCTAGACATTCTTTTCATTGCTGGTTGATCTTTAGAAGGAAATTATGGACACAAGATCGAATTCAGAAATGGAATTACATCACTAGTGGCTCTATGAACATGATGTGTTGTTTATTGTGTCAACGAGAGCTGGAGTCTCATGAGCATATGTTTTTTCAATGTTCTTATTCTTCCTCAGTTTTGAATGCTATCAAGGAGAAGTCTACTATGAAGATGATGCCTAACAAGTGGGTCGACATCATGGGATGGCTGCTGCCGAAAGCGACTTCCAGGTCTCTAAACTCGGTTATTGCTAAACTCATCATCAAGGCGACTGCTTATTTTGTATGGCAAGAAAGAAACTACAGGTTCTTCAACAATCAATTAAGACCGCCTGAAGTGCTAACAAACATCATTATTAACACTGTGAGGTTGAAGTTATTATCATTCAAGTATAAGGATAAGCCGCATGTGAGGAAAATCTTGGAAGATTGGAAGTTGAGTTCAGTAGAGATCTTCGAAGAGACCTGATTGTATTAGTGTCTAGAGGGTTTATGCTTAGTTTTGGCTTGTTTGCTTGTTTTACTCTTATGTGGCATGTCATGTAAGAGAACTGGTGTAGGTTTTTCTACTCCACTTGTACGTATTTGTTTTTGTTTGGAATGAAATCACCGAGGTAAAACCCTTTACCCAAAAAAGACTTGAGTTGCCTCCTGAACTTGGAAATGTTCATCCAACTTTCCACGTGTCCAACCTGAAAAAGTGTTTGGCTGATGAAAACCTCCACATCCCCTTTGATGAAATTCATGTCGATAACACGATGCACTTCGTCGAGAAACCTGTGGAAATATTTGACCATCAAGTCAAGAAGCTCAAGCGCAAGCGCATACGGATTGTCAAAGTTCGCTGGGAATCCAAATGTGGCCCAGAGTTTACTTGGGAACGAGAGGATCAAATGAAGGCGAAATATCCACACCTTTTCCCACAAGCTTCCTCTAATTAAATTTCGGGACGAAATTTCCAAAAGTAGGGGAGACTGTGACATCTGTGTAATTTTAATCCTTGTACTGTTCCGAACAACTTTGTATTTAATGAAATATGGTGTTTTAATTTCAATATTTGTTTAATTATTTGTGACATTAGTACGTTTTCAATCATTGTTCAATTCAGAACTCTCAAACTTGTACTGGAAGTGAAATCGGAAACCGTTACGTAAACGTAATCAGTATTAACACGACGTACACTCCTGAACTGTGACATAAGCCAAACATACCCTAAATACCCTTTACATAACTTAGGAATAAGTTTCGAAGGATTCAGTATGGCAAAAACTTGTTTGTTCGAACTTAAGAACTAATTACGACAAAACTGCGAAACGAACGTTGGTGACCGCCCGGATAATATTTAAATCCCAAAAATATTCCGTTATGATTAAAATTTTATTTTTAATCATGTTCGTGTTGAAAAATAAATTAAAACGCTTAAAAACGCTATTTTTCAAGTTTAAGCGCGTACCGCGTGTTACTGCGTAACACAGTGCTTCTACTGCAAAACGCAGACAACGCAGCCAGTCTCGGCAAACTGATATTTATTTCAGTAATAATTTTGAACGCCATAAACCGGGATTAAAACGCTAGATAAAATACCTGGTATCCAGTTAAACACCTGTTTTTAACCTACATATATCATTTATATGTATTTTGTGCATATATATATGTATATTTCGTGTATGTATGTATGTAGACATGTGCCCACCTTTTCCTTCCATTTGACAAGTGTTGATGCATGCAATCTTTGTAAATCCTTCATATCTTTATAAATCCACCAAGATCACAAAACATATCAAAACAAATCTTCCTCTCTCTCTCCCCCCCATAACCGTACACACCACCACCACTCCCATTTCCAATTTTTCAACCTTGTTCTTGAAGATTAAACTCCATTCCAAGCTAGTTTCAAGTTGGTGTGAAGATCCAAAGGAGTTTCCAAGGTGTTTTCAAGTGATTTCAAGCTCCATATCATCAAAATCTCATCAAAAACTCACTTGAATCTTGAAGGAATAAAGTTTATGTTTAAATCATACACTTGATTCTTGGTTGTTCTTGATGATTGGAAGTTTCTCTTAAATCTTGAAATTTTTCACAAACTTGAAATCTAAAAAGAAATGGGTTTCACACAAAATAAAAATGGAAGTATATGTGTGTATATGTAACCGTATGTATGTGTGTGGGTATGTATTTGAGATTTAGTTTGATTTTTGATAAATACTTGTTGAGGATGTTTGCTTGCATGAACAAGATTATGTGCAAATATGTTAGAGATATAAAGGAGTGATTGAATCATGAGTTATAATTTGAAATAATGTTAGTATTTTGACATGTAAATGGCCAAAAATTTGGTAGACATATTTGAGAATTTTTAAGTTGTTGCTTGTTCTTGAATGATAGTTAAAAATGCAAGTGTTTGATGATTTGTGCATGATATGATGAATGTTCAATTAAATCAGTAAGTAAACATGAATAAATTACATGTTTGATGCATTTAAATTCATATGAAATGATGATGATATGATAGTGTGCTTTAGACACTTGTACATAAGAATGCATGTTGATTTAAAGCTCAAGAAATTATAAAAAATGATTGTATGACAAAAAATTTTTAGAACAGATTATAAACACTAAAAATAAAATTATTTGGTATATTATAATAGCATGAGACTTTGTCATAGGTTTGATAGCTTTGCATGTTGTACATATAGCTTAGAAAGTGGTAAAATATGTGAAATTTGCATGATTTATGTGCTTTATGTGAGACCTGCACTATCATGAGTATAACCACTATTTTATTCAGTAAATAACATGGGTTATCTTAAAATATCAAGTCGTTATGATTTGGGATGGTTAGGGTAACGTTTGATGCAAAACTATGCGGTAAAAAGGTTAAAAATCAGCTTTTCGGAGGATTTTTATAAAACTGTTTTAGATCAGTAACCAAACTGATATTTTTGATATAAAAATAAGTATTTTAACTTATATTAAGTTTACTTGGTGTTTGGTTAGTCATACGTGACTTCCGACGCCCAAAAACGTTACCGAATCGCTAAAATACGCGTTTTTCAATGTACACTAGAACGGGTTGTTCATGGGTAAATTTTATGTGTTACAAGATGTTATGTGATTTATAATATGTGTATGATGACATTTTTATAGTTGACAAGATTATGTGTATTACGATATTTATTTCAATGTACACTAGAACGGGTCGTTTTCATGACATTATACATATTTTATTACATATTACATATAATACATTATTTCAAAGACATTTTATTGGCATATTGACTTAGTATGCCTAATGCATGGTTTTACAAAGACATTTCTCATGACATGCTTACATTGAAAAGGACATTTGGTATGTTTAACGGGTTAGTAGTACATTCATTAACATTGATCACGCCGCTCGGTAGTATGTAATAGCGTTATAGGACTTGACAAATCCCGTTCCCGCTTTCTAGGAATTTCGGAAGGGGAATGACAGAATCCGAATACATTTTTGATAAACCTTGATCCTGATAAGGGTTTATCCGACAGTCTCAAGGCTTGAGTCTATGCGATAGACAAACCACATAAATGTTCATATCGATAAAAACAATGGTTTTCAAAACATAACTTTGGATTTTAACTTTTGGTTATTCAAAGACCTTGTTTTGTACATGACATTTGACATTGGACATTGACATTTAAACAAGACATTATTTCATGGTTATTAATAAGTGATTTAAGTAACGAGACGTGTGTAATATGATAAAAGCATGGTGGATGTGCCGCTGGTACTTCCTATATATAAGTGCTTTTATTGTATTACATATCATGGCGTTATCTAAACCACTTCAACAAAGACAAGGCATGACATATTTTATACATATTATTTTCATTTGGTTATTCACTTAACCTTTCATCATTCTTTTATATCATTTGATTTTTCATATGATTTTATAAAAGAAAATATTTTATAAGGTTCATGACTAATTTTCATTAAACATTTCTTTTAACATTCAAAGTCATGAATCTTCAACACTAAACCTATGTTACTCACATGCATTTTTATGCTGACGTATTTACTTTCACATATGTTTCAGGAGCGAATATTGGATGTGAGCAAGCTACACTTAGGGCGATTTAGGCCTTAGCAATCTAAAATCAAGAAAGTTATCATCTTTTATGTTATGTGTTTTGTTTGAACTAAGACAATGTAATAATTTAAGCTTGTAAAACTTAACTTTAATTATCATGTGTTTTGAAACAATAATTCTGCCACAGTACTCCCCGATGATTCCGCCGCGGTTTGTTGTTTTACACGGTCGGGGTGTGACAATAGCCTCGTTATATAAGTCACTCACCAATAATCAACCAAAATGTCTTGTTTAAAACAAATGTCAAAATGTTTACGTGTAAACCATGTTCAATGTCATGTGTAAACTGTGTCATGTATATCCAAATGTAATGTATAGCAAGTAGAAAGTATCTACTCAAACTATATGATAATGTCTATGTGAAAAACGAATGTCATGTACGGTGAATAAAAAGAATTTACTCAACCCCGTAGGAAAATGTACAAAACAAAGTCTTTGAATAAACCTAAGTTTAAATCAAATATTATGGTTTGCAGAAAACAATGCTTTATGATTACAAACATTTATGCAAAAATGTTTATTCGCATACATTCAGGCCTTGTGACTGTGGCGACAAACCCTTAAACAAATCAAAGGTTTATCTAAATTATGTATATCGGATTCTGTCATTCCCAACTTCCAAACAAACCTAGGAAGTCGGAAATGAGATTTGTCAAGTCCTATGGTACCATTACATACTACCGAGCGGCGTTATCAATTTTAATTAATGTATTATTGTCCTGATTAAACATACCAAATGTCATAACCAATGTAGCATGTGAAAACCATGTACTAAGTATGCTAAGTAAACATACATAGTAGAAATGTTCATGAAATTAATGTGCTAGCATGTTAAGTAAACATACATAGCAGAAATGTGATGTAAATCATTGTGTCCATATGCTGAGTAAACATATGCAACAAAAGTGTCTTATGAAATCAATGTGCTAGCATGCTTAGTAAACATACATAGCAAAACATAATTTAAATCATGTACTATATGTGTACTAGGTGAAATTAGCATGTTTATGTCATAAAAGCAATGAAAAGCACGAAAGTAACAAGTATGCACATGTGTATCACCCCAAAATATTTGAAAGCGGTAAATGAGGGGACTATGTACTCACTTGGGATTGCTTATTAGTCTTGAGAATAAAACCAAATAAAGCTCCAAGGATCACGAAATCAACAAGGCACCTAATATAGGTAACTACGTTAATAACCGGATCCTAAATCGGGAGATAGGATAGAATGATGTTCTATAAATCGAATGAGTATTTTAACTCATATGGCATGATTTAATAGAGATAACATTCTGATTTGGAAGTCTACCTAAGTGCTTTTGACCCGTTTCGACCCGTTTCGACCAGTTATGGTAGTTTAAGCTACTATAACGCGTCGTTTACATAAAACTATGGTCGGATGGCTATCTATGTCTTATGTCAAGTCTTATATGCCCAATCATGCCTAAATATGTTACCATATCAGTTTAGATGTCAAAAACATGTTCACATATGCAAATTATGGATTTATGTTTAAAAAGGGTGTTTTGGTCATTTTCTATGGCATATAATCTACTTAACAAATGACTAACCAATCCTATGTGATCATAAGGTATAACCTCAGAGGTTATTCCCTATGCAACTATGATCACTAAACGTGCTTGGTCGGATCCTAATGATCGACCAAACGGGTCGGGTTCGAAAGTCTAAGCGGTTGTTTAGACCGCTTACAACCCTAAACAAGCACTATACTAGTAGTGACGAGCTAAACATGTCAAAACATGTTTAACTAACTTAGAAAACTGATTTGGTATCAAAACAAAGGGTTTTGATACCCGAAAATAGTTCCGTTGTAAAATGCGCGTAAATTCGCATTTTGACCGAAACTTTAACTCGTCACTACACCTAGTTAACGTGGTAATCAATAGGTATAATCGCTAAGGATTATAACCATTGTGATTACAATCACGTTGCAAAGTTCAATTGAACTTTGACTTGACCAATTGATGGTCAAAACCGAAAGTAGAGCTGATAGTCAAACAATTTGACTTTCAGCTCTAAATAGCTGAAAATCACTACTAAGCCATGAAAGACCACTTACAAGGTGTTCAAGGGTAGAAGGATGATCTTAGAACTTAGGTAGGTGGCTCCATTGCTGGGATTCCTCCACTTAGAGTTCCAAAATTAGAATGAGCAATGAACTAGGAAGAGGTGGGGGGTATTTATAGTTGTGTTGATGCTCTAGGATCATTACAAGTGGTTTGTTTGGCCACCAAGAAAGAAATCTTACATGTGTTAAGGGACAGCTAACATATTTGGAGAGATGTTAACTTGTTGCCCCAAACATCAGATATTGCCTACAAGTCCCTGATTTGCAAACAATTTGCTGAAAAAGAGTTTTCTGTTACTGGGCATGCTCTCGCGCCCCGCGTAAGAATAGGGGTCAGCTTACGCGGCCCGCGACCTCAGATCAGTTCAGCACAAGTTTTAGTTTTGTCAGTTTTGGTCCCTACACGTGTTAGAGCTGATTTTTAGCACTTTTAACCCCTGTTAAGCCATTTTCAAGGCTCTACAAGGTAGTCAAAGTATAGGGGACACAAAATATGCTCGGAAATATCGCGGATGTCGGTTCGTTTGGTCGTACGGTCAAGTTGTTCGGATAATTACGACGAAACTCGAACGGACGCGAAAATGATCCAAATTAAGCGACAAATGGTATTTTTGCATTCCGATCACTAAAATAAATTATTTTAGTGTCTACAAAATTTTTTGGATGTCCAGATGTGGTCAGAACGTAAGATATGCGCGTAAATGCAAACTTACGCCGTTTTTGACACTTTTAGTCCCTGTATGATCAAATAAGCATATTTTCGCACACCGAACCACTCAAAGATTATTTCTAAGCTATGCTTAGGTTATTTATGGTATGTTTAGCTTATGATCATATTCCGGAATGTACGTTGCCATACGAAACGGCAGACTTTTGCAGTTTGACGCAAATAGTCCCTGCAAGCGAATAAACTTGTTTTTGCCATAGCAAACCCTTTAAAACTTATTTCTAAGTTATGTAAAGGTTATTTAAGGCATGTTAAGCTTATGTTGCTGTTCCAGAGTGTTTGTCTCATTAAACTGATTACGTTTACACATCAGTTTGCGTATAACTTTCCAGAAAGCGATATAGAGTTTAAAATCGATCAAAAATTAAAACGTGCAAAATGTCAAACATAAATAAACATACATTGGGATCAAAACACATTGTGTTATTGACATTGAATTTGTTCGGAGTTTGTATAATGATTACACAAGCGCAAATGTCACAACTTGGAAATGGGAAATGGTAACCATGGATTTTATCACTAAGTTACCAAAGACAAAGCACGGGAATGATACGATTTGGGTTATAGTTGATAGGCTGACCAAGTCAGCCCACTTCTTGCCCATTAAAGAAACGCACAACTCCGATAAGCTAGCTCAATTATACGTGGATAAGATAGTATCTATCCACGGTGTGCCAGTATCTATTATCTCTGATAGGGATACAAGATACACGTCCCATTTTTGGAAACGCTTTCATCAATCCCTAGACACTCGTCTAAATTTCAGCACTGCTTATCATCCTCAGACGGATGGTCAAAGCGAGCGCACGATTCAAACACTCGAGGATATGCTCAGGGCCTGTGTTATTGATTTAGGTGGAAGTTGGGATGACCATCTTCCTTTGATTGAATTTTTGTACAATAATAGTTATCATTCGAGCATACAAGCATCGCCTTTTGAAGCCTTGTACGGAAGAAAGTGCAGAACGCCAGTTTGTTGGGCAGAAATTAGAGAAACCCAACTATCAAGACCTGATATAGTCCTCGAGACGACAGACAAGATTGTTTAAATTCGTGATCGTCTCAAAGCTTCCAGGGATAGGCAGAAAAGTTACGCGGATAAAAGGCGTAAACCTCTGAAATTTGAGGTAGGTGATAAAGTGCTACTTAATGTGTCACCCTGAAAAGGGGTAATGCGTTTTGGCAAGAAGGGCAAGCTAAGCCCAAGATTCATAGGACCATTCGAGGTCATCGAATGCGTCGGATCTATAGCTTACAAGCTGAATCTACCTGAAGAGCTTAGTGGAATACACAATGTATTCCACATCTGCAATTTAAAGAAATGTCTAGCCGATGAATCGCTAGAAATGTCTCATAAGGACGTGCAGATTGATGAGAGCTTGAAGTTCGTTGAAAAACCTTTATCGATTGAGGATCGACAGGTTAAGAAACTTCGAAGAACGCATATGCCGATTGTAAAGGTAAAATGGGATGTCCGTAGAGGCCCAGAATACACATGGGAGGTTGAATCCACGATGAAACAGAAATACCCTCATTTATTTCAGTAAATCTCGAGGTCGAGATTTCTTTTAAGGGGGTGAGGATGTAACACCTCGCAAAATTATGTCCAATGTAGTAACGACACGTGTCATAAACTCTAAACGTGTAACGAAGTGATTACGAGGGACTAAAGTTGACAAACGGAGAAAGTATATATGTGAAAGGATCCAAAGTGTCAAAATTTGAAAGTTTTGCCTTTCAACGACCTTGCACGATTCTTATACCCTTAAACGAATAAATTGTGAAACGTACGAAGTCGTTTGTGGAAGAAAGTGAAAGTTTACAAGACGCGAGGGTTAAATGTGTCAACATGTTAAATTAATACCTCTGAGTGACCTTTTAATGAACTCAGAGCCTTATAACGATTAATTATACTCCCAAGAACAAGTGACGAAAATTTTACGAGGTTTCGATATCGTTTGATATTAAAAATGTTAACTTTCGTGATTAAAGGGTTAAAAGCGTCAACAAGGCAAAACTTGTGTTTTCGGTTATCGTTTAACGAAACCGGACCTAACGATGTTTGGTTATATTCTAAGGATCTTAAAAATATAAACTTTATGGGATAAAAGTGCTAAAAATTGGAGTTATGAGGTTTTAAAGGTCCAGGGGTCAATTCTGCCAAGTTTAAAAACTTGTTTGGCTGGTCACCCTTGTGGTGGCGCTGCGCCACAACTAAACTCATTTTCCGTCTTGGCGACGCGAAGACTTAAAATTCGCAGAATCTCTGCACAGATGCATGTTTCAGGATGTCTTCTTCTCTAAACCACCTATACACTCACATAATTTGAATTTTATGGATTCTTTGCTGGTTTTTCAAAACCACTAGACACATGTTAGCATCATAAACTACCAAAGGACACTTGGATTGATCCTAGATTGTCCAATCCTACTATAAAAAGGCCTCATGTCTTCACTTGAAACTTGTACAATTCAAAGAAATCACAAACAAACTCTCAACTGAGTTCTCTGGAGCAACCTGGTCATTAAGGAGGCTCTAATAGTTCAAACTTTCATGCTAAGGACCATTGTAAGTGTTCTTAGCTTCTGTAGTTAAGCTTGTGTTAGTTTAAGGACCAAAAGTCAAAGTTATCGTAATGATGCTTTGACTTTGTGATTAATCACTAACGGTCCAGCCATTATTCGAATTGAAAGTGGCTATGTGTTGGTAATTATGTAGGTGTTAAACCCTTAAAAGGGCACCTTCTAATTATCACGTTATCTCAGTCAATTGTCGGGTCAAACTACTTAACAGAAAAGTCGAACGAGTCAGTTTTTGCAAAATAAATCATAACTGATAATGTAGAAGCTATAAAATACATTTTATCACTTAAATAACTTGGTAAATCATATTAGAACATGTTTAGGCATGTTCAACCCGACAACTCTGAGTATTAGGCTCGGTTCGCAACCGAAAGTCGCAAAAGTAGACTTTTGCTTTGACTTTCAGTTCTGACCCTATTTAGCTTAGTTTAGTTATGCCTTAGGGTTCCTTTAGGACCATATTATATGTTAGTATAACTCTCTAAAGTTATACTACATGGTTCCTTAGAAGTCATAGATTATATGCATGTTCCGTTATTTGCTTAAAATTGACCATTATGCCCTTTTATCATTAAAATGAGATTTTTGAAAATGTGAGAGGACAAAAATCTTTATTACTGATATATTAGTATGTCCTAAAAATTTGACGTCCGTTTCTGGTCTAAAATAAGAGTTATGCACGATATCGTAAAACGAAAGCTTTTTATTAATTAAATAGCATTTCCAGTATAAATCATATTTAAACCCAAATTTTGGCACCAAACTTTCTACCCACTATTATGATATAATACTTAGGGATTTTTGGAAATTTTTGTCAAATTTTATACTGTCCAGAACATAGAGTTCTTGCATGGACTCGGTAATTGACGATAATGCCCTTTTCATTAATAAAAAGAGTTTTATGTATCATTTGAATGTCAAACCTTTTTCTACTGATTTTATACATTAAATAAAATATTTTAAACAATTGAAACTGATCGAATTCTCAGAATTCCATAAACAACCCGAATATTGTCAAATACCGACTTTTATGCGATTTAGGCGCATAGTATGGTTTAAAACCATATTTAGCACCTAAGACTTGTTACCTACTGATATTATAAATAAATTTTTATACTTTAACAGCGAATATAAGTCTTGAACTCAGATTTCCAAATTGACGTTTAAAGCATATGTGAAATGACCAAAATACCCCTACGGTGCATAGTTTGGCCCATAAATGATAAAATTCACATATGTATGATATCTTACTGATGTAACTTGTTAAAATAAATATTTTTACTGATTGTTTTAGGTTAGAACCTCAGTTTGCTATTTAACCTCTTTTATAAACTTTAAAATGACAAAAATACCCTTACGGGGCTTAAATTGGTTTTAAATTCATTTTGGGCATAATGGAAGATATCCTACTGATATCATATCATATTTAAAGCATATTAAGTTGTGGAACTTGTTCATGACTCTTTCGGTTACCCGTTACGCATATACACGTTCAATATGGTTTATGTAACTAGTTTGCATAAATTAGCCGAAACAGGTCAAACTTTACCACTTTTACTTCAAAATCCAGAATGTACTTAGTTTACCCATTTTATACAAGTCTTCATACTTGTTGGGTCTAAATCACATTCTAATCTGGTCTTCGCTTAATCTTGCGTTTTGAACCGTAAACCTTTCTTTAAAACTAACCGGTCTAAGTTACAGCTTAATAAAGACCCGTTAGGAATCTAATATGTTAATAAAACCTTCATTCCAGATTGAGAGACCCGGTAGAAGTACTTTCACTTGCTGATTAGATATACGGCTGAGTATAAATTACATTTTAGCTCAGGTAAATACTTTTAACTTATTTTCCCTTATACGGGCTTGGGATACGGTAAATTATTACTGCTTGGTCGGGTGTAGAAACCTTTTAATCGAATATGATTAAATTGTATAATCCCATTTTAATCAGTATTGCTTTATAACAAATAACATTGGGGGTTAACGACCGTGTCCGGGATATCCTTGGCTCATTCAAAAAGCGTGAATGGCCACGACTTAGGCACGGGGTGTAGGCATACACATGTCTGTTGCGTATGTAAAAGATATACTCACTCATGAGGAAACTTCTTGTGAGTTTAGATTTGTGGTGTGTCGATTAATCTTGTTCGGCTTTTATACTGGCCCTAAATGTTGGACAAACATGTAAATCTGATACAAGATTACTATTAACATAATTGTCCCAAGCTATAAAAATGTTTGTGCCTTGTGCACTTAAACCAATTTTCAAAAATGTTTTCAAAAGAGTCGGTTAATTGTATTTACCAGTGTAAACTGACATATTTTCCAAAAAGACTAAGTGATAGGTACTGTACGTAATTGGCTGGGAGCTCGGGCCGTTAAATAGGAATCTTGCAAGTTCTAAACGTCTAAAGTTTGTTGAACTATACTTATATTTATGTTTTAAGATCCGCTTGTGGATCCATTATCGACCGTTTGTATAATAATTTATTATACTTTTCAAATTCGGTTTGTATTATTATTTTAGTCTTCCGCTGTGGATTTAAACTGTGATTAATTGTCTATGGTGATATCAACTACGTCACGATACTCCCCACCGGGCCCACCAGTAATACGTGGAAATATCGGGGTGTGACACTAGGTGAAGACCAGCCCCTGCACCGTCATCTTTGGAAGCACCATCTGTATATAAGATCCAAACCCTGTCGTTGAAGACGGGGGTAGGATTTTGTATGGCTTTGCATTCTTGGATTCTATCAACGGGAACTTCAGTAACAAAATCTGCTAGAACTTGCCCTTGATAGCTGGGCGCAGCTTATACAAGATGTTATATCCGCCCAGTTCAATGGCCCATTTTACTAATCGGCCCGCGACGTCCGGCTTTGATAAGACTTGACGCAAATGATAATTGGTAAGAACAGTTATAACGTGGCTAGAAAAGTACCTTCGTATTCTGTGCGAAGCGTGAACTAACGCGAGAACAAGTTTTTCCATGATTGAATAGCGTGTTTCTGGGCCAGTCAACATCTTGCTGATGTAATAAATTGGAGTTTGGACTCCGTCTCTTTCGACCAGCAACATTGAGCCTACGGCTACCTCTGATGCAGAGAGGTACAAGATTTATGGTTCTTCTTTTCGCGGAGCTGTTAAAGTAGGTAGTTGAATTAGGCATTCTTTCATTTCATTAAAAGCTTTTTCGGCCTCTGGAGTCCGTTGGAACTGGCTCTTCTTAACGCAGTTGCGCACTGAAGAATGGATATGATTTGGCAGCATGGTTTGCTAAAAATCGGTTGAGCGCCGCTAGTCGACCAGCTAGACGTTGCATCTCTTTGATAGATGCTGGTGACGGCATGAGCTGAATAGCCTCTACCTTTTCTGGATTGACTTTGAAACTATCCTTGGTTATGATAAATCCTAATAATTTGCCTTTCACCATTCCGAACGAACACTTTACTGGATTTAGTTTCAGATTAACTTTGCGCAGAGAGTCGAAGGTACGCTGGATGTTTGTGAGCATTAATCCTTCTTCGGGACTCATGATGACAAGGTCGTCCATATAGACTTCGATTGTTACGCCAATATCCTCCCCGAAGACTTTATCCATTAGGCATTGGTAAGTAGCTCTCGCGTTGCGAAGACCAAAAGGCATTTTTGTGTAACAAAATATACCTTTGTCCGTGTGGAAAGCTGTCTTGTCTTCGTCTTCTTCCTTCATTTGTACTTAGTGACAACCTTTGTAACAATCTAGGAAGCGTTTCCAGTGGAAAGATGCTAAGGAATCTACCTTCTTGTCTATCTCTGGGAGAGCATAACAGTCTTTTGGGCAAACTTTGTTATGGTCTTTGAAATCAATGCACATGCGCCATCCACCATTATGCTTTTGTACCATTACTAGGTTCGCCACCCAAGTTGATACTGAACTTCATGCAGTATGCTGGCTTGAAGTAATTCAGCCACTTGCTCATTCATTGCGCGAGCCTTTTCCAGACCGAGACTGCTCTTTCCTTGTGCTACTAGTTCTGTTGAAGGTCAAACATTCAAACAATGTTCCGTCACCTCTCTTGGCATGCCGGTCATGTCCGCTGGGGACCATGCGAAAATATCCATATTTTCGACTAGAAGTTCTTTCAGTCTTGCGCGGATTGCTGGTGATACGGTGTGTCCTAGCAAAATAGTTTTCTCAGGGTATTCATTGTTAAGTACCCACCTCTCTGGTTCGTTAGGTGGAGATGGCTTCACGGCCTTTACTGGTGGCTCGTCTACAGACATCACTTCTTTGCTAGAATATAAAATTGCTACTCCAGTTTCTGTCGGAAAACCGCAAGCAACGTGGTATAGAGGTAATCTTGCTAAACTCCCTTTGTGAACATCTTCCCAACAGTACATCTTGGCGGGATGTAGCTGGCATAACCATGAAATTGTATGGAACGGTGCGCGAGTGCTCTCCATCAGAGAGTATGACAGGGAAGGAGATCTGACCCAGCGGAAAGACGGCTTCATTACAGAAACCAGTTAAAGGAAAATCGACTGGTTTCAAGCGCGCCTTGTCCACTGGGTCCAACTGTTTAAAACACTGCTCATAGATAATATCCATAGAACTACCCGGATCGATGAACATGTAATCAGTACGATAATGACCGAAAATACCAGTTATGATGATCGGTCGTTCTTATAGGGGACCTCCTGGTACGATAGGGAAAATTACTTGTTGTTCACGCCAGTGTTGATTGTGGCTTCGTTTGTTGTTTTGCTTGCGCAATGTTCCTCCTTGAACCATGTATGCTTGCTTTGTATCGTTACTGAAATCATCTGTTCCTTCAGGTAGCGAGAGAATAGGTGCACTACAAAGCTTCTCCTTTAGTTGCTGAAACGCGGATTCCTGAGCATCACCCCACTTGTAGGTGATACCCTTTTGGGTTAGAGTTGTAATACGTTGAGCGATCTTTGAGAAACCTTCGATGAATCTACGATAGTAACCTGCTAGACCCAAGAATTGACGGATCTCAGTCGAAGTTTTAGGTGCAGGCTAGTTTTTGATAGAGTCAATCTTAGCCGATCAATGTGAATCCCAGCTTCATTGATCACATGTCTGAGGAAATGGACTTCTCGAAGCCAAAAGTCACATTTCGAGAACTTAGCATAGAGTTGTTCGTTTCGAAGGAGTTCGAGAATAAGATATAGGTGTTGCTCGTGTTCCTCTTGGCTCTTCGAGTAAATCAGGATGTCATCGATGAACACGATAATAAACTTATCAAGGTAAGGTTTGCACACTCGGTTCATGAGATCCATGAAAACCGCAGGTGCATTGGTTAGCCCGAATGGCATAACCAGAAACTCGTAATGGCCGTAACGAGTTCTGAATGTCGTTTTAGAGATATCTCCGTCTCGGACTCTCAACTGATGATAGCCTGATCTCAGATCGATCTTAGAATAGAAACTCAACCCTTGCAGCTGGTCGAATAAATCATCGATGCGTGGAAGTGGGTAATGATTCTTGATAGTCACTTTGTTTAGTTCGCGATAGTTGATACACATAGGGAAAGTGCCATCCTTTTTCTTGACAAATAGTACTGGGGCTCCCCAAGGTGACGAGCTAGGATGAATAAAACCCTTATCTAGTAACTCCTGTAGTTGCGTTGATAGTTCTTCCAATTCGGCTGGGGCTAATCGGTAAGGTGCACGAGCTATAGGTGTCGCACCAGGAGTTAGCTCGATCTGAATTTTACTTGGTGGTGTGGTGGGAGGACAGGTAATTCTTCAGGAAATACCTCAAGATAGTCACGTGCGATAGCCATATCTTCGATCTTTTTTTCCTTCATTTAGGTATTGGTAACGAGAGCTAGAATAGCTATATGCCTTTTTCGCAAAAACTTCTGAGCTTTTAGGAATGAAATGATGCCTACGACAGCACCACTCTTTTCGCCTTGAATAACAAGAGGTGCGTCGACAGAATGAGGAATGCGGACAATTTTCTCCTGACAGAGTACTTCCGCACGATGTTGGGATAACCAGTCCATTCTGATGACAACGTCGAAGCTTCCAAGAACAATAGGAAAGAGATTGATGGAAAAAGTCTGACCGGACAACACGAGTTTACAATCGCTGATAATGTGAGTAGCCTCGACATTTCTACCATTGGCCAATTCGACGACGTGCTTAGTATTCAAAGGAGTTGGTGTAGACTTAAGCCTCTTACTAACACTTAGTGATACGTAACTAGCATCGGCTCCAGAATCAAACAGTATAGAAATATAATGATCATCGAGTAGGAACTTACCCTTCACAACGTTGGGGTCATTCTTTGCCTCTCCTGCTCCAATCACAAACGCTCTTCCTCTAGCGCCGTTGTCGCCATTGTTGTTGTTGATGTTTCCAGTACCTTGATTGTTGTTGCGATTCTTGTTTAGTTGAGGGCAGTTCTTCCTGATATGCCCTTCAGCTCCACACTGGTAACATCCTCGATTGTTTCCTTGTTGCTGCTGTTGCGGCTGCTATCGTGGTTGGTTTTGCTTTGTTGGGTATGAGCTCCTTCAGTCCTTAGCTTCATGCCCTAGTTTGTTGCATCGCTGACAGTGGTTCCTCTCACACCGCCCATGGTGGTGTCGATTGCACTTGTTGCATTCGTGTCACAACCCCCGACCCCACCCTGGGAACGGGAGCCGTGAACCAGTCAGATGGTACCGGTGTTTATTAATTACGCAGCGGAATTTAAACATCAGGACCGTAGTTTGGAAATAGTTTCAGAGTTTCAAAACACCAAACTTTTATAATAAAGAAATGGAATAAAACCCAAGTTTTATTGATAATACATTTATAGGGATAAACCCTAATTATTGAAAACATGATCTCCTTTTTATTTAGGTAACTTTTATAGCCACTTCTTTAAGCCTCCAGTGCTCTCCAACTGGCTTCTATTAGCTTTACTTTAAGTTACATGAAACACGTTTTAAAAAGGTTTTATCAGCAAGAAATACTGGCGAGTGTATCCCAGTTTAATTAAAACAAGCTTTTATCTTTACAGTATTGAGAGCGATTACAGTGTTTGTATCTACCCAATTACCACCCACGGTACTGTCAATCCTGACTTGTGGTCATGCTACTATTCACAATATAGTAACAAGTAATGTATACAAAACCCCAACATACCGACAGTAATTGTAGAATACATAGACTCCATCACTGTTATCATAATTTAAAACAATTGAGGTTTTGATAAAACAGTTTGGTAGAAAAAGAGAATGACTCACAAAAAGATTTATAAAAATAAGATGTACTCACTTTTGTAGACTTAGGTATTTCTACAGGCTTCCTAGTAATATTATAGCTTCCTGTTGCTTCTCCTAGTTATTATTTATTAAATTTAGACAATGCACACGTGTTAGTAAGATAACCCAAATCACATTAGCCATACCCCCGGAACAGATCTCCAACGAACTGAGTCAGGTAGAGCCTTGACATGTGTTACATAGTCCTAGATCAATCGGGTTGGGTAACGAATACGTGATCGGGGTTATAATACTTACAACGATGCAGAGCTTCGCTTTTTAGGGGTATTATTCCTGAGAGTTTTAGCCTACTAGAGACTCTAAGAAAGAATAGAATTTTGAACGATCACTGAATGAGGCCCGAGGCCACTTTTATAGGGCTGCTCGTAAGGCATGTAGGCTTTTTAGGGGTATTATTCCTGAATGAGGCCTGAGGCCACTTTTTTTGAACGATTATGGGGTCGCCCTTCGCGGCCCGCGAGGCATGTAGGCTAGGTTATAGGCTTGGCAAGTCACCCGGGTAGCCTTTACACGCGTTGGGACACGTGGCGTAAGCGGGTTCCGCCTGGTGTCACTACGTCGCGCCCCGCGACAGACACAAGGATATGGGTCGCGGCCCGCGAGAATCCTCAGAAATTGTTTTATTTGATTTTTAATAACATAAAAGTTATTTAGGTTCGTTTACGCGTATACGGGTGTATTTAGGAGCGTTTAGGGTGTTTTATGAGGGTTGCTATACTATTTAATAAAATATATAATGCATTCGCATTAAGTATAGTAACCCAATTCAACTTTATCAATATGTCACGAGACAGAACCCCAACGTACTTAGTCGAGCAGAGCCTTGACATGCGTTGGTGAGTCCTAAATCAATCGGAAAGGGTATCGACTCAGTAATTAGGGGTTACAACATTTAAAATGGGGCAGAGCTATATTATTATTATTATTATTATTATTATTATTATTATTATTATAGGTGAAAATAAAATAAAATAAAATTTAGAGAAAGAGAGAGAGAGAGAAAAGGGCGTGCGAGAACAAGAAAATGAGCAGACAATTGTGTTGGGACACCTCCTGCATTTATATGCCTCATAAAGTTGAAGGGGAAGTTTTCTAAATGGACACGTAGCTTACTTCAATTAATTCATGTACACCTGTATTCAATATGTCCAACAACTATAAAGGAGTATTCTTTTTGAAATTAATATTATATTGGGAAGCAGATGTATATAATTCTTTGAAGTGTATTGTCATTGCCAACCTCACTATTTAATTAAATCATGAATGGATAATGTACAATTTTTTACGGTTCTTGCAATTATAATTATAAATATAAATATAATATTAAAACACAGTTCGTTTTGAATAGATTTTCAAAATATTTTGATTATTATTTTATTATTTTAATTAATTCAGCTGCTTCACTTATTTAGCGTTTATAACTTCTAAAATATGACGATTTTTAAAATAATGAATATGTCATTAGAACGAGAATATTGGTGTCTACATTTTGACCCAAGTTTCATTAAAAATGGAATAAGTTCAAATATAATGTATTTTTTTTAATTTAATTATTAAATGGATTCTAGGTCCGTCTAGGTACTTCATATTTTTATCGGTCAACTTACCCATGATCTATCCGTTTAATAATATAAGATTTTATATATTTATTTTAAATTTTAAAAATAAATTTTTTTGGAACTGTTACATCCTCCTCACCTTGTTTTAAATCTCGTCCCCAAGATTTACTAAAATATGGAGGGATACTCTTAGTTTGTCACTAATCCTAGTTCCTAAGTATATTCCGGTTGGATCCAACTCAAACTACTAGGTTGAGGGTACCGTCACATTCAAAAGAGGGGCCTACTACTATAACTATGATAATCTCTTAAAAAGTGCAAAAGTGAGGATGTTGAGATTGAACCCTATTAGAGGAACAGATAATGAAAGCCAAAACTGGTCCACAACAGTGGATTCATAATAAGCAGTAGTTTACAACAGGCTTTCCCCTTGAAAGTACTTATAACATCTGATGCCCTATATCCACTGTCCGAGTACAACTGCTGCTACCCTTTAAACTGCTGACAAAGCCCTGAAGAAGTAAACACTGCTGGTTCTATCTACTGATGACAAAGCACTGCCCACTCAAGGACTGATCAACTTTGAGGAAAGCACTGATGGAAGAAGATAGCAGTAGTTTAGTGTATTACTTGTCTTATGTAGAATCAGTGGTTAAATTTAGCAGTGTTTGTATAGAAACAGTGGTTACAGGTTGCTAGTTTGTTAGATGTCGCTTTCATGGTGACGTCACTGAAATGCTTCGGCAGCTTGGTTTGCCTATAAATGGAGCAGTACTCTGTACTGTTACATTTGATTGACTGAGTGAGTTCTTCTCCTCCAGTCCAATCCTTTCATCTTGTGCAATCAACCATGGAGTATCAGGCTGAGGGGGAGTTTAGTTTGTAAGCTTGCTTTGTAATCTTTTGATTTGCTTTGTAACCTTTTGATTGATGAAAAGCATGTGTTTATCAAAATCATTTCCTTCCTTGATTGTGTTTACAAAGTTTGTTATTCATTTCCGCTGCACTTAAACTCTGTTCATTTCTATTGATTTGTTCAAATTATACAAACAAACACAATCATAAAGAGCCTCCGATCCTAACAATTGATATCAGAGCTTGGACAGTCAAATTCGATCTAACAGTCAATTTGACATAACAATTCAGCTCAAAATTCATTGATACTAAGGTTGATTGTATTTAGTTGAAAAACAGAGTAATGAGTAATCACGTTCAACGTGGCTATTCAAAAACTCTGTAAAACAACCAGGATGTCATAAGACACACAAAATTCACGTAACGGAGAAATCATGCATAAATCACCAATAGTTCCAGATCTGAAAATTCATCTGGTAACTTTGGTTGGATTATTCATATTACAAAATTGATTTCATAAGTTATTATGAGGTTTGTGATGTTCTCATCATAACTGTTGCTAAAAGTGTTCACCTCATGATTAACAAAGGGCTATGATCAGATAAAACATTAGTGTCTCTGTTAAATACTAAAAGAGGGAAATCAAAACTTTAGCTATCAGATCTTATGTATTAAAAAAAAACAGGTTGAGAATCCTCAAAAGGACCAAAATCAATTATGTTAAGAATACATTAAGAAAATCAGCAGTCACAATGTCCAGATCATATGTAATGTGAAATTTGGCATAATCATTTGCAAAAATGACCAAATTTCTTAAAACGTTGCTGTAAAATGATTTTGGAATCAAAGTATTCCTTCCTTAGAACCTTCTAGTAAGTATTTAAAACTTATTAATGGAAAGGACAAAAAGGAAAGAATAAAAATCACAAAACCTTAAGTGTGTTTATTTCAAAAACTTTTGGAGTCAAAAGAAGTGAATATAAATACAAAACACTTAAGAGTTCAAAATTTGGGTTAAAAATGGTCATCAAGCAACCGTGTGTACTCATTGATTCAGGGAAATTCAGGTAACTTAAGTATCACTGGTGATCAACCTTACAAAAGGACTGGACAAAATTTTTCAAAATCATCACATGGTAAGAAGGTCTATCAAAGGGCTTTCAAAACTTATGTGAACATGTCTCCTCATAGTTGCAATCAACTGATAAGGAAATGGTCTCAAAGCAAGAGGTGATTAAAATGTATTTCAAACCACTGACCATACTCCTAAACTTGAGAATGATGTGATAATCATATATTAAGTTTTATTTCACCTGATCTTGTTGTTGCTGTTTTCAGAAAGCCTTTATAGTTTTTGCAAAGGTTTTTCTCCAATAAAACAAGATATATTATTCTTGATTTCTTTTAGAGAATGATATATTTTGTACTTTTACTTGTTTTAGATAGCAAAAGTCTCAACTCCTATCAGGTAGTAGAACCATTATTATTTTTTTGGTGATACTTACCTTAAAAAAAAAACTCAAAAGGTAATGGTGAAATAGATAAGGTCATTTCAAACTCAAGTTGTCATCATAGATAAAAGGTTGACTGCTAACTGACCTTAAAATGCTTGACTAACTCATGGTTTATTCAAAAGATTAAAACTCAAAGTGAGTGGTCAATATAAAAGGTTTTCATCATCAGGGATATCAAACCACTGTTTATAATCCTAAATGTAATGATCTGCTGATATGTTAATCTTGACAATATGCATCTAAAATGTGTTTTGCAAAGAATGTCATTTTGCAGATTCTTCAAAACAGCGGGTGTACAAAACAGCTGTTAAAGATAAATAAACAGTTGCAGACCAATTTAGCCTCAAAATATCAATCACTGCTGATAAATGTCCATCAAAAATGGATAAAAATCAAAACAACATTTTAATTTCATGATTCATTCCCATAACCACTGTTCTGTTGCAAACATCTGTTTGTTATTTGCTATCCACTGCTGAATGTCAACCTCTGTTTCGTCATTTTCCTTGGTAAACACTGATGTCACACTTCAGTGTATTAAAACCACTGACACAAGCTATCCACTGATAGTAAAAGTCACCCACTGTTTTCATTTTCCTTTGTGAACCACTGGTATTGCTTCATCAGTGGTTTCTCAAACAACTGTCCTCCATTATTTCATCCTTTCATCAGAGGTTGACAAGTGGTCAGTATTTATCCGTCAGATCTTTGTAACCGCTGCCACGTCAGCATTCAGTTTTTCATCATATAAAACCCTACCCTAAACCCCCAAACAGGGTTTTCACTGTTGAATCGAATTCAAAATTCTTTTCTCAAAACAGTTTTCCACAAAAATTCTCCTACAATCTTCATTGTCTTCACTTCATTTCTCCCATTCTCTGTTTCAATCATGGTTAAAAAGGCAAGCAAATCCAAAACAAAGGAGCCTACCGAGGTTGAAATTCCATACAAATGGTCTCACAATTACTTGGGTATACTTGAAAAACCCAGTGAAACAAAGATCTTCGATTACATCATAGACACATTATCCTCCACAAAGTACAAAACTTTTCTCACCTACAATGCAACCGTCTACCTTGCTACTCAACGAGAATTTTGAAAAAATGCTACTCTTGAGAAGATGGACAAAAAGGTTGTTGCCATCAATTCCACAATAAAAGGTGTAAAAATCTCAATCACACCTCAAGCCATATCAGAAGTATTCAAGCTCAATGATCTGGAAGGTAAAAATTCTTTTCTGAAAACAGAGTACCAAGAAGATTTCATTAAAAGAGGGTATGGAGAAGAAATAAAAATAGATACTTTACAAAAGGGCAGTTTTCCTTCTGCTACAAGGTTTTTATTTCATACCCTCTTTATGTGTGTTTCTAACAAAACCACTGCTTTCAATGAAATCCCATTGAAGATACAATACCTGGGTTATGCTATACTTAAAGGTGAAAATTTTAATTATTCCCACGTAATCTTCGATAATTTGGTCAAAAATGTTGAGAAAAAAGCTTTTCTATTATTTCCAAGATTTTTAGTTACTATTTTAATAAAAAAGATTTCAAAAGAGCATGCCCATGTACTTGTACAGGGTCCTCCTTTTCAAATAAACAGCTTAACCGCTGAAACATTCACAAGAATGTTAAAACCTACAAAAACACAAGCAGAGGTGCCTGAGCAGAATTTAGCAGCTACCACTGCTCCTCAGGTATCTGCTACTGAGCCCACTGCTCAAGGTGATCAAGGCAGCACAACCACTGTTTTGAAACCCACACCTACACTGACCAAAAAGACCAAAAAGAAAACATCCAAAAAGCCCCCCAAACCCATCAAAAAGGAAACTCTGGAAGATGAGATCCCAGAGCAACTGCCAGTGAAAACACAAAAGTCACCAATAACCACTACTGCTACTTCCTCACAGCAGTTGGTAGAAAGATCTCCACCTTTGCCTAAAACTCCTCCTGCATCCTCACAAAAGGATTAGGTTGTAAGCACAAGGACCCCACATTATGAAGCTCTGGGTCCAATTGGATCCATCTTCCTCAGTCCTGATCCCAAGGACATGTCTCTTTCTACACCAATACCTTCACCCCTAATATTACCACAATCCATGCTACCGTTGTTGAATGCAGTTGATATAGCTCAGACACAAACCAGTTCCTCTCAACCACCCATCAATGAGAGTACACTCCTACAAGTGACTGGGTCTGATGTTTATACCTCTGCTATCCCAACAACAATTGAGGAGGTTACACTGCAGGAGTTACAAGTAACTCCTGTCAGTAGTTCAAGTGGAGCGGCAACTACTAGTGTTGGACCCACTGGTCTACATTGGGTCAGTTGTTCTATCAATAAGACTCCCTTGAAGGCAATTTCTTCAGTGATAACTAGGGCAACCACTGGTGAGTTTTCTTTAACCACTGGTGAGCTGTTCAAAGTGTCCACAAATGAGGAAAGAAGTCCCCAGTACCAAGAACAAGGGGCATCAGTGGATGACTTTTGGAATACATTCCCTAAGTCTACCATTGATACAACCACTGCTGGTGGGAAATCAGATGATCCCATTCATTTGGGTGATGGTTTAAAATATAAAGAATTGACGAAGAGAGTGGACATAATTGAATCATCTGTTGCAGACATCAAAACAATGTTGCAACAGGTGTTAAATTCTCAAAAGTCTACACCCACTGCTGCATCACCCCCAACAGCTGCTCCATTATCCAATGAGCTGTGGAGTTTATTTCAACCATTGCTCCGGCACCAAAGAGAACTAGCTGATCAGCAACATGAGATCCAAATTCAAAAGATCAAAACTCTTACGGAAGCAAGGTTTAAAGATACCTAAGCTGACATCAAGGCTTTAAAAGCCCACATTCTGCAAACCACTGGCACTGCTCCTCCCACTGTTCTCTTCGTTGATAACCCTCCTGCAGATAATGCCAAAAAGGGGGAGAAAATCAAACAGTGGATAAAGAAGGGAATTGAAGATGGTATTTATATTGAACCAGAAATGGAAAACATGACTAAAAATATTCCCTTTCCAGATGGTAGTAAAAAGATTGATGTTACTGAAAATGCGCTAGCTAAAGCAAAAGCAAGTGTAAAAAGGGATAGAGAGGCTAAGGATAAAGCCAGGTGGGAACAGGAGAAGAGAGCCTTCATGAAGTTAAATGCACAAGGTCCTTCTGAACCTATGGATGATAAAAATCCCAAGGAAGAAAAGAAGAAGCCCACTAGACAAGTGAGTTACCCAAACATCTTCATACCTGATGATGATTCTCCATCACCACCACCAACATCTTCACAATCACTTGCACTGATTCCAAAACCTGTTCCTCTCTCATCAGCTCCAGTACAACAACAAATCCCTATCGTTACTCCTGCAGGTGTCCAATTTCCTCTAGAACTTGAAGCAGTTAGAGAAGAGATCAAATCCTTCTACTATGAGGATGACCCTGCTAAAAGGAAGTTGCCATCAGTTGAAGGATATCCAAGGCCTAACAACATTGAAGAATATTTGAAAGTTAAAGCTAAACAGGCAGAGGATATTTCCAAAAGAAACTCTCAAGGAAAATCTGACAAAGAAATTCAAAGGCACTGCCAGTTTCTATTTACTCAAGTCAGATCCTTAGAGCAATTTGCAAAAAATGTTTGTCAACAAATCTCAGAAAGAGCAGATGAAAGTTTGAGAAAAGACTACATTGAAAGCATCATGGCAACCAAGAAGTACAAGGGAGAAAAGCATATGTACAAGGAGTGGACCATTCCTGAGCTTGAACAAGAAGCAGCCAGGATTCAAGAAATGATAAAGAATAAGGTCAAACACACTCCTCCAAATTGGTCAAAGTACAAAAAGAATGTGCCTGAGAAGACACTAGAGCTGAAGAGAATGAAAGAGGAATTAGTTGCTGCTGACTATGGGTCCAAAAATTAAGTAGCAAGATGGAAAGAAGACATAGTCAGGTCCACCTACAAAAGGTTGGAGGAATTAAGGAAGAAAGATCCTAAAGTTCCACAAAAACCTGACTACCCTGAAGCAGAGGTTTCAAAAAGACCACCAAAGCTGCAAATCAGGAGACCCACTGCTCCAGCTGGTGCTGCCATCTATAAAAGAAGACAACAACAATTGGATACTGAAACAGTGACAAAACCAATGGCAGGAGATAAGCTTGTAAAGAAAGGTTTTAAAAAGATGATAGTTGAAACTCTTGGCCTGAATCAACCTGCAAGCGCTGCTCAAACAGTCATCACTAGGCCTGCATCACCAAACTCCTCATCTAATAAAAATCTCCCAAGAAACCCACCAGGCTCAAAAGTACTAAAGTGGGAAACTGACAAACAGAACCATGTACTGACTGTGTTCAGGTCTAGTGGAGAAGTGAAGAAAATAACAAGGGAACAAGCACTTGGCCTAAGTCTTGAAGATATGTAGGATCTCCTTGATCTTCCACTTTGCAGGGATGAAGATGACACAGATGCCCTAGACTTTGAGTTACAACTTAAAGGTCAGATAAGGAAATTGTTGATGAGGCAATAAAATTCCACAATAATGAAGGGTTTTGGCATTATCTGTTCCAGGGGAGATTGTTGGGATTGAACCCTATCAGAGGAACAGATAATGAAAGCCAAAACTGGTTCACAAGAGTGGATTCATAATAAGCAGTAGTTTACAACAGGCTTTCCCCTTGAAAGTACTTATAACATCTGATGCCCTATATCCACTGTCCGAGTACAACTGCTGCTACAATTTAAACTGCTGACAAAGCCCTAAAGAAGTAAACACTGCTGGTTCTATATGCTGATGACAAAGCACTGCCCACTCAAGGACTGATCAACTTTGAGGAAAGCACTGATGGAAGAAGATAGCAGTAGTTTTGTGTATTACTTGTCTTATGTAGAATCAATGGTTAAGTTTAGCAGTGTTTGTATAGAAACAGTGGTTACAGGTTGTTAGTTTGTTAGATGTCGCTTTCATGGTGACGTCAGCTGAAATGCTTCAGCGGTTTGGTTTGCCTATAAATGGAGTAGTACTCTGTACTGTTACATTTGATTGACTGAGCGAGTTCTTCTCCTCCAGTCCAATCCTTTCATCTTGTGCAATCAACCATGGAGTATCAGGCTGAGGGGGAGTTTAGTTTGTAAGCTTGCTTTGTAATCTTTTGATTTGCTTTGTAACCTTTTGATTGATGAAAAGCATGTGTTTATCAAAATCATTTCCTTCCTTGATTGTGTTTACAAAGTTTCTTATTCATTTCCGCTGCACTTAAACTCTGTTCATTTCTATTGATTTGTTCAAATTATACAAACAAACACAATCATAAAGAGCCTCCGATCCTAACAGAGGAAAACATCAAAGGTTACACTAAAGGCAAGTCGGATCCAAGTGATTCATCTTGTCTATCTGTTTTTATTTATTTTTATTTTTCAGCATTTTTAGTTTTTATTTTCATGTTTAAAACTTTTTCTAAACTTTTGATTTGATTAGACGTTGAGGATAAACCGGTATTAAAAGCTCTTGTGTCCTTGGACGACCTCGGTATCTTACCAACGTTATACTACGCTCACGATGGGTGCACTTGCCCATATGTGTGTTTAGTGTTAGTAAAATATCGTGTTTTATAAATTTAAAACTTGACTAAAGTGTTAAAAAGGGCTTAAAATTTACATAAAAATTATATCACACCTAATGCACATCAAGTTTTTGGCGCCGTTGCCGGGGACACAAGGATTTTAAGAAAGTTAGGAATCAATGGCCTAATCGTTTTTCTTATTTTTCTGTTTTTTATGATTTTTCTTAGATTTTCTGCTTCTGCAGAGCTCAGCACGGGTCGTGCCTGGTCGGACACGTGCCGTGCCCAGCATTGTTACTAGCAGTTTTTATTTTCCGAGTTACAGAGAGCTGAGCACGGGGCCGTGTTGGTGCAGCACGTGGCCGTGTCGAGCTTCCCAGTAACAGGGATCCGGAAAACAATCACTGTAACTCCGACGACGGGCCGTGTTCACCAGAGCACGGGGCTATGGTAAAACTTCTGACCAACATTCTTTTTGTTTTTATTGTAGGACTTGGAACCCAGGCACCACACCTGAGCTTTCCACGCAGAGTATGAGCTCCAGTTCCAGTAGAGACATAAAAGATCTTCTAGACAAACCCGAACGCTTTCTAAGAAAAAGACTTAAAGCTAAAAATCAAGAGAAAGTTTCGGGGGACCCACTTCCAATGGCGGATCAATGTACCCTCATGGATTATCTACGGCCCACTGTAGGTAATCTTGGCGCCGCTATCAATGCACCGAATGTCGAGGCCAACAACTTCGAACTTCGGCCACATTTGATACAAATGCTCCAAAACTCTGCAACATTCCACGGGCTTGCGGACGAAGATCCCCATTTACATATTACTAACTTCTTGGAAATAAGTGATACTTTTCGGATCAATGGAGCATCAAACGACGCCATCCGCCTACGAATGTTTCCATTTTCACTAAAAGACCGAGCTAAGGCTTGGCTTAATACCCTGCCAGTTGGTTCGGTAAACACCTGGGATGAACTAGCCCAAAATTTCTATATAAGTATTTCCCTCCTGCTAAAACGGCTGAATTAATGACTGAAATTAATACATATTCACAAGAGGATGGGGAATCCTTATATGAAACTTGGGAAAGGTTCAAGGAGCTACTAAGAAAGTGTCCTCATCATGGTCTTGCGGTATGGCAGCAAGTATCCACTTTCTATAATGGGTTGCTGCCACACACAAGACAAACACTTGACTCTAGCTCCGGGGGACTTTTAGGTAATCATCGCCCAAATGAAATCTATAATCAAATTGAGGAAATTTCTTAAACCAATTTTCAGTGGCACACTCCCCGAGGCACAAAATCTATTGCCCCGGGCGCCCATAAGGTTGACGGAAGCACCTCTTTGCAAGCTTAGATCGAGGCCCTTACTTCAAAAATAAAATAGTTAGAAATGGCAAAAACGGCCTCGGTTATGGCTTGTGAAGGGTGTGGTGGACCACATGAAAATTGGAGTTGTATGAAAGAAATGGATAATCAAACTGAAATGGTAAACTACATTGATAATAGACCTAGACCGTTAGGTCCTCCAACGGGTACCTACAACCAAGGATGCGTAGCCACCCTAACCTTGGTTGGAGAGAACCCGACAATAGTAGTAACCAACAAAATCTAAACCAACGGTCAAACTTTCAACAACCAAGAAAGAGTCACAAAATTTCTCTCAACAACAACAAGGGGGACGAGAGAGGCTTGAGGATACCGTCTCTCGCCTCATCTCTGACACCGACAAGAAAAACTCGGATCGATTCCAACAACTGGAATTGAACTTTAGAAATCAACAAGCTAGTATTCAAAACATTGAAAAACAACTAAATCAACTAGCTCAAAATTTCTCCGAGAGACCACAAGGCGCATTACCCAGTAATACCGAAACCAACCCGAAGGCGCAAATACATCTCATCACTTTGAGAAACCGTACCGTAGGTTTCGAGGAGGCTCCGATCCCTCCAACCGATAAGAGCCCGTCTAATCAACCCGCAACTTCGCCGGCACCCCAAAAAGAGACGACTCCTCCCCCAAATCAAGAGCCTACCAAGACTCCCCCGGTACCGTACCCTTGTCGGTTACTTCGCCAAAAGACCGATGAGCAGTTCACAAAATTCGTAAATTTACTAAAACAATTGCACGTTAATATTCCATTTGTCGAAGTCCTAACTCAAATGCCTAAATATTCAAAATTTATGAGGACTTCCTCACTCGCAAAAGGAAAATCGAATCGTTGCAATTAGTAAATTTAATCGAAGAATGCTCCGCCTTGCTACTAAACAAACTCCCACAAAAGAAGATCGATCCCGGAAGCTTCACCATCCCTTGTTTGATTGGGGAATCACCCATACGCAATGCACTAGCCGATCTTGGAGCTAGCATCAACCTCATGCCCGCATCAATGTTCGATCGACTCGGCCTAGGAAAAACAAGCCCTACAAAAATGAGCATACAAGTCGCCGATAGGTCCGTTAAATATCCACAAGGTGTCGCTGAAAATCTATTGGTTAAAGTCAGAGACTTTGTCTTCCCAGTCGACTTTGTCATACTAGACATGGAGGAAGATACCTAAGTACCACTCATCTTAGGAAGACCATTCCTAGCTACGGACAACGCAGTGGTAGATATGAATGGGGGGACACTAACAATGAGGGTTGGGGACAAGGAAATGAAGTTTGGAGTTGGGAAAAGAGTAGAAGATGATGACTCGGTCAACTACATGAAAGCCATAGACTCAAGTTTGGATGATGCTCTCCGACGGTGCAACATTAGATGCAAACCATCCCACTTGGGTAACATATGACTGGCTATGGGTCTAGCCAAGGACCCTTATAAACGTGGTGCACCACGGAGGAATTCCGCGGAACTATCCTTAGTTTAGGTTAGATTAACTTTTATGCTTTCTAGTTTAGTTTTAATTTTCAGGAATAAAACACACTCAAGATGGTGAAGGATACTAAGGGAGACTTGAACCAACACCCCATGCACAAAAACAGAGCCTCCCGAAAATTTTTCATCATTACAGCAAGTTCAGCACGGGCCGTGCCCAGCCAACACGGCCCCGTGCTCAAGGGTCTGCAGAAAAACGCCCAGTTCAGGTAACTGGACATGGGGCGTGTTCGTTGAACACGCCCTCGTGCCCAGGCTCCTGTTACTTTTTGTTACTTTCTATTACTGGCAATCTGAACACGGGGTCGTGCCCGGTCACCACGGCCCGTGTCAAGATGCCCAGTAACATTAATTTTTGTTTTTAACACACCTTTTACACATTCAATCAACCTAAAAACTTATTTTTGGGACACATTGAAGACAATGTATAATTTAAGTGGGGGGGGGGGGGATGGTAAAACCTTGAATTTTGCAAGTCCTAATTACAAGCCTTACACAAAACTCTATTAGAACCGCTAAACACCCCAAATTTTTTCAAAAACTTTTCATTTTTTTTACTTGTCTTGGTTTAAGTTGGGAATAACAAGTTCTAAAAAGATTCTATTTTTACAAATTTACAACCGATAGCGTCATGATAAAAAGAACCAACATAATAAAATTACGAAACGACATGAAAAATGTAGTTAAAATTCGATTATATATACTTGATCACATTAAAAACCCATTCCCACAAAAAGTGAGTTTTGAGCCTTTATTGAGCATACAAATACACATCTTTAAATTAAATGCTCATCTTTCGTTTCTTGTGTGAATAGCCGCTTGGTTTCTTACGACTCTAGAACTTGCCATGACGATGCATTCCTGGTCCTTATCAACTTAAACCCGAGTAAGTAAATGATGGAGGCATTAGGACTAACCCTTTTTATTTCAACACCATTATTTTTCTTTTTTTTACCACCTACCCAAAATCCCCCTAGTAAACCCCTTTGAGCCTAAACCTTTTAATTTCTAATCCCACAAAACAAACACCCTTTACCCACCAAAAAAAACCCTTTTTATTTTAAATCCTTTATTTTAGTAAAAAGCTCGGTTTCCATGTGACATTCCTTATCAAAAAAAAAAATATGAAGTATAGCAATAAACAAAAAAGTTCATCAAAAGAAACTTTGTTTGAAAAAAATGCTTCGTTTGAATAAAAAGACAAAAACAAAATGTTTTACGAAAACCGACGCTTTTTACGTCTTTCGCCCTTTTCTACTAACCACTAACTCAAAACCACCTACCTTTAACCCAAGCCTAACCCTTCCCCAAAGTCCTCTTGATATATACAAAGGTTTATAGTTAAAAAGGAGGAGGATTGATTGCTTGGCAAGCATATGGTAGAAGTAAGTTTCATGCCGGTCTCGAGTGTTTCACAAAAATACATCTTCGGCCGAGTGTTGAGTGATCTCCTGTGAGGTATGTGAACTTGTATATAAATGGAATTTTAAAGAGGCATGTTATGCCCAAATAAGTAATTTCTCTTATGAAACGTTCTAAATAAATCATAACGAATAGGATTGTAAATAACATAAAAATAAAGCCTAATAAAGATCTTGGAATCCCGACACTCAAGACAAGCCCAAAAACTTCTCTTCTACCCATTCCATTTGGGTGTGTAAGCCACATTATAAATAGTTTTGCTTGAGGACAAGCAAAGATTCAAGTGTGGGGGTATTTGATGTGTGTAAAATGCAACATATAAATTACATCAAATGAGGCATAAAACTAACCCTTTTTAGTACTAATGTTGGAAAAAGTGTGCTTTTGTCTTCCTTTTGTATTTTCAGGGATAAATGAGCGTAAATGAACAAAAGAAGCAAAAATACAGCTAAATCTAACACAAATACAAGAAAAGGAATAAACGTAGGCATGCCGACCCCTAGACATCATCTTCCCAAGCAAAAACAAGATATCAGAAGGCTGAACACGCCCCGTGCCCAAGTATCTGCAGAAAAGACAAAAGTGTAGAAGCTTCTATTTCCCAACACGGGGGCGTGCCCAGCTCCACACGGTCGTGGTCAACGCTAAGATTCGCAGAATCCAAGCAAATCTTGATAGTACAGATACGCTTCTTCACACGGGGCCGTGCCCAGCGGACACGGGGGCGTGGTCAACTAATACAGACAAACTGCATTAAACGAAGAAAGAGAAAGTGGATGGACATGGGGCCGTGCCCAATGGACACGGGGCCGTGTCCGGGCTTCTGTGCAGGCTATAAATGTAACAGCCCAACCTGGAACAGGCTGGCATGTCACTATTACAGATATCAAAACCAAAGAGTTCCAATAAACGATAGAAACCAAGGATCAAAAGTCTTGAATCCACCCTAAGTCTTATATTATTCAATTACAGAAATAACAAGAAAACTAAAAGCTGTAAAAACTTGAACCTCAAATTCCTCTCACTCATCCCTATTTCCCCTGAGTACCTGAAAGCACATAAGACAAACACAAAAAAAGAAAATACGGCTGAGCCAAAAAGTTGCCCAGTAACGGAGAAATCAACAGTATAGTAAGGCAGACATACGGACAGAAACATGAACGGTACTGACGTTAAACAAGTCTAGATTTTAGCACTGAAACAGATACTTATATGACTTGAATCCCAAAACTTATACTGAACATATAACATATACATAACATAATCTGATGCATATAACATATCAAACATATCGTAACAGAGACAAGACATACGTGACAACATATAACAGTAAAACAAGTCACGTAATATAGAAGCACCCACGAGCCTAAATAGAGGCATGCATGGCTATAGTCCATGCGCCGAGATGGTGCGTGTAGGTGTACACACATTATTCCATCTCAACAGGAGTCAGGAGTCAGGAGTCAGGAGTCAGAGCTAAGATCGATCTATTCGCCTCTAGGGGCCATGTGCTACACAAGCACAAACTAGAAACGCCGTGAACTTTAGTTACGCACCGTCATGATGAGTGCCATGTCGTTGACGCCCAAACGCCAAGTAACTTATAATTGCTCGGGTGACAGAGTACAAAGCGTATCAGAAATAAAAGTATATTGACATAAGTCTAGAGGGAACATGCAATAACGAGCACAAAATCCAAGGTCTATTGCATGCTACAACAAATACCAATCATATAACAATACGAACCGGACCATCTAACGAAAACACCCGTATTACAAAGTAACGGATATGAATAAAATACTATGCTAACAAGGACAGGAATCCGTACCAACGAGTAACGAAAATATAAAAGTATACTACGATGAAAAGAAAAAAGAATCCGTACCTTATTAGCAAGCAAAGCAAATAAATCAAGTCGACCTTGATAAATCAATAACCTATAATCCCGTTATAACCAGAATCAGTTTTAGGAAAGTTTTATTCAGTTCACTCAATCTATTTGCCAGGAGATTCCCGACAACCAAAACTAAATCATAAACCAGGGATACTTGGAAGTGGATTGAGGCTGTTAATAAGGAATTTTGTGTGGGAGGGGTTAGAAAACTTCTGGATAATGGTGTGTTTTTTGTGCCGCCTTACGTGCCGGAATGGTGTAGGTGGCTCCCGATCAAATGCAATATTTTTATTTGGAGGCTTGCGATGAACAAATTGGCTACTTCGGATGAACTTGGTAAACGAAATATTCCGGTTAGCGATCCGAGGTGTTCTTTATGTGGCGAGATCGATGAATCGGCAGAACATATTTTTACATCCTGTTATGTGGCGGCTGTTATTTGGCAGCAGATTTGTTCATGGTGTTCGATGCCGTTTTTTGTGGCTTTCTCGGTAAAAGACCTTCTGGAAGTTCATGAGTTTTGTGGCCTGAGTGGGGGAAAAAAGAGGTTGTTAAAGGCATTGTTAGATTATCGTGTTGGAGCATTTGGAGAGCCAGGAATGAAGCTAGGTTTAATAATAAGACGGTAAGTATTGGTAGTATTCTTAGTGAAATAAAGTCCGTTGGGTTTTTATGGTTTAATAGTAGAGCGAAGTTGAGTAGGGTGTCTTGGGTTGATTGGTGTAAATTTGTGAATATGTAATTGTTGTGTGTGGTGCCGCCTCGGTTTGAGGTTGGCTTGTCGTTAATGAAAGTTACTTTTCAAAAAAAAAAAAAATCATAAACCTCTATTACTAAATTTAATTAGCATGTCTTGTTTTTAGTTTATCGATAAAAAAATGTATGAACATCCTTTCCCATAAATATAAAGTTTAACTTTACTTTAATAACTACTTTATTAATATTATTAACCTACTGATGATATAATGTTTGTAAATAAATTTGTTATATACATAATACTAATATTAGAATTGCTTCACAAAATTCAAGGCACTATTTGCCTACTTATCATGAGAAAAGAAACCGATTAAAGAATCAAAATATGAAGTTTGACTTTTACAACTCTTAAGTGATTGCAACTTCCAACTAACAGTGGTTTAGTCTGCCCGTACTCGGGCGTTGTTTGTAAAAAAAATTCAAAAAAAACGCCCGGAAACGCCCCGAGCCCCACTACGGCCGGCGTTTTCCGGCGTTATTTTTGAAAAAAATGCCCCCGGCGTGTTTATTAAAACGCCAAAATGGGATTGTGATGCCTTGGCTTTGGTTTGACTGGCCAATGAGAGAATAGATTGGTTTTTTTTTTTTTTTTTTTTTTTTTGTTTAATGAAGAAGAGATTGGTTTTTTTTTGAAGTTGCATGGGCGTTATTGGAATAATGCCCCACTACACCACTTTATGCTATAATGCCCCATGTTGACTGGGATGACACATGTCGCAAAACGCCCCATGGTAGAGGCATTATAAGTTGTTACCACTACACATGGTCTTAGAACATTTTAAGTTTTCATCATAACATGGATCCTCATCTCATAGCTTAGTGGTTATGTAACTAGTATGGTACGTACACGGCTTAAATTGTGTTCATGTGTTCTAAAATTTAGTAAATATTTAATTTAATTATTATATATTGTTCACTACCGATACAGACTTAATTAACCAAGTATCATTATACAACCCCCAACCTTCATGAATTTAAGTTCAACAGGGCTAACTGTAGGTTATCATATTCAAACTTTTGTAAAAAGACCCAACAAAGGTGTGTTTTATGTGTTTCTTCATATCAATATTTAGTAGCCCCAAGTCCAATTGTTTAAAGAATAGTTCAGAAAGCAAAGACCAAGAAACTGAACAAAACCAAACACTAGAAGAAGTCGAACTCTTATTCGATCGAAAATTAACATCGTTATCTTTAGGTTGATAGTTTTAGTCATCGGAAGAATCGAACAAAACAGAAAATTCCTACATCTGTATTTACATCAGAAGAGGCTTCAATTTCGTACCTTATTATCCGAACGGAGCAAACCGGAACAAATATGTTGGGATTGAACCCTATCAGAGAAACATATAATTAAAGCCAAAACCGGATCACAACAGTGGATTCACAATAAGCAGCTGTTTACATTAGACTTTCCCCTTGAAAGTGATTATAACATCTGATGGTCTTCTATCCACTGTCCGGATACAACAACTGCTGTCCTTCAAACTGCTGATGAAGCCCTGAAGACTGCTAAGAAGTAAACATTGCTGGTTCAAACTACTGACGCTAAAAGGCTGCCCATTCAAGGACTGATCAACCTTGAGGAAAGCACTGATGAAAGGAAAAAGTAGTAGTTTAGTGTATCAGTTGTTTTGTATAAAGTCAGTGGTTAAGAGTAGCAGTGTTTGTATAGGAATAGTGGTTACAGGTTGTTAGTTTGTTAGATGTCGCTTTTATGGTGACGTCAGCTGAAATGCTTCAGCGGTTTGGTTTGCCTATAAATGGAGCAGTACTCTGTACTGTTACATTTGATTGACTGAGCGAGTTCTTCTCCTCTAGTCCAATCCTTTCATCTTGTGCAATCAACCATGGAGTATCAGGCTGAGGGGGAGTTTAGTTTGTAAGCTTGCTTTGTAATCTTTTGATTTGCTTTGTAACCTTTTGACTGATGAAAATCATGTGTTTATCAAAATCATTTTCCTCTTTGATTATGTTTACAAAGTTTGTATTCATTTCCGCTGCATAACTTATTGAATCATGTTTATCAATTGTTTATTTATTACAAACAAACACAATCATGAGAGCCTCCGATCCTAACAATTGGTATCAGAGCTTGGACAGTCAAATTCGATCTAACAATCAATTTGACATAACAGTTCAGCTCAAAATTCATTGATACTAAGGTTGATTGTATTCAGTTGAAAAACAGAGTAACAAGTAATCACGTTCAAAATTGCTTTTCAAAAACTCTGTAAAACAACCAAGATGTCATAAGACACACAAAATTCACACAACAAGTGATATCATACATAAATCACCTATAGGTTTCAGATTTGAAAATATATCTGTTAACTATGGTACAATTATCCTTTTTACAAAACAGATTTCAATTGTTGTTATGAAGTTTTGTGCTGTATCCATTATGTTTGCAGCTAAAGTATGTACCTCAGGTCGACAAAAACCTATGTTCATAAAACATTAGTGTTTGTGTCTACATAAAAAGAGGGAAATTAAAACTTTAGTTACAAGATCTTATGTGTTGAAAAACAGGTTAGGAATCCTGTTGAAAAGGACCAAATCAACTCTGTTAAAAACACATTAAGAAAATCAGGTGTTGAAATAATCCAAATCATATGTAATGTGAGACTTGACATATGCATGTACAAAATATGACCAGATCTCTCAAAAACATTACTGCAAAATGATTCTGGATTAAGTATTTCTTCAATAAAGACCTCCCAGTAAGTATTTCATTACTTATGAATGGGAAGGGTAAAAGGGGAAGAAGGAAAATCACAAAAACTCAGAAGTGTGTTTATCTCAAAACTTTTGAAGTCAAAAGAAAAGAGTATAAATATAAAACACTTAAGAGTCAAAAATTGGGGTAAAAATGGTCATCAAGCAACTGTGTGCATTCATTGGGTCAGGGAAGTTCATGTAACAATAGTATCCCAGTGAATAAACTTATAAGAGGACTAGACAAGCCTTTCAGAATCATCACATGGTAACAAAGTTTATAACAGGACTTTCAAAAACACATGTGAACATGTCTCCTCATTTTTGCAATCAATTAAACAAGAAAATGGTCTCAAACAGTGGTTATTACAATGTGTTTCAAATCACTGACCATTTTCATAAACTTGAGAATGATGTGATTATGAGTTTTATTAGGAAATATACCAGATCCTTTTGATGCTATTTTTAGAAAAATCTTCAATTGTTTTTTCTTGAAAAGGTTTTTTCTCAAATAAAGCAGGATATATCATTCTTTTTTTAATGATATATTTTGAACTTTTACTTGTTTTTAATAGCAAAAGTTTCAAACACCTATCTGGATGTAGAACCCTTATTTTTGGTGATATTATCCTTAAAAATGGATCAGAAGGATTTGGTACAAGTGTCAAGGTCATGTCAAACTCAAGTTTGTTTTAACACTGAGCAAAAGATTGATTGTTAACAGACCCTAAAATACTTGGGTACTCATGTTCTAATTAAAATATTATGACACAAAATGAGTAGCCTTAGTAAAAGGTTTTCCATCATCTGAGATACTAAACCACTGTCAGGTATCTATAAAAGCTTCAAAATGTGTAATTGACATGTGGCAAAACCTTGAATGAAAATTTCTGTAAAAGTTGCTGACATACTGGTCTTTCAAATCTTTACCATTACCTTAACCCTAACCACTGATTTGTTCAAACATCTGCTTCCTAAAGACTGTCCACTGCTGAAAGTCAACCACTGACCTTTCATTTTCTTGGCAAGCACTGATGCTCAAAATCAGTGTCTTATCCACTGATAGTAAAAATCACCCACTTCTCTCATATTGTTACCGTTGTAACCACTGATATTTGCTTCATCAGTGATTCTCCAAAACAACTGTCCTCCATTATTCATCTTTTCTTCAGAGGTTGGCACGTGGTCAGTTCTTAGCCATCAGATCTTTGTAACCGCTGCCACATCAGCACTTACCTTTTTCCCTAAATAAAACCCAGATCAAAAACCCCAAACAGGGTTTTACACTGTCGAATTGAATTCCAAAATTCTCTTCTCAAAGCAGTTTCCAACTTTCATCTCAAATCATTCTTCGCTCCTCTTCATCAAAATGACGAAATCAAAATCAAAACCATCCTCATCTCCCAAAGAGGACACTCAAATGGCTGCTGAACCCATTGAAATCCCATACAAATCCCCTCACAACTACTTGGGTCTACTCACAAAACCCACCAACAACCACACCTTCGATTCCATCATCGACATCATGACTGCATCAAAGTATAAAACTTTGCTAACAACAGATGCTCCAATCTACCAACAAACCCAGAGAGAGTTTTGGAAAAATGCTACCCTTGAAAAACAAGACGATAAAGTCATAGCCATCAACTCTTCCATACAGGGTAAAACGATTCAAATTACTCCACAATCCATTTCAGAAGTCTTTAAACTCGATGATAAAAAAGGTAAAACTTCTTTTCTTAAAAACGAGTTGAAAACTGATTTTCTGGAAAGGGGGTATGCAGAACAAACAAAAAGGGATACCTTACAAAAAGGTTTCTTCCCTTCTGCACCTAGGTTCTTATTTCACACTCTCTTGATGTGTGTTTCAAATAAAACAACTGCTTTTAACGAAATACCATTAAAGATCCAATGTCTGGGTTATGCCATTTTACATAATGAAAATTATAACTATTCCCAGGAGATCTTTGATGATTTGGTGAAAAATGTTGATAGCAAATCATTTTTACTTTTTCCAAGGTTTCTAAGCTACTATTTTGAACAAAAATTTGGAAAGGAAAATGAAAATCTGCTCAAACAAGGTGTTTATTTTCAAATAAAAGGTTTAACACCTGAAACACTCACTAGAATGTTAGCACCTTTAAAAACAAAAGCAGAGGTGCCTGAGCAGAATTTAGCAGTTACCACTGCTCCTCAGGTATTAGCTGCTGAGCCTACTGCTCCAGGTGATCATAGCAGCACAACCACTGCTTTGAAACCCACACCTGCCATTACCAAAAATAAAACATCCAGAAAGCCCTCCAAACCCAAAACAAAGGCAACTCTGGAAGATGAGATCCCAGAGCCACTGCGAGTGACAACACAAATGTCACTTACAACCACTGCTGCTACTTCCTCACAGCAGATAGAAGAAAGATCTCCACCATTGCCTCAAACTCCTCCTGCATCCTCACAAAAGGGTCAGGTTGTAAGCACAGGGACCCCACATTATGAAGCTCTGGACCCAATTGGATCCATCTTCCTCAGTCCTGATCCCAAGGACATGTCTCTTTCATCACCTATATCTTCACCCCTCAAATTACCACAATCCATAATACCCTTGTTGCTTGCAGTTGCTATAGCTCAGACACAAACCAGTTCCTCTCTATCACCTATCACTGAGAGTAAACTCCAACAAGTGACTGGGTCTGATGCTTATACCTCTGCTATCCCAGCAACAACTGAGGAGGTTACACTGCAAGAGTTGCTAGTAATTCCTGTCAGTAGTTCAAGTGGAGCAGTAGCTACAAATGTTGGATCAACAGATTTACATTTGGCCAGTTGTTACATTAATCAGACTCCCTTGAAGGCAATTTCTTCCATCGAACCACTGATAACCACTAGTGAGGCTATTTTGGCCACTGGTACCATCGAAAGGTTATCAAGTGCTGAAGAAAGAAGTCCCCAGTACCAAGAACAAGGGGCATCAATGGATGATTTTTGGAATTCTGTTCCTAAATCAAACATTGATATAACCACTCCAGGTGGGGAACCAGATGATTCCATTAATTTGGATGATGATTCAAAATATCAAGAATTGACGGGTAGAATTGAAAATCTTGAGACATCTGTTGCTGAAATAAAGGATATGGTGCAAGAATTGTTAAAAGCTCAAAATGCACAATCCACTGTTGTTCCAGCTCAAGCACCTGCTCCACCACAGGCACCTGCTGCAAATGAGTTGTGGAACTTATTCCAACCCCTGCTCCAACACCAAAGACAAATGGCTGATCAGCAACATGTTGTACATGTTCAAGAGCTGAGAAACATGATGGAGTCCAGGTTCAAAGATACTCAAACAGACATCAAGGCAATAAAGGCCCACATCCTGAACACCACTGGCAAAGCTCCTCCCACTATACTCTTCATTGATAACCCCCCTCCAGATAATGCCAAAAAGGGGGAGAAAATTAAGCAGTGGAGGAAGAAAGGAATAGAAGATGGTCTCTATATTGAACCAGAAAAAGAAAACATGACCAAAAACATTCCTTTGCCAGATGGTAGCAAGAAAATTGATGAGACCACCAATGCACTTGCAGAAGCAAAAGCAAGTGTTAAAAGAGATAGAGAGGCTAAGGATAAAGCCAGGTGGGAACAGGAGAAAAGAGCCTATAAAGAGCTGAATGCACAGGGTACTTCTGGGTCAAAGGATGATGAAAATCCTAAGGATGAAAAGAAGAAGCCCACTAGACAAGTGAGGCAACCCAAATCCACACCATTCAGAACCACAAAGCTTACCTCCAAACCACCTCCAAACCTCAAACCACAAAATCTCAAACCTCCATCCAAACAGTTGATATGTCAGTAGTTTCAAAAACTGCTAGCCAAACAGCTGCCATATCTTCAACACACACCACTACAACACACACTACAACCACTGCCCTACCATCACAACCTAAAACTACATCACCACTCACCAAATTACCACTTGCTCAAAAGCAGAAGACATCTACTGACACATCAGTAGTTGTAATGACAACAGAGGTAGAAACACCAGTTGTTTCAACAGCTGTTTGCCAGTCATCCACCACTGCTCTCATCAATGTCACATCACCACCAACACCTCCTGCTAAAAATCAGAAGACATCAGATGTTACAACATCTGTTGTAATGAAAACAGTAGTTGAAACACCAGCTGTTTCAACTATTGTCAGTACAAGCACCCTCACTTCACTTCAAGCCATCTTCACTTCAATCAACAAATCACCCAAAAGCACTCCTTCACTGGAGAAAATTTACTCCAGAAAAAGAAAAACAACTCAGGCAGGTGATGACAAATATGATCCTATGGCTGCAAAATATCCACTGGAACCTGAAGCTGTAAAAAATGAGATGAGACAATTCTACACTGAGGATGATCCTTCAAAAAGAAGATTTCCTTCTCTCATAGGCTTCATAATCCCAGAAAATATGGATGAATATCTCAAGCTCAAAGCAAGGCAGGCTAAGATAAGAGCTAAACTTGAATGTGAAGATCAAAGTGACAAAGCCATTTCTGAAAGAATGGAATTTTTGCTCACCGAAGTCAAACAGATGGAAGACTATGCAAGGGATCTGAGCAAAGAAATGGAAAATTTACCACCCAAAGCAGATCTACGAAAAGAAATGAGAAAAGAATATCTTGCATACATCATGAAAGAAAAATTCTATCCAACTGAAGAAAAACAATTTGAAGAATGGCCAATAGTTGCTTTAAAGCATGAGGCAAACAGAATTGAAAGAATAAAAAATGATCCAAGCAAGAAGAGGACAGCTCCAAACTGGAGCAAATACAAAAAGCTCATTGCTGACCTTACATCTGAGTACAAAAGAAAGAAGCAGGAGTTGGTGGATGCAAAGGTGGATACTGCTAAAGCCATAGCAAAATGGACAAAACAGTATACAGATGAGGCTTATGAAAGGCTGAAAAGAAGAAAAGTGACAGATCCAAATTCACCAAAGAAGCCTGAACACAAAGAGACAAAACAGGTCATTGATCCTAAACCACTGTTCACATCAGCAGATACCTCTATCATTGTGATAACCCAAGAAAAGAGGAAACAACTAACCAATGAAGAAGAAAAAGAAGCTGAGTACTTTAAAGAAGCCATCAATAAAATGGCTTTAGATGAAGATAGATCAGCAAAACTTCAGGTCCTTGCCAAAAAGGTTTTGAACAAATCATCATCACCAAACACATCAGCAGATATTTCAAACATTGAGCTAGATCAACAAAAGAGACAAGAGCAGATTGAAAAAGAAGTTGCAGAAGATATAGCTGTAGCAAATGAAGTCATAGAAAAGGCTTTCAAACAATTGTCTGAAAATTCTGAACTAGCAAAAGCTCAGGATACTGCTTCACAAATCTTTACAAGGCCATAATCTCCTAACTCATTAGTCAATAAACCTCTCCCAAGAAACCCATTGGGTTCAAAAATACTAAAATGGACGTCTGATCAAAAGACCTATGTATTGACCCTGTTCAGATCCAATGGTGAAGTGAAGTACATATCAATGAAACAAGCACTAGGCCTTGGTGTTGAAGATCTACAGGATCTCCTTGAACTTACACTGTGCAGGGATGAGGATGACTCAAGTTCCAAGGATTTTGAAGTGGAATTTAAAAGAAAAGCTAAAGAACTTCTGATGAGACAATAAAGATCCAGAATAATGAAGGGTTGTGGCATTATCTGTTCCAGGGGGAGATTGTTGGGATTGAACCCTATCAGAGGAACAGATAATTAAAGCCAAAACCGGATCACAACAGTGGATTCACAATAAGCAGCTGTTTACATTAGACTTTCCCCTTGAAAGTGATTATAACATCTGATGGTCTTCTACCCACTATCCGGATACAACAGCTGTTGTCCTTCAAACTGCTGATGAAGCCCTGAAGACTGCTAAGAAGTAAACACTGCTGGTTCAAACTACTGACGCTAAAAGGCTGCCCATTCAAGGACTGATCAACCTTGAGGAAAGCACTGATGAAAGGAAAAAGCAGTAGTTTAGTGTATCAGTTGTTTTGTATAAAGTCAGTGGTTAAGAGTAGCATTGTTTGTATAGGAACAGTGGTTACAGGTTGTTAGTTTGTTAGATGTTGCTTTCATGGTGACGTCAGCTGAAATGCTTCAGCGGTTTGGTTTGCCTAAAAATGGAGCAGTACTCTGTACTGTTACATTTGATTGACTGAGCGAGTTCTTCTCCTCTAGTCCAATCCTTTCATCTTGTGCAATCAACCATGGAGTATCAGGCTGAGGGGGAGTTTAGTTTATATGCTTGCTTTGTAATCTTTTGATTTGCTTTGTAACCTTTTGACTGATGAAAAGCATGTGTTTATCAAAATCATTTTCCTCTTTGATTGTGTTTACAAAGTTTGTATTCATTTCCGCTGCATAACTTATTGAATCATGTTTATCAATTGTTCATTTATTACAAACAAACACAATCATGAGAGCCTCCGATCCTAACAAAATAAGAAAGTGAGACGAGAACGACGAAACACTAATACGTTACCGTGGCTGCGTAAGTTGTCACCGGAACAAATTAGCAATCACAACCTTTCAATTATACAAAGGCCATATCAAAACAAAACAGATAGGCGAGCTTGGTACCTGAATTGTGGTCGTAGAACTAAAGTGACTGAACCGGTGCCACGATGGAACGCTCCGACGAACAGAAGTGGTCACGGTGCAGCACAGGGGCAGACATACCCTATATCAAGGGGTAGCCCGCGTTGCCCCTTGGCTCGGCCGCGATAGTGTAAATTTTTTTTTTTTTTGCGTTTTTCGGATTTCGTTGCCCCTTAATAAATATTATGTTACCCCTTTTGAAAGCCCAAAAAAATTTATACTACCCAACTAATTACCCAATACTTATAAGCCCAATTATTATAGCCCAAGTCCCAAACCCATACCCAATATTTGAACAAAGAAGAAAAGAAGCAGCAACAGAAACGAACATTCACATCTGACTTCCCCACTTCCACAGAATTGAATGAGCAGGAGCAGCACCGGTTCAACGCCGACCTCAGCTCTCCCTCCCGGCCTCCCTTCGCCCTTTGCCGTCGTTGCCTGGGTCTATTATCATCATCGTCCGCCACTCCAGTCTCCAGTCCATCATCAAGTAAGTGTTTTTCCAAATTCCAATCGGGTATTTTAGTTAGTGTTTTATTCCTTATGAAAAATTGAATAATTTATGATTATTTAATTGCAAATTAGAATGTTTCCATTTAGTATTTTAGTTATAGTTGTGTGCAATTGTTATAGTCTTTTAGGGTTTATGTGAAATTGATTTAGGGCTTATTGTTTAATTTTATTTGTCTTATAAAATTAGGGAATTTGGAAGTTGAAAGATGAAAAAACAAACTCTCATTAGTAGTATTTTTAAACGAAAATTCCAAGAAAATGATGATTTGGGTGCAACTCCTAGTTTTAAATATTATTGACGATAAGCAAGAAAATGAAGATATTGGTCCAAGTTCAAATAATGATATTGATAAACAAGAAAATGAAGAAATTGGTCCAAGTTCAAAGAATGATATTGATATGCAAGAAAATGAAGATATCGGACCAACTCCAAGTCCAATTATTACTTTGGCTTCAAGTCCTTCAACATGAAACAAAATCAATTTGAATGATCTTCCTTCGGATCCCTCCGATAGACAGCCTATTACTAGTTATCATCCAAATCAAATAGATGACATAAGAAGAGGCTATCCTGTTAAAAAGGATTTTCAACCACGAGGTCATGACTTTAAATGGACAAACTATTCTAGTGGCTGGAGACATTTTAATGTTAAATGGTTTGATAAATATCATTGGTTGGAGTATAACACTAAACAAGAAAAAGCATATTGTTTATGTTGTTACTTGTTTAATGAAAGTGTTGGTAATAAAGGTGGAAGAGAGACTTTTGTAAGTGGATGCTTTTGTAATTGGAGTAAACCGGGTGTCTTAAAAGAACATGTTGGGTTAGTTAATAGTATACATAATAAGGCGGCGCAAAAATGTGAAAATCTCTTGAACCAAAAGCGATCATATGATGCGAATGAAAAAAGGCGTAACAAGGAAAGAAGGATTGGAAATCGGTATCGATTACTGGGGTCTGTTCGTAGTGCTGGATTTTGTTTAGAAATTAGTTTACCGTTTCATGGTCATGACGAATCTGAAAAGTCTCTTTATAAAGGTATATTTCTTTCGGTTTTAAAGTTGATTAGTGTGAACAACCCGGATATTGGCAATTACACTTTAGGGAAGGCCAAAAAGAATAATAAGATGACAGCTCCATCGATTCAAAAAGAGATTGTCGATTGCTATGCGGAAGAAGTAACCAAAATGCTTTGTGAAGAAATTAAAGTCGATGTCTTTGGGTTGTTAGTAGATGAGTCTAGCGACGTGTCTTTAAAGGAACAAATGGCCGTAGTTGTGAGATTTGTCGATAAGGTCAGAGTTGTTAAAGAGAGTTTAATTGGAGTTGCTCATGTGAGGAATACATATTCTTTAACTCTTAAAGAAGCCATTGTGTCTTTATTAGCCGATAACCATTTAAGCATAGATCAAGTAAGTTATATGTTTCATAATTTCATTACATAAACTATAATAAAGATTATATGTCGTATCATTGTATTTTATTGTTTGTTTTTGTTTAAACAGATCAGGGGTTAAGGTTATGATGGTGCAAGCAACATGCGGGAGAGTTTAATGGATTAAAAGCTTTAATTCTGAAAGACAATCCATCGGCACATTACATAGATTGCTTTGCTCATCAACTTCAGTTAGTGATTGTGGCTGTAGCAAAAGAGCATGATGGTGTTAAAGAATTTTATGAAACTCTTGGTATGGTTGTTGATACGGTTGGTGCTTCTTGCAAAAGAAAATATATGATGTTGGAGGCAAAAAAAAGAGAGAGTGGAAAACGAAATTCTAGCGGGTGATATTAACACAGGAAAAGGATTAAACCAAGAGGTTTCCCTTGCCCGACCCGGAGACACACTTTGGGGTTCTCATCATAGAACCATCATAAGTTTGTTGAAATTATTTCCAGAAGTTGTTGAGGTACTTACTTTTATTAAACAAGATGGAGAGACCTTTCAACAACGATCCAATGCGTCAACTATTCTATCATATTTTGAGAGTCTTGAATTTGTGTTTTACATACACTTGTTGAACGATATCTTAGGCCTCACAAATGCTCTATCAAAACATCTTCAAAAAAAGAGTCAAGACTTGTTAGAAGAATCTCATTTGATAAGTGGGACAAAACGAGCTTTGAATCATCTAAGACAAAATGGGTTTGAAAAGATGTTGGCAAACGTAACATCGTTTTGTGAAAAAAACAACATTAAGATGTTAGATATGGCGGAAAGTTATGGTAATCAAAGAAACCTAAAGTATGTCATTACTAACCGACATCATTTTGAAGTTGAGGTTTTTAATACGGTTTTGGATATGCAACTTCAAGAACTTGGAAGCCGATTTAGTGAGGTCTCAACTAGTTTGATAGAAAATATGTCGGGTTTAAATCCTTGTAATTCGTTTGCTAAATTTGACATATCAAAGATAGTGAAGTTTTCTGAGATGTATCCGAATGACTTTAATAAAGAAGAAAGAGGGTGTCTTGCGGGTGATTTTTCGACCTTTTATCACACTTCAAATGAAGATGATAAATTTGCAAATTTGACTGGATTGAGTGACCTTGCTCGTGTAATGGTGGAAACCGGAAAAAATGAAACTTTTCCTTTGGTTTATCGAACATTGAAGCTAGCACTGATTTTACCGGTTGCAACCGCAGCCGTTGAAAGATGTTTTTCTAAAATGAAACTTATCAAGACGGATTTACGCAATCAGATGGGTGATGAGTATTTGAACAACGCTCTAATTTGTGCGGTCGAAAAAGAAAGTTTTTGTAAAGTAAAAGAAGAGGATGTCATGGCCCGGTTTCAAGCTTTCAAAAACCGAAGAGGAGAACTCACTTAGGTACATGTTTAAATTTATTTATTACCGCGCTACTATCGTTGTTTCGTTTACATTGTATGAAGTACGTTAAAAAAAATTTGAAACGTTGCCCCTTAAGTAATTTTCTAGATCCGCCACTGGTGCAGCAGACGGTGATGCGTTGAGTTAGGAAAAGTAGCGAATGTGAGGTCGCGGAGCTTAAAAGGGTAGAAGGTTTGAATTATTTGATCGTAATTATCGAGTGGTTTGTTAATATCTGAGTGTTTTGAATTTCAAAAGAAAAGGCATGCAGATAAATGTTGGAGTGAGCCACAAATTCGAAAGTGTGACGGAAGAATAAGAAATCTGTTATTTCTTTTGTTTATATATTTTTTTATTTTTTTAATATAAAGCAACTTATACTTATCTCACAAATTTGATTGTCCATAAAATATAGACTTTTTAATCTATTATATTAGTATAGATATTAATATTATCATTATTATTTTAAATCTAAATTTCTAGATATTACAATAAATAGAGGTGCTTGGTTCATTTCAAAGGCATCCCTTGACAAACCACTTCTGTCCCACTTCACCCACACTCCACCATCATCACAACACCCACATCCACCACCATCATCCATCATAGAGTGTGTGTAGTAGTCTCGGGATCCAAGATTGATAGTAAGAGTTCTTGACAATCAAAGGCCATGTTTGCCTAAGTATCTTACATCACTTGGTGAAGACAAGCATTTAGTGTAATACTTTTGTTTTTTAATCTTTTCGCACTTTTTATTTTGTTTTGTATTAATGACTTTAATAACTAGTTTCTTATGTTGAAGGTGAAACTTCCTTATCATTTGTCCGTTGTGTCTTGGCGTTATTTTACTATCTATATAAAATAAAAGATTTACACCATTCATATCTCCATGGTCTATATGGAGATATGTTGGATACCTGGTCAGGGGTTAAGGGAATGGTTTAGTAAGGTTCTTGCCTTGTTCAGTGTATAGATCCTGCAAGGACCTGGGTCAAGCTTACTAGGACCTCCTTCAATACCCACTGGTATTGGATGGCGGGGGTGCGAATGGCTTGATCCCCTCATATGTAAACTACTATTAATACATTAACCTGGCTACTTGGAATTGTATCCCTGCTGACTCAAACCACTTAGTCGAGGGTAACGTCACCTTCAAAAGAGGGGCCTAACACATTACGCATTAATAACTTAATTAATTATCTTCCAATAATCCAACCCTTTAGGATTGTATCCTTGCTGAATCAAACTACTGGGTTGAGGGTAACGTCACCTTCAAAAGAGGGGCCTACTACTATAACTAAAATAATCTCTTAAAAAGTGCAAAAGTGCGGAAAACGTCAAAGGTTACACTAAATGCGAGTCGGATCCAAGTGATTCATCTTGTCTATATGTTTCTATTTATTTTTATTTTTCAGCATTTTTAGTTTTTATTTTCATGTTTAAAACTTTTTCTAAATTTTTGATTTGATTAGACGTTGAGGATAAACCGGTATTAAAAGCTCTTGTGTCCTTGGACGACCTCGGTATCTTACCAACGCTATACTACGCTCACGATGGGTGCACTTGCCCATATGTGTGTTTAGTGTTAGTAAAATATCGTGTTTTATAAATTTAAAACTTGACTAAAGTGATAAAAAGGGCTTAAAATATACATAAAAATTATATCACAGCTAACGCACATCATCTGCCTACTTAAAATATAATGCACGTGTTATATTTTTCTAGAAATATAATATATCTGCCTAGGTAGCCTATGGGTACATTTAATCACATTGATCACTCATACGGTGAAGTCAAAACATAAAAATCATAATAAGAAATATTAAAATTTATCTACACAGAATAACACATAAATTGTTACATTAATTTCCTAACATAATGTTTAAGTTTTAGGTATTAAAAGAACACCTAAATTACTTAAACCAGTGGCTCTGATACCACCTTCTGTCACAGCCCCCGACCCCACCCTGGGAGTGGGAGCCGCGAACCAGTCAGATGATACTGGTGTTTATTAATTACGCAGCGCAATTTAAACATCAGGACCGTAGTTAGGAAATAGTTTCAGAGTTTCAAAACACCAAACTTTTATAATAAACAAATGGAATAAAACCCAAGTTTTATTGATAATACATTTATAGGGATAAAACCTAATTAATAAAAATATGATCTCCTTTTTGTTTAGGTAACTTTTATAGCCACTTCTTTAAGCCTTCAGTGCTCTCCAGCTGGCTTCTATTAGCTTTACTTTAAGTTACTTGAAATGCGTTTTAAAAAGGTTTTATCAGCAAGAAATACTGGCGAGTGCATCCCAGTTTAATTAAAACAAGCTTTTATCTTTACAGTATTGAGAGCGATTACAATGTTTATATCTACTCAATTACCACCCACGGTACTGTCAATCTTGACTTGTGGTTATGCTACTATTCACAATATAGTAACAAGTAATGTATACAAAACCCCAACATACTGACAGTAATTGTAGAATATATAGACTCAATCACTGTTATCATAATTTAAAACAATTGAGGTTTTGATAAAACAGTTTGGTAGAAAAAGAGAATGACTCATAAAAAGATTTACAAAAATAAGATGTACTCAATTTTGTAGACTTAGGTATTTCTACAGGCTTCCTGGTAATATTATAGCTTCCTATTGCTTCTCCTGGTTATTATTTATTAAATTTAGACAATGCACACGTGTTAGTAAGATAACCCAAATCACATTAGCCATACCCCCGAGACAGAACTCTAACGAACTGAGTCAGACAGAGCCTTGACATGCGTTACGGAGTCCTAGATCAATCGGGTAGGGTAACGAATACGTGATCGGGGTTATAATACTTACAATGAGGCAGAGCTTCGCTTTTTAGGGGTATTATTCCTGAGAGTTTTAGCCTACTAGAGACTCTGAGAGAGAATAGAATTTTGAATGACGACTGAATGAGGCCTGAGGCCCCTATAACAACCCTCCAAAATTATTTTCAACACCCTTAATATATGTTAGAATATCCCTATATGTCTTAAATACACCTCGTATCTTAAAACCGAGCCCAAAATACCTTATATAATTAAAAATTAAATAGAATCAAGTTTTATGGGTCGCTCGCGGGCCGCGAAGACTTACTCTTCGGGCTACACGAGGCGTGACAATTAGGCTACGCGAGGCGTGACAACTAGGCTACACAGCCTCACCCGGTGATGCCACGTGTCACCACTCGTGTCAAACCTAGTTCAATGAATCAACAAAGCTAAAACCAACACCCCTAGCTCACAGGCCACGAAGGCTAAGCCTTCGGCTTACGCGGGGTGCGAGAAAATGGTCGAACAGACCTATAAATAATGGCATTCAGTCTTCAGTTGTCGTCGTTCATTTCCCACGAATTCTCTCTAATTTCTGATAGTATAAGCTATACCCGGGTATTATACCCACTAAAGTAGTGAAGCTTCGCCTCGATGTAAGTATTATAACCCCTGGTTACGTATTAGATACGCTGCCCGATTGATCTAGTGCTCCGTAACGGCTGTCGTGGTTCTGCCCGACGTAGTCGTTGGAGTTCTGTCTCGGGGAGGGTATAACTAATGTAAATATTGGGTTATTATACTAACACACGTGCATTGTTTAATTAATAGATTATAACTAGGAATCCACCAAGAAAAGTCTAAAGTAGCAATGTAAGTAATCTCCTTTTTGTAAACCTTTTTATAAACTGTTTTTACAAAACTTTAAATATTTTACAATGTGATTAACAGTGATTGAGTCTTTGTAATTCTTCAATTACTGTCGGTTTGTTGGGGTTTTGTATACAAAATGTGCAACACTTTACCATTGGACAACGAGATAGCCAATGTGTAATATGACCCACCAGTCAGGATTGACAATACTGAGTGAGTAATTGTGTAGATAAAAACATTGTAACTGCTCTCAATATTGTTAAAGGATAAATGCTTCTTGATTAAACTGGGATTCACTCACCAGTATTTTCCATTGACAAATGTTTTTAAAACGCATTTCAGGTAACAAAATGTGAAAGCCAAAATAGAAGCCAGCTGGAGAGCACTGAAGGCTTGGAAAAATGTGGCTATAAAAGTTACCTAAAAGACGATGTTTTAAATTCAATAAATTAGGGTCTATCCCTATAAACATGTTTATAATAGAAACTTGGGTTTTACTTATGTGTTTATTAATATAAAAATGTGGTATTTTACTCTGATAAATATTTCCTAACTACGGTCCTGATGAAATTTTCGCTGCCAAATAATGATAAACCATGATACCATCAAATCTGAGTTCACGTCCGCCCGATCCCAGGTGATAGGGGCCGGGGGTTGCGACAGAAGGTGGTATCAGAGCTACAGCCACTAATTTCAGCCAAAGAAGTGTTCTGCTGACAATTAAATTATCAATTTTGTTAGGAAATAATTAATAATACTATGTGCATACGTGTAGATTATTATTTTGTGTTATTTGACAATTTGTTAGTTTACAGCATGAGTGACCAAGGATCTTCAGACGCTTACCGTCAACTGTCCGGTTCACCTAGGGACGAAGGCATCTCTTCACAGCCTACCCCCTCGGGGTATTCGGCTGATACTGAAGAAGGAATTTTTGTGTTCAAGGCTCAATCTGAGGAGCCATTCCCTTCTAAGAAGACAGGATGGTTCAGCAGAGGAGCTCATGAATGTAGAAAAAGGATGAAAAAGTTACAGCAGCAAAGGGCCTTAGCAGCGGCCAATGGAGAAATGAATGTTCAAACACATGATATCCTCAATAGAAGACTAGCTAATTTCCACATTTTAGCTACCACCGCTGCCGACCCTAATTTAGAGAAACTCATATCACCCCAGCCTTTGCCACTATTTCCCACACAACCCATGGAAGTTGAACTAAACCCAGCTGAAATTCCTAGGGTATCTGCACCCCCTCCTCCAGACTATGACCCATGGTTTGACGACAATAGGGATTACCTGCAACGTTATCCAATCCCCATAAAGGAGCCCATGCAAGACCTAGTAGGACCCTATCCCGATTTGGATCCCTTAGACCCATATTATGATAATAACCAATACATCAGGGAGATTCTAGAGAATCCATACCCTTAAGAAGAACCGATGCCACAATACCCAGATCCCATACCAGCACCTACACCACCCATGAGCACTGAGAATGTGCAAGAACTCCGAACCTTTGGTGAGGAGATTTTAGAAGGGAGTGAAAGGATGAGACAGATAGGGGAACGACTAGTCTGGAAATATGACGAGCGTAATATGGAATTTTGGATGAACCCCTATCACGAATAATAATAATAATAATGATAATATATATATATATATATATATATATATATATATGTTGAAAAAATATATATATAATAATATATTGTAGTATAGACCATCTTGTGGTTAGTGATGCATATTAGTATTGTACTTTAAATTCCAGTTGTATTTGTAATAAATATAGATGACTAATATAAAATAGAGTAAGTTGCAATGTTCGACGATTTTGGATCAACATGCTTGTTGTGTGATTGTTGCATTGGATATTTTCATACGATATTAATACTTGGTAATTGTTTAAAATCTAGATGGCCGACGCAGCAAATTAGGAAAACCAGAATAATGAAAATCAAATAAATAACAGTGAAATTCGACACATTGTAACCCAAGGAATTAGAGATGCCATGCCAGCTATTATCCAAAATATTAGGAACACGGAAAATAATAATAAAAGTGGTAATGGAAGTAAGCGAACCCATATGGAAGCTAGTCACAGCGTGCACAATGGACCCATTTTTCAAATGTCAATTCCAAAAAGAAGAAGAACCATGTCTTATGGTTGTTCTTACAAAGAATTCTGGTCCTGTAAACCGATAGAATTCTCTGGCAATGAAGGGGCCATTGGAGCCCTACGCTGGATAGAAAAGACTAAGGCAGTCTTAAAAATAAGTAAGTGCGCAGAAGAAGATAAGATAATGTTTGCTTCCAATATATTTAAAAATGCAGAGTTAGAATGGTGGAACACTATCCTCCAATCTAGAGGAAGTGACAGGGTTTATCGTATGGAATGGAATGAGTTTAAGGATACGATAGAAAGGAAATTCTGTCCTCCCAATGAAAAGGAACATATAGCAAATAAATTCTTAAACTTAAGAATGACTGGAGTAGATAGTAAGGGTTACACTACTACATTCTTATAATATGCTAGGATAGTGCCAACCCTAGCATCACCTGAACCAGTGTTAATCTCCCGTTACATCTGGGGATTAATCAGTGAAATTAGGAATGTAGTCAAGGGAGCTAGACCACAAAACATAGAAGAAGCGGTAGAACGAGCTAATACCTTGACAGATGAACTGGTACGTACCCAAGAAGAAAACCAGAGGAAGAACCTTGCTCAAAAGCTTACCCAAGAATTTCGCTACGGTAATTCCAACCGTGGGAAAAATGTAGGTTCTACTTCTGCACCTTACTGCAAGTATTGCAAGAGGAAGCATTCTGGGATATGCTCCATATACTGCAATTTTAGCAAAATATATGGACACAAGGAAGAAGACTGCAGGAAGAAACCCACCAATAAGATATGCTACACTTGTGGAGAGCAAGGTCATATCAAGCCAAACTGTCCAAAATTTGCTCCAGCAACAAACAACAAGACTACTAAGAATGCTAGAGCATTTGTTCTGACTGCAGAAGAAGCCAAAATGATCCCGGACGTGATTGCCGGTACGTTTTTAGTTAATGATGTTTTTGCCAAAGTATTATTTGACTTTGGTGCAAACCAAAGTTTTATTAATACTTCATTTTGCAAACTTCTCAATCAACCATTAACTAAGATCCAACAAGAATGTCTAGTAGAAACAGCAAATGGGGAAAGCATTAAGATTACCGAAATCTTGCAGGGAGCAATAATAGAATTTTTAAGAGTAAATTACAAGTTTTGTCCTTTATGTTTGTCCCAAATTTCAGGCGCTGCCCTTTATCTTTAAAATTGACTAGTTTTGGACTTAATGTTTGCAAATGTTGCACGTTATGTCCTTTGAGCCTAACTAAGTTAATTTTTATAGTTAAATTAGATCACATAAGGGTAGTTTAGTCTTTTTACTCTTTTATTAAACAAAATAAAACAAAAAATAAATTTTAAAGTTAATATATGTAAATATATTTATACAATATTTATATGTGTGTATTATATCTGTATATAAGAGAACCCATTTCTCTCTCTATCTCTCTTTACCTCTCTCTACGACTACAACAACTGTCAGCCACCGCTCTCCACCACTCTCAACATCACTACCACGCCACTCCACTCCACTCTGACCATACCTCCACCACTACCCTTGAATGCACTTAACATCACCACCACTCTCAGATCTACTTTCCGGCGAATGCGATTGAAGTCCGTGTGTTTCAAATCTACTTTCCGGTCACTAAACACCCTTGAACGCACTTAACATCACCACCACTCTCACATCACCACCACTCTGACCATACCTCCACCACTACCAAAACACTGTGTAGGGGTTATGTTGCAGACCGTGTGTTTCAGATCTACTTTTCGGTGAATCGCAGGTTTTAGATCTACTCTCCGACGAGTTGTTTCAGATCTTCTCTTCAGCAACGTGAATCTAATTGAAGTCACCGTCGTTGAGTTGAAACGGTAAGGGTTACCGGCGATTAATTTTTATTTTTTTTTGCAACATTGATATGTAGCCTACAAAAAATTGAAAATTTGTGATGGAGATCTGATGTGTGTGGTTATAACATGGGGTTCTGGTGAAGATTTCTGATATATATTTGATTTAGGAACAACTACCATGTTGACATAGTGGTGGTGGATTATAGTTAAGTGGGATTTTGAAAATTGTGATGGATATTTGATTTATAAACAATTGAATAATATTTTTAGGAGTTTTGATTGGTGATGTATTACCGTGAATTGAAAATTGTGAATGGATGTTATGATGGATAGCTCAGTGATGTATTGCAGATTGGGGTGGGTGGGTGGCGGAGCTGGGTGTAGTAGATGACCGGTTGAAGTATGGAGAGAGAAAAAGGGATAAGTGTAATATTATATACTACTATAAGTATTTTACACAATAGTCCTTGAAAACATGAGATGACTAAAGTGCCCTCATGTGCAAGGCACATGATCATATTTAACATAAAAAATTTACTTAGTTTACCCTAAAGGACATAACGTGCAACATTTGCAAACATTAAGTCCAAAACTAGTCAATTTTAAAGAAAAAGGGCAGCGCCTGAAAATTGGGACAAACATAAAGGACAAAACTTGTAATTTACTCAATTTTTAAATCAAAAGTTTTTTGCAAACCTTTACCCAATGAAGCTGGCAGGATTTGATGTTGTATTAGGAATGGATTGGTTAATAGCCAATAAAGCCAATATTTTATGTGATCAAAAGTCAATCCAAGTAAATTCACCAAAGGGTGAAAAGATCACAATTAAAGGAAATAAGCCGTCTAGATCCACAAAATTCATCTTTGTGATGAAAACAACCAGTTATGTAAGAAAAGGATCATTAGTGTATTTGATTTCTATAATCATTAACACTAAAGGAAAGGAGTTAAAAGATATCCCTGTAGTATCTCAATTTTCAGATATATTACCAGAAGAATTACCAGAACTACCGCCGGACAGGGAAGTCGAATTCATAATTCATCTGCTACCAGGAACAGCACCAATTGCCAAAGCACCCTATCGTTTGGCACCTGCAGAAATGCAAGAGTTTTAGCAATGTACTCATTCTTTTTCACATCAAAGTTTTTGAGATACACACATGCTTGAGTTTTGTGGTTTGTTTTACCACAGACAATGCAACTTTCAGCAGGAACAATGACACTTGTTTTGTTTAAATCATATGCTTTTAAATGGAAACAATCTTTTGTTAGATGATTCCTTTTCTCACAAAATTCACAAAACAGGTTATTGATCTTTTCTCTTTTCTTTCTCTTTTCGGATTCCTTTGCAGCAGAGTTTTTAACCTCTGCTGGGATATCCTTGAGAGGAATGACTTTAGCTTTTGGAGCTTTAACACCATCAGTGGTTGTAAAGTCCATAGGCTTGAAATTTTCAAGAATATCACACTCATCAGACCATGTGGGTTTAAACTGATATTTCTCAATCTCCTCAAAAGTAGAGGATCCCATTGGTCTGTCAAGTGTGATTTTATTACCAAGTTTGTCAGTGATTTTCACTTCTTGGCCCTTCTTGTTTGTTGGAATGTATTCAGTGGTTACATCAGTGGTTTGAACAGATGTTTCAAAAGCAGTGTTTTCATCATCATGTTTTCTATAACCAACACCAAATTTTACATTGCTTTTAATCTGTTTTTCAAGCATAACCTCATACCCTTTGCATGATTCCACCCATTTTTCACAGGTGATCTGGGTAGACTCCAACTCCTTTTTGCAAACACGGTATTTTTCTACCATTGTTTGGAGTTGAGTTTTGGTTATACTCTGCTCTTCTTTCAGACTGTTGATCTCTTTCTCTTTTTCAGCCAATTTGTTTTTAAGTTCTTTTACAGACCTTTCAAATTTGACTTCATCAGTTAAGATTTTATCCCGAAGGTTTTCATTTACCTCTTTGATGTTAGCAAAAGCAATAATGCAATTGTCATAACACATTTTTTCAAGAACTTGAGGAGATACCTTGGCAGCAGCCATCATTGCACAATCACAATGATGATTTTCTTCTTTCTCACCTGCTTTCTCATCTTTCTCTTCCTCTATGTCCTCTTCGGACCATGGGTCTGTCATTGGTTCAATCAGGGTTCCTGAACTTTCTCCCAGTAGTAGTTCACCAGCCACAGTAGTAACCACTGCTTCAGTCTCCTCATCCATTGTTTCAGCACTTAGCTGTTCACCTTCAGTTTCAACCCTCTCTGGTATTGACTCTAATGCCATCAAACAAAATTCATCATTAGAAGGTTCATTAAAGGCACAGAGTGCAAAATTTTCATCACCAAGTTCATCAGGCATACTGCTCCAGTCAACAAAGCCTTGAGTGAAAAAGCTTTGCTGATCTGGTTGTACTGCTGCTGGAGCAGTTGTTTGAGGTGCAACAGTTTGCACTTGTGCCTGAGGGATAGGGGTTTGCACGTACTGAATTTGTGGAACAGTGGTTTGGACATAATGCACAGGCACAGGGGCAGCATCATAGTGAGCAGTGTTAACATGAGCTGTAGGGGTATATTGGGTATAGTACACAGTGCTTTGATTGTGAGGTCTAGGATTTGAGCTTGGATGAGTGATTATAGGACCAGTAGTTTGACTCCTGCATTCCCTAGCGAAATGACCTAGCCTATTGCACTTGTAACACTTGATTTTCGATTTATCCAACCCAACCCTTAGATTCCCATGTAACCCTGGGAATTTTCTCCATGTTCTTTTGTAGAATTTGCTTGTTCTTACACTAAGCAAAGCCAACTGATGCAAAATTTCCATCTCTTCTAAGTCAGTGGGATCAAAATGTTGTAAATCATTGAGTTTAAAACACAAATTATCTGACATCTGGTTTTCATTAGCAGTAAATGCATAGTTTGCAGAGTGAGGATCAGGGTTATTAAAATTTGCACCAGCAGTTATATCAATGAAGTGATCATAACCCTGATCCTTACCACTGCTACCAGATTCTTCATGGCCAAAAAGAGCTGTGCTACCGAATGAATAATCATCAGCAACTTTTCCAGACTCTTGCAACTTCTTTTTCTGGTTCAACTCCCTTTCATAGGTCAGGAGTCTACCATGAAGTTGGGTCAGGGTCAGATCTTTGAACTCAGCAGAGTTTCTGGTGACAAAAGCTATGGTGTCCCATTTTTCTGGTAGTGACCTAAGGAACCTGCTATTTTGAGTTGAATTTGGAAAAGTTACTTTAACAAGCCTTAGTTCATTGATGAGACAACTGAACCGCTCAAATTGTTGAGTCAGTGATTCACCCTTGATGTGACAAAATGTTTCATACTGCTGGTTCAGTATTTCCCTATTGTTTTCAATGACTTCTTTGGTTCCCCCAAACCGTTCCTTCAACGAGAGTATTGCTTTGATCAAGCATTTTTCACAATGAACCGAAAGATTGAATTTATTTCAATTACGATTACAATGCAAATGATTGAATACAAACTCCCCCTCAGCCAGAGCTCAGTGTTTGTTCGTGCAGAGAAGACGATGTTGCAAAGAGCTAATAGAACAGTACAGAGCACTGTTCTATTTATAGGCACTAGCAAACCACTGAGCATCTAAGCTGACGTCACCATGAAAGTAAAATCTAACCTCCTAACAAACTCTAACCTCTGATCAATACAAACACTGCTATGCTAAACTACTGCTATTACATTTCATTACATAAAGACATAATAAACTACTGCTGCATCCTTCCACTGATGTGAACCCAGCAGCACTTGTCCGGATCAGCAGTGCTTGACTCAAGGCAGTAGATTGAACAGCAGAGCTTTAGTCTTTCATCAGGCCTTTACTAGATCAGCAGTTTGTAGGTCAGTAGTTTGCAAGATCAGTAGATAGGAGGTCAGCAGATGTTGAAAACCACTTTCAAGGGGAGAGACTTGTATGTAACATCTGCTTATTCTGGATCCACTGCGCTGATCTAGTTTTGGCTTTAATTATCTGTTCCTCTGGTAGGGTTCAATCCCAACAATCTCCCCCTGGAACAGATAATGCCAAAACCCTTCATTATTGTGGAACTTTATTGCCTCATCAACAGTTCCCTTATCTGACCTTTAAGTTGCAATTCAAAGTCTAGGGCACCTGTATCATCATCATCCCTGCCAAGTGGAAGATCAAGGAGATCCTGCATATCTTCAAGACATAGGCCAAGTGCTTGTTCCCTTGTTATTTCCTTCACTTATCCACCAGACCTGAACAGAGTCAATACATGGGTCTGTTTGTCAGTTACCCACTTTAGTACTTCTGAGCCTGGTGGGTTTCTTGGGAGATTTTAATTCGATGAGGAGTTTGGAGATGCTGGCCTATTCATGACTGCCTGAGCAGTACTTGCAGATTGTTCCAATTCAGGATCTTCTTTCATCATTAATCTAATGCCCTCTTTTGCAATGGCATTTCCAGCATTTAGATCTTGAACTGTTTCAGCATCTGACTGATTTTGACTCCTTCTTTTGTAGATGGCAGCACCAGCTGGAGCAGTAGTTCTTTTGACTTGCTGCTTTGGTGGTCTTTTTGAGACCTCTGCTTTAGAGTAGTCAGGCCTTTTTGGAACTGTTGGATCTTTCTTTCTAAGTTCCTCTAACTTTCTGTAGGTAGCCCTGACCACATCTTCTTTCCATCTTGCTATTTGTCGTTTAGACCCATAATCAGCAACAACCAATTCCTCTTTCATTCTCTTCAGCTCAAGTGATTTATCAGGCACATTCTTTTTGAATTTTGACCATTCTGGAGGGGTGTGTTTGACTTCATTCTTTATCATTTCTTGAATCCTGGCTGCTGGAGTGATAGGAAACCAGCAAAAAGACAAATGTTTTGGGTTTGGCTTCTTGTGAGCACCCCTTCATTGATGTTGCCAATGAGTTAATCAGGTGGATGAGATCTCAAGAAGATTAAATCTCCTTGGTATGGTATGATGGCATTTGTTGGTGAAGGCTGCAAATGTGTATCATCTAAGCTAACCACTGCTGGTGACTTTGATAACCCAGCAGTGGCTTCAAAAGGCGGTGGAATTGGAGGCAATGGTGTGGACTCAAGCTGATTTTTATCCACTGTTTGGGGACTTTTTAAACTGTGCTTGAGGATGTGGAAGCAGTGGTTTTGGGGCTACTTTGGTCAACGACTGTTGATGTAGCAGTGGTTGAGCTTTGACAGTTGTTTTGAACATCTGATGCTCTTCCCATTCTGACAGACTTTTGAGGAATGATGATTTCATACCCATAGTCTGGTGTTGAATCCTCTGATGGACCTGCACTGTTAGTCTTGACAGCAGTATTTTCAAAAGTGAATTTATCAAGATCAAACAGATCTGCAGGATTTGCTGGGATTTTCATTGATGAAAGTTCATTGAACTTTACATTCAAGGTCTCCTCCACTGTCTTGGTCCGTGTATTAAACACTTTGTAGGCCTTGGCAGTGGTTGAGTATCCCAGATGATAACCACAATCAATTTTGGCTGCAAATTTTGAAATGGAATCTTTTAAGTTCAAAATAAAGCATGGGCAGCCAAATACCTTGAAGTAAGAGATCAGTGGTTTGATTTTATACAGAATTTCATAAGCAGTCTTTTTGTGCCTGGGGTTTATTAAAACTCTGTTTTGGACATAGCAAGCATTGTTTACTGCCTCTGCCCAAAAAGTTAATGGCAAACCTGAATCAGCAAGCATGATTCTGGCAGCCTCAATCAAAGTTCTGTTCTTTCTTTCAACTACCCCATTTTGCTCTGGTGTTCTGGGGATGCTGTACTACCTTACAATCCCTTTCTTCACACAGAAGGCATCCAACTCCTTATTTTTGAATTATGTGCCATTGTCACTCCTAAAGACTTTTACTGGAAGATTAAATTGCTTTTCAACCTGTGTCACAAAGTCTTGCAAAATGCCCGCAGTCTCATCTTTTGAGTGTAAAAAGAAAGTCCATGTAAACCTAGAGATGTCATCAACAATAACCAAACAATATCTTTTCTTCTTGAGACTCATGACTTGAACTGGGCCAAACAAATCCATGTGCAGCATTTGTAAACACTGGATTGTATTGGACTCTTCAATGGACTTAAAGGGGCTTTTATGTTGTTTTCCTTTTAAACAGGAAACACAATGCTCAGGACATGAAAACAATTTTTGTGGTAGGCCTCTTACCAAACCATTTTTTGAGATTTCAGTAATTGTCTTAAGATTTGTGTGCCCCAGTCTTCTGTGCCAAAGTTCTGTCTCTTTGTTAGAGGCAGCTGAGAACAGACAGGCATCAGCTCTGGGACACTCTTTTGACATATCAACAACATAAACATTGCCACTTCTTTGAGCAACAAGTTTTGTTTGACCAGTTTTTATTATTGCTTCAATCTTTTTGACCATTTCTGGTCCAACAATCCTACAACACTCCTTTGTGAAGAATGACCCATACCCCTTGTCACTCATTTGTGAAACACTCAGGAGGTTGAATTTCAGACTGTCTATCAGATTGACATTTTCAAATTTTACATTGCCAGACTGTATTGTACCAGACCCCAGAACTTTCCCTTTACTGTTATTCCCAAAGGATATATCACCCCCTCCATGAATTTTGAAATCTTTGAGTAGGGCTTTACATCACGTCATGTGCCTGGAGCCTCCACTATCAACATACCAAATGCTATCTAAGCAGGCAGAAGCTCCCTGCACATGAAGTAAAATGATTAGTTCATTAGGGTTTCCAAAGCCAATAAGGCTTTGGATGGGGTCTCAACAGTGTCTTGGATGGATGCACATTTATGGACAGTGGTTAGGTCAGGGGTTTGGACAATTTTAGGACTGTTTCTTGCTAACCACTATTGGGGGTCTTGACCAATCACCTGTTGGTACCCAAAAGGATGCCTGTTCACTTTAGGTTTAGAGGGCCTTTTGTAGGTCTCATAAACGAGTGGAATCCTTTAGTAAGACTGTTTCTCCTTACCTCTTCTGTATTGATTGGCAGGGGGTGCATCAGTAACCTGAACATCTCTTTTGACAGATGTTTGGTTCAGCTGTTTTGTGACAGCTATTTGAACTGGCACAAACAGTGGTTGATTTTTGGTGAATTTGACAGATGATGTTGATGGACTCAAGGATGTTTTAGCAATGTACTCATTCTTTTTCACATCAAAGTTTTTTAGATACACACATGCTTGAGTTTTGTGGTTTGTTTTACCACAGACAATGCAGCTTTCAGCAAGAACAATGACACTTGTTTTGTTTAAATCATATGCTTTTAAATGGAAACAATCTTTTGTTAGATGATTCCTTTTCTCACAAAATTCATAAAACATGTTATTGATATTTTCTTTCTTCTTTCTCTTTTCGGATTCCTTTGCAGCAGAGTTTTTAACCTCTGCTGGGATATCCTTGAGAGGAATGACTTTAGCTTTTGGAGCTTTAACACCATCAGTGGTTGTAAAGTCCATAGGCTTGAAATTTTCAAGAATATCACACTCATCAGACCATGTGGGTTTAAACTGATATTTCTCAATCTCCTCAAAAGTAGAGGATCCCATTGGTCTGTCAAGTGTGATTTTGTTACCAAGTTTGTCAGTGATTTTCACTTCTTGGCCCTTCTTGTTTGTTGGAATGTATTTAGTGGTTACATCAATGGTTTGAACAGATGTTTCAAAAGCAGTGTTTTCATCATCATGTTTTCTATAACCAACACCAAATTTTACATTGCTTTTAATCTGTTTTTCAAGCATAACCTCAAACCCTTTGCATGATTCCACCCATTTTTCACAGGTGATCTGGGTAGACTCCAACTCCTTTTTGCAAACATGGTATTTTTCTACCATTGTTTGGAGTTGAGTTTTGGTTATACTCTGCTCTTCTTTCAGACTGCTGATCTCTTTCTCTTTTTCAGCCAATTTGTTTTTAAGTTCTTTTACAGACCTTTCAAATTTGACTTCATCAGTTAAGATTTTATCCCAAAGGTTTTCATTTACCTCTTTGATGTTAGCAAAAGCAATAATGCAATTGTCAGAACACAGTTTTTCAAGAACTTGAGGAGATACCTTGGCAGCAGCCATCATTGCACAATCACATTGATGATTTTCTTCATCATCAGCTCTTTCTTCTTTCTCACCTGCTTTCTCATCTTTCTCTTCCTCTTTGTCCTCTTCGGACCATGGGTCTGTCATTGGTTCAATTAGGGTTCCTGAACTTTCTCCCAGCAGTAGTTCACCAGCCACAGTAGTAACCACTACTTCAGTCACCTCATCCACTGTTTCAGCACTTAGCTGTTCACCTTCAGTTTCAACCCTCTCTGGTATTGACTCTAATGCCATCAAACAAAATTCATCATTTCAAGGTTCATTAAAGGCATAGAGTGCAAAATTTTCTTCACCAAGTTCATCAGGCATACTGCTCCAGTCAACAAAGCCTTGAGTGAAAAAGCTTTGCTGATCTGGTTGTACTGCTGCTGGAGCAGTTGTTTAAGGTGCAACAGTTTGCACTTGTGCCTGAGGGACAGGGGTTTGCACGTACTGAATTTGTGGAACAGTGGTTTGGACATAATGCACAGGGGCAGCAGCATAGTGAGCAGTGTTAACATGAGCTGCAGGGGTATATTGGGTATAGTGCACAGTGCTTTGATTGTGAGGTCTAGGATTTGAGCTAGGATGAGTGATTATAGGACCAGTAGTTTGACTCCTGCATTCCCTAGCGAAATGACCTAGCCTATTACACTTGTAACACTTGATTTTCGATTTATCCAACCCAACCCTTAGATTCCCATGTAACCCTGGGAATTTTCTCCCTGTTCTTTTGTAGAATTTGCTTGTTCTTACACAAAGCAAAGCCAACTGATGCAAAATATCCATCTCTTCTAAGTCAGTGGGATCAAAATGTTGTAAATCATTAAGTTCAAAACACATTATCTTACATCTGGTTTTCATTAGCAGTAAATGCATAGTTTGCAGAGTGAGGATCAGGGTTGTTAAAATTTGCACCAGCAGTTATATCAATGAAGTGATCATAACCCTGATCCTTACCACTGCTACCAGATTCTTCCTGGCCAAAAAGAGCTGTGCTACCGAATGAATAATCATCAGCAACTTTTCCAGACTCTTGCAACTTCTTTTTCTGGTTCAACTCCCTTTCATAGGTCAGGAGTCTACCATGAAGTTGGGTCAGGGTCAGATATTTGAACTCAGCAGAGTTTCTGGTGACAAAAGCTATGGTGTCCCATTTTTCTAGTAGTGACCTTAGGAACCTGCTATTTTGAGTTGAATTTGGAAAAGTTACTTTAACAAGCCTTAGTTCACTGATGAGACAACTGAACCGCTCAAATTGTTGAGTCAGTGATTCACCCTTGATGTGACAAAATGTTTCTTACTTCTGGTTCAGTATTTCCCTATTGTTTTCAATGACTTCTTCGGTTCCCCCAAACCGTTCCTTCAACGCATCCCAAAGCTCTTTGGCCCTGTTACAATGTAATAGTCCAGCGTAAATCTCATTGGGTAGCGCAGATGCTATGATGCTAACTGCTTTAGCATCGAGTTTGAACTTTTGGAAATCAGTTTCAGTATAGTTTTCAGTTGGTTTAGGAACGAACTTCTTAGCATCTTCAGCGCTTGGCGCCATAGGAACATCGGGACCAAAAACAACAGACCTCCAACATCCGGTGTTCTGTTGAGCGAGGATGTGACCCATCCTCCGCTCCCAGATGTTGTATTCATTTCGTTTAAGCATAGGTGGTTTAAAAAGCGAGCCAATGTTATTCTTATCATCTTGAGATTGTGATGTTATCCTGGTTGTTTTACAGACACTGATTAATCAACTTTGATGGTGATTAAACCTTGCTCTGTTTTTCAACACAAACGAACAAACTATCAGTATCAACTGTTCTAGCTCTAATACCAATTATTGGATCTGAGTTTGGTTTTGATTGTATTTTACGTTTGAAATTAAGATGGAAATGGATGAGTTGTGCAGGGAATTAAGATGGAAACAAACTTTGCATACAATCAAACGAGAGTATTGCTTTGATCAAGCATTTTTCACAATGAACCGAAAGATTGAATTTATTTCAATTACGATTACAATGCAAATGATTGAATACAAACTCCCCCTCAGCCAGAGCTCAGTGTTTGTTCGTGCAGAGAAGACGATGTTGCAAAGAGCTAATAGAACAGTACAGAGCACTGTTCTATTTATAGGCACTAGCAAACCACTGAGCATCTAAGCTGACGTCACCATGAAAGTGACATCTAACCTCCTAACAAACTCTAACCTCTGATCAATACAAACACTGCTATGCTAAACTACTGCTAGTACATTTCATTATATAAAGACATAATAAACTACTGCTGCATCCTTCCACTGATGTGAACCCAGCAGCACTTGTCCGGATCAGCAGTGCTTGACTCAAGGCAGTAGATTGAACAACAGAGCTTTAGTCTTTCATCAGGCCTTTACTAGATCAGCAGTTTGTAGGTCAGCAGTTTGCAAGATCAGTAGATAGGAGGTCAGCAGATGTTGAAAACCACTTTCAAGGGGAGAGACTTGTTTGTAACATCTGTTTATTCTGGATCCACTGCGCTGATCCAGTTTTGGCTTTAATTATCTGTTCCTCTGGTAGGGTTCAATCCCAACATGATGAACCCGTAAACCGTATTTGGATAAATTCATAATTGTCTTTATAGATGATATTCTCATTTACTCTAAGAGCAAAGAGGAACATGCGAAGAATTTGCATGCACTTCTAAGTTTATTAAGAAAAGAAAAGCTTTATGCAAAATTTTTGAAGTGTGAATTTTGGTTAGAAGAAGTACAGTTTCTTGGACATTTAGTCAACCATGAAGGAATTCATGTGGATCCCACAAAGATTGAGGCAATTACTAAATGGAAAACCCCTTAGTCACCAACCGAGGTTAGAAGCTTCTTAGGATTAGCCGGTTATTATAGAAGATTTATTCGAGATTTTTCTAGAATAGCCATTCCCTTAACAAAACTAACTTGTAAGTCTATTAAGTTTGAATGGGGACCAAAACAAGAAGAAGCCTTTAGAATCCTTAAGCAAAGATTAACCAACGCACCCATATTAGCATTACCAGAAGGAACCGAAAAGTTTGTAATTTATTGTGATGCTTCTAAATTAGGTTATGGATGTGTATTGATGCAACGTCAAAAGGTTATAGCCTACGCATCTAGACAACTTAAGAATCATGAAGAAAATTATACAACCCATGATTTAGAATTAGGAGCTATCATTTTTGCGCTGAAAATTTGGAGACATTATCTTTACGGTAGCAAGTTTACCATTTTCACCGATCATAAGAGTTTAAGATATGTTTTCGGGCAAAAAGTGTTCAATATGAGACAAAGACGTTGGATGGAGATATTAAGTGATTATGATTGTAATATCCAGTATCATGCAGGAAAAGCTAACGTAGTAGCCGATGCTTTAATTCGAAAATATCACGAAAAACCAAAAAGAGTACGTTCTCTTAAACTAAATCTACAAGTAGATTTAAATGAACAGATTAGAAAAGCACAAAAAACAGTAATCAAGGATGATACTGAGAAATTGAAAGGAATGATTAAGGAATTAGAACAAGGAACAGATGGAATTTGGAGATTCCATAAGAAGAGGATGTGGATACCTAAACTAGGAAACCTGCGCCACCGTATATTAGAAGAAGCCTATAAATCTAAGTATACGATGCATCCTGGAAGTGATAAGATGTATCAGGATTTAAGAAAGAATTTCTGGTGGATAGGAATGAAAAAGGATATAGCAGCCTATGTTGCCAAGTGTTTAACTTGTTCACAGGTCAAAGCTGAACACCAGAAACCCTCAGGTTTGTTACAGCAATTGGAAATGCCTGTATGGAAATGAGAATTGATAACAATGGACTTTATTACCAAATTACCCAAGACACGAAAAGGTAATGATACAATCTGGGTGATTGTAGATAGACTAACTAAATCTGCTCATTTCTTACCAATGAAGGAGATTTTCAGTATGGAACAACTAGCCAAGTTGAATGTAAATGAAATAGTTTCACTACATGGAATTCCTTTATCAATTGTTTCTGACAGTGATAGCCGTTTTACTTCTCATTTTTGGACAAGTTTCCAAAAAGCAATGGGAACCAAGCTAAATCTAAGCACTGCTTATCATGCTCAAAGGGATGGACAAAGTGAAAGGACGATTAAGACAATGGAGGATATGCTTAGAGCTTGTGTAATTGATTTCGGAGGAAATTGGGACGATCACTTACCATTAATAGAATTTTCCTACAACAACAGCTATCATACCAGTATCAATGCTACACCATTCGAAGCACTTTATGGACGAAAGTGCCGGACCCCAGTCTGTTGGGCAGAAATTGGAGAAAAACAACTATCTGGACCAGAAATAGTACAAGAAACAACATACAAGATTATTCAAGTCAAGGAACGACTAAAAGCAGCACGCGATCGACAAAAGAGTTATGCTGATAACAGGCGAAAACCATTTGTGACAACCCGAACATTCGAGGTCAGCGCCGTTTAATCTTGTGATCCAAATCTTCCGTTATCATTCCTTTACTCGTGCTGAACGTTTTGTGGTAGAATGGAACTGGTTAATATTAGATTGTATTTGGACTAAATATACTTCGGTTGCTTACACCTTATGCTTAACAAACATATAAGCCTAAATAGGTTTTACCTTGGGCCGGCTAGTGGACTAAGTTCTTATGCGCACAAGTCCCTTTAATACTCCTACCCAATTAGATTAGAATCTACCCTTGGTGTGGGCTTAGGCCCAGACCGGTCAAAGAAGTCCACGGCCCCAACCTTTACAATCATATATGAATACGTAATATAGATCAAAATTAGATTAAAACTTATATCACAAGTCAGAAACCCTAAGGTTTTCCCCTCTGATCGCATGACTTCAGTGGAGATCCCCCCCCCCTTCGAGAACATCATACATCAGATCGAACTATTGGTTAGTAATTTTCCTTGTTTAAGTTCTGTTGATAAGCTTGTTTGTGAGATGTGCATGATATAGAATTATGATGAATATTGTATCAAACTTCCTGTTGTATTTAATCAGGAGTATGATGATTGATTTGTATGTTGTGGGTTTAATTTGTGTTTAATTAGTAGGTGAATAGGTGATTGTAATTATGTGAATATGTCGAGTAGGTGCTGGAAATCGCATCGATTAATATATAGAACTAATATGATGAATGGATTTAGGTTGGTTGTTATTTACCTTGAATGAATCACATATAATACATGTGAGATGCCTAGAAAGTGCAGCCAATGGATAAAAATCACCTTAGGTTGTCGGCCATTGTGTCATATGTGCATGGGAATTGTCAGGAACCATGTGATTGAGTATATGTGTGCAATTTGTTAAGGTTTTGCATGTGTAATTAGATGGGATGCAGTCTGCTATGTGTTCTCATTAATCGATGACATAATGATTGTGTCTAAGGGTTTGATTTCATGATATGTTCTGTTCTATTATGTTAGGAGGTAGGGATTCAAGGATTTTGATATATTAAATTGTAATTGATCTAGTCGCTGCAACCATCTGTTAAGGCCATGACGAAGGCCCTCCCCACGAAACCCTGATGTTGACGAAACATCATGATGTTTTGTCACTCATGCATCGACGAAACCCGACACCTTGACTGAGTTGTTGTGTTAACGAATTATTGGAATAGGGTGCATATGTGCTCTAGAACGTGAGAAACTTGATGCTGATATAATCTTTGGTTCGATGAATGCCTTGTGTATATGTATATACGTGTTAGTTGATTGATGATTGCATTCATGTGTATCGTCAAATGGCTAAGATTACTTGTATGTGATGAGAAAATGGGTGCTATTATTGACTAAATCAAAGGGTTATATAGATAAAACGTTAGGTTAAACCTTAAAGCTATATGATATGTAGTTGTAAATTAATAAGCCTCTTGAACATGTATTTTAGTAATCATCTGATGTCAATATATGATGCGTGAACTTGATTATTGATAATCCATAAGCCTTTGGAATAAGTATTGATGAGACCAGAAATTAGGGCCACACATATATATTAGAGAATTTACATTGAGACTTGATATGAAGTAAGCTTGTATGTGGTATAATAAATTGTGTTAACATGGATAATGTGTAATGTGGTTAACTGTTATGACTTGAGTTGCATGAGTGTGCTACGTGAACAAAGACCGTGTAATGTGAATGTGGGATACGTAATTCTTGTGTATATGAAACTGATTGCTATGGTAACCACATTAGGGGTTGATTGATCAACGTGGAAAACGTACGTTAAATTACCGAGCAAACCGAGGTGAGTTCACACACTTTCTAAGGCATGGGATTCCCGGTGGTTGGGAATGGGTTAAAGAATTAAAACGGAACCTATATATCCTCCTTGGGTAGGATATGTACCGCCATCCTCCTTGGGTAGGATGTCAATACTAATCCTGCGTATTCTCCTTGGGTAGAATACATACGTTCGTCCTCCTTGGGTAGGACAACAACCTTAAACTTACTAGACAAAACTCTATCATGAAGTCCCTCATTTTTATATTGACTTAATCGTCGGGCCAATGGTGAGCGGGTCATTAGTTAATAGCGCTATTAGGGTTGACAAGCCTCACACCGTGCCGTTCGGACGGGCGTGTACTAATGGATCTGGGCACTTAGTCAATGATGATAGACATTGACGTAGGGCACAACTATTGTTCATCAGTTGTCGATATGGTAACGGTCTATTGGTTCACATGGGGAAGCCCCCACTGGTTATGGACATGGTTTGGGAAACAAGGAAACGGATTAACTTATGGTTTATAAACGAACTCATGGTTTTGAACAACTTTAAAATGAACACCAACTGTGAACTCGCTCAACTTTGTTGTTGACTCGTTGTGACATGCCTTGCAGGCCTTTAGGTGCATATTGTTGGAACTTGCTGTCTGGGATGCTGGAGTGGTCATGGGTCGAGATACATGGAAACGCTAGACGAAACTAATGGCTTTCACACACTTGGTTTATAAATTTCTTAATTAATGTATTATGCTTCCGCTGAATGTTAATTAATGTTTTGTAACACTTCTATCAATAATAAATGAAAGTTTTATTTATTTATAATTACGAGTTCAATGTGATTGGTGGCTAGATCCTGGTACGTCACACGCCCCGCGGGGGTTTTCCGCATGTGGTATTTTGGGGGTGTGACACCATTGGAATTTCAGATAGGAGACAAAGTCTTTTTAAAACTTTCTCCTTGGAAAGGAGTGGTAAGATTCATTAAAAGAGGAAAACTAAGCCCCAGGTATGTTGGACCCTTTGAAATTATTAAAAGAATATGACCAGTAGCTTATCAGCTACAACTGCTAGAGGAAATGGCAGGAATACATGACGTATTTCATGTATGTAATATCAAAAAGTGTTTAACCAAGGAAACATTAATGGTACCTCTTAAAGACATAGAGATAAATGAAAAGCTCAAGTTCGTAGAAAAGAAATAAACACTCAAAAAATGGCTACAATTTAAGGAATGTGTTTAGTGACGACATCAGATTCCTAATTGATGTAGAAAGGTCTGCTGGTAAGAAAAGCTGCTTCCAAGAGGTTGTCAAGTGTTTTCTCTCGATGGTTCCATTCTTGGGTGGTTGGTTTGGCCCTTGTTCCTGTAACTCGAATCCTAGCCAGGTATACCCCATTTTAGTTTTACAACATTATGAACCTTACACCTTTTTTACTCCTGATCGAGGTTCTCGGCGTAGAAAAATCTTCGTAAACTAAATCACACGTGTATATGTTGACATTTAATAGATATACGGTCAAGAAAATCAAGAGCAATTGTGATATATATGCGGATTAGACACCAAAAAAATAAACACTCAAAAATTACAAATCGAAGATAGGAAAGTCAAGAATCTTAAACACAAGAGATTAGTTCTAGTCAAAGTAAAATGAAATTCCAAGAGAGGACCAGAGTACACTTGGGAGCTCGAATCAGAGATGCAAAGGAAATATCCACACCTATTTCAGTAGACCTCGAGGACGAGTTCTAAAACAAGGTGGGGATGATATAACAACCCACCAAAATTATTTCCTACACCCTTAATAGATGTTAGAATATCCTTATATGTCTTAAATACACCCCGTATCTTAAAACCGAGCCCAAAATACCTTATATAATAAAAATTAAATAAAATCAAGTTTTATGGGACGCTCGTGGGCCGCGAAGACTTACTCTTCGGGCTACGCGGGGCGCGACGACTAGGCTACGCAGCCTCACCCGGTGATGCCGCGTGTCACCACTCGTGTCAAACCTAGTTCAACGAATCAGCAAAGCTAAAACCTACACCCCTAGCTCGCGAGCCTCGAAGGCTAAGCCTTCGGCTTACGCGGGGCGCGAGAAAATGGTCGAACAGACCTATAAATAAGGGCCTTCAGTCTTCAGTTGTCGTCATTCATTTCCCACGAATTCTCTCTAATTTCTGATAGTATAAGCTATACCCACGTATTATACCCACTAAAGTAGTGAAGCTTTGCCTCGATGTAAGTATTATAACCCCCGATTACGTATTAGATACGCTGCTCGATTGATCAAGTGCTCCGTAACGGCTGTCGTGGTTCTGCCCGATGTAGTCGTTGGAGTTCTGTCTCGGGGAGGGTATAACTAATGTAAATATTGGGTTATTATACTAACACATGTGCATTGTTTAATTAATATATTATAACCAGGAATCCACCGAGAAAAGTCTAATGTAGCAATGTGAGAATCTCCTTTTTGTAAACCTTTTTATACACTGTTTTTACAAAACTTTAAATATTTTACAATGTGATTAGCAGTGATTGAGTCTTTGTAATTCTTCAATTACTGTCGGTATGTTGGGGTTTTGTATACAAAATATGGAACACTTTACCATTGGACCACGAGATAGCCAATGTGTAATATGACCCACCAGTCAGGATTGACAATACTGAATGAGTAATTGTGTAGATATAAACATTGTAATTGCTTTCAATACTGTTAAAGGATAAATGCTTCTTGATTAAGCTAGGATTCACTCACCAGTATTTTCCACTGACAAATGTTCTTAAAACGCGTTTCAGGTAACAAAATGTGAAAGCCAAAATAGAAGCCAGCTGGAGAGCACTGAAGGCTTGAAAAAATGTGGCTATAAAAGTTACCTAAAAGACGATGTTTTAAATTCAATAAATTAGGGTCTGTCCCTATAAACATGTTTGTAATAGAAAATTGGGTTTTACCCATGTGTTTATTAATATAAAAATGTGGTATTTTACTCTGATAAATATTTCCTAACTACGGTCCTGATGAAATTTCCGCTGCCAAATAATGATAAACCATGATACCACCAATTCTGAGTTCGCGTCTGCCCGATCCCAGGAGATAGGGGCCGGGGGTTGCGACAACCCCTTTTATAGGGCTGCTCGTAAGGCGGCTCGCGCCCCGTGATGATCATGGGGTCGCCCTTCGCGGCCCGCGAGGCATGTTGGCTAGGTTGTAGGCATGGCAAGTCACCCGGGTAGCCTTTACACGCGTTGGGACACGTGGCGCAAGCGGGTTCCGCCTGGTGTCACTACGTCACGCCCCGCGACAGACCCAGGGAGATGGGTCGCGGCCCGCGAGAATCCTCAGAAATTGTTTTTATTTGATTTTTAATAACATAAAAGTTATTTGGGTTCGTTTACGCGTATACGGGTGTATTTAGGAGCGTTTAGGGTGTTTTATGAGGGTTGTTATACTATTTAATAAAATATATAATGCATTAGCATTAAGTATAGTAACCCAATTCAACTTTATCAATATGTCACGACACAGAACCCCAACGTACTTAGTCTAGCAGAGCCTTGACATGCATGCGTTGGTGAGTCGTAAATCAATCGGACAGGGTATCGACTCAGTGATTAGGAGTTACAACACTTGGCAGGGCTTTATTATTATTATTATAAGTGAAAATAAAATAAAATAGAATTTAGAGAGAGAGGGAGAGAGAAAGAGAAAAGGGCGTGCGAGAACAAGAAAATGAGCAGACAATTATGTTGAGATACCTCCTTTATTTATATGCCTCATAAACTTGAAGGGGAAGTTTTCTAAATGGACACGTAGCTTACTTCAATTAATTCATGTACACCTGTATTCAATATGTCCAACAACTATAAAGGAGTATTCTTTTTGAAACTAATATTATATTGGGAAGTAGATGTATATAATTCTTTGAAGTGTATTATCGATGCCAACCTCACTATTTAATTAAATCATGAATGGATCATGTACAACTTCTTTTACGGTTCTTTCAGTTATAATTATAAATATAAATATAATATTAAAACATAATTCGCTTTGAATAGATTTTCAAAATATTTTGATTACTATTTTATTATTATAATTAATTCAGCTGCTTCACTTATTTGGCGCTTATAACTTCTAAAATATGACGTTTTATAAAATAATGAATATGTCATTAGAACGAGAATATTGGTGTCTACATTTTGACCCAAGTTTCATTAAAAATGGAGTAAGTTCAAATATAATGTATTTTATAATTTAATTATTAAACGGATTCTAGGTCCGTCTAGGTACTTCATATTTTTATCGGTCAACTTACCCATTATCTATCCGTTTAATAATATAAGTGTTTATATACTTTATGTTAAATTTTATAAATAAAAATTTTTGAATTGTTACAATTTGGGGTGATTTCCCAGATAACCGCCAGTTTGCTGACTAGGACCCTTATTTCCCTCGACCTTCCTTTACTGAGCTTGAGGCTGTGAAGAGTTGGAACCTTTGTTGTTGTCCCACTTGCGTTTGTTATCTTTAGTAGCATCAGTAGTAGTGCTGATTCGCTTGGGCAGCTTGCCCTGTTCGGTCGGTGAGACGGAGTGCCAAGCGGATATTTTGCTGGATGGTGAGGAGATTTGTTGAAGTCACCAAGCTCTGGATTTCTGGAACTAAACCTCTGAGGTAGAGCTCAATTCGCTTGTAGGCAGGCTGCGACGGGTTTGGACAGGGAGCAGCTAAGTCATTGGATCTTTTGGTGTAAGCTTCAATTTCAGACCCAACCATTTTCAGTCCGTAATACTCCACTTCAAGCTTTTGAATGTCATCCCTGTGACAGTACTCTTCTTTGATCAGATCTTTGAAGTTATTCTAGGGAGTGGTGTTGGCATCTGCCAATCCGGGCATCTGCACTTGCGCATTCTACCATGAAAGAGCGTTTCCTTTGTGAGTATCGGTAGCAAACTTCACTCGAATGTTGGCAGGACATTCACACATCTCAAACACATACTCGACCTTCTCAATCCAGTGCAGAAGGCCTACAGCTCCCTCGGTGCCATTGAAAGGATGAGGTTTGCATTCCATGAAAGCCTTGAAAGTGCATAGTCGAGGTTGAGTGGGTGCAGGTTAACCTGTCGCGTGGGGAGAAACGAATAAGTTTAAGATGGGTAGGGTTACACGAGAATAGGATGTAAACATCCCATAATGGTTTGGATCGGTAGTTGTACCTCCAGGGTGAGCTGCGAAAGGTTCAGCCACCCGAGCGTTAATCAGGGCTCTTCCGCGTCTGCTCATTTTCTTCACATCCACAAAACACAGAATGAGAACGATGTCGGAAAGATTGAGAGAAAGAAGATAGAAAGAAGTTTAACAATAGTACGTGAGTTTCCAAGCTAATGCTTAGAAAAGAGTTCCTTAAAGATAAGGAGTATATTACTAAGTATACTATTACATAATACACTAAGTAAGTTAACAAGTAAGCATATACTTATGCTATGTGGTCTAGAGCATTGGGTCTTGCACTTGGAGTGTAGTGTTGTTGTGGATCGATTAGTACAAAACGGGTTATAGTCTATTTTTCTCAAAAAAGACTTTTCTCTTTTAAAACCGAGTTCACTATAACCAATGGCTTTGATACCAATCTATCACACCCTCATTTTCCATTGGCGGAGTATTACCGCGAGGCGTGTGACTGGCCGAATCATGCCACCAATCATATTGAATATTTAAGATAAACTAAAACCAATCATTACAAAATACGATTAGTGACATCACATTTAAAAGTCTAAAATAAAGTTTAAGTATTAAGTACAAAAATTCATTAATAGTCTAAAACATAGGTTTCAAAATAGGAAGCCAACAACGGATTCTAGATGACCACTACACCCCTCCGAGCAGACTCTAGCGCATCACCTATGGACCTGCAAGCATGCAGTAGTATGTCAACATAAAGTTGGCGAGTTCACAGTTTTAAAAAGGTTTACTCGTTTTATCCCAAAAACATTAAATTATTCAATTGCCAAGTTATAAAACATGCCATGGGGAGCTACACCTTATGTAAGCTACTAAACTGTGTGGTATCAAAACTGCGACTATAGTGTTGTTTGCCCCATATCAATGTCTATCCTCATTGATCGGTCATAAGGCCATACTAGTTCACTCCCGTCCTCTGAGGCCCGGTGTGAGGTTTGTCAAACCTAATAGCGCTATCAACTAATATCCCGTTCGCCATGTCAGGAGACTAATCGGTATAAGTGTAGGGGACTTCATGATAGAGTTTCGTTTAGTACGCTAGAGCATGAAATAATAATATCATTTAATTACTATTCCGTTCCCCCGGAATATTAGGTTCCTAATCCACTGGGAATACATGTTTTTAGTGTTAGTGTGAACTCACCTTTGCTTTGCTCGGTAGATAGAATATTTGTTCTAAGTTGGACAACCACGTCCTACTATGGTTACCAATATTAAAACCGTACGCAAGTAATCATGTATTATCTACACGTATTTAACAAGTAGTGTACGAGTAACAACCATCGTATTTTATACTAATCAAACACGTATACACAGATACTATACAGATCAATATTATAGCACACACATCATCATAACAGTTAATCATAAACTAAGGTGAGCAGTGTATGTGTGTGCGAATTAATCAGAAATGATTTAGCGAAATTTGGAAAAATCAGTTGGCATGTCGGTAAGCGGTGCGGACCATGACAGCATTGTCTGGCCAAAGAGTGTTGTACGAGATAATAATTTACAAAGCAGCTTAAATATCGACAAGTATAGGAGAGATTAGAAATTTAAAACCGTATCCTGCAACTGCATCGTGCATTGCAAGGAATCTGAGAGCTCTCCCAAACTGGATATCCACCCGGTGTGGATTTCAAAGTCGATTCTTTGTAGCTACTTAGAAATCTCTTCACAGCAACCAGATCATAAACCTTTGGGTCCGGCTGGTCTTCTACATTGCACCAGCGAAGGTCTTAGACTTTCTCTTTCAGAAGTAGTGTGCGGTTATTCAACCCATGCCAAGGCATCCGCACACCTGGTTGGTTTGTTCAACAAACACATTTTCTTCAATCACACCGCGTAGAAATGTACACTGCACGTTCATTTTGTCGATTGTGAACTTCAGACGTGCTGCAGGTGCGTACATTTTGATTTGAATCTATCCCGGGGACCCGATCAAAGCCTTGAACATTCACATTTTGAAATGATTTTCATTTTGTCGAAGCTTTCCAATCTCTTTCAACAGACATTTCTGTTTCCCTGTTCTTTTCCTCTCCATCAAAGGCAACAATTTCTTCTGTCGCCTATCTTGTGCAAGGATGCTCCACTATCAACAATCTTACGACTATCGAAAGTTCCTCCTGGAATATCCTACACGCTCACTCAAAAATTAGTTGGAGAGAGGGACCCAAGCCTTTGTGGACTTGGGTCGTCCTTGATCATCAAGAAAAGTGATTTCAATCACTTGATGATTAGGAAAAAGAACCTGTGGTGCTCCCCCTGACTGAATTACCTGTTTTTGTTTCCAAGCTGTTTGTCCGTTACCAGTATTTGCATTAATTGTTTTAGCATTTACTGGTTTAACAGTTTTAGGTTTTGCTTGAACAGGTTTTTCTTCTTTGACCTCTGATTTTAAGGCCTTTTCAATTACCTTTTGATTCTTTTGTTTTAACTTATTTTCCCTTTCTTTCAAGACACGTGGGTCTTGTTTCGGGGAAAATGATCGTTTTTGGTAATTGGTTTCTTGGGGAGCACTTGTTTCAGCCTTCAACTTTTTCAGGTATGGGCAGTATCTTACAATATGCCCAATTGTGCCACACTCAAAGCACATTCTCCGCTCTACAAACCTCGGAGAAACATGTTGATGACCAGACGAAGAACCAGACCATGAACTTTGTGATCTAGACGTGCTTGGACCTAAATCACATCCGTTGGTGTGTTGGGTGTAATTATTCTGTTCATTTCGTTTTAAAATTCTAACTTGTTTTATAAAATCAAGGTTAGATTTATCCTGAAATGTTTCAAGTTTGTCTGAACCCGTGGATCCAACAAAGTTCATTTTCGGTTCTCTTTTCTTGACAGGAGCTCTTTTGTTTTGCACCCATTGTTGTTGAACCTTAGGTGCTTGAACATTCTTGTTCTGAGCCTTCTTTCCCTGTCCCTTACCCTTTCCGGAGTTGACTTGTTGTTTTCGCTCAACTGTTGGTTTTTGGTTTCCGTATTGTTTTCTAATTTGGTCACACGGAATTGGATCACATTGAGTGACGGTAATTTTGCCACTTTTGTTTCCCAAAAACTTGTCAGTACATCCTTCAAAAATTTGCTCAATTAAATCTTGATTAACATTTTTAATTGGAAAATCCTTGTTAGAGTAGATTTTGTCATCTCCTTTGAGCGTGTACAACAAGTTATTCCCTTCACAGATTGATACAAGGGACTCCATTGGTTTTGACATTTCAGTCTTACTCGGTTTCACTGGTGGATCACACAGGATGTGATTCTCGATTGGAATATCTGGTGTAACCGAGTTAGACTGTTGTTTCACAATTTCTTCAGATTCATCATCCGAAGAATCAGCATCCTCAACAATGGGAGGACTCTGTTCCTTAACACACGATGAATCTGTCACATTCTCAGATTCTGATTCAGATTCAGATTGACCCGAGGATGATGTACCAGTTGTGAACCCGAGGCCTGCTGCAAAGTCATCTAGACCGAGTGGCACAGTAGGTTCAAAACGGGGCATATCCTCGTCATTAGGCAATTTGGAGTAATTGTGATTCATTGGGGGAGGACATGATTTGAATCCATTACCCTTCTTATCTCCCTTTTTCTTTTGAACATCAATAATGTGATCCAATACATAGCGGGAATTGGAATAACTTTCCAATTTCTGCTTGATTGTTTCACATTCACATCGAGCGGTGGCCAATTCTACCATCTGCTTTTCAATTGTGTCTATAAGATCATTGTTAGCATGTTGTTTTCGCAAAACAGCTTTTTGTAATTCTGTAACATCATGTCTTAATGAGGCAATTGTGGTTTTAAATTCCTTTTCATTTCTGGTTAAAAACACGTTAGCTTCAGCTGCTTTAGACAGATCTACAACCAATTCTTGATGGTGTTTGCATGTGATATCAAATTTCTCTTGCAAACCCTCGTGTTTGCTTCGCAATTCGCAACACTCATCATTTATCGAAACATGTTTGTCTTGCAAGTCAAACAAACTAGCTTGTAAAGCATCATGTTTGCCTTGCAACTCAGACATGTTTGCCTCCAAATCAGCATTTTTAACACGCAAACTATCACAGTTATCACAATTAGCAACAGTGGGTTCATCGACACATACCTGACCTGATGAACTGTCGACATTAGCCATAAAGGCTGAATGGAGAGAAGACGAAGAATAAGCAGCTTGATCCACCAAATTAGATCTTCTTTCAGTTCCTGCTGCAGCTTCTTCCAAAAGCTCATCAATATCTGCATCGAATGACGCACTAGATGTCTCATCCACATGATCATTTCCTGAAGTGGAGGATTCTTCATCTGAGCTTCCACTATAACCAGAACTGTCTTCATCTCCAGAAGATGCAACACCATTGGTGGAAGATTCTCCACCACTGGCGTGCTTTAAATCCTTTACTACTTCAGCAAAACATGCTGTTCCACCATTTTCTCCTTCTCCAAGCTGAAGTGACCAATCACAACCCTCGTCTATTTGAACCACCAGCCCCCGGTTTGCATTTGATGGTCCTGCTTGAGTTCGGTTGTTGACAGGTATCAACATACGCTCATTGTTCCTGTTCTGGTTCTGCTGGTTGCCTTGGTTTCTGAAGGGATTCTGGTTTCCATGCTGAGCTGGTCTTGTGCATTCCCTTTTGAAATGGCCACGTTCACCACAGTTAAAGCACGTTACAGCTTGCTTGTCGAACCCATACTTGGTGTCTTTCTTGCTATCCAAGTTGGTTCTCCCCGTCCTTTCCATAAACTCCTTAGCTCTTCGAATTGCACTAGCAAGAGCCCATTTGATATCCATCATTTCAAACTCTTCTTTATCCACTTGCTGATAATCTTCATTGGTTAGATTGATATTCCCAATCTGACCTGCGATCAATCCAGAATAAGCACTAACCAAGGTGTTCAACATCTCCATATGCTCCTTGGCTATTTCGACACTGACTTTGGAAAAATTGGAAGTGTCTAATCTGACTGTGTTCGGATTGGAAGTGGCTTGAAAGTTTGAAGAGCTTCCATAAAACCCTTGCTGTTGCGGTTGTTGCTGCTGAGCTTTCGGTTGCACATTCGGTCTAGAAAACATTGTGTAAGCTGAAGGATCAAACTGATCTGTTGTTGAAGGTCCAGTGTTAGAGACGAAAGCTGTTTGAAGCTTCGCATGTTGAGAGGCTGGTCTTTCTCCACTGATACCTCCTGCAATCCCAAAGTACATCTCTGGATTTTGAGGAGTTAGTGTTCGTTTTGCCTTAAGCTTTTCTTCTACATCCTTGTTCTCCAGTTTTTGAATCAACTCATAAACGTTGATTGTGTCTAGAACACCATTTTCTTTGAGAATTTCAAGATAACTGCTCCACTTTGCTGGTAAGCTATCAGCGAATCTCTTCACCATTTCTTGTGGAGTGGCAGTGACTCTAAAACCAAACATCTCGCTCAACAAGTGATGGAACCTTGTAGATAACTCTGCCAAAGTCTCATTCTCCATACACGTGAAACCTTCAAACTCTTTCTTCAGTAATTCTTGTTTGATCTTTCTAGATTGAGCATTTCCTTCACACCGTAACGTGAGCATATCCCACAAGCTTTTAGTAGTCGTGCAGTAGACAAACTGGTGGTAAATGTCTTTGTGAAGAGCTTGTGTGAGAATCATGAATGCCTTCTTTTCTAACTCAAATTTCTTCTTATCATCATCAGACATAGTGCTGTAAGTTTCTGGATTAGATCCTGCAACTTCCAAATCACTATCAAATGCGGTGAAGAAGCACATCCATAGATCTTGACCTTGCCCCTGAACGTAAGTTCTCAGTCTTTCTTTCCACCATTCCCAATCATTGATATGATTTAGCTTTGGCGGTTTCGTGCTTGTACCAGTCTCACTGTCGTTCTGCATCATAGATTGAATGCTGTTGCTTTGATTTGTGACCAATGCCCATTGATTTGCAGTTATCATTGCTGCTTGAGGTGGGGCAATAGCCTGCATCCATGCTTTGTTGAAATCAGACGCAGATTGCGTAGCTGATGATTGCGTAGCTGCTGATTGTGGAGTTAGAGTCCACGCGCTTGGATCCCACTGACCGTTTGTTCCCATTTTATGAAAAATAATATATTAAGTGAAAATGATTTAAAAATGAAAACAAGTTTTCTCTTTAAAAATTTAATTTTCACAAACTATGTTAAATTATCGAGAGATAACAAACAGCCGAAGGATCCTAGATCGAAAGACCTGAAAAACACAAACTGTTAGACTTAAACAAACAAGGATCGAAAGATCAACACCTGTTCGAAAGATCAACAGGGTTCGAAAGATCACTATTGAGTTTCGAACAATGTTTTCGAAAGATTCTCCAATGAAGGATCCTTATCCTTCGAAAATGTACTGTAGACCGAAAGATGAACACTGATGAATGTCGAACGATGACTTCGAAAGACTCCCCAGTCGAAGGATCCTTGTCTTTCGAGAAAGAGCAGCAAACCGAAAGATATATGTTTCGAAATATTCCTTGGACCGAAAGATAAGTCTCACACTTCGAAGGATGCTCGAAGGATGACTATCTGTCGAACCTCCTTTGGTCGAAAGATGATCTTTCGACTTCGAAGGATATCTTTCGAACAGCTCTGACACGGTTGACAAATGTGACAGGTTGGTGAAAAGTTGACGGGTTGGTGAGAACTTTCGGCAGAAAGTATGTTCAGACCATATCTTTCAGGTCTGACCATGCAGGTTTTTCACCAACTAGATAAGGTCCAATATTTTAATCAGTAAACAACTCCCAACACACAAACACTTTGAAATTTAAACTTTTTAAGATCAAAAGTGTAAAGTACCAAGAACACTATGAATATCGGTTGAAGATAAGAAGAACAAACCCAGAAATATGAATATTTCTGCAAACCGACAACAATCCGAAACCCGATTTTAACAAGTTTTTCAGAAAATATAAACCTTTTAAACCCGAAAAACAGTCCGAAAACTCTCGGTTTTAACAAGGAGAAGAGCCAAAGCTCTGATACCACTTGTAGGTCCCTCTCGAGGATGAGATCAAACATTTTCCTTGTTATATCAAACACACTAGCGAGTGCGGAATCCAAGCTAGCATGCAACCGAGAATTTATACAAGAACAAGCACAAACACAACACACAAGATTCACCGATTAACACCACATGTATTAATACGAATGAAGGGTCCGGTTACAAGCTCAATGTTTACAGATATGTTCTATAAACTCTCACAGTGTGTGTGTGCTCTCCTGTCTCTCTCTATCGAATGCTTTCTGTCTAACTAACTGAAGAGAACACAACACACGGGTATTTATACCCGACACAGCGTGTCTGGTCGAAGGATCAAACAGTCTGGTCGAAAGATCATCTGTCGACCAGAAACACATCGAAAGATCTGCATACACCTCGAAGGATGATATCCTTCGAGGTCCATCTGTCGAGGGTTTATGTTTCGATATTATGATCGAAGGATACAAACAGTCCTTCGATCACACATCTTTCGACCCAAACACCTTACAAACATTTGTTTACTGTTTGGTCAAGTCAAACCAGGAGGATGGTTGACTTGGTCAAACTTACATCAACCTTACATTAAAGACATCGTTTTGTATCATGACGAAATACAGACAAAGTACAGACACAAGTGCACCAACAAACTCCCCCTTGGCTGTAGCTTTGTCTCGATCTTCGTGTCTTCAAGTCTTCAAGGCCGAGTCGAACCGAGCCGAGTCGCGTCCACACAAAGTGCATCAACAGCCTGGCTTGTTAAAATCACAGAATCCTCAGGTATCGCTATCCAAGATCACCTAGTTTTTATCCTGCACATTCTCTACCCAAAAATAAGTTTTCTAAAAATAACTTGTAAAAACAATCTCACCATCTAATGAATCACTTGCAGGAATTATACACTCAAAGAATGATTTTACAATGTAGATCTCTGATGAAACATTTGAAGATATATCATTTTTATTTTCAAAACACATTCTCCCAACCCGATTTGTTCATCATGTTTAGCACTTGGAATTTTGAAAATCAGTTTTCCAACATTAGTTGTCGAAAATATTTTTGTATTTTTCAAAATTTATGCTAAAACACACTAAAATCTTTTTGGATTTTTGAAAGTAACAAAATGCAGAGAAGACATATTTACAGACACTATTTTGTGAGCTTGTGTAAGAGGATCATATCAGTTTTTGAGACAAATCACCAACACCGTTAAGCTTTAAACATTTTAAGTTTTAAACGATTCACTTAGATTGTCAGTATACTGGTCCACTTAAATTCTCACACAAAGTTCAACTGTTTCGAGATATGAGATTAATGTTTTAAGCACTTAAACTTAAACGAGTGTCCCACCTCAGAATATACTCCCGTATCCAGATCCCAATATTCAGTCTTACAGGTGAGTATACCATAGATGATATCTGTAAGGAGTTAATTGCGAAAACCGTGAGACCTCAGGTCAGAACTTCCGTTCAGCAGAGAGATGACGGCTCGACTTTTGGTGTGTCCCCTTTAGAGGATCTTTTTTACAACATCATTGATTAGCAATTTTATTGTCTCACCATTTTATGCTGAGGGCGGCGCTATATTTCAAGCAAGCGTAAAGTATTCTCCGGGGACTAGGCCATTGCTTCCGCAAAATCAGAAGTCCCGGGATAATACCCCAGATATCACTGAGCATAAAGACCTAGTATCTCAGAAAGAGGGACCTTTCAAACAAGATTTCGGGGGTTACCCATATATCTGAGAAATGTTTCCCCACGATATAAGTAAGTTTGAATTTATGTTTATATCTCGTCACAATCTACTAAATGTGCAAAAACCTACTGGCACATCATCAGTAAGACCGTTTATCACCTTTTAACTTTCCATTTCTTTAGCATGTTGTGAAAGTCTACTGATGTATTATCATTTCCTCTTCTTTGACACACAACTCATTTTTGATTTTATCATGTTTTTGGCTTTTTCAAATGTTTTTTGGATTTTCTGAAATTCTTACTCCCCCTAAAATGCAAACACATTTAAAAAATTTGAAAACAAACTGTACAAACAACGTGACAACTGATATCGAATCGCTTCAAAACGCCATCCACTTGGCATAAACAATCAGAACTCCCCCTCACAACAAACTAGTTTCCCATTGATTTCAAAACACTCAAGTTTGTTTTAATCAAATGGTTTTTCGGAAAATAAGTTTTGTTGATTGATTTTAACCATTTGTAGGTTAGGGGATAAACTCATCATTTTGTTTCTCAACCACTTGTAGGAAATCAGATACAACTTAATGTCCCTGATTTACCACTTGTAAGAATAGTTCAATCAAGTTCAACCTAATGACCTTGATTAACCTTCAATTAAAAACACAACCTCTTTTTCAACCACATGGCTTACCAACCAATACCATTTGTAGGTTGAATTCTCGGAATGCCGATTCCTACTCCTCACTTACCAACCTTGGAGTTCCGGCAAGTCCATGATTTTACTGTTCATAGTAGGTACCATCCAAGTCACAAACCAGGGATGATACTTTACCTTGTTTCTTCGTTTTCTTCTCGTAAAACTCCTTGACTCCCTTGACCTTCCTGTCAACCATTTTTCCAAAAATATGATATACTTTGGAATTAAAAGATTTTTCAATATCAAACTCTTTCTTTTCTAAGAAAAATTGGCTTGAAATTTCAACTTTACCAATTTTCTTCTTAAAATTTTCAGCACGAAGTGGTGGAAAATTTACATCATCCACAGTCGGTACTGATTTTTCACTTTTAATTTCAACATGTGGCTCCTCTGACTTTGTGGAATCAGATTCATCGCTAGAAGATAGCTCCTCTGATTTTGAAGAATCAGAATCATTGCTAGAACTACCATCCGAATTTTTAACAACCCATTTCTGGTTGTCAAGATTTCCCTTTTTCTTGTAAAATTTGTTTGAACTTTCACCAATTTCAAAAATTGAATTTTTGAAAAGTTTAGATCTGTCAATTGGTGGTTCAAACTCAACCTTTTTATCTTTCAAGTTACGAGAGACTCCCTGTTTTGATTTTATTGCCTTGGAACAATCTTTGGCAATATGTCCAATAGTGTTGCATTGAAAACAGGTTCTCGTTTCTTTCATCTGATCAACAGTCTTCATCTCTTCTTGCTTCTTCGCAAGAAATTCTCTGTTTGACTGGTTCCTGAACAGATTTTCTTTCTCTTCTTCGGTAGATGTACCTGAAACAAATATCATTTTTATTTAAAATCACGAATATATTTTTCATTTTTCTGTTTTTCTGATGGAATAAATCCCAATCCTTTCTTTTTGAAATTACCATTATGGTTTGGTTTCTTTCGATAACCAGAACTGTAACCCTTTTTCTTGTTTTCTCTTTGTTGAACTCTTGAGGTGTACTTTTTAGGTTTATCATTAAGATTTACATCTTTTATTTCAGAAATATTAATTTCTGTTAGTTTAAAAACCTTTTTGATCATTTCTGGTTTAACACCTCTTATTGGAAATTCCTCATCAGAATATAATTTGTCAGAATCATTCAATGTATATGCAACTTTGAATGTTTCGTCATTCAAATTAGATTTTGATAGAAGAAATTCTTTATTGTAAACCCTTTTGCCCTGTTTGTCGGTTTGACTCGGAATGCTGGACTCAGACTTTGACTCTGAATTAGACTCCGACTTTGACTCCTCGGATTCATCTTTATCCAACACCTGATTGACTACTTTCTTTATTAACTCGGACTCATGATCAGTTTCAGACGATGTAAACGTGACATCAATATTACCTGGCAAGTTAACTGAAGACTCCGACTCCCACTGTAAATTTGTTGCTTTTTCGACTCTTTCTGAATTTGGATTTCTCGGAGAATATTCATTTTCAAGCGGGGGTGGACACTTGTTGTAACTGAAACCTTGTTTCTTACCAGATGTCTTTTCTTTGATATCTTTCTTCTTTTCTTTCTTATTTTCAGAAGTCTTTTCTTCAGAAACCTTGTGTTCTTTAGTTACTTTATCATCTTCAAATGCCTTCATACCTTCAACAGTTGGATAAATCCTGTCAGTGACATAAGAAGTACATGAGTAACTTTTTAACAAACGGTTTACTCTTTCAGTTTCAATTCTTTGGGTTTCTATTTTTTGCTTAAGCACAGCACACTTTTCAATGTAATTGTTCACACTTTTCTGCTTTATCATGAAAGCTTCCTGAAGTGTTTTCATTGCTGTTGCTTGTTCTTCACTTGATTGAATGTACTGATTCATGGTCTTGTTCAAAACATCGTAAGATTCCTTCAACTGATTTATGTTGTTAATCAGTTCACTGTTTTTCTTCTTGATAATCTCACAATTCTCACAAATCACCGGAATCTTTTTAGCATTTACTTCTTCATCAACCTTGAACTTTTGAACTTCCATCTTTTTCTTGATCACTGGAACAGCTTCATCATCACTGCTGACTGGTGTTTTGACCTTTTTCTTTTTCTTTTTAGCTATTTCATCTTCACTATCACTTTCTGCTATCAATTTCAAATCAGCTGCCAGTCTTCTTGCATGATACTCACGATCATCATCACTATCCTCTTCAACTCGAGCGACATAAGCTTTGTGATCTGTAGTTTTGTTTGGATCATAATCATCCCAACTAAAACCTTCCCAGTTAAATCCTTCCGGTAGCTTTTCATCACCTTGGTTAATCAGGCATGCTTTATTATTAGCTGAGATATATTTGTCCCAGTTGAAACCTTCCGTTGGCTTTTTGTCATCCTGATTCACCATACAAGCTCTCTTTGAAGATTCCTCGATCACTTTCCTACCATGTGCCACTTGGGGTTCTTGTTGTTGTTGTGCAACTTGATGATAAATGGCCTTCCGGTAGTTATCATTGTTGTTGTTGAATGGATTTTGAGCTCCACTTGCTTCGCGGTTTTTGCACTCCCTCTTGAAGTGTCCTTTTCCCTGCAACGAAAACAAGTGACTTTAGATTTATCAAATCCTAAAGTAGAAACATTAGCTTCACGTAAATCATCTCTTCCTGTGATTTGCTTAAATTTCTCAGCTCGTCTCAACACACTTGCCAAACACCACTTTATGTCCATCAATTCCATTTCCTCAGCGTCAATTTGATCATAATCTTCTTTTGTCAACATAGGATTTCCGATTCGACCTGCAACAAAACTACCATAAGATTCCAACACGGTTCCCAACAGAGACATGTGACTCTTAGCAATATCTGTTGAATAATCCTCATCATTCTCCAGATTTAGAACAATATTGCATTGTAGCTTTTTTCCATTCTTTGTTGCAGAAAAGTTTGGATCAAATGATGGATATGATGAAAAACTTGTGTTGCTGTTTGATCCTTTAGATGAACTTCCAGATGAACTCTTTGCATTGTATGCAGTCTCAATCTTCGGTGACAAGTTGGTGGTTTTATCACTGATCCCACCTTTGTAATAAAGTCCAATGTCTTGTTCACCATCAAAATCTCTCATTCTTAAAGCTTTTCTTTGTTCCATTTCCTGTGCCTCAATCTTTTCAATAAACTTGCTCAGTGTCAGATTGCTAAACCCTTTCTTGTTCCTCAACATCATGAGATATGTACCCCAAGTCTCATATGGCAAAGCATCAGCTAATTTGTCAATCAACTCTTCGTTATTTTTCTTGATGCTCAATCTCCTCATGTTGGCTAGAAAATTGCAGTATCTTTCAATGATTTGCTTTGTGCTTTCATTTTTCAATCCACGAAACAGATCAAATTCTTTTTTTAAAAGTGACTTTTTGTTCTTGACCATCTCTTGGCTTCCCTGAAACTTTGATTTTAACGCTTTCCAAATCGAATAAGAAGTTCCATTATGTTGCAAGAGAACCAATATGTCTTCTTTCACAACTTGTTAAAGTAGACTTAGCATCATTTTCTCATCTTTATATTGTGACAACTGCCACTTTCAGGTAATTTACGTACATTTAAAGCAATGATTTACATTATACAAGTATGTGTTTTGAATATTCGAACTGCATGATTACATGATATACATCTTAGAACACTCAAGGAATATTCATTTATGATGCACATTATTCATTTTTATTGGTTACATTTGAAATAGTGTAAACAATGCATCGAAACAACTAGAGTAGTACCTAGTAAACTAGTGTGCTGACGAGAACTCAGGATCCGCATAAACCATCTAAATTACATCTTTAGGACTCAGACGAAAGTCCAACATCAAATATACATTAAACCCTATATGGGAATACAAAGGTTTGGTTTAATATATTACCAATGTCTGGTAGCACTAAAAACTGTCCGAAAAGTGCTAAAAGTGACCATTTCATTATTTTTCCGCAAAATTCAGCATTGGTATTTTTAATTACAAGATGCAAAAGTGTTGTTTAAGCACGAATTTCATATAAAAATACATAGGGAATATCATATAAATACATAACCGAATATTTCCCTATAACTTATATATGTTAACCTTTCGACTATCTACTTGCGGAACGAGCACTAAACAACTATCTGAACTATAATTTGACATATTTAACAAACTAGTGAATATTATTTTTGGTCTTTTAAGGCCTAATTATGGTCATTCAATGTGATGAAACATCTTGAAACATTAAATCCCTAAAACACCTAAACATTTAAACATTTCCTTACATTTATGAAGCATTGAATTTTACCAACACATTTTAACAATTCAAGACCCCCCCCCCCCACCCCATGTATGACCGTGAATAAGAGGGCCCACATCCTCTTTATTCTTTGCTAATAATATCTAGATATTTATTTTAGTTGCAAGTGGATTATGTTGGTGAAATTATTACAACACTTAATCACTAAGTAACTAGCACTTTACCCATTTCAAAACTCTCTCATCATCTTCATCCATTTTTACCAAGAACACCAAAAACCCACTTCACCTTAATCTTTTACTAATTGATCAAGTTGGATTTCCAAGTAACATAAGAAGGTCTAAAGCACTTACAAGTTAAAGCAAGGGTTTTCATCCATTCAAAAGCATTCTACCATCAAGATCTTCATCTTCTTAACTCTTAATCATTCTCTAAAGATCATCCCTAGCCTAGTGCTAGAAGTAAGCTTCTAGATCTACTTTTTTTTTCATACTTATATTATGTTTATGATTGTTATTATAACTAATAATAACTAAGTAATCATACATAATAAACATGAAAAATACAAAGAAGCAAAGATAATAATCATGATATATTTATGTTTGTTTATATTGTGATCTAAGACTTGTTATATGCACATTTGATTTTGTTATGAGGATTATGATATAAATAAATTGTTAGATGATGTTTTAAAAAAATATGATCTAGCAATTATACATGTTTATGTTAAAGGGTTTTTGTTAAACTTAAAGGATGAATGGATGATCATAAATTATGGTGTTGTTAATTTACTTAATGTTTTTATTTAAAAACAAGACTTTTACAAGATTATAAAAAGTAACATACAACATGAGATTTTTATAAAAGTTATTAAAACTAGAAGTAAACTAGGTTTTTGAACTAGTTAACATATATTATGATCATGTTTAAAACCCTACATAATTTGGAGATCATTTTGATAAGCTTATGTTATAAAAATCTCATATGTTTTAGTTAAGATGTTATGAGTAAATTGATGGTGATTTTGAAAAGAAAATGATATGTTTGATTAAACATGGTAAAGTTAAAAATACAAAGGTTATATGGCCAAATTTTCTAATAATTTCTATGTTAATTAAACCATCATTTTTGGCTAAACCTTTACAAGATTAAAAAGATTTAGAGAATTCTTTTTATAAAAAAAAAGTTAGTTATAAATATATATTTTGAGAAAATATATATTTGATTAATTTAACAACTTAAGTGCTATGTGGTATTTGATGTATTAGTTATATATATCAAAGATAGGCACTTGATTACAATGGTTATTATTAACACATGTTACATAATAATCAAAGTCTTACAAGACTTCATATAATTACGCCTTAAAAGAGAGTTACGGACGATCCGAGTAATCGAATACAAATTATGGTCAAATCGGACGACGGACGAACCTATGAACATATCACCAATCCGAGGACTTACTATGACGTTTAGGCGATCTTTCGACGCGGACACCAAAATTTCGTTATCATTAACAAAATTCGGACATTTTGAAACTTATAAAAACTATTGTGTTTTTATTAACTAAAAAGTATACTTAGTGAATTTTTATAAAAATGAAAGACTTATACTTTCTTAATGGGCTACTTTATACAAATGGGCTTATATTTCATAATGGGCTTAACATAAATACATGGGCTAAGCCCAATATCAAAAACTCATGGGCTAAGCCCAATACCAAACATATGGGCCAAGGCCCAACACTATTTAAGCCCAACACTATTTAAGCCCAACACTATTTAAGCCTAACACTATTTAGGCCCAACACTATTTAGGCCCAACACTATTTTGGGCCCAATAACATGAATTCGTGGGCTAAGCCCAATGACACCATTATTGGAAATTCAAGTATACAATGGATACATATAAGACACGAAATCAAGAGGACTAGATCCGACTATATAACTTACAAGATACAAGACTACTTATTTATATATATTTGGTGAAATATATATATAACAGTTTAACAAATTCATTCATCTAATACACAGTAAAGACATACAAGTCTTACACATAATTAAGACACAAAACTTGTACTCAAGTTAATTACAAAGACCGAAGTGTCTAACAAATATAAGAACATTTGTAGGTCGCAACACTATTCAGGACGGCCGCACGTGAGATCATAGTTACTTCTATTCACGGACGCGATTCTGTGAGTTCATGTCCCCTATTCATTTAAATGTTTTACAACTTTACAACTATCGGGGAAAATGTCACACCCCGAAATTATCAGAGCTGGCGTGACTGGACTGGTATCATCATTGCACAGCGGAAGCAAATAAGCTAAGTCTTTCTAGAAATTGAACGCCCGCTAAGTACTCGACTCCAGATGGTTCTCCTATTCCAACCGTGCCTTGTCTTAGAACTGCAACCTGAGAAAGAACATGCGAGAAAAATCAACATAACGTTGAGCGAGTTCATAGTTTGTTCGTAAAAGATTTGAGATAAATCTTTTGAGTTGTGAAAGGTTTGAAATAAATCTTTGGTATTGTGAAAGATTTGAAATTAATCTTTGGAATAACCGGTTTTTGAAATAGTATTGAGAAAATGAATTTAAAAAAAATCATTTTCTTGCCAAGTTATATGGAAACGTTGTGTTTGTAACACGTTATGTTCATAAAACCATGTATTTGTAAAGCCTTGTATTTGTAATGTTCGCAAAACCGTCAATGCCCACCCTGACTTTGACTCCATACCCGCATAATGCTTTGAATTTGTATAAAACATGGTAGTTAATTTGTATGAACAAGAAGTTTCCGTAAGTATAAAATCCCTGGTATGTAGCAGATAAGGAAAAAAGAGATCACCAATGGTTTGCAAGGCCATTGATATGTGTGAAGTGCAAGTAGGAAGACTCAAACCTAGCAAATTTATGCGTCGGGCACAAAGTCACCCCGAGGTCCGTTAACTGTTTGGCCTAGGGGCTGGGCTCGCTACACCCAGATAGATCTACCGCTCCTGTCCCTCGGTCCTACAATGAGGATTAATGATCCCAAGTTGCGCCTACCCACTCACATGATCTAAGTAGTAAACCCTCCTTACGCTAATCATACCATGTATAAAAATAAATCCTCGGTCACCCTGACCGAATCCCTGGTCACCCTGACCAAATCCCTGGTCACCCTGGCCGAATATCATTCATATTTCGAAAATAAGCATTTGTTTTGTAAAAACCGGTATGTTTAGTATAAACCTTTCGTAATTCATTTGTGTTCCCCGAAATCCCTTCGTAATATGATTTAGAAATACGAGTTTTGCGTTTGTTCAAAACTTTGTATGTTTTTGCAAAACGTGCATGTCTTTCCACCCCGAAAACATTTACAAAAATGTAAAACAGTAAAAAGTGGGGGTTATGAACTCACTTGAATATTCCTGTGCAAAGCTAGCTAATTACGACTCCGTGATCTCGTTTCCAAGATGAGACTCGCTAGCGTGCATTCTACAATATTCCTAACACGGAATATCTAATAAGTTTCTAAATAATGCGGTAACTAAACTACGTGTTACCGAGCTCTACCGAATCGTTAGTCGAACGATTCAATGGTAAATAGTTAACTTATCGGAAATGATTAAGTCGTATTTGATAAGTGTCCTTTTATTGCCGATAATAACCAATAAGTCTTGACAAGACTTGATTCTCGAGAGATTTGAAAGTAAATAAATATTTATATCAAAATATATAAATATATCGTTAAGATCGCTTGTCGTCCCGAGAAGTCGTATGTGTATAAAAGAATGTTTACACGAAAATGATATATAAAAACTCGGATTATAAATCGCGTTTCGTATGATCTTTGTCAAAATATCCGTATATGCAATGTTTAGGCGTATAAAATAAATATGATAAATTATATTTATTTTATAAAAGAATCGTCGAGTCGTTAAGTTTGAAAATAAATATATAAACCATATTTATTTTCATAAAGAGTCCTCGTTTGATATCCGAAATAAATATATAAATTATATTTATTTTCATAAAGAGGATTTCGTTCGTTCAATACCCGAATTAAATATATAAGCTATATTTATTTTGTAAAACGAAATCAAGTTGTTCGACATTTGAAATAAATATATAAAACTATATTTATTTTTAAAAGAGTTGTCGGAATTTCAAAATTTAGAATAAATATAATAATTATATTTATTAGTTGTGAATAACGTCGAATCGTCATTTTTAGCGAGTTGTAAAGTATCGTCAAAAGACGTTATATGTTCGTATTTATTTTTCTAAAAGAGTATTCGAATCCGAATGTTTACTCTATAGTAAAACGCGTTGTATATTACAGATTTTCTCGAAAAACGGGCAGAGTTTCCTCTGTTTTTGGACGGCCCCGACAACTAAAGTGTCGTAATTTTATCAAGATTCAACAATATTCAGTCAATATATGTATGATTTTGTCAAATATATCAAACGTAACTATAATCAATCGGTTCAAGCTCGTTATCACGAAAGTAAATAGATTTATAAAAATAACGTAATGATTCGCGCCGTTAAAACTTTACCGCTCTTCGTGTCGAAAAACCGAGCTGACCGAGTCAACTCACTGAGTTGACTGAGTCAACTGAGTTGACCGAGTTGGACCGAGTTGACCCGAACCGCTTCAAAATTTGACCCGAACCGATTGACATCGAACCAACTGTTGACCTGGACCTGCTGACCCGAACACTGAGTCGACTCGGTTTGACCGAGTCAACTGTTGTTGACTGTTTGACCGCTGTTGACTGGGTTTGACCGAGTCAACCGAACCGAGATGTCACCCGAACCGACACTTGACTGAACCGAGTGAAACCCGAAACAAAATGAGTCCCGATCTGCAGCTGAGCCGGAATCCGAAACCTGGAAAACCCCGAACCAAAACTCGAGCTGACCCGTGTCAACCTTGAATCTGAAGGAGTGGACCTGAATCACCCGAACGGAAAAATTTTGTCGGACAGAACCACAAACCACCGCCACTGCCGTTGAGACGGCGGCGCTGCCGCCTGTCTCTGTTGCCGCTTGCCGGAGCCCAATGGCTCCTCATCTTCTCCTCGTTCTCTCTTTCTATCTCGCTCTCTTTCTCTCCGCCTCGCCTCTTCTTCTCTCCCGTCTCCGTCTTCGTCGCAGCACCACCACCGGACTGTGGTGGTGGTGGTCGTTGCTGTTCAATCGAGGGGGTGGGGGTGTCTTGCCCGTCGGAGAGAACCACCGGCAGCCGCCGGTTACCGGTGATTGTTCGCCGGACAGAAATCAGAGGGAAGGAGTGGAGGTGAAACAAGTGGATGTTTGGCTTTGAGATGTTGTTCCCTGTAACTATAATAGAGAGAGAGAGAGGAGACTTCATTTGTGTGAGTTTATTGTATATGTGGAGAAATGAAGTTTTGAAAGGGTTCTTATGTTGGCTGAATATTATCGAGAGAGAGAAGAGAGAAAGACAAAGTCTGTGTGTTTGTTTTGTATGAATATAGAGTGAAGAAGTAAAGATCAGGCAATGGATCTTTATAGAGATCTTGATATCTTGTGGATTTTGAGATCAACACAAAATATTTTGTTTAGATTTTCTAAGGATTTAATATAGATTTAAGTACAGATCTTTGCAAGATTTTATTAGGAAAGCCTCTACTATTTTATGTGTAGGTTTAGGTTTGTGGGTTTTGGGCTTGGGCTCGGGGCCTACAAGCCCATCTCGTGTGCAAGTGGCCCGTAATTCCTATGAGACCCGTTGTCAAATCCTGAACTCCGTTTAACGTCAAAAATTAAAATACACCAAAAATACGGTCGGTAGTCGTTTGCGCGCCTGTTCGTCGGTCACGGTAATAATCGCGAAAAATTGTATTGTTGTCGTCTTTAATCCGTTTTCTAATCCGGTTTCGACTGTAGTTGCTAAAATTTCATTACGGAGCTAAATTTAGCGTAAAATATTCGTGGAAAGTCCGTATTTATCGACGTTGTCCGTATTTTGTACGGTATCAGTTCGTTGTCGCGTCATGTTCAGCAGATTTCCCGTAAATCACCACACGCGCACTGTAAAATCAAATAAACGTTCCTGGGCTCTCCAAGGGCCTAATTAAGTTAATTTGCGTCGTAAACATTATTTATTATCACGTTAATCACTTGTTAATCACGTAATTAAGAGCCGTAAATCACGGGTTGTCACAGAAAATACATGTTCAACGTATGTTAAAGTTAGGGAATGAAACACCTTAGATCATGTGCGAATTAGGGTTATACATCTAAGCACCATTAATCCAGTTTGGACCTAGGTACAAGTGGTTAGATCTAATGGGTTTTGGCGAGCCCCACTCTTGGTCGTGGACCCATACAAAAGAGTGCGTTTGTGTCCCAGTCGATAGTAGTCGACATAAAATCGTCTAGGTTTGGATTGCTTCCTATTTCGTCACACATATTAATGTCCTCGCGAAACATTAATGATCAACGATTTCATTGACGCTTTACATACATATACATTTTATACAAATCACATTTTACGGATACATTTTATACAACTCACATTTTACATATACATCTCATACAACTAAACTGCATGAACTTGACAACTTTTGTTGATGTTTTTCAAACTTAACATATATTTCAGGAAATTAGTGGACTATGCAGACATTTCAGTCAAGGAAAGCAAGTATCAGGACTCCATGCCACCATTTGAAGGGTTTGCCCGTTATATACCGCCTCTTTGCGGTGATATAGTGGTCAAAGCCTTGATATTTTAAGACTTACATTTTGATGTATAAAACGATGACAACTTATGTTCATTTGATGGTTTGTAACCAATACATTTAACTTATGTTGCGTTCTTTTGAAACAATTATGAAAATGGCATTGGAGCTTGTTTTTATTGATTTAGTATGTTCACTTATATTGTTATGCAATGAGAACCGATCAGATCACCTTGCGCTTCCGCTACGAGCGGGTGTGACAGATTGGTATCAGAGCATCGATTGTAGTGAACCAGGATTCTTTCTTGAGTCTAAGTCTACAATCACTAGGGACCTCTCACGAAAAACTCTTGTTCATGTTGAACAGATTATAAATAAAATTGGATAGGTCAAAAGGTTTTCATTGCATAAACATTTTTCAAGGTCCACTACAACAAAAATTCATTTCACATAAATCAAGCGAGGACATTACCATGGGTGAAGTCTGTGAGGAATAGACACGTTACATTAACAGACTATGTGCCTACAATATATTACATTATCAGTGCTTATACAAGATAGACACATTACATTATCAGTCTACACATCATAAATAGTTTACAAGTTCAGCATATACAAATTCAACTTATGCAAGATAGAAATCCTTGTTAGATAGGATTTCATGTGATTATATATATATATATATATGATTTATTTATATATGTGTTGTACAAAATATTATGCCAAGAACAAAATACCTTCGACTTCAAACTCTATTATTATTCTTTACTCGCACGAGTAAAATATCGACCTCACGTCTACTGTGGAGCTTATGGCGAACATGATTCCTAAGTGAAATCTGAAACTTAATTCCGTAAAATATGGTTGCTTTCTCGTGATGTGACAACTCGAAATTTAGAACCTTTCGTTGTATCTTGGTGTAACTTGCTTGAACGTTATGTGAATAGTTAACTTGTCGGTTTAATGAATGATATAAGAAAAATTATGTGATTATGTGTGTGCCTGTACGTATAGTATGTATATAGGTATAATGAGCCGAGAACCATGAACCCGACTCGAGACCACTTGGTCTCGAGTGAACAGGAGATAGTTGGGCCGGTTGGGCCGCACCTCATTTAATCCACCCGAAACCCACTAGGGTGCACCAACTTGGTCCGGGTATAAAACCCACAAGAGTGACCAACCTTGCCTCTTTGCACCATTTGCAACATTTCCACACACACTCCTACCTTCTCTCTCTCACTAAAACCCTAGAAGCACAAACCTTCACTCTCACTCTCGGATCAAACCGGCCGACCACAAAGGGGTTCTCGGATTAGCTTGTTCACACCAAACAAAGCTTCATCTTTCACCACTACTTCTCTAACCGGTTAGTGATTCTTATTATGTGTTGTATTTCGGTTGACAATGATGTATGATGAAGCCATATGGTAATATTATTGCTTGATAAGTTTTATACATGATTAAAGTGTCGATTATGTGACAATATGCACCGTGACTATTGTTTGAACATGACAAAAGTGTTTGTTTGATTTAATGAGTTCTTGTTTGATTAAATGATACATGCTTAGGAGAACATGACTTTTGTAGAATAACATTTGAACAAGATAGTTTGAACAACAAAAGAATGATAAACTTAGGGTTGTTCATGATCATCCGATTTTATGTATGAGGTTATAGAACAAATGTTTTGTTTGCAAGATGAGCTTGATATCTAGTTTAGGTATTATAACTCTTGTCCGAAAATGCAAAATGTGTTTAAGGGTTGTTTGTGTTATGAATAGTTGATTAACATGATGAATATATGAAGAACTCATTGAATATGATATGAATGTGTTGTGGATATTTGAAATTAAGGTGTTTGCTCCATTTTCGGTTAGTGTTAGACAAAGAAACATGTTAGTGCATTGTTATTGGCTAGTACACCATATCATGATCATGAAATTCTATTGGTCTAGTACAATGTCGGAAGTCAGCAGATGTTCCTGTCGAGACCTCCTGTCTCGACTCGAGACCACATGGACGACAACTCGAGATCACGGTTTCGACACAAGGTTGTGAGTCGAGAACCTCCAGTCTCGACTCGAGACCACACTTTATCAGCACACACACACCATAACTCGAGACCTGGGTTGCGAGTCCGGTCGCGACTCGAGACCAACACATGTATGACCCGAGACCTCCCCAGTTGCGACTCGAGAATCTGTAAGCTACAACTCGAGACCGCACAGTCTCGACTAGAGACCGCACAGTCTCGAATCGAGACCACATACATGTGCACGCTGTTTGGACTTGCACCCTATTACGGGCTTAGGTGTTTGGGCCGCACACTTAGACTTTGGTTGTTACATAAATGTTACTGTGGAACTTGTTGCGAACTGTTAATGAACTGCCATGCTAGACATGTATGCCATGATCGTTACTTGTGTATGAATACGTGTAGAAAATACGTGCACCACTTGGTTTGAACCTGACTTGAATGGTATCTATGTTAGGACGTAGTTGACCACTTACAACTCGATTGACTTTTCTGTGTATCTGCCGAGCAAACCAAGGTGAGTTCACACCCTCTACAAAGCATGGGATTCCCAGGGGTCGGGAATTGGGGTTAAGGAACATGGGTTCCTCGTCCTTCTTGGGTAGGACAGCATCGGTTCAGGAATATAATTCCTCATCCTCATGGACAGATAACTCGTACTAGACCAAAACTCTATCACGAAGTCCCTCCTTTTTATATCGACTTAATCGCCGGGCCAATGGCGAGCGGGTCATTAGTTAGATAGCGCTATTTAGGTCTGACAAACCTCACACCGTGCCGCAGAGGACGGGCGTGAACTAATGGATCTAGGGCACGTCAATGATGATAGACATTGACAGTTTCAGGGCACATAAACATGACTACAGTCAGCAGTCGATATGGTAACGAGTCTAGTGTATACATGGGGTAGCCCCCACGGCCGAAGTGCCAGATAACTATCATGGGGTAGCCCCCACGGCCGGAGTGCCAGAGTAACCGGGAATAAACAAGTCACGTTTTTCTAACTATGGGGTAACCCCCACGGCAGGATGCCAGATAATGGAAACTGTTTTTGAAACAACTAAAACGAACACCCAACCGTGAACTCACTCAACTTGTTGTTGACTCGTTACTACATGCTTTGCAGGTCTTTAGGTTCTTAGCTGGAGCTTGCATGGAGGAGGGTCGTTGTGGGACATGGACAACTGGGTGCCATGTTAAACTTTGGAACAATTGAACTTATGTTATGATTTTAAACATTATGCTTCCGCTTGCAACTTAAACTATGTTTTGTTTGAACACCAATTGTATTGGTTGGATTTTATAACTACTTATATGCTTGTTCAATATGATTGGTGGCTGGATCCTGGTCAGTCACGCCTCCAAGCGGTAGTACTCCGCAGGTGGATTTTTCGGGGTGTGACACATGAATGCTGAGATGCCTGACCATGATAATGACGACGAGGCGGAGGTGGTAACCTTGGACAACAACTCCATTACTGGGACGAGATCCCTGTGACTCATATTAATCAAGGTTGATATACTTTTGTCCCTACAAGGAAGATGAATTACTCATCTTGAAGGTGCCCCATCAGTTGTTATTGTTACAGATTCTTTCCATTTCTATTTCATCAAACTCCATGCCGTTCTACGAGTAATGACAACGAACATTGACACGTGAACTATCACGAAGATCCCTCCAATGTTGAAGGTATATTGACAATAGTGTTTCCTCTCTTACTGATCGGATGCTTCGTACGAGAGAACGCTAGGGTGACCATGCAAGGCAATTTATTATTACGGTGGCCAACGTAATAACAACTTGTAGTGCATGGGAATTCTGGTGGACTCTGCGGGCCAAGCTAATGATCACTATTCGTTCAAAATTCTTAAGTTATTACTTGAGATTCAATTTTTCTTATCTATTAGAACACGAACTGAGGTGGTTAGTATAACACCCTATAATGCAATGCAATACAATACAGGAAGACGACACGTATTTTTTCACACCTAACATTCGATCTACAACACGATTCAGTTGAGACTAGTCATCTAAACAAACAAAATTTGTTAGCCACTCATGAAGGATTTTCCTCAACATTCTAAAATTTTTGTACATGGGCTATTTCCATGGTGTCTATGACACTTTACCCTACTTTACCTTTGTTGGTGCACACATCTGTCGTCTTCGTCTTGTATCGAGTCTCGGGTACGGTGCGGATCTAAACAAGGCATGATGTAATCATCCTTGATGATGACATCACACTAATGACATCATCACTGCATCATGTGCACAAGAAGACAAAACTGAATGTCATATTTGAAAGTTTCGCTTGAAACTGATTTGTTTATTTGTCAATTTCGCTTCAATCAAGAAATGAGGATTTCGCTTGAAGTCTTCAAGCGAAATCTAACTGCTATAAATAGGCTAGTTGAGGTTCAGTTGTAATAGTTCAAACAGTTTTTGGCCAAGTGTACCGAAGTGCTGCCGGTTTCTCTTCTGATTGTAAAGGTTGTAATATCAATATACAAGAGGTTTAAAGTGTGAAACAAGCTGTTTACACGTCCGTTTCTCTGTTTCCGCCTTTGAAACGGACTAGAACTCTTCCAAACGACTCGTTTAGGTCGCAATCCGATCCTACAATTGGTATCAGAGCCAGTGAAGAAGAGTTCTTGTTGATTCAGCCGTAAAATCTGTTTCTACACCTTTCTTTTTCGAAAAACAAAACTTTTCACGGTTAATATCGGTTCAAATTCTCACATATTATGCGAAAACACGTTTTTACAAATCCTTGAGATTTTCAGATCTAAAATCGAATTAAAACTGGATTAATCGGACGAAAATCAGATCGGTTTGCTGACATCATCAGATTTCGCTTGAATTTACTTGTGGATTTCGCTTGAAATCATAAGTTGAGCATGATTTCGCTTCAAGTTGATGATAATTTGTTGATTTTCGCTTCAAGTTGATGTATTTCTGTTGATTTCGCTTGAGAACATTATTTGATTTCGCTTGAATAGTTGAAGCGAAACTGATCTGATTGCATTTCGCTTGAAAATACGTTGGCATTTGTTTGAATCTGGCATCCACTTGAAACCTGCAGTACACTTGAAACATTCTGATGTCTTGCCTGAATTTTGCTGTTAATTGAAAACACGTATCGTATATAGTGAAAATGCTTCAAGTCATGTGAATGTATCGGTTTATATAGTACATGTGATTGTGTCTAAGATAGTGGGTATATTGGTCAAATTGTATAAGTGTGTCTGCAATTAAAATTTTGATACATGTGATGAATTGTGAAGGCTGCATGTCTTGATTTTAAAATTGCATATTATCATTAATTTTGTCGGCAATTTTACTTAAAGTTTACATGTGGGGTTGAAGTTCTAGATTGAATTTTCATTGTGTGTGAATGTGATTTGTTGTTTGATAGGTTCAATAGGATTGTATTGTGTGTCACGAAATTCAACAATTAAAAATAATATCATTTGAATTGAATATAAAAGTTGTAGGTTGTTTGAATTGTGATAATATTGTTGGCATGTGACTTAGTGTTATTTTAGGTCCAATCACAATTGATTCTCAATATTAAAATCGAAACATTGCATATGAGTTGATCAGTTGTTGCATGAAAACAAGAAGGGTCCTATCAGATTCGGTTTATCAAAAGTATACATGTGAACATATTGGTTAATGTGATTGCATGCAATAAATCATTTTGTCGGATTAGTTGTGTCAGTAATATGAATACGTGTGAAGACGGTGATAAGTGTTAGTCAAAGCTTCACGTGATGTATCAGTAAATCTGTGTATGCATTGTGTGATTAAAAATTGTTTGTGATATATTGGTTATATGTGCTAGTTGATCAGGATTATATGCATTTTTAGTTCATAGTGTTTGTGTGAATTCAAGACGCTTGAGTATTCAGGTCACAAGGTTTGGAGTTTAGTCGGTTCGCACGGTTCGATCAGTCGTTTTGTCAGTCAAGTCGCGTATTAAAGTCATCGACTCGCTTGAAAATTTCGTACAGTTTGGAGTTCAAAGGTTTAAAAGGGTCAGGTCATTTGAATTCGATTCGGGTCATAGCAGTCCGCACAGTTGGTTTGTCAGCTTTGACTTTGAAACATGGAAATGGAGTTGTTGAATAAGTCATTTGACATGTTTGTAGCTTTTGACCATGAAACAACAACGATGACCATTCATAGATATTGTCATTTAGTCGTGGAAATGGAAAGATTGAAAATTAAGAAAGATAATGATGAATGGATTGATAAACTTGCTAATGCATTACCACAGCAAAAATGGGAAAATTATCTGTTGATTGTAAAACATATGAGAAAAAAGGAAAATATGAGTCTAGCAAAGTTTATTCAAAAGATTGAGGAGCATGAGTTGGATATCCAGAAAAAGGCAAAAGTAGAAACTGACAAAGCAGAAGTTGAAGAAAGTTCAACAAAGGAAACTGAGGGACAGAAAGCTAAAATAGAATCTGAAGAACCAGTGATTGAAAAACTCGTCGAGGTTGAAAAGATAGTTGAAAAAATGGTTGAAGTTGAAAAACCATGTGTGAAGTGTTCAGAGTCTTGCAAAGCTTGTGAGGAGAAAGATAAGAAGATTACTGAACTTGAGAAGATTAAAGAAGATTTACTGTCTGATGTGAAGTTTGTAAAGGAGTCGTACGATGTGCTGAACAGGACAGTTGATAGTCTGAAAAAGACCAATACAGAAACCGAAAAAGCAATGGATAAAATGAGTGCAACATTGATGACAAAGCAGAAAGTCATTAATGAGTATATTGAAGATTGTGCACAGTTAAATAAAGAAGTGGAACTTGAGAAGATTGAGAGTGAAAGGATTAAACGATTACTGTTGAGTTACACTACATGTGATTACTTGATTGATCGTGTTTATCCTACTGTTGCAGGTCTAGAAGCGTTCATGGACAAAAAGACTGAAGATACTGATACTGGTAAGAAACCAAGTGTCAAGTATAACAGATGTCCGCCCCCGATCCATGAAACTTATTCTCCCAGGAATCCAAATGAAGAGCGTCTAAAAAAGGCAGTCAACATCAAGTTAGAGTCTGAAATCATTGATGAATTACCAGACAATATTGATGTTACATTCACAGCGTCTGACACTGATCATGAGTCTGAGTTATTAAAGAAAGTTGTCGATCAGGTGTTGGATACGGATGAGGAGTCAAAACCGGAGTCTGAGTCTAATAGTCCGAGTTCGTCAGAAAAGAGTCCGAGTTCACCGGTTAATAAGGTTTACAATAGAAAATTCCTGTTATCAAAATCTAATTTGAATGACGGATCAATCAAAGTGGCTTATACTTTGAATGATTCAGACAAATTATATTCTGATGAGGAATTTCCAATCAGAAGTGTAAAAACTGAAATGATCAAACAGGTTTTCAAATTAACAGAAATTAATATTTCTGATATAAAAGATTTAAATCTTGATGAAAAACCTAAAAAGTACACTTCAAGAGTTCAACAGAGATTGAACAAGAAAAAGGGTTACGGTTCTGGTTATGATTTTCAAAAGAAACCAAACCATAACAAAAATTTCAAAAAGAAAGGTTTAGGATTTATTCCTCCTGAAAATTATGAAAATCAGAAAACTTATAAACCAAAAACAAAATTTGTTGCAGGAGGAAGTGCTGAAGATGAGCAGAAGAAACCATTCTGGAAGCAGTCGAATCAAGAGTTTCTTGCTGAGGTAAAGAGGAATGTGAAGAAGTTTGCTCAAAGAGTTGATAGAAGAACTTGCTTCAAATGCCAAAAGGTTGGGCATATTGCTTGGAATTGTCAACAGTCCAACAACACAAAACAGGAAGTTACTTCTAACTCAAAACTGAAAGAAAAACTTGTCTTTGAGAAGAAACAATTAACTGAGAAATCAAAAGTGTTTGAAAATTCTATTTCTGAAAAAGGTGAAAGTTCAAAACGGTTTTACAAAAGAAGAGGTGATTTAACCAAACAAAAATGGATTGTAAAATCTGAAAGAAGTTCTGACAATGAATCTGATTCCATAAAATCAGATGAGTCATTTGTTGAGAAAAAGATTGTTAATTCCGTTCCTGAGGTGAACGATAAGAATTTTCCTTCATTGTCAAAGGAAAATTGGAAGTCGAAAGTTGGGAAGGTAGAGATCTCAAATCAATTCTTCGCTGATAAGGGAGAATTTGATGTTGAGAAGGCTTTCAATGGGAAAGTCAAACATATTTTTGGTAAGATGGTTGACAGAAAGGTAAAGAGTGCACAAGAATTTTACAAATCAAAATGTTGGTGGGATAGATGTTTGCCACCAAAGTCACCCAAGGCTGGTGAGGCTTGGGTGGATGTAATGTTTGATTAAAAACCGGAATTGCCGGAGCTCCCAGGTTGGTTTAAGTGGATCAGGAATCGGCACATTTCTTGAGAAATTCACTTTGGTGATTTCGATTTACAAGTGGTAAATCAGGGACATTAAGTTGTACTTGATTTTCTACAAGTGGTTTTTGATATGAAAAGAATATGATGAAACCCCTAACCTACAAGTGGTAAAATCAACTAAACTTATTTTCCGGAAAAACCATTTGATTAAAACAAACTTAAGTGTTTTGAAATCATAATGGGAAAATAGTTTGTTGTAAGGGGGAGTTCTGATTGCTTATTCCAAGAGGATGGCGATTTGAAGCAATTTGATATCAGTTGTCATGTTATTGTATAGTTTTATTTTCAAATTTCCTAAAATGTGTTTGCATTTTAGGGGGAGTAAAAATTTCAGAAAATCCAAAAACATTTGAAAATTTGGAAAAAGCCAAAAACATGATAAAATCAAAAATGAGTTTTGTTGTATAAAAGAGGAAATGATAGTACATCAGTGGACTGTCACAACATGCTAAAGAAATGGAAGGTATAAATGTGATAAACAATCTCACTGTGGATATGTCAGTAGGTTTTTGCACATTTAGTAAATTGTGATGAGATATAAACATAAAATTTACTTGCGTCTACGTGGGGAACACCTCCAGGATATATAGGTAACCCTGAAATCTTGTTTGAAAGGTCCCGTATTCTGAGATACTAGGTCTTTATGCTTAGTGATATCTGGGATATTATCCCGGGACTTCTGATTTTGCGGAAGCAATGGCCTAGTCCCCGGAGAATACTTTCCGCATGCTTGAAAAATAGCGCAGCCCTCAGCAAATTGATGAAACAATAAAATTGATAGTCATTGCTGTTGTAATTCAAAAGATCCTCTAAAGGGGACCCACCAAAAGTCGAAGCCGTCATCTCTCTGCGTATCGAAAGATCGACCTGAGCTCTCACGGCCCTCGCAATTAACCCCTTACAGATATCATCTAGGTATACTCACCTGTAAGACTGAATACTGGGGTCTGGATACGGGAGTATATACTGAGGTGGGACACATGTAGATGTTTAAGTCCTAAAACACTAATTCGTATCTCAAAGCAGTTGAACTTTGTGTGAAAATTTAAGTGGACAAGTATACTGACAATCTAGGTGAATTGTTTAGAACTTAAAATGTTTAAAGCTTAACGGTGTTGGTGATTTGTCTCAAAAACTGATATGATCCTCTTACACAAACTCACAAAAATATTGTTTGTAAATATTTCTTTACTGCATTTTATTTCTGTTATTTCAAAATCCAAAAAGATTTTCGGTGTGTTTTAGCATAAACTTTTGAAAAATCCAAAAAGATTTAAGACAACTGATGTTGAAAGCTGATTTTCAAAATTCCGAGTGCTGAACATGACGAACAGGTTTGGGAAATTTGATTGAAAAGTTTTTCAGAGATAAAAAATTTGTTAAATGATCATTGTTAATATTTGATTGTATATTGATTGGAGAAGGGTCAGTGTTGGTGCATGAAATTTGATAAATTGTTAAATATTTTATTCTTGTAAATCTTACTTTTGGGTAGAGGATGTGCAGGATAGCAGATAGAGATCCAGTTTTCAATTCTGATACTGTAAAACCCAGACTACGATCCCAGCATGTTTTGAGGGGGAGTCTGTTAGAGAGAGTTACATCATCTGAGGAGGAGATCAGTTGAAGAATGAAGGAAGATCAAAGACTGATAAAGACTGAAGATTGAGAAGACTCAACACTTAAGACTCGTCAACATCTGAGGGGGAGTCTGTTGGTGCACACATCTGTCGTCTTCGTCTTGTATCGAGTCTCGGGTACGGTGCGGATCTAAACAAGGCATGATGTCATCATCCTTGATGATGACATCACACTAATGACATCATCACTGCATCATGTGCACAAGAAGACAAAACTGAATGTCATATTTGAAAGTTTCGCTTGAAACTGATTTGTTTATTTGTCAATTTCGCTTCAATCAAGAAATGAGGATTTCGCTTGAAGTCTTCAAGCGAAATCTAACTGCTATAAATAGGCTAGTTGAGGTTCAGTTGTAATAGTTCCAACAGTTTTTGGCCAAGTGTACCGAAGTGCTGCCGGTTTCTCTTCTGATTGTAAAGGTTGTAATATCAATATACAAGAGGTTTAAAGTGTGAAACAAGCTGTTTACACGTCCGTTTCTCTGTTTCCGCCTTTGAAACGGACTAGAACTCTTCCAAACGACTCGTTTAGGTCGCAATCCGATCCTACAACCTTACCTTACCTTATCATATTCCACCTTATCATATTTATTGGAAATAGATACAATAAATTCCGTCGCTTGACATTTGTCTTTTCCCAAGGGATGGTATGGCATGAGCCATGCTGCAACTCCCTCATTGCATTCTATTCAACATCTTGGATATTCTAATGATCTTTTTTAGAGCTCGTGAAGCTCAAGCACTATCACCATACTCGTCACATGGGCAAGTACGACAAAGAAATTTCTTTACTTGGGATGACCGAGGTCCATATAGTATGGAATACATATTATAGGGACGGAGGCCACGGGTTGGCTTTCCCTCCTCAACGAATTATTTCTTTGCCATTTAAACATGCAACCAATACACCCAAGAGGCACTACGCATTTTGGTTACGGTTATTCACATTATCTTTTATTTAATTTTTTTTCGGTTATCCATATTATCATATATTCAAACATATATGAACAATGCGATCTTGAGGTTTTCATGACCGATTGCATTCTTCATTCTTGGGCACATGATAGACTATATTTATCCAAATATATGCCTAGATTCTTTTAATAGTGTGTATAAAAAAAAGATCATGGCGCCAAAAGAAACAAATGTTTAAGTCAAAAGTTATGTGTTAAAAACCATTGCTTTTACACAAGACATGGTTTATACATGACATTGTTACGCAAGACATTGGTATACATGACATTTGACGTTGGTTTACACAACACATTTTTGGTAGTTATTGATAAGTGATGAGACGTGTGTAATATGATAAAAGCATGGTGGATACGCCGCTGGTACTTCCTATATATAAGTGCTTATATTATATTGCATATTGTGGTGTTACTCAAACCTCTTCGACAAAGACAAGACATGACATTTTTGCACAAGACATGGCATCCTCTACACAAGACATAATATTCTATTTCAAGACATGATATATTTATACACTACATTTCTATTGGTTATTTATTTAACCATACATCATTCTTTTATATCATCTGATTTTCATATCTATTTTCATATGATTTTATAAAAGAACTCGATCATAACTGGAGCCAATGTTGATGGTTACACTTGATGCTTTCACGGTCTCTCAAGGGTTGTTCCATACTGGGTGACACCCGAATTCAAACACACTGAGTGTTACATTTCGGGTTTAGCCTCGGAGATCTGAAGCATGACCGCATCATCCCTCCCTACCTCTATCACTCAAACAATAACTCTCGCCATGAGAGAAATGAAGGCAATTGCTACCATAAATGATTTTGGCACCAGGATGTATGCTGGTAACTTGCCAAAATCCTAAATGCGACAAGTGAGACGTTCATCATGAGGGCAATTGTAAAAGTGCCAAGAGTAGCAGTGTGCTGAGACCGGGCGCAAAACAAAGACTAGTAAGACGATAATACTTAAGAAGTGATCACGCTAGTGAATAAGTGTGTGTGTGGTTAGAACTATGAATACTCCACAAAATCCCAATGAAGTCATGAGTACGTACACTCTACGATCATCATGTATCAATTCTTTTAATACCAACATCGAGCTTAGCTAGTGTCTTTAAATGTTAAGCATATACTCGAATTAGAGTCATGTTGGACACACATTACAATATCAAGTTAGGTAATGGGGAATTAGCTGAGACATATCAAATCATTAAGGGTCACCGGTACGTATCCTATCAATCAACATTTCACATCCATATTATTTGATACCATTGCCGATTTTTAGTTTTATCTCAACATCTCACATGCATAGTTTCATGGCTAGTGATGGGATTGTCTTAGCTACAATTAGGGATTGGGTTATCCTACATCTAAACATAGGGATTGGGTTGTCCTCTACATCTGTACAGGGAAGTCCTTACTACATAGAATTCAAAATGTACTTGGCCTAGAGTCAAGTAAGCTAGACGTCTCCTCATTCTATAGAATTGGCAAACGGTAAACTAGCCGAGTCAGGAGCAGAAATTTCATATCGATCTCTTACCCATTGAGTTGGGTATTTTCGACGTAGTGGTTGGCATGGATTGGCTATCCAATAATTGAGCCGAAGTCTTCTGTCATGAGAAGATCATTCGCTTACCACTACCGAACGAAGATACACTTGTTATCCATGGAGAGAAGCGCAACACATCATTGCGGACCATAAATTGCATGAAGCCACAAAAGTGCTTACGAAAAGGTTGTATTGCCTTTCTAGCACTTGTTGTTGACAAGAAGGCCAATGGGCCTCAGATGACAGATATTCCTGTGGTAAAAGAATTCCCTGAAGTCTTTCCTGAAGACTTGCCAGGACTACCACCATATCGACAAGTCGAGTTTCAGATCGACTTGGTAACGGGAGCCACACCAATAGCTAGATCTTCATATCGGTTAGCACCTTCTGAACCTTGTAGTTGACCGAATAAGGATGCTGTGAGTTCATAACCCCACTCTTTACCATTATACATCTTTATAAAGGTTTTGGGGGTGGAAAGACATGCAAGTTTTGCAAAAGTGCACAACATTTCGATGAATGAAAATTCATATTTCTAAACCATGTTACAAATGAATTTCTAACTAACTCAAATGGTTTATGAAAGATTCTAGCTTCTACTCCAAGATAGACTTACGATCGGAATATCATCAGTTATGAATTCATGAGGAAAGCATACCGAAAACGGCTTTTAAAACTCGTTATAGTTATTACGAGTTTCTCGATTATGCCTTTTGGTTTAACGAAAGCAACAGTGATCTTCATGGATTTAATGAATCGTGTGTGCAAGCCGTACCCCGACAAATGTCATAGTATTTATTGATGACATATTAATATACTCACGATCGACTGATGAACACGAACAACATTTGAGAACCATTTTGGAGCTGCTAAAGAAGGAGAAACTATACGCAAAATTTTCCAAGTGCGAATTTTGGATTCGCGAAGTACAATTTCTTGGGCATATAGTGAACGAGAAAGGCATACATGTAGACCATCCAAGATTGAAGCAATTAAAAATTGGGAAGAGCCCAAGACTCAAACTGAAGCCCGACAATTTTGGGGATTAGCGGGATATTATCAAAGATTTATTGAGTGTTTTTCTAAGATTGCCCAACCGCTAACCTCCCTCACACAGAAAGACAAGTTGTGCATTGCACCAATTTTATCATTACCCGACGGCACCGATGACTTTATTGTATACTGTGATGCTTCGCATCAAGGGTTGGGTTGTGTACTCATGCAACGTGAAAAGGTTATCGCGTACGCTTCTCGCCAACTGAAAGTTCATGAGAAGAACTATACCACTCACGACCTAGAGTTAAGCACGGTGGTATTTGCTTTGAAAATTTGGTGGCATTATTTATATGGTACACAGTGCACTATTTTCATAGATCATAGAAGTCTACAACACATATTCAACCAAAAAGAATTAAATATGCGTCAGCGACGTTGGGTTGAATTATTGAACGATTATGATTGTGAAATCAAGTACCATCCGGGCAAGGCGAACGTGGTAGCAGACGCCTTGAGCCGCAAGGAACGAGTTGAAACACTAAGAGTGCGAGCACTAGAAATGACGATTCACACAGATCTTACCGCACGAATTCATAATGCACAACAAGAAGCGCTCAAGGAAGAGCATATTCTAGCAGAATCGCTTCGAGGCATGGAAAAACGGTTAGTGCCAAAGGGGGATGGAACTTTGTACGTTGCAGGTAGAATTTGGGTTCCATTCTTTGGACGCCTCCGAGATCTTATTTTTGAGGAAGCACATAGGTCAAAGTACTCGATCCATCCTGGATCAGATAAGATATTTAAAGGAGTACTATTGGTGGCCTAACCTCAAAAAGGATATTGCTATCTATGTCGGAAAATGCTTGACCTGCGCGAAGGTCAAGGCAGAGTATCAGAAACCGTCGGGTTTACTACAACAACCCGAGATTCCCTCTTGGAAATGGGAACAAATATCGATGGACTTCATTACGAAGTTACCCAGGACCTCAAAAGGCCATGACATGATATGGGTAATCGTCGATAGATTGACAAAGTACGCACACTTCTTACCAATTTGGGAGAAGGATAGTACCGAGAAACTAGCGGAAATCTATCTCAGAGAAATAGTGGCTCGTCATGGAGTGCCTATTTCAATCATTTCGGACCGAGACGGTCGTTTTGTTTCAAGGATTTGGAAATCATTTCAACAAGCCTTTGGATCTCAATTGAATCTATGTACGGCCTTTCATCCACAAACTGACGGCCAGAGCGAACGGGCGATCCAAACACTCGAAGATATGCTTCGTGCATGTGTTATGGATTTGGGCGGCAACTGGGATACTCACTTACCATTGGTTGAGTTTTTCTACAACAACAACTACCACACAAGTATACACGCTGCACCGTTCGAAGCTCTCTACGGTCGAAAGTGTCGTTCTCCGCTATGTTGGGCGGAAGCGGGCGATAAACAACTTATCGGTCCGGAGTTAGTCCAAGAGACTACAGATAAAATTTTCCAGATCAGAGACCGTATCAAGGCGGCTCGCGATCAACAAAAGAGCTACGCAGACAAGAGACAGAAGCAATTATCCTTCGAGGTCGGAGACAAGGTCTTATTGAAAGTCTCGCCTTGGAAGGGTATGGCAAGATTCAGTAAGTGTGGAAAGCTTAACCCCCGTTATGTAGTTCCATTTGAAATCTTGGAAAAGATTGGCACCGTTTCCTACAAACTGAAGTTACTAGAAGAACTAAGTAGAGTACACGACATATTTCATTTGTAGAATCTCAAGAAGAGTCCAGCGCAAGAAACAGTTTTCATCCCGGAGGATGAGGTTCATATAGATAACAAACTCCAATTCACCAAAGCACCTGTTGAGGTCATGGACCGGAAGGTCCAAGAAACATGAAGGAGTCATAACATATTAACAAAAATTCATTGGAACTCTCGACACAGACCCGAATATACTTGGGAACGTGAAAATCAAATCAAAACCAAAATACCCCCACCTGTTCGAGAATACTCCTGCAAAGGATGACTCAGCTTGAATTTTGGGGCGAAATTCTCAATAACAGGGGGAGAATGTGACAACTGCCACTTTCGGGTAATTTACGTACATTTAAAGCAATGATTTACATTATACAAGTATGTGTTTTGAATATTCGAACTGCATGATTACATGATATACCTCTTAGAACACTCAAGGAATATTCATTTATGATGCACATTATTCATTTTTATTGGTTACATTTGAAATAGTGTAAACAATGCATCGAAACAACTAGAGTAGTACCTAGTAAACTAGTGTGCTGACGAGAACTCAGGATCCACATAAACCATCTACATTACATCTTTAGGACTCAGACGAAAGTCCAACATCAAAATATACATTAAACCCTATATGGGAATACAAAGGTTTGGTTTAATATATTACCAATGTCCGGTAGCGCTAAAAACTATCCGAAAAGTGCTAAAAGTGACCATTTCATTATTTTTCCGCAAAAATTCAGCAATTGTATTTTAATTACAAGATGCAAAAGTGTTGTTTAAGCACGAATTTCATATAAAATTACATAGGGAATATCATATAAATACATAACCGAATATTTCCCTATAACTTATATATGTTAACCTTTCGACTATCTACTTGCGGAACGAGCACTAAACAACTATCCGAACTATAATTTAACATATTTAACAAACTAGTGAATATTATTTTTGGTCTTTTAAGGCCTAATTATGGTCATTCAATGCGATGAAACATCTTGAAACATTAAATCCCTAAAACACCTAAACATTTAAACATTTCCTTACATTTATGAAGCATTGAATTTTACCAACACATTTTAACAATTCAAGACCCCCCCCCCATGTATGACCGTGAATAAGAGGGCCCACATCCTCTTAATTCTTTGCTAATAATATCTAGATATTTATTTTAGTTGCAAGTGGATTATGTTGGTGAAATTATTACAACACTTAATCACTAAGTAACTAGCACTTTACCCATTTTAAAAGTCTCTCATCATCTTCATCCATTTTTACCAAGAACACCAAAAACCCACTTCACCTTAATCTTTTACTAATTGATCAAGTTGGATTTCCAAGTAACATAAGAAGGTCTAAAGCACTTACAAGTTAAAGCAAGGGTTTTCATCCATTCAAAAGCATTCTACCATCAAGATCTTCATCTTCTTAACTCTTAATCATTCTCTAAAGATCATCCCTAGCCTAGTGCTAGAAGTAAGCTTCTAGATCTACTTTTTTTTTCATACTTATATTATGTTTATGATTGTTATTATAACTAATAGTAACTAAGTAATCATACATAATAAACATGAAAAATACAAAGAAGCAAAGATAATAATCATGATATATTTATGTTTGTTTATATTGTGATCTAAGACTTGTTATATGCACATTTGATTTTGTTATGAGGATTATGATATAAATAAATTGTTAGATGATGTTTTAAAAAAATATGATCTAGCAATTATACATGTTTATGTTAAAGGGTTTTTGTTAAACTTAAAGGATGAATGGATGATCATAAATTATGGTGTTGTTAATTTACTTAATGTTTTTATTTAAAAACAAGACTTTTACAAGATTATAAAAAGTAACATACAACATGAGATTTTTATAAAAGTTATTAAAACTAGAAGTAAACTAGGTTTTTGAACTAGTTAACATATATTATGATCATGTTTAAAACCCTACATAATTTGGAGATCATTTTGATAAGCTTATGTTATAAAAATCTCATATGTTTTAGTTAAGATGTTATGAGTAAATTGATGGTGATTTTGAAAAGAAAATGATATGTTTGATTAAACATGGTAAAGTTAAAAATACAAAGGTTATATGGCCAAATTTTCTAATAATTTCTATGTTAATTAAACCATCATTTTTGGCTAAACCTTTACAAGATTAAAAAGATTTAGAGAATTCTTTTTATAAAAAAAAAGTTAGTTATAAATATATATTTTGAGAAAATATATATTTGATTAATTTAACAACTTAAGTGCTATGTGGTATTTGATGTATTAGTTATATATATCAAAGATAGGCACTTGATTACAATGGTTATTATTAACACATGTTACATAATAATCAAAGTCTTACAAGACTTCATATAATTACGCCTTAAAAGCGAGTTACGGACGATCCGAGTAATCGAATACAAATTATGGTCAAATCGGACGACGGACGAACCTATGAACATATCACCAATCCGAGGACTTACTATGACGTTTAGGCGATCTTTCGACGCGGACACCAAAATTTCGTTATCATTAGCAAAATTCGGACATTTTGAAACTTATAAAAACTATTGTGTTTTTATTAACTAAAAAGTATACTTAGTGAATTTTTATAAAAATGAAAGACTTATACTTTCTTAATGGGCTACTTTATACAAATGGGCTTATATTTCATAATGGGCTTAACATAAATACATGGGCTAAGCCCAATATCAAAAACTCATGGGCTAAGCCCAATACCAAACATATGGGCCAAGGCCCAACACTATTTAAGCCCAACACTATTTAAGCCTAACACTATTTAGGCCCAACACTATTTTGGGCCCAATAACATGAATTCGTGGGCTAAGCCCAATGAAACCATTATTGGAAATTCAAGTATAAAATGGATACATATAAGACACGAAATCAAGAGGACTATTCACGGACGCGATTCTGTGAGTTCATGTCCCCTATTCATTTAAATGTTTTACAACTTTACAACTATCGGGGAAAATACATGTTCAACGTATGTTAAAGTTAGGGAATGAAACACCTTAGATCATGTGCGAATTAGGGTTATACATCTAAGCACCATTAATCCAGTTTGGACCTAGGTACAAGTGGTTAGATCTAATGGGTTTTGGCGAGCCCCACTCTTGGTCGTGGACCCATACAGAAGAGTGCGTTTGTGTCCCAGTCGATAGTAGTCGACACAAAATCGTCTAGGTTTGGATTGCTTCCTATTTCGTCACACATATTAATGTCCTTGCGAAACATTAATGATCAACGATTTCCTTGACGCTTTACATACTACATCATTACATACATATACATTTTATACAACTTATATTTTACGAATACATTTTATACAACTCACATTTTACAGATACATCTCATACAACTAAACTGCATGAACTCGCCAACTTTTGTTGATGTTTTTCAAACTTAACATGTATTTCAGGAAATTAGTGGACCATGCAGACATTTCTGTCAAGGAAGCAAGTATCAAGACTCCATGCCACCATTTGAAGGGTTTGCCCGTTATATACCGCCTCTTTGCGGTGATATAGTGGTCAAAGCCTTGATATTTTAAGACTTACATTTTGATGTATAAAACGATGATAACTTATGTTCATTTGATGGTTTGTAACCAATACATTTAACTTATGTTGCGTTCTTTTGAAACAATTATGAAAATGGCATTGGAGCTTGTTTTTATTCATTTAGTATGTTCACTTATATTGTTATGCAATGAGAACCGATCAGATCACACCTCGCGCTTCCGCTACGAGTGGGTGTGACATATATTTCTTTCTATTATCGGCACTCAGATCTTTAATTGCAATTATCTCTTCGTCATCATTCATCGGTCTAACGTATTTTGTCTCAACGCATTCCCAAGCATCCAAATAGTTAGCTTCTACCCAGTTTTCAAATCGTCCTTCCCAACCCTTATACTCCTCGATGTTCATGAGCTTAGGCGGTTTTTGCATAGTCCCCGTTTCATTTTCCAACATCGTGTTTTGTGCAAGAGTAATCGGGGTAATCGGGGTAGCGAATGCGTTGTAAAATTCCTCGTCCATGTTTCGGATTTTCAAAGTTCACAAAAACAGTCCTTCAAACGGAATATCAAGCTTCAAACGAAATCACCTTTCAAACAAAACAACCACACTCAAACGGAATACCCTGTTCAATCAATCTACCTAATTTCGTTTGAAACACCCACTATTTCAAACGGAATTGCTGAACTTGTATGACCTTTCAAACAAGATTGCAACTTGAAACGAAATAGTCAAGTTCAAACTAAAACCTTCAAACGGAATACGATCCTCAAACGGAATTAACTAATCAGTTCAAACGGAATACATGTTTCAAGCGAAATCAACATGTATTTTCAAACGAAATTAGGAACAATGTACACTCTCAAACGAAATCAGCAAGCAATCTCAAACGAAATTAGCATGATGTCATCTTTTCGGTCCAAATTTTGTCCAATTGATCAAGTTTTATGCCGATTTTAGTTCTGAAAATTTCTAGGGTTTGTTAAAACAACATTACGCACATGATATATGAAAATCAGACGTTTTTAACCGTGAAAACTTGTTCAATTTTGAAAATAAGATGTAGAAGTTAAAAAAAAACAGTTGAATTGGTATGAACTCTTCTTCCTGAGCTCTGATACCACTTATAGGATCGTTTTCAAACCCGAACGAGTCGATCAGAAGAGTTTTGCTCAACACGAAAGGCGGAAACAGACGTGTAGAGGTCAATTCAACTAGATTTACACTTTTAACTGTTGTATGATTGATTTGATAACAATTTACAATCTGACAACACTTCGGCAGCACTTCGTTACACTGACCGGAAAGTTACAAATGAAATCAAGACATCAAGTATTTATAGGGTGAGTGATTTCGTTTGAAGATGATTCAAACGAAATTACTGTTCAAACGAAATTAACAATTTCGTTTGAATGTGTCAAGTCAGTTTCAAACGAAATCAAACAATCTAATTTCGTTTGAACTTGTCTCACACTCTATACTTGACATATTTCTAGTATAACGTGCCCTGATCTCTCTAAGTACAAACAAGACTCGATACAAGACGAAGTCGATAGACGCATGCACTAACAAACAAACCGTGGCAGAAACGTCGGGGAGTGTCGTGGCAGAATTATTGTTTCATAACTATGGATACATAAAGTTTCGTTTTATTAGAATATTTACATTAACATTGTTTTAAAACCAAAACCAACAAGTTACATATCGACTAATATTGTTATTATGTCACTAAGGCCTCGTCCAGATCCTATGTGACTCATCCATCCTAGCAATCAACATCAAGCAACATCACCTGAAACATATGTAAAAACAAAGTCAGCAAAGAAATGTTGGCGAGTACATAGGTTTTATGAGAGTATCGGACTCATGGCTCGTTTACATGCTGCAATACTTTATTAGACTACAAGAGTAAAAAATACACACCTTGTTTTGAAAAGTGTATTGCAACATAATTAACCAACTCAAATCAAGTTGGTTATAACTTATAAAATCTCATAGCCATGATTCTTAACCCCAAAACATTTGTTTTAGTAAACCAACTCGTAAAACATTTCGTAAAAACTCGTTAATAAAACTCGTATGGTTTATAACTTCTCGAAAACATCGTTATGTGACATCGTTTCAAAATCGTTTCCCCAGTGAACTAAATAATGACACAAAATGTAGTATGATAAGAGCACTTATATATAAGATGTACCAGCGGCGTATCTACCATGCTTTTATCATGCTACACCCATCCCATTAACTAATCACAACCCAAAACCAATCGTTTAATCAAATCGTTTAGCTTGTTTAAGTCGTTTCAAATCGTTTAATTCGCCCCAAAATCGTTTAACTCGTTTTAATTGTGAAAACTACTTTTGGTCATCACGCTAATAACATTCAAACCTTCGTGACTCGACTATCTCGCTTCTCGCATTAACAAACCACCAAAGGGTAAGTTAACAATCAGATTCAGTCATTACCCACCTAACCCACACATAACCATGGGTACAGTACGATAACGGGATTTGTCAGATCCTATGGTACCATAACCTAATACTGGTCGGCTTGATCAATGCTAATGAATGTCATTCTTTATGAAACTACAACCAACGAGTTTCTTCACTTTATCGAAATCGTTATTAATTTAGTATAAACCATTTTAATCGCTTTTGAAACCATCGTTTAAACCTCGAAAATCGTTTAACATATGAATCGCCCCAAAATAATTGAAAACAGTAAAATAGGGGAACTATGTACTCACATGAAGTGCAAAGTATCCTCAATCAATAGAACTTCAACAAGCTCAAGTAAACCAGAGAAATCAAGCAACACCTAGTAATCGAATCACTAGTAAATAAATTGACACCTCAATCGGAAGATCGGATAGAATGAGGTCTTGTAAACCAAATGAGTGTTGGAACTCATGTGATATGGTTTAACAAAGTCTACATTCTAGATCGGAACCAAACCTAAGTGCTTTCGACCCATTGCGACCCATTAAGGTAGCTTATGCTACTTTAACGCGTTGTTCGCGTAAATGCGCGTTCGAGACGTCTAACTAGTCCTATGACAAGTATTATATGCCTAAACATGTTGCATAATCAATTAAGTGACAAAAGTTTATGTTACATATGCTTAATTACCAATTATGCATAAAAAGGGTATTTTGGTCATTTACTTAAGGCATTGAAGAAACACGTAACTAATTATGAGGCTAATCAGTTTGGTTTATGTTTCAACCATGATGGTTAATCTTCTTATAATTTCCTGAGCTCCTTAATGACCGTGTTTATCTGCAAAACAAAACACCGTTACTCGTTAAGAGGGGAATGTGGGGGTTTCCCTCTTAACCGGGCTCCGGCGTGAGAATAAGCGACTGCTTTGGGAGAGAATTAAGTATTAAGTGAGAGTAGAGGGAATGGAATGAATTAACCTGTGAAGTGAAGGTCCCTATTTATAGCCGGAGAGGTGTAAGAGGGTGTGGGCTGATGGGCCTTGGACCGGAAGGCGACAACATGGAGGATATGCTCCTTGTCTCACTGGTGTCGACCGTTAGTGGCTTCTAGGAGCTTTATGGAGTTGGTGCAACGTGATTGGAGCCACGTGTCACTGTTGTCGGCCTGGTCGCCCTTCTGCCATCAGCAGGTAAGTGGAGATCGTGGGGCAGTTGTCTCTGCCCTATGATTGGTGCCACATAGACGTCCTTAAGTACTTTTTGTCTTCTGCATGTCAGACGATCGTGGAGCACGATTGCGCAGGAACAGAAGGACCCTGATTGGCTCTTTATTTCTGCCACTTGTACCTTGTGTACTATCTGGAAAACCTTGCGCCGTAGCTGCGCATGATTTCTGCTGAGCACGTTATTACCTTGCGCGTGGCAAGGGCTTTCAGATGTTCTTTTTAGAATACTAAGTGTTGCTAACTGGAGTTTACTCTTATGTGGACCTCGCGCCGTGTTACAGAAATGTGTTGTGGCCCGCGCGAGGTTTGGCAGCAAGAAATTGTTGACTAAGGAGTATGGTCCCGCGCGACCTTGCAAGAGGTTGCGCAGCTTTTTGGGACCATACCCCTTCAAGTCCCCCCCAGTCCAGTGCTACACCATGCGCAAGGCAAGTGGTTGGAGCTCTGGACTTAAGAAAATAAAAGTAGAAGGATGCTTCTGGCTTTGGTAGACGGCGCGCGTGTAAGTTGTTGGTTACTACGGCGCGGCTACCAGGCTTGCTACTGGCTCTGTTGTTTGCTTGTATATGAAGTTTCTAATGACTTTGGGCGGGAAAAACCTCGAAATTTGAATTTCTGACAGGTTGGTGAAAAAGTCGCGGTTGGTGACGTTTGAGTTGACCTCTGACGGTTGTCATCAACTTGTCCCTGACGAATCGTATTTCCGTCAGAGAGTGAGGCCCACGCGCGTGTGGTAACCGTTACTCCGGGAAATACGCCTTACGTGGCGTTTTCTGATTGGCCTTGCTTGCGGCGGCCTCGGCACGGTTACCCATCGCATTAAATGCGATGGGTATATATATCCGAAGAGACGAGAAGTTTATCACTTCTCTTCCTACTATTTTCTTTATTTCCTCTCGGAACTTCTTTGAATCTTCAAAGTCTGAAGAACACATTTGTAGCAGATCTTCAAGTTCTTGAAGAACATCGTAGCCGATTATCAAGCTTGTTTCAAGTATATTTGAGAGCCTTGTTTTATCTATCGATGGCTGAGGAACAGCATGAAGATAACCCCGGAGAAGAAGGTCATGTACCTGTTCTCCGGTGGGATTTAGGGCTTTTTGAACAACTTGCACGTAGTTTCCGGTTCCCACCGGAGTGGGATGCCCGGTACCCCGGCCAGAACCAGACGGCCACTGATGCACTGCCGGGGTACATTACTTTATTCAAAGACTTCTTCCATCAGGGCAACTTCCGGTTGCCGGCGACTAACTTTATGGCTCATATTCTTCAATATTATGGGTTCCATATATCTCAAATGAGCCCACCCGGAATGGTTCGGGTTCGACATTTCGAGTTCCTGTGTTGGGCTCATGGTGTCACACCCCGACCGCGTAAAACAACAAATCGCGGCGGAAACATCGGGGCGTGTTGCGACAGAATTAATTGTCTCATAACCATGGCATACAAAGTTTTATTTAATTTATAAACAAAGGTGTTACATTGTCTCAAAGCAGTAAATTAAGAGTTCAGAACATAATTAAACACAGTCTATATTCTTTTAAAGTCTCTAAGGCACAGGTCCGCCCTAGTATCATGATCAACATCCTATGGAAAAGCACCTGAAAACACATGTGAAAATAGGTACGTCAGCATAAAAATGCCTGTGAGATACATAGGTTTTGTGAAAATAAGATTCATGACTTATGTTTGAGAAAATGTTTAGTCATGAACCTTGTTATTTGCTTTGACTTGTAAATCATTTGAAAACAATAAGATCAGATGATATGTATAAGTAAATGTCAGGTTAAATAAATAACCATGTAAAAAGATGTGTTTGTATAAGATAAGTTGTTTTGTAAATCAATGTCTTGTGAAAAGTATGTTATTTGTATAAAATGTTCTATGTCTCAAACTGAAATGATTCAAATAACGTTACGCCATGTAATACCATACAAACACTTATATATAGGAAGTACCAGCGGCGTATCCACCATGCTTGTATCATATTACACACGCATCGTTACTTAATCACTTAATCAAACAAAACCAACCAATGTAAGAAGTCTATGTTTAAACAAATTGTCAAATGTATTGAATAATATGTCAAGTGTAAATCATGTCAAATGTCTATGTCAATTATCCATATCAAATGTCTATGTCAAATATCCATGTCAAATGTCTTTGTGTAAAATGTCTAAGTCAAAATGTCATGTATGGCAAGTGAAATGTCTCAACTAAACCATATGCACAAAAACAAAGTATTGAAGTAAAACTTGGTTTAAATCAAAGCTATGTTTTGTGTAAATGCATGCAACTATTTAATATGAACATTTATGTGGTATTGTAAAAATGCATACATCCAAGCCTGGCGACTGTGGTGATAAAACCCTTTAAACAAATTAAAGGTCTATCTGTCTTAATGTCAACGAATTCGGTCATTCCTTTCTGTCCCCTTACCCTGGGATGTCCGGAACGGGAGTTGTCAATTCCTATGGTACCACTACCTACTAACGAACGGCGTAGCTAATGTTAATGGATATATTGTCCCATGTAAACAAACCAAATGTCATAACAAAATGTGAGCATGTGAAAACAATGCACTAAGTATGTAATCAAATGAACATACATAGCGTGAAATGTCATGTAAAACGATGTACTAAGTAATGCACACAATGGGTATACCTAGCATGAAATGTAATGTAAAACAATGTACTAAGTAATGCACACAATGGGCATACCTAGCATGAAATGTCATATAAAACGATGTACTAAGTAATGCACACAATGGGCATACCTAGCATGAAATGTAATGTAAAACGATGTACTAAGTAATGCACACAATGGGCATACCTAGCATGAAATGTAATGTAAAACAATGTACCAAGTAATGCACACAATGGGCACACCTAGCATAAGATGTAATGAAATCATGTACTATAATGTACTAACGAACATAGCAGTATATGATGTGAAAACAGGAAAGCAGGAAAGTAACAAGTAGGCACATGTGTTCCACCCCAAAACAGTTTGGAAAACAGTAAAAGAGGGGTCTATGTACTCACTTGAGATTGCTCAGTTGTCAAAAGATAACCACCAAGTAATGCTATAGATCTCGGAATCAAACGGCACCTAATATAGGTAACTATGTTAATAAACCGGACCTATCTCGGAAGATTGGGTAGCATTAGGGTTTGTAAACCAAATGAGTGTAGGAACTCACTTGATATGGTTTAACAAAGCCTACATGCTAAATGAAACTTAACATAATTGTTTACGACCCATTACGACCCGTTTAGGAAGCTTATGCTACTTTAACGCGTCGTGCGCGTGAAACGCGTTTGGACCGCCTAACTAGTCCTATGACAAGTATTATATGCCTAAACATGTTACATAATCAGTTACGTGACAAAAGTTTAGGTTACATATGCTTAATTACCAATTATGTATGAAAAGGGTATTCTGGTAATTTACCTAAGGCATATAAACTACCTATCATATAACTACTTAAACGTCGTGACCATAAGGTATAACCTCGGAAGGTTATTCCCTACACTATGGTCACCTAATGTGTTTGGTCGGATCCTAATGATCGACCAAACTGGGTCGGGTTCGAGGTATAAGCGATTTATTAGATCGCTTACCCTACGACCCTAGACAACGTGGTAATCAGTAGGCATAGTCCCAAGGGACTATGACCATCGTGATTACAATCACGTTGCGAAGTTCAAACGAACTTCGCATTGACCATTACTGGTCAACGCTGAAAGTCAAACAAAGTTTGACTTTCTGACTCGAAAAGCAGTAAAATAAGGAAAAGAACGAAAGAATACTTACGAAGGGTCCCCGAAAGCTAACCCAGATCAAAATAGCTCAGGTATGAACGAAGGTTCCAACTTAGAGCTTTCTTAATCAGATTTGTGGGTTTTGGGGTTGTGGGTGGATGGGTATTTATAGAATTCGGGTAACCGTTAGGATCGTTTCATGGAAAACGTGCCATGATCCAAGCCGTACATGTGTTGGAAGCTTATGGTAGCCTACAATTGATCCTTATCAGCTGAATATGCCTGTGCAAATGTGTGGGTGAGGTTGCAACAGCTGGAAACTGCTGACTGTTAAGTCTGATCTGTTCTGCAGACCCCTAGCGCACCGCTACACTAAAAGTGTAGCGCCCCGCTAGGCCTAAGTTTGGCAGAATTACAGTTTTAGTCCCTGTTATGCAATAAGGTCATTTTCGACACGTTTAAGGCCCGTTAACCCCATTTCAAAGCTCTAAAATGAAGTTAAAGTATAGGGAACTTAAAATGTGTTCAAAAATATCTCGGATGTCGGTTCGTTTAGCCGTACGGTTGCGATGTTCGGTTAATTACGACGGAATGCGCATAAGCGCGAAAAACGATCCAAAAGACGCGACGAATGGATTTTTCTTATGGCGAACACTAAAATATAATATAGTCATGCTCACATAAATTTTTGGATGTCCAGATGTATTCAGAACGTAAGTTATGCGCGAAAATGCAAACTTGTGCACTTTTTGACACTTTTAGTCCCTGAATGTCCCAAAAGTTTATTTTAGCACACTAAACCCCTCAAAGCCTATTTCTAAGCTATGTAAAGGATATTTAAGGTGTGTTTAACTTATGGTCATGTTCCGAAATGTTCGTTACAGTTCAAATTGACATACTTTCGCAGTTTGTCATATTTAGTCCCTGTAAGCTAATTAACTTGTTTTTGCCATACCAAAGCCTTCAAAACTTATTTCTAAGTTATGTAAAGGTTATTTAAGGTATGTTGAGTATATGTTGATGTTCCGGAGTATTTCTCGCATTAAACTGAGTACGTTTACGCACTAGTTTGCGTATAACTCTCCAGAAAGTGATGTAGAGTTTGAAATTACATAAAAGTCAAAACATGAAAAATGTAAAACATAACAAAACAACCATTGGGATCAAATAACATTGTTTTATTGATAACATAACTGTTCATAGTGATTACAAGCACAGTTGTTACAGTCTCCCCTACTTGTGGAAATTTCGTCCCGAAATTTATTTAGAGGAAACTCGTGGAAAAAGATGCGGATATTTCGCTTTCATTTGATCTTCGCGTTCCCAAGTAAACTCAGGTCCACGTTTAGCTTCCCAGCGAACTTTGACCAAAGGAATGCGCTTGCGTTTAAGCCACTTGACTTCACGTTCCATGATTTCCACTGGTCTCTCAACAAATTTCAGTGTTTTGCCAACACGAATTTCGTCAAGCGGTATGGAGAAGTTCTCTTCAGTTGTACACTTCTTGAGATTGGACACGTGAAAAGTTGGATGAACATTTCCCAGTTCAGGAGGTAACTCAAGTCTGTAGGCTACCTTTCCGATTCTTTCGACGATCTTGAATGGTCCAACGTATCTAGGTGCAAGTTTTCCTTTCTTTCCAAATCTGATCACACCTTTCCAAGGTGAGACCTTAAGTAATACTCGATCACCGACTTGAAATTCCAAGGCTTTGCGTTTTGGATCCGCGTAAATCTTCTGACGGCTTCTAGCTGCCTGAAGGTTATCACGAACTTTCTTGACCTTGTCAGTTGTCTCTAAAATGAGGGCAGGTCCAGTAAGTTGAGCCTCGCCAATCTCATTCCAGCAGACTGGTGAACGACATTTTCGACCATAGAGAGCTTCGAAAGGAGCCATTTTGATGCTAGTGTGATAACTGTTGTTGTAGGAGAATTCAATCAATTTAAGATGTGAATCCCAGCTACCACCAAAATCGATCACACAAGCTCTTAGCATATCCTCCAGTGTCTGGATTGTTCTCTCAGATTGACCATCCGTTTGCGGATGATAAGCTGTGCTCAGATTAAGTTGGGTCCCCATAGCAGACTGCATGGTTCTCCAAAAATGAGAAGTGAAACGAGCATCTCTGTCAGAAATGATGTTCAACGGAACACCATGTCGAGCTACAATTTCATCTACATAGATTTGAGCAAGTCTGTCAGTAGGAAAATCCTCGCGGATTGGCAAGAAATGTGCTGACTTTGTAAGACGATCAACGACTACCCAGATGGCATCATGACCTTTCTTTGTGCGCGGGAGTTTGGTAACAACATCCATAGTAATGTTTTCCCATTTCCAAACTGGGATCTCTGGTTGCTCCAATAAACCAGATGGACGCTGATGTTCAGCCTTAACCTTAAGACAAGTAAGGCATTTGGATACGTGTAAGGCAATGTCTTTCTTCATACCAGGCCACCAATAGTGAATACGAAGATCCTTATACATTTTATCTGAGCCCGGATGAATAGAATAGCGAGACTTATGGGCTTCATCCATAAGCAAGGTACGAAGATCATCTAGGCTTGGGACCCACAAACGGTCCATGAAGTAATACGATCCATTGTCCTTCAGTTCCAGAGCAGGTGTTATGTGATAAGGAAATTCCTTATCCATCAATCCTTGTGAAACACAAGATTGTTGAGCTTGAGAAATGCGTGCTTGGATATCGGATCGAGCTTGAATAACAGATTGAACACGTACACAATGAAGCTTAGTACGTTCCTTACGACTCAATGCACCAGCCACGACATTCGCCTTACCAGGATGGTAGCGAATTTCGCAATCATAGTCGTTTAAAAGCTCAACCCAACGTCGCTGTCTCATGTTGAGTTCTTTCTGGTTGAAGATATGCTGAAGACTTTTGTGGTCAGTGAAAACCACACATTTTGTACCGTACAAATAGTGTCTCCAGATCTTGAGAGCAAAGACAACTGCACCCAACTCAAGATCATGAGTAGTGTAGTTTTTCTCATGTATCTTCAACTGCCTCGATGCATAGGCTATGACTTTGTTCCTTTGCATAAGAACACAGCCAAGACCCAATTTTGATGCATCACAATACACAACAAAATCATCATCACCCTCGGGCAATGATAGAATAGGCGCATCGCAAAGCTTCTGCTTCAGGTGTTGAAAAGCTTCCTCTTGTTTGAATCCCCAGTAAAAGGGCATTTTCTTCTGAGTTAGAGCAGTTAGAGGAACTGCAATCTTAGAGAAGTTTTCAATGAAGCGGCGATAATAACCCGCTAGACCAAGAAAAGAACGAACTTCAGTAGGAGTAGTAGGCGTATCCCAATCCTTAATCGCGCTGATCTTGGAGGGATCTACATGAACACCTCGTTCGTTGATAATGTGTCCCAAAAATTGAACTTCTTTAAGCCAAAATTCGCACTTGGAGAATTTGGCGAAAAGTTGCTCTTTCTTCAGGAGTTCCAGAGTAAGACGAAGATGCTGCTCGTGATCAGCTCGTGTCTTAGAGTAAATCAAGATGTCATCGATAAAAACAATGACGAACTGATCCAAATAAGGTTTGCAGACCCTATTCATTAAGTCCATGAAAACAGCAGGAGCATTAGTCAAACCAAATGGCATGACTGTGAATTCATAATGCCCATAACGAGTACGGAACGCTGTCTTCGGAATGTCTTCTTCTTGCACCCGAAGTTGATGATATCCAGATCGTAGATCAATCTTAGAAAAATAAGAAGCACCTTGTAACTGATCAAAGAGATCATCAATGCGAGGTAAAGGATATCGATTCTTGATGGTAAGTTTGTTAAGCTCACGATAATCGATACACATCCTAAAGGATCCATCCTTCTTCTTTACAAAGAGAACGGGAGCACCCCAAGGTGAAAAACTAGGACGTATAAAACCTTTGTCAGAGAGCTCCTGAAGCTGTTTAGACAACTCTTGCATCTCAGATGGTGCAAGACGATATGGAGCTCTGGCAACGGGATTTGCACCAGGTACGAGATCAATGCGGAACTCGACTTGGCGTGCTGAAGGTAGACCAGGTAAATCTTCAGGGAATACTTCAGAATAATCCCGAACGACAGGAATATCTGAAATAGATTTACCCTTGCCTTTATCTTCTGTAACATGTGCTAAGAAAGCCACATAGTTCTTCTGCAGATACTTCCGAGCTTTAAAACAAGACATGAGTTTGAGACCACCGATAGGCTTCTCACCTTGAACCTGCAGGATCTCGCCTGTCGAAAGCGGCACACGAACAATCTTCTCAGAACAAACTATCTCTGCGTGATGCTTGGATAACCAATCCATTCCCACAATAACGTCGAAGCTCCCAAGTTGCATAGGCACGAGGTCAATAGGAAAAAGATGGTCGTTAAGATTCAACTGGCAGTTGCGTAGAACAGAATCAAGAATAATGGGTTCACCACTAGCAACCTCTACTGTCAAAGATTTGCCTAGTTTCGTTCTAGACACGCGAAGCATTTGCTCAAAGAACAAAGACACGAAACTTTTATCGGCACCAGAATCGAAAAGAACAGATGCAGGCTGATTATTAATAAAGAACGTACCGTTCACCACATTATCGTCAGCCTGTGCCTCTTGGGCATTCATGTTAAAAACTCGGCCTCGAGCCGGAGCCGGATTCTGGTTCTGGTTCTGGTTCTGGTTGGCTAGCCTTGGGCACCGGTTTCTATAGTGGGTCAGATCTCCACAATTGTAACAAGCACCTGGTGGGTATTGTGGTCTTGCAGCTTGACCCTGTTGCGGAGCAGGAGGCTGAGCAACTTGTTGAGCCGGGTTCTGAACCGCGGGATTCTGAGCAGATCGACAAAAATTGGCGAGATGGCCTGATTTCCCACAGTTAGTACAGAAACGGCATGGAAGTTGCGGCTGGTGGTGACTGTTGCATCTATTGCACAAAGGTGTATTCCCTGAATAAGGTCTCTTCGCTAGAGGCTGTGTAGGTTGGTTGAGAGCTGCCTGATTAGCTTGGGCAGTGATAGCAAAATTTTGAGAAGCCTTACGCTTCTTTGACCTCTTCGAAGAACCAGAGTTCTTTCCATTCAAGTTTTGACCTTTCTTGTTATCTTCCTTGTCAGCCGACTGCTTCTTGCCCTTGTCACCCTTCCTGTGTAGCTTTCCCTTTCTAATCTGCGACTCAGTCAATGTCGCAGATAGCTCGATCGCCTGACGAAGTGTGGCAGGGTTACTACCAGTAAGAATGTCTTGTACCGAGTCAGGTAGGCCATCGATGTATCTCTCGATAGCTTTGTCGAGTGGGGTGACCATTGTTGGGCAAAGCAGACTCAATTCTTCAAACCGATCAGTATAAGCCCTGTGCTCACCACTATCTTGCTTCAATACATCAAACTCTTTCTCCAACGCTCGCTGTTCATGGCGAGGACAGAATTCCCTCATCATAAGGGCTCTAAGTTCAGCCCATGTCTGTGCGAGAGCAACTTCTGCACCCTGGTCTCTCATAACCCCGTTCCACCATGTCAAGGCCCTCTTCTGAAATACGCTCGAGGAGAACTCGACCTTGCGATTATCCGGACACTGCACATGGCGAAAAGTATTCTCTATACTCTCGAACCACTGAAGAAGCCCAGTCGCTCCCTCAGAACCACTAAACTTGAGTGGTTTAGCCTGGTTAAAATCCTTGTATTTGCATGGAACATTGTTGTTGTTGTTGGCTTGTTGCCATTGAGCAAAGAGATTTGGGAATTGAGCAGCCATCTGCTGCGCAATAATTTCTGCCAGCTCGGCAGTTGCTATCTGATTCTCGCGTCGAGGAGGCATTCTAAAAGAGGAAAACATGAAAAGAACGAGTGAGATGATTGGATGAAAAGAATGAGATGATAAAAACAAGAATTGCAAACAGCATAGATGGTGGTCATTCGTCCGTATCACAGAGCAAACAAACAACACACAACGACTAATCAAAGTAAATGGGTCAAAAATAATGTATAATGAAGACATGCTCGCCTATAAGTGAACACTCACTCCAAGAATTCCCAGGTAAGCACAACTGGTCTCGCGTCTGGTTGAGATGTATACGAAGTGCTTGCCTAGACAGAAAACCCAGAATACAGGCATTCACCCTTCCAGTTTGCACATGTTCACATTATTTAAAACCCAAAACGTTTGACGGGATTTTGAAAATTAGAAGGCACAAGGCCAAAAACCAAACTTAAAAAGGGTTCAAAACCATATAACAGAGGGTTCAAAACCTTACAATTGAGGGTTCAAAACCTTGTAATAAATCATTCAAAAACAGATGATTGTTTTTCAAAAATCGTTTCGGAAAAATTTTGGTTCCTTGTTTTGTTAATCACCTAAGGATAGGTGATGTACATGTTTTAAGATCTAAACACAAGGTAACTTGTGTTAGGTTCCTAGAAAAGTTATAGTCTAGGTCAAAGCATTACTAATAACCTAATTCCCTATAACCATTAGCTCTGATACCAACTCTTCTGTCACACCCCGACCGCGTAAAACAACAAATCGCGGCGGAAACATCGGGGCGTGTTGCGACAGAATTAATTGTCTCATAACCATGGCATACAAAGTTTTATTTAATTTATAAACAAAGGTGTTACATTGTCTCAAAGCAGTAAATTAAGAGTTCAGAACATAATTAAACACAGTCTATATTCTTTTAAAGTCTCTAAGGCACAGGTCCGCCCTAGTATCATGATCAACATCCTATGGAAAAGCACCTGAAAACACATGTGAAAATAGGTACGTCAGCATAAAAATGCCTGTGAGATACATAGGTTTTGTGAAAATAAGATTCATGACTTATGTTTGAGAAAATGTTTAGTCATGAACCTTGTTATTTGCTTTGACTTGTAAATCATTTGAAAACAATAAGATCAGATGATATGTATAAGTAAATGTCAGGTTAAATAAATAACCATGTAAAAAGATGTGTTTGTATAAGATAAGTTGTTTTGTAAATCAATGTCTTGTGAAAAGTATGTTATTTGTATAAAATGTTCTATGTCTCAAACTGAAATGATTCAAATAACGTTACGCCATGTAATACCATACAAACACTTATATATAGGAAGTACCAGCGGCGTATCCACCATGCTTGTATCATATTACACACGCATCGTTACTTAATCACTTAATCAAACAAAACCAACCAATGTAAGAAGTCTATGTTTAAACAAATTGTCAAATGTATTGAATAATATGTCAAGTGTAAATCATGTCAAATGTCTATGTCAATTATCCATGTCAAATGTCTATGTCAAATATCCATGTCAAATGTCTTTGTGTAAAATGTCTAAGTCAAAATGTCATGTATGGCAAGTGAAATGTCTCAACTAAACCATATGCACAAAAACAAAGTATTGAAGTAAAACTTGGTTTAAATCAAAGCTATGTTTTGTGTAAATGCATGCAACTATTTAATATGAACATTTATGTGGTATTGTAAAAATGCTTACATCCAAGCCTGGCGACTGTGGTGATAAAACCCTTTAAACAAATTAAAGGTCTATCTGTCTTAATGTCAACGAATTCGGTCATTCCTTTCTGTCCCCTTACCCTGGGATGTCCGGAACGGGAGTTGTCAATTCCTATGGTACCACTACCTACTAACGAACGGCGTAGCTAATGTTAATGGATATATTGTCCCATGTAAACAAACCAAATGTCATAACAAAATGTGAGCATGTGAAAACAATGCACTAAGTATGTAATCAAATGAACATACATAGCGTGAAATGTCATGTAAAACGATGTACTAAGTAATGCACACAATGGGCATACCTAGCATGAAATGTAATGTAAAACAATGTACTAAGTAATGCACACAATGGGCATACCTAGCATGAAATGTCATATAAAACGATGTACTAAGTAATGCACACAATGGGCATACCTAGCATGAAATGTAATGTAAAACGATGTACTAAGTAATGCACACAATGGGCATACCTAGCATGAAATGTAATGTAAAACAATGTACCAAGTAATGCACACAATGGGCACACCTAGCATAAGATGTAATGAAATCATGTACTATAATGTACTAACGAACATAGCAGTATATGATGTGAAAACAGGAAAGCAGGAAAGTAACAAGTAGGCACATGTGTTCCACCCCAAAACAGTTTGGAAAACAGTAAAAGAGGGGTCTATGTACTCACTTGAGATTGCTCAGTTGTCAAAAGATAACCACCAAGTAATGCTATAGATCTCGGAATCAAACGGCACCTAATATAGGTAACTATGTTAATAAACCGGACCTATCTCGGAAGATTGGGTAGCATTAGGGTTTGTAAACCAAATGAGTGTAGGAACTCACTTGATATGGTTTAACAAAGCCTACATGCTAAATGAAACTTAACATAATTGTTTACGACCCATTACGACCCGTTTAGGAAGCTTATGCTACTTTAACGCGTCGTGCGCGTGAAACGCGTTTGGACCGCCTAACTAGTCCTATGACAAGTATTATATGCCTAAACATGTTACATAATCAGTTACGTGACAAAAGTTTAGGTTACATATGCTTAATTACCAATTATGTATGAAAAGGGTATTCTGGTAATTTACCTAAGGCATATAAACTACCTATCATATAACTACTTAAACGTCGTGACCATAAGGTATAACCTCGGAAGGTTATTCCCTACACTATGGTCACCTAATGTGTTTGGTCGGATCCTAATGATCGACCAAACTGGGTCGGGTTCGAGGTATAAGCGATTTATTAGATCGCTTACCCTACGACCCTAGACAACGTGGTAATCAGTAGGCATAGTCCCAAGGGACTATGACCATCGTGATTACAATCACGTTGCGAAGTTCAAACGAACTTCGCATTGACCATTACTGGTCAACGCTGAAAGTCAAACAAAGTTTGACTTTCTGACTCGAAAAGCAGTAAAATAAGGAAAAGAACGAAAGAATACTTACGAAGGGTCCCCGAAAGCTAACCCAGATCAAAATAGCTCAGGTATGAACGAAGGTTCCAACTTAGAGTTTTCTTAATCAGATTTGTGGGTTTTGGGGTTGTGGGTGGATGGGTATTTATAGAATTCGGGTAACCGTTAGGATCGTTTCATGGAAAACGTGCCATGATCCAAGCCGTACATGTGTTGGAAGCTTATGGTAGCCTACAATTGATCCTTATCAGCTGAATATGCATGTGCAAATGTGTGGGTGAGGTTGCAACAGCTGGAAACTGCTGACTGTTAAGTCTGATCTGTTCTGCAGACCCCTAGCGCACCGCTACACTAAAAGTGTAGCGCCCCGCTAGGCCTAAGTTTGGCAGAATTACAGTTTTAGTCCCTGTTATGCAATAAGGTCATTTTCGACACGTTTAAGGCCCGTTAACCCCATTTCAAAGCTCTAAAATGAAGTTAAAGTATAGGGAACTTAAAATGTGTTCAAAAATATCTCGGATGTCGGTTCGTTTAGCCGTACGGTTGCGATGTTCGGTTAATTACGACGGAATGCGCATAAGCGCGAAAAACGATCCAAAAGACGCGACGAATGGATTTTTCTTATGGCGAACACTAAAATATAATATAGTCATGCTCACATAAATTTTTGGATGTCCAGATGTATTCAGAACGTAAGTTATGCGCGAAAATGAAAACTTGTGCACTTTTTGACACTTTTAGTCCCTGAATGTCCCAAAAGTTTATTTTAGCACACTAAACCCCTCAAAGCCTATTTCTAAGCTATGTAAAGGATATTTAAGGTGTGTTTAACTTATGGTCATGTTCCGGAATGTTCGTTACAGTTCAAATTGACATACTTTCGCAGTTTGTCATATTTAGTCCCTGTAAGCTAATTAACTTGTTTTTGCCATACCAAAGCCTTCAAAACTTATTTCTAAGTTATGTAAAGGTTATTTAAGGTATGTTGAGTATATGTTGATGTTCCGGAGTATTTCTCGCATTAAACTGAGTACGTTTACGCACTAGTTTGCGTATAACTCTCCAGAAAGTGATGTAGAGTTTGAAATTACATAAAAGTCAAAACATGAAAAATGTAAAACATAACAAAACAACCATTGGGATCAAATAACATTGTTTTATTGATAACATAACTGTTCATAGTGATTACAAGCACAGTTGTTACACATGGCATAGAGCCAACTGTTGATAGGTTCCGGGTTTTCTACCAACTTCAGAAGAACATGGGTTTTTATTCCTTCGCCAGTCGAGGCACGGCGAAGAAGATACTTTTAAACCCTCCTAAGAGTTTCCATGACTGGAAACCTAAGTTTTTCTATATCCGAGAGGAGGTAATTCCGATACCCATGACGTTTCGCGCCTCGACTGAAGCGATTGTGAAGGAAGACTTGGAGATCCTCAAGACTGAGGCTTGGTATCGGGAGCTTACTGCCACCCCAAACCGAGTGTTTGGGGAGAATGTCTTGGTAGCGGCGCGGATGAGTGATCAGTGGCTGCCTGATAGCAAGGAGGTTCCTATTTTAATGATTGATGGCGAAGGTTAGTAATTTTCTTATTTTTACTGATCTTTCCGAGCTTGCGTTTTCCCCCTTTTTTTATATACGATTTATCTTGTAGAGGTGCGTTTGTATCAAGCTGCCTTCGCCACTTTTGGCGGTAAGATAGGCGTGTGCCCGCTTCAAGACGGAGAGCAATATTGGTATGACCAAATAAAGGATAACTTTATGTATCATGTTGCTGATGCGTTCACCTCGCCGCCCACTGCAAACGAAGGTGCGCACATACCGAACCCTTGCCCTTTGCGCTCTGTGACTTCTGCTGGGAAAGAGGTTATCTATCTTTCCAGCGAGGAGTCTGTAGGATCCTCGAACGGAGAGCTAAGTTCGTGGTCTAACGTCTTTGCAGGTGTGTTGCGCGACTTGGGTATTGACCCGGAAGAGAAGAAGAAGAAGAAGAAGAAAAAACCAGTGAAGAAGAAGAAGAAGGATGCTGAGGTGACCAGCAAGGGTGCTGGGGGTAGTCGCGCAACCACTGGTGTTGCGGGTAAAGGTATTTTTCGCCTCCGTAAGAGTGACTTGAGAGGTTTCGTGATTGTTAGTGACTCACTTGAAGGTTTGTCGCGCGCAGGCGGAAAGAAGACTGGAACTGGTGGCTCAGGGAGCGCGGGTTCTCGCAACCCGGACGCTGGCGCTACTCCTTCCTCTGTTGCGCATGAGGAGGGAGAGGAAGAGGAAGAAGAAGAGGAGGCTGCTGAAAAGTTGATCAGCAGAAAAAGAACGAGGAGCGAGGCGCCTGCTAGTGTGTCCATTGCGTCGAAGGTTGGCGGGTCTCTAGTGCTTGGTAAACAGAGCAATCTGCGCTCACTTTATAGGTTGTCTCCTGGTAAGTTTGTTTTTAGCTCTTCCTTGTTGTTGCCCTTTTTCTTGATCCCTTGGTTTTTGCAGAGGGTAAGAAGAAAACCCCTGAGAAGGGTGTTGTGATTACTGAGCCAGAGCCAAAGAGGCCGAAGATTACCGTTAAATCTTCTAAGGCTGCTGGCGCTGAGACTGCCAAAGACAAACATGTTGCTGAAGGTGATACGGCGAAGGATGTTGAAGAGAAGAGGAAAGCTGACGAAGAGCGTAGGAAGAAAGCTGATGAAGATAAGAGGAAGAAAGCGGAGGAGGAGAAAAAGAGGAAGGCTGAGGAAGATAGGAAGGCTGAGGAGGCGAGGAGGAAGAAAGCCTCTGAAGTGGAGAAGGAGAAGCAAAAGGCTGTTGAAAAGCCTAGTGGTGATTCCTTGAGGTATACCGGTGCCGCTGCTATCACTATCCAAGAGAAAGCGCAGGGTCCGGAGGTTTTGAGCGTTGCGGGGTCTGCAAAGCCCCATCAAGAGAGAAGGAGAGATCCTGAGGTTGAAAGACCTACCCGCCCTTCGTATGTTTCTAGTGGCGCGAGTTCTGGTGGCGCCGGGGGTTATAATCCACAAGCTATCGGGGCGAAGGATACCGTCGGTGATATCTATTATAAAAGTTATACCGAAGAGGAACGCGGTAATGCTCCCCATCAGGCTCCCTGGAGTTTGAGGCAAAAGGACACTTTTCAAGAGTTTGGCCCTTGCCTCGATTGGTTCTTCAATTCTTTCACTCCTGGAGAGGTTAACCGGCAAAGGGCGAAGACTCATGAAGCGTTGTACCGTACTTATATGCTCGGGGAGGCGAATGCTCGCGCTGCTAACCAGGAGATTGTGCGGGAGTGGCGAACTATGGTTAGGGAGCGGTCGGATTGGGAGAGGTACCGTGAGCGGATGTTGAAGCGTATAAGTGAGTTTGAGAAGTCAAAAGCCGCCCTTGATGAAGAGAAGGCCAAGCTTGAGGCTGATAAGAAGGCGGAAGACTGGGGGCGCGAGGGCTTGAAGAACAAGCTTCATGCTGCTGAACAACAGCTGGCTAAGGAAAAAGCTGAGTTCAAACGCATATGCGCGAAGGATAATGAGCGCGCGGCTGCGGATCGTAACAAGATTGTCAACCTTGAGGCTAAGGTTGTGGAGTTGACGGCGTAACTCAAAGATGCGCAAGCTGCTAAGGTTGCTAGGGAGCAACTTGAGGTTTGTGCAACTTAGACTTTTTCCTTGTGTGCTTTGTTTGCAATATGTCCTGAGTCCTGTCCTTTTTAGGGTGAGCTTGCTGGCGTAAAGGTGCAGCTGTCGGGCAAGGACAAGGATCTTCGGGCCAAGGATGTCGAGATCGCTGAGCTGAAACGTCGCCTGCGAGAGCAGGTTGACAAAAGTGAATCCTTGGAGATCGATCTAGAGGCTGAAAAGTCTAAGGCTGCCTCAGCTGAGGAGGCGAAGCTGAGGGCTGAGGAAGCGCGTGATGTTAGTACTGCGGCTCTTAATGTAGCGCAGACTAATTATGCTGAAGCGCAGGGTATCGTGGATACTCTTGTCTCTGACGCCGAGTGGTTGCGCGGCCGGGGAATTGTTCTGGTATATCTGAAACTTTGGTTTTTTACTTACCAGTTTAGTTCTTTACTTGCTTATTTTGATGTAGATGGCTAACTCGATTCTGAATGCTGGCGAGCTGGACCAGACTGTCGCTGCTCTCATTGATGCTTCTCGCGCTGTTGGACATCGCGGGGGTTATATGGAGTGTGCACAACATGCCGCAGAAATGTTTGGACAAGAGTTTGATACCAGTCATTGCTCGGTAACTGATGGAGCTGATGCTGAGTTGGCTCGAGCTGAAAATTCTTACAATCATTTAGCCTTACCTGTGATGGACTTGGTCTCAAAGGCTCTAGAACATGATGACTGGTGTGCACGTATGAAGGGCATTCTTGATCCACCAGAGCACGTAGAACTCTCTGACGAAGATGAAGCGGCGGGCAATGATGGTGGAAACAATGGTGATGGCGGTAAGCCTGGCGGTGATGGCGATAAAGGCGATAAGCATGATAACAGTGGAGATGAGGAATTCGAATAGGTTTGTCAACAGACTTTGTGCCTTGTAAAAAATTCCAGTAGGTTTCTGATGTAACTTTTTGCGCGGGCGCGCTTTTATCTAATGAATGACATTGTGTTTTTATAACTGTTGCGCGGTTGCGCTTTATTGAATAGTATGTTTGCTTATTTTCCCGTTACAATTATTGCACTGTTGTTAGAAACTTTGGTTAAGTTAGCGCGAATAAATGTAAGAGAGGCTCTTGTGCGAGCGTAACTGGAGTGTTTTCGTGCTAATCAGAAGTTTAACATGCATTTGTAACGAAATAAGTCGGATAGTGAAAAAAAGAGCATGTCGTATGCTTTCATTAATTACGTAGGTGCTTAGGCCGAGATACATTGCTAAAAAGGCGTGTAGCCAACATAAGAAAGTAAAGGGCGCGTAGCCGACATTAGTGGGTAAAGGCGCAGGGCCTACATAGTCATATATAGCATTTGCGCAGTTGTTGCGCATTCCACGTGTGCGGGATGATGTGTCCATCCAGGGTGCGCAATTTGTAAGCCCCTTTTCCTAGCACCTCGTGAACCAAGTATGGGCCTTCCCATTTGGGTGCTAGTTTTCCTGGGCGTTCAGCGTTTGAGGCTTCATTGTCTCGAAAGACATATTCCCCTGGATTGAAGGTACAGATGCGGACTCGCGCATTGTAGTACCTCTCTAGTTGCGTTTTGTACTTGGCTTCTTTGATTCGCGCGATCTCGCGCCTTTCCTCTAGCAAATCCAAGTCTAGTCGACGCTCTGCTTCGTTGTCGATTGCGTTGACTGCTGTCAAACGCGGAGAGGGCAGGCCAACTTCTGCCGGGATAACCGCTTCTGAGCCATAGACTAGGCTAAAAGGGGTTTCGCCGGTACTTGTTTTCGGCATGGTTCGGTGAGCCCACAAGATACTCGGGAGCTCATCCACCCAGCCTCTTCGCTTCGTGCCTAGTCGGGCCTTAATCCCTTCGACAATACACTTGTTTACACTTTCAACCTGCCCGTTGCCTTGAGGATGCGCAACGGAGGAGAAAGTGTGTTCGATTTTCATCTCCTTCATCCAGTTCTGGAGATCTTCGGACGCAAAGTTGGTGCCGTTGTCAGTTACAATCTTGAGTGGGAGCCCGAATCTGCAGATGATGTGTTCCCAAATGAACTTGCGCACCATCATGGCTGTAGTTGAGGCAAGGGCTTTGGCCTCCACCCATTTTGTGAAGTAATCGACGGCCACTATTATAAACTTGACGGCGCCAGGAGCCTCTGGGAAGGGTCCCACCATGTCGATTCCCCACTGCTGAAAAGGCCAAGCAGTGGATACGGGGATCAGGTCGTTCTTGGGGCGCAGGGTTTTTGGGGAGTGCCGCTGACAGGAGTCGCACTTGCGCAGCTCCTTCAAGGCATCGACATGTATCCCTGGCCAATAATACCCCGCGTTCATAATCTTCGCAACAACCATGCGTGGTCCCGCATGGATGCCGCAAATTCCTTCGTGAATCTCCCTTATCAGATAATTCGCATCTTGGGGGTCCACGCAGCGCAGTAGTGGCCCCAAGAAGGACTTGCGGTATAAGATACCACCATTCATTTCGTACTGCAGAGCTTTGTTCTGAATCTTTCTTGCCTCTGCCTTATTCTCTGGGAGTATTCCTTCTTTCAAGTACTGAATGATAGGGGTCATCCAGGATGGCTGCCCTAACTCGATCACATTGACTTGTCGTAACAAGACTGATGGGTTCTTGAGTACTTCAATCCTTACATCTTTGGCAAGATGTTGGAAAGATGTTGAAGCAAGCTTGCTCAAGGCGTCAGCCGGTTTGTTCTCAGAGCGATTGATGTGGATGACCTTGTGAGACTTGAACCGTTGAAGCAACTCTTTTGCTTGTTCCAGATATAGGTCCATAACTTCACCCTGTGCGTCGTATATACCGTTGACTTGGCTGGCTATCAAGAGTGAGTCAACATGTGCATGTAGGTTTTTAGCTCCCATTTTGATGGCGAGGCGCAAGCCTGCCAGAAATGCTTCGTATTCCGCCTCGTTGTTGGTATTTTTAAAATCCAGCTTGATGGCGTAAGTGAATTCATGGTTTTCAGGGCTTACTAGGCGCAATCCAGCTCCCGCGTCGTCCTCATTTGAGGCCCCATCGGTATAAAGCATCCAAGTCTCATTTGTCGTGTCTTTTTCAGGAGTTTCAACAAGCTCACAATCTTTGATTTTCTCTACCGGGACTTCTGTGATAAAATCGGCGAGCACCTGACCCTTGATGGCTGGGCGTGGTCTGTACAAAAAGTTGTGACCTTCCAACTCGATTGCCCATTTGGCGAGCCTCCCAGATGTTTCTGGTTTCTGAAGTATCGTGCCGATATGAAAATTGGTAAGTACTGTGATCACATGCCCTATGAAATACCTGCGCAGCCTTCTGGAGGCGTGTAGTAGCGCTAGTACCAATTTTTCCATCGTGGAATATCTCGTTTCCGGGTCAGTGAGTACCCTGCTGACATAATAAATTGGAGTTTGAACTCCATTTCTTTCCACTAGTAACACCGATCCTACTGCCTTATCTGAAGAAGATAAGTACAGTACGAGTGGTTCTTTTTCAAATGGTGCAGTCAGGGTAGGGAGCTCGATCAAACATTCTTTCATTTGCTGGAAAGCCTTTTCTGCTTCAGGGGTCCACTTGAACTCTTGCTTCTTCACGCAATTGCACAGTGTGCTGATGAAAGGGTACGACTTCGCGGCGTGATTTGACAAAAAGCGGTTAAGCGTGGCGAGGCGTCCGGCCAACCGTTGCATTTCTTTGATTGTTCGCGGCGATGGCATTCGCTCTATTGCCTGGACTTTTTCCGGATTCACTTTGAAGCCGCCGTTGGTGACTATGAAGCCTAAAAACTTCCCTTCTTCCATGCCAAAAGAACATTTGGCTGGATTCAACTTCATGTTTACACTGCGCAATGAATTGAACGTTTTCTCGATGTCCTTCAACATTTGGTCCTCTTCGGGACTTTTAATCACTAGATCATCGATGTAAACTTCAATATGCTTTCCGATGTCATCCGCGAAGGTCTTGTCCATCAATCGCTGGTATGTGGCGCCAGCATTTTTCAGGCCGAATGGCATCTTCGTATAGCAAAAAATCCCCAGATCAGTGCGAAAAGCCGTCTTGTCTTCATCCTCGAGCTTCATCTGAACTTGATGGTACCCCTTGTAGCAATCCAAGAAGCACTTCCATCTGTATGGCGCGAGAGAGTCTATCTTTTTGTCGATCTCAGGCAAAGAATAACAATCCTTAGGGCATGCCTTATTGAGATCGGTATAGTCGACGCACATTCGCCATCCACCACTAGACTTCTCTACCATTACGGGGTTCGCAACCCAACTTTGATAACGTACTTCTCGCAGGATGCCGGCTTTAAGTAACTCGCAAACTTGCTCATTCATTGCTTTCGTCTTGTCTGCCCCTAGGCTGCGTCTTCGTTGGACTTTCGGCTCAACCGAGGGGTAGGTGTTTAAACAGTGCTCTGTGATGTCGCGCGGGACTCCGGTCATGTCGGCCGGGGTCCAGGCGAAAATATCCATGTTCTTGAATAGGAGCTGCTTGAGACGAGTTCTGATGTTTGGTGAGATAGCGTGACCTATCGTCACCGTTTGCTCCGGATATTTGCGATTTAAAACCCATTTTTCGGGCTCGGTTGCTGAAACCTTTGCCGCTTTTGTTGGGCGCATCTCTTCTGTTGACATAACCTCCTTCTTCGCATAAACGATTGCCACCCCCATCTTGGTTGGGAAACCAATCGCTGAGTGGGGGGTGGAAGTTATCATATTCAGCTCACCTTGCGTTTCTCTCCCGATCAGTACGTCATGTCTTGACTTAACAGGCATCACCATGAAGTTAACGTTCGTTTTTCGTGAATGCTTCCCATCAGAAAGTGTGATGGGGAAGCTGATTTGGCATAACGGGAAGACCATTTCATTGCAGAACCCAGACAGTGGGTAGTCAACTGGTTCAAGTCTCGCTTTGTCTTCATCGTCGAACTGGTTAAAGCATTGTTCATAGATGATGTCTGCTGTACTCCCGGGGTCGATGAAGACGTATTCAGTTTCATAATGGCCGATGATGCCGGTGATGACGATGGGTCGTGTGGCTCGGGGACCCCCGCGCACCACCGGGAAAATAACTTGCTGTTCTTGCCATGAAGGCTCATAAGGTCTCTTGCCTTTTTCTCTTGCGCTATACCTTGGTCCATTGACCATGTGTGTCTCCAGGCGTCGAACCTTCTTGTGATTTCCTTCATCGTGGTGATGGAGTTGTCGCGTCTCTTTGCGCACGTTCTTCACTAAGTGGCTCAGCTTTCCGCTCTTTAGTGCTCTCTCGATCTCTTGTCGCAAGCTGTAACAATCATCTGTTAAGTGGCCTGTATCCTTGTGGAAATCACAATACAGATTGGGGTCTTGTCCCTTTTTGTTCGTCATAGGCCTGGGAGTCTTAAAATCGTGGTTCTCCGTCGTTAGCACCTCTTTTGGTGTTTTAATGAGCGGAGTCCAATGCTTTTCACGATTATCGTCTCGGACTGCCTTTCTATAACCGATGCGGTCAATGGTATCACGCGCGTCTTCCTTATAGCGGGATCATTCTTCGTACCGGGGTCGTTCATTATAACCGCTGGAGTGGTTGGCCTTCCACCCAGGGTTTTTGCCTTTGTTGCGCCTGTTGTCATCGCGCGGGTGACCCCCTTTGGAAAATCTATCTTCAGAACGATAGCTGTTGTTTCGTGCGAGTGACTCTTCCGTTTGCGCGACTATCTTCGCGGCTTCCATGAGTTTATCCCACTCCTTTGGCATTCCATCTTTCCCAGTGATGGTTCTAATCAGGCTATCACAGCGGATGGCTTTCTTGAAATGGCAGCGCATGAGTTGTTCACTCACGCCACCTATCTCCAAACATTCTTTGTTAAAGCGCGCAATGAAATCTTCCAAACCCTCGTTATCTCTTCGCCAAATATCTTCAACTTCAGCTGTGTCGCGCTGGTATCGTCGTTGTTGACTAAAGTGACTCATGAACTGGGTCCTGAAATCTACCCACGATTTTATCTTTCCCGGAGGAAGGCTGTCGAACCTGGCGCGAGCAGCCCCGGTAAGCGTTTGGATAAACAGATGGCACCACATGGGCATATTCCAGTTCCCCATGCAACCGGCGCTTGTGAAAGAGCTGACGTGATCATCGGGATCAGTCAATCCGTTAAACTTTCCAACTGTCGGAGGTAATTTTTCTTTTTTAAGCGGTGCAAGCGCTATCTTCGGAATGAACTTCGAATGCTCTACGGCTTCAGCTGGCCGGTAGGCGAGGCGAAAGTCTTGCTCTGCCTCTTCGGTGTATCCCACATGTTGCTTTGGTTTGTAGTATTCATGATTCCTTTGTAAACGATTGAAGACCGAATATCCCTCATCGTACTCCCAAGTTGGATCATTTGGGTCAGTATCTTCCCATTCGTCGTTCATGTTGCGCGGCGTGAGCCGGCTATGAACTGGGACTCTTTGGAAGTTTGACGGATCGTCATAGTAACTTTCAGTTTCTCCCCGTGTGTCGCGCGTGTCTTGCACGCTTAACCTTCTGGTGGGGGGAGGTCTGTTAACTCTTCTTTGGACGTGTTGCGGCGGTGGCATCTGGCGCGGCCCGTGGCTTGGGCCGGTTGGCGTAACCAAGGAAGGTTCTGCCGTTAAAACTGCTTGTTGCGCGCTCAAAGATTGATATGCCTCGTTAATGGTGGCAAGTTGTTTGGCGTACCACGAGGCTGGGGTTTCGCCTTCTGGTAGCCCTAGTAGCGCTGAGATATTCTGAGGTGGGGCTGGGTTCGAAGGTCCAGCACCGTTGTTTCCTGGGGTGGTTTGAGTAATGCGGATGAAGCTCCCGCGCGGACCCCCCGTATTGGCTACTTCGACTTCACCAACTTCTTCGAAGTGTTGAGGTTGGGCGTTTGGATTACCCTCCCCCAACGCTGCATTAGGGTTTTCACCGAAACCAACGAACTCGGGAACGATTCCTTGACCAGCCATGGTCGAAGAAAAAACAACGAAAAACTCAGGCAAGAATATGAAAATGGTTTGTAGAAAAAACCGGTGGGCGCCAATGAAGAAACACGTAACTAATTATGAGGCTAATCAGTTTGGTTTATGTTTCAACCATGATGGTTAATCTTCTTATAATTTCCTGAGCTCCTTAATGACCGTGTTTATCTGCAAAACAAAACACCGTTACTCGTTAAGAGGGGAATGTGGGGGTTTCCCTCTTAACCGGGCTCCGGCGTGAGAATAAGCGACTGCTTTGGGAGAGAATTAAGTATTAAGTGAGAGTAGAGGGAATGGAATGAATTAACCTGTGAAGTGAAGGTCTCTATTTATAGCCGGAGAGGTGTAAGAGGGTGTGGGCTGATGGGCCTTGGGCCGGAAGGCGACAACATGGAGGATATGCTCCTTGTCTCACTGGTGTCGACCGTTAGTGGCTTCTAGGAGCTTTATGGAGTTGGCGCAACATGATTGGAGCCACGTGTCACTGTTGTCGGCCTGGTCGCCCTTCTGCCATCAGCAGGTAAGTGGAGATCGTGGGGCAGTTGTCTCTGCCCTAGGATTGGTGCCACATAGGCGTCCTTAAGTACTTTTTGTCTTCTGCATGTCAGACAATCGTGGAGCACGATTGCGCAGGAACAGAAGGACCCTGATTGGCTCTTTATTTCTGCCACTTGTACCTTGTGTACTATCTGGAAAACCTTGCGCCGTAGCTGCGCATGATTCCTGCTGAGCACATTATTATCTTGCGCGAGGCAAGGGCTTTCAGATGTTCTTTTTAGAATACTAAGTGTTGCTAACTGGAGTTTACTCTTATGTGGACCTCGCGCCGTGTTACAGAAATGTGTTGTGGCCCGCGCGAGGTTTGGCAGCAAGAAAATTGCTGACTAAGGAGTATGGTCCCGCGCGACCTTGCAAGAGTTTGCGCAGCTTTTTGGGACCATACCCCTTCAGGCATATAAACTACTTATCATACAACTAATTAAACCTAAGTGACCATAAGGTATAACCTCGGAAGGTTATTCCCTATGCAACTATGGTTACTAAACATGTTTGGTAAAAGTGACGAGCTAAACATGTTAAGACATGCTTAGTTAAGTTAGAAAACAGGTTTTGGTATCAAAACAAACGGTTTTGATACCCAAGAGTAGTTTGGTTACAAAATACGCACAAATACGCATTTTGGCCGAAACTTCGACTCGTCACTACGCCTAGTCAACGTGGTAATCAGTAGGTATAGTCACAAGGGACTATAACCATCGTGATTATGCTCATGTTGCAAAGTTCAAATGAACTTTGTGTTGACCATTGACTGGTCAAAGCTGAAAGCCAAACACCGTTTGACCTTCACGCTTGAAATTCAAGAACAAGCAAGAAGAGGACTTACAAAGGGTCCAAGAAGGTGTTTTGATTCCAAATATTCTCAGGTATGAAGTGATAAACACCTCAACTTAGAGAAATTTCAGAATCAAGTGTGAAGAACCCAAATGAGGAAGCTTGCTATTTATAGGAAGTTGAGATTAATAGGATCATTCCATGTGTTTAGAGGGTGTAATCTTGGCCATACATATACATGGTATTAGAATACAATGGGGGTCGAAAACCAGCTCCAGGTATTGTAAAAGTTACAAAAAAGACCCCCAAGTTCAACCCCGTTGCTGAAAAATGCTGAAAATCAAATTTCTGTCCAGATCAGGTCGTGGCGTTGCGCCACGGCAGAGACATATGGTGGTGGCGCAGCGCCACCAGGTGCCAGTTCCAGAAATTTTGCCAAAATGGCAGAAATGGTCCCTACACATGTTTAAGGCCTTTTTTGATGCGTTTAAACCCCGTTAACCCCATTTCAAGGCTCTAAAATGATGTTAAAGTATAGGGAACTCAAAACATGCTAAAAAATATCTCAGATGTCGGTTCGTTTGGTCGTACGGTTGCGTTATTCGGTTAATTATGACGGAAGTCGTAACGAACGCAAAAACGATCCAAATTACGCGACGAATGGAATTTTATCAAGCCAATCACTAAAATAAAATATTTTAATGATTACATAAATTTTTGGATGTCCGGATATATTCAGAACGTAAGATATGCGCGAAAATGCAAACTTGTGCACCTTTTGATGCTTTTAGTCCCTATTGATCAATAAAGTTTATTTTAGCATACCGAACCCCTCAAATCCTATTTCTAAGCTATGTAAAGGATATTTAGGGTATGTTTAACTTATGATCAAGTTCTGGAATGTTCTTTACTATACAAATCGATATAGTTTCACAGCTTGACACAATTAGTCCCTGTGACCGAACAAACTTGATTTCAACACACCAGACCATCCAAAACTTATTTCTAAGTTATGTGGAGGTTATTTAAGGTATGTTAAGCCTATGTCACTATTCCGGAGTTTTTTTTCATATTAAACTGACTACATTTACGCACCAGTTTGCGTATAACCTTCCAGAAAGCGATTTAAAGCTTGAAATCGGAATCGAATCAAATGGTAAAATCATCAAACACAAATACACACATAATAACACCAAAACACATATAATGACACCAAAGCACATTGTTTTATTGATAATTGACATTGCTTTACATTATACGATGATTACAGAACACAGTTGTCACAGTCTCCCCTACTTTAGGAAATTTCATCCCTAAATTTTAACTAGAGGAACCTTGTGAAAACAAATGAGGATATTTCGCCTTCATTTGGTCCTCACATTCCCAAGTAAACTCTGGGCCACGTTTGGACTCCCAGTGTACTTTGACCAATCGAATCCGTTTGTTCTTCAACTGTTTGAATGTATGGTCCATTATCTCCACAGGTTTCTCGACAAAGTGCATCATTTCATCGATTTGGATTTCGTCGAGTGGAATGTGAAGATCAGCGTCAGCTAAACACTTTCGCAAATTAGACACGTGAAAAATCAGATGAATATTTCCAAGCTCTGGAGGTAGCTTTAGCTGATAGGCAACCTTTCCAATTCTTTCCACAATCTTAAATGGTCCCACATATCGAGGTGCAAGTTTTCCTTTCTTTCCAAATCTCACCACTCCCTTCCAAGGTGACACCTTGAGTAGGACACGGTCTCCGACCTGAAATTCTAAGGGCTTGCGTCGCATATCCGTGTAACTCTTTTGACGGCTTCGAGCTGTCACAAGATTATCGCGAATTTTCTTGATTTTGTCTGTTGTTTCTAGAATGAGCTCAGGTCCAGTAAGCTGAGCTTCACCGATCTCATTCCAACAGATACGTGAACGAGATTTTCGACCGTAGAGAGCTTCGAATGGTGCCATATTAATACTAGCATGATGACTATTGTTGTAAGAGAACTCGATCAATGGAAGATGAGAATCCCAATTACCACCAAAGTCTATTACGCATGCTTTAAGCATATCCTCCAAAGTTTGAATCGTTCTCTCAGATTGTCCATCTGTTTGGGGATGATAAGCAGTGCTTAGATTTAGTTGGGTCCCCAAAGCAGATTGCATGGTCTTCCAAAAATGAAATGAAAATCGAGCATCACGATCAGAAATGATATCCAAAGGAACACCATGTCGAGATACTATCTCATCAACATAAATCTTTGCAACTTTATCAGCAGATAGATCCTTTCAAATCGGAATAAAATGAGCTGATTTCGTTAAATGATCGATAACAACCCAAATCGCATCGTGACCCTTAGATGTACGCGGTAATTTAGTGATGAGATCCATCGCAATGTTCCCCCACTTCCAAACCAGTATCTCTGGTTGTACAAGCAAACCAGAAGGTCGTTGATGTTCAGCCTTAACTTTGAGACAAGTTAGGCATTTCGATACATACCAGGCAACATCCTTCTTCATACCAGGCCACCAATACTGAGTACGAAGATCCTTGTACATTTTATCAGCACCAGGATGGATAGAATATCGAGACTTATGAGATTCGTCCATTACCAAGGTGCGAAGATCGTCTTGTTTCGGGATCCACAAACGATCCTTGAAATAAAGCAAACCATCGTCTTTCCGTTCGAGCTTAAGCTCAAGCTGATGTGGTAATTCCTTACCTATCAAATTTTGTGAAACACAAAATTATTGAGCTTGATGGACACGAGTTTGAAGATCAGATAGAGTGCGAACAGAATGAAGCTTGGCTCGCTCTTTTCGACCAAGTGCATCAGCTACGACATTCGCCTTACCAGGATGGTAGCGAATCTCGCAATCATAATCACTTAGGAGCTCAACCCAACGTCGTTGCCTCATGTTCAACTCCTTCTAATTTAGAATATGCTGGAGACTTTTGTGGTCTGTGAAAACCACACACTTCGTGCCATAAAGATAGTGTCTCCAAATTTTAAGAGCGAAAACCACAGCACCTAACTCAAGATCATGAGTCGTGTAGTTCTTCTCGTGAATTTTCAGCTGTCTAGATGCATAAGCTATGACTTTACCTCGTTGCATAAGAACGCAACCAAGTCCTAGATTCGACACGTCACAATAGACAACGAAATCATCATTTCCCTCGGGCAAAGATAGAACAGGAGCATCACAAAGCTTTTGTTTTAGCATTTGAAACGCTTCTTCTTGCTTAGGTCCCCACTCAAAAGGCTTATTCTTCTGAGTCAAAGCAGTGAGTGGAACCGCAATCTTCGAGAAGTTTGAAATAAACCGTCGATAATATCCAGCAAGACCAAGAAAAGATCGAATCTCTGTAGGTGTCGTCGGTGTATTCCAATCCTTAATAGCAGCTATTTAGGATGGATCTACATGAATACCCTGCTCGTTGACTATATGACCCAAAAACTGAACTTCTTTAAGCCAGAATTCACACTTGGAGAATTTAGCAAAAAGTTGTTCCTTCTTTAGGAGTTCCAGAGTCAAACGAAGGTGTTGCTCGTGATCGGCTCGAGACTTCGAATAAACAAGAATGTCGTCGATGAATACAATGATGAACTTGTCTAAATAAGGCTTACAGACCCTATTCATTAAGTCCATGAAGATAGCTGGAGCATTCGTCAGACCAAAAGACATGACTGTGAACTTATAGTGCCCATATCTTGTGCGGAATGTAGTTTTGGGAATATCTTCTTCGAGAACACGAAGTTGATGATACCCAGAACGCAGATCAATCTTGGAGAAATAGGTAGCACCTTGTAGCTGAGCAAAGAGATCATCGATTCGAGGTAGGGGATATCGATTCTTGATGGTAAGCTTGTTAAGCTCACGATAATCGATACACATTTGAAAAGATCCATCTTTCTTTTTCACGAAGAGGACAGGAGCACCCCAAGGCGAAAAGCTCGGACGGATGAATCCTTTATCAGATAACTCTTGAAGTTGTTTCGATAATTCATGCATCTCAGACGGTGCAAGACGATAAGGTGCTTTCGCAATCAAGTTAGCATTGGGTACAAGATCAATATGAAACTCGACTTGACGAACTGGAGGCAAACCAGGCAGTTCATCAGGAAACACCTCTGGATAATCCCGAACAATCGGAATATCCTGAATACTCTTGCTCTTGTCTTTCTCCTCAGTGACATGTGCTAGAAAAGCAACATATCCTTTTCGTAAATACCTTTGGACTTCCATACATGACATGAGTTTCAAACCACCAAAAGGTTTCTCGCCACGAACTTCAAGAACATCGCCAGACAAAAGAGGAATACGAACGATCTTATCAAAACAAACTACCTCAGCATGATGTTTGGTTAACCATGTGACACTTTGGGTTTTCCCGAGCAACTATCTTGTATTGAAATTATGTGTACATATTTTATTAAATGGAAATTTGTGAATTACCTTGGTGCATTGGACCTCCTTTAGTCCACCCGAAAGCCCATTAGGGTGCACCATTTGATATGGAAACCCTTGCCATCATCCACATTTCCCCTACATTCACTCCCACACTCTCCTACACACACACACACTTTCTCTCTCTCTCTCTCACTAAAACCCTAGAACACCACCACAAACCTCCTCTCATCTCTCTCTCGGATTCAACCGGTGACAACAAGGACTCTCGGTTCAAGCTTGGGATCTTACTTGGAAGCTTATTCATCGATTGCTTTATATTCTCACACCTTGAAATCTAACCGGTTAGTGGTTTCTTGCAATATAGAGATGGAAATACCATATATGTTTGCTTGTTAAGTTATATGCATATTAAATATGTCCTTCTTGTATAGTTGATATTGTGGTTGTTGTTTAAGAAAAGTGTATGTTGATCTATTGTTTGTTTTGATTAAGATGGTTTTGATACCTCGTGTATGTGATTCTTGACCATGAAATGCATATGTGTGTAAGGTGAACCGTGTTGAATAAATGATGATGATGATGTGAACTAGGTGTTATATTTGCTTAAATGAACATGTTTGCTTATGGTGAAAACCCTAATGATGAACAACATGAATCTGATATGAATGAGTTATGAATATTTGAATATGCTGTGTTTGATCTACTTTGTTTAGAAATTAGACAAGAAAACATGTTTGTGTGATTTAATTGGATGGTACACTTTTACATGAAATTCCAATTTTATTGGATAGTACAGTTGAGGTTCTAGAAGGCCTCCTCCTGTGCACGCATCCATGGTTGCTAGTCGAGACCTCTGGTTTCGACTCAAGACCATCAAGGAGACAACATTAGACCATCGACGTACTACTCGAGAACAGTTGTTTCATCAATGGTCTTGACAAAGGTCTCGACTCAACAAGTGATCCATCAGTGTGGTAACTCAAGACCACTAGTGGTTGCAAGTCGAAACACTGCCTGGTTTCGGCACTTGATTACGCGACTCGAGACCGGCTGTTGCGACTCGAGATCACCATCAACAATGGATGACACTCGAAACCCCTGTCCACGACCCCATCAACGGTTGCGACTCGAGACCACTTATCAGTGGTTTCGACTCGAGACCGCTCATCAGTGGATCCAATTGTCAGTGGTTTCGAGTGGGCCTGATGGTCATTGGGCCACTATGTGTTTGGACTACCTGTTTGAATGGACTATGTGTTGACTGTACTGTTTGACTGTGCAATTATTAGAGCAGGCCCAATAACTCAAACTGAATGCATACTACGTGTTAGATACGTGTAGAATAAACGTGATTACTTGTACCCAACCTGACCTATACGGGTAACCATGCTAGGGCGTGGTAACCAGCGTGCGTGACCAAGTAAACTAATCTGCCGAGCAACCCAAGGTGAGTTCACAACTATTAAAGCATGCGTTCCCGGTGGTTTGGGAAACAGAAACTTAAACAACGCTATCCCCTCATAAGGGATACAAACCTACTTTCTTCCCCTTAAATGGGACTCTTAGTTAATTACTGTTTATACGGAATGCAACAAGAAACACTAAACGAATCTCTATCACTCAAGTCCCTACCATTTAATACCGATTAGTCGCCAGGGTCAGGCGAACGGGTTATTAGTTAGTAGCGCTATTTAGGTCTAACCAGCCTCACACCGACCCTTGTTACTGGGAACGGGAGTGAACTAATGTACTCTGGCAAACCGTCAATGATGATAGAACATTGACAAACGGGGCACTGCGGAAACGTACGGTTAAGTAAGTATTCGGTATTGTAAAACAGTTTAGTAGCTTACTTATGGGGTAGCTCCCCATGGCATGTATAAACGGATAAATTAACTGGTGAAACAAGTTTTTGGTAATTAAAAACTGGACAACTCGTGAACTCGCCAACATTTTTGTTGATACCCTACTGCATGCTTTGCAGGTACCCAGTGACTCTGGAGCTTGCTACTTGGGGATGTGTAGTGGTCGTCTAACCCATGTGTTGGGTTCTAAATAATCTTGAACTATGAACTTTGTTTTGAAACTGTTTGGTTTATGCTTCCGCTGCTTACTTAAACTGTTATTTGAACTTAAACTTTTAAAACTTTAAACTATGATGTTCACTAACTATTGTGATTGGTGATAACAAGCGTAAATGGGAAGGAAACCAGAGCAAGGAAGCTAACCCCACTCAGACCCCGACTCAACAAAGGAAAACTGAAAACAACAAAGGCCCTCAGCAACAGGGTAGCTATCGGGGAAACCACCCTAAGTGTTACAAGTGTAATCGACACCACAATGGGGCGTGTAGCAAAGGTCAGTGCCTGCGATGCAACAAAATGGGGCATGAAGCCAAAGACTGCAGGAGTCAGTTCCCAGCTAGGCAGAATCAGCATCAGCCTCAGCAACAGCAGCAGCAAGGAAACAACCGTGAATGCTACAAATGTGGGGCAGTAGGGCACATGTGAAAGGATTGCCCTCAGCTGAACCAGAATCGCAACAACAATAACCAAGGTGCTGGAAACAACAACCACAACCAGGAAGCTGGAAACAATGCAAGGGCATTCGTGATTGGGGCTGGTGAAGCAAGGAATGACCCCAACGTGGTGGCGGGTAAGTTCCTACTTAATGATCGTTATGTTTCCGTATTATTTGATTCTGGAGCAGATGCTAGTTATGTATCCCTACGTATTAGTAAGAAACTTAAGTCCACTCTTACGCCGTTAAGCTCTAAGCGCATCGTTGAAATAGCAAATGGTAGGAACCTCGAGGCCTCACACGTTATTCGTAACTGCAAACTAGAATTGTCTGGTCAGACCTTCCGTATCGATCTCTTCCCCATCATTCTCGGAAGCTTCGACGTCGTCATCGGTATGGACTTGTTATCCAAGCATCGAGCTGAAATCCTCTACCAAGAGAAAGTTGTTCGCATTCCCCGTCCTTCTGGTAAACCCCTTATCGTTCAAGGTGACAAAGGCGGAGAAGTCACAGGCATCATTTCATTCTTAAAAGCCCAGAAGTGTTTACGAAAGGGGCACACCGCTATTTTAGCGCTTGTCACCGATACCCAGGAAAAGGAAAAGAGGATTGAAGATTTCCCCATTGTACGCGACTATCCCGAGGTATTCCCTGAGGAATTACCTGGACTCCCTCCTCACCGTCAGGTCGAATTTCAAATCGAGCGAACTCCCGAAGTGGCACCTATAGCTCGTGTACCTTATCGACTAGCCCCCGCTGAACTAAAGGAACTTTCTACTCAACTACAAGAACTATTGGACAAAGGTTTTATCCGTCCTAGCTCGTCACCCTGGGGAGCCCTAGTGCTCTTTGTCAAAAAGAAGGATGGCACATTCCGAATGTGCATTGATTACCGTGAACTGAATAAGGTTACCATCAAGAATCATTATCCACTCCCCCGTATCAACGATCTGTTCGACCAGCTACAAGGGTCGAGCTACTACTCCAAGATTGATCTGCGATCGGGCTATCACCAGCTGAGAGTCCGTGATGAGGACGTCTCTAAGACTGCTTTCAGAACCCGCTACGGTCACTACGAATTCCTTGTCATGCCTTTCGGAATGACCAACGCACCTGCGATCTTCATGGATCTCATGAACCGAGTGTGCAAACCCTACCTCGACAAGTTCGTGATTGTGTTTATTGAAGACGTCCTAATTTATTCGAAGAGTCAAGAGGAGCATGAACAACACCTGCGTCTCACTCTCGAACTCCTTCGCAATGAGCAACTGTACGCCAAATTCTCGAAATGTGACTTCTGGCTTCGAGAAGTCCACTTCCTTGGACACGTGGTCAACAAGGACGGGATTCATGTTGATCCAGCAAAGATCGACTCTATAAAGAATTGGCCTACCCCTAAGACACCGACCGAAGTCCGCCAATTCTTGGGATTGGCGGGATACTATCGTAGATTCATCAAGGGATTTTCAAAGATCGCTCAACCTCTTACAACCCTCACCCATAAGGGTATCGCTTACAAATGGACTGATGCCCAGGAGTCTGCTTTTCAGAAGCTAAAGGATAATCTCTGTAGTTCTCCTATTCTGTCATTACCTGAAGGTATCGACGACTTTGTGGTTTACTGCGATGCTTCCATCCAAGGGCTCGGCTGCGTGCTGATGCAACGCGGGAAAGTTATTGCTTACGCTTCACGACAACTCAAGATCCACGAGCGGAACTACACGACACATGACTTAGAATTCAGAGCTGTGGTCTTCGCGCTCAAGATTTGGAGACATTACTTGTACGGTACCAAGCGCACGATTTACACCGATCACAAGAGTCTCCAGCATATAATGGAACAAAAGGAGTTGAATATGCGGCAACGCCGATGGGTCGAGCTTCTAAACAACTACGAGTGCGCGATTAAATATCATCCAGGCAAGGCTAATGTTGTGGCAGATGCCCTCAGCAGGAAGGAAACCAAACCTAAGCGTGTTCGTGCCTTACAGCTCACCATCCACTCGAACCTCCCTAAGCAGATCCGAAACGCTCAGGTTGAAGCATTGAAAGCCAAGAACATCAGGGCTGAGTCCCTGCGAGGATCAAGGAAATGGCTAGAACAAAAAGAAGATGGTGCTTACTACGTAAACGGGCGTATATGGGTCCCACTTCATGGGAATTTACGCGAGCTTGTAATGGACGAAGCCCATAAGTCCCGTTACTCAGTACATCCTGGTTCGGATAAGATGTACCACGACTTAAAGACTACATACTGGTGGCCTAGCATGAAAGCCCACGTAGCAATCTATGTCAGTAAATTTTTGACTTGTGCAAGAGTCAAGGCTGAGTATCAGAAACCATCGGGCCTACTCCAACAACCAGAGATCCCAAAATGGAAATGGGAGCAAATTTCTATGGATTTTGTTACTGGCCTGCCTAGGTCTCAACGCGGAAATGACACCATTTGGGTAATAGTGGACCGATTAACTAAGTCTGCACACTTTTTGGCTATTAAAGAAACAGACAAGTTCTCTACCTTAGCAGAGGTATACTTAAAGGAAGTGGTTTCGAGGCACGGAGTGCCAACCTCTATTATTTCCGATCGAGATGCTCGTTTTACTTCTGAGTTGTGGCAAGCTATGCACAAATCCTTTGGCTCACGTTTAGACATGAGCACCGCTTATCATCCACAAACGGATGGGCAGTCTGAACGCACCATCCAAACACTTGAAGACATGCTTAGGGCATGTGTGATCGATTTTAGCAAGGGTTGGGAAAAGCATCTACCGTTAGTGGAATTCTCCTACAATAACAGCTACCACACCAGCATTCAGGCAGCACCCTTTGAGGCATTGTACGGTCGTAAATGTCGATCGCCTCTTTGCTGGGCGGAAGTTGGTGACAGCCAGATCACAGGTCCAGAACTTGTGGTAGACACTACGGAAAGGATTGCCCAGATCAGACAATGCATGGCGGCAGCTCGTGACCATCAGAAGAGTTACGCTGATAAGGATAGGAAACCGCTAGAGTTCCAGGTTGGTGACCAGGCTCTACTTAAAGTCTCACCCTGGAAGGGTGTGGATCATTTTGGAAAACGGGGCAAGCTTAATCCGCGATATGTCGGACCATTCGAAATTACCGAAAAGATCGGTAAGGTCGCTTACAGATTGAATATGCCTGAAGAACTGAGTGCTGTGCACAACGTCTTTCATGTGTCTAATCTGAAGAAGTGTCTGTCAGATGAAACACTCATCATTCCTTTCAAGGAACTCACTGTTGACGAACAGCTACACTTTACTGAGGAACCGATTGAGATCACGGATCAAGAGATCAAAACCCTCAAACGTAGCCAGATACCTCTCGTACGAGTTTGTTGGAACTCGCGCCGTGGCCCAGAGTTTACCTGGGAGCGGGAAGACCAGATGAAGCGTAAGTATCCCCAGTTGTTCCCAAATGAAACTCCCAGCACTGAAGCTACAACCGAATTTCGGGACGAAATTCCAAACTAACGGGGGGATGATGTGACACCCCGTTGAAACGTTCTCACTTATACTAGCTTGACAGTGGTTGCCTTAACTTTCGGGACGAAAGTTCTTAAAACTTGGGGATAATGTGACACTCTGGGTTTTCCCGAGCAACTATCTTGTATTGAAATTATGTGTACATATTTTATTAAATGGAAATTTGTGAATTACCTTGGTGTGCTATATGACCCTTGCATTAAGTTGTATGTATGTAATAAATATATATATGTGTATAAGTTCTAGTGAACCGAGATCACGACTCAAGACCACCCGGTCTCGAGTAACCAGTAAACAGTGGGCCGGTTGGGCCGTGGACCTCCTTTAGTCCACCCGAAAGCCCATTAGGGTGAACCATTTGATATGGAAACCCATGCCATCATCCAAATTTCCCCTACATTCACTCCCACACTCTCCTACACACACACTCTCTCTCTCTCACTAAAACCCTAGAACACCACCACAAACCTCCTCTCATCTCTCTCTCGGATTCAACCGGTGACAACAAGGACTCTCGGTTCAAGCTTGGGATCTTACTTGGAAGCTTATTCATCGATTGCTTTATATTCTCACACCTTGAAATCTAACCGGTTAGTGGTTTCTTGCAATATAGAGATGGAAATACCATATATGTTTGCTTGTTAAGTTATATGCATATTAAATATGTCCTTCTTGTATAGTTGATATTGTGGTTGTTGTTTAAGAAAAGTGTATGTTGATCTATTGTTTGTTTTGATTAAGATGGTTTTGATACCTCGTGTATGTGATTCTTGACCATGAAATGCATATGTGTGTAAGGTGAACCGTGTTGAATAAATGATGAAATGATGATGATGATGATGATGATGATGATGTGAACTAGGTGTTATATTTGCTTAAATGAACATGTTTGCTTATGGTGAAAACCCTAATGATGAACAACATGAATCTGATATGAATGAGTTATGAATATTTGAATATGCTTTGTTTGATCTACTTTGTTTAGAAATTAGACAAGAAAACATGTTTGTGTGATTTAATTGGATGGTACACTTTCACATGAAATTCCAATTTTATTGGATAGTACAGCTGAGGTTCTAGAAGGCCTCCTCCTGTGCACGCATCCATGGTTGCTAGTCGAGACCTCTGGTTTCGACTCAAGACCGTCAAGGAGACAACCCGAGACCATCGACGTACTACTCGAGAACAGTTGTTTCATCAATGGTCTCGACAAAGGTCTCGACTCTGTTAGTGCAGTATGTCTATCGCCTCCGTCATCTCAAGACCGTAGCAGAAATAGATTAAGTTTAGTGCTTATAGTGTTATATTTTAGTAAAAGGCAAGGTGGCATTTGTGTAAATAATGAGATATCTCATTATGTCCCTTGGCCTATAAATAGAGAACTTAGGGTTCTCATTTAGAACTTTTGGAAGACTTTTGCCACTTTTGCTCATTTGCTACATTTGAGAGCTCTAGTTCTAGAGAGAGAAACTAGAGAGAGAAAGTGTCTAGGTGATTCACGGTTCCTGTAACGATTTCAGATCTTTGAATAGAAACACAGTTATATTACTGTTCGTGTGTTCGGTCTCACTCGTGCACGGATTCCGCACGTCGTATGAGTCGGTTCCCAATCGAAACGGATCAAACCGGGACCTAACAAGTGGTATCAGAGCAGGAGCTCGGTTGCGAGGATCATCCACACGATTTCGCACAGGATTTCATCGTTTTCAGATCCAAAATCGCATCAGAATTGAGAAATTTCTTCACTTTTACATCTTTTTACGTCTTCAACAGAAAAACGCAAAATTAACAAGGATTTTACGGTTAAAATCGGATGATTTTTTGATATTATGAGCGAAAACAACCAATCAATAAGCCTACAAAATTTTAGATCTTGATTCAAAGTATTTTGGGAGAAATTTGAGATTTTTTGATCGAAAAATGATAAAAGTTGCTGCTGTTACAGTTGTTGTTCTCCGCGCGGATGGCAATCCGTGCGGATGACCATACGCGTTGACTAAGTGTTGACCTATCCGTACGTATAAGACGCACGCACGGATGACATAATACGTATTGACTTTTTGTTGACCCTGCCACACGCACGGATAACAATATGTGTTAATTCATTTCACTCGACCGTGTCTGTCATTTTAGTCAACTTTCAAGACTTGTCAGTCAACACTTTCAGTAGTACATGTGATTCATTAATTGCAATCAGTGAACTTGTGCATTCGATAATCATTCCATGTGAATTTGTCTTTTTCAATAAGTTTGCACGTGACCATAGTGAGTGCATGTGATAGATAACAGGTTGTAAGTGAGATTGTCGGTTTTTAATTGTGGTCAAAAGGTCAACTTCATACGCACGGATAGCCCACCCGTGCGTATAGCATCATTCCCACCCGTACGCATCACCTTCATACGCACGTATCACCACCCGTGCGTATCACCACCCGCACGGATTACTTTCAGCCATACGTGTTGACTTGTTGATTTGCCACACGCACGGACAACTCGTACGCGCGGATAACTCATACGCATGGACAACTTGTACGCGCGGATAACATTCCCACCCGTGCGTATCACCATCCGTGCGCATAACATCATCCGGATCCCCACCCGTGCGTATCACCACCCGTACGGATAACAATACGCGTCATAACAATCCGTATCATTGCCTTACACCTGTTCATCTCACTTACTCAACATCTTTGCACTACATATGAAACATTAAATACAATCAGTGCAATTAATAAGTACATCACGTGTATCTGATTAAATAGTCTGATAGCCCATGTGATAAAGTGAACTGATTTAGTATATAAGCGGCCCAATTGAAGTTTGTTGTTACACGAATACTGTAGTGTGTCAGGCCATTTAATTGAAGGAAACAAAAGCCCATGTGAAACATTTAAAGGCACCTACCCATTTGATCAAGCGGCCCAATGAGAATTCTAGAGAACAACAAGTTTGTTGGCCATTATCATTGATATTAAATTGACAATATTCACAGACTATCTAACAAAATAAATTGTTGATTGCATGTGAATTAATTTTGACAAGTCACGTGATTTGGTCATTGCTTGTCTCACTGATTCTTTCATGTGAGGTTATAAATTGAGTCTTATCATTTTTTGTCGGCCATTTTAGATAAAGAATCAATTTTGTCTCATTGATTGTTTGTGATAAAGGTTTCAGGTGATTCAAGATGGATAAAATGTTTGATGAACAGGAAAACGAGAATCTTAAAAATTTAAACGTTTGGACTTCTGGATCTTGGATTGATAAGAATAATAAGGATGTTTGGATTAAAAGATTCAAAAAAAATTTATGTATGAAGAATGAATCAGTGGAGATGTTGAAAGAAAGGTTTTATGAGCTAATCATCAAGTTAGAAAAACATAAGATATATTATTCAAATGATGAAAGAATTTCAAAATTTGTTAATGCTTTACCTATGGAATGGGATAAATTCATAAATAACCAAAAACGGAATTCTAGCTTATCACACTAAGATTTAAGAAGTTTTATCAATAAAATTATAAATCATAGGAGTGATGAAGATTCAAGAAAAAGGAAATTATTGGATGAAATAAAAGAAGAATCAAGAAAGATAGATTTGGATGTAATCATTGAAATAAGAAAACGAATCACTGTGTGTCTTGCAGCAAAAAATGATATGAGATATGATATGAAGAGAGGTTGTTTTATTGATGAATATGCAAACCCTCTTGATTTTGTTAAAATTTTTTGTGCAGGAACATTCAGGATGGAAACAAAGAAAGAAGCTGATGTTGAAAAGATGAATGAAAAATGCTCAAAATGTGATAAATTTGGAGCAGACAATGCCAAATTCTTGAGTGATGCGGAGAATTTGACATTGGAAAACAAAGCTTTGAAAGATGGGAAGAAAGTTGATGATGAACAGATTCTGGAGTTGCGCTTGAACTGTGAAAAACTAAAATATGAAAATATCAAACTGTTGAGTGATATGGACAGTTTGACATTGGATAACAAGATTTTGAAAGAAAAAGAAAAAGAATTTGAAAATAAAAAATTAAAATTTGAAAATGATTTCAAAAGTCAGTTAAAGATTTTAGAAGATGAGAGAGATGTTTTTGGTAAAAATAATCTTGAAAAACAATGTGAAATAAATTCTCATCTTGATAAAATCATTCGACTTGAGCATGAAGCCGAAGGTAATCGAAAGAAAATTACTGATTTAGAAAACAAGTTGAAAAGTTTTGTGACTTCTGCATCATATGTTTGTCCAAAACCGATCAATTCTGTTCCAATAAGTGACAATGTCACAAATTTTGACAAAGTCAAAATTGAAGATTGTGATGACAAAGCTGGTGATGAAAAAGAAAAAGAAAAGAAAAATATTTTTAGATTTACAAGAAAAACTTAAAAATATTGTTTTGCAATCTACTGAAACAGGTGAATGTTCTAAACAAAAACCTGTTAAGAAGAGTGCAGAACAGAAACAAAAAGTTAAAAATTCGAAAAATTTTAAAAATGAAAATAAAAGCTCATCAGTTCAGTCATCAAATCATTATAAAAAATATGAAAATAAAAACTCACAAAAAGTTGGTAATAAGTGGTGCAGGTTTGACCACAGTGCTCAAAAGACAAATCCAGCATTGAAGAGGAGAAATGCTTATTACCAAGCCAAACAATGTTATGATTTGAAGGTTTGGACTGAAAGTGGTGAATGGTACGATAACAGAGTGTGCTACACTTGTGGTGTGAGAGGACACATTGCTGTTAACTGTCAGAATTGGAGTTATGAGACAAGAAGATGCTATAATTGTCAAATCAGAGGACATATTGCCAAAGATTGCCCAAGAAGATCAATGGGAAGATCGAGGGTTGAATCTCAAAGAACGGTAAAGAAACCAGTCACTGTCAAGCCCTAAGAACAGAAAGTGGAAGATAAGAAAGTAAAGCTTTCACAGGGGCAGAGAGACAGACTGAGGAAGAAGAGGAAGAAGGTGAGAGAATATTTGGAGAAGATTTTGTCTTCAGGTTCACCCGTTGGTTCGAATAAGAGTTCTGATGAATCGATTCACTCGACTGCAAAGCCAAGCAAATCGAATTCTTCAGATGCAAATCTGAGGAAAAACAAAAGGAAAAAGAAACTTATTGGCGATGAATCTGGCTCATCCAAGTCAGACAAGCCAAGTTCGGGCAATGAATATGATTCCACAAAATCAGATGAGCCACAAATTGAGGTAAAAAAGGAAGAGACAGTTCCATTAATGAATGATGAGAACTTTCCACCATTACGAGCCACAAACCTAAAATCAAAAGGTGTTGATGCTGGAAAAATGTTTAATAACAACGTTAAACATATTTTTAGCAAGATGGCTGATGGTAAGGAAAAAGGAGTGAAAGAATTTTATGAAGAAAAGAGAAAAGCTCAAAATGCACCTAAGGCTGGTCAGGCTTGGGTGTCAAAATCTGTTGGTTGAATTCCTGACTTGCCGGAGCTTCCAGGTTGGTAAGTGTGAAGCAGGTATCGGCATCATTCTTGAGAAATTCACAGGATGGTAACTGTGATATTTCGTCTTACAAGTGGTTAATCAAGGACATTAAGTTGTACTTGATTTTCTACAAGTGATAGTGGTGTTTGACCTAATAATGTTAAATTTTTCAAAATGGTTAAAAGAGAACAAGGTGATGAGATGACCCCGAACCCACAAGTGATGGGTAAACAAACTAATTTTTCCGGAAAAACCATTCTGATTAATACAAACTTAAGTGTTTTGAAATCATTATGGGAAAATAGTTTGTTGTAAGGGGGAGTTCTGATTGAATACGCCGAAACCCTCACGGCTGAACAAACATGATTACTTTCACAAGATTGAAAAACGGTTTTCAAACTGTCGAAAATCAATGGGTTGTAAATCAAGGGGGTACGTTATATTTTTCTGCAAATCAGTGCATGAGAAGCAGAAAATGGATGGCGAGATAAAGCTATCAGTACTGGTTGTCAAATTTTCTTTAAATGGTTTTGAATTTTAGGGGGAGTAAGAAATTGTCAGAAAATCCAAAAACATTTGAAAAATTTGAAAATGACAAAAACATGATAAAAACCTATTGGCGAAAAGACAAAAACATTAAAAAATGAAAATGAGTTTCTGTGTAAAAAGAGGAAATGATAGTACATCAGTAGACAGTTACAGTATGCTAAAGAAATGTAATGAATAAATAGCGTTAAACAGTCTCACTGATGATATGCCGATAGATTTTTATACATTTAGTAAACTTTTTCGGGATATAAACTTAAAATTCAAACTTGCTTATTTCGTGGGGAACACTACTTGGATATATAGGTAACCCCTGAAATCTTGTTTGAAAGGTCTCATAATCTGATATACTAGGTCTTTATACTCAATGATGTCTGGGGTATTATTGCGGGACTTCTGCAGAACGGTAGTTCTGACCTAGTCCTTGGATAATACTTTCTGCAAATGCTTGAAACATAGCATAAACCCTCAGCATGCCGATGAAACAATAAAATTGATAGTCGCTGCTGTTGTAGCTAAAAGATCCTCTAAAGGGGACATTCCGAAAAGTCAAAGCTGATATCTCTCTGCGTATACGGAAGTATCGATCTGAGATCCCTCGGCCCTCGCATACCTAATTTATGTACAGATATCATTGTAGTATACTCACCTGTAAGACTGATTATTGGGATTCTGGATACGGGAGTATATTCAAGAGGTGGGACACATGAATGAGTTTAAGTTCTTAAAACACCTAATTCGTATCCTGAATCAGTTGAAATTTGTATGAAAATTTAAGTGGACAAGTATATCGACAATCTAAGTGAATTGTTTAACTAAGCTCAACGGTACTTGTGACTTGTCAAAAACTGATATGATCCTCTGACGCGAACTCAAACAAAAATATTGTCTGTAAATATGTTTGTACATATTTCTTTACTGCTTTTTATTTTCAGAAAAATACAAAAAGATTTTTGATTCTGCTTTATTTTCGACAACTGATGTCTGAGAGCTGAGTTTCAAAATCTAAATATGCTGATTGTGTTTCTGAAAAATAAAACAAGTTCATTAATTTGAAACTTGAAAATTTTAAAATCAAAAATCAAAAACAGTTTGTAATATCTCCAAGGTCATTAAGTTGGACTTGGATGATTAACTGTGAGGGATTTGGATGCTCATATTGTTAAAATCTATAAAAGAGCTAGTTTCCGATCCGGTTCGTTGAAACTACCAAATTATGAAGATTGTTGATAGGGGGAGTGAATCAAGTAATCCTGAATATATTTCATATTGTTATATCTTAGTCCCAGGATCTTGATTTAGAAAGTTTGATAGAGCCAGGTTACGATACCTGGACAACTGAAAATGCTTTCATTGTAAAATGTTTTAGCTTATGCTGAGAGAGCCAGGGTTTTCAATCCTGGAAATTCAAAACATTTTCACTTATAAATGTTTGAGATTTACAGATGTTGTACCAGACTACGATCCCGATAGCCGAGTCTAAGGGGGATTCTGAAGACGAGCTCAACGCAAGGGGAAGCATGCATAGGAGCCAGGATACTTTTCCCAGAAGAGCTTGTAACCGAAAAGCCAGGTGTCGATCCCAAAGCACGGAAGCTTGACGAAAGGGGGAGCCTGAAGAGTTTACCGAAAGGGGGAGCTGAAGCTGAAAACAGATCCACGGGGATTCTGTTCGAGCTAAAGAAAGAGAAAGAAAAGAAGTTACGAGTCTGAATGTTTGAGATTGACTACGGCAATATCCAAGGGGGAGTCTGTTAGTGCAGTATGTCTATCGCCTCCGTCATCTCAAGACCGTAGCAGAAATAGATTAAGTTTAGTGCTTATAGTGTTATATTTTAGTAAAAGGCAAGGTGGCATTTGTGTAAATAATGAGATATCTCATTATGTCCCTTGGCCCATAAATAGAGAACTTAGGGTTCTCATTTAGAACTTTTGGAAGACTTTTGCCACTTTTGCTCATTTGCTACATTTGAGAGCTCTAGTTCTAGAGAGAGAAACTAGAGAGAGAAAGTGTCTAGGTGATTCACGGTTCCTGTAACGATTTCAGATCTTTGAATAGAATCACAGTTATATTACTGTTCGTGTGTTCGGTCTCACTCGTGCACGGATTCCGCACGTCGTACGATTCGGTTCGCAATCGTTCGGAGTCAAACCGGTCCTAACAGACTCAGCAAGTGATCCATCAGTGTGGTAACTCAAGACCACTAGTGGTTGCAAGTCGAAACACTGCCTGGTTTCGGCACTTGATTACGCGACTCGAGACCGGCTGTTGCGACTCGAGATCACCATCAACAACGGATGACACTCGAAACCCCTGTCCACGACCCCATCAACGGTTGCGACTCGAGACCACTTCTCAGTGGTTTCGACTCAAGACCGCTTATCAGTGGATCCAATTGTCAGTGGTTTCGAGTGGGCCTAATGGTCATTGGGCCACTATGTGTTTGGACTACCTGTTTGAATGGACTATGTGTTGACTGTACTGTTTGACTGTGCAATTATTAGAGCAGGCCCAATAACTCAAACTGAATGCATACTACGTGTTAGATACGTGTAGAATAAACGTTATTACTTGTACCCAACCTGACCTATACCGGTAACCATGCTAGGGCGTGGTAACCAGCGTGCGTGACCAAGTAAACTAATCTGCCGAGCAACCCAAGGTGAGTTCACAACTATTAAAGCATGCGTTCCCGGTGGTTTGGGAAACGGAAACTTAAACAACGCTATCCCCTCGTAAGGGATACAAACCTACTTTCTTCCCCTTAAATGGGACTCTTAGTTAATTACTGTTTATACGAAATGCAACGAGCAACACTAAACGAAACTCTATCACTCAAGTCCCTACCATTTAATACCGATTAGTCGCCGGGGTCAGGCGAACGGGTTATTAGTTAGTAGCGCTATTTAGGTCTAACCAGCCTCACACCGACCCTTGTTACTGGGAACGGGAGTGAACTAATGTACTCTGGCAAGCAAAGGGTTTCCTCAGTTTAGTTCTAGGTATCGCAAGCAAATGCTCAAATGATAATGAAACAAAACTTCTATCGGCACCAGAATAAAAAAGAATAGATGCAGGTCGATTGTTAACAAGAAACGTACCATTGACAACGAGGTTGTTAGCTCGAGCCTCGTTTGCATTCAGATTGAACGCTCGTCCACGAGCGGGGTTCATATTCGCATTGACATTTACGTTCGCTTTTGCATTCACCAATCTCGGAGAGTTGTTGTGGAAGTGACCAAACTCTCCACAATTGAAACATAAACCCGGTGGGAATCTCGCAGCATTCCATTGAACCTGTGCTGGAACCTGAGCAACCTGATTCTGACCCAGACGACAAATGTTGGCCAGATGCCCAAGTTTACCACACGTTGTGCATTGCTTGCAAGCTTGTTGTGCAACATGATGACCGTTGCAGCGAGCACAATGAGGTGCGGTACCAAGATACACTTTCTTCGCAGGCGGTTGAGCCGGTGGTATCTGAGGGTTCTGAGCTGTTACTGCAAAATTCTGAGCACCCTTTCGCTTTCTCGACTTCTTCGACGACTCACCTTTCTTATCCTTACCCTTATCCTTGCCTTTAACAGAATCGGTCGACTTTTTCTTATCACCCTTGCGGGTAAGTTTACCCTTCCTGACCTGAGACTCAGTCAGGGTAGCAGACAACTCGATCGTGTGACGAACAGTAGTTGGAATAATGCCAGTCACAATATCCTGTATGGAATCGGGTAAACCATCGATATACCTCTCTATCGCTTTCTCCAATGGGGTAACCATAGTAGGCACAAAAGACTGAGTTCCTCAAAACGATCCGTGTATGCACGGTGTTCTCCCCCATCTTGCTTTAGATCGTCAAACTCTCGTTCCAAAGCTCGAATTTAATGACGGGGACAAAACTCTTTCATCATGAGAGCTCGAAGCTCTTCCCATGTCTGTGCCAATGCCACTTCGGCACCCCTATCACGCATCACTCTGTTCCACCACGTAAGAGCATGCTTCTCAAACACACTTGATGCAAATTCAACCTTACGCTCATTCGGACACTGCACATGTCTGAATGTGCTCTCGACACTCTCGAACCACTACAGGAGCGCAGTTGCTCCTTGCGACCCAGAAAACTTTAGTGGCTTAGCAGAATTGAAACTCTTGAAATTACATGGAGCATTATTGTTGTTTTTATTATTGTTGTTATATAACTCATGGATCTGGGTCACAACGCCTGGAAGCACAGCAGCCATTTGCTGAGAGACAAGGGCTGCGACTTCTTCAGCAGTAAAAGATTGTGCATCACGTCGAGGAGGCATTGTCTAAAAGAAAATATGAGAAACGAGTGAGGTCGACAATTAGGAAAAACAAAATAGGTATTGAAAATATCGACAAAATACAAGGAAGGCGATCATTTATTCGTTACCTCGAACAAACAAACGACACGCAGTGACAAATTAAAGTAAATGGGTCAAAATAATGTATCGCGAAGACATGCTCGCCTATAAGTGAACACTCACCCCAAGAGTTCCCAGGTAAGAGTGACTGGTCTGATTATGTGGATTTGTACGAACACTCTAGCCTTAGACAGAAAACTCAGGGTACAGGCATTCACTCTTCTAGTTTGCACGTGTTCACATTATTTAGACCCAAACTTTGACGAGATTTTGGAAACTCAAAAGGCACCAAGCCAAATATGAGTCAAACTGAAAGGGTTCAAAACTTAGTAATCAATCATCCTAGAACGGATGACTAATTTTCGAACCAGATTCGAAATTTGTGTTCTCGTTGTGGTTATCACCTAAGGGTAGGTGACGGTTTTGTTTTTAAAAATCTAAACGCAGAAAACTTGCGTTGGGGTCCTAGAAAGTTATAGTCTAGGTCAAAGCATTACTAATAACCTAATTCCATATAACCATTGGCTCTGATACCAACTCTTCTGTGACACCCCGACCACGTTAAAACAACAAACCGTGGCGGAAACATCGGGGAGTGTCGTGGCAGAATTATTGTTTCACAACCATGGATACATAAAGTTTCGTTTTATTAGAATATTTACATTAACATTGTTTTAAAACCAAAACCAACAAGTTACATATCGACTAATATTGTTATTATGTCACTAAGGCCTCGTCCAGATCCCATGTGACTCATGCATCCTAGCAATCAACATCAAGCAACATCACCTGAAACATATGTAAAAACAAAGTCAGCAAAGAAATGCTGGCGAGTACATAGGTTTTATGAGAGTATCGGACTCATGGCTCGTTTACATGCTGCAATACTTTATTAGACTACAAGAGTCAAAAATACACACCTTGTTTTGAAAAGTGTATTGCAACATAATTAACCAACTCAAATCAAGTTGGTTATAACTTATAAAATCTCATAGCCATGATTCTTAACCCCAAAACATTTGTTTTAGTAAACGAACTCGTAAAACATTTCGTAAAAACTCGTTAATAAAACTCGTATGGTTTATGACTTCTTAAAAACATCGTTATGTGACATCGTTTCAAAATCGTTTCCCCAGTGAACTAAATAATGACACAAAATGTATGTCATTCGTTATGTAACTACAACCATGCTTTTATCATGCTACACCCGTCCCATTATCTAACCACAACCCAAAACAAATCGTTTAATCAAATAGTTTATCTTGTTTAAGTCGTTTCAAATCGTTTAATTCGCCCCAAAATCGTTTAACTCGTTTTAGTTGTGAAAACTACTTTTTGTCATCTCGCTAATAACATTCAAACCTTCGTGACTCGACTATCTCGCTTCTCGTATTAACAAACCACCAAAGGGTAAGTTAACAATCAGATTCAGTCATTACCCACCTAACCCACACATAACCATGGGTGCAGTACGATAACAGGATTTTTCAGATCCTATGGTACCATAACCTAATACTGTCGGCTTGATCAATGCTAATGAATGTCATTCGTTATGTAACTACAACCAACGAGTTTGTTCACTTTATCGAAATCGTTATTAATTTAGTATAAACCATTTTAATCGCTTTTGAAACCATCGTTTAAACCTTGAAAATCGTTTAACATATGAATCACCCCAAAACAATTGAAAACAGTAAAATAGGGGAACTATGTACTCACATGAAGTGCAAAGTATCCTCAATCAATAGAACTTCAACAAACTCAAGTAAACCAGAGAAATCAAGCAGCACCTAGTAATCGAATCACTAGTAAATAAATTGACACCTCAATCGGAAGATCGGATAGAATGAGGTCTTGTAAACCAAATGAGTGTTGGAACTCATGTGATATGGTTTAACAAAGTCAACATTCTAGATCGGAACCTAACCTAAGTGCTTTCGACCCATTGCGACCCATTAAAGTAGCTTATGCTACTTTAACGAGTTGTTCACGCAAATGCGCGTTCGAGACGTCTAACTAGTCCTATGACAAGTATTATATGCCTAAACATGTTGCATAATCAATTAAGTGACAAAAGTTTATGTTACATATGCTTAATTACCAATTATGCATAAAAAGGGTATTTTGGTCATTTACCTAAGGCATATAAACTACTTATCATACAACTAATTAAACCTAAGTGACCATAAGGTATAACCTCGGAAGGTTATTCCCTATGCAACTATGGTTACTAAACATGTTTGGTCGGATCCTAATGATCGACCAAACGGGCCGAGTTCGAAAGTATAAGCGGGTGTTTAGTCCGCTTGACTTACGACTCTACACAAGCACTAAACTAAAAGTGACGAGCTAAACATGTTAAGACATGTTTAGTTAAGTTAGAAAACAGGTTTTGGTATCAAAACAAACGGTTTTGATACCCATGAGTAGTTTGGTTACAAAATACGCACAAATACGCATTTTGGCCGAAACTTCGACTCGTCACTACGCCTAGTCAACGTGGTAATCAGTAGGTATAGTCACAAGGGACTATAACCATCGTGATTACGCTCACGTTGCAAAGTTCAAATGAACTTTGTGTTGACCATTGACTGGTCAAAGCTGAAAGTCAAACATCGTTTGACTTTCATGCTTGAAATTCAAGAACAAGCAAGAAGAGGACTTACAAAGGGTCCAAGAAGGTGTTTTGATTCCAAATATTCTCAGGTATGAAGTGATAAACACCTCAACTTAGAGAAATTTCAGAATCAAGTGTGAAGAACCCAAATGAGGAAGCTTGCTATTTATAGGAAGTTGAGATCAATAGGATCATTCCATGTGTTTAGAGGGTGTAATCTTGGCCATACATGTGGGTACATGGTATTAGAATACAATGGGGGTCGAAAACCAGCTCCAGGTATTGTAAAAGTTACAAAAAAGACCCCCCAAGTTCAACCCCGTTGCTGAAAATGCTGAAAATCAAATTTCTATCCAGATCAGGCCTTGGCGTCGTGCCACGGCAGAGACATATGGTGGTGGCGCAGCGCCACCAGGTGCCAGTTCCATAAATTTTGCCAAAATGGCAGAAATGGTCCCTGCACATGTTTAAGGCCTTTTTTGATGCGTTTAAACCCCGTTAACCCCATTTCAAGGCTCTAAAATGATGTTAAAGTATAGGGAACTCAAAACATGCTCAAAAATATCTCGGATGTCGGTTCGTTTGGTCGTACGGTTGCGTTATTCGGTTAATTACGACGGAAGTCGTAACGAACGCAAAAACGATCCAAATAACGCGACGAATGAAATTTTATCAAGCCAATCACTAAAATAAAATATTTTAATGATTACATAAATTTTTGGATGTCCGGATATATTCAGAACGTAAGATATGCGCGAAAATGCAAACTTGTGCACTTTTTGACGCTTTTAGTCCCTATTGATCAATAAAGTTTATTTTAGCATACCGAACCCCTCAAAGCCTATTTCTAAGCTATGTAAAGGATATTTAGGGTATGTTTAACTTATGATCAAGTTCTGGAATGTTCGTTACTATACAAATCGATATAGTTTTATAGTTTGACACAATTAGTCCCTGTGATTGAACAAACTTGATTTCAACACACCAGACCATCCAAAACTTATTTCTAAGTTATGTGGAGGTTATTTAATGTATGTTAAGCCTATGTCACTATTCCGGAGTGTTTTTCGTATTAAACTGACTACGTTTACGCACCAGTTTGCGTATAACCTTCCAGAAAGCGATTTAAAGCTTGAAATCGGAATCGAATCAAATCGTAAAATCATCAAACACAAATACACACATAATAACACCAAAACACATATAATAACACCAAATCACATTGTTTTATTGATAATTGACATTGTTTTACATTATACGACGATTACAGAACACAGTTGTCACACATACATAGGGTTGTACATTATGCATGTGTGATTTGTACATCCCGAGTGTACGGTCTTCCGGTGTGCGACCACACATCATTTAGTTGTACGACATGCATCAATAATTGTACCAGAAGGAGTGTGTGTGGCTTCCAATGAATCAAACAGTAACCTATTGACGTCATCTAGGATCCAAACGATTAAAACATAGATTCTTGCACAAAATTCTTATGAACCCTACTATCATAAATCGTTCAAATAACCTATGATAATTTATCATCAAACATTCATCAAAACAAATCCAAATCTCCTATCTTAGCAGAATCTTATTTTTAGCAAATCGTGATTAACCATTTCCTGAACAACATCCCACTAGATCTAGCATTAAAATCCATCTACCAAAACAATCGACTCATTCACAAACCAGATCGTCATTTAATAAAACTCATTCATTTAAATCTAGTCATTCAAACAAGTGGTGAACATGAAATCATCTTCAAACACATCATTCTACACAATCTTGTTGTATCTTACATTCATGCCGAAATCTATTATGTTTAACATATAATGAACGTTTCAAGATCATGCTAACATAAGAACACTATCAAAGCACATATCTCAAATATCTTTTAACACCCTAGGTTTTAGAACACAGCTTTCATTCATTTCATTTAGTGACATACCACTGATGAACCACATATATTTCATGAATCAAAACAACATTTCCTAAAGATTCATCAACGTCACGTTTTAATAAGAAGCATAAAGGTTCATACTAACCCGGAATGTGAAGTAGGAGAGTGTGCGAGTTAAGAGGGAAAAGAAGAGATCTTTGGAAGCTTTAGGAAGAAAATCAAAAGTTGCTGATGATGCTTGAATCTTCAAAATGATAAAAGGAATGCTTGTTGAATCAAGAGAGAATGTTTGCTGATTTGTGGGAGGAGTTTCCCAAAAAGGTAGTCGTCAAGGAATGTTATGGGGGAAAGTGTTAGGGTTTTGGCATATATGAGTTTATATACTCAGCCAAGATGCCGCACACTCCGCAAATGGGATCCAGCTGTCGATATGCCGCACACATATGCACTATATATGTGTGTGGTCTTAATTATTCCTGTGATGTGTGACCTGATGTGCAGTGGTCCACATGGGTGGGGGTGTGAGGTCAAGTTAAATCTGGGCTCAGCAATTTAGAGGTCCACACATGGGAGTGTTCGGCTTGGATGGAGGTGTGCGGCTGCACACCATGAGTTATAAAGTGTGCGGCCATAATATAATAATATTAATAATAATAACTTTCAGCATTCAACACATATTTATAAATAGTTAAAATATATTTAATACGTTAATCAGTTCCACTAAATTACAACGTAAGGTGAAATGTAAAAAGAACGATACAAGGTGAAATGTACGAGTTATCACATAGAGAACCACCGTTTCCGCCACACCATCATCTTGACGCTGTCATTCACATTATTACACAGATTCAGTCGGAATTCCAAGTACATTTCTCACTTTAATTTATGCTGAGAGTTTTGGCCTTGTGGTTTTAGGATAATTTAACTTATGTAGTTTTTTTTGTTGATTTAGTTGTTACCATTTTAGGTTTAAATTGTGTTTAATTTAGCATCTGAATTTTGGGGGAATTGTTAATCGGTTATGTCAGAGTTGAGTTTTGGTTGTTGGGAATTTATTGATTGAGGTCTTATTTGAATCGAGATTTATTTTTGATTTAGATTGGTTGAAATTGTCAAGTTATTGCCGTATAGTTGTTACCATTTTAGGTCCGCCCCTATCCCCTTACCCCCTTTAGTTCCGCCGTTGGACCAATCAATTACTTTTTTTTCTCATTTCCTTTCAGGAAACTACAAATATTGTAGAGAAGGATATCCTCGATCATAGTACACAATGACGCTGAACCCCTCCAGAGAAGAGTTATAAGGAAATGGCCACCTTAGCGAAGACGGGAGCTATGCTTTCTCTTTGTAAACTAGGGTCAGGATATACTAGAAAGTTTATTTGAGTAGAAAGGCTAGAAAGTAATCTTGACCATCTATTAACTAATCAAGGGTTAAAATTAAATGAGTGACATTGAACAAAAAGAAGAAAGTGCGTGGGTTAATTTGAGGGTATTCTAGTCCATTCAAATCAATAGTTTCTTTCTCCCTCAACTCCTCCCCACTTTTAAAACATTAATAACTTTTTTCATATGACATTATTTTTTTTATAAAAATTGCACTATAAAAACAAGCGTTTTTTTATCTTTAAAACGAGCACACTATTGCTATACTTTAAAAAAAAAGTTTTCGATAACCCAGATGCCTTAAAGACAATGGACAAAAAACACAAAAAAATGATTTTTTTTTTCTAAAACGCAATAGACTAAAAACACAAAAGAAAGCGCTCTTTCTAAAATGCAATGGACAAAAAACACAAAAGAATGATTCTTTTTCTAAGACGCAATGGACGAAAAACACAAGAAAGTGTTTCTTCTAAAACGCAATCGACTAAAAACACAAAAGAAAGTGACTTTTTTTAGAACTCAATATACTAAAAACACATAAAAATGTGTTTTTACCTGAAACGCAATGGACTGAAAACACTTCAAAATGTATTTTTCTAAAACGCAATAGACCAAAGAACACATAAAAATGTGTTTTTTCCTAAAACGCAATAGACAAATAACAAAAAAGAAAGTGTTTTTTTTTTCTAAAACGCAATACACTAAAAACACATAAAAATGTGTTTTACCTAAAACGCAATGAACTAAAAGCACTTCAAATTATGTTTTTCCTAAAACGCATTGTACTAAAAAACACATAAAAATGTGTTTTTCGTAAAACGCAATAGACAAAAACAAAAAAGAAAGTTTTTTTTCTAAAACGCAACGGACTAAAAACACAATAAAATGTGTTGTTTCTAAAACACAATGGACTAAAAATACAAAAAAAAGTGTTTTTTCATTCCTTCAAAAAAGTTGAAAAACACGTTGATTGGGTGTTTGAATAATTGATTGGTGATGAAAATCGCACAATAATTTAGTGATTATTGAGATAGAAAGTGAAGAAAATGTTGAAGATTGTGAGTTTTGAAAATGGTGGGTTTTGAAGTTACAGAGAGAGAATAAGGGAGAAGATTAGATAAAATTGACTAAAATACCCTTTCGCTTTATTTTTAAATTTTATCACATGTAATAACTCTATTACTTTCTATCATTCCTATCTAAAATAAACTTACTATTTAATACTATCCCTTATAAAGTATCATGTAAACTTTGCTCAACTTTAATTATTACAACGGTTATGGGTTGATCCACAAAAAGACTGTGGCCTAGCCCACTAAAAACACCAACAAACCCACATCTTTAGACATTTGCATCACCCCAAGCGGAAGAGGTAACTGTACGTTCAAATTGATGCTACCGGGATACCGATATGAGTCATTTTTTTTCCGAACGGCTGATTTTATTAAAACAACTAGCAAGGCGCTAGAACTATAGAGACCTGGGGGAAAGAGATGGTTAGGTACCTGGGGGATCATCAATTCGGGGTTGGGACACCAGATGGGGCTGAAGCTATCCTCCATAGCGCGAACAGGTTCCTTAACGCCTTTCACGATGATGGGGCCTTCGCCATGCTTACCGTTGACTTCTCTAATGCTTTCAACCTAGTGGATCGCACAGCTCTTTTGCGGGAGGTTGGGATTCGATGCTCATCTATATTTCAGTGGATACATTTTCTTTATGGGGAAACCGCTAGGCTTTATGTGGGTAATGACTGTATTGGGTCGTCCACGGGGGTCCAGTAGGGGGATCCTTTGGGGCCTCTTTTGTTCGCCCTTGTCTTGAACCCCCTCACACATCGTATACGAGACAGTTGCACCCTCCCCTTCCACGCGTGGTATTTGGATGATGGTACTATTATGGGAAAAACATCTGAGGTAGCAAAGGCTCTGGCTATCATTCAATCTGAGGGGCCACCTTTGGGGCTCCGGCTTAATATATAAAAAACAGAGGTATATTGGCCATCTTACAATGGAGAGATATTGGAGGCTAGTTTATTCCTGGAGGAGATTGGAAGACCAACGGGGGGCGTGAGACTCCTTGGGGGAGCTGTGATCCGGGACCCCAGTTTCATTAGTGTCACACCCTGAAATTATCAGAGCTGGCGTGACTGGATTGGTATCTTCATTGCACAGCGGAAGCAAATAATCTAAGTCTTCTAGAAATTGAACGCCCATTAAGTACTCGACTCCACATGGTTCTCCTATTCCAACCGTTCCATTGTTTGAAAAGTAACCTGAGAAAGAACATGCGAGAAAAATCAACATAAAGTTGAGCGAGTTCATAGTTTGTTTGTAAAAGATTTGAAATAAATCTTTTGAGTTGTGAAAGATTTGAAATAAATCTTTGGAATAACCGGTTTTTGAAATAGTATTGAGAAAACGAATCAAAAGTCATTTTCTTGCCAAGTTATATGGAAACGTTGTGTTTGTAACACGTTATGTTCATAAAAACCATGTATTTGTAATGTTCGTAAAACCGTCAATGCCCACCCTGACTTTGACTCCATACACGCACAATCCCGTGCTTTGAATTTTTTTATAAAACATGGTATTTAATTTGTATGAACAAGTGGTTTCGTAAGAATATATGTCCCTGGTATGTAGCAAATAAGGAAAAAGAGATCACCAATGGTTTGCAAGGCCATTGATATGTGTGAAGTGCAAGTAGGAAGACTCAAACCTAGCGGATTTTGCGTTGGGCACAAAGTCACCCCGAGGTCCGTACTGTTGGGCCAAGGGTTGGGCTCGCTACACCCAGATAGATCTACCGCTTACGTCCCTCGGTCCTACAATGAGGATTAATGGCCTCCAGTTCCCGCCTACCCACTCACATGATCTAAGTAGTAAACCCTCCTTACGCTAATCATACCATGTATATAAAAAAAATCCCTGGTCTCCCCGACCCAATCCCTGGTCACCCTGACCAAATCCCTGGTCACCCTGACCGAAATTCATTCACATTTCAAAAATAAGCATTTGCATCATACTTGGTACTCGTTCTCACCAAGAGTGCTTCTTGTATTTACCCGTAGTTTAGAAAACTAGAATTCGTGGGTATGCATATTTCGAAAGATACGTTTGTTTGAAAACCGGTATGTTTAGTATAAACAATTCGTAAATCATTTGTGTTACTCGAAATCCCTTCGTAATATGATTTAGAAATACGAGTTTTGCGTTTGTTCAAAACTTTGTATGTTTTTGCAAAACGTGCATGTCTTTCCACCCCGAAAACATTTACAAAAATGTAAAACCGTAAAAAAAAAAGTGGGGTTATGAACTCACCTGAATTTCCATGTGCAAAGCTAGCTAATTACGACTCCGTGATGTCGTTTCCAAAATGAGACTCGCTAGCGTGCATTCTACAATATTCCTAACACGGAATATCTAATAAGTTTCTAATATAAACGTAGCTAAACTACGTGTCTGAGCTCTACCGAATCGTTAACCGAACGATTCAACGGTAAATTGATAACTTAATAGTAACGATTAAGTTATACTCGTTAGGTTTCGCCTAATGTCGGTAATAGTTTAATAAGTCTTGTAAAGACTTAGTTCTCGAGAGGTTTAAATATATGAATATTTATATAAAAGTATATAAATATATTGTTATAATCGCGTTAGTTGTCTCGAGAAATCGTACGTGTATGTACAAAAGTTTGTATGAAAATAACGTATAACCAATTCGTATCATATATACGTCTCGTATGATATTTATCAAAGTGTATGTCTATGCCATTTAGGCGTTTGACGTAAATATAAAAAGTCATATGAAAGAATCGTCGGATTGTCGTGTTTGAAAATAAATATATAAGTATATTTATTTTTATAAACGAATGTGTGTTCGGCGTTTGAAACAATATAAATAATTATATTGACTCTATAAAGGAGTTGTCGAAATTCCGAAGTTTATAATAAATATAATAATTATATTTATTTGTTGTAAATAGATTTCCGACTCGTTTTATTTTACGGATTTTCTCGAAAAATGGGCAGAGTTTCCTCTGTTTTTGGACGCCCCCGACAACACATGTTGTCGTTATTTTTCAAAAACCAATCAACAATTATTCAATTATCAATATTTAATGTTATAAGCACGGCAAAGTGTAATTTAAATACTAATCCGAATCGGTTCGAGCTCGTTAACACTAAAAATAACAAAATAAACGTGACGTTAATTTTTACCAAATCTCCCGCGTCGAACCGTGGACTGCCTAACCGAGTTGACCGAGTCAGCTCACTGTTGACCTGAGTTGACTGAGTTGACTCGGTTTGACCGAGTCAACCCGAACGGAGTCTAACCCAAAGCCGTTTAATCCGAACCGAGCTGTTGACCGTCTTTGACCGAAACCCGCACTGCTGAATCTGAACCCGAACCGAACCCAAATCTGAATCGAAGCAAACCCCACCAAAACACCCGACAAAACCCGCTGAGTAGCTCGGACCGAAGAGAAACGTGACCCGAAATCTGAACCGAGCCTGAAGTCTGTCCGCTGACCTTGCCGTGACCGAGACTTGAACCAAACCCGAGGTCTGAACATAATCATCATCTTCAACTTAACATCACCTTCATCATCGTTCTAAAATAAGAAGTAAAGAAATAATGAAGACAATGGGGTGGTCTATACCGGAAACATGTTGGACCGAGTCCCGAACCTTCTGAGTTTACTCGGCTTGACCGAGTCAACTGAACCGTACCATAATCTGACCCGAACTGACTCGACCACCGCTGGTCCGAAGCTCGAGACTCGACCCGTTGACCGTCTTTAACCCGAATCTGAACTGTTGATTGTCTGACTTAGACCCGAACCGGGTGAACTCGGTTTAACTGAGTCGAACCAAAAACCTGAACTGAGTGAAGCCCGATCCCGAACCAAACATGAACCGCACGAAATCTCATGCCGCTCCTTGACACCTTGACCTGCCGGAAATCCATCATCACCGCCGGATAAAGACAAGGCCCACCGAAAATATGGTGATACCTGTCGGATAATCACGCCGACCACCGTACAAATGAACCGACCGGACCTGATATCGACCACCGGACAAATTAACTGACCGGCGGTCCGAGTCTCCGACCGCCGGTTATTTCTCCCTCGTCTCTCGATCTCTCTTTCCCGTCTCTTTCTCTGCTTGTTCTTCGACGTCGCACCACCACCGGATGATGGTGGTGGTGATTGCTTTTAGATCGTAAACAGGGGGGTACCGGTTGGAGATGAGCAGAGGAGGGGGTACCGGTTGGAGAACAGTGGGTGAAGGGAGGTGGGTGGCTGGAGAAAGGGCCGCCGGAGCGCCGCCGTGGCTCCGCCGTGGCCGGTCACCGATGAGAGAGAGAATGAACTGGGTGTGTGTGTTGTTCGGTTTGTGCGTGTGAGTGTTTGTTTGTCTGTGATTTATTTAGAGAAGAAGACAAAGGGTTTGTGTCTGCACAATTAAAAGGGCATGGCCCCCTATTTATAAACTTGAATTTGGGTTTTGTCTAGTGGGTCATGCAGTTATTTCCCAACAACTTATTAACCACAAGTTGTTATGTCCCAAATCTTTGAGACCAAGATCTTTAGAGATTTTAATAGGATTTTGGCAAGATTTGCAAGGATTCTATACAGATTTTGCAATATTTTGTAGAAATCTCTTAAAATCTAATATATTATGTATAGGTTTAGGCTTGTGGGTTTTGGGCTTGGGCCCAGGGCCCACAAGCCCATCTCATGTGTAAGTGTCTCGTAACTCCTACGAGACCCGATATCGCGACCCAAACTTCATGAGCATAAAATATTCGTGTAACCTCCATATTTGTTGGCGTCGTCAGTATTTCGTACGGTATCAGTCCGTTGTCGTTTGATGTTTCGCAGATTCCATGCGAATCCTCATTCGCGTACAGTATAGCTGAACAAACGTTTCTGGGCACTCCAAGGGCCTGGTTAAGTTAATTAGCGTCGTAAACACTATTTATTATCGTGTTAATCGCCTGTTAATCACGTAATTAAGGGCGTAAATTACGGGTTGTCACAATTAGTGCTTTGGCTGCGCGGCGAGCTTCCCGGGCAGTGGACCTTATGAGTAGCCTTTCGCAACTCCGAGACCCGCAAAGTGAGCTTCTCCTGCTGCGCTCTTGCATGGGTGTCGCCAAGCTCCTTTTTGGTCTTGCATGCGCTCTTGGCGGTATCCTTATTCGATAAAGGGCTACGGGGGGCTATAGAGGACATTGTGGTGTGTGGGGGTCCGTTTTTTGGGGATTTTCAGTGGCGGGTTGCTTCTCTGCCCTGTAGGATGGGGGGTTGGGGCTTCTATCGGCCATGGATGTCTCCATTTACGGTTTTGTTGCCTCGCGAGCTCAATCGTGGGGGCTGCAAGATCACATCTTGCGCGAGAGTGGGGTTGTTGGAATGGATGGGGATTATGACATGGCTCTGGGGGAGTTGCATAAACATCTCCCGGATTTGGATATTGGCGGTTTCGCTAACAGGGACACCGCCCCACCGAAGACCCAGAAGACTTTGGAGAGTTAATAGAGACAGATTACCAAAAGCAGGGCCGGTTATCCCCATGTGCAGGATGGGCTTGAGAACAAGGCCCAAATCATAAAAGGGCCCAAAATTTTTTAAATTTTCTTTATATATATAGCCCAATCTTATAAGCGTACAGGCCCCTGCCCCAAATCATTAAATCTTATAACCGTATAGGCCCCTGCCCCAAATCATTAAATCTTATAACCGTACAGGCCCCAAAGTTTGTAAAGAAACCAAACGTCGGCAGGGATTTCTGATCGAACAGACGAACACAAGTACAGAAAGTCGCGGCAGGGATTCATCATCATCGCGATTCGCAGATAATAATCATCATCATCATCATCCGCAGATTCGCAGCAGGAGCCAGGATGTATTTGTTTCATTGTTTGTTGATTTTTGTTTGTTATTGAAACGTGGAAAGTCCTATTGTCGGTTTCATGTATGCTCGCTTTTGAATGCTAATTTTTTTTTTTTGTAATTTGCATGTATATATTAGAATTTGGATTATGATAATGATATATATAGGCATATAGCTGTAAATGAATTGAATGAATATGAGTGAGGTTTGTTCAATTTTGTTTGTAGTAATAGTGTATTCATATTTTTTATTTAGATTTACTGATTTAGAATGGTAACAAACAAAAAGGAAAAAAAAAACATATGAGTGAGGTTTGTTCAGTTCTGTTTGTAGTACAAGTGTATTAATATCTTTTATTTAGAATGGTAAACAAACAAAAAGGAAAAAAAACCATAAATACAGAAACTATTTGAAACGTAGCGTGTTAAAATAACTAGGTTAGACTGTTATGATGTGAAATGTATTAGACTTCGTGTGAATTGTGATTTAATGGATGTTTTTCGTTAATATGTAGAAATTATGCCTCCCGTTTCTAAATACAAACACCTATCCGGCCATAAAAAAACGTAAGAGGAAGAAGCTAGAGGAAGAGAAAAGAAAGGCGGACGATGTAAAACAAAATCGAATACACAAGTTTTTTTTTCAAAAGAAACTCAAAGTTCTAGTTCTAACTTGGGTGATGATAATGTGGGTGAAGACAATGTGAAAGGAGATGAAGTTGTTGAAGACCTATTTACGTTCTACAATGTCACAAGAAAGGCTAAACGGGTTGGCGACAATATCTATTGAAAGTGAAATATTAGATACTATGGATTACAAGGAGTTGATCGAGAGCTTTGCTTCAAAAAACGTAAGGAGAACCACACTGTTTGCTTAGCAAGTACGTTCGATACTTTGATCATTTTTGCTACACAATTTTTGTTAATTTGTTTTATCTATTTCATAACAATTATGGTAGTATTATGAATTTTTAGTATTTATATATATATGATTGAATGATTGATGAGTTTATGTTATATGAAGATTTGCGAATAGGGCCTAAATTTTTTTATCTCGAACAGGGCCAATTTTTTTTTTTTGTGATTTTCGGAGCCGGCCCTGACCAAAAGTTAAAATTACACAAATTCGACCACTCGACTACATACATCTTCGCTCTATTTTTTACCCATAGGAAGCTTGTTGATTGTACATCTGTCCATAGCCTCGAGATATCGACTCTTCTGTTTGAGAACACCACCTCGTTGCGATATGGGTCAGTTATGCATGGGGTTTTATCATTATGATTATGAATTTACATGGTTTGCTATCTGCTGCATCTTTTTGTTATTGACGACGAGGATCCCCGCTTGGGCTCCTCGTCCGGGCCCATCGCCCTAGATTGGTGGCTGGGCTTGAGCCCACTTGTGCCTTTCTCGGTATGTTTAGTTGGTTTGAGTGGGCCATGTCCTGATAAGCCCACTCTTAGATCGGCCCATTAGGGCTATGGCCCAAATGTCTCACTATATAAAGAAGACTCCCTTCTCCAAGAAGGGACAGATTACACTTTCCCCACAAAATAAGAAGGTTACTTCTCTTCCTTCTCTCATACTTATGCTCCCTCTCCCTAGATTATATATCACTTGCACTTACAACATCTTTACCACACAAGATACTGACTTGAGCGTCGGAGTGCCCTCGGGGTGAACCCCCTCGGGCCCTCTAACTAGCTTTTCATGTGGCTGCAGTTCAAGACCGACACCCCACAAGAGGAATCGTCACCGTGACAACGAGAGGACGAACCTGAACCGGAGACCACCGAATCTAAGGTTAGTACCGCCAAACCCTTCGAACGACTTCAGGGATTTGGGGATTCGACATTGGCGCCATCCGTGGGACCGAGTACAAGCATGTCTCGGTCTCTTCATATGAACGGTCGGATCTGTGATTCTCGTGTGCTCAACATGCTTCCCAGATCTTCATCCATCTCCAGTAAACAGGTTCTGCATCTCATAACATGCTTAATACAAATGACCTTTGAATATCTAGAAAGTTGCTTGCATCATCAGGTCTTGAAAAACTTTGTTTTCATATCCAAAAGTGATATCTGTGGTTCATGTAACCATGAATATACCCTTGAAAGCTAAGTGTGGGTTAAACGGAAGTTTTACAAAACGAATGATGGGTCACTGTGAAAAAGCCCACCAAAGGCAAAAACAAGGCCTTTTCATTAAACTATTTTATAATAAAAAAAATCAAGGTACAAGTGCATGTGCCGATGCTTACAGTACAACTTTGCAAGTTTTTTCTCAACACAAAGATACACTTCTAGTGAAAGATTATAGTAAGGAAGTGGAAATGTGTCACACCCTGGCTTTGCGGAAGCGTGGTTAATGTTGGTGTGACTTCTTAATACCATAGCAGTGTTGTGACAAAATATACTTATCACGTTAATCTTTGTGAAAATCCCACCTCCGAATATTTAGTAATTAAAGTTCTGGCGAAATTTATGTTTCGAAAATATGTCGAAAATAGTTCTAACACTTGTAGTGTAAATAAGTCTAAGTGTTAGGTTTTTAGGAAATTTCGCCAGAGTTTCCTCTGTAACTGGAGGTGGCCACGCTTTCAAGCGTATCATTTTCTTTTAACAAATCAATTCAACAATCTTCTTTATTCAATCAAACAATTTCCGACACAACAAACTAGTCGACAAGTATGTAAATTTGCATAATCGCATGAACTTGTAGTTTTTCCGAATCTATAGTGTAAACACCCTTTATATATGTAGATCTTTATATAAAGTAACTTTAATCTTGTAGAAACCCCGTGTTTAGAGAAATCCGTCTTTACAACTTCTAGTCATTTTTCCCAAAAATAGTTATTTGTCGGATCTTTCCATTTCACAAGTGTCTACACACTTGTGGTTTATAAAATCATATTTATTAGTGTAAGATCCATCTTTAGAAAAAAACATGATTTCTTTAAAGTGTGGTCTTTCAAAAATACCACTTGCGGATACGTAGATCCGCTAGTTTTAAACACCATTTTACCGGTTAAATCACTTTTACACAAGTAAAATATTTCTACACAAGTTCATGTATCTTGTGTGGTAGAGTTTCGCCTTTTAACCCTTGTGGTTACCAAAAACGAGCTTATGTGAAGATCCATGATCTTACAAAGTCGGGTTAAACGGAGATCCGAGCTACCACATCATAGATCGGGTCTAGATAAACACAAATCCCAATTACTACAACTTTTACACAAGTTGTAAGCTATTAACCACCACTTTTATAGTTTTTAGTAGACTTTAAAGTTTCAAAATGTATGTTATCGATATTTAACCGTCAATATTCCTTTTAACCACCTTAGATGAGTGTAAAAACAAGTTTTAAACATTATACCTCTAGCTCAAGGCTAGGGAAGATCTTTGATGAAAAACGCGTGGATAAAAGCAAGATAACGAGGTCCTTCGCGTTCCGTTTGCTCCAAGACTCCTAACACGTGACCCTTGATGTTTGTATGATGTTGGAGTGTGAAGAACAAAATCGAAAAATGGTGGGATGGTCAAGGGGGTGTTCGGCCGAAGTTGTAGAGAGGAGAGGGAGAGGTGTATGGGTGGTGAAATATGAAATGAATGATCATATGTGCAAAGTCATGAACTTATAGAAAATTTTCAAGTGCATTGTCCAATGGAAATTATGTCTTCTAGATTCTAAACACCCTAATATATAATAATCCACTTTGTACCATCATGTCCCCCATACATGGGGACGGTCATAAGGTGGGGGGTGGGGCTAGTTCGATCCAAACTAGGTTAGTTAGGGTGGTGGTGGTGTTAAGTGGGTTAGTTTAGTGTTTAACCTCGTTAGTAATATATAGCGGGTTATGACGGGTGTTAGGGTAATCAGGGACCCTAACTGGCTCAGAAAAATATAAATAGTGAAAATAGTAATATTTTCATGTTCCGGGTAAAGTCCGGGTGTCCGGTTGGATAGTAATCCGTTAAAGCATTACAAAAGGTTTTAAAGTGTCGTTATTGTTGTTTTTAGTGACACATTTTGTTTCCAACACTTTAGAAAGTGTCTAGTGTTATTTTCTCATGTTCTGGCACTTTATTAGTCAGCTAGAAGCTGGTTTAATTATTAAAGTGCTGTGTTTGGTACTTAAAGTACGTTTTAGGCACATCCGAATCAGTGTATCTTATTCCTAGAGACGCGGTACCACAAACCTTATATCCTACACTCACTACCAGTGTAGCCAAAATATATGAGGCTCTTAACAGGCCTTAGAGGCAGTGTCTGCCTGATGCTGGTTATATCAGCATGTTCACTGTGTATCCGTTTAGTGCTACTGTGCTTTTTGTGCATCATGTTTGTCACTAAGGTGCCGTATGTAAATAATGTAGTGACAGCATATAAAGTATGATGCAAGTAAGTGCATGTATCAGTATGCAGGTAGCAGTTTATCAGCTAGTTTCAAACAAGCACAGTAATTAAGCAGTAATTAATCATTAATTAAGTTGTACGGATACCTGGTTTAGAGCGGGTTGTCACATTCTCCCCCCGTTAAATAAATTTCGTCCCGAAATTTAAGTTCTGCTTGTAGATGCAAAGTTCTTAGGAAATAAGTGGGGGTATTTCTCTTTCATCCGGTCCTCACGTTCCCATGTGAATTCAGGACCATGTCTGGCATTCCAACGAACCTTGACGAGTTTGACACTGCTCCGGCGGGTCTTGTTAACTTTCCAATCCGTGACCTCAACAGGTTCTTCAACAAAGTGGAGCGTGTCGTCAATATGAATCTCGTCGATAGGAATGGCAACGTCAATTTGAGTTGGACTTTTCTTTAAATTGGATACATGAAATGTATCGTGAACACCATTTAGTTCAGCGGGTAGGTCCAACTTGTATGCTACCGTCCCAATTCTTTCTAGAATTCTAAAGGGACCGATGTAGCGTGGATTTAACTTTCCACGCTTTCCAAAGCGCGCCACCCCTTTCCAGGGTGATACCTTCAGTAAAACCAGTTCTCCAACTTGAAAATCCACATGTTTTCGGTTTGGATCCGCATAGGCCTTTTGTCTGTGGCGAGCTGCTTCGATGCGTTTAAGAATTTGCGCGATCTTGTCTGTCGTCTCTTGGACGATCTCGGGACCAGCAAGCTGCCTATCACCCGCGTCAGACCAACATAGTGGTGATCGGCACTTGCGTCCGTATAGGGCCTCAAATGGCGCGACACCAATACTGGTGTGGTAGCTGTTGTTGTATGAAAATTCGACCAAAGGTAAGTGTTTTATCCCAGCTACCTCCCGAATCCATAACACATGCCCTCAGCATGTCTTCCAAGGTTTGTATCGTTCGCTCGCTCTGGCCGTCTGTTTGCGGATGGAACGCAGTGCTCAGATTCAATTGTGAGCCAAAAGATTCTTGGAAGGATTGCCATATCCTTGACACAAAACTTCCGTCTCTATCAGAGATGATCGAGAGTGGTACTCCATGACGTGCTACGATCTCTCTCAAGTAAATTTCCGCAAGTTTACTAGTACTGTCTTTCTCCTTGATTGGCAGAAAGTGTGCGGATTTTGTTAGGCGGTCAACAATCACCCAAATCATATCATGGCCTCTTGGCGTTCTTGGTAATTTTGTAACAAAATCCATTGAGATTTTTTCCCATTTCCACTTGGGAATCTCAGGTTGTTGCAGAAGTCCCGAAGGCTTCTGGTATTCTGCCTTGACCTTAGCGCACGTTAAACATTTGCTCACGTAGACAGCAACGTCGCCTTTCATCCTAGGCCACCAATAATAATCTTTGAGATCTTGGTACATCTTATCCGCTCCAGGATGGATAGAGTACCGTGATTTGTGAGCTTCATCAAAAATAACCTTCCTCAAATCACCAAACAGAGGAACCCAAATCCTTTTCTCAAAACATAACGTTCCTTCCTCGTTTGGTACCAAAAGCTTTTCCATTCTGCGGAGATATTCTTCCTCAAGGTTTCCCTCCTTGAGAGCTTCCTTTTGTGCAGCACGAATGCGCAAGGAAAGATCGGTTCGTATAATCATTTCCAAAGCTCTAACCCTTATGGGCTTGATCCTTTCTTTTCTACTTAGGGCATCGGCGACTACATTCGCCTTCCCTGGATGATATTTTATCTCGCAGTCGTAATCATTCAGCAATTCAACCCATCGTCTTTGCCTCATATTCAACTCCTTCTGGTTGAATATATGTTGTAGGCTCCTGTGATCTGTAAAGATTGTGCACTTCGTACCATACAGGTAGTGTCTCCAGATCTGTAAAGCGAAAACCACTGCGCCAAGCTCTAATTCGTGTGTGGTATAGTTCTTTTCGTGCACTTTCAGTTGACGTGATGCGTAAGCAATAACCTTTTGGCGTTGCATCAACACACAACCCAAACCTTGACGCGATGCGTCGCAGTATACCACAAAGTCATCAGTACCTTCTGGTAGAGCTAAGATTGGCGCGTTACAAAGCTTATCCTTCAATATCTGAAACGCTTCTTCCTGTTTGATTCCCCAATCAAACGTCTTATCCTTCTGCGTGAGGAGCGTCAAAGGTTGAGCGATTTTTGAGAAATCCTCGATGAACCTTCGATAGTAGCCAGGCAAACCCAAGAATTGTCGAATCTCGGTTGGCGTTGTAGGCGTTTCCCAATTCTTGATTGCCTCGATCTTTGTGGGATCAACATGAATTCCATCCCCATTAACCACATGTCCAAGAAACTGGACTTCGCGTAGCCAAAACTCGCACTTGGAGAATTTGGCGTACAGCTGTTCCTTCTTTAGCAGCTCCAATATGGTTCTAAGATGCTGCTCGTGTTCAGCCTTCGTCTTTGAGTAAATCAGGATGTCGTCGATGAATACAATCACGAACTTGTCTAAGTATGGCTTGCAAACTCTATTCATTAGATCCATGAAGACTGCAGGTGCGTTTGTTAAACCAAATGACATAACGAGGAACTCGTAGTGTCCATAACGAGTTCGGAAGGCTGTTTTCGGGATACTTTCCTCCTGTATCCTTAATTGATGGTATCCAGATCGAAGATCGATCTTTGAATAATAGTTCGAGCCTTGCAGTTGATCAAACAGATCATCGATTCTTGGCAGAGGATACCTGTTCTTGATCGTCAGCTTGTTCAATTCTCTGTAGTTGATGTTTATTTGAAAATCATCATCCTCCTTTTTGATGGGTAACAATGGGATTACCCCAAAAAGGAATTTTTGGTCTGTTATCTTCCTTCTCCATCCGTTACCAACACTTCTCTGTTAATCCTTGCATCCCCGAAATTGTAAGTCGCTATGATGCATCGACCACGGGTGCCGTGCCTGGAATTGAATCGTCGTGAAACTCTACTTGCCTCTGAGGCGGCAGTCCAGGCAAGTCTTCTGGGAAGACCTCTGGATACTCCCTTACGACAGGGATGTCTTCGACTCTTGGCTCAGCAGCCTTTTTATCCACGATGCGTGCTAGAAAAGCAACACACCCTTTCTGTAAACACTTCCTTGCTTTCAAGCAGCTGATAAATCTTAGCGGTGTGTCACGCTTCTCTCCGTGAACCACAATTGTCTCACCATCAGTGGTTGGGATACGAACAACTTTCTCGTGACATACTATCTCAGCCCTGTTGCCTGATAACCAAACCATTCCTACTACCACGTCGAAGCTTCCCAACTGGACTGGTAGTAGATCTAGAGCGAACTCACGTTCTCCTAATTCGATCACACAGCCTCTGATAACTTCATTGGCTTCTACTAACTTCCCATTAGCTAACTTGATTGAGTAGGGAATATCTAACTTACTAGCGGTTAAACCAAGTATATTCTTAAACTCTAATGACACGAAGCTATAATCGGCACCAACATCAAGCAAAAATAGATGCAAAAGTTTTGGTTGTTAGAGAACGTACCAGAATTCACACCTGGATCCTGGCATGCCTCACAAGCTCTGATGTTGGATTTTCTCTCACGGTCTTGTTTCATCTTCAGGCATTCCCTCTTAAAATGTCTAACTTCCTTACAATGGTAGCATCCTATCATTCGGCCATTTCCTTTCCCATTTCCACCTAGAGCGTTGTTACTGCTTTCTCCTTGCATGGAACTCTTCATCCCACAACCTTCCTTGTTGTGTCCTTTCCTCCCGTACCAAGGCTTCTGACATCCACCATCCCGGTGACACTTGCACTCAGCACATCTTGGTTTGGTTTCTAAGTAAATCTTATCACTGGCCTGTTTGTTAGGGCAATCTTTCTTGAAATGCCCTTTGTCCCCGCAGTCAAAGCAACCTCGAATAGATCTTTGTTCGTCGTTATTCATTTGGGTATTTTCGGTAAGCTTCCTTTTGTTCTTTCCAGACGACTCTACCTGAGTTTTCTTGTCAGGGTTTGCAAGTTTTTCTAGTCTATTTGCTTCCGTAACGAGTGCCAAACCCATCTTACTTGCAACAATGGTTGTTGGTGGCGTAGATGCTGTCATCAAGCTCAAGACTTGAGGCGCCAGTTCCCAAATGAATTGTTCCAATTTCTTCAGTTCTGGTTTTACCAGGTATGGAACAATTTGTGACAGATCATGGAGTCGTTGTACGTACTCCAACACCTTCGGACCTTCCATCATTAGGCTCCGAAATTCATCTTCCCACTTCTGGGTTTCCGTGTGGGGGCAATACTTCTTATGCATCATTCCTTTCAACTCATCCCAAGTTAACGCGTATGCTGTAGTTAGGCCCATTATTCGAACCTGAAGATTCCACCATAATCGAGCTCCATCTTGAAACAACTCAGAAACGTATGGGACCTGTTGTTCTGGCGTACAGCCACTCATTTGAAAGATGGATTCCATACTTTCAATCCATTTTACAACAGTTATGGCACCCCCAGTGCCGTCGAACTTCGGAGGCTTGTAGTTGAGGAAGTGCCAGTAGGAACAACCGTTATTTTCTGAGGTACCTTTGATTGGTTCGGAGCGTAGGGCCTCGTGCTGTGCTATAGCTGCAGCAATTATCTCTTTAAGTTCTGCCTCAGAGGTGGGCATGCGCATTTCGCGTCTTGGCGGCATCTTCTAAAAGATGTTTCACATAGGTTAGGTCACAGCAAGTGAAGTGTACGTATGCATTCAACAATACCAACACATAACATCTCATGTTATCAACAAATCAATCACATAACATCTTATGTCATAAATCAATCGCCCATATTGATAGCCCCTGCAATGGTTGAGGGCCTTGAGGTAGTAACCATACCCCTGATCTGGGGTGCAAGTGTCCAAATGAATCGTTCAATCCTTTTGAACTCCGGTTTGACTAAGTAGGGGGGCGACCCTAGATAAGTCGTGCGATTGCTGGACAAGTTCAGGAATTTCTGGTTCGTCTATTTTCGAATTCCTGAGTTCCACCTCAAGCTTCTAAATTCCAGTCTTAAAACAACATTTCTTCTCAATCGTTTCCTTGAGCTCGTCCCAGCTCAGTGCATAAGTAGCGTCTGTGCCAAGGGTCTGAACCTGGAGGTTCCATTAAGAGAGTGTGCCATCTAGAAATATCCCTGAGATGTAGGTAACACTCTTTGGCGATCAGTTACTCATTCTTAGAGTGGAGTCGATCTTTTGGACCAACGAACAAATGCAACGGTGCCTCCGGTTCTGACAAAGTTCAAAGGCTTGCAGTTCAGGAACTGTTTATAGGTGCAGCCAGTTGGAGGGTTATCTCCAGTAATGCCATCGTTGTACTTAGAGTGGAGGGCTTCATGTCGTGCATTTATCTGTGAGATGCGTTCTTGCAGCTCGGCTTCTGTCCTTGGCAATGTACTGGTGTTTGTGTCACGCCTGGGTGACATTCCCTTTTTGTCGAAATAACGTGAAGCGGGTTGGACAATGTTTCAATTGTCTATGGGGTATATATATAGCAACGTAAGCCATCATGTAATCACCCCATTTCACACGCAAATATACTCACTGTATAAGTGGGGAAATAAATTCCTGAGCCTTCACATAGGCTTGTCAATTTGGCTTGTTGCTTGTAATAGAATGAACTCGAGGCTACATCGCCTAGGTCATTTGTGTTTAGGTTATTTCCTGCTGCATTGGTTATCATTAGCTTGGCCTGCAGAGTCCACCAGGATTCCTGTGCACTACAAATCGTTATTACGTGGGCCCCCGTAATAATAAATTGTCTTGCACAGTTACCCCAAATTTTCTCTCATCCAAGCAGATGATCAATCAAGGAGCAACAGCCGGTGCATTGGCATGAACAGGGTCATACTCCAATGCGGGGTCAGGAGCAACGCCTGGCTCAGGGGCCACGGCTAGCTTCGAATCAAAAACTCCATCTCAAAATCAGCTGGATCAACAATCACAGGGGTTACAGGATCCCCCAAGGGCTGGTCTAAGTGCATGAACTCAATGTCATGGTCTGGATCAACACCAGGCGGAAAAACAGAATTGTCCTCATAATCGCGATCGAACTCAAAGTTGTGTGCGGGATCCGGTGCAGCTAGTGATGCCGTATCAGGGTCGGCGTCGTGTAAGTAGTGCTGCATTCCCTGTATGTGCGAAGATGCGGGTGTCAGAAACTCAAATGAGTCTGGGATAGGGGAATGGTCATAAGTTTCCCCTATAGGAGCGTCCGCATGTAGTAGTCTAATACCAGCAGTAATAAGGCCCTGCCCTCGAATGGGTCCTCCTCCAGTAGATCGTTATCGTCTTCAGAGGCCTCGTTGGGAGGGCGTATCATCAACAGGATAAGCGGCAAGGGGCACAGGAGCAGGGATCACCGCCAGTGGTAAAATCCCAACAAGATGGCCATCAGTAGGCTCTGCTACGACTTCAGGCAGTGCACAAAGGGCTGAAAGTCGTCATTGTCTGTGCCGGTAGTATCAGAAATGTACACCTCGTGCCTTGTTGAACTATGTCGTCTGATACTATGGTCATGGGGTTCGTAGTGCCCATCTTTCTAGTACTTGATGAAAGCATAACGTTTGTAACACAAGTACATATACGTATAATATAATCAATCATATAATCAGTTAATCACATAAGTCACCAAGTAAGGTATCACAAACTTCTCCTAGTCTTACTAGCCAATTTCATCCAGTCTACAAGACTGCTCTGTCCTTCACTTAAACCAAACCTCGATCCTCCAGACCGATCCTATAACAAACCAACGTGCTTGACTACCTTGATCACCTCGATCCTCCAGATCGATCCTATAACAAACCAACGTGCTCGACTACCTTAATCACCTCGATCCTCCAGATCGTTCCTATAACAAACCAACGTGCTCAACTACCTTGATCATCTCGATCCTCCAGATCGATCCTCAGCCCTCCAAGCTGAGCCTATAATTAATAAAATGTGCTCAACATTTGTTTGTAAAAAGTTGTGGATCTGGACTTAAGTGGTATGCAGAAAAATGTTTTCGTGAGAGCCCTAGTGATCATAGTCTAGACTCGAGAAAGAATCCTAGTTCGCTATGACCAGAGCTCTGATACCAAGCTGTCACACCCTGGCTTTGCGGAAGCGTGGTTAATGTTGGTGTGACTTCTTAATACCATAGCTTAATCATAACAAGCTATATGAATTTAAAAACCATGCAAGTCATCCATTAAGTTTTAAAAACCAAAATACAGTACCATTGTTTTAACCAACAACCATAACCTTGTTCAACAACCTTACAAATTAAAACATAACATAAACGTGGTTTAAGGACTGTGTCTTGTCCAGGAAAGAGACACATCCCCTAAACCCTGATGACTTCATGACAAGTGCAGCGGAAAACGTTCCATACCGTGCCAGATCTCGTTAATTTCCTGAAATACATGTGAGTTGAAAAATCAACAATAATGTTGAGCGAGTTCATGTGTAAGTGAGTAAGTAAAACACTTGTGAGTATAAAATAGTTGTGGTATGTAGCAGTGTAAGAGGACTTGTGATCACCAATGGTTTGCAAGGCCACTGACATATGTGAAGTGCAAATAGGGAGACTCAAACCTAGCAGATTTCGCCACGGCAAGTATGTGGACAAAGTCACCCCACGGTCCGTTTCTAGTTTGGCCGGGGGCTGGGCTCGCTACACCCAGATAGATCTACCGCTCCTGTCCCTCGGTCCCTCCATGAGGTCTAATGGCCCCATGTTGTTCCTATCCACTCACATGATCGTATAACACCTCCTTACGTTAAACATACCGTTGTAAAGTACTCGTAAATCATAGTAACATGTATTTCACCCCCGCAGTTAAGTAAACTGAAAACAGTTAGAGAAAAGGGGGACATGAACTCACAGTGAGTGCGCGTCTCTACCAAGTGTCTCCAATACAGTAAGCTGTGCAACGACCTACAAGTGCTAATTCTATTAGACGGACGGCCGTGCTTTAGCTTTACAGTTTATGTCTTTGGGAAATAGTTAGACAACTATTTCGTGTTTATGTTCCGTATACACTTGGTAGTTATACTTCTTCCCAAGGATGGGGGATACAATACATGTGCGTAAGTTACGTTTTATCAATCTTGTGGTAACGTAATTACCGGTGTAACTTATATGTTTGTGGAAGCGTTCGTAAAGTTTTGGAATCCTTAACGCTTGTAAATATTATTTTTACTCTAAAATAATATTTATGTATTTTCACAAAATAATCATAAACAGTGTTGTGACAAAATATACTTATCACGTTAATCTTTGTGAAAATCCCACCTCCGAATATTTAGTAATTAAAGTTCTGGCGAAATTTATGTTTCGAAAATATGTCGAAAATAGTTCTAACACTTGTAGTGTAAATAAGTCTAAGTGTTAGGTTTTTAGGAAATTTCGCCAGAGTTTCCTCTGTAACTGGAGGTGGCCACGCTTTCAAGCGTATCATTTTCTTTTAACAAATCAATTCAACAATCTTCTTTATTCAATCAAACAATTTCCGACACAACAAACTAGTCGACAAGTATGTAAATTTGCATAATCGCATGAACTTGTAGTTTTTCCGAATCTATAGTGTAAACACCCTTTATATATGTAGATCTTTATATAAAGTAACTTTAATCTTGTAGAAACCCCGTGTTTAGAGAAATCCGTCTTTACAACTTCTAGTCATTTTTCCCAAAAATAGTTATTTGTCGGATCTTTCCATTTCACAAGTGTCTACACACTTGTGGTTTATAAAATCATATTTATTAGTGTAAGATCCATCTTTAGAAAAAAACATGATTTCTTTAAAGTGTGGTCTTTCAAAAATACCACTTGCGGATACGTAGATCCGCTAGTTTTAAACACCATTTTACCGGTTAAATCACTTTTACACAAGTAAAATATTTCTACACAAGTTCATGTATCTTGTGTGGTAGAGTTTCGCCTTTTAACCCTTGTGGTTACCAAAAACGAGCTTATGTGAAGATCCATGATCTTACAAAGTCGGGTTAAACGGAGATCCGAGCTACCACATCATAGATCGGGTCTAGATAAACACAAATCCCAATTACTACAACTTTTACACAAGTTGTAAGCTATTAACCACCACTTTTATAGTTTTTAGTAGACTTTAAAGTTTCAAAATGTATGTTATCGATATTTAACCGTCAATATTCCTTTTAACCACCTTAGATGAGTGTAAAAACAAGTTTTAAACATTATACCTCTAGCTCAAGGCTAGGGAAGATCTTTGATGAAAAACGCGTGGATAAAAGCAAGATAACGAGGTCCTTCGCGTTCCGTTTGCTCCAAGACTCCTAACACGTGACCCTTGATGTTTGTATGATGTTGGAGTGTGAAGAACAAAATCGAAAAATGGTGGGATGGTCAAGGGGGTGTTCGGCCGAAGTTGTAGAGAGGAGAGGGAGAGGTGTATGGGTGGTGAAATATGAAATGAATGATCATATGTGCAAAGTCATGAACTTATAGAAAATTTTCAAGTGCATTGTCCAATGGAAATTATGTCTTCTAGATTCTAAACACCCTAATATATAATAATCCACTTTGTACCATCATGTCCCCCATACATGGGGACGGTCATAAGGTGGGGGGTGGGGCTAGTTCGATCCAAACTAGGTTAGTTAGGGTGGTGGTGGTGTTAAGTGGGTTAGTTTAGTGTTTAACCTCGTTAGTAATATATAGCGGGTTATGACGGGTGTTAGGGTAATCAGGGACCCTAACTGGCTCAGAAAAATATAAATAGTGAAAATAGTAATATTTTCATGTTCCGGGTAAAGTCCGGGTGTCCGGTTGGATAGTAATCCGTTAAAGCATTACAAAAGGTTTTAAAGTGTCGTTATTGTTGTTTTTAGTGACACATTTTGTTTCCAACACTTTAGAAAGTGTCTAGTGTTATTTTCTCATGTTCTGGCACTTTATTAGTCAGCTAGAAGCTGGTTTAATTATTAAAGTGCTGTGTTTGGTACTTAAAGTACGTTTTAGGCACATCCGAATCAGTGTATCTTATTCCTAGAGACGCGGTACCACAACCCTTATATCCTACACTCACTACCAGTGTAGCCAAAATATATGAGGCTCTTAACAGGCCTTAGAGGCAGTGTCTGCCTGATGCTGGTTATATCAGCATGTTCACTGTGTATCCGTTTAGTGCTACTGTGCTTTTTGTGCATCATGTTTGTCACTAAGGTGCCGTATGTAAATAATGTAGTGACAGCATATAAAGTATGATGCAAGTAAGTGCATGTATCAGTATGCAGGTAGCAGTTTATCAGCTAGTTTCAAACAAGCACAGTAATTAAGCAGTAATTAATCATTAATTAAGTTGTACGGATACCTGGTTTAGAGCGGGTTGTCACAAAATGAACTCTCCTGAAAACATAAAATCTCTTTAAGGCAAAGTTACAGGTATCATAGCATAGAGTACAAGGTTTGTGGTTCACAACCTTTTAAAAAAAAATTTTTGATAAGAGTACAAAAGAAGAAGTCTCGTTGAGTTAGAAAGTTGGATTCTAACCAAATGTGTAATCTTGTGAACATCTCAAACAAGATGACAAAGGGCACAAATGTACTATCACAATAAATGTGCACCCACACAAAGAAGTAAATGTCAGGAAAAGCACGTGACACTTACCTTTTCTTTATTACTTTTTGTACGGTTCCTTAATAAAGAAAGAAAGACCAATTATCTTATTCGAAAAATATATGGTTGACATGATAAGGTGCCAGTGCCATGGATCAACTGTCTTTGATCACTAATTTAGTCAGGGTACAAACATTTGATGCATGTGAACCAAGGTTTTTAGCAAAAAAAAAAAAAAAAAGAAAAACAAAGGTGTATTTCAATGAAAACATGCAGTCCCGGAGATGAAACCCGACACTGATAACGAAGTTTCGACCCAACTTCGAATCCATGGCGTCTTCTTCTTCTCCATAGAACACATCTTCAAACCGGGTGGAAATGATAAGAAGAAAGGGTACAAGCAAAGCTAGCAAGAGTACAAGTGCTTACTTGTTTCACTATCTGCATGTCCCGATGTAATATAAACAACCTTCAGCATACCACACCTTCAGCTTTAACTGGTGTCGTTCCGGCATTGAAATCCGGCGCCGGTGATGAAGCTTAAACCTCACAAAATGAAACCGGATCTTAGCAAGACAACACCCACTCTAGGTTTGTTTTAATACTCCGACAAGGTGTCAAAAGCTCTGCTCATTTGAAGACTAATACATGCAAATCTTCTTAAACAAAGACATGCCATCACCAGCTGCATTTTATTACTCTCTTTACCGTCATCGTTGTATGACTAAACAGCTCCGGTAGAGAATAACTGGCTCCGACGTACTATTTTCACTCTCCGGTAGAACATAACCAACCCCGGCTATACACTCTTCGATATTAGATGATCGCCCCAATCGATCATCTGGGTACCGAACGAAACATTGGTTGTTAAGATATATTATCAGCAGAGATACACCGACTGAGGACAAGAGCCTTAAACATAGGACAATGGTTCTATAAAACTTCAGCGAATATCCGATTTCGTTATCAAATATTAACAAGCCCGGCTCCGATTGTGACCTTTTTTCTTGGAAGCATGTGAGATGACTCACTCTTACCAATGTGGTAAAGTTTCCTTATGAAAAGAAAGTTACTTTGACTTTCTTATAGAAAATTAATAATATTTTACTAGTACAAGGCCCTTCCGCCCGGTCCTTCCTCGGGACCTTTCCTAGGTCTTTTCACAGGGTCCTTCCTCAGGACCTTTCCTAGGTCTTTTCACAGGGCTCTTCCTCAGGGTCCTTTCTCAGGACCTTTCCTAGGTCTTTTCACAGGGTCCTTCCTCAGGGTCCTTCCTCAGGCCCTTCTTCCAAGGTCCTTCCCCAGGACCTCCCTCAGGCCCTTCTACCAAGGTCCTTCCCCAGGACCTTCCTCAGTTCCTCTTCCTTAGGTCCTTTTCTAGATCCTAACACAAAACACTTGAGCAAGGCCCTTCTTTGAGGTCTTGCATCGTGCGCCACTTCTAGACACAAATTTATTGTTCCCATTACAAGGTTGTTAGGGTACGTAGGCTACCCCCTTAATGATATGATGGCAAAATGTCTTCACAAAAATAAAACATGAGGCACAACTAATTTGTACACACAACACAACATGTTTAACGCATAAAGAAATTGATCTTTGGTATGACTTACCTCTTTGAAAGTGTTTTCGTGGCAAATATCGAAGCATGAACATGAACAACACAAGAAGCTATTAGTCACGACCTACGGGACAGGTCAACGAAGGCTAGTATTGGACTGGATGAGGTGCATCCAAGAAACGTGGCATGATCTTTGAAAAGACACTAAAGAACAGTGGTCACCTAAAATATCCTTAAACATGGATATAGCTTTGGTTGGGAAGAAAGCAAAACAACATTAGTGAAAGCAAGAAATACCTTTGTGCAACATTGAACTGAGGGACTAATATGTCTAGGGGGATATTGCGGGACATAGTTTTTGCTAACCTCGGGCTATTCTCATTCAACAAGGAATCATATGCTAATCTGCCGGATACATCTATCAGCTATATCCTTGCGTGCTATCGTGTCTCGGATAAATACGTCACTCATTAGAAGTGATAATGATTTAGAAGACTCTCGATACTCATCGAAAGTAACTATATTCTTTATTCACAACCGATGGTTTAGACAGACGGGCTCAAGGACAGCCTATTTCATAAGTTCAGTATTACCAACTACGCTTGACAACACTGAACTGGGGAGCTAGCATGGTATAACACCATTGGGTCCTACATTGAAGACTTCTCGAAAGGATCTTTATTTTTCTATTACCTCCTCCGAAAAAGGATTAAGCCCCTCCATAAATTCTCATGTTCGAAGATCTCAAAAACAAAAAGAAAGAAGATAAAGAAAAAAGAAGGGGAGGGATGGGGAATGGGCATGGACTGCCTTACTAATTCCGTCCCTGAAGAAAAAAGAATCAGAGGATCACCTTATCAATCCTCCATTTGAAGAAATGAGGAGGCTGGGCTACGCAGCTGACTCCCCTCCTGAAGGGGAAAGAATCGTCAGACTATGTTATTAAGGAAAATCCAGACGCTCTACTTGAAGACGAAAGACTCCTTGGACTACGTGGTTAGTCCTTGAGGAAACCCTGGACGGTCCTTCCTTGAAAAAGGAAGAACCCTTGAGCTGCATTATTAGTCCATCTCTTGAAGAAGAAAAGAACCTGAGCAGGACAATACGAGAGGGGAAAGCGAAATCCTCCTACGGTCCGTCGTGCTCAAGAAACCCTTATCTGCTGGACCAACCCTACCTTCCACGGGATCTGGCTGAAGTCTCAAAGTTCACTCGGAGAATTGCAGAGGCACCTATGCCCCCTAAAACAAAACTACCTCCAAACTTCGACCGGTATGATGGGACGAGAGACCCTGAAGATCATCAAAGAAAGGTGGTCAAGAACCCAAACAAAATCTTACACATAAGGCAGAGGGACAACGAGCGGATAGACCAATACATGGAAAGGTTTGTCGAGGAAAGCATGAACATCAAAGACGTCCCGGAGGTCATGAAAATCAGCAGTTTCATAAACAAATTAAAGCATGCACAACTATGCGAGAAACTAGGGGAAGAGTTTCCTCACTCGTTTGACAATCTCATGGACAGGGTCAGAGCCTTTGTCAGGGGCAAAGACAAAGTCAGCAAAGCCAAGGAGACAGATGCCCCACCCCGAAGGGTCACCTCCGCTGCAAAACCTCCTGATAAAGACCTCGGGGAAGAGGCCCATCCCCTTACCCTGACAACTTCACCCCTCTCACCAAGACGCCAAATGAAATATTGGCTACTGAGAGGGTGAAGGGCTCCTTTCCAAGGCCACCACCTATTAAACCTGGGCCAAAGGTACAACCAAATGAATATTGTGACTTTCACAAAGGGTCTGCCCATAGAACTGATGATTGCCTGTACCTAAAAAGAGAAATAGAAGCCGCGGTTAAAACAGGAAAACTGGCCCATTTGGTTAAGGAAATTAAGGCAGGAGGGGGGGATCGCAAAGGGAAAGATGCAAGGGAGCCTGGGAGGGCAGATGTAGATATGATTAGAAGGAGGGATGAATTTGATACCACCAGGAGTGTAAAGGCCAAAATCCTGGGCTCCCCAAACTGCTTGAAAGCTCCCATCCTAATGCCACACTTGGAGGAAAACGAGGTACAACGGCTCCCACTCAACATCTCAGCTGTAATAGCCGGTCATAAAGTGGCCAGAATACATGTAGACGGGGGATCTGGGATAGAAGTCATATACGAACATTGTTTCATCAGACTTGACAGGGATGTAAGAGACCGGCTTGAGGAGGATTCTATCCCTCTAGTAGGGTTCAACAACAATGTGTCACACCCCCTGGGGAAGATCAAACTCCCATTCACAGTCGGGGTAGGGGATCGGGTCCGAACAATAAACCTGACATTCACAGTGGTTCGAGCACCCTCGAAGTACATCGCAATCCTAGGAAGACCCGGAATTGGGGATTTGCAAGCACATGCGTCCACCCCACACGGAGCCTTAGTATTTCAGACACCAAAGGGCTTGGCTTGGGTAAAATCTGCATACGAAGTGATTTCTTCCGTGTCTGAAGGGGAAGCATCCGAGAAGCCCCGAAAGGAAGGGGTCGAAGAGTGGGTCCTTTGTGACAGATTCCCGAAGCAGACGGTCAAAGTGGGAAGTCACCTAAGTGACAAGTGCAAGAGTGCCCTCAAGGAACTGCTCCTCCTCAACATAGACGTATTTGCATTCCAACATTGGGATATGACGGGAATCCCGAGAAGCTTGACTGAGCACCGACTCAATGCGTATACATGGGCAAAACCAGTGAAATATAAAAAACGAAGCATGGGTCCCAGCAAAAGGAGGGCCACCTGTGAAGAAACCAGGAAACTGCCCAAAGCGGGAATAGTCAGGGAGGTAAAGTACCCATCCTGGGTTGCTAACCCGGTTATGGTCTAGAAGAAAGACGGGGGATGGAGGATGTGCATCGACTTCCAAGATCTGAACAAAGCATGTTCTAAGGACTGTTATCCCCTCCCAGAAATAGATGTCCAAGTGGACTCCTTATCCCAATACCCCCTGAAATGCTTTTTGGATGCCTACAAAGGATACCATCAAATACAGATGTCAATGGAAGATGAGGAAAAAAAAACCGCCTTCATCACAGACGAGGGGACATTTTGTTATACCAAAATGCCCTTCGGTCTTAAAAATGCTGGGGCCACATATCAAAGATTTATTAATGCCTTCTTCAGGGAACAACGTGGAAGAAACTCGGAGGTATACATCGATGACATCGTTATCAAAAGCCTAACCGAAATGGCCATGATAGACGATATAGCTGAAACCCTCCACACCATGCAAGATGTGAATACGAAACTAAACCCCGGGAAGTGCTGTTTTGGGGTAGAAGAAGGAAAATTCTTGGGGGTAGTAGTCACAAAGGGCGGAATCAAAGCTAACCCGGAGAAGACTCAAGCTGTGGCCGAAATGCGATCTCTCAGGTCTTTGAAAGATATCCAGCAGCTAAACGGGAGGCTAATCGCTTTAAACCGTTTTTTTGTCAAAAGTAGCTGACAGAATCCTTCCCTTCATGAAGGTGCTGAAGGACTGGCTTCAAACGGACAAGTTTAATTGGACCTCTAAGGCGGAAGCCGCTTTCCAAGAAATGAAAGCCTATATTTTTAAACTCCCAACACTGGCCACCCCAGTACCCGGGGAACATCTGACCTTGTACCTGTCCGCCTAAAAAACAACTATAAGTGCAGTCATGATGGTGGAACGGGAGGGGAAACAGATACCAATGTATTTCATCAGTAGAACACTTAAAGGCCCTAAAGAACGTTACATTCCCCTGGAGAAGTTAGCATTGGCCCTTGTTTTTGCATCCAGGAGACTCAGGATGTATTTCCAAGGGCACAGGGTCACCCTGATGACAGATCAGCCCCTTCAAAAGGTGCTCAGGAGGCCGGAGTTGTCAGGACGATTGGCTAAATGGGCCGTGGAACTGGGAGAACACTCCTTGGAGTTCGAACCCAGGACAGCCGTGAAAGGACGAATACTGGCAGATTTCCTGGCAGAAGTCCCTGAGGATGAAAAAAAAAACTCCTAAAATGGGAAGCCTTGGAAAGAAAAAAGAAAGAGAGGGAAGACAAGGCTGCGTGGAAACTCTTCACTGATGGAACCTCCAGTGAAGAAGGGAGCGGAGCAGGCATTACTTTGATAAGCCCCAAGGGAATCAAGCTAACCTATGCCATAAGACTGGACTTCGAAAACACCAACAACATTGCAAAATATAAAGCCCTCTTAGCAGGGATGAGGCTGGCAGTTAGTAGTCAAACAATACCAAGGAGAGTATGAAGCCAAAGACAACACCATGGCTCAGTACATGGCAAAAGTAAAAGAGATGGCCAAGGTATTCAAAACTTTTAAGCTGGAATACATTCCCCGAGGGAGAAACAGAAAGTCTGATGCCCTCAGTAAGCTAGCCTCAGTAGCATTCGATCACTTAGCAAAAGAAGTCAAAGTGGAAGTCCTAACCTCCCCCTCCATCAGTACAGAGGAGGTAGCTGCAATTGAAAACACACAAGAAATATGGATGACACCAATTGTAAAGTTCCTCAGGGACGGGACCCTTATCTGCAGGAACAAAACGATGTTCTCTCCTAAAGGCTAAAGCATTCTGGAAGTCCCTTCCATCAACAAGAAAATCCCTTCTCTTGTGGATAAGGTACCTCAGCAGTCGCTTACAAGAACAGGAACGTATACTTTCCATGGAATTAAGTCCAGGAAAAGTTCCTTCCGAGATTATGAAGAGTATCCCATTCCCTGGGATCAAGTGTTTTAGAAGTCCCTTCCATAAACAGGAACATACCTCTTCCTCGGGACTAAGTCTTGAAGAAACTCCTTCCGAGAATAGGAAGGAACATATCCCCCCCTCGGGATCCAGTATTAAGGAAACTCCTTCCAAGAATAGGAAGGAACATGTCCCTCACTCGGGATTCAGCTTTGAAGAAACTCCTTCCTAGAATATGAAATGATGAAGTACAAGGGTCGTTCGGTCATTAATCAAAAGTTGAATTGAATGAAAATACAAGAGGAATGTGAAGTAAATGAGTTTGGGGACCAATGTGTCATTATTTGAAACTTAAATGTGGGAGGTAACTAAAGTAGGAGTTTCACGATGGGGATTAGTATCTCTGGGGATTAAGTCTTGGAGGAGCCGCCTCCGAAAAAAATGAAGATGTCCCACCCTATGTGATTAGGGGTCTCGTAAGTCTCTTCAACGAACAGGAACATGTCTCTCCCAAGAAAAGGAGGGTATCCCCTCCCGTGGGATCAAGTATCGCAAAAGTCTATTCAACGAACAGAAGTGCACCCGACTACGGGATCAAGTATTGGTAAAGTTCCTTCTAAGGACGGGAAAGTACATCCCAGGGATTTGATATATGAGAAAAATCCTCCTTAAAATTTCGCACCTGAACAACTTATTAAAAAAAAGAGGGGGGGGGGGGGGGAGAGCCCCTTGACAAGGGACTTCGAATCTGGAGAATCCCTTCCTTGAAAAGAAAAGATCTCCGCCACAGGTCTGTGTTTTAGAAAGTATCTCTCCAAAGAAGAGGAGCCCCATCTCGGGGTCGCATACATTTGAAGAAGTCTCTCCAAGAGGAGAGGGTTGCACATTCCATGGGCACCAATTTTCAGAGAATTACATCTCTCCAGGGTAGGAAAGAGCCCTTAACAAGGACTCACATAGGAAGGTTCCTTCTACATAACAGGTGTTTTTAAAGTGCTCATAAAACCTCTCCAAAAGGAGAAGATGCCACCCCTTCTCGAAGAACAAAAACCTGAACGGTTTGAGGACCTTGTTAACGGGTCAAACAGGATCATCTAGGCAGATGTGCCGAACGATCTTACAATAAAATAAACATGTACATAGGCATACAGACATGCCGCCTTAATCAAAACAAGGCAAAGCCCGGCCGTGGGGCTAGGACTATGTCGACTACGTCCAAAAAAGCCGAAGCAGGCATATGAAAGTCCAAGTGGCCCAAACGCCATTGGATAACAGGCCCAACAGAAGCTTTAACAACTTAAAACAAGTTATAAAGCGGGCCTAGGCAAAGCCTTTACAACTTAAGCAAGTTACGAAGCAAACTTGTACAAAGCTTTAACAACTCAAGCAAGTTACAAAGCAAACTATAGAAAGCTTTAGCAACCCAAACACGTTACAAGGCAAACCAAACAAGTTACAAAGCAAACTATAGGAAAGTTTTAACAACTCAAGCAAGCTACAAAGCTAACTTATACAAAGTTTCAAACGAGTCACAAAACGGGTCCATACAAAGCTTTAACAACTCAAAAAGTTACAAAGCGACCCATAGAAAGTCTTAACGGCTTAAACAGGGTACAAAGAAAACTCATAAGTTTTAACAGTTCAAAGAGTACAACACGGTAAATAAGGCATCCCGGTCGATGCCCTTTGGGAAATTACTCTCGAACGAGTACTTTGATTGAAATGCATCTAAGAAGTATATGCAAAGATGATCTAAATAGCATAAACGCTACAAAAAGCACTATCGAACAAGTGCATTGGAAAAAATGCCTTCAAGGAGGCATAAATTGAAGTGAGGTATTGGGCTACCCTACTTAAGGGGTCACCTGGCTATTTTAAGTACTAAATGCAAGGTCACCCCAAGGACAACAAAGTAGATTGGTTTGGCATGACGTGCCTTAGGCTATGCTTACCCGACGGATAGAGGGAACGGCTGAAGGGCGGATAACAACCCGCCTAGATTGTCAGGGTCTGGAACAAGTCCTGCGCCCATTCATGAGTAAATAGACTTGGACTAAGGATGACTTGACGACGAGGATCCCCGCTTGGGCTCCTCGTCCGGGCCCATCGCCCTAGATTGGTGGCTGGGCTTGAGCCCACTTGTGCCTTTCTCGGTATGTTTAGTTGGTTTGAGTGGGCCATGTCCTGATAAGCCCACTCTTAGATCGGCCCATTAGGGCTATGGCCCAAATGTCTCACTATATAAAGAAGACTCCCTTCTCCAAGAAGGGACATATTACATTTTCCCCACAAAATAAGAAGGTTACTTCTCTTCCTTCTCTCATACTTCTGCTCCCTCTCCCTAGATTATATATCACTTGCACTTACAACATCTTTACCACACAAGATACTGACTTGAGCGTCGGAGTGCCCTCGGGGTGAACCCCCTCGGGCCCTCTAACTAGCTTTTCATGTGGCTGCAGTTCAAGACCGACACCCCACAAGAGGAATCGTCACCGTGACAACGAGAGGACGAACCTGAACCGGAGACCACCGAATCTAAGGTTAGTACCGCCAAACCCTTCGAACGACTTCAGGGATTTGGGGATTCGACAGTTATGAGAATGCATTTTTTTCATTATATCCAAGCTAGGGCATTACATTAAATTGTTGCACTAAAAATAATAGGTGTATTATTATCAACGTATTTGTTGATGAGTCACTTTGCAGATATTTTTATATAATAATAATAACTCTACTTATTGCGACGTGTATCGTTCTCTAGCAGCATAGTCATCATCACCACCAACACGTGGCAAAACAATTTACCCTTTAAAGTCACAAAGAAAGAAACAAAGAAATAGGAAGAAAAACAGAGTCACAGAGAGAGAGAGGTTATCTCTGAGAGGAGAGAGAGACAGAGGAGGTGGACCGACGGCGACGATAAGTGTTCAAGTAAAAGCAGCAGATTATTCGGGTTCTCAATGAACGATCAGGCGGTGACCCATCAGTTCTTTCCGGTAACGATCCTGAACTAGTCCCACCACCTCACTTGTGGTTAATACGACACCAACTACAACTTATTTTCCTACGGCCCACTGAGCCACCGGTGTTCAGTTCTGCCAGAAGTCCAACTCTGGTGGATTTCTTGGGAACGGTGCACTACTGTAGGTGGGTCCCCAGCCTTTAAAGAAAAGCCCAGCATGGAGCCCGGTCTAGAAGCTCGCATCGTGGAATTACATATATGGTTCATCTTGGGTTCTCAATGAACGATCAGGCGGTGACCCATCAGTTCTTTCCGGTAACGATCCTGAACTAGTCCCACCACCTCACTTGTGGTTAATACGACACCAACTACAACTTATTTTCCTACGGCCCACTGAGCCACCGGTGTTCAGTTCTGCCAGAAGTCCAACTCTGGTGGATTTCTTGGGAACGGTGCACTGCTGTAGGTGGTTCCCCAGCCTTTAAAGAAAAGCCCAGCATGGAGCCCGGTCTAGAAGCTCGCATCGTGGAATTACATATATGGTTCATCTTGGGTAGGGGGTGTAGAAAGTAATAGGGGGGGTGTGTATAGAATAAGCCAACTTAAAGTGGTTTATAAGAAGGAGCACTCCTTGTATATTGTTTCCTTAAAGGCAAACACTAGTGGGGACACTAAAGGGTGCGCAACACCCTTACTTGTGCACATATGCGCGCGTGACATAGGCTATAGGCCTAATGTGGTGCACTTTGAACTTCGCACACCGCCTTTGTATTTTTGCCCATGAGCGCGTGGTCAAATACATGGCGGGTCCGTGTATGGCGCACCTTTGGGTGGCGTAGGCGGATGCCATGACATGGCACATGTCGATACGGCACGAGCTCCTTAGGCGCATGGCGCACGTCATTGGCTATGACGAAAGATGCTTAGTGGCATCCGTGTGGTGCGTGAGTATGGATGGCGCATAACTAGGTGGCGTCCTGGTATACGCAACGACTTCCAATTGGCGCATGGCGCAAGAAGATGTGTCTCCGCGGAAGCGCAGTACAGGCTCAACTAAGGCACGCCTGCATGCGCACTCGACCGGTCAAACCTGTCTACTTACTAGAGAGTTATTGTTAGACGGTTTCCACTAGTGCCATCAGTTGAATGGTGGTTTCTTTTTCTACCACTTAATATCCATTAAGTTAGTGTTTAAACCCTTTTTTATTACAAGATTAATTATCTTGTTAATAACAAGATTAATTATCTTGTTAATTACTTGATTAATGATCTTCTTTATGACAATCATTAAGAGGGTTGAATGAGTCTATACATCTTATTATAAAATGAATATTGTTTATTCATTTGAGAAGGGGAAGAGAAATAGATAACAAATTCATTTTTGTTTCATGGAAATTTAGAGAAGAGCTTTCTCTAAATTGTGTTAAACAACTTAAATTTTCCACTAAATTAGAACACCAATATACCCGGTGTAATCTCGGGCGTGAGTGCCATCTCCGGCAGTACACATACTGTTCCGGTTGTTGTACCCTGGGAGACAGACCGTCTGAGAGGAGGCACGAAATCTGTTTTAAGGGAAGCGTGTTGAACACGTGCCTCAACCAAAACCGTCAACAATTTTTGCTTGTCATATATTAACCGGTACAATTTAGTTGTATTTTATATTTGTTTATTTAGTTTTTGTAACCGGTATTGTATTAATCGAATTTCCCACAAATAACGAGAGTCTCGTTATTATTTATTATTTATTTTGTAATATTTTTTAATAAAAAGTGAACCTAGTGCTTACAATCTTAAAACAGACTTTCGTGAAGATTGTTGCTACAATCTTAAATCCCTTCTCTACGAGGATTTAGGTTCACGAAAGTTAAAATATTTAATGAGATTTTGTTAAAATCTTGAAAATATTTTTTGGGAAATATTTATTTAGTACAATGAGTCGGATTAATTTTTATGATTGGAGTACAATCTTTAATCCGAATACTGGGTTGCAAAACGACTTTTTGATTCAAGTTGGAGTTCTTGGTTTTTGTTCGTGTTTAGATAAAACCGAACATATACAAAATAATATGTATTTCAATAGGTTTTTGAAATACTAAATTTTCTAATGAGAGTATTAGAAAATTTTATTTTGTAACCCCTTACAAATTAAATGTTTGTAACGTTTAATTTATTTTTTAATAAGCTTTTAGTAACCATAATTGTGAGATTAATGTTGGTTTTAAAAGTCTTAAATTTTTATATTTTCTAATTAGCTTTTTGGAAAGTAATTATTTTATAAAATAACTAGTTTTAATATTTTCTATCGAGCGTGTTAGAAACGTTGTTGAAATATCAACAAGATTAAAACTTTTTATATGTTCTAACGAGCGTGTTAAGAACAATGTTTTAAAGACGGTTGGATTTCTAACGAGCGTGTTAGAAAATATTATTATTTCAAATAATTACCGACGAGCGTGTTGGAGACAATTATTTTGGATAATAAACCTTGTAACGGTTTCGTCTAAACTATTAAATTTCTAACGAGCGAGTTAGAAACGGATTTTTTTTCCACATATGTTTAAACGATTTTTATTTGTTTATTTCTAATGAGCGTATTAGAAATAGTTTATATTTTTTTATAAACTTCGAAACAAATTTTGTAATCCATTATTTCTAACGAGCGTGTTAGAAACGATTTAAAGAGTTTGTTAGTTGTTTATTTTCTAACGAGCGTGTTAGAAACGATTAAACGACTTTGTCAATTGTTTATTTCTAACAAGCAGGTTAGAAAACGTTTATTTTACATAAACCAAAAAACGGCTTTTGGCAATAAATAATCGTCTAATTTTCTAATGGGCGTATTAGAATTAGTTTATCTTATAACCAACTAATTTAACGATTTGCAATCGTTAATTTCTAACGACCGGGTTAGAACCAGGTTAACTATGATAAACTATTTAAGATGATTTGTAATCGTTATATATATTTTCTAACGAGCGTGTTAGAAAAGGTTTATGTTTATTTCTAACGAGCGTGTTAGAAAACGTTCATTTAAACCAAAAGTGAATAATTGTATTCGTTTTATTTCTAACGAGCGGGTTAGAAGCGGTTTACTTTATAAAAACCGAATATTTTGAATGTGTGTTCAACATTTAAATTCTAATTAGCATATTAGAATTGGTTATCATACAAACCACTCCTTTTAACGATTGATAATCGTTATTATCTAACAGCGGTTAGAAATGGTTTGAATATGATAAAACCATTTATTAAAACGATGTGTATTCATTTTATTTTCAAACGAGCGAGTTTGAAATTGTTTTATTTATTAAACTATTATAAGGTTTATTTTCTTGATTTGTAATCAAAACGTAAATATATAGTTTAATATTAAAACACTTGCAAAAACGAGAAATGTTTTGAACGAATAAAACATGTCTTTGCAAAGTATAAGTGATTCGATACTTCCACGAGAAGGATAACGTCTTCAACCATATAATAGTCTCGGATAGACTATTTGGGGGAAAAACAACTCGATGTTGTTATAAATATAATAAGTTGCTCAACTACTTGCGAGTAGTTTATTGTAAACAACTTTATATTTTGGACAAGTTGTGATTATTCAAGTTTAGAGTTTCAAGACGAAACAAGTTATGCGTGTTCCATTGAGGGAGTACCTCAAAACATGACAGAACGATGTAATTGCGCTTATTTCGTTCTAAAGTGTTAAAAAATAATAACACTTTGAGATTTGATGTTTAGATATCATTGGTGTATCCGTTATTTTGGACTACTAATAAGTTGTCAAAAGGATACACATTTTGATACAAAGTGTAAAAATTAATTTACACGGACACAACGAGCGGGTTGTGATCATGACTTATGTAATAAGTCACAAATCAAACATCAAACGTATAACGAGTTTGTGAGAAACGTGGTGCATGGTTTGAGATGAAATGCACGAAAACAAGATATGTCATCTAATGTTGAGAGCATCAACATGGAAATGCACATGTAAGTTTTCAAAGAATATAACATATGAAAGAAATATATGTTATCATTGTAAATGATTTTAATAAATTTAGCAAATTTATTAACGGAAATTTACAATAGTGATGGACTTGTAGATGCTTCTACCACCATCAATGTTGTTTAAACTATGTGGAGGCTTGGCCCTCAATTTTTGGAGAGTATCCCAATACATTGTATTAATGAAACAACAACGTAAATGTATATATCACTATAGGCATTCGTGAATGCTTTGTTGTTGAGAGTCAATCTAATTGACTATATCTCAAGACTCAAGTGAGTTTATACAAAGATCTTTCATCAAAGTGACTTGGAATAAGACTTATGTTTAAGTCTTTAGGAAGTAAATGGTGAAGCCTTGGATATAAAAAGGCAAACGAGTTATGATCCTAATGGATGAAGTTAACTATGGTTTTGAGGTCATCCTAAAAACCGATGGTTTTGGAATGGTGAAATAAAATTTCATTATTGTGTCTAAACTAAGAAACAAATGTTCGGAAGAGATAGTGCGTTATCTCTTAAGGCTGTGAAGAATCAGAATGATGCATCTTCTGTTCACATGCTAGAGTATTGTAGTCTAAAGCATGCTAGACTAATACTTGTTAATTTATATGCTCGACGGAGATGAAATTAACTTTAAACATTCAAAATATGTGATGACACAAGAACGAATTTTGTTCTAAACAAAACTATAAATATAACTTCATTAAAATGCAAGCAATGTGGGGGGAGGAAACTATTTAAGAAACAAACCCTTTAGGGTATGAAGAAATGGTAGTTGAGAAGTTTTCTCAAACTCGAAATGAAAGGGAGAACCTTTCATCACCCCATTTGGATGTTATCCAATTACACTTAAATGTGGGGGTGACTTGCATTTGAATGTGGAAATGGTAGTTGAGAAGTTTTCTCAAACTCGAAATGAAAGGGAGAACCTTTCATCGCCCCATTTGGATGTTATCCAATTACACTTAAATGTGGGGGTGACTTGCATATATTGCAAACGCATGACCAAGTGGAGTACACAATGGTTATATGGAGTCAATCGAGTAGATTGGACTCAAATGCCAATTGGTTAGATTCAATCTAATAAGATGTCAGTCATGACACACCAAAGGCATGGTGAAACGTGTCTAGCCATGAATCGAGTTTCATGTCATTCTAAAGACAAGGTATATAACTGAATCCAGGTTGAGATCACGAGTTATAAGTCTTATGAATCGACAAAAAGGCAAAAGTGACTAGCGAGTCAAGAACACGTTAGAACAACTGATCGCAATTTAAATTATCGTTGCTGACTTAGCGAAGTCAAAGATAATTTTGGATCCAACAACCAGTGGGTTGATAAGAGATCAGGTTGTGGAATGAGACTAAAGCCCATGGAAAAAGGGACATGAGGGAAACCTAACCTAGTTGACTGGAGATCCCAAGATCTAGGTTCAATAGGCCAACTTAATCATGAACCGAAGGGTAGTCACTGTGGGGGCATAGCTAATATATATGTTTATGTATAAGCTAGTGTATGTGTTCATGTATCCCCCTAAAACTATAAAAGGGTGTTTAAATACGTCCTAGTCCATTCCTATAATATTCAGTGACATTGTTTTGAGGTTAAGCATAATATGTGGTTTTATGATTTATGTAAATCATAGTAAACCATAATGTTTTTAATGATTTAAAGGGAAATCACCTATGTTGGAGAGAAGTGTGGTCGCTTCGAATGGAATTAGGGCATAATTCCTAGAGCTCCCGCAGAACCAGGAAAGTGCTCCATGACCATTATAGGACACAATAGTGAGGGGATGGCCCGACTAGGGAAAGTATTGTGTGAATGTATATTGTCGTTTACACAAATGGGGGGTTGTTCAAGGACATCACGTCTACAAAACCCTAGTAGACTAATTATGCTTCACAATGGAAGGTTCAAAGGCAAAACCTACCTATCCTGCAATACTCGACTGTCGAGTTTTCATCGGGGAATTTTGTGTGTTTTAATCGATCTCCATTCATGTGGGGGATTGTTGGAAATTTTAGTGAAAATGAGTTTTTCACTAAATATTTTGGACATCAATAATATTTATATATGTGTTGTATAAATAATTATTTACGGTTTGTGTTCAAACTATGTCCAAATAGAGCGAAGATGAATGAGATATCGAAGCTTGAAGTTGTATGTTTGGAACAAACAAAGATGAATAAAATGGATTAGTTTTGTCAACTTGTCCCACATAGGTGGGATGACAAAACTTAAAGTGGTTTATAAGGAGGAGCACTCCTTGTATATTGTTTCCTTAAAGGCAAACACTAGTGGGGACACTAAAGGGTGCGCAACACCCTTACTTATGCACATATGCGCGCGTGACATAGGCTATAGGCCTAATGTGGTGCACTTTGAACTTCGCACACCGCCTTTGTATTTTTGCCCATGAACGCGTGGTCAAATACATGGCGGGACCGTGTATGGCGCACCTTTGGGTGGCGTAGGCGGATGCCATGACATGGCACATGTCGATACGGCGCGAGCTCCTTAGGCGCATGGCGCACGTCATTGGCTATGACGAAAGATGCTTAGTGGCATCCGTGTGGTGCGTGAGTATGGATGGCGCATAACTAGGTGGCGTCCTGGTATACGCAACGACTTCCAATTGGCGCATGGCGCAAGAAGATGTGTCTCCGCGGAAGCGCAATACAGGCTCAACTATGGCGCGCCTGCATGCGCACTCGACCGGTCAAACCAGTCTACTTACTAGAGAGTTATTGTTAGACGGTTTCCACTAGTGCCATCAGTTGAATGGTGGTTTCTTTTTCTACCACTTAATATCCATTAAGTTGGCGTTTAAACCCTTTTTTATTACAAGATTAATTATCTTGTTAATAACAAGATTAATTATCTTGTTAATTACTTGATTAATGATCTTGTTTATGACAATCATTAAGAGGTTTGAATGAGTCTATACATCTTATTATAAAATGAATATTGTTTATTCATTTGAGAAGGGGAAGAAAAATAGATAACAAATTCATCTTTGTTTCATGGAAATTTAGAGAAGAACTTTCTCTAAATTGTGTTAAACAACTTAAATTTTCCACTAAATTAGAACACCATTATACCCGGTGTAATATCGGGCGTGAGTGCCATCTCCGGCAGAACACATACTGTTCCGGTTGTTGTACCCTGGGAGACAGACCGTCTGAGAGGAGGCGCGGAATCTGTTTTAAGGGAAGCGTGTTGAACACGTGCCTCAACCAAAACCGTCAACAATTTTTGCTTGTCTTGCAGCGGAGTTTCGATCTCGTAGATGCGGTTGAAGTTTTCAAAGACATTGGCTTTGAATCAAGATTGGTACAATTTAGTTGTATTTTATATTTGTTTATTTAGTTTTTGTAACCAGTATTGTACTAATCGAATTTCCCACAAATAACGAGAGTCTCGTTATTATTTATTATTTATTTTGTAATATTTTTTAATAAAAAGTGAACCTAGTTCTTACAGGAAACAGGTGTATCTCGTATCTTGGTACGTACTACTACCACCACTACTACTATAGTCATATATTAAATCTATTTTATATTATAGAAATTTTAAAAAGGACTAAACATTATTTCTTTATTTTTTTTATTCAATATTATTATTATAACAAACATAAAATAACACTTTACTTGAATTTGTTTTTAAAACTTTCCTTATAAAACCTAAGAGAGTCAATTATTTAATGATATTTCAAAATTAAAAAGAACAAAGGTAAAACATGCTTCCGTACCTTTTTGCCGTTTTGACCAAAATATTGTCGTGTTGCACCACGAGTCTTTTGTTGGGTTGCACCACGAGTCTTTTTGCTAGGTCCTGTCACACCAAATCTAAGAGGTCTTAGGTAACTCCTCTTTGGATCCTTTAGCAATATTTAGCACAATGGTTTCATTTCCTACCTCTGGTGTAGGGTCTGGTAGGGTAAAAATAGACGGTTTAAGATTGGAGATTTATTTTTCTTTTTAACAGAGAAATATCTAAAAATATAAAAATCACTCAAAAACTCATTATAAGGAAAAGTGAATGTTTTTTATTTAATGTGGATGATTTACAATGGTTGATGTTTTGAAAAGATACAAAAGCTAAGAAAAATCAACATACTTTTAGCACATGTAAAACTTTTTTAAAGAGTTGTTTAAGCTTGATGCCCTTTCTTCCTCGTTCCTTTTTATAGCCCATTTTTCTTGATAGACTCTACGTCTTTTCACTTGTCCTTTTCTCTTCACATGCCCTCATTATGACATGAGACTTTCTTGTAACTCTATTTTTATTAGGAGGTCTTGAAAGTTGTATTTTATGAAAGAAACTCTATCCCTGGGAATTTGGACTTCTTTAGTCTTTATTTCATCTCTTTCCACGTTCATGCTTGTCTCATAAAGTTGGTGGACATGGGGAAGGCAAATTTTGACTCCATGCGAGTCTTAAAGACTTAGTTTTAATGCCTATCTTGGTAAGATATTGAATCAGATTATTAGTTATTTGAAAATCATATTTGGAGTATAGGATTTACGAAATCCGTAATCATCAGATGTTAGACCCTCATTTTGAGAATCAATACTCATATTGTCCTTTTTTATTAGAACATATTGGACACATATCTTTTGGAGATATGGCTTTTTTATGAATCCTGAATAAGCAAAAATTTTCTTGAGCCTGAGGACTCGATTTTATTATGTCTTTTTCTAAAAATTGAATTTTATCCTCTAAATATTTTTTGGCTGATGGTGGAGTATTTCTTGCTGGTGAAATCATAACAGAAGAACACATAATTTTCCCACCATATTCCTCTTCTGTAATGAAACATCATTTTCATTAAAGTTGTGAAAAATCTTTTTTCTCAGTATGAACAGAATAAGTAAAGGCTAAATTAACCTTTTCTTTCTGAATAAAGTGAAAAGCTGGATAATAGAATTTATTATAAAAATCAGGTCCTGCAGAAAAGAGTTTTGGAGCCATAACATCTTTTGGAGTAATTGTAGGGTTATATAGATAACAATCACTTACTCCATCCTTAACCCATCTGGATAAAAAGGAGATTTCAAGAAAATCGGGTAAAGTAAGGTATATCTTATTGATGGCTCCAAAATCATAGCCGTACCTTATCTTTTCAGTAGAGTTTTCTAGTAGATAATTGATTCTGAGGAAGATTCCTGTAAAATCAATGTATCTTATATCTGTATTTCTTAGGCTATATAATTCCTTCATCTTGAACCATTGTTGTTCAACATAATTTGGTTGAGTTGGCAATTTTTACAAAATATTTTTAAAGGTAGAAGTTTTCCCTGTCTTAGGGTTGAACGAAAAAGATTTTTCTTTAGGTTTGTTCTGATCAGAGGTAAGATCTACCGTTTGTATTCCTATCGATGAAGTGGAAGGATTATCTCTTTTTCCTTTTTTTACTTTAGGATAAAATGAAAGAAAGATCTATTCTTTCTTTTATGTGATGCTTTATCAGAAGCTTTATCTTCATACTGTCAAACTCATAAAATGATATGTTAGAATTTTTGAAAAGACAATTCCTCTCAATGAAATCCTTTATATCTGGAATCTCTCAGGGATTGTTTCCATGATGTTTAACATTTATCCCATATCTTTTTCAATTTCTTTTATCGACTTTATTCGTTTATCCAAATCTTCAATATATTTATCCATCCTTTGGGCTAATTCTTGCTCCTCCATCCCTGGTTAAGAAATCTGCTAGAACATTTTTATCAGAATTGAATATTTCTATATTAAAATGATACTCAGATAATAGTGTTTGCCATCTAATAAGTCTTTTATATTCTGGTTTAGAAAGCAAGTTATTTTTAATGAAATTCTTTACCTGTGTATTATCTGTCCTTAGCAAAAATGTATTTGGTAATAAAAAATAATAAAGCTTTTGACAACTTTTAATAATAGCTAATAGCTAATAATTCTTTTTCATTTATATTTATATGATACCTTGTTTCAGTATCACTAAAAGTACCCGAACAACATCTACAAATACTATCACCCATTTTCTCTTTTTCAGAATTATAATTTGTTTTCTTAAGTAGCCACTCCATTAGTATTCTGAGGCATAGCTTCTAAAATAAGATTATCATTTTCTTTAGGAAGTTGTAATAGCTATTATCTATTATTAAAAGTTGTCAAAAGCTTTATTATATTTTATTACCAAATACATTTTTGCTAAGGAGAGATAATACATAGGTAAAGGCTTTCATTAAAAATAACTTGCTTTATAAACAAGAATATACAAGACTTATGTCACGGCCCACGACCCAGTTTGACCCGTTTCAAGAGCCGCGGCAGAAAATACTGCGGTATTTATTTAATTGAGTTTTACAGCGGAAACAGGATCGCTTAAAGCTAAAATTTTTCCCCGATTATTTATTTCACAATTCGGGATAAAACCCCTATAATTTACAATATTATATTTTTACTATAAAAGTGTGATATTACAAAATCCTTTATTTATTTTATATTGAGCCACTATCTTAAGCTTGAAATGCTCCACAGCACTTTTCCTGATTTACAACAGATCACCTGAAACATGTTTGAAAAAGGTTTTGTCAGCGGGAAATACTGAGTGAATCATTCTATTTTGCATAATGATGCATAGTTATTAATTACAGCATAAGAGCGATTACAATGGCTTCTATCTTATTTTTATCTGGCATTCTGTCACAATGGTGACATGTCACAATGGTGACGATGGTCATACCACTATTTAGATCAATGAATCTAAATAGTGACGATTATCCCTGTAGGTCAATGAACCCAACAGTGATTATCCCGAGTAGGTCAATGAACCTAACTGGGAGAAAATTAGTAATGTGCACAATACCCCACTACCCAGTAATTCAAGATATCCACGACTTAGTCCCTGTAATTATAACCTTGAAAATAATTTGGAGTATTGTAAAATATTTGATAAAATAACTCACAAACTGTGAGAAAAGAAGAATGACTCACAATGCAGATTTATACGGGCAGAGCCTAGCTTACTGATTAGTCTTTTATCCTACTTTCAATAACAAGCACACAATTTTGGAATTAGTAATCAATCCAGCAATTACGATAATTTACGAGATCAAATTATCACAATGAAGGTCAAAATGCAATACTTTGTCCATCGAGTTAACGATGATCCATTGAATTAACAATGAACGACAAGGTATAATACTTTACCCATCGAATTAACGACAATCCGTCAAATTAATGACGAACGATAAAGTATAACCCTAATGTGGGCGGCACTTAAACATTCATTGAATATCTTGATCGTCGGATAAATGAATCGTAGCAGCGATTGTACTAATACCCTTTTCTGCAGCACCCCGCTATACTTAATTAGAGTTTAGCGTGTGTTAATTGTAGTAAATCGAACAGAACTCAGTGCCTGAAGTGAATTCCTTCGTCGAACAAATGCACAGAAGTCAGTCCCAATGCCTGCTATTTATACACGAAAATTGGCTAGCTTACGGATCGTAAGCTTGCTGATGTTGCGGTCCGTAAGGCAGCATACGGACCGTAAGACTCACAGCTTTACGGTCCGTAAGGGACACAAAGCTGCTATGTGGTTGCCACGTGTGGGACTAGCTCTGATGAGTCGACATTTCCTGAAATTTCAACTTAGGGAGCACGTAATTCAGATAATCGTCAAGTAGGGAATACCCCCCCTGAGTTTTAGGGGCCCTAATCCTGATTCTGAAAATTATGAAAATTTTAGGGTTTGCACAGAATCACTTGGGTGTCTCAATTAGGGTTTCCTATTGGTCAAATTATTTTAATAATTATGACTTTTGATGAGAGTCGTTACATTCTCCCTAACTTAATAAAAATCTCGTCCTCGAGATTTACTGGAATAATTGATACATTCTCTTCCTTTTGGATTCCAGTTCCCAAGTATATTAGGATCCTGTCTTTGAATCCTACTTTATTTAAATTAACATTATTTGTTACTTTATATCTTAGAAAAGGTACTACTAAGAATTCGTCTAATAACCATTTCTTGAGATTGGATATATAAAATATATCATGTATTTCAACTAACCTTCCTGGTAGTTGTAAGTAACTAGTCCAATATGTTGAATTACTGGAAATGATCCTACATACTTTGGACTTAACTTTTCTTTCTTACTGAATCTGACAATTCTTTTCCAAGGAGATACTTTTAATAGTATTTTGTCTCCAATTCGTACTCTAACGGCTTTTATCTATTATCTGCATATTTCTTATGACTATCTCTTTGCCGTTTTCAGCTTTTTCTTCGTGATACTGAATATCACAATCGTAGTTACTTAGGATTTTTATTCATCTCTTTTGCTTCAAATTATTTTCGCCTAAATATATATATATCTTAACTTCTTATAATCTGTATAGATAGTATCCTTACTTCCATACAGATAATATCTCCAAATCTTAAGGGAAAAATTATGATTCTAATTCTAACTTATGAGTGGTATAGTTCCTTCGTACCTTTTTCAATTGTCTTGAGGCAAAAATTTATGACTCCTAATTTCTAAGTTATAAGCATCGATTCTTAGTTATAACCTTATTTAATTTCCTATAATCAATATTCATTCTCATTAAAACCTCCTTTTTCTTAACAATCAATATTGTGTTAATCGATAAGGTTCCTTGGCTTATCGGTAAAATTCCTGGAATTTAGATGAATCTTAAATTCTATCTTCATGTAATCCAAGTAAATCTTCTAGAAATACATCTGGGTATTCGGAATTTACAGAAATTTCCTTAAATTCTGTATCTTTAGTATTAATGATTACTGAAATCATATATATACTATTCCTTACTTTCGTTCATAATTAGCAATTTCCATTACTGATATGAACTTCATAGGCTTACATGATTTATCTCCTGTAATCATAATTACTTCTCCGATGGTTGACTGAATTTCTAAGAAATTCTGATCACAGATAATGATCATAACATCGAATTCAACTAATTTCATAGATAATAGGGATGCAGAAAATTTATAACTTATTTCTATGTTCTGCATAACCTTATTAATTTTTATTGAATTCTCATCTGCCGTTTCTAATATAGAAATCTATCTAATGCTGGTAAATGGTAAGTTAAGAGTTTGGCAGAGTAAAGTATTTATAAAACTTTGGTTTGCACCAGAGTCAAATAATACTTTTATGTAAACGTTGTAAGCTAAGAACATACCGGCTATCACATCTGGAATCATCTCGGCTTCATGAGTAGTCAGCTGAAAGGTTCTCGCATTCCTTTTTGCTCCTTCTGCTGGTTTGACTTGATTGTCAAATGGTTTATTCAGTTTTGGACAATCTGGCCTAAGATGTCCAGTTTCTCTACAATTATAGCAAACTGAAAATTTCTTCTTCCTACAATCTTCTTCTTGATGCCCTGGAATCTTGCAAAAATTGCAATATCCTTTGCATCTTCCAAAATGCTTCCTTTTGCAAAAATTGCAAAATGGACTAGTAGAAGATTGCCCATTCCCTCCTTTCTTGAAATGGTTATGGTTACCCGAACTGAATTCTTGGGTAATCTTTTGGGCTACTTCCTTCCTTCTATTTTCTTCTCTTGTCCGTACTAGCTCGTCAGTCATAGTATTGGCTAATTCTACTGCATCATCAATTGTGCGAGGTTTCGCAGCTTTGACAATATTACGAATTTCGGAAATCAATCCCCAAATATAACGAGAAATAAGTACCGGCTCTGGCGAAGCCAGGGTTGGTACCACTCTAGCATATTCAAAGAATGTCGTAGTATACCCTCGACAATTTACATCTACCATCCTATGGGTTAGAAACTTATTTGCCATTTGATCTTTTTCATACTCAGGACAGAATTTTCTTTCTACAAGACTCTTAAATTCTTCCCAATTCATAGCATACGCCATCTTTCTTCCTTTTGCTTGTAACATCGTATTCCACCACTCTAGCGCTACTTCTTTGAAAAGGTTTGAAGCGTACATAACCTGATCATCCTGAGCACATTTACTTATGGCAATTACTGCCTCAGTTTTCTCTAACCAACGCAGTGCTGCAGTCGCTCCTTCATTGCCTGCAAACTCAGTGGGTTTACAAGCAAGAAATTCTTTGTAAGTGCAACCAGGCGTTGCAACTTTCCTTTTCTTAGGGAGCGGAGCTTGCCGTGGTTCATTATCATGATTAACATGATTATTACCTCCATTTACGCTATTACTGAAATTATCTTCAGAAATGCGTTTACTAGGAACAACTTGTTGCGGTTCGATTGGATTTTTAACAGCAGCAATGATTGCTGGTATAGCATTGGCTATCCCTTGAGCAACTATTCCTGGAATAGTGTTGGCTATCTCTTGAGCAATAATATTTTCTATATCTTGCCTAGTCACATATTGATTCCCCGATTGTTGCTCAGATTGATTACCCTCATTAACTGGTTCATTATTAGCGCTTTCCATCTGATATCTATTTTATAGATATATAATTAGTATAAAGGAAATAATCCAATGTCACAATTTAGTTGCACATAATCACATAAACGAATATACAAACAAAATTGTAACTTTTCTAATATTTCCTTATATCATGTTTCTATATACACCCGTTTTATTATTTTACACATACTGATTTTACTATTACTATTACACAAACACAGTTTCATAATCCCCTATCCTTTGTCAGATGATGTTCTAGTAGCGGCGTTTCTTCTCATCGTATTTCCAGGAGATTTGTCCCAAAGTCTCTTGGATCCTATTCCCAGCATCCATGTTGTCAAAATGATGGAGTTTAGTCCTATTCTCATTACTTATTGGTAAATTTGATAAAGGTTCTGGATTGTACTTAGGAAAAAGCCTATAGGGATGGTTTTGTAACAGTATTTCATTATCCAACCATTCTTCTATATTCCAATGATTCGAAGAGTTTGGAATAGATGGTTCTAAGTTCATAAAATTATTTTCATTAACAGGCTCAATAGTATCATCTGTTGCCATTATAAAATCTAGTTCTTCTTGAGATGGTAATTCCTCCATTTGCCTAGAACTTTCCCCAATTTCCATTTTCTTAGGCTTAGGTTTCTCGAGAGGTAAAGCATTGAATTCTATAGGTTCTTCTATATCTGGTATATACCTATTGAAATCTCTGGAAACTTCTATTCTTACTGGATAGAGATTTAAATTCTGAAGGGCTTCCGACAGATCACTCATGCTGTTTAGTAACATACATACAATTACTAAGTCATAACAAAATTTTATAGAACAAAAATAGTATTTCATACTACCAAAACAAATACAAATTAAAACATACTAGGTTTTATTTGTAATTTATTTATAAATTTTCTTGACTGTAGATAATAAAAATACTAAATTTTAAATCAGAATATTTAAAGATTTATATTTACTATTACAGTAGTTAATATATAAAAATCTATATACTAAGTAAGTATGATGACTTAATTTACATATATTAACTAATCATTATCATTGTGGATATTGGTTAATGCTGCCTTGTTTAAGCATAGGTGATCAGTCCATGCATAACTAAGGCTAGGTTATCCAATATCTGCCTTTGATAATAATCATAGTATTTAAAAATAATCTTAATACCACTATTATTAATATATTATTATTAATAATAAAATTATTAATAATAATTAACTAAACAATAATTTTAAATAAAAATATACTTCAAATATAAAAATGTAATTTCTTTACCACAATATAGTAATACTATATTAGGTAATTCCATATATTAATCAAATATATAATGTTTTTCAATTAACAATAATAGAGCAACAAAATAAAAATCTGCCTATATTAACATTAACAAATAGCCAGTTAATAAAACACATAATTACCTAATAGTAATCAGGAAAAAATTAAGTATTTCTAAATACTTAATTAGCTTAACCCAGTGGCTGTAATCAGGAAAAATGTTGAGTATTTCTAAATACTTAATCAGCTTAACCCAGTGGCTCTGATACCACCTTTTTCTGTCACGGCCCACGACCCAGTTTGACCCGTTTCAAGAGCCGCGGCAGAAAATACTGCGGTATTTATTTAATTGAGTTTTACAGCGGAAACAGGATCGCTTAAAGCTAAAATTTTTCCCCGATTATTTATTTCACAATTCGGGATAAAACCCCTATAATTTACAATATTATATTTTTACTATAAAAGTGTGATATTACAAAATCCTTTATTTATTTTATATTGAGCCACTATCTTAAGCTTGAAATGCTCCACAGCACTTTTCCTGATTTACAACAGATCACCTGAAACATGTTTGAAAAAGGTTTTGTCAGCGGGAAATACTGAGTGAATCATTCTATTTTGCATAATGATGCATATTTATTAATTACAGCATAAGAGCGATTACAATGGCTTCTATCTTATTTTTATCTGGCATTCTGTCACAATGGTGACATGTCACAATGGTGACGATGGTCATACCACTATTTAGATCAATGAATCTAAATAGTGACGATTATCCCTGTAGGTCAATGAACCCAACAGTGATTATCCCGAGTAGGTCAATGAACCTAACTGGGAGAAAATTAGTAATGTGCACAATACCCCACTACCCAGTAATTCAAGATATCCACGACTTAGTCCCTGTAATTATAACCTTGAAAATAATTTGGAGTATTGTAAAATATTTGATAAAATAACTCACAAACTGTGAGAAAAGAAGAATGACTCACAATGCAGATTTATACGGGCAGAGCCTAGCTTACTGATTAGTCTTTTATCCTACTTTCAATAACAAGCACACAATTTTGGAATTAGTAATCAATCCAGCAATTACGATAATTTACGAGATCAAATTATCACAATGAAGGTCAAAATGCAATACTTTGTCCATCGAGTTAACGATGATCCATTGAATTAACAATGAACGACAAGGTATAATACTTTACCCATCGAATTAACGACAATCCGTCAAATTAATGACGAACGATAAAGTATAACCCTAATGTGGGCGGCACTTAAACATTCATTGAATATCTTGATCGTCGGATAAATGAATCGTAGCAGCGATTGTACTAATACCCTTTTCTGCAGCACCCCGCTATACTTAATTAGAGTTTAGTGTGTGTTAATTGTAGTAAATCGAACAGAACTCAGTGCCTGAAGTGAATTCCTTCGTCGAACAAATGCACAGAAGTCAGTCCCAATGCCTGCTATTTATACACGAAAATTGGCTAGCTTACGGATCGTAAGCTTGCTGATGTTGCGGTCCGTAAGGCAGCATACGGACCGTAAGACTCACAGCTTTACGGTCCGTAAGGGACACAAAGCTGCTATGTGGTTGCCACGTGTGGGACTAGCTCTGATGAGTCGACATTTCCTGAAATTTCAACTTAGGGAGCACGTAATTCAGATAATCGTCAAGTAGGGAATACCCCCCCTGAGTTTTAGGGGCCCTAATCCTGATTCTGAAAATTATGAAAATTTTAGGGTTTGCACAGAATCACTTGGGTGTCTCAATTAGGGTTTCCTATTGGTCAAATTATTTTAATAATTATGACTTTTGATGAGAGTCGTTACAACTTATTAGATGACAAACACTATTATCTGAGTATCATTTTGATATAGAAATATTTAAATCTGATAAAAATGTTCTAGCAGATTTCTTAACCAGGGATGAGGAGCAAGAATTTGCTCAAAGGATGGATAAATATATTGAAGATTTGGATAAACGGATAAAGTCGAAAAAAGAAATTGAAAAAGATATGGGAGGAATGTTAAACATCATAGAAACAATCCCTGAGAGATTCTAGATATAAAAGATTTCATCGAGAGGAATTGTCTTCTCATAAATTCTAAGATATCATTTTATGGGTTTGAAAGTATGAAGATAAAGCTTCTGGTAAAGTATCACATAAAAGAAAGAATAGATCTTTCTTTCATTTATCCCGAAGTAAAAAGGGAAAAAAGGGATAATCCTTCTACTTCGTTAATAGGAATACAAACGGTATATCTTACCTCTGATTAGGACGAACCTAAAGAAAAATCTTTTTTCATTCAACCCTAATACAGGGAAAACTTCTACCTTTAAAAATATTTTTCAAGAATTGGCAACTCAACCAAATTATGTTGAACAACAATGGTTCAAGATGAAGGAATTATATAGCCAAAGAAATACAGATTTAAGTTACATTGATTTTAGAGTAAATTACAAAGTTCGTCCTTTATGTATGTCATTTATTACAAAGTATGTCCTTTATCTTTAATAAGCTCAGAAAACATACTTAATGTTTGCAAACCCTTGCGTGTTATGTCCTTTAGCCTTAACTGAGTTACTTTTTATAGTTAAATCTGACCAGGTGGATCCTACATGAGGGTATTTTAGACATTTTACTCTAATTACTAAAATAAACAATTACTAAAATAAACAATCATGTGAGGGCAATTATGTCTTTCCACCATGTTTCTTCCCCCATATAAAACTCCTCTTTCACCATCCACCATTACCGAAATATAAGTCCACCATTACCGGAATAATCTTAAGCATTCATAGGTAAAAATCAAGATCAGACATCAAACCCAGGTATGAACTTTTTAATTTAATCAAGTAATCTCCTAAAAATGAAGAAAAATACATGGGTTACATAAGAAACCTAAATTATAATCTAATCACAGTTCCAACAAACTTGAAAAAATATCGATTTGGGGGTTTTATTAAAAATCTAATGACCTTCTGCCTTTGAATTTGGAGACTCACGTTTGTTCAATCGATTTGGGGGTTACAAAAGAAAAATACATCCTGTTGGTGGGAATCCCTACTGAAATCTCTACATTCACGCCCCCTATGTTTAGCAAACAAGATGCAGATCTCTCATATGATCAATCGATTAAAGCTTCAATTGATGCTCTAGATGCCTCAGATTATGAATGGACTCACGACGGGGATGAGGAAAACCACCGGGTTTCAGATGCAACGGGCCGCAATAGACCCAGAGCTGTGAAATTCAAAGGGTTTAAGGAATACGAAGGCCACAATCGGTGTTATGTAAACCGCCATTGCCACCACCATTGCATCCTCTAACTCATCTCCACCCATCACGTGTAGATCTGAATCTCACCTCCAAATACATTAATGAATCCGGATAGTGGAGAGAAATCGTGGGGGGATATTAGTTCAGTTTCATACCTACGGTGGTGTTATGACGGTGTTGATGTTAGGGCGGCAGTGGTGCTATGGCGGTGGTGGTGGTACTATGATAGAGTGAAGGCACCAGGAGTTATAGAGAGAGAGAGAGAGACAAGGTAGAGAGAGGATATTTATGTCTGTCTAAATATAGTTTTTGTTTTTTTATAATTGTTTATTTTAGTAATTAGAGTAAAATGTCTAAAATACCCTCATGTAGGATCCACCTGGTCAGATTTAACTATAAAAACTAACTCAGTTAGGGCTAAAGGACATAACACGCAAGGGTTTGCAAACATTAAGTATGTTTTCTAAGCTTATTAAAGATAAAGGACATACTTTGTAATAAATGACATACATAAAGGACGAACTTTGTAATTTACTCTTGATTTTATAGGGATCTTCCCTATAATCAATTATCTACAAGGAAACTCTGTTGAAGAGATAAGGTACACGTATTATTTTGGAGCCATCAATAAGATATATCTTACTTTACCTGCATTTTTACCAAGATGGGTTAAAGATGGAGTAAGGGATTGTTATCTAAATAACCCTACAATTACTCCAAAAGATGCCATGACTCTAAAACTCTTTTCTGCAGGGCCTGATTTTTATAATGAATTTTATTATTCAGTTTCTCACTTTATTCAGATAGAAAAAGGTTAATTTAGCCTTTCCTTTTTCTGTTAATACTGAAAGAATGATTTTTCACAACTTTAATGAAAATGATGTTCCTTATAGAAGAGGATTATGAATAAAAGTAATACACCAAGCATTGCAAGCTGCCTTAAAAATGGATTTAGGACTTATGGTGGGAATAATATGTTTTCTTCTATCATGATTTCACCAGTAAGAAATACTCCACCATCAGCTAAAAAATATTTAGGGGATAAAATTCAATTTTTAGAAAAAAGGCATAAGAAAATCGAGTCCTCGGGCTTATGAAATGGTTTGCTTATTCAGGAATCATAAAAAATATATGTCTCCAAAAGGTATGTGTCCAATATGTTCTAAACAAAAGGACAATATGAGTATTGATTCTCAAAATGAGGGTCAAACACCTGATGATTAAGGATTTCATAAGTCCTATACTTCAAATATGATTAAATAACTTATAATCTGATTCAATATCTTACGAAAATAGGCATTAAAACTATTTCTTTAAGACTCACACGGGAGTCAAAATCTGCCTTCCCCATGTCCACCAACTTTATGAGACAAGCATGAACGTGGAAAGAGAGGAAATAATGACTAAAGAAGTCCAAATTCCCAAGGATGGACTTTCTTTCTTAAAAGACAACTTTCAAAACCTCCTGATAAACATAGAGTTACAAGAAAGGCTCATAACGAGGACATGTGAAGAGAAAATGACAAGTGAAAAGTCTTGGAGCCTATCTAGAAAAAAAAGGGCTATAAAAAGAGGAAGAAGGAGGAAGAAAAGGCATCGAGCTTTAACAAGTCTTTAAAAAGTTTTCCATGTACTAAAGGTGTGTTGTATTTTTCTTAGCTTTTGTATCTTTTCAAAACATTAACCATTGTAAATCATCCACCATGAAATAAAAAGCTTTCCTTTTTCCTTATAAAGTCTTTTTTAGTGATCTTTCTATTTTTAGATATTTCTCTGTTAAAAAGAAAAATAAATCTTCAATCTTAAACCGTCTCTTTTTACCCTAAACCGGAGGTAGGTAACGAAACTAGGTTATGCTAAATATTGCTAAAGGATCCAAAGGGGAGTTACCTAAGGCCTCTTAGGTTTAGTGTGAAAGAACGTAGCATGCAACCCGACAATATTTTGGTCAAAACGGAAAAAAAAGGTACGGAAGAATGTTGGACCCTTGTTCTTTTTAATTTTGAAATGTCTTTAAATAACTGACACTCTTAGGTTTTATAAGGAAACTTTTAATAAACAAATTCAAGCAAAGTTTTATTTTTATATTTGTTACATAGTAATAAAGAAATAGTGTTACTTTTATATTTTATAGTCCTTAAAAATTTCTATCATATAACATAGATTTAACATGTGGCTAATAAAAATAATTGTCACACCCTGACACGTAGCGGATTATTACAGGCCATGATGATTGGTCATAGCTCATGACAACTAATCATTGTTACAATATTTAAAGCATGTCAATTTAAATTGTCACATAACATATAATAATCAACATTGTTCATACATTGTTCAAAAACAAAAAATATCATAAGTTTTCAATTTATTTTCCTAAGGCTCATGCTACGTGTCCTCGTCACTTGTTCATCAACCTTGATTACCTGCACCACGCTAGAAAAATATATTTTTGGCTCAGCAAATAAGTTGGTGAGCAATTTCCTCGTTTTACAGAAAATAGTTTTATATTTATTTAAAAAAAAAATATTTTTAACATGCATTTCAAGGTTAGTATGAAGATTGTCTCTCATATCAAACAACAAAGCCAACATATCAATATATACCAAACAAGAGGCCACAATCAAATAACAATACGAACAAATTAAATAAAAGACTCAAGACTGTAGTGTGTATTAGTTTCAAGCCCCAAAGAGCGAGTCTCATACTGGTGGCGATACTAGGATACAACCCATGACCATGGGGAATCTAGTCAGTCGTGGATCCACATGACACAATAGCATGAAATAGACTGACAAGACATAACATATAGAATAAAAGAAACACATAAATACATCCACATATTAACACTTTGATAATAGCATGTTAAAGGTAAAATAATTCGGAAATTTATATAACATGATGCACCCCAAAACTAATAAAATTGAAAAGGGGGAAATGGAAGAGATTACTCACAGGTTGCAAATAATTGTTCCACGAGAATTACCGCACGGAAATGAATGGATAGGATCTAAAAATAATAGCAAACACCCTAAATACAAATCAATGAATGGAATGATAAACTTGGGACAAATGATTCGGGTTCTTGATTTGGGGACTTTTGTATGGCGTAACTTATAAATCATAATCCTAAACAAAATAAGGTTATATTAATAGTCAAGAGTAAATAACTATGATTGCGATGAGATTCAATTACACCCTATATATATAGGGTTAGGATTTAGAGAAAATGGTGAAAAGTGTGAAAACAGTGAGAACGGTTATGGATCGTCCGATCAAAACAATCTATGGACTAGATTGGCGCGGTGGCGTTTTCGTAAATAACACTAATTCTATTAAGTGGACGCGCTTCATTAAGGGTAAAAGGGTCTTTAGACTTCTCTACCCAAAACGCCAAACTCATGAATAAAACGCCATTACGGGCCAAAACACATCCTATATAAACAAACATCTCAGACATTCATTAAACACACCCGAACCTCGAACGTCATATTTACTACTATATACCATTCATATTAGAAACGCCAAAAAACCCAAAAACATCAAACACACCAAACTCAAAACGCCATATTTTACTATATACCAATCATCTTAGAAAACGCCAAAAAACCCAAACATCAAAGATTCCAATCGACGTTTCTTTTAGATACACTATTTTTCTCAGTAAAACGCCAACAATGGCAAACATCGTTTCTTGTATATTGAGTATTGTTCTACGTGAAGTTTCGCATAATGCATTCTTAGCTGAGGGGTTGTAACACAATAACATTTTGCTGCATAAGATGGACAAACCTTCAAGAAAAATATGTTGATGTCAGACTTATGTCATTTTCTATTCTTTGTTCTTGATGAATATTTAAATGGCATGAAGGATGACACTGATGAGTGGGTTGAAGATAAAAATGAAGATAAAGATAAACTTCAAACAAAAAACTCACGTCATTTGTGCTTCCAAACGGCAACAAAAAGGCTACTTCAACAACAAAAAAACAAAATGAAGCATACAAAAGTCAAACTGCCAGTGAAGATGTTTCAAAGAAGAAAGAGACTAGTGACAGTGAAGATTTGGAAGATGACTTGTTTCTATTTTTATTTTTTTATTTTCTTTTTCAGTTGTTTGTTATGTATTTTTCAGCTAAGAACAAAATAGATTATTTTAATAAAAACGCCACACAGACAAAATGCTTGTGAAACGTCATCATGCGATAAAACGCCAAAAACTCCCATACTATAATAAAATTACTTTGGAAAAGTATTATTAAAACAAGGTAGAAGAGAATCGAACAAAGTGCCATCTTTATCTAAACCATATTAAAAATACAAAACGCCAAAAACTACATAACGCCATTAAAAAAAAGCCAAACTTAGAAGATGGGACGTCTATCACCCTAAACTCATAAAAAGCTGAACAAAATAGTAAAATACACACAGTAACTGAAAAGACGGTTACTTTATTAATATCATTTATTATAATAAAATCCCGCCTAAACTACGAGCCAAAAACATCCTATAATAGAGACGTCTCTGCACAATCAATTGATCACACCCCAAAATACAATGACATGTTTCCTAGAAACCACTCAATTTAAAAACGCCAAAAAATAGTTAAAACACCACAGATGTAATGCCCTGCTTCTTCGTACTTTCCATAATTAGAAAGTCTTTGCTTGTATCTCTATTTTTGGAAGTCTTGTGTTCTTGTAATCGTTCTTTCGTTGTAATCGTTGTAAAATCCGAGACTTGAATCATAAATAAAATTCGTATTTCTTTAAATTCGTGTTATGCATACTGCATACTTGATCATACGTTTGAATTCGTGAAACAATTGATACAACATTCATAATCTTTGGAAACTTTGTGTTAACCTTGCAAACACGAGAAACTTACGAATAATACGTCTTTTGAATGCATATGATACTTAAATACGATATCCATACGCTTAAACATACTTCGTTATACTTGTTTTATGTTAGTTATGCTTAACAAACCTTAAAATATACTTATATGTAATAATTTACCCTTAAAACAACCTGAAACATCAAATTATGGAAGTTAAGGGGCTGAAATGTAATAAAATCAAACAAATTCCCGCCTGATGGTCCCTGGCTACCCGCGGCGGATTTGGTCTGGTCCTTCGCGCCCCGCCACGGACTCGAATCCAAGACCAGCCCACCAGCTCGCACGGGATTAGCTGTTTTGTTGGTTTTGTTGCTTCCAAAGTGTGTTTTAGCATTAATTAAGTCACCTAACCAACCCCTAACCCTTTGCTATAAAACCCAAGTGCTATCCAAGCATTTTTCACTTTTCTAGTCATCCACAACTCTCTCAAATCAGTCCCTAAGCAGCTGTTAATCAGAAATTCAAGCAGATTCATACCTTCATACAAAAGTGAGCATAACTCACTCATTTGTTAACGTTTTTGCTTGATTCTTTTTCCTATTTACTTGGATTAACCTTAGCAATGTTTCCATAGGTTTTCCCTGGAAAACCAGAGCCTGGAATGTCGCCAAAAAGCTCCAAAGTGGACTGCTGTTTCTGTTTTGAATCAAACTTTGTTAAATCTTGTTTAAACTTGAGTTATCTCATCTCAAACCTATGTCCTTATGCTTATAACCACATCTATGGTTAGTTAGGCTTAAAAACAAGGTTGAGATATGTAAAATCAGAGGTGTAAACCTCACAAACTTTCTATTTTGTTCAAGGGTTTAACCCACTAGTGATGTTCAAGCCTAAAGCTTGATGATTGTGTGATTTAGAATTAGCTTGGGCGACCCTACTTGAAAATCCACACATTGCTTGATGTTTTCTCATAGATTAGTTGTCTTTTTTCCTTTCTTATTGTAAGTTCATGACCCTCCTTGAATGTTCATAACATCAAGTGTAGTGGTGAACACCTAGAGGTACCTAAATGGAAGACTTTTTCTTCCTACCTCCTACATGACTTCTATGACATAAAAGAGGTTCCTAAATGGAGTATACCTCATGCTTGAACTATTGGACTTATTAACATATTACATAACCTATCTAATACTTATATATATACTATATTCGAACCTTTGATGACGAATTTGTGTTCATTCGTCAAAGTACTAGATTACATCATCTAAGACATAATAACTTGTTATGATTCTAATGGGTATTCTACCCATGAAAACATTTTAACCCTTGAGGGTTCATAGTGTCAAAACTAGTATTATGTGTTAAAGATGATTACTTTCTTATGTTTATGTTCACATGTTTTTAATTCCGAATCTTTACTCCACCATTATACTCCAATACTCATACACCTTGTTTCTTCGTGTAGAAGGACTTGGTGTTCCAACCTCCCACAACAACAACTCTCTCGCGGATTTATCAAGTGGAAGCTTGCAAAATCGTGAGTACACTTGACCCATTTACCTTTAAAAATACTTTGGGTTGTAACATGTTATTATACAAGCTTTACGCTCACACACTTAAAACATACTTTATGATCTCAATCCGTTATACATGCTACTTGTTTACTTAGGCTCATGCTAGATTTTACATTCTTTATGTCATTAACTTTGCTAAGCCCTCAACTTAACATATATAGCGCTATAGGAGTAGCACACCACCCGTCGGGGTCTTGTTAATTCTTTATTCTAAAATGGTCTCGTTACTTTTGTGGCGAGTGATGCTAAATACTAGTGGACACTTGGATTTGACATATTGTGATGCATGCTAGTTACCTTGTTTACAAATTGCCATGTAGATTCAAGAAAATGCTTTTATACATATGCTATAGTTATTTAAACCTTGTGTACTCGCATTTGCTTTTGCATTGAACTTTATTTTAAACATGTTACAGGTTGAGGATGATGATTGCTATGAAATGAAGTTGCGACGATGCTTAGATACACACATAGTCGTGCTAGGTTTAATATGCTGTATCAAATTTTGTTATTTTTATGTTTGAACATGTTGTTATTTGAAATTTATGTAATGTTTGACAATTTGAAATTAAGAAATGAAACGGGTTTATTAAATATTGTCACAAATAGTGTTATGAAGTCTCTTGCAATCTATTTCGTCCAACTCCGATGATTCCGCCATTGGTTAGGGTGTGACAACAGATGGGAAACCTCGTTTCTTCTATATTGAGTATTGTTCTGAATGAAGTTTCACTGAATGGATTCTTCTCTGAGGTGGGTATCTCTATAAGCTTTTGCTGAGTGAGATGGACAAATATTCAAGAAAAAGAGCCTGATGACACTGATATGTCATCATGTAACTTTTTTCTTGATGGGTATATTGATGACATGAAGGGATCAATACCAGTGTAAAAAGTGCTATTTTGGACTCCATTATTATAATAGCATTCGAGCAGGCGTTGATCTTCAACATGTCACCAAACAAGAATATATCAAACCAAAATACAGGATGCCACTAAAATAAGCTTCTTCTAAAGACGGCCATTATGTAGGAAAATTGGCATCTAGCTAAGGTATTCAAAAAGGGTCAAAACGCCAAAAAGGTTCAAGAAGAAGAGGCTGATAACATGTGCAGGAATCATGCTGACTTTATAGAAAACGACAGCATGCTGACCACGGCTCCGTGTCGGCCAGGCACGGCCCCGTGGTCAGACATGATTCTGACACATGTTGTCCGTATTATGAACACGGGACGTGTTGGCTTGGACACGACCCCGTGGTCAGATTTTAGGTGGGCACGGGGCGTGTTGACCTGGACACGGCCCCATGGCTAGAGTATTTATGAAGCCGCGTCTTATTTTAAGGTTTTTATTCGGATCGGGCGGTTCCTTACTGGAGGGAACAACACCGAAGTGCCTAAGGTACCTTAATTGCTCTTGATTTAAACAAGAACGCAATAGGTTATCGGAAAGGGTAAAACCTAAACTAAATACCGATGGGCAAAACCAACCTTTATTTCCCTTACCCGGGCTCTTGTTAAAGAAGGTGTATGTCGAATCGCTTAGGTCTATGAGTTCATCGGTGGGGACCGATGGAGAGTCCTTCATCGCACAACCGACACAGGGACGACTATCGCTCATGTTTTCACAAGAGGTTGAGGTGCTTTTGGTATCGTCGATGTTTGGTGGAATCCGAATGTGTCCTCAACAATTCTCCTCGATTGTTGTCTTGTGATGAATAACTTGTTTTCATCTCAAGCTCTAATTCTTTTAATTTTAGGAGGAATTATTTATTCGAGTCGACATAATTCTTCGGAGGTTATGTCGTCTAAAAAGATGGTTGAGGGCATTCGGGTCAGAGATAGTGATCGTTTTTACTTTCGCCCATCTTAAGGTAATTACAGGAAGACGATGGGTCTAAATAGTGGGGATTGCAATTTTGAAAGAAACATTCTAAATCTTTATGGAATCCACTACATATTTGACACCACTCACCGTAAGAGTAGCGAAGTAAAAATAATCAATATCACTCATATTTTTGTCAGAAATTACCAACCGTCGGGATCTTACGGTTCTGTTTTCAGCAACTGGGGGGTGGACACGGGGGCGTGTTGGGTGGGCACGGCCCCGTGGTCAGCTACTGTCTGACTTAAAACATGATTGCCAGTAATGAAGATGGACATGGCCCCGTGTCTTGCTGAGCACGGCCCGTGCTGAACTCTGCAGAAACTGAGAAATTTAGAAAACTCCTAAAAAATAGAAAAACAAGTAAAAATAATTAGGCCGTTGATTTTAAACTTTCTTAAAATCCTTGTGTCCCCGATAACGGTGCCAAAACTTGGTGTGTGCGAAGCGTGATATATTTTTATTGATATTTTGAGCCCATTTTACGCATTAGTCAAGTTTTAAATTTATAAAACACGATATTCTACTAACACTAAACACACACTTGGGCAGGTGCACCCATCGTGAGCGTAGTATAGCGTTGGTAAGATACCGAGGTCGTCCAACGACACAAGAGCTTTTAGTACCATTTTATCCTCAACGTCTAATCAATCTAATTTTTTTAGAAAAGTTTGAAATATGAAAATAAAACTAAAAATGCAAAGATAAATAAAATAAAAACAAATAGACAAGATAGAATCACTTGGATCCGACTTGTCTTTAATGTATCCTTTGATGATTCTCGCACTTTCGGACTTTTTAAGAGATTATCTTAGTTATAGTAGCAAGTCCCTCTTTTGAAGGTGACGTTACCCTCAACCCAGTGGTTTAAGTCAGCAGGGATACAATCCCAAAGGCTCGGAATATTGAAGGACATTCCTCCGGAGCCTCCTCTGGAGGGAACAACACCGAATTGTATAAGGTCCTAGAATGCAAGAAATTTAAACCACGAAGAAGTTCTATCCTAGATGTTTTCATGACAACAAAAACCCGAAAAATGATTTTTCGGTTGATAAAGGCTCTTAGAACTTCAACCTGGATGGTGCTCCTTAAACATCATTGAGCCATTCCTCAATCTCCCGAGGGAGAAGGAAGACGGGCTCATTGTCCACAACCTCTTGTGGGGGGAGGTGCGACATCCACCGGAACCTCGTGTAATGCGTCTAGAGGAGGCTCTGGAGGAATGTCATCCCATCCAGTTGGGTTGACAACTTCTTGCACCAAGTTCCAATCTTCTTGTGGGAAGATTGGTTCCATGGATGGCATAGCAAGAATGTTCAACCTTTGGTGCAAAAGGTTGATCTCTTGAAAGCTACTCTCTAGCCCCACCGTCAAATAGTTGATACGGTCAATGAGGACCTCTTCCACCGATGTCATTTCATCTAGTGCTTCCCTTAGTGCACATACTTATCGGACAAGGGTAGCTTCTATTGACGGCCTTCTCTCCCTTCGACTGTTTCTCGAGTGAGCTGAAGATGTTCCACTTTTTTGGCTCAACATGCTAAAAAAAACAAGATGAAAATTTCAAAAATATGAAACTGTTACTCCGGCCACGGCCCCGTGCCTGTTGGGCACAGCCCCGTGGTCACACCTCTGCAGGTTTTTGAATCAAGGAATATTATTGTTTTAAATTATTTTTCTGTATTTTGAAACATTTCTGAACATAAATAACTTTAAAAAGTGTTGTAAAACATATTTTTAATAAAAATTCCTTGGTTAAAAACCTTGCAAATACTACAATAAAGCTTGAAGTTATGAATGTTTCAATCTTTAATGGGGGTTGGAGGAGTTTTGGATAAGAAGGTAAGTGACAAAATTGGCAAAGACAAGATGGTTGTTGAGAAACCTTCTTTGGAATATACCTTTTAAGGTATGTGTGAAGATCCCAGCAAATCTTGGTCTTTGGAATGGGTCCAAATGTGCAGGAATCATGCTAACTTTATAGAAAACGACAGCACGCTGACCACGGCCCCGTGTCAGCCGGACACGGCCCCGTGATCAGACATGGTTCTGACACATTTTGTCTGTATTATAAGCACGGGGCGTGTTGGCCTGGACTTGACCTAATGGTCAGATTTTAGGTGGGCACGAGGCGTGTTGACCTGGACACGGCCCCGTGGCTAGAGTATTTATCAAGCGACGTCTTATTTTAAGGTTTTTATTTGGATCTGGAGGTTCCTTACTGGAGGGAACAACACCGAAGTGCCTAAGGTAGCTTAATTGCTCTTGATTTAAACAAGAACGCAAGAGGTTATCGGAAAGGGTAAAACCTAAACTAGATACCGGTGGGCAAAACCAACCTTTATTTCCCTTATCCGGGCTCTTGTTAAAGAAGGTGTATGTCGAATCGCTCAGGTCTATGAGCGCATCGGTGGGGACCGATGGAGAGTCCTTCATGGCACAATCGACACAGGGACGACTATCGCTCATGTTTTCACAAAAGGTTGAGGTGCTTTTGGTATCGTCGATGTTGGTGGAATCCGAATGTGTCCTCAACAATTCTCCTCGATCGTTGTATTGTGATGAATAACTTCTTTTCATCTCAAGCTCTAATTCTTTTAATTTTAGGAGAATTATTTATTCGAGTCGACATAATTATTCGAAGGTTATGTCATCTAAAAAAGATGGTTGAGGGCATTCGGGTGAGAGATAGTGATCATTTTTACTTTCGCCCATCTTAAGGTAATTACAGGAAGACGATGGGTCTAAATTGTGGGGTTTGCAATTTAGAAAGAAACATTCTAAATCTTTATGGAATCCACCACATATTTGACACCACCCACCGTAAGAGGAGCGAAAATAAAAATAATCAATATCACTCATATTTTTGTCAGAAATTACCAACCGTCTGGATCTTACGGTTCTGTTTTCAGTAACTGAGGGTGGACACGGGGGCGTGTCGGGTGGGCACGGCCCCGTGATCAGCTACTGTCTGACTTAGATAGGATTTCCAGTAATGAAGATGGACATGGCCCCATGTCTGGCTGAGCACGGCCCGTGCTGAACTCTGCAGAAACTGAAAAATTTGGAAAAATCCTAAAAAAAATAGAAAAATAAGTAAAAATAATTAGGCCGTTGATTTTAAACTTTCTTAAAATCCTTGTGTCCCCGGAAACGGCGCCAAAACTTTGTGTGTGCGAACCGTGATATATTTTTATTGATATTTTGAGCCCATTTTACGCATTAGTCAAGTTTTACTTTTATAAAACACAATATTCTACTAACACTAAACACACACTAGGGCAGGTGCACCCATCGTGAGCGTAGTATAGCATTGGTAAGATACCGAGGTCGTCCAAGGACACCAGAGCTTTTAGTACCGGTTTATCCTCAATGTCTAATGAATCTAAATTTTTGAGAAAAGTTTGAAATATGAAATAAAACTAAAAATGCAAAGATAAATAAAATAAAAACAGATAGACAAGATAGAATCACTTGGATTCGACTCGTCTTTAATGTATCCTTTGATGATTTTCGCACTTTCGGACTTTTTAAGAGATTATCTTAGTTATAGTAGTAGGCCCCTGTTTTGAAGGTGACGTTACCCTCAACCCAGTGGTTTGAGTCAGCAGGGATACAATCCCAAAGGGTCGGAATATTGAAAGACAATTAAGTTAGTTATTAATGCGAAAAGTGGTAGGCCCCTCTTTTGAAGGTGACATTACCCTCGGCTAAGTGGTTTGAGTCAGCACCATCCAATACCAGTGGGTATTGAAGGAGGTCCTAGTAAGCTTGAACCAGGTCCTTGAAGGATCTATACACTGAACAAGGAAAGAACCTTACCAAACCATTCCCCTAACCCCCGACCGGCTAGTCAACATCCCTTTATATGGACCGTAAAGACATGAATGATGTAATCTTTTACTTTATATAGACAGTAAAGTAACTTCAAGACACCACGGAAAAATGATAAAGAAAATTCACCTTCAACATAAGAAACTAGTAATTAAAGTTATTAATACAAACCCAAATAAAAAGTGCCGAAAGATTAAACATAAAAAGTAATACATAAAATATTTGTCTTCACCAAGTGATGTAAGAGGCTTAACCAAACATGGCCTTTGATTGGCAAGAACCCTTACAATCAATCTTGGACCCCGAGACTACTACACACTCTAAAGATGGATGATGGATGACGGTGGTGGGTGTTGGTGTTGTAGTGTGGTGGAGTGGTGGCAAAGTGAGAGAGTGGTGGTTTTGCCAAGGGATGCCTTTCAAGTGAACCAAACACCCCTATTTATAGCCTGCACAGAGCTCTGGCCACTGCCCCGTGCCCGCTGGGCACGCCCCGTGGCCAGTCTTTTCTCTTCCTTCATTAATTAGAAGTGTCAGCAGAGGGCCCCACACGACCCCGTGTCTCCTGGGCACGACCCCGTGGTCAACTCTTATCTGTACTATCAAGATTCTGCGTATCTTTGCGTTGACCACGCCCCGTGCTGAGCTGGGCACGCCCCCGTGGTGGGCGTGGAAGCTTCTACAGGTTTGTCTTTTGTGTAGGTCCATGACCACACCCCGTGTTCACCTGGGCACGGCCCCATGGTCAGTCTTCTGTTTCCTTGTTTTTGCTTTGGGGATGCTGCCGGGGGGTCGGGCATATCACGTTTATTCCTTCTTTTTTGTATTTATGTTGGTTTTGGCTGCTTATTTGCTTCTTTTGTTCGTTTATGCTTGTTTGGTCCTGTAAATTCAAAAGGAAGAAAGAAACACGCTTTTTCCAACATTAGTACTAAAAAGGGTTAGTTTTATGCCTCGTTTGATGTAATTTATATGTTGCATTTTGCACACATCACCACTACATGGGAAATTGAATTTATTTATCTTTTCAAAACACCATAATTGCCTGTCATATTATAGGCCTGCATCCTACATGGCACAACAATTGATAAAAAAAATACACATCAAGAAAATTACTGATGTTTTTTACCGCCAAAAAACAGGGAGGGATTATTCACATCAAGAAAATTACTGATTCTGGATGAACAAGCAAGAACGGTGAGGGTGAGCTTTCAACACATGAGGGATTATTCATTTACAATGGACGAACTGCTGAACACAGATAGACTACATCTTATCGAACAACTTTGTGATTTTGCACCTTCGAACAATGCTAGATCCAGCTTTGTGAATACATTTAAGTATAGGATGGAACAAAGAAGAGACGAGATTATGGCGTTATACGCCAATGAACAAGATGATGATGAGTCTGAGAAGAGTGATGAACAAAACGATGGTTACATCTCAGATGTAATACTATCCACAGAAAACTATTAGTTTTTGTTTGATTTCGTCTTAGCTGTATTCTTTTAAATTTATAATGAATTTAAAAACGCCATGAACGCCAAGAAATTTACCTTGATAACCTATATAAACAGTTGAAATCTACAAAAACGCCTAATGAATTTGGGAAACGCCATGGAGGAAGATAACTTATAATTACTAAATGATTTTATTCAATTTGGGGCGCGCACATATAACGCCAAAATATTTACTATGCTCCTGATCTAAAAAAACAATAAAAACGTCATGTATTTGTTAAATGCCAAAAAATAGAGAGGTGTTGTGAGACGCGTTTAAAAAAAGAATATAAAAGGACAAAAAAGCCCCTTCGCCTTCACTATCTCGCGTGCCACGTGTTAGGCCAGGATCTGTTCTCTCCGTTCTCACACTTTAGGGCGTTTTCTCCTGATCCTGTACCTATATATATTTATATATGGTTAAATATCATGTGTAGGCTAGGTCAAATTTGTACAATTTATTCCTAACCACATTTTTTTATATATTTAGATGTATCATTGATTTTATAAATTAATAAGTCTAAAATTTGATAATTAACTTTTAATGCAAATAAAACAGTTTATCTATTTTCAATATTTATGTTTATATTTGAAATATTCGTTTGGCCAATTTGATAACGATAATCCTCAAGATCTTATTATTTCAAATATATATATATACACACACATATTCAAATCCTAATTTATAGAATCATCAACTTATTAAAAATGTTCCAACTTGTATTTTATAATTTTAATGGATATCATTATTAGGTAATCAACAAAAATTATACAACTTATATAAAAATTCCATATTATCGTTACACCCCAAAATCATCAGAAAATATTTTCATGAATTTTTATTCAATGATTTTCTATTTTTTATACAACTTTTTATTATATAAATAATGCTAAAAATCCATAATAATTCTTATAGAAGTCCAAAAATTCTACTAACTATTCTAGCATGATCCTAATCAGTATCCTAAGGTCAATTTCACAAAAAACACGCTTCTAAGATTAAAAGCCCCAAATTTTAAGAACTAAAAAACCCTAGTTTATCAATGAATTAAATTCAAATGGTAGATTCCCTCTATCACACAAATCTAATTCGCAGGATTAAGTGTTGTTTTGCAGGTTTTAGAGAGTTGGAAAATGTGTGTAAAGATGTTTGGGACCGAAAGATGTCAACATTATGGCTCAATTTAATCGATTTGCCAAAATTCATTTGGTGCTCATAAGGTACTTTAATGGTGGCTTATTGAGAGTTAATTGAGATTTAATTGCATCGATTACCACATATAATGAGCTGTATAACTAAATGATAAGCATTTCATCTCCCCCTATCCTATGTCGTTTGAGGTTGGGTTTGATTGTCCAAACGACTACGGTCGTCGAGAACACTTGAGTCGGGTTTGGTTATTCGCGGGTTTCGAAAGCGAGTTGATTCTGGGAGGAAGAAGGAATGCATGTTCGATTCTTGTGTATACATAAATATCAAACTAATCAAATATCACACAAGTAGCATAGCTGGTTCGTTGGGTACCTGTTTGTCCGAGACACCCGGGTTCGAGTCCCGGGTCACGCGTTTTGTATATATTTTTTTCCTCCTCTATACTTTCTAAATGAGGTTAAAAGGTAATTGCATTGGAGTTACAATACCAAACTTGACCTAGTCTAGTGGTGCGTGTGTTGTTTGTATGAGGGGACCCGGGTTCGAAACCTGTGGTCACCCGGTTTTTCATTAAAACAAGATTTTTAACTTTAATTTCCACTATTTTACACATTTCACCCTAATCTTTCCAAATATGGTAACATGGCTTAACAAAAAACACTAACCTAGTTAGTGCGTCCCTTTGACAAATTTAACTAACAACCTAACCACATTAATTAATCTTTTAATTTTAAAGTTTAAATCAACCCCTTGACTTATAACCTTATTTAACTAATAAATTTAAGTCTGTTAAAGCTTGCCTTATAAAAATCTAAAGATACTAACTGGGAACCTTTATAAACTTAACGTTTCTAGCCCGCTTATTTCCGAACTCGACACGTGACGATAATTAATTACTGAAATATATACATATATATACATACATATATATATATATATATATATATAGGACGAAGATCCGTTAGGAACCACCCTTTATTGCGAGAACCGCGAGAACCAGTGTGAACACAAACAGTAATTCCTAAAAAAAACTAAAAAACACCCAAATTTTTTTTATTTTTTTACTATTTTTTTGAAAAAATCGCTATATTTTGTTAATAAAAAAAATTTCAAAAAAAAAAATCGAATAACAGTTATCCATGCACATGTGCATATGTATCATTTCTTTGTCAAATTCCGTAATTCATTACAAATAATAGTCAATTGCACTTTCATTTACACTACCACATGTAATACACTATTTTTTACGTTAACAATGTTAGAAATGCACATGTGCATCTATATGTATCAACATGCAATAAGGTGTTTTGGTACACTACTTTCTCTTTTATCTATCATTCCATCCATAATACACAAGCATGCACATGTGCATTTTTTTCATTTGTTTGACAAATTCCGTAATTCATTACACATATTAGACAATTGCACTTTCATTTACACTACCATATGTAATACACTACTTTTTACATTACCAATATTAGAAATGCACATGTGCATTTATATGTATCAACATGAAATAAGGTGTTTTTTTTGGGTAAAGGGTTACCCCGGTGATTCTATATATTCACAACCAAACAAAACAAGTAGTGTGGAGAACCCACACTAGTTCAGACATGAGACAGGCCCCATGACTGTGAAACCAAACGAAAACAACCAATCCAAAATAAAAAACGACTAGACTAACATCTAGACAAAGCAAACTAAGTAAAACTCATTTAGCCATCCCTATTGATACGCGTGTCGCCGCGGATATCCCAATCCTCCAACAGCGTTCTCACATTTGCCGTGTTCTTCCCTTTCATCTATCATACCATCCATAATACACTACCATTACCTCCTACCATCCATAATACAATATCATTACCTCCTACCATCCATAATACAATACCATTAACAATATTTTCACTTTATTACATGTATGTAAACACCATTTATACCATCCAATCAACATATTATATCAAAAATTGACAACTATAACCAAACCATCATCCACTAGATATAACTAACCAAAAAACATGTATATGGGCCCACTTCTCCATTCAAAATCACAAACTTTTTGTACCAAAACACGTTATATCATGGTTATACCTAATGATGCACATGTGCATTTTGAATATTGGTAATGTAAAAAGTAGTGTATTACTAATGGTATTGTAAATTAAAGTGCAATTGTCTATTCCTGATAACGTATTACCGAATTTGTTGAAGTAATGATACATATGCACATGTGCATGGATAACTTTTACTCGAAAAAAAAAAAGTTTTTTTTTATTTTTTTTATTTTATGGTAAAGAAATATAGCGATTTTTTAAAAATATTAAAAAAATAAAAAAAAATTTGAGTGCTTTTTTGATTTTTTTTAGATTTTATTTTGTGTTCACATTGGTTCTCGCGGTTCTCGCAATAAGGGTGGTTCTCGCATGAACCTTACCCTACATATATATACATATGTATATATATATATATATATATGATAGGGTTCATGCGAGAACCACCCTTATTGCGAGAACCGCGAGAACCAATAGTGGTGTGTGTGTTGTTTGTATGAGGGGACCCGGGTTCGAAACATGTGGTCACCCGGGTTTTCATTAAAACAGTATTTTTAACTTAAATTTCCACTATTTTACACATTTCACCCTAATCTTTCCAAATATGGTAACATGGCTTAACCTAAAACACTAACCTAGTTAGTGCGTCCCTTTGACAAATTTAACTAACAACCTAACCACATTAATTAACCTTTTAATTTTAAAGTTTAAATCAACCCCTTGACTTATAACCTTATTTAACTAATAAATTTAAGTCTGTTAAAGCTTGCCTTATAAAAATCTAACGATTCTAACTGGGAACCTTTATAAACTTAACGTTTCTAGCCCGCTTATTTCCAAACTCGACACCTGACGATAATTAACTACTGAAATATATATATATATACATATATACATATATAGGATAGGGTTCATGCGAGAACCACCTTTATTGCGAGAACCATGAGAACCAATGTGAACGGGTGGCAATTTTGTAAATATCCAAACAATTTTTAAAACACTCGCTGCATAACAGATACGGACGTCAATTGAAATTTAATTATGTTCCATAAATAATCTCATGTCTGATAAATCTCATATCCCCAGCATAACTTTCCCAAATCCGTTAACTCTCCCAAAAATCAAGTCCGAAGCTCACAAAATCAAGTCTGATGCTCACAATTCAGCCATTCATCATCAACATTCGTCCTACGATCATGGTCATTAGTGCAATACGATCATAATCGTCGACTGCACATTAGTCGTCGACTCAAAATTAGGGAAAAACGGTCATAATCGGTGAGGTTTATTGCACGAAGAGGGATAATCCGAAGAACACAAGTCGTCTAATAAAGTGTCACACCCCGACCACGTAGAACATACAAAACGTGGCAGAAACATCGGGGAGTGTTGTAACAGAATTAATGTTTCACAACCATGGAAATTAAAGTTTCGTTTTATTCAACAAACAAGCGAGTTACATTGTCTTTAAACAAGAGATAAAGAGTACATAACAAAATTTAACTAGTTCTTGTCTCGTTTTAAGTCACTAAGGCAAAGGTCCGCCTAAGTATGTCTTGATAAGTCCTATGCATCATCTCCTAAAAACACATGTGAAAATAGGTACGTCAGCATAAAAATGCCTGTGAGATACATAGGTTTTGTGAAAACAGAATTCATGACTTATGTTTGAGAAAATGTTTAGTCATGAACCTTGTAATTTGCTTTGTCTTGTAAATCATTTGAAAAACGATAAGATCAGATGATATGTATAAATAAATGTCAGGTTAAATAAATAACCATGTAAAAATGTGTTTGTATATGATAAGTTGTTTGTAAATCAATGTCTTGTGAAAAGTATGTTATTTGTATAAAATGTTATATGTCTCAAACTGAAATGTTATATATAGGAAGTACCAGCGGCGTATCCACCATGCTTGTATCATATTACATACGCATTGTTACTTAATCACTTAATCAAACCAAACCACCAAAGTAATGTTTAAAAATTGTAGAAATGTTTATGTATTGTCAAATGTCTATTGTTAAATGTAAATCCTGTCAACAGATACAAATGGTTCACACGGTTCAATAGTTACAAACGGTTCATATAATCAAACGGTTACGACGGTTCACATAGTCAAAAGGTTACTACGGTTCAAAATGTAGTATAATGTGTTCACATGCTGGATGAGCATATGCAACAGAAATGCAATGTAAAACAATGTACTAAGCATGCACACAATGGACATACATAGCATAAGTGTAATGTAAAACAATGTACTAAGTATGAACTAAATGGACATAGATAGCATAAAATGTAATGTAAAACGATGTACTAAGTATGAACTAAATGGACATACATAGCATAAAATGTAATGTAAAACGATGTACTAAGTACGCACACAATGGGTATACATAGCATGAACACAGTGAAATCATGTACTATAATGTACTAACGAACATAGCAGGTATATGATGTGAAAACATGGAAAGCATGAAAGTAACAAGTAGGCACATGTGTTTCACCCCAAAACAGTTTGGAAAACAATAAAAGAGGGGTTCTATGTACTCACTTGAGATTGCTCAGAAGTCCTAAGATAACCACCAAGCAATGCTAGAGATCTCGGAATATCAAACGGCACCTAATATAGGTAACTACATTAATAAACCGGACCTAAATCGGAAGATCGGGTAGCATGAGGGTTTGTAAACCAAATGAGTGTAGGAACTCATGTAATATGGTTTGACAAAGCCTACATACTAAATGAAACCTAACCTAAGTGCTGACGACCCATTACGACCTGTTTAGGTAGCTTATGCTACTTTAACGCGTCGTTTGCGTAAAACGCGTTCGGACCGCCTAACTAGTCCTATGACAAGTAACATATGCCTTAACATGTCTAATATTGTTGTCAAATCAGTTTAGAAGTCAAAAGTTATGTTACATATGTTTAAAATGAATTTTGGCATCAAAGGGGTATTTTGGTAATTTACCTAAGGCATATAAACTACCTATCATACAACTACTTAAACGAAGCGACCATAAGGTATAACCTCGTAAGGTTATTCCCTATATACTATGGCCACCTAATGTGTTTGGTCGGATCCTAATGATCGACCAAATGGGTCGGGTTCGAAGGTATAAGCGATTTATTAGATCGCTTACCCTTACGACCCTATATAAGCACTAAACTAAAAGTGACGAGCTAAGCATGCTAAAACATGCTTAACTAAGTTTAGAAAACAGGTTTGGTATCAAAACAAACGGTTTTGATACCCATAAGTAGTTTGGTTACAAAATACGCAAGAATACTTATTCTGACCGAAACTACGGCTCGTCACTGAGCCTAGATAACGTGGTAATCAGTAGGTATAGTCACTAGGGACTATAACCATCGTGATCACGCTCATGTTATGAAGTTCAAACGAACTTCGCATTGACCATAAACTGGTCAATGCAGAAAGTCAAACAAAGTTTGACTTTCGGACTCGGAAAGCAATAAAAGAACGAAGGAACACTTACGAAGGGTCCCCGAATGCTAATCTTGATTCAAGTAGCTCCGGTATGAAACAAAGGTTTCAACTTAGAGCTCCTCAAATCAGATTCTAGTGAGGAATGAGTGAAAATGTGATGGGTATTTATAGATTTCGGTTCACCGTTAGGATCGTTTCTTGGAGAAGAGGGAATGATCTCACCCGTACACTTGTCGGAATGTTGTGGTAACTAATATTGCTCCACCACAAGAGTTTGACACTTGTCCTTGGCCTTTGGAGGGGTTAAAGGTTGTTAACTGCTGAGAAAACGAGTTTCTGCATAACTAACCCCTGCTTGCGCACCATAACAAATATTTGTTGCGGTGCGCAAGCACCTATTTTGGCAGAATTACAGTTTTGGTCCCTGCAGCCCGTTTAAGCTATTTTCGATGCGTTTTAACCCCGTTAACCTCACTTCAAGGCTCTAAAATGAAGTTAAAGTATAGGGAACTTAAAATGTGCTCAAAAATATCTCGGATGTCGGTTCGTTTAGCCGTACGGTTGCGATGTTCGGTTAATTACGACGGAATGCGCATAAGCGCGAAAAACGATCCAAATGACGCGACGAATGGATTTTTCTTATGCCAAACACTAAAATAAAATATTTTAGTGCTTACATAAATTTTTTGATGTCCGGAGGTATTCAGAACGTAAGTTATGCGCGAAAATGCAAACTTGTGCACTTTTTGACGCTTTTAGTCCCTGAATGGCCCAAAAGTTTATTTTAGCATACCGAACCCCTCAAGGCCTATTTCTAAGCTATGTAAAGGATATTTATGGTATGTTTAACTTATGGTCATGTTCCGGAATGTCTGTTACAGTTCAAATTGGCATACTTTCGTAGTTTGTCAACTTTAGTCCCTGTAAGCGAATTAACTTGTATTTGCCATACCAAAGCCTTCAAAACTTATTTCTAAGTTATGTAAAGGTTATTTAAGGTATGTTAAGCCTATTTCACTATTCCGGAGTGTTCATTGCATTAAAATGGTTATATTTACGCATCAGTGCGCGTATAACCTTCCAGAAAGATATTTAGAGCTTGAAATCGAACTAGAATTGATATGTGCAAATGATACACATATTTGTACAGATCCCAAGTATGAAATACAATATTTCATTGGCTTGGTATTTATTTGATGGTTGAAGTGACACAGGTGTCACATAAAGGACAAACGCTCGATTCGTCGTTGCATCGTTTTACGAATTTGTAAGTTCATACAAAGTTTTGAAGCCGTATATGACAATGCAAATTTTAATCGTCGATTCATAAATATATGGTAGTGTGGTAGTTATGTGTTTGTTTATGTCGATTTTTTGTAGCTGACTATAGTTTTGGTTCATTTATATTTTATTTGGTATGTGTTATGTGATATTTATAGGTATGTACATGTGCATAGTTATAATTGCATAGTTATAGTTATGCACATGTGCATAGTGTGATAAATTATGTTTATATTTTGTAGCCGACTATAGTTTTGGGTCATTTATAGGTATGCACATGTGCATAATGTGATAAATTATGTTTATATTTTGTAGCTGACTATCGTTTTGGGTCATTTATAGGTAAGCACATGTGCATAATGTGATAAGTTATGTTTAGATTTCGTAGCCGACTATAGTTTTGGTTCATCTATAGTTTGATTTGGTATGTGTTAAAGTTTTTTTTGTATTGAAATATAATTGTTGATAAGTTATGGCATAGTTGTATGTATGCACATGTGCATAGTTATAGTTGCATAGTTATAGTGATACACATGTGCATAATGTGATAAATTCTGTTTAGACCGAACATGATAAATGCACATGTGCATAGTTATATTTATGCACATGTGCACAGTGTGTCAAATTATGTTTACATTGACCATGATATTAAGGTAATGTTGTGATATGTATGGATATGCACATGTGCATAATTTTTTTTTCGTGACAAACATAATTTCACAGAACATGTTAATAAGGTGTAATTGTGTGACATGTATTTATGCACATGTGCATAATTTGACAGAACATGATTACACAATATGATAATAACATAAATTTGTGATATGTATAGTTATGCATGTGTGCATACATTGTTATAATAGGTTGATATGCAAACGTGCGTAGTTTGAAATAGTATATCAACAAAGTAATATAAATTAAAGTTGATATACATGCTCATTGTAGATAATCAATGGAAAAAAAAAGCAAAGAAAGTTACGTTTGTCCTGAAGTCAAGGGATGAAGGGTCAAAAAGAATGTCGGATGCGACAGAAGATGAGCACACGACTGTTAAGCAAAAAGGTTAGAAAATGTTGATTGTTTATTGTTAATATTAGTTTTTAATGATGAAATATGTGGTTATGCACATGTGCATTATCAAAATATTTTTTTAAATGTTATAACTCATGCAAACGCATTAATTTTATGAATTCAAGTATATTAAAGGTGGAAAAGAATGCACATAAAGACAAAAGGAAACAGAAACAAAATGAGACAACTAAAGATTTTGATGTAGTAAGAAGGACAAGCAAACGGAAACATGAGGAAACAACTAAAGGTTTGGATGTAACACGAAGGACGAATAACAAAAGGCTTGTAAAATCATGAAGCACAGTGAAAGATATATGGTTGATAACAATGATGGTGATGGTACGTGTTATTGAAAATAATTAATCAAACTTTCAAATGCACATGTGCATTGTTATGTACATACATTTTATAACATGTGCATGGTATTATGTTAATAAACAGGTTCAAAGAAAGAAGATATGTCATCGATAGTTAACAAGACGGGGAGTAAAAAGGTTACGAGAGTAGCTAACTGGCGATCGATATGAACACGTCTGTCACCACATCAACTTTTGGTGGGGTTAAACACATTGTCTAACCAACAGATGGTCGAAATAAAAAATATGGGGTTTGACAGTATTTTGAAGCTTAAAACAGACAGCTTACCAGCAAAAATGTCACATTTTGTCGTAGATAAGTTTAGCGGCAAAGATATGGTAATCAAGTTGAATGTTGGTAACATTGAAGTTAATGAGATTGTTGTTGGTGGGTTGCTGGGATTAAGAAACAGTGGGGCTGTTATAGAATATAAAAAGAAGGATAAAAAGAAGGAAGAACAGAAAGAACAAAAGGATGAACAAAAGGGGAAAAAGAAGGATAAAAACAGTGAGGCTGTTATAGAATATGATGTAAAATAAGATGAAGACGAAGAAGAAGATGAAGAACAAGGGATATTGGCTGAGTGGAATCGTTTATACAAAGGGCGTGCATTGACACCGAGTAGAATTGGAGCGATTAAGAGATAACCCAACGGAAGATGGCATAATGTTCAAATATGTTTTTTGACATTATTCATGAATACGATGATGGAAATAAATAAAGATGGTACATGCAAAACTGATTTTCTGGATTGCTTGGGTGAAGATGTTGGGGTTGAAGATGTAAACTGGTGCAAGTGTATTTGTGATAGTATTAAGATGAGCAAAGATGAATGGCAACAGGATAGGACATCAAAATATTTTAATGGTTCTCTTACAATATTGGTGGTAAGTTAATTGTTATGTTTGAAAAATATATAATTTAATTTGTATTTTGTATAAATTATTTTTTAGTTTGTATAAGATTTTTTTTTGTTCACATATGGTAATAATGCACAAGTGCAGATGTTATATGTGGATAGAAATTTGTGCAGGAACATCAATACGGTTCGAACATTGGGTCCACTATCATTCTGGACGAAAGAAACATTGACCAGAAGGGAGAGATGGGAAATAAAGAATGGCGGGTTTGGAAAAGGGGTGTTACGTGAAGGATACGTTGACACTCAAGTTGACGTGGAGCATGATGGTGGTGAAAAGAAAAATGTGACGTTTGAGGTACGTATAATGATATTAATTTTAATATTTGCACAGATCAGTTAACATATTTGTTATTGTTGAATTTAGGATAGATTGAATCGCAGGATAGCGACATTGTTTTCATGTTTTACTGTTTTTTGTTTTTATAGAATTAGGATTGTGATTCGGTTTATAGTGTTTATATTGTTGTTTGAAGTGTGTGTTAATGATAAAATGATTGCATATACTGTTTAAGAGAATAATTTGTATTTTGTATTTGGTTAATATAGATCTGTGTTAGGTTGAGTGATCTGAGGTGGTGTTGGTGGTTAGGATATCTGATCCATGTTAGTTATTTGATAAAATATGAAAACAGATTCAATCCAAACTGTTAAAAAGGAATGAATTTCAAATAATTGCAAAATGATAAAATTCGACGTGTAATTATTGTTGTACAAACTGATGTACATGTGCATAATGTTGTAAATCAGAACTGATAAAAGGAATGAATTTCAAATAATTTTAAAATTATACAGTTCGATATGTAATTCATGTTGTACAAACTGATGCACATGTGCATAATGTTGTGTTGATATGAACATATAACTTATGCACATGTGCATATGGCGTTTTATAATGAGCATAAAGCTGATGCACATGTGCATAATGTTGTGTTGTTATTATTAACGTTGATTTATTAATGTGTTATTAATTAGGAGCATGTGCGTATGGTCGAAAGGTTAATGGCTGAGACATTAAGGAAAAAATAATTGTTAAATAAAGAGTTGGATGATATTTGGTACAAATATCCAAATAATGAGAAGGTTGAAGAGTTGGTCTGGGAGTATGATAGAACATTTAGAGGTGAGAACAAAATGTCGAGTTTGTTAAGTAGAATGGAGAAGCTTGATAGCAAAGAAAACGAAGTTATGGATGATGAGAAGGATAAAAAGGTTAATGTTAAAATCAAAGGTGGGATGAAGGTGTTTACAAGGGAAAAAAAGAAGTTTAATAGATGAGAGTGATGTGTTGGATGGTGTATCAAAAAATGACGAATGTGATGCAATGAAGGTGGATGGACTGACAAAAGATGATGTGAATATAAAATTAGACAAAGTTGTTGGTGAGACCATTAAGTTGGCAGAAATGGAAAAGGCTGTTATGAAGAGACAAACACGTAGGAAGAAAGAAGTAGATAACACCATACCAACTTTTATGTTGTTGTCGCAAAGCTCGCAAAGTTCACCAGAATGAGACACAGAAACAAACGTGCATGTGAGTGTTAAAGATACAAATGTAAACATGCATGTGAGTGTTAAAGATACAAATGTGGTTGACATGAATGAACCATTAAACGAAAATGAAAAGACGATATGGCAATATTTGTTGACAACCATTGACGACAAACGAAGGTATGGATGTGTATTATAATGTTATGTTATTATTTGTTGTGACATAATAATTTAGAGTTATAATCTGATTTACAAACTAATATTGTAGGGCGGAGGGCAAAAAATATAATGTGGACGATCAAGAAATAGATGTTGAAAAGGAGATAAGGGAGGTCAGCCTGACGTTCAAGTAAGATTACTTATGCATTATTTTTTATTTATAGATCTGTTATGTATTGTTTGATATGTTAGGTTTTAGATCGATTTGTTTAAGTTTAGGTATGTGATATTGTTTGATATGTTAGGTTTTTTTTATCGATCTATTTACGGCTGATTGTTAGGTATTTGTTTTAGGTCCATGCTATTTTTTTGATATATAAGTTGTTTGATTGATATAAAATGTGCGTTACAATAAAATATTGTATATAGTATATGTAATGTATTTGATGCACATGTGCATACACATAAAATATGGTATATAGTATATGTAATGTATTTGATGCACATGTGCATACACAACATAACTGATGTAATTTATTGTGATGTATACAACACAAATATTTTTGAAACCTCACATGGAATGACAACACGAGCATATTTGCTAAACACTTTGGAGGATGGGCAATGGATTTCATAGAACGTGATAGACTGTTGGGCGGATTTTTTGAATTATTATGAGAAAAAAAAACAATACAGTAGGGAAAAGGCGATTATTGTGTTATACGACAACTATTGTAAGTGTGTTATAATTTATGTTTAACAATCAAATTTAGGATAGTTATATGTGACACCTGTGCCTCTGCGACCATTAAACAAATACCAAATTTATGAAATATTGTGTTTCATACTTGGGATTTGTAAAAATACGTGTATTGTTTGCACATATCAATTCATGTTCGATTTCAAGCTTTAAATCGCTTTCTGGAAGGTTATACGCGCACTGATGCGTAAATATAACCAGTTTAATGCAACGAACACTCCGGAATAGTGAAATAGGCTTAACATACCTTAAATAACCTTTACATAACTTAGAAATAAGTTTTGGAGGGTTTGGTGTGGCGAAATCAAGTTTATTCGCTTACAAGGACTAATTTCGACAAACTGCGAAAGTATGCCAATTTGTACTGTAAGGAACATTCTGGAACATGACCATAAGTTAAAAATACCCTAAATATCCTTTACATAGCTTAGAAATAGGCTTTGAGGGGTTCAGTGTTCTAAAATAAACTTTTTGGTCATTCAGGGACTAAAAGCGTCAAAAAGTGCATAAGTTTGCATTTTCTTGCATATCTTACGTTCTGAATACATCCAGACATCCAAAACTTTATGTAATCATTAAAATATTTTATTTTAGTGATTGGCATGATAAAATTCCATTCGTCGCGTAATTTGGATCGTTTTTCGCATTCGTTCGTGTTTCGTCGTAATTAACCGAACAACGCAACCGTACGACCAAACGAACCGACATCCGAGATATTTTTGAGCATGTTTCATGTTCCCTATACTTTAACTTCATTTTAGAGCCTTGAAATGGGATTAACGGGGCTTAAACGTGTCAAAAATGCATTAAAAACCATGTTTTGCACATTCAGGGACCAAAATTGACAATCTGCCATAGTTATCTTAGGAAGGGACCAAAATTGAAAATCTAAATTCCAGCTTGTTCCAGCTGTTCCTCTCATTTTCACATGGTTTTAATGAAACTAGGGGCTTGTTTTGGGGTACCCATGGTATTCTAAAACCATGGGCACACATGTAAGGTCCAGATCGAAGCTCGGTTTTCGATGAACGATCCTAACGGTCTTGGTTTTTCTATAAATACCCACCTTCCTCATTTGCATTCTTCACACCTTGATCTGATTGCTCTCTAAGTTGAAGTGCTTTCACTTCATACCTGAGAATAATCGGGTCAAACTTCCGTTCTTGGACCTTTTGTAAGTTCTCTTTCGTTTTTTTCGCGTGAAAGTCAAACTGTGTTTGACTTTCTGCTTTGACCAGTTTATGGTCAACATGAAGTTCATTTGAACTTCATAACGTGAGCGTAATCACGATGGTTTTAGTCTCTTGTGACTATACCTACTTATTACCACGTTATCTAGGCATAGTGGCGAGTCATAGTTTCGGCCAAAATGCGTATTCTTGCGTATTTTGTAACCAAACTACTTTTAGGTATCAAAACCGTTTGTTTTGATACCAAACCTGTTTTCAAACCTCGTTAATCATGTTTTAACATGTTTAGCTCGTCACTTTAGGTTTAGTGCTTATGTAGGGTTGTAAGGTAAGCGGTCTAAACAACCGCTTATACTTTCGAACCCGACCCGTTTGGTCGATCTTTAGGATCCGACCAAACACATTAGGTGACCATAGTTGCATAGGGAATAACCTTCCGAGGTTATACCTTATGGTCACGTCGTTTAAGTAGTTGTATGATAGGTAGTTTATATGCCTTAGGTAAATGACCAAAATGCCCTTTTTACGCCAAAATTCATTTTAAGCATATGTAACATAATTTTTTATATCTAAACTGATTTGGCAACAATATTAGACATGTTAAGGCATATTTTACTTATCCTAGGACTAGTTAGGCAGTCCGGACGCGTTTTACGCGAATGGCGCGTTAAAGTGGTGTAAGCTACCTAAACGGGTCATAATGGGCCGTAAGCACTTAGGTTAGGTTTCATTTTAGTATGTAGGCTTTGTTAAACCATATTACATGAGTTCCTATACTCATTTGGTTTACGAAACCTCATTCTATCCGATCTTCCGATTTAGGTCCGTTTATTTACATAATTACCTATATTAGGTGCCGTTTGATTCCGTGATCCCTCTAGCTTTGCTTGGTTGTTATTCAAGACTTCTAAGCATCCTCAAGTGAGTACATAGACCCCTCTTTTACTGTTTTCAAAACATTTTGGGGTGAAACACATGTGCCTACTTGTTATTTTCGTGCTTTCCAAGTGAGTACATAGACCCTTCTTTTACTGTTTTCCAAATGTATGTGAACCATTTGTAATCATTGGATGTATGTGAACCATTTGTAATCATTGGATGTATGTGAACTATTTGTAACCATTGGATGTATGTGAACCATTTGTAATCATTGGATGTATGTGAACCATTTGTAACCATTTGATGTATGTGAACCAATTGTAATCGTTGGATTTATGTGAACCATTTGTAACTGTTTGAGCCATTGGGTTAGGGAAGTGATTAGGTAACGGGGCGGGTGTAATGTGTTAAAAGCATGGTGGATACGCCGCTGGTACTTCCTATATATAAGTGCTTTTAACACATTATATATCGTTGCGTTATCTAGATCACTTAGGTAAACGATTTCAAAACAATGTCACACAAGGATGTTTTCTGAATAATATAAACCATACGAGTTTTATTAACGAGTTTTTATGAGATATTTTACAATTCGATTTAATAAAACAAATGTTTTGGAGTTAAGAATCACGGCTATAAGATTTTGAAAATTATAACCAACTTGATTTGAGTTGGTTAATTATGTCGCAATATTATACTTTTCAAAACAAGGCTTTTAAATAAGTATTGCAACATGTAAAACGAGCCATGAATCTGACACTCATATAAAACCTATGTACTCGCCGGCATTTTTTTGCTGACGTATTTTCACGTGTGTTTCAGGTACCATAGTTGATGATGTTTGATGATGATTTTTGTGTACGCTCACATAGGAATGGACGAGGCCTTAGTGACTTAATAACAATGAAAGTCTATTTGTTCTTGTTTTGTTTCTAATTCCAATGTAATATAATACATTTAATTTAATAAAACGAAACTGTTTAATCCATTGTTGTGAAACAATGATTCTGTTACAACACTCCCCGACGTTTCCGCCACGTTTTGTTGTTTTACGTGGTCGGTGTGTGACATTATATTTGTGTGTGACATGTATTAATGTAATGTGCAACCGGAGTTTTGTTGAAAACAAATCAGACAGAAAAAAAGCGTTTGCAACATTGACTTCACACTTGAAGGAGGTTGTGGAGTGTGACATTAAAATGTTGGAGCTAAAAGAATTCAACATCATAATAATACCAATGATCGAAAGAAAGAATCTTTATCTAATATGCTTTGATTTAGAGAACGCGAAGGTCGAAGTTATTGATAATATGGTGAGTAACTGTCACACCCCTTTCTGCGGCGGAAGCACGAGGTGTGATCATGAAAGGTTCTCATTGCATACGAAAGGTAAACATGCTACATGATCGTAAAAATAACATCAAATTTGAAAACATAAGTTTAGTGTTTACATCACGAGATAGCATAAAACATTGTCTTGAAAGTTTACAACTTTATTTAAACGTAAACATAGACGACATCCAAGAGCATAAGCAAGACCGCGCGCACATCCACTTCTAGTCACCTGAAATACATGTGAGTTTTGGAAAAACGTCAACATAATGTTGGTGTGAATTCATGCAGTTTTTGTATTTCACGTTTGTATACTTTGTACAAAAACATAGTTGGTATATTGTGTAAATCCAGTATTCTTGAGTACACCACGTACTCATGTAAAATCAAGTATTCATGTATAAATCAAGTATTCTTGTGGTATTATTCTTGTATAAATAAAGTATTCATGTATGTATCATGGTTGTTAATGGGTTGCAAGGCCATTACCATGTGACACGACGTAGGAAGTCCCCAAACCATAGGCATTTTTCTAGTTGGCATATTCTGAGACACAAAAGCACTGCTCGGTACTCGTTCTCACCAAGAGTGTGGCTGCCCGACACCCGTTAGATCTAACCTTTTGTTCTGCGTTCTAGGTATATTGTTGATTAATGGTGCTTATGGTACCCTATTCGTGACACGATTTCTCGTATCATTTCTCAAAACGCATCATACTCGGTGCTCGTTCTCACCAAGAGTGCTTCTTATTTTTGTATCATACCATTTATAAACATTGTAACATTTGTACATGTATTTCACCCCCGAAGTTATAAAACTGAAAACAGTTAAAGAAAAGGGGGAGCATGAACTCACAACTTTGCGTTCCTTGCGTCGTAAACTTCACCGGATTTGCTTAATTAACGTCGTGACCTATACACATTTTCTTAACGTTAGTCACTAGACTTGCGTCGCACAAGTACAGTCACTCTCTTTTGTATATGTTTTCTTGTGTTAAAAATAATTTATATTTTTAACTAAGTGTCTTACTTATATTATTTTCTCAAAATAAATATAAGCTTTTTGTATTTTGCACCCGAATTATGTATCTTGTATGTTGTATGTGTATTTTTGTGTTTTTACTTCTCGTGAGTATTTAGTGTATTTTCAAGTCCTAATACACTATCAAGTATAATACATACTACATACACTTAGCACAAAATTTTGGCGATCAATAAATATATATATTTTTCTCAAAAATATACATACTTAATATCCATTTTTATTCTTTAAGAAATCCTCATTTCTTAACACAAAAGTTTGGGAGACCTTGGTAAATGTTTTTAGATACGTTTTTAGGGGATAAGTTTCTCAAAAGTTATATTTTTCTAAGTGTCAAAATTTATAAAAATTTTGACAGAGTTTCCCCTAAAAATGGAGGTTTCCCATGTTTTCAAAACATGTATTTATTTTCTTTTAACATCATCATCAATCAATTTCAATAACAAACATCAACAATATACATTAATTTCTCTATTTCATGAATTTGAACATTTACAAAAATGTGTAGTAACTTACTTGTGTATTTAGTAAGTCTTGTTACCTTCCAAAATGTGATTAGTTCTTTAAAAACTTTATTTTTAAAGAGTCTAAACATTTACAACTTCAAGTAAAACTATTTCTTTGTGAAATTTTCTTTTTACACAAGTGTTTCTACACTTGTTTACCCACTAAAAATATGTTTAGTTTATGCAAGATCCAAGTTTTAGCAAAACTCATACTTTTCACTTGGTTCTTTCGAAAAACCACTCATAGATCTTTAGATCTACAAGATTACATCTCATTTTGATCTTTATTTTTCATGAAGACATGTATTTATTCAAGTTCATAGTTATGTGTGTGGATGATTTCGTCATCCTACACATCTTTAACTTTCACATCTTGCTAGTTCATGTCTTTAAGCATGATCTAGCAAGTCTATGTGATGAACCATATCATTTCAACTAGCATACAATAAACAATAATCATAACAACACAAGAACAACATGATTTCATCTCCATTTTAACACTACTTCATCTCATAGTTAGTTTATGTCAAGACTTTGTTTATGTTCTTAGAGTTTCTTGTTATTTCACCATTCTTTTTACTATTAACCAACAAAAATATGAAGAGTATGAAGATCTAAGACACTTACTACTAGCACAAGGCTAGGGGAGTTCAAGAGGACAAATGAAGTGGATAAAAGCAATTAAGAGTGGTTCTTGAACTTCCGAAAGCACCTAGCTTCTTTGTATGACCTTTCACACCTTTGTATGAGCTTGAAATGTATGAGAATGGATGGATAATGGTGGTTGTAGGTGGTGGTGAGGTCGGCCGAAGCCAAGGGAGAGAAGAAGAGAAGGTTTTGGTGTTGTTGAAGTGAAAATGTTAAGTTGTGAAGATCTAATGGAATTTTATAAGTAAACTCCAACATATTTTACATGGTGGTTTATATGTCTAATATCATCCCTACACATCAAATAAAATATTCAAACAAAATCAAAGTGTGGAGCCACCAAGGTAACCGTCCTCTTAGGGGGGGGGGGGTCTAGTTTGGTTTCAACTCTTAGTTATATAATCTAGTTACTCTTTAAGCGTTAGATTAGGTGTTAAGGGTGTTTATATGTTTAGAGATGAAATATGATGTTTAGGGACCATAACTAGCTCAGAAAAATAAAAACAATGCCTCTAGCATTATCTTGGTGTTCCGGGTAATATCCGGTTGTTCGTTTATATACCGGTTCATTAAAGTGCTAAGTTGTACCTTTTAGTGTCTTTTAAGTATCCCTTTTGTAACCCTTTTAATTCCCGACACTTAGGGAAGTATTCTGGATGATAAATCATAATTTCTGCATAATATTTCAGTGTCTTAAAGCTGATTATAGCTGAATTTACTGAAATTCTGCACTTAAAGTGCGTTTCGGGTGCTTTCTAGTGCTTATTTTAGCTTCCGGAACGTCTATATATTAACCCTTGTATGTATTCTTGGGTTTTAATGTATTCTTAACGTTGGACCTACACCTAGGCCTCAATTTTAATGTCTGACTGCTTTCTGCAGTTTTGTTGACACAGTGTGTCTTACCGGTGAGTTTATTAGTATTTCTAACGTAACGCTCTCGTTTATGCATAAAGCAATATTTTGTAGTATACAACGTGCATGAATTCACTTGCTTAGTATGTAATCAGACAATGTTGACATCTAAGCACATAATTGTAGTCATTAAATAATAATTAAAGTGTACGGAAATTACCGGTTTCATGCCAGTTGTCACAGTCTCCCCCCGTTAAAAGAATTTCGTCCCGAAATTCAGGGTGAACTAACTCTCGCAGGAGTCTTCTTGAACAGGTGGGGATACTTTTCTTTGAACTGGTCTTCACGTTCCCACGTGTACTCGGGTCCGTGCTTAGAGTTCCAACGTACTTTGACAAGTTTTACACTGCTCCTCCTGGTCTTGTTGACTTTCCAGTCGGTAACCTCAACGGGTTGTTCTGTAAATCGGAGGGCATCATCAATATGCACTTCATCCACTGGGATGATCACGTCTTCTTGTGTTGGACTATTCTTGTGTGACAACTGTGTTCTGTGTGTTAATGTAAAACAATGGGTATTATCAATAAAACAATGTGCTTTGGTGTTATTATGTGTGTTATTGTGTTTGATGACTTTACAATTAGATTCGATTCCGATTTCAAGCTTTAAATCACTTTCTGGAGGGTTATATGCAAAACTGTTGCATAAACGCAATCAGTTTAACGCAACGTACACTCCGGAACTGTGACGTAAGCCAAACATATCCTAAATATCCTTTACATAACTTAGAAATAAGTTTCGAAGGATTCGGTATGGCAAAAACATGTTTATTTGAACTAAAGAACTATTTACGACAAAACTGCGAAACCAACGTTGGAGACCGCCCGGATAATATTTAAACCCCAAAAATATTCTGTTATGATTAAAATTTTATTTTAATAAGGTTCGTGATGAAAAATAAATTAAAACGCCTAAAAACATTATTTTCAAGTTTAAGCGCGTACCGCGTGTTTCTACGCGACACAGTGCTTCTACTGCAAAACACCGACAACACAGCCAGTCTTGGCAACTGAAATTTATTTCAGTAATATTTTGGCAAGTTTATTTTATAGAATAATGAAAATAATTTAGAACGCCATAAACTGGGATTTAAACGCTAGATAAAATACCCGGTACCCAGTTAAATACCCGTTTTAGCCTACATATAGCATGTTTATATAAAAACTTACACTTGGACCCCCTCCCCCTTCAAATTTTCGGTCATCTTTATGTGGCCCCAGCAAATATTTTGTAAGATTATGAAAATATTTCATTTGATTTGTGTGGACAAGTGTAAGTGCATGCCCACTTCATATCTTTCATACCTTCCTTATAATCCCACAAGATCACTCAACATTTTCACAACACTCAATCACTCCTCTCTCTCCTCCCTCTAAACCGTACCCCCTCTCTCTCTCTCCATCTTCATCTTTTTGCAAGCTTTGTTCTTCACCTTCAAGTCCTATTTCAAGCATGTTTCAAGTGGTGTGAAGATCTAAAGGTGATTCCAAGGTGTTGTCAAGAGATTACAAGCTTCCTATCATCAAATTCTCATCCTACAACCTACTTGAATCTTGAAGGTATAACATTATGTTTAAATCATACTTTTGATTCTTGGTTGTTCTTGATGATTGAAGTTTCTCTTGAATCGTGGGATTTTCACTAAACTTGAAATCTAACAATGAAATGGGTCTTGAAACAATTAAAAATGATATGTATATATATATTTGTGTGACCGTACATATATATATATGTGTGTATGAGTCTTGAAGTTTGATATCTTGTTAAGTACTTGTTTATGTTGTTACATGTTCTAGAATGGTGGTAAAAATGCAAGTATTTGATGATTTATGTATGATATGTTAAATATAAATTACATCAGCAAATACATCTGAATATATCACATATTTTATGCATCTAAACCCATATAAAAAGATGATGAAATGTTAGTGTGCTTTAGGCACTTGTACATGAAGAAACATGTTGATGTAAAGCTCAAGAAATGGTAAAAAAGGGTTGCATGACAAAAGTGTTCTCGAACAGGTTATAAAGACTAAAAATATTATTATTTGGCACATTATAATGTCATGAAAATTTGACATAGGTTTGATGGCTTTGCATGTTGTACATATAGCTTAAAAAGTGGTAAATTATGTGAAATTTGCATGATTTATGTGCTTTATTTAAGACCTGTACTATCATGAGTATACCCATTATTTTATTCAGTAAATAACATGGGTTGTGTCAAAATTTCAAGTCGTTTCGCTTTGGGATGGTTCGGGTAACGTTTGATGCAAAACTATGCGATAAAACGGTTAAAAATCGCCTTTTCGGAGGACTTTTACATAATTGTTTTAGATCAGTAACCAAACTGATATATTTGGTATAAAAATAAGTATTTTAACTTATATTAAGTTTACTTGGTGTTTGGTTAGTCATACGTGACTTCCGATGTGACACCCTGACCGGAGGCGGAAACGTCGAGGGCATCACGAAACTTGATAGAATGCATATGAGCACATGGTGGTTAAATTAAAGTTGAAATATGATTAAGTTGATTGGTAGGATTACATTCACATCCAAACTAGTACATAACAACTATAACACATTGTTCACAAAAGTCTTGTTTTTATTTAGCTAAGGCACTTGTCTTGAGCAATCCTATGTGATCCTTGCATAAGCTAACTTCAAACAATCAACACCTGAAACATATGTTAAAAATAATTTGGGTCAACAAACGGTTGAGTGAGTTCATAGGTTTTGGTTAGTTGGGTAGTAGACAAATAATGTGATAATGAAATAAAATGTTTAACAATGTGGCATTTGATATGTTCTAAACAATTGAATGAAACAAGTCCCGCTTGGTTAACATTCAAACCTTTGTTGTCTTGACACGGCATTGATCACCCAGACTTCCATAATGACTAACATGACTATCAACAACAACAACAACAATTGACCATGAAGTCGGGTGGGGCGTTCCCCCTATAGCGCTATAATGTTACCGCTCAGCTTGTACGGAGTTAATGAATGTAGGTTAAGCATCAAGAAATCATACAATTGCAAGAAAACAATCAAGGTAACCACAACAATGAAAATGAGCTTATATCACATTATTACATATGTTTCACCCCGAAAATGTTGTAAAACAGAAAATGGGGACTATGAACTCACCTGGTCTGCGTGTAAATTCCTAGACAAGTATATGTGTAGAGTTTTAGCGGGAACACAGTATCTTTCCACGTCACTCTATATGTAATTGAACATGCATAAACAAACACATATGGGGCATAGCATTAACAAGGGCAAAAGTGTAATTTGTATTAACGGGTGACTTGGTTTAAGGCGTTTGAACGGTTTGACTAATCCGGCTTGGGGAACACTTGGTAACTTGGTTAATTTGTGAAGTATTTATATAAAATACTAAGTTATACAAATAACGGGTAAAAACATTATTTGTATATAAATATGTATATTTAACTCATAGTTTGTATATATATATATTTATATATGATTAACTTGTAAAAACTTCAAGTGAACAGTTTATATAAAAATGAGAGTCACAACAATATAGTCCAAATGTTAAGTTTTAATTTATAAAAAAAATTATAAATTAATTTATGTGTTCCAAAAATATATATTTTCAGAATAACATGACAATTATACAAATTAATTATCTAAATAATTAATTTAGGGCAGAATAATTAAAAATAACATTTTAATTATACAACAAGTATAAATCAGATTTAAATAATTATCATGGCAGAAAATAAATATTTTTAAATAAACAGTTGACTATTTGTTAAAAATGAAATCACATAATAATTATCTAAACAATTGTCTAAGTAATTAATTTAAATCAGAAAATTTAGAAATAACATTTTTAATAATCAATATGCAATATTACAGATTTAAAATAAATATTATGGCCATTAATTAATTTTATGTAATTAAAATGGAATTTAAAAGGTAAAATATCATTATTCAAGTTTATAAAGATTATTTATTACGAATAATCTGAAAATGCCCAAACTGGTTTCTGAATTTTTATAAACTCAGAAATATATGTATTTAATCACAAAAATAGTTTTGGGCAAAGTTTGTATATTTACATAATTAAACTAATTAAGTTTGAATAAGTGATTTAACTGATTAAATTCTGTAAAATAATCAGTAAACAATCAAACAGTAATTCAAATTATATAAACTCAGGATGATGCATTCAATATCATAAAAATACTTCTGGACAAAATTATATTGTTATATAATTTAATTATATTAAATTAAACTATATTTTTAAAGTGTAAGTACTGATTATTTCATATAAATATCAAAATTACATCAAATATCAATAACGAAATTATTTTGTGAAGATTATTACTTGAAATAATTACCATAAAAATTTCAGTAATTATTTCTGAATTTCGAATTTAATATAAATTTTTAAAAATTAGAACTGTTTTTAATTAAATAAAATAGTTTTATAAAGATTTTGACTAACATCATATTTTTATTAAATGTATCAGTGTATAAAGCATATATGATAAAATTTTCAGATTTTAAATAGTTAGAACCGATTTACTATGAATTTTAGAACAAAACTGTTTTTAAAAGAAATAAAATAAACACTAAATATCATCATCTTCCCCAATATTGGTCAAACCCAGAAGTCAACGGTTCCGATTATCGATCAAACTACGTTTATAATCTAATTAAATTTGCAGGAACGATATATATACCTAATTAAACGGATTGGGCGCATAAAATAGGACCGGTGCCGACGGAGACGGTGAATCCGACAAACTCTGGCGAACTGGTAACTCCGGCGTTGAACTGGTAACTCCGGCGTCGAACAACGATGAACAGAGGGGTTTTTCGAAGGTATTTGTGAATTTTGAAGGTGGTGTGAGGTTCTAGGGAGTTCAGGGATTCTATATAACCTATCAATTGATTCGAAAACAAATGGTATAACAGTGGTTTGATCCCCACTACGAATTTTATAAAATTTTCAGTTTTGAAAGCACAAATGCTTGTCCTCGGTCAAATTGAATGTTTGGACGAGTTGTATTTGTCGCGAGGAATTAACAGGCATGCTTATTGAACATCGAACATTTATCTGGTTGTGTTTTGGACGGAATCCGGCACTGCACGCGGGTTTCCGGTTTAAAAAGGAAAGATACAGTTTGGTCCCTGAGGTTTCAGATATAATACAATTGGTCCTCGAAACAGTTAACTGGGTTAAGTTTTTAAATTAAGAAACCCTTTATAAAAATATCACCCGGTTAGAATTTATGGTTAAAATAGTTTTAAAAAAATGACAGCAATGGTCCCTGGACTTGTTAACTGAAAAGATTAACTAGGTTAGTCTTTAAACAAGAATTCCTTTCATATTATTTAACCCGGTTAGGGTAATTTAACCAAAAATAGTTTTAAAAATGTCCAAACCAGTCCCTGAACTACTAGTTTGATAAAATGACCTAATGGCCCTTGGACTTTTAATTCAAAAATATATATATTTAGTTTATTTAAAATATAAGTTTCAAAAATTACATTTTAAATCCTAAGCTTTTAAAAGTTTTAAAAACTTATATTTTTATTTATAAAATAAGTTTCAAAAATGTCACAAAGGACCCTAGACTTTATTATTTTGAAAAATTACATTTTTAACTCAAACTTTTAAGTTTCAAAATTAACAATTTAGTCCCCGAACTTTATATTTTGTAAAATAGTGATGGATTTATTTACGGATTTAAAATCGAAGTTTCCAAACAAGTTTCAAGGAATGACAATTAAGTCCCTTAACTTATACTTTCACCAAATGACACGTTTGGCCCTTGTAATTAGTGTGGCCTTGTTTACAAGTATGAAACTAGAACAAATTGAAATTATTCACTTGTTTGGGTCGGCAAAACATGTAGCAACAATAAGACTAAACATGTATCAAACAAATTGCATCTCAAGATGTGATATGTGTATCAAACAAGTACATGTTTGAAAATCAGGGTTGTTACATCCGACGCCCAAAAATGTCACCGAATCGCTAAAATAAGTGTTTTTCGACATACACTAGAATGGGTTGTTCAAGGGTTATTTTATGTGTTACAATGTGCTATGTGTTTTGCAATATGTGGATGATCATGTGTTAGTGTTGACAAGATTATGTGTGTTACGCTCGAGTACATATATACAAGTACACCAAAATAATCAAAAATAATAACTTTTCGAGAAATCTCAAAGTTATGTGAAAATTCCAAGTATCGGAGAAACTCATGTATTTTTGTGAGTTTTGATTATTTAATCATTCTTATTTAATTTAGGACAAATAAACAAATTGTGGGATTGTGTTAACATATAAAAACGCACCCAAAGGTGAGTACATAGACCCATCTTTTACTGTTTTCCAAACATTTTGGGGGTGAAACACATGTGCCTACTTGTTATTTTCATGCTTTCCATATTTTCATAATATATACTTGTTATGTTCATTAGTACACTATTAATACATAATTTCATCTTCTTTTGCTATGTATGTTTACTTGACTTGCTAGCGCATTGATTTACATGACTTTTCTGCTTTGTATGTTAACTTAGCATACTTAGTACATTGATTTCTCATAACATGTTTACATTTGATATGACATTTGGTTTGTATAATGGGACTAAAACACATTCATTAACATTAGCTACGCCGCTCGGTAGTAAGTAATGGTACCATAGGACTTGACAAATCCCGTCCCTGACATCCTAGGTTTGTTTGAGTGTAAGGAATGACTGAATCCGATAACATTTCTTTTGATAACCTTGACTTAGGGTTATCCGTCTGTCTCAAGGCTTGAATGTATGCATTAACTTACCACATAAGTGTTTGTATCAGTAAAACATGCATTTACTTTGCAAAACATAACTTTTTGATATATTCGAAATACCTTGTTTTGTACATTTTTACATTTGGTTTATGTGACTACACTTTACTTACCATACATAACATTTGTTACACATTACTTTACTACATTTGGACTTTTAACATTTGACATGGTTTATACAAGGACTTTTTGACAATTGGTTTAAACATGGACTTTATACATTGGTGGTTTGTTTAAATGACTTAAGTAACGAGATGTGTGTAGTATGATACAAGCATGGTGGATACACCACTGGTACTTCCTATATATAAGTGCTTGTCTCGTACTACATGTCGTAGCGTTATTTAGATAATTCAATTTGGACTTATACATTTTACACAAACAATATATTTTTCACAAGACTTTGGTTAACAAAACAATTTACAAGGTTCATGACTAACTTTTATTAAACATTTCTTTAAACTCAAGTCATGAATCCTATTTTCATAAAACCTATGTATCTCACATGCATTTTTATGCTGACGTACCTATTTTCACATGTGTTTTCAGGAGCTGTTGCTTAGGATGTTCGTGACACACTAGGGCGGACCTGTGCCTTAGAGACTTAAAATAAAGATGGAACTAGTTTAATTATGTGATAAACTCCTCATTTCAGTTATTTTAAGACAGTGTAACTCTTTGTTTGATGAATAAAACATAACTTTTAATTACCATGGTTGTGGAACAATAATTCTGTTACAACATTCCCCGACGTTTCCGTCACGATTTGATGTTTTACGTGGTCGGGGTGTGACAGAAGAGTTGGTATCAGAGCCAATGGTTATAGGGAATTAGGTTATTAGTAATACTTTGACCTAGACTATAACCTTTCTAGGACCCCAACACAAGTTGTCTTGTGTTTATATTTTAAAACATGCACTTTACCTATCCTTGGGTGATTACCAAAAACAAAACATAATGGAAGGCACAAAGCCAAAATGAATCATCAATCTCTTAAACCTTCCAAGTTTTCAAAATCTCGTCAAATTTTGGGTTCTAAATAGTGTGAACATGTGCAAACTGGAAGAGTGAATGCCTGTACCCTGGGTTTTCTGTCTAAGGCTAGAGTGTTCGTACAAATCCACATAATCGGATCAGTCACTCTTACCTGGGAACTCTTGGGGTGAGTGTTCACTTATAGGCGAGCATGTCTTCGCGAAGCATTATTTTTGACCCATTTACTTTGATTAGTCTCTATGTGTCGTTTGTTTGCTTTGTGAAACGGAAAAATGACCACCATCTTTGCTTTTGTCGATTTTTGTTTCATCCCATTCTTTTCATCTAATCATCTCACTCGTTCCTTTCATGTTTTCTTTTTTAGAATGCCTCCTCGACGCGAAAATCCGATACCAAATGCCGAAATGGCAGAAATCATCACGTAGCAAATGGCTACTGCGTTCCCAAATCTTATTGCTCAATGGAACCAAGCCAACAACAACATTAATGCTCCATGCAATTTCAAGAGTTTTAACTCGGCTAAACCGCTTCAGTTTAGTGGTTCTAAGGGAGCAACTGGGCTTCTTCAATGGTTCGAGAGCATTGAGAATACTTTCCGTCACGTTCAGTGTCCTGATAATCGCAAAGTCGAGTTTGCTTCCAGTGTGTTTCAGAAGAGGGCTCTCACATGATGGAACGGGGTTATGAGAGACCGTGGTGCAGAAGTTGCTCTAGCACAAACATGGGCTGAACTTAGGACTCTTATGATGAGGGAGTTTTGTCCTCGTCATGAACTGCGAGCTTTGGAAAGGGAGTTTGATGACTTGAAACAGGATAGTGGCGAGCACTGGGCGTATACTGATAGATATGAGGAGCTGAGCTTGTTATGCCCAACAATGGTTACCCCACTCGATAAGGCTATCGAAAGGTACATCGATGGTCTACCTGACTCAGTGCAAGACATCGTTACTGGTAGTAACCCTACCACAGTCCGTCAGGCGATCGAGTTAGCAGCGACATTGACTGAGTCGCAGATTCGGAAGGGTAAGTTGCACAGAAAGGGGGAGAAAGGTAAGAAGCAGGCGTCTGACAAAGAGGATAGCAAGAAAGGTAACAACAAGAAGGGTAAGGATACTGGTTCCTCGAAGGGTTCAAGGAAGCGTAAGGCTTCCCAAAACTACACCGTTACTACACGGGCTCAAGCTGCACCAAATCAGCCTGCGTAACCACTTGCCAAGAAACCTTATCTAGGAAATGCACCTTTGTGCAACAGGTGTAACGGTCATCATCAGCCACACCTCCAGTGCCGTCAATGTACCAACTGTGGAAGACCTGGTTATCTTGCTGCTACATGCCGCATTCCTGCTAATCAGAATCGGGCAGTTCAGAACCCGGCTCAACAAGTTGCTCAGCCTCTTGCTCAACAACAAGGTCAAGCTGCACGACCTCACTACCCACCAGGTTCTTGTTATAACTGTGGGGATCTGACCCACTACCGTAATCAATGTCCAGGATTGGTGAATGCGAATCCAGGTCAGGCTCAGGCTCGAGGTCGAGTCTTCAACATGAATGCACAAGAGGCGCAAGCAGACAATGAAGTGGTTAACGGTACGTTCTTTGTTAATCATCAACCCGCATCTGTTCTTTTTGATTCTGGTTCCGATAAGAGTTTTGTGTCGTTATCTTTTGAGCCATTACTTCGCGTGTCTAGAACGAAACTAGGTAAGCCTTTGACAGTAGAAGTTGCGAGTGGTAATCCCGTTGTTCTTGATTCTGTTCTTCGCAATTGCCAATTGAACCTTAACGACCATCTTTTTCCTATTGACCTCACGCCCATGCAACTTAGAAGCTTTGACATTATGGTGGGTATGGATTGGTTAGCCAAGCATCACGCGGAGGTAGTTTTTTTTTGAAAAGATTGTCCGGGTGCCGCTTTCGTCAGGTGAGATCCTAGAGGTTCGTGGTGAGAAACCTGTTGGTAGTCTCAAGCTCATGTCTTGTACTCAAGCTCGGAAGTATCTGCGAAAGAACTATGTGGCTTTCTTGGCACATGTTACAGCAGATAAAGGCAAAGGTAAGTCTATTCAAGATATTCCTGTTGTTCGGGATTTTCCGGAGTTGTTTCCTGAAGAGTTACCTGGTCTACCCCCAGCACGCCAAGTCGAGTTCCATATTGATCTCGTACCTGGTGCAAATCCCATTACCAGAGCTCCATATCGTCTTGCACCGTCTGAGATGCAAGAGTTGTCTAAGCAGCTTCATGAGCTATCTGACAAAGGTTTTATTCGTCCTAGTTTTTCACCTTGGGGTGCTCCAGTTCTCTTTGTCAAGAAGAAGGATGGATCCTTCAGGATGTGCATCGATTATCGTGAGCTGAACAAGCTTACCATCAAGAATCGATATCCCCTACCTCGCATCGATGATCTCTTTGACCAGTTACAGGGTGCTTCTTATTTTTCGAAGATTGATCTTCGTTCTGGGTATCATCAACTTCGTGTGCATGAAGAAGATATTCCCAAGACTGCTTTCCGCACTCGTTATAGGCATTATGAGTTTACAGTTATGCCATTCAGTTTGACTAATGCTCCTGCTGTTTTCATGGACTTGATGAATAGGGTTTGTAAGCCTTATTTAGATAAGTTCATCATCATTTTTATTGATGGCATCTTGATATAATCTAAGACGCAAGCTGATCATGAGCAACATCTCCGTCTTACTCTGGAACTCCTAAAGAAAGAGCAACTTTTCACCAAGTTATCCAAGTGTGAATTTTGGCTTAAGGGAGTTCAATTTTTGGGGCATATTGTCAACGAACAAGGTATTCATGTAGATCCCTCTAAGATCAGTGTGATTAAGGATTGGGATACGCCTACTACTCCTACTGAGGTTCGTTCTTTTCTTGGTCTCGCAGGTTATTACCACCACTTCATAGAGAATTTCTCAAAGATTGCAGTTCTTTAACTGCTCTAACTCAGAAGAATAAGCCCTTTGAATCGGGATTTAAGCAGGAGGAAGCGTTTCAGACCTTAAAGCAGAAGCTTTGTGATGCGCCTATCCTATCTTTGCCCGAAGGCAATGATGATTTCGTCGTTTATTGCGACGCATCTAAATTGGGTCTTGGCTGTGTTCTGATGCAAAGGAACAAATTTATAGCCTACGCATCAAGACAATTGAAGGTGCATGAGAAGAACTACACCACTCATGATCTTGAGGTGGGTGCAGTTGTCTTCGCTCTTAAGATCTGGAGACACTACTTGTATGGTACTAAATGTGTGGTTTTCACTGACCACAAAAGTCTTCAGCATATCTTTAATCAGAAAGAACTCAACATGAGGCAACGACGTTGGGTTGAGCTTCTAAACGACTATGACTGCGAATTCGCTACCATCCTGGTAACGCGAATGTCGTAGCCGATGCTTTGAGTCGTAAGGAACGTACTAAGCTTCATTGTGTTCGTGTTACAACTGATATTCAAGCTCGATCTGATATTCAAGCCTGCATCTCTCAGGCTCAACATGCTTGTGTTTCACAAGACTTGATGGGTAAGGAATTACCCTATCACATTAAGCCTGATCTTGAATTGAAGGACGATGGATCGTATTATTTCATGGACCGTTTGTGGGTCCCAAGCCTAGATGATCTCCACATTTTGCTTATGGATGAAGCTCATAAGTCTCGTTATTCTATTCATCCTGGCTCAGATAAGATGTATAAGGATCTTCGTACTCAGTATTGGTGGCCCGGTATGAAGAAAGACATTGCCTTGTATGTTTCAAAATGCCCTACTTGTCTTAAGCTCAAGGCTGAACACCAACATCCTTCTGGTCTTTTGGAGCAACCAGAGATTCCAGTTTGGAAATGGGAAAACATTATAATGGATCTTATTACCAAACTTCCGCGCACTAAGAAAGGTCATGATGCCATCTGGGTAGTTGTTGATCGTCTTACTAAGTTAGCACATTTCTTGCCAATACGTGAGGATTTTTCTGCTGAAAGGCTGGCTAAAATCTATGTGGATGAAATCGTATCTCGACATGGTGTTCCTTTGAACATTATTTCTGACAGAGATGCTCGCTTCTCTTCTCGTTTTTGGAGAACCATGCAATTTGTTATGGGGACCCAACTTAATCTGAGCACAGCTTATCATCCACAAACAGATGGCCAAACTGAAAGAATAATCCAGACTTTGGAGGATATGCTTAGAGCTTGTGTGATCGATTTTGGTGGTAGTTGGGATTCACATCTTCCATTGATTGAATTCTCCTACAACAACAGTTATCACTCCAGTATCAACATGGCTCCTTTTGAGGCTCTCTATGGTCGAAAATGTCGTTCACCAGTCTGCTGGAATGAGATAGGTGAGGCTCAACTTACTAGACCTGACCTCATTCTAGAGACAACTGATAAGGTTAAGAAAGTTCGTGATAACCTTCAGACAGCTCGATGTCGTCAAAAAAGTTACGCGGACCAACGACGCAAGCCCTTGGAATTTCAAGTCGGTGATCGTGTATTACTTAAGGTCTCACCTTGGAAAGGAGTGATCAGATTTGGAAAGAAAGGAAAACTTGCACCTAGATACGTTGGACCATTCAAGATCGTCGAAAGAATCGGTAAGGTAGCCTACAGACTCGAGTTACCTCCTGAACTTGGGAATGTACATCCAACCTTCCACGTATCAAATCTCAAAAAGTGCTTAGCTGACGAGAACCTCCACATACCGCTTGACGAAATTCGTGTTGATAAAACACTGCACTTTATCGAGAAACCTGTGGAGACAGTGGACCGTACATTCAGACAGTTGAAGAATAAACGGATTCATTTGGTCAAGGTTCCCTGGGAATCCAAACGTGGCCCCGAGTTTACTTGGGAACGTAAGGACCAGATGAAGGCGAAATATCCGCATTTGCTTTCACAAGTTTCCTCTAAATAAAATTTCGGGACGAAATTTCCTAAAGTAGGGGAGACTGTGACAACTGTGTTATGTAATCATCGTATAATGTAAAAGAATGTGTATTATCAATAAAACAATGTGCTTTGGTGTTATTATGTGTGTTATTGTGTTTGATGACTTTACAATTAGATTCGATTCCGATTTCAAGCTTCAAATCACTTTCTGGAGGGTTATATGCAAAACTGTTGCATAAACGCAATCAGTTTAACGCAACGTACACTCCGGAACTGTGACGTAAGACAAACATACCCTAAATATCCTTTACATAATATAGAAATAAGTTTCGAAGGATTCGGTATGGCAAAAACATGTTTATTTGAACTAAAGAACTATTTACGACAAAACTGCGAAACCAACGTTGGAGACCGCCCGGATAATATTTAAACCCCAAAAATATTCTGTTATGATTAAAATTTTATTTTAATCAGGTTCGTGATGAAAAATAAATTAAAACGCCTAAAAACGTTATTTTTCAAGTTTAAGCGCGTACCGCGTGTTTCTGCGCGACACAGTGCTTCTACTTCAAAACACGGACAACACAGCCAGTCTTGGCAACTGAAATTTATTTCAGTAATATTTTGGCGAGTTTATTTTTATAGAATAATAAAAATAATTTAGAACGCCATAAACCGGGATTTAAACGCTAGATAAAATACCCGGTACCCAGTTAAATACCCGTTTTAGCCTACATATAGCATGTTTATATAAAAACTTACACTTGGACCCCCTCCCCCTTCAAATTTTCGGTCATCTTTATGTGGCCCCACCAAATATTTTGTAAGATTATGAAAATATTTCATTTGATTTGTGTGGACAAGTGTAAGTGCATGCCCATTTCATATCTTTCATACCTTCCTTATAATCCCACAAGATCACTCAACATCTTCACAACACTCAATCACTCCTCTCTCTCCTCCCTCTAAACCGTACCCCCTCTCTCTCTCTCTCTCTCTCTCTCTCCATCTTCATCTTTTTGCAAGCTTTGTTCTTCACCTTCAAGTCCTATTTCAAGCATGTTTCAAGTGGTGTGAAGATCTAAAGGTGATTCCAAGGTGTTGTCCAGAGATTACAAGCTTCCTATCATCAAATTCTCATCCTACAACCTACTTGAATCTTGAAGGTATAACATTATGTTTAAATCATACTTTTGATTCTTGGTTGTTCTTGATGATTGAAGTTTCTCTTGAATCTTGGGATTTTCACTAAACTTGAAATCTAACAATGAAATGGGTCTTGAAACAATTATAAATGATATGTATATATATGTGTGTGACCGTACATATATATATGTGTGTATGAGTCTTGAAGTTTGATATCTTGTTAAGTACTTGTTTATGTTGTTACATGTTCTAGAATGGTGGTAAAAATGCAAGTATTTGATGATTTATGTATGATATGTTAAATATAACTTACATCAGCAAATACATCTGAATATATCACATATTTTATGCATCTAAACCCATATAAAAAGATGATGAAATGTTAGTGTGCTTTAGGCACTTGTACATGAAGAAACATGTTGATGTAAAGCTCAAGAAATGGTAAAAAAGGGTTGCATGACAAAAGTGTTCTTGAACAGGTTATAAACACTAAACATATTATTATTTGGCACATTATAATGTCATGAAAATTTGACATAGGTTTGATGGCTTTGCATGTTGTACATATAGCTTAAAAAGTGGTAAATTATGTGAAATTTGCATGGTTTATGTGATTTATTTAAGACCTGGACTATCATGAGTATAACCATTATTTTATTCAGTAAATAACATGGGTTGTGTCAAAATTTCAAGTCGTTTCGCTTTAGGATGGTTCGGGTAACGTTTGATGCAAAACTATGCGGTAAAACGGTTAAAAATCGCCTTTTCGGAGGACTTTTACAAAACTGTTTTAGATCAGTAACCAAACTGATGTATTTGGTATAAAAATAAGTATTTTAACTTATACTAAGTTTACTTGGTGTTTGGTTAGTCATACGTGACTTCCGACGCCCAAAAATGTCACCGAATCGCTAAAATAAGTGTTTTTCGACATACACTAGAATGGGTTGTTCATGGGTTATTTTATGTGTTACAATGTGCTATGTGTTTTAAAATATGTGGATGATCATGTGTTAGTGTTGACAAGATTATGTGTGTTACGCTCGAGTACATATATACAAGTACACCAAAATAATAAAAAATAATAACTTTTCGAGAAATCTCAAAGTTATGTGAAAATTACAAGTATCGGAGAAACTCATGTATTTTTGTGAGTTTTGATTATTTATGTCACACCCGCTCGTAGCGGAAGCGCGAGGTGTGATCTGATCGGTTCTCATTGCATAACAATATAAGTGAACAATACTAACTGAATAAAAACAAGCTCCAATGCCATTGTCATAATTGTTTCGAAAGAACGCAACATAAGTTAAATGTATTTGTTACAAACCATCAAATGAAAATATGTTTTCATCGTTCTATACATCAAAATGTCAAGGCTTTGACCACTATATCACCGCAAAGAGGCGGTATATAACGGGCAAACCCTTCAAATGGTGGCATGGAGTCTTGATACTTGCTTTCCTTGACTGAAATGTCTGCCAGGTCCACTAATTTCTTGAAATACATGTTAAGTTTGAAAACATCAACAAAATTTGAGCGAGTTCATGCAGTTTAGCTGTATGAGATGTATCTGTAAAATGTGAGTTGTATAAAATGTATCCGTAAAATGTGAGTTGTATAAAATGTATCCATAAAATGTGAGTTGTATAAAATGTATCCATAAAATGTGAGTTGTATAAAATGTATCTGTATGTAAAGATGTAGTATGTAAAGCGTCAATGAAATCGTTGATCATTAATGTTTCGCAAGGACATTAATATGTGTGACGAATTAGGAAGCAATCCAAACCTAGACGATTTTTATGCCGATTCCTATCGACTGGGACACAAAAGCACTCTTCCGTATGGGTCCACGACCAAGAGTGGGGCTCGCCAAAACCCATTAGATCTAACCACTTGTACCTAGGTCCAAACTGGATTAATGGTGCTTAGATGTATAACCCTAATTCGCACGTGATCTAAGGTGTTTCATTCCCTAACTTTAACATACGTTGAACATGTATTTTCCCCGATAGTTGTAAAGTTGTAAAACATTTAAATGAATAGGGGACATGAACTCACAGTATTGCGTCCGTGAATGATAAGTGTTTGTGATCTTACGCGTGGTCGTCTTGAACAATGTTGCGACCTACAAATGTTCTTATATTTGTTAGACACTTCGGTCTTTGTAAATGACTTGAGTACAAGCCTTGTGTCTTAAATATGTGTAAGACTTGTATGTCTTTATTGTTCGTTGAACTTTGTATTAGATGAATGAATTGTTAAACGGTTATATATATATATATTTCACCAAATATATATATATATATATATATATATATATATGTAATCTTGTATCTTGTGAGTTGTATCATCGGGTCTTGTCTTCTTTATTTCATGCCTTTGTATAAGTAAACTGTTCAATTGTAATTTTTACCAATTATATGTCATTGGGCTTAGCCCAAGAATTCATGTTATTGGGCCTAAATAGTGTTGGGCCTAAATAGTGTTGGGCCTCAATAGTGTTGGGCTTAAATAGTGTTGGGCCTAAATAGTGTTGGGCCTAAATAGTATTAGGCCTCAATAGTGTTGGGCCTAAATAGTATTGGGCCTAAATAGTGTTGGGCCTAAATAGTATTGGGCCTAAATAGTGTTGGGCCTAAATAGTATTGGGCCTTGGCCCATATGTTTGGTATTGGGCTTAGCCCATGTATTTAAGTTAAGCCCATTATGAAAGTAAGCCCATTAAGAAATGTAAGCCCATTTGTATAAAATAGCCCATTAAGAAGTGTAAGCCCATTTGTATAAAATAGCCCATTAAGAAGTATAAGTCTTTCATTTTTATAAAAACATTTTTATAAAAATAACTAAGTATACTTTTTAGTAAATAAAAACATAATAGTTTTTATAAGTTTCAAAATGTCCGAATTTTGTTAATGGTAACGTAATTTTGGTGTACGCGTCGAAAGATCGCCTAAACGTCGTAGTAAGTCCTCGGATTGGCGATATGTTTATAGATTCGCTTGTCGTCCGTTTTGACCATAAGTTGTGTCCGAAAGCTCGGAATGTCCGTAAGTTGTTTTCAAGTGTGTCTATATGTATTCTTGTAAGTCTTTAGTTGTAAGTATGTTTTGTATTTATTTGTGTCATTGTTATCAAGTCTCTAACTTTTATATATAACTAATACAAATAATAACACATCGCACATACTTGATATGTTCAATAAATATGTATTTTACCAAAATATATATTTATGTCAATTTTTATGTTTAGAAAGACCAACTTTCTAATCTTGTAAAGACTTTGTAAAAAAAATGATAGTTTTTCTAACATATGATTTCTAAGAAAAGTTGTCCATAGTTCATTTGTAATATGAACTTTTCCATGTTTATTTACATATCATTTTCTTTTCAAATCATCAACAATTTCTCATATCATTTCTAAAAAAACACATGAGATTTATAACATAACCTCATTAAGATGATCTCAAAATCATGTAGGATTTTATACATGATCATAACATATGCTAACTAGTTCAAAAACCAAGTTTAATTCTAGTTTTAACAACTTTTATAAAAAATCTCAAGTTGTATGTTACTTTTTATAATCTTGTAAAAGTATTGTTTTTAGTGAAAAACCTCAAATACTTTCACCAGATCAAATGTTATGATCATCCCTTTAAACCTTTATGTTAAAAACCCTTTTAACATAAACATGTATAATTGTTAGATCATATTTTTAAAACATCCTCTAACAATTTATTTATATCATAATCATCATAACAAGATCGAATATGCATATAACAAGTCTTAGATCACAATATAAACCAACATAAATATATCATGATTATTATTTTTGCTTCTTTGTATTTTTCATGTTTATTATGTATGATTATTTAGTTATTTATTAGTTATAATAACAATCATAAACATAATATAAGTATGAAAAAAATAGATCTTGAAGCTTACTTCTAGCACTTGGCTAGGGATGATCTTGGATGATGATTAAGAAATACAAAGATGAAGATCTTGATGATTTAAGGCTCTTGAATGGATGAATACACTTCCTTTAACTTGCAAATGCTTTAGATCACCTTAAGCTCCATGAAACTCCATGTTGATCATCAAGATGTGATAAAATTTAAATGGGGTTTTATGGTGTTCTTGGTGGAAAAAGATGAAGATGATGAGAGCTTTTGTTTGTGTAATTAAAAGATGAAAAATGAATGGTAAAGTGTTAGTTTAATTAATGTGTAAGTATTGTAATAATTCACCATTTTACTTCCACTTGAAACTAACCATAAAATATCTAGATATTTAGCATGAAAATTAGGGTGTGGGACCCCTTTAAAAACGTGAACATGAGGGGGGGGGGGGGGGAAAGGGTCTTGAATTTGTTTCATGTGTTAAGTGTTCAATTCATGGTAAAATGTAGTAAACGTTTAAGTATTTTAAGAACTTTGACATTTTATATAAAAATATCTACAAGGTTTTAAGCCTTCATATTTTAAAGTAGTGTGACACTAAGTAAAACTAGTTCACCGAAATTTTTAGTGTGTAATTCGGGTGAAAAAGTCGGTTCGGGTCCTGTACCGGGTTAAATACTGACACCGTGTTTTATTTAGATAAAAACATAACAAAATTTATTTTTGTACTTGTTTTATTATCCAAATATTTAATCCAACTTTTTGGACTAAAACTTTTATTATTTTTGACACGGTTTCGGTACCGGCTTTGCTGACTGGCAGTTTACTGAACTAGCCATGCAGCTTAATGCAATAAGATTCGATTGCGGATTTTGTGTCGTTTTTACTACCCATTATATTATTTATGTCAAATAATATTTATTTTTGGGTTTTTCAGATAATTACTGTTTTGTTCTGCGGAATGCTGTATATTTCCGCACGATTTCTGTATTTTTCTGCGGACTTGAACAATTTGGTTTTTAATTGGAATTTTGTAAATAATAAGGCACATATAAATTTTGGACAAAGATTTTTATAAAATATTTGTGTAGACATAACTGTATGTCATGCTTTCATTATGTCAGACTGTACCGCGACTAGTACTGACAAGTATCGTTTATTAGCGTTCCTATAGTTAGTCTAGGATATTGTTTCTAATCGCAACGGATTCATTATCATAATTCACTATGATTTTTGTAATTCCTAGACTCTCAAGACTTTAATTAATTAAAATTAAGTCAAATACGCGAAAATAATAGTCGAAATAGTTGTTCAAGTTGTACGGAATTACCGGAATTTTTCCGTTTGTCACATTCTCCCCCTGTTATTGAGAATTTCGTCCCGAAATTCGAGATTTGTTATTCTTTGTAGGAGTCTTCGGAAACAGGTGAGAATATTTTTCTTTCATTTGATCTTACATTCCCAAGTATACTCGGGTCCGTGACGAGAGTTCCAACGAACTTTTACTAACTTGATACGACTTCTTCGTGTTTTCTGAACCTTCCAGTCCGTGACCTCAACAGGTTCTTCGGTGAATTGGAATTTGTCGTCAATGTGAATTTCATCCACAGGGATGATAACGGTATCTTGTGTTGGACTCTTTCTAAGATTCGACACATGAAACGTGTGGTGCACACTGCTAGGTTCATCTGGTAACTTCAACTTGTAAGCAACAGTGCCAATCTTTTCTAAGATTTCAAATTGTCGTACATAACGAGGGTTAAGACTTTGTCTCCGATCTCAAAAGTTAATGGCTTCTGTCTCTTGTCCGCGTAGCTCTTTTGTCGATCGCGAGCCGCCTTGATACGGTCTCTGATCTGAAAGATTTTATCCGTAGTCTCTTGGAATAATTCCGGACCAATTAATTGTCTATCGCCTGTTTCTGCCCAAAATAGCGGAGAGCGACTCTTTCGACCATAAAGAGCCTCAAATGGTGCAGCTTGTATACTAGTATGGTAGCTGTTATCGTAGGAAAACTCAACTAAAAGTAGATGAGTATCCCAATTGCCGCCTAAATTCATAACACACACACGAAGCATAACTTCGAGTGTTTGGATTGTCCGTTCGCTCTTGTCACACCCCCAAATTACCACCTAGGGCATGTCCCTAATGGAGGTGCAACGATCCAACAAACAGCCACCAATCATATCAAACACGAGTAATAATGTACTGAAATACTTAATTGAAAGAAATGTATTGTTTGTAAGTTAAACCCAAACCAAAGTATTGAGCGGAAGCATAAACGTATAAGTGTGTAAATGTATCAAAACCAAATCAATGTAATTGTTTATCATGACCACAACCACTCCAGCAGCATCAGACGGCAAGTTCCCTAGTTCCTTCAATGATTACCTACAAGCATGTAAACAAGTGTGTCAGACTACGCTGGTGAGTTCAAGGTTTGTGTTTGTTTACCAAGTTGTATTACCAATCATGTGAGTAAAACAGTTTACAAGATGATATGTTGTTTATTGTTATGATGTTTGATGTTTCGATGTTGTTATTACTCGATTACCGAATGGATACAAGATATGTGATTGCCAACCCCAATGCCTCTATCAAAGCATTGGTCATGTTTTAAGGTAATTAGTTCACGCCCGTTCTCCTCGAACGTCATGAGGGTGCCAAACCTAATAGCGCTATCAACTAATAACCCCCGTTGCCCTACAAACAACGTGCCGGTAGATATTGTGGTCTTACAATGATAGAAATCTGAGTACGATAACCAACATCCCATTACACATGCATTCCTCCTCGGAACGTTACCCGTTATCCCTTCCCTGGGATCCATGCTTGAGAAAGAGCAATGAACTCACCTTAGGTTTGCTCGGTTAGACAAGTTACTCGTTAAATAAGTTCAATACTCACGACCTAGAAGAGTGTTTGGTAATGATCAGTTTTGCAGTTTGTTTACACATGGTTCACATCAGTTGTTATCACATAGGGCACGTATAACAGTTAAGCAACAGTTCAAGCAAAGAATGATGATTGTTCAAACAGTTGATCCAATAGTACATAGTATCTAGCAGCCCAATCAAGTTACAAGTCCCAACCCAAAGTCTCGTTTCACAAATTTAACAATACCTAACTGTTCCTTTGTGGCCACCTAAATATGCATTATACTTGTATCAATGCCTCACATTCAAGCAACTACCCAATTCTGCCATACATTACATGATCGCCATATTTAATGAATCAACAAGCAGCATGTCCTCGACTAATATATAACATAAATCCACAACAAGCAACCGGTTATGTTAATTCGACTACTTGTTTAAAAATCACAATTAATTACACGAATTCTGTTATTCTATGTATACATATAACCAACAAAAATACAAACACATACATCGATACTACCACACAAATCAACCCTAGTTGATTACCAACACTCAGATATTCCTTATAATACAATCCTTTATAGTGGATACCTAATAAAATATTTATACTTGCAACCCTACCATAATATGCCCAAGATCGCAGCCCAGTATTGGATCTATTAATTTATGCAGTCCACCAACATGTGAGGCCCACTAATAAAGCATATGATCAACTAGCACATACTCAATTAATACAAACATGCAGCCTACGGTTATGTTTCATGAAAATAATGAATTATTTGATCATAGGTGGTAAACATTATCAAATCGGCACATATGTGTATACGATCAGTCCCAGCAACAGTTAAACAAGATCATAGAACCAATCATTATCACACAACATGAAATCGATAAGTGAGGATTACTAACCGAAACCTGGTTAATCGAGATGAAATCACGAACAAGAGGGGGGGGGGTTGCTACTGCCGTACGAAGATAATGAGAGAAGGGTAGGGTTTGATTAAGTGTGTTGTTTTCCTTGTTCCATACGTATATAACATGCATGTTCAATTAAGTTTAGGACGGTGATTAGATTAAACCTAACCCAATTGGGCCTAAGCCCATTAACATGTTTATTACCACTGAAGGGATTTCCGGTTTGGGTTGGGCCACCCGGTTGGATTCTCGGTTGCAAGTGTAAGTGGGCAATGAAATGTTTGATAATGGGCCCCTATTGGACCACTACGGTTTTTAGTGCAGCCCACTCGAACATGAGCACAACTGTGTGGCCCGACGCACAAATCTACGGTTACCGGATCATACAGCACAGAACATGTAACGTTTTGAAGAGAAGTAACGAGGAGTTAAGATCACGAGGTTAAACGTTACTAACCTGAAAAGTTCGGATTGTCACATCATCCCCAACTTGAAAGAAATTTCGTCCCGAAATTTGACAAAGATGCATAAAAGGATGAAGTGATAGATCAGGATTGTTGCGGATTCTGCCCATTCTGCTCGGGTGTCACATCATCCCCAAATTGAATAGGAATCTCGTCCCGAGATTCACCAGCTTTACTAGATTCTGGTTTGTCTTTAGGAAACAGGTGAGGATACTTGAGCTTCATTTGATCCTCTCGCTCCCATGTGAACTCCGGTCCCCGCCGCGAGTTCCAACGGACTTGAACAATCAGAATACGACTATGCTTGCGTACTTTGACCTCCCTATCCATGATCTCAATAGGTTCTTCAACAAACTGCAACTTGTCATCGATCTTTAACTCTTGAAAAGGTACCGCTAATGGGTCGTCAGCATAACACTTCTTTAACTATGATACATGAAATACGTCGTGAACATTACCCAGCTCAGTAGGTAATTCCAACCTATAAGCCACCTTACCGACACGCTCAAGGACTTTAAACGGCCCAACATAACGTGGATTCAGCTTGCCACGCTTCCCAAAGCGTACAACCCCTTTCCACGGTGAGACTTTCAGCATGACGCGGTCATTCACTTCAAACACTACCTCTTTGCTACGCTCGTCAGCATAGGCCTTCTGGCGGTCACGAGCAGCTGCCATACGTTCCCTGATTTTCACAATCATAGCTGAAGTTTCGAGTACCATCTCAGGACCTGTGATCTGACTATCACCCACCTCAGCCCAGCAGAGAGGTGAACGGCACTTCCTCCCGTACAGTGCCTCAAATGGTGACGCTTTGATACTGGTGTGGTAGCTGTTATTGTAGGAAAATTCTACCAACGGCAAGTACTTCTCCCATCCTTTCCCAAAATCAATAACACATGCCCGCATCATATCCTCTAGTGTCTGAATAGTGCGCTCACTCTGACCATCCGTTTGTGGATGATAAGTCGTGCTCATATCGAGACGTGAGCCGAACATCTTATGCATAGCCTGCCTTAACTCCGAAGTAAAACGAGGATCTCGATCAGAAATAATAGAAGTCGGCACCCCGTGCCTAGAAACCACCTCTTTAAGGTACACTGCTGCGAGCTGCGAATACTTATCTGTCTCCTTGATTGCTAGGAAATGTGCTGACTTTGTGAGACTGTCGACAATCACCCATATAGTATCGTTCCCAGCCTGTGTTCTAGGTAACCCCGTAACAAAATCCATAGCGATCTGTTCCCATTTCCACATGGGTATCTCTGGCTGCTGAAGTAGACCCGAAGGCTTCTGGTACTCTGCCTTGACCCTAGCACAGGTCAAACACTTACCCACGTAGGTGGCAATAATAGCTTTCATGTTCGGCCACCAATACAAAACCTTGAGGTCCTGGTACATCTTATCGGACCCTGGATGAATAGAATATCGTGACTTGTGTGCTTCGTCCATCACAAGCTCTCGAAGATTACCAAATGAAGGAACCCATATCCGTTCCATGAAGTAGTAGATATCGTCGGACCGTTGCTCGAACTTCTTCTTGTGTAGACCTCGTAATCCTTCAGCTTCGATATTTTCTTCCTTTAACGCTTCAATCTGAGCTGAACGAATCCGGGCAGGTAAATCAGAGTGAATAGTAAGCTGTAAGGCACGAACACGCTTCTGTTTCGGTTCCTTGCGACTAAGAGCATCAGCTACAACGTTAGCTTTACCCGGATGATACTTGATAGCACACTCATAATCATTAAAAAGCTCGACCCAACGACGTTGCCGCATATTCAATTCCTTCTGGTCAAAGATATGTTGAAGACTCCTGTGATCGATATAGATGGTACACTTGGTACCGTACAGGTAATGCCTCCAAATCTTCAACGCGAAGACTACGGCTCCTAACTCCAGGTCGTGTGTCGTATAGTTCTTCTCGTGTACCTTCAATTGTCGAGAAGCATAAGCTATCACCTTGTCTCGCTGCATCAACACACAGCCGAGACCCTGAATAGACGCATCGCAATAAACCACAAAATCTTCAGTACCCTCTGGTAGAGATAAAATCGGCGCGCTGCACAATTTCTGCTTTAAGAGCTGAAAGGCTTCTTCCTGGTTCGATCCCCAAGAATAAACAACTTTCTTTTGAGTCAGGGCGTTGAGGGGTTGAGCAATCTTAGAAAAATCCCGGATGAACCGACGATAATATCCCGCAAGACCAAGAAATTGACGCACCTCCGAAGGATTCTTTGGTGCCGCCCAATTGCGAATAGCATCGATCTTGGCAGGATCCACATGAATACCCATTTCGTTAACGATGTGCCCAAGAAAGTGTACTTCCCGAATCCAGAAGTCACACTTAGAAAACTTTGCGTACAACTGCTCCTTCCTCAGGAGCTCCAAATTGAGACGAAGATGGCGCTCGTGGTCTTCCTTGTTCTTGGAGTAGATCAAAATGTTGTCAATGAAAACGATAACGAAGTCGTCAAGGTAAGGTTTGCACACGCGGTTCATGAGATCCATGAAGACCGCTGGTGCGTTGGTCATCCCAAATGGCATAACCAAGAACTCATAGTGGCCATACCGTGTTCGAAAAGCTGTTCGAGGCACATCCTCCTCTCTAACCCGTACCTGATGATATCCCGACCTCAAATCAATCTTGGAATAGAAACTTGACCCTTGCAGCTGGTCAAACAAGTCGTCAATACGTGGCAGAGGATAACGATTCTTGATCGTCACTTTGTTGAGCTCGCGATAGTCGATGCACATACGAAAATACCCGTCCTTCTTCTTCACAAATAATACAGGGGCTCCCCAAGGAGAAGAGCTAGGATGAATGAAACCCCTGTCCAATAACTCTTGAAGTTGATTCGATAATTCTTGCAACTCTCCTGGTGCAAGACGGTATGGAGCACGAGCAATCGGTGCTGCTCCTGGCTGAAGATCAATATGAAATTGCACCTGACGATGTGGAGGTAAACCAGGGAGCTCTTCAGGGAAAACATCAGGAAACTCTCGAACAACAGGAAGGTCTTCGAGTTTCCTCTCGTCAGTCTGAGAGTCAATAACAAGGGACAGAATGGAAGGGTAGCCCTTACGTAGACAACTTAGAGCCTTCATGGCTGAGATAATACCTACTGTAGCACCGCTATGATGACCCTGAACCGATAGAGATTCACCACTAGAAAGGGGAACACGTACGACTTTCTCTTTACAGAGAATTTCTGCCTGATTCTTGGACAGCCAATCCATGCCAACAACTACATCGAAGCTTCCGAGAGTGACAGGAAGTAGGTCAATGTCGAATACTTGACCCAAGAGATCTAATTTGCAACCCATGAGAACATGTGACGCTTCAATAGTTTTACCATTCGCTATTTCCACTACATGCTTAACAACAAGAGGCGTAGGACTCAATCCTAAACGACTACTGAACCCCGTAGACACATAACTCCAATCGGCACCCGAATCAAATAAAATAGAAGCATAAACACCATTCACAGAGAACGTACCAGTCACCACATTGCCGTCATTCTGTGCTTCACCAGCTCCAATAGTAAATCCACGCCCACGCGCCACATTGCCCCCATTGTTCCCATCATTGTTCCCCGCGTTGTTACCACCTGTATTCTGTTTCAATTGAGGGCAATCCCGCTTCATATGTTCCTCAGCCCCACACTGATAACACCCTTTTCTAAACCCCTGACCCTGCTGAGATTGATGCCCTTGCTGTCTCTGATTCGGCTGAGTCTGCTGATGCTGCTGATTTGGCTGAGGAGCCCTACAATCCTTGGCCTCATGGCCTACCTTGTCGCACCTGCGACAAACCCGAGCACACTGCCCATAATGATGAAACCCACATTTGTTGCACTGGGGCTTCTTCCCAACATAAGAACTCTGATTCTGATTAACTGTTGACGACTGGCTAAAGCTGCGAGTACTGCCGGTGTCTGCTTTCTTCTGTGACTGTACTGAATTGGACGCCTTGTCCACATCATTCCACTTACGCTTACCGTCAGTGGCAGGAGTAATAGCTGTAGTAGCGGCAGTAGTAGTAGTAGTAGCAGAAACACGTGGTGGTAGTGAATTACTTTCCACCTCCTGATCAACAATCTTGTGAGTCATTCGAACAATCTGAGTTAAGTTATTGAGGTTTGCAGCAGTAACCAAACCCTTCACTCGTGGGGGTAATCCCTTGATGAATAATTCAATTCTTCGAGACATAGGTCGAGACAAATTCGGACACAAGTCAGCCAACTCATACGACCGCTTCACGTATGCTTCAACTTCAGATCCCACCAGTTTCAGATCGTAATACTCGTTTTCTAGCTTCTGTATCTCATCACGAGGACAGTACTCCTCCCTTATCAATTCCTTAAAGTCGTCCCAAGTAGTAGCGTTCACCGCCTCGATACCCAACAACTGAACCTGGGCATTCCACCATGTCAGGGCACCATCCTCGAGAGTGCCTGTAGCATATTTCACGCGGTCCCCCACGGGACAGTTGCACATAGCGAACACTGACTCAGCTTTCTCGAACCACCTCAGTAGTCCCACAGCCCCTTCCGTCCCGCTGAAGGTCTGTGGCTTACCATCCATAAACATCTTGAACGTACAGGCAGGCTGGTTGTTCGGGTGTGCTGGGTGAAAGAAGATACAACACAGGAGTAAGAGTTGTGTACACGATACAGGATTAAAAGTAGTTGGTACAGTTCATACCAGCTTGGTAGGCTGCCAGAGCCTCAGCCACACGTGTGTTTATCAGATTTGTTAACTCAGCCTGAGTCATGTTGATGCTACCACGTCCGTGTCCTCGTCCACTCATGTTTCTATATATGTAAATGAACTAATTTAGGAGTCGAGAACGAGGAAAGTGTTCAGATTATCACGTTAGGAACTATTAACTACCAAGTTCACACATAGACCGGGAAGAATCCCTCTTACACTCGTTAAGTCTCATTGGGATTTGCATGCACCACGCGTTATTATTATGTGTGCACCCATGATAACAAGGCGGTTTGCATGCTCCTCTCGATGCTTCTTAACTTATGTTCGAAGTTTCTCCCACTCCAATCAACATAAAATATGCACTGGCAACAAATTAAGATTCACAAAATGCAAGAGTTGTGTTACACTATCGATGTGTCATGTTATCTACCATGTCGCGTCATGCATGCTATAAATATAGGTACGGTTACTAGACATATAACGCATAAACTAACGAGGAACGAACCTTGCAATCTGAAGCTGAGTGTCATGGTCATCGTTTGGATCAATTCGGTTATAGTCTGGTTTTATGAAAACATTTTAAAACCGAGTTCTCTACAACCAGTGGCTCTGATACCAAACTGTCAGACCCCCAAATTACCACCTAGGGCATGTCCCTAATGGAGGTGCAACGATCCAACAAAGAGCCACCAATCATATCAAACACGAGTAATAATGTACAGAAATACTTAATTGAATGAAATGTATTGTTTGTAAGTTAAACCAAAACCAAAGTATTGAGCGAAAGCATAAACGTATAAGTGTGTAAATGTATCAAAACCAAATCAATGTAATTGTTTATCATGACCACAACCACTCCAGCAGCATCAGACGGCAAGTTCCCTAGTTCCTTCAATGATTACCTACAAGCATGTAAACAAGTGTGTCAGATTACGCTGGTGAGTTCAAGGTTTGTGTTTGTTTACCAAGTTATATTACCAATCATGTGAGTAAAACAGTTTACAAGACGATATGTTGTTTATTGTTATGATGCTTGATGTTTCGATGTTGTTATTACTCGATTACCGAATGGCTACAAGATATGTGATTGCCAACCCCAATGCCTCTATCAAAGCATTGGTCATGTTTTAAGGTAATTAGTTCACGCCCGTTCTCCTCGAACGTCGTGAGGGTGCCAAACCTAATAGCGCTATCAACTAATAACCCCCGTTGCCCTACAAGCAACGTGCCGGTAGATATTGTGGTCTTACAATGATAGAAATCTGAGTACGATAACCAACATCCCATTACACATGCATTCCTTCTCGGAACGTTACCCGTTATCCCTTCCCTGGGATCCATGTTTGAGAAAGAGCAATGAACTCACCTTAGGTATGCTCGGTTAGACAAGTTACTCGTTAAATAAGTTCAATACTCATGACCTAGAAGAGTGTTTGGTAATGATCAGTTTTGCAGTTTGTTTACACATGGTTCACATCAGTTGTTATCACATAGGGCACGTATAACAGTTAAGCAACAATTCAAGCAAAGAATGATGATTGTTCAAACAGTTGATCCAATAGTACATAGTATCTAGCAGCCCAATCAAGTTACAAGTCCCAACCCAAAGTCTCGTTTCCCAAATTTAACAATACCTAACTGTTCCTTTGTGGCCACCTAAATATGCATTATACTTGTATCAATGCCTCACATTCAAGCAACTACCCAATTCTGCCATACATTACATGCTCGCCATATTTAATGAATCAACAAGCAGCATGTCCTCGACTAATATATAACATAAATCCACAACAAGCAACCGGTTATGTTAATTCGACTACTTGTTTAAAAATCACAATTAATTACATGAATTCTGTTATTCTATGTATACATATAACCAACAAAAATACAAACACATACATCGATACTACCACACAAATCAACCCTAGCTGATTACCAACACTCAGATATTGCTTATAATACAATCCTTTATAGTGGATACCTAATAAAATTCATACTTGCAACCCTACCATGATATGCCCAAGATCGCAGCCCAGTGTTGGATCTAATAATTTATGCAGTCCACCAATATGTGAGGCCCACTAATAAAGCATATGATCAACTAGCACATACTCAATTAATACAAACATGCAGCCTGCGGTTATGTTTCATGAAAATAATGAATTATTTGATCATAAGTGGTAAACATTATCAAATCGGCACATATGTATATACGATCAGTCCCAGCAACAGTTAAACAAGATCATAGAACCAATCATTATCACACAACATGAAATCGATAAGTGAGGATTACTAACCGAAACCTGGTTAATCGAGATGAAATCACGAACAAGAGGGGGGGTTGCTACTGCCGTACGAAGATAATGAGAGAAGGGTAGGGTTTGATTAAGTGTGTTGTTTTCCTTGTTCCATACGTATATAACATGCATGTTCAATTAAGTTTAGGACGGTGATTAGATTAAACCTAACCCAATTGGGCCTAAGCCCATTAACATGTTTATTACCACTGAAGGGATTTCCGGTTTGGGTTGGGCCACCCGGTTGGATTCTCGGTTGCAAGTGTAAGTGGGCAATGAAATGTTTGATAATGGGCCCCTATTGGACCACTACGGTTTTTAGTGCAGCCCACTCGAACATGAGCACAACTGTGTGGCCCGACGCACAAATCTACGGTTACCGGATCATACAGCATATAACATGTAACACTTTGAAGAGAAGTAACGAGGAGTTAAGATCACGAGGTTAAACGTTACTAACCTGAAAAGTTCGGATTGTCACAGCTCTGGCCGTCAGTTTGTGGATGAAAGGTCGTACTTAGATTCAAATGAGATCCAAAGGCCTGTTGAAATGATTTCCAAATTCTAGAAACAAAACGACTGTCTTGGTTCGAAATGATTGAAATAGGAACTCCATGACGAGCCACTATTTCTTTGAGATAGATTTCCGCTAGTTTCTCGGTACTATCCTTCTCCCGAATCGGTAAGAAGTGTGCGGACTTTGTCAATCTATCGACGATTACCCATATCATGTCATGGCCTCTTGAGGTCCTGAGTAACTTCGTAATGAAGCCCATCGATATTTGTTCCCACTTCCAAACGGGAATCTCGGGTTGTTTTAACAAGCCCGAGGGTTTCTGATATTCAGCCTTGGCCTTCGCGCAGGTCAAGCATTCTCCGACATAAGTCGCGACATCACTTTTGAGGTTAGGCCACCAATAGTATTCTTTCAATACTTAGGCCTATATGCTTCCTCAAAATATCATCTCGAAGGCCGCCAAAGAATGGAACCCAATTTCGACCCATAAGGTATAAAGTTCCATCTTCTTTCGGCACTAATTGTTCCTTCATGCCTCGAAGTGTTTCTGGTTGAATATGCTCTTCCTTGGGCGCTTGTGAATCATCTTCTCTAATGCTTGAACTCTCAGTGTTCTAACTCGCTCCTTGCGGCTCAAGGCGTCAGCTACAACGTTCGCCTTGCCCGTATGGTACTTTATTTCATAATCATAGTCGTTCAACAATTCAACCCAACATCGTTGACGCATATTTAATTCTTTTTTTTTGAATATGTGTGGAAGACTTTTATGATCCGTGAAAATAATGCATTGAGTACCATATAAATAATGTCTCCATAATTTTTAAAGAGAATACCACCGCGCCTAACTCAAGGTCGAGAGTGGTATAGTTCTTCTCGTGAACTTTTTAATTGGCGCGACGTGTACACGATAACTTTTTCACATTGCACGAGTACGCAACCCAATCCTTGATGCGAAGCATCATAGTTTACAACAAAGTCATCGGTATCGTCGGATAATGATAAGATTGTAAAATGCTATGCACCAATCTTAAGAATAAGTTGTAATGCTATTTCTTGTTTTTCGATTGGGGCGAATTTATTGTCTTTATTGGTGAGGGAGGTTAGCAATTAAGTAATTTTTTTTTTAAAAAAAAATCTCAATAGATCTCCGATGATATCTCGTTAATCCCAAAAAAAATTGTCGGACTCCATTTGGAGTCTTGGGCACTTCCCAATCTCATTTGCTTCAATCTTAGCTGGGTTTACTTGAATGCCTTTCTCGTTCACTACATGCCTAAGGAATTGTACCTCGCGAATCCAAAATTCGCACTTGGAAAATTTCACGTATAGTTTCTCCTTCTTTAGCAGCTCCAAAATGGTCCTCCAATGTTGTTCGTGCTCATCTGTCAATCGTGAGTATAAAAAAAATTGTGGTCAATGAATATTGTGACGAATTTGTCGAGATATGGCTTGCGCACGCGATTCATTAAATCCATAAAGACCGCTAGTGCGTTCGTTAAACCAAAAAGGCATAACGAGAAACTTGTAATAACTATAATGAGTTTTAAAAGCCGTTTTCGGTATGCTTTCCTCATGAATTCATAACTGATGATACTCCGATCGTAAGTCTATCTTGGAGTAGAAGCTAGAATCTTTCATAACCCATTTGAGTTAGTTAGAAATTCATTTGTAACATGGTTTAGAAATATGAATTTTCATTCTTCGAAATGTTGTGCACTTTTGCAAAACTTGCATGTCTTTCCACCCCCAAAACCTTTATAAAGATGTATAATGGTAAAGAGTGGGGGTTATGAACTCACAGCATCCTTATTCGGTCAACTACAAGGTTCAGAAGGTGCTAATCGATATGAAGATCTGGCTATTGGTGTGGCTCCCATTACCAAGTCGATGTGAAACTCGACTTGTCGATATGGTGGTAGTCCTGGCAAGTCTTCAGGAAAGACTTCAGGGAATTCTTTTACCACATGAATATCTGTCATCGGAGGCCCATCGGCCTTCTTGTCGACAACAAGTGCTAGAAAGGCAATACAACCTTTTCGTAAGCACTTTTGTGGCTTCATGCAATTTATGGTCTGCAATGATGTGTTGCGCTTCTCTCCATAGATAACAAGTGTATCTTCATTCGGTAGTGGTAAGCGAACGATCTTCTCATGACAGAAGACTTCGGCTTAATTATTGGATAGCCAATCCATGCCAACCACTACGTCGAAAATACCCAACTCAATGGGTAAGAGATCGATATGAAATTTTTGCTCCTGACTCGGCTAGTTTATCGTTTGCCAATTCTATAGAATGAGGAGACGTCTAGCTTACTTGACTCTAGGCCAAGTACATTTTGAATTATATGTAGTAAGGACTTCCCTGTACAGATGTAGAGGACAACCCAATCCCTATGTTTAGATGTAGGATAACCCAATCCCTAATTGTAGCTAAGACAATCCCGTCACTAGCCATGAAACTATGCATGTGAGATGTTGAGATAAAGCTAAAAATCGGCAATGGTATCAAATAATATGGATGTGAAATGTTGATTGATAGGATACATACCGGTGACCCTTAATGATTTGATATGTCTCAGCTAATTCCCCATTAGCTAACTTGATATTGTAATGTGTGTCCAACATGACTCTAATTCGAGTATATGCTTAACATTTAAAGACACTAGCTAAGCTCGATGTTGGTATTAAAAGAATTGATACATAATGATCGTAGAGTGTACTTACTCATGACTTCATTGGGATTTTGTGGAGTATTCATAGTTCTAACCACACACACACTTATTCACTAGCTTGATCCCTTCTTAAGTATTATCGTCTTACTAGTCATTGTTTTGCGCCCGGTCTCAATACACTACTAATCTTTGCGCTTTTACAATTGCCCTCATGATGAACGTCTCAATTGTCGCATTTAGGATTTCGGCAAGTTACCAGCATACATCCTGGTGCCAAAATCATTTATGGCAGCAATTGCCTTCATTTCTCTCATGGCGAGAGTTATTGTTTGAGTAATCGAGGTAGGGAGGGATGATGCGGTCATGCTTCAGATCTCCGAGGCTAAAACCGAAATGTAACACTCAGTGTGTTTGAATTCGGGTGTTACCCAGTATGGAACAACCCTTGAGAGACCGTGAAAGCATCAAGTGTAACCATCAACATTGGCTCCAGTTATGATCGAGTTCTTTTATAAAATCATATGAAAATAGTTATGAAAATCAGATGATATAAAAGAATGATGTATGGTTAAATAAATAACCAATAGAAATGTAGTGTATAAATATATCATATCTTGAAATAGAATATTATGTTTTGTGTAGAGGATGCCGTGTCTTGTGCAAAAATGTCATGTCTTGTCTTTGTCGAAGAGGTTTGAGTAACACCACGATATGCAATATAATATAAGCACTTATATATAGGAAGTACCAGTGGCGTATCCACCATGCTTTTATCATATTACACACGTCTCATCACTTATCAATAACTACCAAAAATGTGTTGTGTAAACCAACGTCAAATGTCATGTATAGCAATGTCTTGCGTAACAATGTCATGTATAAACCATGTCTTGTGTAAAAGCAATGGTTTTAAACACATAACTTTTGACTTAAACATTTGTTTCTTTTGGCGCCATGATCTTTTTTTTATACAGACTATTAAAAGGATCTAGGCATATATTTGGATAAATATAGTCTATCATGTGCCCAAGAATGAAGAATGCAATCAATCGGTCATGGAAACCTCAAGACCGCATTGTTCATACATGTTTGAATAAATGATAATGTGGATAACCAAAACCAAAAGGTGTAATACCTCTTGAGTGTATTGGTCATATGTCTAAATGGAAAAAAGAAAAAAATAATTCGTTGAGGAGGGGAAACCAACCAGTGGTCTTAGTCCATATAATATGTATTCCCTACTCTATGGACCTCGATCGTCCTAAGTAGAGAAAATCCTTTGTCTTACTTGTCCATGTGACAATTATGGTAATAGTCCTTGAGTTTCATGAGCTCTCGCAAGATTATTAGAATCTCCAACAATGTCGAATAGAATGCAATGAGGGAGTTGCAGCATGGCTCATGCCATACCATTCCTTGGGAAAAGAAAAATATCAAGCGACGGAATTTATTGTATCATTTCCAATAAATATGATAAAGTGGAATATGATAACGTAAGGTAAGGTAAAGTAGGGTAAAGTGTCATAGACACCATGGAACCAACCCATGTTCAATAATTTCGAGAATGTTGAGGAAAATCCTCCATGAGTGGATAACAAGTTTTGTTTGTTTAAATGACTAGTCTCAACTAAATCGTGATATAGATTGAATGTTAGGTGTGAACAAATACGTGTCGTCTTCCTGTATTGTATTGTATTGTATTGTATTGTATGGTGTTATACTAACCACCTCAGTTCGTGTCCTAATAGATAAGAAAAATTGAATCTCAAGTAATAACTTAAGATTTTTGAACGAATAGTGATCATTAGCTTGGCCCGCAGAGTCAACCAGAATTCCCATGCACTACAAGTTGTTATTACGTAGGCCTCCGTAATAATAAATTGCCTTGCATGGTCACCCTAGCGTTCTCTCGTACAAAACAACCGATCAGTCAGAGGGGAGGACACTATTGTCTATATACCTTCAACATAGGAGGGACCTTCGTGATAGATCACGTGTCAACGTCCGTTTTCATTACTCACAAAACAGCACAGCGTTAGATGGAATAGAAATGGAAAGAATCTGTAACAATAACAACTGAAGGGGCACCTTCAAGATGAGTACTTCATCTTCCTTGTAGGGACAAGAGTATATCAACCTTGATTAGTATGAGTCACAGGGATCTCGTCCCACTAATGGAGTTGTTGTCCAAGGTTACCACCTCCGCCTCGTCGTCATTTATCATGGTCAGGCATCTCAGCATTCGCGAGAAGCAACCATATTTTACGGAATTAAGTTTAAGATTTCACTTAGGAATCATGTTCGCCATAAGCTTCACAGTAGACTTGAGGTCGATATTTTCATCGTGTGAGTAAAGAATAATAATAGAGTTTGAAGTCGAAGGTATTTTGTCCTTGGCAAAATATTTTGTACAAAACATATATAAATAAATCATATATATATATAATCACATGAAATCCTATCTAACAAGGATTTCTATCTTGCATAAGTTGAATTTGTATATGTTGAACTTGTAAACCGTTTATGATGTGTAAACTGATAATGTAATGTGTCTATCTTGTATAAGCACTGATAATGTAATGTATTGTAGGCACATAGTCTGTTAATGTAACGCGCCTATCTCTCATAGACTTCACCCATGGAACTGTCCTCGCTTGATTTATGTGAAGTGAATATTTGTTTGTAGTGGACCTTGAAAAATGTTTATGCAATGAAAACTCTTGTTCTTGTGTAAATTGTTTCGTGAGAGGTTCCCTAGTGATTGTAGACTAGACTCGAGAAAGAATCCTGGTTCACTACAATCGAAGCTCTGATACCAATCTGTCACACCCGCTCGTAGCGGAAGCGCGAGGTGTGATCTGATCGGTTCTCATTGCATAACAATATAAGTGAACAATACTAACTGAATAAAAACAAGCTCCAATGCCATTGTCATAATTGTTTCGAAAGAACGCAACATAAGTTAAATGTATTTGTTACAAACCATCAAATGAAAATATGTTTTCATCGTTCTATACATCAAAATGTAAGTCTTAAAATGTCAAGGCTTTGACCACTATATCACCGCAAAGAGGCGATATATAACGGGCAAACCCTTCAAATGGTGGCATGGAGTCTTGATACTTGCTTTCCTTGACTGAAATGTCTGCCAGGTCCACTGATTTCCTGAAATACACGTTAAGTTTGAAAACATCAACAAAAGTTGAGCGAGTTCATGCAGTTTAGCTGTATGAGATGTATCTGTAAAATGTGAGTTGTATAAAATGTATCCGTAAAATGTGAGTTGTATAAAATGTATCCATAAAATGTGAGTTGTATAAAATGTATCCATAAAATGTGAGTTGTATAAAATGTATCTGTATGTAAAGATGTAGTATGTAAAGCGTCAATGAAATCGTTGATCATTAATGTTTCGCGAGGACATTAATATGTGTGACGAATTAGGAAGCAATCCAAACCTAGACGATTTTTATGCCGATTCCTATCGACTGGGACACAAAAGCACTCTTCTGTATGGGTCCACGACCAAGAGTGGGGATCGCCAAAACCCATTAGATCTAACCACTTGTACCTAGGTCCAAACTGGATTAATGGTGCTTAGATGTATAACCCTAATTCGCACGTGATCTAAGGTGTTTCATTCCCTAACTTTAACATACATTGAACATGTATCAGCAATTGTTAGGTCTTCTTAATCTTTGTAACCAGCAGTACTTAGATGAACAGATATTGAGAAGATCAGTCCTTAGGATGAATCAGCTGATAGAAGCACTGCCACTGGAGGGAACTAGAATATGCATTGCTTATTGTGGATCAACTGTTGAGAACCAGTTTTGGCTTTGAGTATCATCTGTTTTTCTAGGTTTGATCACATGGGCCAACAATCTCTCCCTAGAACAGATAATGCCAAAACACTTCCTTATTCTAGATCTTTTTTCCCTCATCAGCTTTTACCTAACTTTCCCTTTAAATTGGAGCTCAAAGTTTAGGGAATCTTCATCATCTTCATCCCTATGAAGTTAAAGTTCCAAAAGATCTAGGAGGTCAGCTGCATCCAGACCTAATGCATCCTCCCTTGATATGTGTTCAACTCTACCATTTGACTTGAGCAAAGTCAATACGTGTGTCTTTTTATCAGACTTCCACTTTAGTATTTTTGAGTCCAATGGGTTTCTTGGGAGAGATTTTATTTGTGATGAGTTTGGAGATGGAGGCCTGCTTGTCAGTCTTTGGACAGTTTCAGCAAGTTGAGCTTGAAGCTTTAATGAAGCATCATCCAATCCATATAAGATCTGATTCTTGATAGACTGTTTCATGATTTCAGCTTCTCTCTTTTCATCTTCCTCATCCATCTGCTTCTGTCTTTTTCTTTGATTCAAGACTTGGCTGGATAAGTCAGAGGATGTGAATAGTGTTTTAAGAGAGAGGGTCTGCTGCTGTGGCTTATCAGTGGTTTTGTCTTTGTATACTGGCTTCTTTGGAGCTATAGGATCTGTTTCTCGTAGTTTTTCCATCTTATCATATATTTGATCAACATACTGCTTGGACCATCTTGAAATGCCCCTTGTATTCCCATACTTAGCTGTAACCTGCTCAGCTCTCTTCCTCTTGTATTCTAAAGTAAGCTTCGCACTGGATTTCTTGAACTTGTTCCAGTTTGGTGCAGTCTTCTTCATCTGAGGATCATTCTTCATCCTTTCACATCTGTTTGCTTCTTCTTTGAGAGTTGTGAGAGGCCAGTCTTTGAACTGATGTTCCATGGCAGGGTATGGTTTGTCTCTCATGATAAGTTCTAAGAGATCTTTCCTTAGCTTTCATTGAAGATCAGCATTGGGTGGCAGATTAGACCTCTCCTTGCTCAAGTCTCTTGCAAAGTCTTCTAGTTTCCTGACTTTACTTAACCCATACTGCATTAGACTTGACAGGTTGGTGTCACCTTTCCCTTTACTCTCTTGCTTGGCAATGTATTCAGCTTGCTTGGCTTTTAGTTTCAGATATTCATCCATGTTTCTTGGATTTCTGAAGCCATGAAGAGATGGGAAGGTTCTCTTGGATGGATCATCCTCTGTATAGAATTGTCGCATTTCATCTTTAACTGCATGTAATTCCATAGGATAGGTTACTGCCAATGGGATGTCTCGTGAAGGGTTTTGACCCATGAGTGGTTTTGTTTGAATAAATGGATTTGATGTAGGTGATGGAGGAGGGTTGAATGGTTCAGGGTTGGTTTGGATAAATGGTGATGAGGATAAAGGAGTAGGTATAGGTATGTCATTATCATGCACTGTAAACTTCCTTTTCCTTGTGTATACTGATGTTGGAGAAGGAGTTTTGTAGGAGTTTGGGTTATAGGAGTGAAAATTGCTTGTGATGGGAATTGAAATGTTGTGGAAGTAGTGGATTGACTAACAGTTGTTGAAACAACTAGTGTCTCAACCATTGTTGTGTTAACATCTATTGTACCTTTGGTAGTATCAACATCTGTTGCAGTTGAAAAAGGTAATGGTGAAGATGGTTTAGTTTTCTGCTTTTTGGCAGGTGGTTTTTATGGTGAAGGTGTTAGTTTAGGTGTGGCAGTGGTTGGCTTTTTGGTACCAACAGTGGTTGGCCGTTTAGGATTGGTAGAGGTTTGTTTTGGTGGTGAAGGTGGTTTAGGGAATATGGCAAGTGGAGGTTTATTAGGTTTGTGTGATTTCTTCCTGTTGGAAGTGCCAAGATCCTTTGTCTTAATTTCCCAATCTTTCAACTCCTTTTGTTCCCTTTTCCAAATCCTCTCCTTTGTTTCATCCTGATTCTAGATAGTCTTTTTGTTTGCAACTTCTTCATCTGCTAGAATATTCAGGGTTTCATCAACTCCCTTTTCCTTATCTTGAACAGATGTTTCAGCAGATGTTGCAGAAGACTTATTTTCAGACTCTGGCTTTTGTTTTGGCTCTTGTCTTGGAGTAGGCTTGCCAAAGATTTTCACATCATGTTTCTCCCCATTTTTGGCATCATCTTCTTTTTCAGAGACTGGTGCAGGGGTAGAGCCAGTCAATTTTACCAGGGCTTCTTTGATGCCCCTGATATCAGCCTGAGTATCTTTATATCTTGCCTCAACCATGATTCTTACAAACTCTATTTCTGTGTTGTGTTGTGTTGAGTAGCAAACAATTCCCTTTGATGAGATAGAATAGGTTGGACATCATTCCAAAGCTCTTGGGAGTATTGTTGTGATGTTGGCTGACTTTTGGAAGCTTCTATCAAAAACTGAATTGATTCATTCATTTGTGCAACAGTGGTTTCTATTGTAGAAAGCCTCTCCGTCAAATCTTGGTATTTTAAACCATCACCCAACTTAATGGGATCATCTGATTTCCCACCAGTGGTGGTTGTATTAGCTTTTGAAACAGGAGGAGTCTCCAAAGTATCATCAACTGATGCCCCTTTTTCTCGGTACTGGGGACTTCCCTCTGCAGTGGTTACCTTGGAAATCTCACCATTGGTTAGCTTGAACACACCAGTGGATACCTTGGTAGCATCAGCAGTGGTTGCCTTCAAAGGAGTCTTAAGTATGAAACCACTGCCCAGATATAGATCAGTGGATCCAACATCTGTAGTAGCTGATCCACTTGAACTACCAGCTAGAATTTCATGAAATTCTAGTGGTGTAGCCTCCTCAGCTGTTTGTGGGATAACCGATTGAGTTGGTTCAGACACAGTCATTGTAGAAGTTGTACTCTCAGTAATGTGTTGGTGAGAGGGGCTGCTTTAGTTCCGAATCTCAATGGCATCAAACAGAGGTATAATTGATGGTAGTATTTGAGATGAGGGGAGTGGTGTTGAAAGAGAATTTGCCCCGGGAGAAGGACTGTTAAGCATACTCTCAAGTGAGGGTAATACTTCATATTGAGGTGTCCCTGTGCATACAACATGTTCCTTTTGTGAGGAAGCATGAAGAGTTGAGGCTTTGGGTGGAGATCTTTCCAACTGTTGTGAGGAAGGAGCAACAGTGGTTTCAGGTGACTTTTGTGTCACACCCCCAAAATCCACAAGCGGAGTATCACCGCAGGAGGCGTGACTGACCAGGATCCAGCCACCAATCATATTGAACAATATAAAATAAGTAGATAAAAGTCCAAACCAAACAATATAATTAGTGACAAAACAATTCAACAAGTTCAAGTTATAAGCGGAAGCATAAAGTTCAAAACCCAAAATGTAAGTTTAAAAGTTCATAAGTTTAACATGGAACTCAACAGTCCATGTCCCACAACGACCTCATCCTCCTGTGCAAGCTCCAACTAAGCACCTAACGACCTGTAAGGCATATAGTAATGAATCAACAACATAGTTGAGCGAGTTCACCAATGGGTGTTTGTTTTAAGTTGTTTCAAAAACATAAGTTTCTTTTAGCTTGCTTACTTTCCGTGGGGGTTACCCCATAGTTTAAAAAAAACATAGTCATTCCTTTCCTTTTACTCTGGCTCCCAGCCGTGGGGGCTACCCCATGAATATCACACTAGACCCGTTACCATATCGACTGCTGACCGGAGTAAGTTGGGTGCCCAAAGTCAATGTCTTTCATCATTGACGTGCCCAGATCCATTAGTCCACTCCCGTCCTCTACGGCACGGTGTGAGGCTTCTCAGACCTAATATCGCTATTTAACTAATGACCCATTCGCCATTGGCCCGGCGATAAAGTCGATATAAAAATGAGGGACTTAATAAGAGGGTGGAGGTTCGTGTCCCGTACAAGGAGATCACGCAGGTTCCAATGTTGTCACCCTTCAACTAAAAGGGTGGAGGTACATATTCTACCCAAGAAGAATACACAGGTTTTCTTTCAATAAATTACCCATTCCCAACCACCGGGAATCCCATGCCTTGTAGAAAGTGTGAACTCACCTTAGGTTAGCTCAGCAGATAAGCAAAAAGGTCAATCGAGCTGTTTGTGGTCAACCATGTCCTAACATGGTTACCAAACACGTCAGGTCTAGGTTCAAGTAGTGCACGTAAGTTTACACATAAACTAACAAGTTACGAACACATACCGATCATGGCATACACGTAGAACACATTAACAGTAGCAGTCAAGTACACATAAGGCCCAAACTTGTGTGATTCAGATGATTGGGCTGGTGAGCTTGTGCGAGCCCAATAATCTTGTGCGATTTGGTAATTAAAGCCTAACCAGTAACCGGCCCAACCTGTTGTGCGATTAGCACCAACTTGATCGATCCACAACAGATTGTGCGATCCAAAACAACCCAGCCCAACTTCAATGTGTATCCCAATGACATGTGCAGCCCAAACATCAAACAACTAACCTTTTATGTGTAGTCAACATATTGTGCAATCGGCACAGGCTTGTGCGATCCACAGTATGTTTTGCGATCATGCAATATAGTGCTGTACCCAGTGTTTTAACAGTTGTACCCTATGACTTGTGCGAGTGGCCTTTTGCGACTGGTTATAAGATCCTGTAATTTAGGTAAATTGGTTATATAATTTATTTTACCAAATCAATACTAACAGTTTCCAACTTTGCCTTCATTTGATCAAAACAAGATGGTTATAAACTAATTCACATGAACTCTAAAAACATCTATTCATAACCAATCATAACATTCAATTTCATAATCAAATCGGTGATCTTGAACACTAATATGCAACCCTAACCATCATATACATCATGGCCAACTGTCTTATCATGAGATCACTACATAATCATCGTTTAAATCTGTTGGTCCCGGTGCACAGGATCTGATCGTAAGGAACAAGATGAATCGACTTCGTCTAATGTGCGGAATCCATTATGACGAATCACAGATTTGTTCAACACAGAATTCAACGTTTAATCACTTGTCTGTTCTTTCTATTGAATGTTCTGAAAGTACACAGATCCGATAGAAATACAGACGTATCCGTGCGAGTCAAAAGTTCTAAAACAGTTACCCGGATCAGATATATATAGACATCCTCAGGAAACTACTAAGTGTTGTCCGTGCGGATAGCTATCCGTGCGGATAGGTGTTGTTCGTGCGGATAACCATCCGGTCGAGTAACCTTGTTCGAACCAACACTTTTACATTCAGAACCTACTCCTGAGTTGTCATACTATCTACATACATACATATTGTTTACAAAAACACAGAATACATAATATGACTACATGCTGACGGAATCTACAGACGTATGCACTAACAGACTCCCCATCGGATGTAGTTGTAGTTCCTTCCAGCATAGTCTTCAATTCCTCCAGCTGCGTCTTCGTTCACGAGCTTTCTCCCTTCTTTTCTCAGCCTTTTCCTCCAACATTCTTCTTCGTTTATGTCTTCCTTCAGTCAACCACCAATTTCTATAGACAGGATCTCCATCACGCTTCCGTTCCCACTTAGGAATTTTGTTTTCTTCAGATTCAATTGGCGTTTGATCTGTTGGAGGTACAATCCCCAATTTACGTCTTCCCATCTTAGCAGCACGCTCAGCAATCTTTTTGGAACATTGTTCACGCTTGTATCTTTTCAAGAACTCGTCAATCTCCAGATCTCTCCATTTTGTCTTCCAGTATCTTCCAGAATTGATGTCTTGCGCAAAACAAACATCCACAATTGTTTGATATTGCATTGCTTCCTCTCTGTCAGGCCTTTCATAGACTATCTTGTTGTAAAACAGGCAATCGATGTCTTTCTTTGAGCAATTCACAAGCCACATGGGATCTAACACACAGATCCTTCTTGCTTCACCAGTGGACTTGTTTTGTAATGAAATTATTGCCTCGGCCGTAGATTGATTGTATAACCACCCTTCAAATTCTTCATGGAAATCTTGCTCCATTGCCCGTAAAGGCATATTCTTCAAGCAACGAGGAGGCTTGATATCCAGAGTAATATCTTTTTCACCACTTTCTAAGATTCGGACAATTTGATCTGGGAAATGTGGTTTCCAATCAGGATACTTTTTCTTCGCTTGCAACTTCACATAGTTCCATAAATGTTGATCATGTTGCTTCACATCCAATCCATAATAAAATTCTTTAATGTTCTTTGTTTTAACCAATTCATCTATGTCCCACCATGGAAGAGTTTTGATATCAGCCAAAAACTCAAAGTACTGTACTCCCTGTTCTCGTCTGATTGCATAAACTTGTAAATATTCCAAATAACCCCAAGAAAGAATGTCACCCCAAGAAAGATCTTTGTTGTGTGTGAAGAATTGAAGTGCCCTAAGTTTCTTTCTCTCCTTTGGCATGACTTTGTACCATTTCTTCCTTTCTTCAACAAGATTTTCTCTGGGAATGGTTTCAGGAATACCTTCAGTAGACACTTTTTCTACAATCTTTCTCCTGATCTCTTCTTCATTTCTATCTTTGAACATTTCAGCAAATGATGGAAACGTCGCATCAACTCCAGAATAGTGGAAATTAGTTTCCTCATCAGATGAATCTGAAGAATCTTCAACAATTACATCATTGTAATGATCAGCTTCAAAAGCATATCTTGGTTCAAATATGTCTTCAGATGACTGAGGAATCTCATCTTCAATATCGAATTTAAATTTCCCTTTTTCTAATCCCAACTCTTCCAACATCTCTTCTCTTGACCTCCTGACCTCAATCACTTCCTCATGTTTATCATGTAAGTAAATGACAGTAGGATTCGTGAGGAATACCTGATCTACGTGCTGTTTTCCAGATGTAGAAGTTTCTTGCTGATCATCATCTTCTTGTTCATTTATCTGATCATTCAGAAACTCCTCAATTTTCTGTTCGTCAATAGGATTCTCAACCAGCAATCCCGAAGCACCTTGATCATCATCATCATTTTTCTTATCATCATTATCATCTTTCTTATCATCATCTTTTTGAACAGACTCGTCTTCATCATCATTATCATCTTCATTCTCTTCTTCATCTCCAAACATTTCAACATCAGAATCACTAACTTCTTCTCCACGTGCCTTCTTTGCTTCTTTTCGCCTTCTATTTATTTTCATTCTGTGAACAACTTCTTTTATGTTGTAAGGCACTGTAGAAGCATCACCAACAAGTACAAATTGTTGCGTCTTCCATTCAAGTAGCAATACTTCTTTGGCCTTTCTCTTCTTTTGTATAGCAACAACTCTACGAATAACTTCATCAGAATCAAAGAATAGAGAAGGCTCACCAACTAACATGTAGTCTTGACCATGTTCATTTTGTTCTTGTTCTTGAATACCTTCATCAACTTGTTCTTCAGCAACTTGTTCTTGAACTCTTTCAGCATCAATCATTTCAACATCAATTTGACTTGAAGAACCACCAGCTTCCTGAATATCTTCAACAACACTTTTGTTCTTTTGAATTGCATCTTCAGCTAGTCTTCTTTCTCTTTCAAGTCTTCTTTCCTCAACTCTTCTTACTTCAATCTCGTTGAATGCAGCATGAACATCCATTTTCAGATGACTTTCCATAACAGAGTATAACATTCGAAGTTGTTCATCTTTCACCACTTTATCTGCTTTCATAGCTTCCATTTCCAACTTCATTGCCTTCATTTCATTTGATGTAGCTTCACTCATTTCACTGAGAAGTTGATTGAGCGTCTGATTAGCGTCTTGAAGATTCTTTATCTTCTTATTCAATGAAGAAATTTCCGTTGTTAGAACTTCAATTACTTTAGAATTATTATCACCATCATCCTTTACTTTCTTCATTTCTTCTTCATGGTTGATCAGCACCATTCTAATTTGATCATGAGCTTTCATCAGCTTATTTACTTGCTTCAATAAGACATCACGTTCTTCTTCAGCCTTTACCTTTTCCTTCTCAAGCTCTTTAACTTTCTTTGCCAGAATCTTTACTGCTTCATTATTGAACAAATCATCCTCAAAATTCAAATCTTCTAACGGATCCCCTGATGCAGGTGGAAGATTACCAAAGAAATCATATGAAACTTTTGGACGTGAGGATTCTGGAATCTCAATATTTTCTAGTATTGACGGAAAATCTGAAGAAAAGACTCCACCCTCAGTTACTTCAACATAGTCATCATGACTGGCCTTCTTTTCAGCTTCTGTTTCTTGAGTTTTGGATGATTCAACATGATGTGTATCTATACCACCTTGTTCTTTTTGAACTTGAGCTTCACCTTTTCTAGCACGTACACTTCTAGGAATGAATCCAGCTAGAACTGCTTTTCTCTTTCTGATTTGGTTCTTTGGATTGGCAGGATCATAAGTAGAATCTTCTTCATCTGACCCTTTCTGCTTCTTTGAAGGCTTTTTCTTTAATTGAGCTTTTCCTCTACCAAGAGTAGTTGGATCAAGTTCAGATTCTGATATAGAGGCTTTAGAATCATCATCACTTGATACATCTTGAGCAACACCTTCTTGATCCTTTCCTTTGGCTTCTTCAGCTCGAGCACTTGAACCTTGATCCAAATTAGCAGCTTCATCTCCGTTTCTTTTTAGATAGTCTTCAAGTGTTTGTTTCAGCAAATCAGCTCCTTCTTGGATCACTGCTGAAGGTTCCAAAACAACATCATCTCTCAATTTCTGTTGTGGTTCTGCAAAAATAGACATTGAGAATATTATTAGAATAATATAACAATATAATATCCTAACTTCTTTTATCATCCCCCCTATCACTGTACCCTTGATCACAGTTTTTGGAACTGTTTCTTTTGTGATAACAACTGTTGGGGATGTCTTTGGTGTTCTCTTTCTCTTCCCATCCTTGATACACCACCATCTAGTATCTTTCTTAACAAACAAGCTCATCCTATCATCTTCATTGTCAGAATCACTATTTTCGTGTCTCCATGCATCATTTTCTGGAGCAACATAGTTTGGATTAGAAATTCTGCAAATCATTCTTTTTGCTCCTGGATTTGGATTCTTGATTAATCTACTGATTGTGTCTGCTAACATATGCTTCAAACCCAAAATATCATCATTTCTCTTTTCTAGATCTTTACACTGATCATCTATCAAAATTTGAACAAACCGAGGATACATGATGTACCTCTTGCTTCCTTCCCTCGCATTCTCCGACATATAATCAAAAATCACTTGGGAGATATTGTAAGGTCTGTTCAGAACAAGACAAGTGATGATATTCATGATATAATCCGTAGTTTCATCATATCCACCCTTTCTATGTGACAGCGCATGAATAACACAATGAACCATGAATTTGTAGGCGTGACTGAAACTCGTTTTCAGCATCCTTCCATTCACACTTCCAGCAAAACCCATTCTACACCACAACCCTTTTACAAGTCGTTCAGAAATAATGGTTGGGTCACTATCAGCATCTCCTAAATCCAATACCCTTCTTACATCACTAACTGTTACTTTCATCTCCAAGTCTATATCCTTTCCCTTCTCATCCTTTTTTGATATAGCAGAATAAATTGTTTTATCACTCTCTTCATATCTCGCAGCATTCCAAAATCGTCTAACATGAGATTCATATGCTACAGTTTTATCTGTTAAAGCTTTAGAGATTCTGCTTTCTCTCAAAAATTTCGCAATATCTTGAATTACTGTATTTTCAGTAAACTCTTTATCCAACAGACAGTAAATATTTTGTGATTTATCCCAATCCTGCAGAAATATTTGATTTATTTAAGAAAAATCTTTGAAATCTCAAAAATATTCTAAAACTGAAAAGCTTTCTCTACTTTGTGTAGAGATATGGATGGATATCCGACCGGATGATCATCCGTTCGGATTTTCATTTGAATAACATGAATGGTTATCCGGTCGGATTGTCATCTGAACGGATTCTCTATAATCATGAGAAGGACATTGTTATCAAAGTCATGAAAGAACATGTTGGCCACGCGGATAGTAATCCGTTCGGATTGTCATCCGATTCAATGTAAATGCATTTGGTATCCGCTCGGATAGGAATCCAGGCCATGAACAGTGTATGTACAAATTTATAAGAAACAAGCACTGAAACGGATTTTCACCCGTTCGGATTGTCATCCGTTGGGTTACTAACCAATTCTCAACATAAGCACAGATGGCTAGTATCAAAGAACTGAACGGATGGTAATCCGCTCGGATTGACATCCGCACGGATTGTAATCTGTATCAAACCACTGATGAAGAACAATCTATAAACACCAAGAATTTTCTAAGGCAAATCCTAAAATTGAACATAGATCTACACAAAGAATAACAACGCGATCAAAACCCTATGTTCAATGTTGTCTAAAACGTCCTAAATACAGTTTAATTTCTCAAAAACTTAACCGACACTCGTACCGTCTAATCATCAGATCTGCAAGATTTAAGCATGTTATAACAAAAATCAAACCGGTAAAACTATAGATCTGAACATTCCGATCAAAACCCTATGATTATTTCTCATCAAAACTGACTAACACAATCTAGATCTAAGTCAAAAGCTCCGATAGAAACGATACGCTACAAACAGTTATCAAACAATGATTTATAACAGATTCGAGCTAGAAAAACATACCTTTGCCATTGTTAATGTTGTGCAAACCAACGAAAACAAAGATCCGTGCAAAGAAATCCAAAGAGAATAATCAGAAAGTCGAAGTGTGTGTGAGAGAGAAAGAGTTTTGTCCGGGCGAGTGACATTGACTAACTCTTTGACCCTCTATATATAGTATCACAAGACCCGAAATGTTATTCGTGCGGATTGTCATCCGTGCAGATTGCTATCCGTCCGGATTCTCAACCGAATGAGGCACACATTTTCTTTTCTTCGAAAAACTTTGACTTTTTGACCTTTTGACTTTTCTCAAATTTTATCAGATTTTAGAAATCCACTTAAGTATCTCGGTCCAAATTAATGACTCTAGGTACTTAATTTGTCGACCAAATCCAACTTAATGACCTTGGTTAACCTGAAACAAAACATACTGACTTTTGAACTTTTTGTTCAATCATATTTCTGAAAATTACAAGTGTCAACTTAATGAACTTGTTTTTTGACTTTTCAATTACAGATTAGTCATGATTAGCTCCAAACTCATCTTCCAGCCCAGAAACTTCCTGCATCTGCTTTCAACTTTCGAATCCGAAGATCAACTCTCCACTTTGGTTTGTCGGAAAAATAAAACAGAAATGAAAAATCTTTTTGTATTTTGAATAAAGTTTCTATGCTAGAAATGAAATACAGAACTAAAATTTGCAGAAAATTACATATTTTTGGTGAGCGTGTTAGGGAATCATATCAGCTGCCGACAAATTACAAATACCGTTAAGCTTTATATTACATATTCAGAATTAAACAATTCACTTAGATTGTCGATATATTGATCCTTTTAAATTCTCACACAAATTTCAATCTGTTCAGGATATGGATTAAGTGTTTTAGAGACGTAAACTTATACATGTGTCCCACCTCTTGAATATACTCCCGTATCCAGATCCCAATATTCAGTCTTACAGGTGAGTATAACACCAATGATATCTGTAAGGGGTTAATAAATTATGAAGAATCATGAGAGCTCGGGTCAGAACTACCGTTCAGCAGAGAGATCATGACTCAACTTTTGGGTGTGTCCCCTTTAGAGGATCTTTTTTACAACAGCATTGCTAAGCAATTTTATTGTCTTATCATATATGCTGAGGGTGATGCTATGTTTCAAGCATTTGCAGAAAGTATTATTCGGGGACTAGGTTAGAACTACCATTCAGCAGAAGTCCTGGAATAATACCCCAGATATCACTGAGTATAAAGACCTAGTATATCAGAAAGAGGGGTCTTTCAAACGAGATTTCAGGGGTTACCTATATATCCAAGTAGTGTTCCCCACGAAATAAGTAAGAAAAGATTTTAGGTTTATATCCCGAACAAACCTACTAAATCTGTAAAAACCTATCGGCACATCATCAGTGAGACTGTTTAACGTATTTAAACTTTCCATTTCTTTAGCGTACTGTAACCATCTAGCTGATGTACTATCATTTTCCCTTTTTACACAAACTCTTTTTTAAATTTTATCATGTTTTTGGGTTTTTGAATTTTTTATTGTTTTTGTATTTTCTGAAAAATTACCCTACTCCCCCTAAAGACCAAAACATTTAAAAATTCGACAAACCATTCACTACGTGAAAAAGGGTCTACAGCCACAATTTTGACAAAACTGGACTGCCACACATTTGAAAAAATGTGTGGCTAAAGGTCATTCATAACTTTTTAAAGCACCTTTAGCCACATATTTTATTATTAATGTGACCATTTACATCAATTCAGTATCATTAGCCACACTTTTAGAGAATAGTGTGACATTTACTAGCCACAACTCGAAATGTGTGACCGAATGTTTCCTATAGCCACATATTTTTGTTTCGTGTGACCAAAAACTCATGTATTTGACACCTTTAGCCACACTTTAAGAAAAAACTGTGATATATATTAGCCACAGTAGCAACGTGTGGCCAAATGTTATATACGATCACAATATTTGTTTTCATATGACCAATAATATATTTATTCAAAACTTTTCGCCACATTTTAAGAGAAAAACCATGACATTTATTAGTCACACTAAAAAAGTGTGGCCAAATGTGATCTACAACCACAACATATGTTTCATGTGACTAAAAATATATATATTCGAAACCATTAACCACACGTTAAGAAAAAACAGCCACACTAAAAAATTGTGGCCAAATATGATCTATGACCATGTTATATGCTTAATAATGTGGCTAAATCTAACATACGTGGCCACATATATTATTTTGTGTAACCAAGTTTTAGACAATAGTCACACCATCGTCACTTTTTTTTTATTTTGTGTGACGAAATGTTATCAAATGTCATGGAAAAAATATGTGACCAAATGTTTAACTTACTACATCTTTAAATACCTCCTCAAATATTTCATCTTGAAATTTAAAACCTCCTCCCCCCCCCCCCCCCCAAAAAAAATCATCCTAAAACAAAAAAAATTATATTCATCCTAAAACTTCCCTCCTAAAATATTTCATCAAAAAACCTTAAACTTCCTCCCAAAATATTTCACCCAAAACTTCCCTCTCAAATAATATTCTCATTTAAAAATTATATTATTAAACAAAAAAATCTTACTACATATTTAAAAATTCAAACTATTATTAAATATTATATATACTAAACTATATTTGTTTTCTTCTAAATAATATGTTAATGTATGTTTATTAATTACATTTATATACATTTTTATTGTATGCATATTAGTACTCGTATCGAATTTTGTGTACGAAATTGTTTTCGGTACCCATTTTTTTCCTTTTCGGTACTCGTACTTTTGGATTGGTACGGTACCAGCATTTTACCGAATTTCACTTTCAAATACCGGTATCCTACCGGTACCATAATTATCGTACCGAACGTTTTCGGCACCGGTACCTGTACCCATATTTGACGATTTTAGGTATATCGGTATTTTTGGTACCGGTACCGATATCGGCACCGAGCTCATCCCTTATCATATATGTGTTAATAGACCACATTGGGCCTTAATGGGTCACAAAAGTCAATAGTGGGCCTTAATGGATCATAATCAATAATAGTAGATCAAACATGTCTTAATAGACCATGTTGGGCCTTAATGAATCACAATGAATAATGGTAGATCAAACATGTCTTAATAGACCATATTGGGCGTTAATGGATCACAATAGCCAATAGTGAATCACACGTGTGTTAATGTGGGCCTTAATGGATCACAGTGGACAATAGTACATCATACATGTCCTAATGGACCATATTGGGCCTTAGGAGATCACAATGGCCAATAACCGATCATACATGTTTTAATAGACTATATTGGGCCTTAATGGATCACGATGGACAATATTGGATCATATATGTCTTAAAAAACCATATTGGACCTTAATGGATCATAATGTAATAGGTTGTGCATATCTTATTGGGTCTTAATGTATCACAATGGACAATAGTAGATCATACATGTCTTAATGGACTTTATTGGGCCTCAATGGATCACGATGGACAATAATAAACAATACATGTCTTAATGGATCATATTGGGCCAAAATGGATCACAATGGACAATAGTAGAACGTACATCTCTTATTGGAATTGGGTCTTAGTGGATCAAAGTGGACAATAGTAGAGCATACATGTCTTAATGAACCATATTGGGCTTTAAAGGACTACAATGGTCAATAGTGGACCATACACGTCTTAATGGACCATATTGAGCTTAATGAATCATGATAACCAACAATATCTCATACATGTATTAATGGACCATTCTGGGACTTAATGGATCATAATGTATCAATAGTAGATTATACATGTCTTAATGGATCACAATAGACAATGATGGATCATACATGTATTAATGGACTATATTGGGTCTTAATGGATCATAGTGGGCAATGGTAGATGATACATGTCTGAATGGACGATACTGGCCTTAATGTATCACAATAGAAAATAATAAATTGTACATCTTTTCATGGTCGTATTGGGTTTTAATGATCACAATGGATAATAGTAGATCATATACATGACATGTAATTTACATATCAAATGCATAAAAATATATAATTTCAATTTATGTTTTATAAATTCATATGTATTAATTTATATAAATATAAATATGTTTGTGGAAAAAATAGTTAACTAGCCACTAATTTATATGTATTAATTTTAACGTTTCAAAATTTACTTTTTAATTTTTATTATGAATTATATGTATTAATTTACTTTTTATAAATTTCAATTTACTTTAAACCTTTCATTTTTATAAATTTCAATTTCAATTTTCAGTTTCCCTCTCCATTCTAAACCCTATCTCCCTCCTTCCCCAATTGCAAAACACTCCACCTTCTCAAAATTCTCCAACAAAAGTTGTTCAGATTTCCGATGATATGCCGGCTTCACAGCGGCTACATACTCCACCGCCTCAATACTTAATAACAAAAGAATTCCCTAAAACCTCCACCACCCCTATAAAAACCCTCACGATCTAGAATCATTCTTTCAGTCCATTACTCTCAAAATCACAGCCATGGACATCATCTGCTTCAAGCTAGGCACAACCCATATGACATCACATATGAACAATGGAATTTCGGTTAATAAAGTGTTAATTTAGTTTACAGTGGCTCCCTCAAGAATGCAGAGCCATCCTTATTTGATTTCATTCAGGTTTCTCTCTTTATGTGTCTTTGTTTTTCTTGTATGAATGGTTCTATAGGGTTTCTCGAATGTTAACATGTATTGTTGGTGTTGTGGTCAAGATGAGTTTGGCTGAAGTTGCACGCAAGATGTTTGATGAAACGTGTGAGAGAGGTGTGGTTTGGGATTCTTCTACTTCCAAGGTTTTAATCACTGGTATTGTGAGAATTTACAAATTGATTGCTGGGTTTAATTGATGATGGTAGTGCTGGCCGTGCTCTTAAAAAGTGAGTTAATTTTAAATAGAGAATGAGATGCAATTGAGTTTGATTTGATAATTTAATTCGGTTTTGGTAGATCAGGAACAAATTTGAATCAGTTAGCCAATGTGGAACTGTCTAGACCACAAGGAGAGCTTGCTAAAGATGGAAGAGAACCTCATGCATCTAGAAAAATGTTAAATAAATCATCTTTTGGTAAAACATCCCAAGAAAACACAAAAGGTAACTGCTTCTTGGTCTCCAAAGAAACATCTACTCGAAGAAGGTTCCAGCGATGTGCTTGTTAAGGACTGTGAGCAGATCATGCTCTTGGAGTTTTCTGAAATCCAAGGACAAATTAAAAATTCTTTTTGAAGAACGCTGGAATTTGCTCAAAAAAGTGAGACAGTTCGAGGCATATTTTCTTCATTTTAGTGCTTAAAAACTAGTAAATTTATGAATTATAATGTACTAACTTTGTCTAAAAAAACACAGCCTTAATGCATCACCATCTCTGTTAACCTTGAAGCAGGTATGCATGTATTGTACACTTATTTAGAAAAGTATGCACCTGATTGATAACTGGCAATATCTAGGTTTGAATTATATTGTACCTTGAAGCAGGTCTGCATGTATTTTACAATTAAAACTGAAGTTGGTTAAAGATTTTGGTTTCACAGGTTTGAAAAAATAAACTTTACAGTTGACCTCTAAATTCTGCAATATAACAACCAGCTTCCTGCTCATGCAATCATCACCACTTCAAACTAATTAACAATGGCTTTCAAAAGATTTATGCTTTTACCTTTCCTGATACTCGGTGTTCTATCCGCAGATTCCGTCTTGGAAGATGAAGCAAACGCTTTAAAACAGCTCAAAAATTTAATCACAGATGACCCAACTGGTGCACTCCTGGATTGGAACGCTGATTCCACCCACCATTGGTTATTTGGCACCAGGTAATGCATCACCAATTCTTTCTTTTATTCTTTCATATTTGGGTTAATGAATTTCTAACCGGATACATATGAATTTTGATGTTTAGATAACATTTAACCTAAAAAGTCACACTAATGAATGTCAATTTTGTAACAGAGTTTGCATATATGAGAAAAAGTTACAACAAAAGTGGATGTGTTTAGCTTTGGAGTAATAATGATGGAATTTTCACTAGAAAAAGACCAACTGAACTCACCGAAGGCGACGGAATCCACATGAACAAGCAATTTCAAAAGGAGTGAATGAGCTAATTGAAGTTGTAGATCCGGATCTGGCTTTAGTTTTGATAACCCACAAAAGGTAACGAATTGTGGTTTATCATGTAATTTTGCTTGATTTTCATTCGATTTGAAGTAAAATTAACCAAAGATTCTGGGTTGAAGAGGTGTACAAAAAAACCGGTTTTAAAACCGAAACCGGGAAAAAAAAACCGAAACCGTTTTTTTATAACCGGTCCGGTTTTATAACCGAACCGCCGGTTGGTGACCGGTTACTATTATTGATCCGAAAAACCGGTTAATAACCGAAACCCGTTTTAAGAAAACCGGCTAAAACCGGTAAAAACCCGGTTTTAAAAAAAAAAAACCGGTCCCAACCGGTTACATCGGTTACTGTTTTGGACTTGAAAAACCGGTTAGTAACCGAAACCGGTTATTAGAAAAACCGGTTTTTGTTTTGAACGAAAAAAACCGGTCCGGTTATTAAAAAAACCGGTTTTTGTTTTGAACGAAAAAAACCGGTCCGGTTAATAACCGCAACCGGTTGAACTGTGCTTATAGTATAGTGTATTACGTAAGTTTGCTTGAGTTTTGTTCGATTTGAAGTAAAATTAACCGAAGATTCTGGTTGAATCGTACTTATTGTAAAGTGTATTATGCAAGTTTGCTTACTTTTGTTTGATTTGAAGTAAAATTAACTGAAGATTCTAGTTGAATCGTGCTTATAGTATAGTGTATTATGTAAGTTTGCTTAATATGAATTTAACATAACTTGAAATTAACTCAATACATAATATAACGATGCCATGTGTTGGTGTAATTAAAAATCAATGGTGGTAACTGGCAACTGGGAATGGGTAGGACAAAATTTATAGACTGTTTGGTTTCAGAGGATAGTTATTGAAAACTAAGCAATCTTAATCAAATAACTAATTTTGTAGTTCACCTATGTTGTGTCCATCTTCTATTTGCACCTCCTGCTACTTTGTCATCAAAAGGATACCACGTCTTAGTCCAACCTTTTTGTTTTAGATATCCTTTTGTAAAAGGCATTAAAAACACTTAAAAGAATGGTTACATGAACTGTACCTTATGTAAAACACTTTTAAGGTTTTTTTTTTAAATTTTGTTACAGTACTTTGATTAATTCTTTTTTTGTTTAAGCTCCTTTGCATGGGTTTGCATTTTGGTTTATGTTGAGTTTAGTGGACCAACTAATAATAGTGCACCATTATCTCTTGAAGAGTCGACTGAAACAATAGGTGACGTGTCAAAATGGGCGGGTTGGTGACGGGTCAAAATGGGTTTGCGTTTTATATATTATTTATTTATTATATAGAAATAGATTTGTTATATAGTTCTTATTCAATCTGTTTATAGTTTGCAGGTCAGTAATTTATAGATCTGGTGTGCTAAGATAATATTAGGTCTTGTCCTTAAGATGCCAGCATGTGGGCATCATATTGAGCGGGAATATTCAGCACGTAGTCTCTCAACCAAAGACGGATCTGGTAAGTTATTTGTGGTAATAAATGTTTGGATTTGGTTATTAAATTGTGTTCTTCATTCGTAGATCCTTCCACCCTCTCTTCTACCACGCACCTGTCTCACATCAATTTCCAACGTTTCTACATAAGGCTGTTAAGTGGTTCTAAAGAGCGTCGTTTCTGGTCACAAGTGAAAATATTTTTTGTCTAATAAAGAGATTTAAAACTATAGAAGACGATGGTGGGATTAAAAGCTATGATTTGCCAAATTGTAAACTTTATTTTTGTGAATTTTCCCTTATTTGATGCATGGGTTGTTGTTGATAGTGGTTGTCGTCATATGGTGGTTGGTGGTCACATATAGCCTTTGGATTTTTGAACGAGAGGTAGATGAAGGGGTTTCGACATTCGCTTTTGGTCATGAAGCTATGTTTTTTTTGGTATATAGCCTTTGAAGAAGTGGTGGATTGTTGGTCATTTGTATCTGGTTAGATGTTTATTATTCTCATTGCTTTGTTGTTATGCTGATTGTTGTTAGGTGTAGTGAATTTTTTTTTGTTTTTCAGAATCACAAGTATTATTTGTTATTTACACTGACTTGAACGAGCCTGACAAAATAACAGAACGACTAACCTGTTTGTAGTCATTTCTGTGTGAAGTCTAGAATGTAGAAGGCTCATACAAGGTTTGAACCTGTTCCCCTATTCCTTTTTTTTAAATTATACATTATGCATTTATTATCAATGATTTTATTATTATTTGTTGATGCTTTTTGGTAACCCATTATTGTAAAAATAATTGGTTTGTATCTAATTTTGAAAAATTAAACAAGTACTATTTTTTTAGTTATGTAAGATTAATATCTGAAACTAACTCTAAAAGTTTGAAACTTTGTAGTTATTGGAGGTCAAATTGGAGGATGTTGAGCTTGGTTTCGAGATCCGCATAATTCAATTTTGGAGCAGATGGTTGCAGGGACAATGTATTATATTAAATGGGAAGTGAATGATGGTGGTGAGTAGAATACTCATGAAGTTGAGGTTTGGGTGAAGCCATAGATGAACTCCACCAGCTACACCACCCGATTTAAGGTACGATTCTAATTTCATCCAAGTCATTCAATAGTCTCATTAATGATTTAAAGTGATTTATATGTTGAAGATTATTAAATAAAATAGATAGGGTAATATATAGACAGGGGTGACTTTAAAAGTCAATGTGTATTTGAAATATGTGTTTTGATGGTTATAATAATGAACTGTTATTTTTTTACGCTCATTCATGATATAGTTAATTTGATTCTTAGCTTTGTAGTTGGATTCATTGGGTGTGACAAACATGAGGCACGTTTTTTTTTTAAATTAGAGCTTACATAGACACAATTTTATATACATCAACATCATATACTAGATGTTTGGTAACTATAGATTTTCTAAAGATTTAGTTGATTGTCATATCAGTTTGGTTTTTTCTTGATCTCAGCAAATGGTACAACTCCTAGGCATTTCTAAATACTTATTTGTATCGGTTTTGGGCCCGTAGCTTTTAGCAAGATTTGAAGAGAACATGTAATGATCACGATTCACGTGAGGAAAAGGTGTTGGGAGATAGGATTCAGGTTGGGTTTTTAGAGTCGTCGCTTTAGATCTGAATATTAGGAAGCTATCAATGGAGCATATATTTCGGCTTATAAACGAACTACATCAGGGGCGATTCTTTTGGATTATGATGGCACTTTGATGCCTCAATATTCCGTAAGTCCGAGTTGTATGACATGTTTTGACCCTAATTGGTCTTCATCACTTTACAGGTAATCAGCAGGCAGCAGGCTCAGTTGAGGCTGTATGTTGCACCCATTTGTTGGAACAGATTTACCTCCATGGATACCAGGACTAGCTCAATGCAATAATGGTTATCGCCCTAGGCAAAGACGGAGTCCAAATAGAGGTGGGCAATACCCTCTAGCGCGCTCGATAGAATTTGTTTTAATTTGATATATGTATATTTAGATGCCTCACATTGGATTCGTTGGATTTGCTTTTGATTTTTCTTAATTTGTAAGCCCCGACTGCAACGCGGCGGGGTTCCATCTAGTTGGTATTTAAATTGAAAACTCATGTATGTTTTTTTTGGTTATTATTTGTTAATATCATTTGTTTTAGAAATTATCTCATGTTTACAACAGTTTTTATGGTACAAAAAATTGTAAATAAAATGGATAATCACACAAAAATGGCCACATAGAAATGCAATAAATACGTGTGATCATAAGTTAGACAATAGCCATACTTAAAATTACAAAATTTCGTGTGGCTATAAATAACAATAACCATTAGCTACCCCATAGTTACTTTGTTTTTTATTGCGTGACGGAATGATACCAAACATCACGGAAAAGAAAATTATGTGTGACCAAAGGGTTGACAATAGCCACACTATGGTTATAAATAAAGCCACACCATAGTTACTTTGTTTTTTGTTGTGTGACGGAATGATACCAAACGTCATGGAAAAAGAAAGTTATCTGTGACCAAAGGTGAGACAATAGTCACACTTATAATTGCAAAATTTAATGTGGCTATACATAACCATTAGCCACACTTTCCTTACTTTGTTTTTTGTTTGTGTGACGGAATGATAGCAAATGTCATGGGAAAAACAAAAATGTGTGACCAAACGTTAAACAATAGCCACACCATCATCACTTTGTTTTTATTGTGTGACGAACTGATAACACATGTCATAGGAAAAAAATATGTGTGACCAAAAGTTATACAATAGCCACACTTAAAATTACAAAAGTGTTCCGTGTGTCTAGTAAAAGTCTTTAGCCACACTTACAACAAATTCATGTGACTATATAATAGAACCGACTACACTTATAATAAATTCATGTTGCCGTTGCTACCTTTTAGCCATACCTAATAGACAAAATCTATGATTATAACAACCCTTTTTGCCACACTTTTTTTAATTGATGTGGCTAAAACATAATTTTTAGTAAATATACGTGACTATATAATAAAAATAGTTACACTTAAATTAAATTCATGTGACTGTTGCAACCCTTTAGTCACACTTAGTTGAGGAAATGCTAGATTTTAACAAAAAATGTCAGTACCCTTTAGCCACATTTTTAAGTTTTACGGCCACTAAAAAGTGTGTGTGGCAGTATGATACCTACGATGACTCGAGCTTTGGTCACACTTGACATGAAAAAAATATGTGTGGCGAAAGACATATAGTCACACTTTTTTGGTGTGGCTGTATCCCTATTTTGGCGTAGTGATTGCAGATTGCTTTTCAACATCATCTACAGTGGTACCTTCATCAACGCCAACGATTTCCTCTGCATCCGATAGTAACTTCATACCATTAAGTTTCAAAAGATATTGAAAACGTGTTTTGTCAAATGCTTTGGTATGTAAGTCAGCTTTTTGTTCATCGGTGTGGATTTTTTCTATTCGTATCAACTTTTTCTCGAAACAGTCTCGGATAAAGTGATGACGAATTTCAATGTGTTTCGTTTTAGCATGATGAACATGATTTTTTGTTATGTTAATAGCTGCCTCATTATCAACAAAGATAGGGGAGTTAAGAAATTGCAAACCGTAGTCTCGCATCAGTTGCTGGATCCACAAGATCTGAGAGCAGCAGCTGCTAGCAGATACATATTCAGCTTCACATGTGGATAAAGCAACAGAGGTCTGCTTCTTGCATTGCCAGGTGACAAATCGTGGTCCAAAAAACTGGCACCCCGCTGTTGTTGATTTAGCGTTGGCTTTGCAGCTTCCGAAATCGGAATCAGAATATCCTTCGAGCATGAAATCGCCTACTTTTGGATACCACAACCCCAATGATGGAGTTCCTTTCAGGTAGCGTAGAATCCTTTTCACAATTACCATATGCGAGGCTCTGGGATTAGACTGATACCTTGCTACGAGGCAAGTTGGATACATAATATCCGGTCTTGATGCCGTCAAGTACATTAACGAACCGATCATGGAATGATACGACGTTTCATCCACCTTCTCTCCGGTGAGATCAGGGTTTATCCCATGGTTTGTTGCTAATGGGGTGGACATAGGTGACATTCCTGACATCCTGAATTTCTCCAGAATATCATGAACGTACTTTGTTTGATGTATGAACGTTCCCTCGGGTAGTTGATCGACCTGAAGCCCCAAGAAGAACTTCATCTCACCCATTGATGACATTTCAAACTTCTGCTTCATTACTTTTTCAAAATCTTTGCAGAGTTGTTCATTTGTAGACCCGAAAATTATGTCGTCCACGTAAATTTGGACTATCAGAAGATGCCTGTCGACTTCTTTTGTGAACAAAGTGGAGTCTATCTTTCCTCGGATGAAGTTGTTGGCTAACAGATGTTGAGACAAAGTCTCATACCAGGCTCTCGGGGCCTGATGTAAGCCGTATAACGCCTTATCCAACATATAAACTTTATCTTTGTGAATTGGGTCGGTGAAGCCGGGTGGCTGTCCGACATATACCTCCTCTTTCACCTTGCCATAGAGAAACGCCGACTTCACATCTAGCTGAAAAACATTAAATCCTTTCCACGATGCAAATGCTAGGAAGATTCTGATTGCTTCAAGTCTTGCAACAGGGGCATATACTTCAGTGAAATCTATCCCCTCCTGCTGACTGAAGCCTTGGACAACGAGTCGAGCTTTGTTTTGAATAATAACTCCTCGATCATCCCTCTTGCATTTAAACACCCATTTGGTATTGATCTTCCGGTGACCATCAGGCAAATCCACTAGCTTCCACACACCTAACTTCTCGAATTGGCTTAACTCCTCCTGCATTGCATTTACCCAAGAATCTTCAGTAAGCGCCTCTTTGTAAGTCCTTGGTTCAACCTGCGAGATAAAGAAACTTAATGAGAAATCAGTCTGTAATGGAGCAACTTTTGAATAAAAACATGTAAGTCCTTGGTCGATTTGTTTTCTGGTTCGGACTCCTGATTGCAGCTCTCCAATGATTAGCTCTTCAGGATGATATGACAGAGTTCTTGGCATTACCTCGTCTGAAACATCAACCTCACCTTCCAAATTTGTGACGTTTTGATTTGCAACTTGTTCACTGACTGGAATAGTTTGATTTGAAAACTGGATTAGCTCCCCCTCAGAGTCTGAATCATCATGATCAAATATTGGTCTGTTCTCATATTCTTGATTATCATTTTCTACCGTCTGATTATCCTGAGCAACTTCATTTTGTTGAACATCGTCATGTTCTCCAGCATTGCTTAGACCTGCTTCATCATCATTTGACGTTTGTCGTTTTCGATAAGTTTCTGCTAGGAATCTTTCATCTGAATCTTCATACTCTCTTAGAATATCCAACTCGTCAAAGAACTCTGGTTCTTCCTCCATGTTGAAGGAATCCCACAAAGTATCATAATTGAAACGCCATGAGTCGCCGGGATTCTGCGGTGGCATTGTATGACCCTGACATTCAACATTGTATGCTTCAATTATCCGCTTTAAACTTGGAACAAAGACTCGTTTTTGTGGACTAGAATAACCCACGAAGATTCCTTCTATGCTCTTTGGACCAAACTTCCCAAAAGTCTCTAAAACTGTGCAGGGAGACCCAAACGGTTCCAGATATTTCAGGTTAGGTTTGCGGAGATTTATCAGCTCAAAATACGTCTTGTTGAATTTCTTTACTGTGAGAACCCGGTTGAGAGTATAACAAGCGGCTGACACAGCTTATGCCCAGAAGTTGATAGGTAACTTTGAATCAGCAAGCATTGTTCTGGCCGTTTCGATTAGGGTCCTGTTCTTTCGTTCTGCTACTCCATTTTGTTGTGGAGTATAAGGAGCACTAAATTCATGTAATATTCCTTTCTCGTCACAAAATTCTTCCATTCGGTTGTTCTTAAACTCTGTACCGTTGTCACTTCTGATTTTTCTGATACGAGCTTGGTACAAATTTTCAATTTTTCTGAACAACGCCATCAAACTTTCAAAAGTCTCATCTTTGGTCTTCAAGAATGATACCCAAGAAAATCTGGAATAATCATCAGTAACCACAAGACAGTAAAGTTCTCCTGTAATACTTTTGACATTCACAAGACCAAACAAATCCATGTGAAGTCTCTCCAGAGGTCTTGAGACTGAATTGACTTGCTTTTTAGGGTGTGACTTTTTCTTTTGCTTTCCTTTGATGAAGCTAATGCACTCCCCTTCCAGATGAAAACCTTTAATGTGAACGCCCAGAACTAAATCATTATGCACCAGATGATTCATTTTTCTTAGGTGAATATGTCCCATTTTGCGATGCCACAACTGTGATTCTTTCTCTGTTGCTCTAGACACAAAACAATGAGCCTGACCCGTTGTTGTAGTTGCTACACTCATGTCTAATACATACAGATCATTGACTCTTGGTGCCCTCATAATAATCCATTCTTCAGGGATAACAAATCCTGGCTTCAATATCAAACATTCTTTATCTGTGAAGTGAGTTGTATACATCCTCTCACAAATCTGTGAGATACTTAGCAGATTATTTTCCAGCTCAGCAATGTAGTTAACTCTTTCAAACGTAACAATCCCATTGGATAACGTTCCTTCACCAACAATTCTACCACCTTGGTTACCTGCGAACCCTACATAACCTCCATTGAAATTTCTAACATCATACAGCAGCGCTGTCTTTCCTGTCATGTGCCGAGAAGCTCCACTATCCATAATCCAACGTGAAACGGATCTCGGAAGCTCCTGCACATATCAAAAACATTTAATGAGATTTTGATGCTACCCAAGCCTCTTTTGACTCTGGTAACTTGACATTAATGTGAGTTTTTGTAGTGTAAAGTGGCGGAAAATTTTTATCATTCATTTTTAAGCTTTCAGCAGACCCAACTTTAACCTCTTTGAATAAGAAAAATTCGCCTTTTTGAGGTTGACCAGATGGTTGGTCTTTCTTCACCACATACTTCTTTTCAGAAGTCGATTTTTGTTTCTCCTATAAATCCAAAGGTACATACATCTTCTTGGTTGAGGATGATGATTTGTTAGTCTCAGACACCTTTGGTTTTGGAGAATTTTCTTTCTTGTCAATAGTTTTAGGCTTCCATGTTTGTTGAGGTGATGCAACCCGTTTGTAAAATTTGTCATTTTTAGTTACCAAATTCTTAACAGGTTCAGTTTTGATCTTGGAGTTATCAGTTTTTAAAAACTTTTTCTCAACAACCAATGGAGCTTTTCCCATCACAACATCTTTCTTGCTTGAATTCATCACAACTTCAGTCTTAGGCTTCAGGTTGGTACACTTACGTGCAATATGTCCAACTTGATTGCATTTGAAGCATGTTCGGGTGTCAACTACCCTACTTGTGCCTTCAGACTGAGGCTGTGAGGCCTTCTTTTCAAAGAACTCTTTGTTTGATTTTGAAAAATATTCAGATTCCTCATCAGAAAGTGAACTTGAACCATTCACAAACACCTTTTTCTTAATAAATCTCTTGTTCTGAACATTCTTTTTCTGATAATTCTTACCACCCTGATATCCACCCGACCATTTATTTCGGTTGTTGTTAGAGAAACGTGGTGGAACAACAGGTTTCTTATAGTAAGCTTTATCTTTCTCAAAATTCATTTGCTTCTTTGTCTGATTCAAACCTTCTACTTCAGACAAATCAAATTCAACCAATTTGAAAACATTTTTCAATTTGTTCACATTAACATTCTCTAGAGGAAACTCAAAGTCTGAATACAACTTATCAGAACCAGCCATCTTGTACATCACAAGACCCGGTTCATCATCTAAGTTGTTTTTAGATTTTGGTTTCGGAATGTAATTGTTCAGAAAACATTCTTCATTCTCAGCTGAATCACTATCCAAAACACTTTCAGCCATGCCTTTAACAATCTCAGTTTGAACACTATCATCAGATGATGATGAAGAAAATGTCACATCAATTGACTCTGGAAGATTTATTTCATTTGATTCAACTTCATCATTAACCAACCCTGATTGCTTCTTTGAAAAATTGTTTAGAACTGGTGGCGGAACTTGATGAAACCCGACCCCAGTTCCATCACAGTATACATCTTCGCCAGCTTTGTTTTTCCCAATGGGTTTGGGAACAATGTGTTGCAAAACAAAACTTGCAGAGTTGTAACTGGTCAGTTTCAAATTAATACGCTCATTCTCAATCTTAGCTTCTTCAAACTGAAGCTTCAATTTTGCAATCTCATCTAGTTGTTGGTTGATTAACTCTTCTTTTACCCTAAGAACCCCTGATAGTTGAAGATTTTCTTTGGTTGTTTTACCATTTCTTTCATCAGAATCTTTAACCGTTCGCTTTAGCTTCTCAAAATTTTCAGAAATTTTACGATTTTCAAGAATCAACTTTTCGTTTTCTTTCCTTATTCTTTCTATGTCATTTTTATCATTTTCAACTTTCTCAGTTAATTCTTTTGATCTATCATTCGAAGCTTTCAGCATTTTGTCACGGTTTAAGATTTGATCTTCAACACTCTTGACTCTACCAGTCAGTTCTTCAACCTTCTTACCGTTGAGGTAAGTGATTGTACTACAAACTTTGCACTCTTTCATGCAACTTTTGCAGTCGTTTTCAGATTTAACATTCTTACCTGGCTCATGTGTATCATTTGAACTGACCTTGTTTTTGGACTCAGTTCCAGAACTAGAAACTACCTCAAGTTCTTTTGCAGCAAGAACTTTTTCAGCCATCTTCCTCAAGTTTTCAGCCGTTAACTCTTGTGATGTATCAATGATCCCATCATCAATTTTCTTTGACTGTGACTTCTGTTCTGCTTCTTTGACTTTTTCTTCTTTCTCTACTACTTTCTCTTCACTACCTCCCCACCATTCTCTTTGTCTGGCTTCTTCTTCTTCGGAAAATTGCTGGATGAGGGCATCAACACTAATGGAATCTGGGTCAACTGCAATGTTTCCTTGTGGATCAAGATAACATTCTATGTCGGCATCCCATCTCTTTGCTCTTTTAGCTTCTTTGTATGTGTTATAGATTCTGCTCATCCTGGTTTGGGCTTTCATTCTTCGGTTGACGAACTTTTCTTCTTCTGTTCTGTTGTCTTTAAAAGGAACAATCTTCGCCACAAATGCATAACCCACCGCATCTTCCTCTGGTAACAATTCGCTCCAATCATAACCTTCATCATCATGAATCACAGCAAGAGCTCTAGATTTTTCTTTGGGGGTGTCCTCAAGCTGCTTCATTCTGGGCGGTTATGATTTATTCTAATGATAAATCGCTCTCTTGTAGTAATCTTCTTCGAACAGGTTATCAGAATCATCAGCATAAGCATTCCGGCACTCTCTTTTGAAATGACCTTTCTGTTTACATTTGAAACAGGTCACCTTTGACTTGTCAAAGCCTAACTTGGTAGATGGTCCGCCAATAGACTTTCTTCCAGTAATCTCCATAAAGCGTTGTGCCCGACGAACTGCACTGGCCATACACCACCTTATGTCTATCAATTCCATCTCCTCAGGATCAATATGATCGTAGTCTTCTTTTGTTAGGTTGGTGTTGCCTATCTTTCCAGCTACAAGGCTCTCATACGACTCTAGCACAGAAGCTAAGAAAACCATCTGCTGCTTTGCGGATTCTTCACTGAAATTTTGACCATTCTTTAAATCCACAGCAATGTTGCATTGAAACACGTTCTTTGGGACAGATTGTTGTTGACTTGAAGAATTTGAAGATGATCCCTGGCTTGGAGCATTGGATGAAAATCCTCCATGAAAACCATTGTTTGAATTTGAACTTTCTTTACTTGATGTGTTTGAATTCTCAGCAAAAAAAGCTGTCTTTGGGGAAACATTCTTGGGAATCATACTCTTTGGATAGTACAGTTCCATATTTTGTTGATATGACGAATGATTTACTTTGTGTGTTTTCTTTATCTCCAACTCGTGACTCTCTAGTCTTTCAATCAGCAAATCAACAGTAAGATCCTCAGATTTGATCGTATTCTTCAACATCAAGGCATAGTACTGCCAATCCATCTCATCTGGCAACGAATCGAACAATTTGTCGACTAACTCCTCTTGAGAATAGATAATTCCATGTCTCGCCAATTCCAACTTCAAGTGCCCAAACCTCTCAATCATCTTACAAACTGATTCATTTTTTAAACAACCAAATAAATCAAACTCTTTTCTCAACAGTTTCTTTTTGTTTTTCACTATTTCAGCACTTCCTACACACTTTACTTTAACTTTTCCCATAGATGTTTTGCGTTTGTGTATTCAATTAGTGAAATAATGTCATCTCTTACGGACTGATGAATCAAGGCGACGCACTTTTGTTCAGCGACAAAGTTTTCTATATCTTCAGTCTCTGTCAGATTCTCACAATCTTGTCTACCATTGTTGAAACCATTCTTTAAGCTTTTCCAGCTTGGATACGCGAATGTTTTCAGCCACTCATCAAATCTTTTTGCCCACCGATTATATTCTTCGATCGCCATTAACTTTGGTGGTTTGTTATATGTACCATATGCACTTTCAACGCTTAAGGCATCGGACAGAGTTTTCTTCGGGTTCGTAGTGTTATCATTTGTATGGTTGGAAGTATCGTCTCCGGAGTTACCCGTGAACGCATACATATCACTGAAGGGATTCATGAATTCTTCCATTTTCAAGTACCTGAAACAATTTTCAAACACTTAGACAATTTTTACAAGTTCTAAAAATTTGAAACAGCAATAGTTGAAACGGATGGTGATCCGTTCGAGTAGTAATCCGAACAAGTGACAAAAGCTATCCGCACGGATAATGATCCGCTCGGATTGTCGTTCGTACAAGTGACAAACTTTGACTTTGACTTTTCAGGTTATCCGCACGGATTGTAATCCGGACGGATGACGAATTAATGATAGAATCTGAAAAGATTTCAAATCTTAATCACCCGGATGATGATCAGCTCGGGTAAGATGATGACGTAAGCAGATATCACACGGACAGTGTTCCAAATGAGTAACACTGATGATGTCAGCAAGATGTCACCAAGCAACTATCTAACTAATCCAATTCGTTCGAACAACAGTCCGAGCGAGTGGATGTCGTCAGCAGATATGAACAGCTAAACATGGTTTTTGATGAATTTGATCTAGTTTTAGGTTGAATCTGATTATGAAACTTAGTAGGATTATACTTTGAATGATTACGAATCAAATGATATCGATTTTATCAAATTTTAACCGTAGATTCTTGTTCAATTTTAAGTTTTTCTGATTTTATGGTGACAAACGAAGAGCTAATGCAAGAAATGAGTAGAAGTAGAAGAAATATGTCAAATTTCCGGTGAAATTTGACTCAAATCGGCAAAAGAGGCTCGAATTCCGGTGAATTCAGTGTCGTTGATCCCGATTCAGCTCCCTGGATGCTCTGATACCACTTGTTGGTCCCGGTGCATAGGATCTGATCGTAAGGAACAAGATGAATCAACTTCATCTAATGTGCGGAATCCATTATGACGAATCACAGATTTGTTCAACACAGAATTCAACGTTTAATCACCTGTTTGTTCTTTCTATTGAATGTTCTGAAAGTACACAGATCCGATAGAAATACAGACGTATCCGTGTGAGTCAAAAGTTCTAAAACAGTTACCCGGATCAGATATATATAGACATCCTCAGGAAACTACTAAGTGTTGTCCGTGCGGATAGGTGTTGTTCGTGCGGATAACCATCCGGTCGAGTAACCTTGTTCGAACCAACACTTTTACATTTAGAACCTACTCCTGAGTTGTCATACTATCTACATACATACATACTGTTTACAAAAACACAGAATACATAATATGACTACATGCTGACGGAAGCTACAGACGTATGCACTAACAAAATCATCAATCCGATTCATATGAACATCATCACATAAACCCTAATTCTAGACCAACACTAATCTCATAACCATCATGTAGGTTCGGTTCAATCATTTAGAAACACCAATCAAGCATACATCATTTAATCATGTATTCATAGTTTATCACAACATCAAGGATCAATCATCTTGCATAACATCAACGTTTATTATCAAACAATCAAACATCAAAACTAACAAGAGACTAACCGAATCAATCTACGACCCTAGGATTGTGTGTGTGATGATAAGGCTTTGAGGAAGAGAGTTGAGACACCCGTCGGCCTTCACTTCGAGAAGGGGGGGCTGTCGTCGAACAAGAAAGAGGAGAAGGGAAAGAGCTTAGGGTTTTGTATGTGTTAAGTGTTTGCAAATAATGAGAAACAAACCCCACACATGGGTGCTTGTATACGTATAAAAGGAGTGGGTTGAACCCTTCCTTGGGCTGCCCTTGGTTTCGAGTTCAAGGAGAGTGGGCCGAGAATGATGTGTAATAAAAGATAAAGTGTGCGGCCCATAAGCTTGTGTGATCGGACATGTTTTGTGCGACTAGTAATACATATACACATTACACTTCATAACACATACCATAGTAAAACATAACGTTCCATTGAAAACACATATCAACTAGTCACATAATGTTCATACAAGTTATATCAAGCACTAAGATAGGTTCTAAAATACGAGTTGTCATATCATCCCCAAGTTGAAAGAAATTTCATCCCGAAATTTAGCACGTAGTTACTGAGGAAGCTAGTTAGGTTGCGTGGTTTCCTGGTTTTCCTGGGGTGTCACATCATCCTCCCGTTGGTTTGGAATTTCATCCCGAAATTCCGCAGTAGCTTTAGCCTCAGTAGTGGTTTCACTTTTCTCGAACAACTGGGGATACTTATGTTTCATTTGGTCTTCTCGTTCCCAGGTAAACTCTGGGCCACGACGGGAGTTCCAATGAACTCGAAAAATGGGTATCCTGGTATGTTTGAGAACCTTAACTTCTTGGTTCGTATATTCTACTGGTTCCCCGACGAATCACAACTGTTCGTCGATAGTGAGTTCCTTGAAAGGAACTATGAGGGTCTCTTCTGACAGACACTTCTTCAAATTCGACACATGGAATACATTGTGAACTCCACTGAGCTCTTCGGGTAGGTTCAATCTATACGCCACTTTGCCAATTTTCTCAGTGATTTCAAAAGTTCTGACATAACGCGGATTTAGCTTGCCTCATTTACCAAAGCGAACCACACCTTTCCAAGGTGAGACCTTAAGTAGCACTCGATCCCCAACCTGGAACTCGAGCGGTTTCCTGCGCTGAGCAGCGTAGCTTTTCTGACGGTCACGAGCTGCCACCATTAGTTGTCGTATTTGGGCAATCTTTTCTGTCGTGTCGACGACGATTTCTGGGCAAGTGATTTGGCTGTCACCAACTTCTGCCCAGCATGAGGGTGATCGGCATTTCCGTCCATACAACGCCTCGAACGGAGCAGCCTGGATGGCTAGTGTGGTAACTATTGTTATATGAAAACTCTACCAAAGGTAGGTGCATCTTCCAACCATTACAAAAGTCGATTACACATGCTCGAATCATGTCTTCAAGAGTTTGAATGGTGTGTTCAGTCTGCCCATCCGTCTGTGGATGATATGCTGTGCTAATGTCTAGACGTGAGCCAAAGGATTTGTACATCGCCTACCACAAATCAGATGTAAAACGTGGATCACGATCAGAAATGATGGAAGTTGGCATCCCGTGCCTCAAGACTACTTCCTTAAGATAGATGTCTGCTAGAGTAGAGAACTTATCCATTTCCTTGATAGCCAGGAAGTGTGCAGACTTGGTTAGTCGATCCACTATCACCCAAATGGTATCGATTCCTCGTTGAGATCTAGGTAAGCCAGTGACGAAGTCCATGGAAATTTGCTCCCATTTCCATGTCGGGATCTCTGCTTGCTGAAGTAGGCCTGATGGCTTCTGGTATTCAACCTTGACCCTAGCACAGGTCAAACATTTACTAACATAAGTCGCTATGTTAGCTTTCATGTGGGGCCACAAGTACGTAGTTTTGAGATCGTGGTACATCTTATCTGAGCCAGGATGTACCGAGTAACGAGACTTGTGTGCTTCGTCCATCACAAGCTCACGCAGATTACCATAAAATGGAACCCAGATGCGCCCCGCTAAGTAGTAAGCACCGCGTTCCTTTAGTTCTAACCATTTCTCCAATCCCCGCAGGGACTCATCCTTGATGTTCTCTTCTTTCAATGCTTCAATCTGGGCATCACGAATTTGGGCGGGAAGACTAGAGTGAATAATAAGCTGTAACGCACGTACATCCTTAGGTTTGGTATCTTTACGACTGAGGGCATCAGCCACCACATTGGCTTGCCTGGATGGTACTTGATTGCGCATTCGTAGTCGTTGAGGAGTTCGACCCATCGACGTTGTCGCATGTTCAACTCCTTCTGATCGAAGATATGCTGGAGACTCTTGTGATCGGTGTAAATGGTGCACTTGGTACCGTACAAGTAATGTCTCCATATCTTAAGAGCAAACACCACCGCTCCCAACTCCAAGTCGTGAGTAGTGTAGTTCTTTTCGTGAGATTTGATTTGGCGTGATGCATAAGCAATGACTTTCTCATGTTGCATTAACACACAACCCAAACCTTGGATTGACGCGTCACAATAAACCACAAAGTCGTCTGTGCCTTCAGGAAACGAGAGAATGGGTGCGCTACAAAGCTTCAACTTCAGCTGCTGAAATGTGGATTCCTGAGCATCACCCCAATGGTAGGTGACACCCTTCTGAGTAAGAACAGTAAGAGGCTGCGCAATCTTCGAGAAATCTTTAATAAACCTTCTGTAGTAACCCGCCAAACCCAAGAATTGACGGATTTCAGTTGGAGTACGAGGTGCAGGCCAATTCTTGATTGAGTTAACCTTAGATGGATCAACGTGAATCCCATCCTTATTAACCACGTGGCCTAGGAAATGGACTTCATGAAGCCAAAAGTCACATTTAAAAAACTTAGCATAAAGCTGTTCTACTCGAAGAAGTTCTAGAATGAGTCGTAGATGGCGCTCTTGTTCCTCCTGACTCTTGGAATAGATCAGGATGTCGTCGATGAATACAATAACAAACTTATCCAAATAAGGTTTGCACACTCGATTCATGAGGTCCATGAAAACCGCAGGTGCGTTTGTTAACCCGAAAGGCATGACCAGGAACTCGTAGTGTCTGTAACGAGTCCTGAATGCTGTCTTAGAGATATCCTCATCTCGGACTCTCAGCTGATGATAACCCTATCTCAGATCAATCTTTAAGTAGAAGCTCGACCCTTGAAACTGGTCGAACAGGTTGTATATATGCGGGAGAGGATAACGATTCTTCACGGTCACCTTGTTGAGTTCGCGATAGTCTATGCACATTCGAAAGGTACCATCTTTCTTCTTCACAAACAAGACTGGAGCTCCCCAGGGCGAAGAGCTAGGGCAAATGAAACCCTTGTCCAAGAGCTCTTGTAGTTGAGCGGACAGTTCTTCCAATTCTAATGGGGCTAAATAATAAGGTGCACGAACTATAGGTGCTGCTCCAGGAGCTAGCTCGATTTGAAACTCGACTTGACGATGAGGCGGAAGACAGGTAATTCCTCAGGAAAGTCGCGTACGATCGGAATGTCTTCTATCTTCTTTTCTTTCGTTGAGGTGTCAGTAACGGGGGCTAGAATAGCTGTATGGCCCTTTCGTAAACACTTCTTGGCCTTAAGGAAATAGATGATGCCCACAATAGCACCACTCTTATCGCTACGAATATGTGAATGGCCTCAAGATTTTTACCGTTTGCTAGTTCTACAACATGCTTAGAGTCCAGAGGTATTGAGGTACGCTTAAGCATCTGAGTAACTTTTAAGGACATGTAACTAGTATCAGCACCAAAATCGAATAAAATAGAAACAAAGAAATCATCCAGTAGGAATGTACTCGTCACGACGTTTGGATCGTTCCTCGCATCACCTTGACTAATCACAAAAGCACGACCCCTGGCACCATTGCCATCATTGTTATCCCTGTTGTTGTTCCCATTTCCCTGGTTGTTGTTGTTGTTGTTGTTCTGGTTTAGCTGGGGGACAGTCTCTTTTAAAGTGGCCCTCAGTACCACACTGGAAACATCCTTTGTTGTTACCCTGATGTTGCTGTTGTGACTGGCGTTGGTTCTGTAGAGTCTACTGTTGTTGCTGTCGCCCCTGATTCGCAGGATAAACACTCCTAAAATCCTTTGCTGCATGACCTGGTTTGTTACATCTCTGACAATTGCCCTTGCTACACGGCCCGCTGTGGTTAAAGTTACATCGATTGCACTTAGGGTGGCTTCCCTTGTACCCACCCTGACCTTGGTTACCAGAAGGCTGTAGACTAGGGCTCTTGTAGTCGTCAGTCCTTCGCTGCTGAGACTGAGACTGAACAGAAGTTGAACCCTTGCTCGAGTTTCCATCCCATTTGCGCTTGTTATCGCTAGGGGCATCAGAAGTGGTGGTAGCACTAATACGCTTTGGCAGTCTGTTCTGCTCGACTGCCTGATCGGTGAGGCGGTGGGATAGTCGTATAACCCGCTAGATTGTAGGGAGGTTAGCTGAAGTCACCATGCTCTGAATTTCTGGCACCAAACCTTTGATGTAAAGTTCGATACGATTGTAGGGAGGATCCACCATGGTAGGACACAAAGCAGCTAGTTCATTCGATCTCTTGGTATACGCTTTGATTTCAGACCCTGTCATCTTCAAATTGTAAAACTCCACTTCTAGCTTGTGAATGTCATCATGGTGACAATACTCTTCTTTGATCAGATCCTTAAAGTCATTCCATGGGGTGGCATTAGCAGCTGCCAACCCTAGCATTTGCACCTGTGCGTTCCACCAAGTGAGCGCACCACCTTCAAGAGTTCCCGTAGCAAATTTCACCCTACTAGCAACAGGGCATTCACACATTTCGAAAACGGATTCGATCTTCTCGAACCAGTGGAGTAGACCTACGGCTCCTTCTGTGCCGTCGATGGTACTTGGTTGACAGTCCATGAAGGTCTTGAATGTACACACTCGAGGCTGAGTATTCTGACCTGTCGCGCGAGAAAGGAAGGATAAGTTTAAGCACGAGAATAGGTTCACGAGAGCAGGATCTAAACATCCTAGGATAGGTCGAAATAGCAGGCTATACCTCCTGCTTGAGCTGCTACGAGAGCCTTAACTACCCGTTCATTGATTAAAGCCGTCAGCTGGGCTTGAGTCAAGTTGAGACGTCCACTCATGATCTTCACATCGAAAGAAACTCAAGTGAGAAAGGTGTCACAAAAGTGCGTAAGTATGGGATGACAGAAGAGAGTAAGCACACAGGGTTCCAATCAGTTGCTATGTCAACTAAGCATGCTATGAACAATGCACTATGTAAACTAACAGGCAGGCAATACATACACAAACCATATTACCTATAGTGTTGAGCCTTGCACGTGGAGCAAAGCGTCATTGTGGATCGTTGAGCACTAAACAGGTCATAGTCTTGTTTTTATCAAAAAGCTTTTTCCCTTTTTCAAAACCAAGTTCACTATAACCAATGGCTCTGATACCAATCTGTCACACCCCCAAAATCCACAAGCGGAGTATCACCGCAGGAGGCGTGACTGACCAGGATCCAGCCACCAATCATATTTAACAATATAAAATAAGTAGATAAAAGTCCAAACCAAACAATATAATTAGTGACAAAACAATTCAACAAGTTCAAGTTATCAGAGGAAGCATAAAGTTCAAAACCCAAAACGTAAGTTTAAAAGTCCATAAGTTTAACATGGAACTCAACAATCCATGTCTCACAACCACCTCGTCCTCCTGTGCAAACTCCAACTAAGCACCTAACGACCTGCAAGGCATATAGTAACGAATCAACAACATAGTTGAGCGAGTTCACCGATGGGTGTTCGTTTTAAGTTGTTTTAAAAACATAAGTTTCTTTTAGCTGGCTTACTTGTCGTGGGGGTTACCCCATAGTTTAAAAAAAACATAGTCATTCCTTTCTTTTACTCTGGCTCCCAGCCGTGGGGGCTACCCCATGAATATCCCACTAGACCCGGTACCATATCGACTACTGACTGGAGTAAGTTGGTTGCCCTAAGTCAATATCTATCATCATTGACGTGCCCAGATCCATTAGTCCACTCTCGTCCTCTGTGGCACGGTGTGAGGCTTGTCAGACCTAATAGCGCTATTTAACTAATGACCCGTTCATCATTGGCCCGACGATTAAGTCGATATAAAAATGAGGGACTTAATGATAGAGTTTTTGTCTAGTGTCAATGTTGTCACCCTTCAGTTAAGAGGGTGGAGGTACGTGTCCCGTACAAGGAGATCACGCAGGTTCCAATGTTGTCACCCTTCAATTAAGAGGGTGGAGGTACGTATTCTACCCAAGAAGAATATGCGGGTTTCCTTTCAATAAATTACCCATTCCCAACCACCGGGAATCCCATGCCTTGTAGAAAGTGTGAACTCACCTTAGGTTAGCTCGGAAGATAAGCAAAAAGGTCAATCGAGCTGTTTGTGGTCAACCACGTCCTAACATGGTTACCATACAAGTCAGGTCTAGGTTCAAGTAGTGCACGTACGTTTACACATAAACTAACAAGTTACGAACACATAACGATCATGGCATACACGTAGAACACGTTAACAGTAGCAGTCAAGTACACATAAGGCCCAAACTTGTGCGAATTAGATGATTGGGCTGGTGAACTTGTGCGAGCCCAATAATCTTGTGTGATTCGGTAATTACAGCCCAACCAGTAACCGACCCAACCTGTTGTACGATCAGCACCAACTTGTGCGATCCACAATAAATTGTGCGATCTAAAACAACCCAGCCCAACTTCAATGTGTAGCCCAATGACATGTGCGGCCCAAACATAAAACAACTAACCTTTTGTGTGTGGCCCAACATATTGTGCGATCGACACAGGCTTGTGCGATCCACGGTATGTTGTGCGATCATGCAATATAGTATTGTACCCAGTGTTTTAACAGTTGTACCCTATGACTTGTGTGACTGGCTTGTGCGACTGGTTATAAAATCCCGTAATTTAGGTAAATTGGTTATATAATTTATTTTACCAAATCAATATTGACAGTTTCCAACTTTGCCTTCATTCGATCAAAACAAGATGGTTATAAACTAATTCACATGAACTCTAAAAACATCTATTCATAACCAATTATAACATTCATTTTCATAATCAAATCGGTGATCTTGAACACTAATATTCAACCCTAACCATCGTATACATCATGGCCAACTGTCTTATCATGAGATCACTACATAGTCATCGTTTAAATCATCAATCCGATTCATATGAACATCATCACATAAACCCTAATTCTAGACTAACACTAATCTCATAACCATCATGTAGGTTCGGTTCAATCATTTAGAAACACCAATCAAGCATACATCATTTAATCATGTATTCATAGTTTATCACAACATAAAGGATCAATCATCTTGCGTAACATCAACGTTTATTATCAAACATCAAAACTAACAAGAGACTAACCAAATCAATCTACGACCCGAGGATTGTGTGTGTGATGATAAGGCTTCGAGGAAGAGAGATGAGATACTCGCCGGCCTTCACTTCGAGAGGGGGGCTGCCATCGAACAAGAAAGAGGAGAGGGGAGAGAGCTTAGGGTTTTGTATGTGTTAAGTGTTTACAAATAATGAGAAAAAAACCCCACACATGGGTGCTTGTATGTGTATAAAAGGAATGGGCCGAACCCTTCCTTGGGCTGCCCTTGGTTTTGAGTTCAAGGAGAGTGGGCCGAGAATGATGTGTAACAAAAGATAAAGTGTGCGGCCCATAAGCTTGTGCGATCGGACATGTTTTGTGTGACTAGTAATACATATACACATTACACTTCATAACACATAACATAGTAAAACATAACGTTCCATTGAAAACACATATCAACTAGTCACATAATGTTCATACAAGTTATATCAAGCACTAAGAAAGGTTCTGAAATACGAGTTGTCACATTTTGTGTTGTCACTGGGTTAACTTCTGGGACCTCATCTTCCAGAAGACCCTTTTTGGTGGGTTTGTTGGGCTTGGTAGATTTCTTTTTGGTCTTTTTAGTAGTTTTAGGTCGGGGTTGCGTAGCAATGGTTGTACTGCTGTGGTCACCATGTGCAGTAGGCTCAGCAACTGAAGTATGAGGAGCAGAAGTGGACTCATCCAAAATTTGCTCAGACTCCCCTGCATGTGTTTTTGAACCTTTTGACTCTTTGGCCATTAGGCGAATAAAAGTTTCAGTAGACAAACTGTTTATTTGAAAAGGTGCACCTTGTACAAGAACTTGTGCATTTTCTTTTGGAATTTTCTGTTGCAAATAATAACTTAAAAATCTTGGAAACAACAAGAAAGCTTGTGGTTTCTTTTCTTTAACATTTTTCACATTATTAACTAAATCAGTGAAAATTGCTTGGGAGTAGTTGAAATCTGTTTTAGACATGATAGCATACCCCAAGTATTGTGTTTTCAAAGGAATTTTGTTAAAAGCAGTCGTTTTATTTGAAACACAGGTGAGCAGGGTATGAAACAGGAATTTCATAGGACGTGGAAATTCTCCTTTTTGCATAGTAGCTTTTGCTAAATGTCCTGTCTTTCGATCAAATCAATTTGATACTCATCCTTAGGGAAAGAAGTTTTACCTACTAAGTCGTTCATTTGAAAAACCTCTAAGATGGGTTGTGGTGTGATTGGAACAAAAATACCTCCTACTTTTGAGGAAACTACCCACGGCTTTTTATCTTGAATCTGAAGTTCAGCATTAGCCCAGAAATCCCGTAGGGTATCTTGATAAATAGGTGCATTACAAGTGAGCAAAATTTTTTACTTTGAGGATGATAGGGCATCTATGATGGAATGGAAGTCTGTATTTTTGCTTGTTTTTTCAAAGGTACAGAGATAATTGTGTGGATGTTTGACGATGAGAGCCATGATCGAAGTAGAAAATCACGAATGAATGAGAAAAGATGAATGGAAGATGATAACCGCTTTGAAGATTTTTTTTTGTATTCGATATGACAGTGAAAACTATGTTTGGGGTTTTATCAGGGTTTTATTAAGGGGAAAAAGTGAATGCTGACGTGGCAGCGGTTTCAAAGATCGGACAGTTAACATCTGTCCACATGGCAACCTCTGATGGACAATAGTGGAAGACAGTTGTTTGGGAACCACTGATGGACAATATCAGTGGTTGAGAACAGTGAACGGTGAGAACAGTGGCTGATTTTAACTATCAGTAGATAGACATCAGTGGTTGAAACACTGATGTTTGAGCAACAATGAACAACAGTGGAATGAAGGAATAGAGGTTGTCTTCATCAGTGGGTGAAATTTAACAATCAGAGGTTTGAAACAAGCAGTGGATATGGACATACTTCTAAGGATTAATGAAAATTTTCATTTTAACTATTTTTAAGGATGGATTTTTGATTTTCTGAAAACATTTTTATGCTTTTTATCCATGTAAAAACAAGATTTTGCTTGTTAATCCATGTTAAGCATGCCAATTCTAGAGATCAAGCTTTCAAAGGTGGATGTGTCTAATGCTTTTGTTAGCACATCTGCCAGATGATCCTTAGTTGGAACATGATTCAGAGAAATCAAACCTTTTTCATAGCAATCCCTCACAAAGTGATGTCTGATGTCAATGTGCTTAGTGGTTGAATGAGATACTGGATTTTTTATGGTATTTTTACAGCTTCTTGACTATCCACCATAAGAGGTGTCTTTAAAGCAGTTATACCAAAATCCAGCAGCTGATTTTGAAGCCACAACAGTTGGGTTGTACAGCTTGCAGCAACAATGTATTCTGCTTCAGTAGTGGATGTAGAAACAGTTGCTTGCTTTTTGCTTTTCCAAGACACTAAGCAATTGCCTAGGAATTGACACCCTCCTGATGTAGACTTTCTGGTTGTGTTGCATCTAGCAAAATCACTGCCTGAGAAACCTGAAAGCTTAACATTCCCATTAGCAGGGTACCAGATACCAAGTGTGGGAGCACCTTTTATGTATCTGAATATCCTTTTCATAGCAATGAGGTTAGACTTCCTAGGTGCTGATTGGGATCTTGCACAAACACATGTTGCAAACATGATGTCTAGCCTAGATGCAGTTAGGTACAATAAAGACCCAATCATGCTTCTATATAATGTTTGATCAACCAAATCATTTTTATCATAAGACATGAAAACTTTGGGGTTGCCATGGTGTACTACATGGTTTACAATCATTCATCTCAAATTTGTTTAAAATATCTTTTACATATTTGCTTTGATGAATGAAAGTGCCATTTTGCAATTGCTAACTTGGAGACCAAGAAAGCATTGTAGTTCACCCATTGCACTCATTTCAAACTCAATTGTCATGAGTTGTCTGACCTCTTCACACATTGCATTGCATGTGCTTCCACATATGATGTCATCCACATAAATTTGAACAATCATCAAATCTTTTCCCCTCCATTTTAAAAACAAGGTTTTATCAAATTTTCCTCTTGTGAAACCAATAGAGATGAGAAAAGTGGAAAGAGTTTCATACCAGGCTCTAGGTGCTTGTTTCAAGCCATACAAAGCTTTATTTAGCCTGTAGACATGATCTGGATAAAATGGATCCTCAAAACCAGGAGGTTGACAAACATATACCTCTTCTTGAATCTTACCATAGAGGAATGCATATTTGATATCCATTTGATACACCTTGATATTATGGTTGACAACAAAGGCTAAGAACTGTATGATAGCTTCAAGTCTTGCTACAGGGGCAATTTCATCATAAAAAATGCCCTCTTCCTGTCTAAAACCTTGAACCATAAGCCTGACTTTGTTCTTGACAACAATATCCCTTTCATCAGTTTTGTTTTTGAAGACCCACTTTGTGCCAATTGGACTTACATCCTCTGGCAGCGGTACAATTTCCCATACTTGTTGTCTTTTGAACTGTTGGAGCTCTTCTTGCATAGCTTCTACCAAACTGTTGTCTTTCAGTGCCTCTTGGTACTTGACTGGTTAATGGAGTGATAGAAATCCAGCAAAAAGACAAATGTTTTGGGATTGAGTTCTTGTGAGAACCCCTTCATTGATGTTGCCAATCACTTGATCAAGTGGATGAGATTTAAAGAAGATCAGATCTCTCTTGTATGGAACAATGGCATTTAAAGGTGAAGGCTGCAGATGTGAATCATCTGAGCTAACATTTGTTGGTGACTTTGATGATCCAACATTTGTTTGAAATGGAGGTGAAGGAATAGGAGGAATGGGTGTGGCACAATGTTGATTTTTATCCATTGTTGATGGATTTTTATTAACAGTGGTTGGGGATGATGTGGTGGCAGTGTATGGGCTACTTTGATCAACAACTATTGATGTAGCAGTGGATGAGTTTTGACAGCTGTTTTGAACATCTGCTACTCTGGTGGTGGATGTGATTTTATATTGTGGGATCACAACATCATATCCATAATCTTGTGGAGGAGGTTGTTGATTACCTGCAGGGTTAGTCTTGACAGACACATCTTCAAATGTAAATTTATCAAGATCAAATAATTCAGCAGGGTTTGCAGGGATTTTCAGTGGAGAAAGTTCATTGAACTTTACATTCAAAGTGTTGGTGCACACATCTGTCGTCTTCGTCTTGTATCGAGTCTCGGTTCAGTACGGATCTAAACAAGACATGATGTCATGATGACATCATCTAGATGACATCATCAATGACATCATATCACAAGTTCACGTGAGATTGCATACAAAAGGACAAAACAGATTTCTAGTTTGCATGAAGATTTCGCGTCAAGACAAAATTGAGTTTGTCAATTTCGCTTCAATCAAGAAATGAAGATTTCGCTTGAAGTCTTCAAGTGAAATCATAGGTTCTATAAATAGGTCAATTGTCTTGTCATTTGTAACTGTTTTTGGCCAAGTGTACCGAAGTGCTGCCGGTTTCTCTTCTGATTGTAAAGGTTGTAATATCAATATACAAGAGATTTAAAGTGTGAAACAAGCTGTTTACACGTCCGTTTCTCTGTTTCCGCCTTTGAAACGGACTAGAACTCTTCCGAACGACTCGTTTAGGTCGCAATCCGATCCTACAATTGGTATCAGAGCTCAGGACGAGGAGTTCTTGCCAAAAACAGCCGGTTTTCACCACGATTTCTGTTTCTACATCATTCTTTTTCGAAAATTCAAACTTTTTACGGATAAAATCGACTAAAATTCTCACATATCACGCATAATCATGTTTTAACAGTTCCTGGAAAGTTTCAGCATCAAAATCAGCCTAAAACTTGTAATTTTGTGTGATTTCGCTTCAATTGTTCGAACATATGATGACATCAGCAACTGTTTTCATTGATTTCGCTTGAGAATACAAGTCTTGTATATGATTTCGCTTGAGAACATCATTTGATTTCGCTTGAATAGTTGAAGCGAAACTGATCTAATTGCAGTTCACTTGAAATATTCTGATGTCTTAACTGAATTTTGCTGTTCATTGAAAACCAATTGTTTGCTTAAGTCAGCGTATCTGGTTGTGATTATATCGATTTAAGTCTGAATGTGTTGAGTGTCAGTTTACAAATGATTTGAAAGTCTCGTAGATTAATAAACAAATGTGAAATAGGTTTTACATGTGAATTACATGTGATTGCCATCGGATAGTGGAGAGGTTCAATCAGATTGCTGTATTAAAGTAAGAGTTGTTGTCAGAAATCTTTAAAATTGGCCATATCATTTTATATCATTCTAACAGTTATCAGCAAAAGTGTTTGTCATCATGTGATATAAATCGGTTTGCATGTGAAAAAGTATTGGGATTATAAAAGATCAAATCATGTGTTGAGAGTTAAATGTCAGCCAAAGCATGTGTTTGCATGTGTATCAGATTTACATGTGAATTCTATCGAGATGTGTTAAGGTGTCAGCTCACTAAAATTTGTCGGTTATTGAAAAGTATTAATTGATGTGTGATTGTATGTGATATTGAATTTGTCGGTTTGTATGTAAATGTTGAGATAAACTCTACAATCGATTTGTCAGTTAGCATGTGATTCATATTCGATATATGTGTTAGTGTTGTTTCAATATTAAGGATTGTCAGACGTCCATGTGATATCTTGTGAGTTTTGTTGGACAATTTATGTTGTATTATCATGAAAGTATGTGAATATCGAGATACATGTGATATATTTCAGTATTGACGATTGTTTGCATAGTATGGATTAAAATTGCTTGTGATATAGTAGTTGTAATGTGCTAGTTGATTAAGTCGTGTGCATATTTTGTTCAAATTGTTTGAATAGAATTTACAGGTTGCGTGGTTTGAGTATTGGTTTCAGTCAGTTCTCACAAAAGAAAATCCTTATCTGCACGGTTCGATCAGTACGTTTGATCAGTCAAGTCATTTTGTGTGGTCAAGTTACGTGATAATTGTCAGTTCGTACGGTTCGGAGTTCAAAGGTTTAAAAGGGTCAAGTCACTTGATTTCGATTCGGGTCCTAGAAGTCCGCACAGTTGGTCAACGTTCAGTCCGTACAGAAAATCATCAGTTCGAGTACTAGTTTGTTTCAGTTTATTGAAAAATCTTTAAACTGATTGTGTTTGTGTTTGTTGATTGTAAAGGTACTTGCCGAAGTATTTGCCAATTATTGAAGCATGGAAGAGGATTTCTACAACGCGTTTGCCACACCAGTCGCTCCGATTACTGCTGCTCAAAATTTATATAGTGAGAATGAAACGGGAACACATCAAAAACCACCAAAGCTTATGTACATTGAAGAATTTAAAGGATGGCAGAATCGATTTGAGAACTGGGTACAAGCTTACAAATTTGATGCATGGTGTTCATTGTTGAAAGACTATGAGAAACCAAAGAATGACCGTGGGATGGATAAAGCAATTGAGGACTACTCAGAGATTGACAAATTAAAATTCACAAGTGAGAAAATGATGATCAGTATTCTTCAGCAAGCAATAAAAGAAGATATATTTGTTTTGCTCCAACATAATGGTACAGCTAAATCAATCTGGGAAGCATTGATTCAGAAATTCCAAGGAAGCGCAGATATGATCAAGAACAGAAAGGCTTTACTGAAAAAATCATTTGATATGTTTTCAGCCTTTGATCATGAAACTACAAAGCATACCATTGATAGAGAAAATAGTCGAAGTTGAAAAATTGGTCGAAGTAGAGAAGATTGTTGAGATTGAAAAGATAGTTGAAAAAGTGGTTGAAGTTGAAAAACCATGTTTGAAGTGTTCAGAATCTTGCAAAGCTTGTGAAGAGAAAGATAAGAAGATTGCTGAGTTAGAAAAGATTAAAGAAGATTTACTGTCTGATGTGAAGTATGTGAAGGAGTCGTACGACGTACTAAACATGACAGTTGATAGTTTGAAGAAGACGAATACAGAAACCGAAAAAGCAATGGATAAAATGAGTGCAACATTAATGACAAAGCAAAAAGTCATTAATGAGTATATTGAAGATTGTGCACAGTTAAAGAAAGAAGTGGAACTTGAGAAGATTGAAAGTGAAAGGATTAAACGATTACTGTTGAGTTATACTACATGTGATTATTTGATTGATCGTGTTTATCCTACTGTTGCAGGTCTAGAAGCGTTCATGGACAAAAAGACTGAAGATACTGATACTGGTAAGAAACCAAGTGTCAAGTATAACAGATGTCCGCCCCCGATCCATGAAACTTATTCTCCCAGAAAGCCAAATGAGGAACGAGTAGACAAGGCTCTAAACATCAAGTTAAAGTCTGAAATCATTGATGAATTACCAGACAATATTGATGTTACATTCACAGCGTCTGACACTGATCATGAGTCTGAGTTATTAAAGAAAGTTGTCGATCAGGTGTTGGATATGGATGAGGAGTTAAAACCGGAGTCTAAGTCTGAAAGTCCGAGTTCGTCAGAAAAGAGTCTGAGTTCACCGGTTAATAGGGTTTACAATAGAGAATTCCTGTTATCAAAATCTAATTTGAATGACGGATCAATCAAAGTGGCTTATACTTTGAATGATTCAGACAAATTATATTCTGATGAGGAATTTCCAATCAGAAGTGTAAAAACTGAAATGATCAAACAGGTTTTCAAATTAACAGAAATTAATCTTTCTGATATAAAAGATTTAAATCTTGATGAAAAACCTAAAAAATACACTTCAAGAGTTCAACGGAGATTGAACAAGAAAAAGGGTTATAGTTCTGGTTATGGTTATCGAAAGAAACCAAACTACAACGGTAATCTCAAAAAGAAAGGTTTAGGATTTATTCCTCCTGAAAATTATCAAAATCAGAAAACTTATAAACCAAAAACAAAATTTGTTGCAGGTGGAAGTTGTGAAGATGAGCAGAAGAAACTGTTCTGGAAGCAGTCAAATCAAGAGTTTCTTGCTGAGGTAAAGAGGAATGTGAAGAAGTTTGCTCAAAGAGTTGATAGAAGAACTTGCTTCAAATACCAAAAAGTTGGACATATTGCTTGGAATTGCCAACAGTCCAACAACACAAAACAGGAAGTTACTTCTAACTCAAAACTGAAAGAAAAACTTGTCTTTGAGAAGAAACAATCAACTGAGAAATCAAAAGTGTTTGAAAATTCTATTTCTGAAAAAGGTGAAAGTTCAAAACGGTTTTACAAAAGAAGAGGTGATTTAACCAAACAAAAATGGGTTGTAAAATCTCAAAGTAGTTCTGACAATGAATCTGATTCCATAAAATCAGAGGAGTCATTTGTTGAGAAAAAGATTGTGAATTCCGTTCCTGAGGTGAACGATGAAAATTTTCCTTCATTGTCAAAGGAAAATTGGAAGTCGAAAGTTGGGAAGGTAGAGATCTCAAATCAATTCTTCGCTGATAAGGGAGAATTTGATGTTGAGAAGGCTTTCAATGGGAAAGTCAAACATATTTTCGGTAAGATGGTTGATAGGAAGGTAAAAGGTGCTCAAGAATTTTATAAATCAAAATGTTGGTGGGACAGATGTTTGCCACCAAAGTCACCCAAGGCTGGTGAGGCTTGGGTGGACGTAATGTTTGAGTAAAAACTGGACTTGCCGGAGCTCCCAGGTTGGTTTAAGTGGAGCAGGAATCGGCACATTTCTTGAGAAATTCACTTTGGTGATTTCGACTTACAAGTGGTAAATCAGGGACATTAAGTTGTACTTGATTTTCTACAAGTGGTATTTTGAGAACAAAATGATGAGTTTATCCCCTAACCTACAAGTGGTAAAATCAACTAAACTAATTTTCCGGAAAAACCATTTGATTAATACAAACTTAAGTGTTTTGAAATCAATGGGAAAATAGTTTGTTGTAAGGGGGAGTTCTGATTGTTTATGCCAAGTGGATGGCGATCTGAAGTGATTTGATATCAGTTGTCATTTTATTGTACAGTTGGTTTTTCAAATTTCCTAAAATGTGTTTGCATTTTAGGGGGAGTAAAAATTTCAGAAAATCCAAAAACATTTGAAAAAAAAGCCAAAAACATGATAAAATAAAAAATGAGTTTTGTTGTACAAAAGAGGAAATGATAGTACATCAGTGGACGATCACGGCATGCTAAAGAAATGGAAGGTATAAATGTGATAAACAATCTCACTGTGGATATGTCAGTAGGTTTTTGCACATTTAGTAAATTGTGATGAGATATAAACATAAAATTTACTTGCGTCTACGTGGGGAACACCTCCAGGATATATAGGTAACCCCTGAAATCTTGTTTGAAGGGTCCCGTATTCTGAGATACTAGGTCTTTATGCTTAGTGATATCCGGGGTATTATCCCGGGACTTCTGATAATGCGGAAGCAATGGCCTAGTCCCCGGAGAATACTTTACATTTGCTTGAAATATAGCTCACCCTCAGCTAAAAAATGATGAAACATTGAAAAATGCTAATCATGGCTGTTGTAATTCAAAAGATCCTCTAAAGGGGACACACCTAAAAGTCAACTAGGCTCTCTGCTGAACGGAAGTTCTGACCTGAGCTATCACGGTTGCATAATTTATTCCCCTTACAGATATCATCTAGGTATACTCACCTGTAAGACTGAATACTGGGGTCTGGATACGGGAGTATATACTGAGGTGGGACACATGTAGATGTTTAAGTCCTAAAACACTAATTCATATCTCGAAGCAGTTGAACTTTGTGTGAAAATTTAAGTGGACAAGTATACTGACAATCTAGGTGAATTGTTTAGAACTTAAAATGAAATGAAGCTTAATGGTGTTGGTGATTTGTCTCAAAAACTGATATGATCCTCTTACACAAACTCACAAAAATTTTGTTTGTAAATATTTCTTTTCTACATTTCATTTCTTGTATAAAAATCCAAAAAGATTTTAGGTGTGTTTTAGCATAAACTTTTGAAAAATCCAAAAAGATTTTAGACAACTGATGTTGAAGAGCGGATTTTCAAAATTCCAAGTGCTGAACATGACGAATAGGTTTGGGAAAATTTGATTGAAAAGTTTTTCAGAGATAAAAAATTCGTTAAATGATCATTGTTAATGTTTGATTGTATATTAATTGGAGAAGGCTCAGTGTTGGTGCATGAAATTTGATAAATTGTTAAATATTTTATTCTTGTGAATCTTATTTTTGGGTAGAGGATGTGCAGGATAGCAGATAGAGTGCCAGGTTCCGATACCTGAGGATTCTGAAATTCTGTAAAAGCCAGACTACGATCCCAGCATGTTTTGAGGGGGAGTCTGTTAGAGAGAAAGAGAATTGGAGATAGAATAGAGCCAGGTAGAGATCCTGAAGGAAGATCAAAGACTGATAAAGACTGAAGATTGAGAAGACTCGACACTTAAGACTCGTCAACATCTGAGGGGGAGTCTGTTGGTGCACACATCTGTCGTCTTCGTCTTGTATCGAGTCTCGGTTCAGTACGGATCTAAACAAGACATGATGTCATGATGACATCATCTAGATGACATCATCAATGACATCATATCACAAGTTCACGTGAGATTGCATACAAAAGGACAAAACAGATTTCTAGTTTGCATGAAGATTTCGCTTCAAGACAAAATTGAGTTTGTCAATTTCGCTTCAATCAAGAAATGAAGATTTCGCTTGAAGTCTTCAAGCGAAATCATAGGTTCTATAAATAGGTCAATTGTCTTGTCATTTGTAACTGTTTTTGGCCAAGTGTACCGAAGTGCTGCCGGTTTCTCTTCTGATTGTAAAGGTTGTAATATCAATATACAAGAGATTTAAAGTGTGAAACAAGCTGTTTACACGTCCGTTTCTCTGTTTCCGCCTTTGAAACAGACTAGAACTCTTCCGAACGACTCGTTTAGGTCGCAATCCGATCCTACACAAAGTCTCTTCCACACACCTAGTCCTTGTGTTAAACACTTTATAGGCCTTGGCAGTGGTTGAGTATCCGAAATGATAACCACAATCTACTTTGGCTGCAAATTTTGAAATTGAATCTTTTAAATTTAAGATAAAACATGGGCAGCCAAAGGCTTTGAAATATGAAATCAGTGGTTTGATTTTGACCAGAGTTTCATAGGCAGTCTTTTGATGCCTGGGGTTGATCAAAACACTGTTCTGCACATAACAAGCAATGTTTACAGCCTCTGCCCAAAAAGTTAAGGGTAAACCTGAGTCTGCAAGCATTGTTCTGGCAGCTTCAATCAAAGTTCTTTTTTTCCTTTCAACCACCCCATTTTGTTCTTGTGTTCTTGGGATGCTGTACTGCCTTACAATCCCTTTTGAGACAGAGAAATCATCCAACTCCTTGTTTCTAAACTCTGTTCCATTGTCACTTCTAAAGATTTTTACTGGAAGGTCAAATTGCTTTTCAACTTGTTTGACAAAGTCTTGCAAAATGCATGCAATCTCATCTTTAGAATGTTAAAAGTACGTCCATGTAAACCTAGAAAAATCATCTACAATAACCAAACAGTATCTTTTCTTTTTCAAACTCATGATTTTTACTGGGCTAAACAAATCCATGTGCAGCATTTGCAAACACTTGGTTGTTTTGGACTCTTCAATGGACTTGTATAAGATTTTATGTTGTTTACCTTTTAGACAGGAAACACAATGCTCAGAACAAGTAAACAGTTTTTGTGAAAGACCTCTTACAAGGCCTTGTTTTGAGAGTGTAGTGATAGTCTTGAGATTTGTGTACCCAAGTCTTCTGTGCCATAATTCTGTCTCTTTGGTAGAGGCAGCTGAGAACAACACAAGCATCAGTCATTGGGTTATCTTTTGACATATCAACTACATACAACTTGCCACTCCTATGAGCAACAAGATGTGTTTTACCCCTGGCTATGACAGCTTCAATCATTTTCACCATTTTTAGCCCAATAATCTTGCAGTTATCCTTAGTGAAGAATGACCCATAGCCTTTGTCACTCATTTGTGAGACACTAAGGAGGTTAAACTTCAAATTATCCATAAGATTGACATTCTCAAACTTGAGGTTCCCATTCTTAACTGTTCCAGACCCCAACACCTTTCCTTTATAATTGTTACCAAAGGATATATCACCCCCTCCATGATTTTTGAAGTCTTTGAGAAAGGCTCTACAGCCAATCATGTTCCTGGAGCCTCCACTATCTACATACCACAAACTATCTAAGCATGCAGAAGCTCCCTGCACATCAAGTAAACAGTTAGTTCAGGAGGGTCTCCAAAGCCAATAAGGCTTTGGATGGGGTCACAACAGTATCAGCCTCAAGTCCAGGAAAATGGACAGTGGTTAGCTCAGGGTTTTTAACAGTGTTTGAAACATTTTTCTCTAACCATTGTTGTGGACCATTTCCTATCAGGTGTTGAAATCCAAAAGGATGCCTGTTCACTTTTGGTTTAGATGACTTTTTGTAAACCTCATAAACATGTGGGACCCTTTGGTATAGAGGTTGACCTTTTCCTCTTTGGAATTGGTTAGCTAGTGGTGCATCTGTCACTTGCACATCTCTGGGAGCAGATGTTTTATTCAACTGTTTTGTAACAGCTGTTTGGACAGACATAAATGGTTGTTGTTTCTTGATGGATGATTTTGATGAACTCTCAAGTATTTTTGAAGTGTACTCTTTTCTTTTAACCTCAAAAGTTTTGAGGTACACACACTCTTGAGTGAGATGATTGGTTTTTCCACAGGTGGCGCATATTTGTGCAGGCTCAATTATGCTTGTTTTGTTAATGTCAAAAGCTTTTAAGTGAAAACAATCATTTGTGGAATGGTTTCTCTTTTCATAAAAGTCACAAAACATATTTTTAACCTTTTCTCTTTTCTTCCTCTTTTCAACTTCCTTTGCAACAGAGTTTTGAACCACTGTTGGGATGTCTTTAAGAGGAATGACCTTAGCCTTAGGTGCTTTCACACCCTCAACTGTGGAAAAATCCATTGATTTGAAATTCTCAAGGATATCACACTCATCTGACCAGGTGGGTTTGAATTGATATTTTTCAATCTCTTCAAAGGTTGATGACCCCTCTGGACTTTCCAAAATGATTTTATTTCTTGACCATCCTTGTTTGTTGGTATTATCTCAACAGAACCAGAATCATTTACAGCAGTGTTTTAAGTTTGGTCATTTTTCCTGAAAGCTATGCCAAACTTTACTTTGCTTTTGATCTGTTTCTCTAACATCAGCTCATAACCTTTGCAGGACTCCACCCAGTTTTCACAAGTGATTTGGGTGGATTCCAACCCCTTTTTACAAGCTTGATATTTTTCTATCATGGCTTGGAGTTGGTCCTTGGTTATGCTGTGTTCATGTTTCAGACTGCAGATTTCATTATCTTTTTCATAAAATTTGTTTTTCAATTCTTTGACAGATTTTTCAAATTGTACTTCATCTTTCAAGATCTTGTCCCTAGGGTTTTCATTCACCTCTTTAACATAGGTTTTTCAAGACCTGAGGTGATACCTTAGCTGCAGCCATCATGGCACAGTCACATTCATTCTCACAAGCACTGTTATCCTTCTCCACTTCATCAACACACCATGGGTCAGCAAGATGTTCCAACAGTGGTTCAGGTTCTTTCTCTAACAGCTGTTCACCAACAATAGCAGTAACCACTGCTTCAGCTATTTCATCCACTGTTTCAGCACTGGGTTCCACTTCTTCAGTTTCCAGCCTTTCTAGAATTGACTCTAATGCTGCAAAACAAAATTCATCACAAGGGACATCATTCTTAGCAAATAGAGTAAAATTCTCATCATTCAAATCATCAGGCATGCTACTCCAATCAACAAAGCCTTGGGTAAAGAAGCTTTGTTGACTAGCCTCTGCTGGAGCAGATGTTTGTGCAGTATGTTGTGGTGCAGGTTGTTACGCTTGAACCTGAGAGACTGGGGCTTGGACATACTAGATTTGTGGAATAGTGGTTTGAACATATTGCACTGGAACAGTGTTTACAGGGTGTGCAAAATGGGTAGTCTTTTGCATGTGTGGTACAGGGGTATATTGGGAATAGTGCACAGTGTTTTGTGTATTTTGAGGTCTAGGGCTAGGATGTGTAATGATTGGTCCACTATTTTGACTTCTACATTCTCTAGAAAAGTGTCCTAGCCTGTTACACTTGTAGCACTTAATTTTAGATTTATCCAACCCCACTTTTAGATTCCCATGCAACCCAGGAAATTTTATTCCTGTTCTCTTATAAAACCTGATGGTTCTTACACAGCAGTGCCAATTGGTGCAAAATGTCCATTTCCTCCAGGATCGGTGGGATCAAAGTGTTGGAGGTCATTTAGCTCAAAGGATAAGTTGTCAGAATTATGGTTTTCCCCACTTGCTGTAAAAGCATAGTTGGGTGAGTAAGGCTCAGAGTTGTTAAAGGCTCCACCGGTAGTTATGTCAATGTAATGATCATAACTCTAGTCCTTACTACCACCAGATTCTTCTTGACCCAGAAGTGTTGTGTTACCAAAGGTGTAATCATCAGCAACCTTCCCAGATTCCTGCAACTTCTTTTTCTGGTTCAGTTCTCTCTCATAGGTGAGGAGCCGACCATGAAGTTAGGTCAAACTTAACTCTTTAAAACCCACAGAATTTCTGGTTACGAAAGCTATGGTATCCCATTTGTCTGGTAATAACCTTAGAATACTACTATTTAAAGTTGACTTTGCAAATTCGATATTAACCAGTTTAAGTTCACTAATGAGACAGCTAAATCTTTCAAACTATTGGGGTTAGAGACTCTCCTTTGACATGACAAAAGGTTTCATACTGGTGATTAAAAACCTCCCTGTTGTTTTCTATAACCTCTTCTGTTCCACCGAACAGCTCTTTCAGTGCATCCCACAGCTCTTTGGCACTGTTACAGTGTAACAGTCCAGCATTAATGTCATTTGGGAGAGCTGAAGCCACAATGCTAAAAGCCTTTGCATCTAATTCAATTTTTTGAAAATCCTAATCTGAGTAATTTTCAAGGCTTTTAGGCACTTGGGCCTTGGGATGTTCTGTGACAACTCGAGTTTCCAAGATTCCATCTTCGTATTAATTGGACGTTAATTGTGTACGTTATTTGTTTCACAACTGTATTTGCAAAACTTGTTTGCTTTGTAATTGTAGATGCTGGATTATGCTTGAGTTATGGTGTTTCTGTTTGATTAATGAATGTTAGAAACTTATTAACTGTTTGAACTCTTAAACCCACAATCAACGAAACCTTGTGAGCCACACACACACACACACCACGACGAAACATATGGAGTTTTGTCATTGCCTTGTCGACGAAACAGGTGGGGGTTTCGTCATAGTGGGCTTCGGCCATCTCACATCCGGTTAGTTTTATGACAGTTACGCTACATAATGCACACACCACCATTAGTGAAACCCTAGGCTTCTCTCTCGAAACAACTTGACGGCAACCATCCTCTCTCTTTCTCTCTATAAATTCTTGCTTAACCCATCTCACATCCGGTTAGTTTTATGATAACCCGACTCGATCAAATTTTTAGATTGTTTGTGTAAATGATTGTTATCATAACTTGATTTCATTGACTGTTTTATATTGATTGTCACGATGTGTATGTATATCGGAATTTAGTTGTTTGATGAGAAGGATACTTGTAAAGGTGGATTCGATAACCTGCTATGAGATGCTTAGATGATGAAACGATAAACAGTAGGGTTGATATTCGGTTGTTAATCCGTAAGACTAGATTAGATGTTGAGATTTGTATTTGTTTATGTTCATAGTTCATACTCTGTTGATGTATTTGTTAGGATTAGCATGATGATTAACTGACTCGATGATGGTGAATCTTTCCTGAGATAATGAATGATTAGAGTTTCATGTTGATGATTGAAATTACTGTGTTATTGATTTGAATAGGTGGTTGTAGGCTGGTAATTGATGATTTAGGTTGTTAGTAATGATGAATTTGATGAAATGACTATCATATGTTTTAGATTGATTTGATGGAATGATTGGTTCATGATTGTTCTGTTGACGGCAGCTAGGGTTCTTGGGTGATTGTCTAACATTAACGACGAAAGTGAGGAGCCGACGAAACTAGGAATTTTCGTCACATGCTAACTCGACGAAACCTATAGGGTTTCGTCACATGACAACTCGACGAAACACTAAGTGTTTCGTCATAAGGGGTTTCGTCGAGCACCCCTTTTCGTCGAAAGGTTTTGCTTGAACAGTAGGTTGAGATGTCTTCACTGATTTCATGTATTATGACTGTATGAGTTACTTTGGTATGCTACGAACTGTTATTGTCTGTTGTGGCCTATGCATGGGTAGTATGAACTTGAATGACTGTTAATATGTTTCAATAAACTATATGATAGCATAATAAACATGAATCTTGTGAATGTTAACTGATACGTACGTATGCATACATTAGGCTTTGACTGATTAATTGGAAATAAGTAGTTATTCGTACCGAGCAAACCGAGGTGAGTTCACACTTTCTACAAGGCATGGGATTCCCATGGGTTGGGAATGGGTTAAAGAACTAAAACGGAAACTACATATTCTCCTTGGGTAGGATATGTATGGCCATCCTCCATGGGTAGGATGCCATGATTAAACCTCGCATATTCTCCTTGGGTAGGATACGTACGTTCGTCCTCCTTGGGTAGGACAACAAGATTAAACATACTGGACCAAAACTCTATCATGAAGTCCCTCATTTTATATCGACTTAATCGCCGAGGCCGATGGCGAGCGGGTCATTAGTTAATAGCGCTATTAGGTTTAACAAACCTCACACCATGTCGTTCGAACGGGCGTGTACTAATGGACTAAGGCAAAGGGTCAATGATGATAGACATTGACTTAGGGCACAACTTACTTTCGTTAGTAGTCGATATGGTATGGTCTGGTAATTCACATGGGAAGCCCCCACTAATCATTGAGAAGGTTTGGGAAATAGGGTTACTAATTAAAACTTGGTGTATAAAACGAACTTACGATTATTGAAACGAAATCAAAACTTAAACAACCAACTGTGAACTCGCTCAACTTTGTTGTTGACTCGTTGTTACATGCCTTGCAGGTCGTTAGGTACTCATGGAGCTTGCACGGGGAGGCGTGGTCGTTGTGGGACATGGATTGTCATATACCATGTCAAACATTTGATACAATTGAACTTTTGTTTAGGTTTTAAACATTATGCTTCCGCTGATTACTTAGACTATGTTTTCCTGGACACCAATTATATTGTGTTTGGGTTTTTCATTTATTTATACGTTATGTTCAATATGATTGGTGGCTTGATCCTGGTCAGTCACGCCTCCAATTGGTGATACTCCGCATGTGGATTTTGGGGGTGTGACATCTTCTGTGCTAGGCACCACCGGAACGTGTGGTCCAAAGATGACTGTGATGGATCTGAGTTTGATTCTGATTGTATTTTATGTTTTTAATTAAGATGAAAATGGATGAGTGTGCAGCGGAATTATGGTGAAAACAAACTTTGCATACAATCAAACGAGAGTAATACTTTGATAAAACATCTTTACACAATGAATCGGAAGATTGAATTTATTTCAATAACGATTACAATGATTGATGAATGAATGCAAACTCCCCCTCAGCCAGAGCTCAGTAGTTTGTTCGTGCAAAGAAGACGATAATGCAAAAGAGCTAATAGAACAGTACAAAGTACTGAACTATTTATAGGCACTTGCAAACCACTGAGCATCTTAGCTGACGTCACCATGAAAGTGACATCTAACCTCCTAACAAACTCTAACCTCTGATCTACACAAACACTGATGTACTAACTACTGCTATTACATTTCATTACATAAAAAGACTCTTAAACAGCTGCTGCATCCTTCCACTGCTGTGAACCCAACAGTGCTTGTCCGGATCAGTAGTACTAGACTCAAGGCAGTAGATTGAATCAGCAGAGCTTTGGTCTTCCATCAGTCTTTGACATTAGGCAGTAGATGCAAGGCAGCAGTTGTAGGTCAGCACTTAGTAAGATCAGCAGATAGGAGGTCAGCAGATATGAAACCACTTTCAAGGGGAGAGATTTGTATGTAAACATCTGCTTATTCTGGATCCACTGCTCTGATCTAGTTTTGGCTTTAATTATCTGTTCCTCTGATAGGGTTCAATCCCAACAATCTCCCCCTGGAACAGATAATGCCAAAACTCTTCATTATTGTGGAAATCTTTATTGCCTCATTAACAGTTCGCTTATCTGACCTTTAAATTGTAGTTCAAAGTCTAGGGCATCTGTGTCTTCATCATCCTTGCTAAGTGGAAGATCAAGGAGATCCTACAAATCTTCAAGACTCAGGCCAAGAGCTTGTTCCCTTGATATTTTCTCCACTTCTCCACCAGACCTGAGCAAAGTCAATACGCAGGTCTGTTTGTCAGTTTCCCACTTTTGTATTTTTGAGTCTGGTGGGTTTCTTGGGAGATGTTTATTTGCAGAAGTATTTGGTGAGGCTGGCCTATTCATCACTGGCTGAGCAGCACTTGCAGATTGTTCCAATTCAAGATCTTCTTTAATCATTACTTTCATGCCTGCTTTTACAACAGCATCTCCAGCTAATAGGTCTTGAATTGTTTCAGCACTCAACTGGTTTTTGTTCCTTCTTTTGTAGATGGCAGCACCAGTTGGAGCAGTGGCTCTCCTAATTTGCAGCTTTGTTGGTCTTTTTGAAACCTCTGCTTCAGGATAGTCAGGCCTTTGAGGAACATTTGGATCTTTCTTTCTTAATTCCTTCAACCTTTTGTAGGTGGCCCTGACCACATCTTCTTTCCATCTAGCAACTTGTCTTTTGTTTCCATATTCAGCAGCAACCAATTCCTCTTTTATTCTTTTCAGTTCTACCTGTTTGTCAGGTACATTCTTTCTAAACTTTGCCCAGTCAGGAGGAGTGTGAGTGACTTTCCTTTTTATCATGTATTGAATTCTTGCTGCTTCATTTTCAAGCTCAGGAACGGTCCATTCTTTGTACATGTGTTTCTCTCCTTTGTACTTCTTGTGAGCCATGATGCTTTCAATGTAGTCTTTCTTCAAAGTTTCAGCTGCTCTTTCTGAAATTTGTTGACTGACATTTTTTGCAAATTGTTCTAGGGATCTGACCTGGGTGAGCAGATATTGATAGGTTCTTGAAATTTCTTTGTCAGATTTCCCTTGTGTGTTTCTTTTTTAGATGTCCTCTGCTTGCTTGGCCTTGATATCCAAGTATTCATCAACATTTTTGGGCCAGGGATATCCTTTTATTGATGGCAAACTCCTTTTGGCAGGGTCATCCTCATAGTAAAAAGATTTTATCTCTTCTCTAACAGCTGCTAGCTCAAGAGGAAATTGAACACCTGCAGGAGGTAAGGGCTTGTACATTGGAACTGAAGAGAGAGGTACATGTTTTGGTATTGTGACAAGAGCTGAAGATTTTGAAGATGTTTGTAGTGGTGAAGTGTCATCATCTTTGAGAATTAGCCTTCTCCTCTTTGGTTGAGGAGGGGCTGATGATGTTTTGGATGGAACAGTGGTGGTGGATGTAGTGGCAGTGGTTTGTGATTGACTAACAGTTGTTGAAACAACTGGTGTTCCAACCACTGTTGTCATTACAGCAGATGTTTTAACAACTACTGTCTTCTGCTTTTTGGCAGGAGGTGATTTTGTTTTTGGTGGTAATGGTGGTAAGGCAGTGGATTTGGTGTGTGTTGAAGTGGGAGCAGATGTTGAAACTACTGAAGTACCGACTGTAGTTGATACAACAGGAGTTACAACAGCTGTTTTAGGTGGTGGTTTTGGAGCAGACTTTGAACGTCTGGTTGGAATGGATTTGGGTAGCCTTACTCTTCTTGTAGGCTTCTTCTTTTCATCAACAAGATTTTCATCATCTTGTGATCCTCAAGTACCCAGATCCGGATAATCCACCCTGGCTTTTCTTTTGGCCTCTCTATCCCTTTTTACACTTGCAATTGCTTCTGCCAGTGCATTTATGGTCACATCAATTTTCTTGCTTCCATCTGGTAAAGGGATCTGTTTGGTCATGTTTGCATTTTCTGGTTCAATGTAGAGACCATCCTCTATACCCTTCTTTTTCCACTCCTTAATTTTCTCCCCCTTTTTGGCATTATCTTCTGGGAGTTGATAAATGAAGCGAACTTTTGGAGGAGCAGTGCCAGTGGTGTGCAGGATCTGATTTTTGAGAGCCTTTAGATCAGCCTGAGTGTTCTTGAACCTTGACTCCATTGCATCTCTCAGCTGTTGGACATGTTTTTCATGTTGCTGATCTGCTAATTGTGCTTGTTGATGGAGAAAAGGTTGAAACAAATTCCAGAGCTCATTTGTAGCAGGTGCTATTTGTGGAGCAGGTGCTTGAGGTGGAACAGCAGTTGATTGTACCTTTTGTACTTGTAACACCTGTTGTAGCATTTCTTTGAGTTCTACAACAGAGTTATCAAGCTTTTCAATACGATCCGTCAATTTCTGGTACTTTAAACCATCACCCAAGTTAATGGGATCATCTGATTTCCCATTAGCAGTGGTTGTAACAGTAGTTGATGTAAGGAGTGTACTCCAAACATTAACCAATGATGCCCCTTTTTCTTGGTACTGGGGTCTTCTTCCTTCAACACTTGACAACCTTTTGATGTTGCCAGTAAGATAAATAAATCCACTGGTGGTTGGCAGAGGTGCTATATAAGGAATTGCCTCCAAGGAAGT